>CM053787.1:373899499-375296999 GCA_028749045.1 Cupressus sempervirens | reverse complement strand
GCATCAACACTCCTTATCCCTCCTTTATCCAATTACCTCAATTTAGAAGCATTTCTAGAGTTTCTTCCATATACAATCTAGAATGGTGATTTACTAGTAATCTTGTTGAAAGAATTATTATATGCAAATTTTGCCTATGGTAAAATAAAATCCCATCCTTTTGTCTTATTGCCAACCAAACATCTTACCAAGTTCATCAAACTCCTATTCACTCCATTTGTTTGTCCATCAATCTATGGATGATGTGATGAACTGAACTTCAAATCCATCTTCAATTTCTTACACAGTGTATGCCAGAAAAACCCAACAAACTTGGTATCTTGATTTGAAACTATGATCTTTGGAAAACCATGTAGTCTCACCACTTCTCTTTTTATAATTATGCCACATTAACAACATCAATAGTCTTCTTGCAGGGATTGAAATGTGTCATCTTTGAGAATCTATCAACCACCAAAAATATTGAATCATAACATCATTATGTCCTTGGTAAACAAAAAATAAAATCCATACTGACACCCTCCCATGGCTTTGCTGGTACAAGTAATAGTTGATAAAAACCCATAATATGCTTCACTCATTTTTCCATCTAACATACTTTGCAACTCTGTACAAAATTCTTAACATCTTGAGCTACAATTGTGGCTAGTAATAATTCTCACCAACCAAAGCAATGGTCTTATCGATATCAAAATGTCCACCCAATCCTCCACTATGCTTCTCCTTGATGAGATTCTCTCCCATAGAACTTCTTGGAATGCACAATTGACTTTCTTTGAACAACATATCATCCTCGATTATGATATTCAACTACTTAGTCCTATCAAGTGTAACATGTTTTGCACAAGCTTTGTAAGCTTCACCAAAATCAAGATCCTTCGGATACAAGTTCTTGAGTTTCTTGAACCCAACCACCTCAATCTACAATTCTGCCAAAAAAAGTTGTCTCCTACTAAGAGCATCTTCAATTCTATAAGACTTCCCACTGTTGTGATTCAAAACTAATGTATAACTCTAACACTAGTACATTTGACCCCATTTTTCGACCAATATTGGTCAAAATTTTGACCAACCAATTGGTCAAACTTTTTCTTGTCAAAAATTTGACCAACTTGTTGGTTGGTCAAAAACTTTTATAATATTGGGTGTTGTTTCTACCAAGAATTGGTTGAAATTTTGACCAATGCTTGGTGGAAAACTGCCATGAATTGGTTGAAATTTTGACCAATACATAGGTCGAAACTTCTAGAACTCTTAATGTTGTTTCTGCTAGGGGTTGGTCAAAATTTTGACCAATGCTGGTAGAAATTTTTTTGGTATTGGTCAAAATTTCGACCAATGCTAGTAGAAAACTTTCTGGCATTGGTCAGAATTTTTACCAATGCCTGGGTGTAAATTTTTTTCAGGCATTCTATAAAAAAATTCACATGCCTTGCGTATGATTTGACATTTTTTCTACATCCTGCACTCTCTCATCCAGCTAATGATGGATTGCATAGAGTGATCTGAAACGATGATGCTAAAAAACACACACAATCAAATCCAAAATGAACTTGCATTACAAATGGATTGCAGAAATCTAATATTGTTAATTTTGCATGCATGTCTACCATGACAATCACAACTTAAACATATATAAATCTCTATTTATATATGTTTAAGTTGTGATTGTCCTGGTAGATTTATATATGTTTAAATGTCCTGGTAGACATGCATGCAAAATTAGCAATATCAATTTCCGCAATCCATTTGTAATGCAAGTTCATTTTGGATTTGATTGTGTGTGTTTTTTAGCATCATTATTTCAGATCATTCTCTGTAATCCATCATTAGCCGGATGAGAGAGTGCAGGATGCATGCAAAATGTCAAATCATACTCAAGGCATGTGAACTATTTTATAGAATGCCTGAAAGAAGCTAAGAATATTGAAATGAAATTATAGCAGATCAAGCATTAAATATGGCTTTCCTCTTCATAGATTTTAGATCATCACTATCAGCAGAACTTTTAGCCAATGCATCACTATAATTAGCCTCAAAAAACTAAAACAATTATATTCAACATTGCAAATAGAAGAACATCTAAACAAAATTAATATGTTAACCTTTTCTATGTGTACAACAGTGACTATAGCCTCCCATTTTCATATTTTCCATATGCATTTTAACCTTTACCAGTTCAAGCTTCTAAGTTCCACCTTTCACCTTTTTCTTTCAGGATTTAGGATTCATGCATGTGCATTTCTAAATGTCTTGAAAATTTGATGACTGTCATAGTCTACTAATGACAACTTTTAAGCTAGGGTATTAAGTGTTCATCTTTTCCATATTTGTCTTTTGTTAGGATTAAAACGAATAAGAAAACTAGTGTGAGTGGAGAAGGAGGTGAATAAACTAAGTTTTTATGGATGATAATCAGATTTCAAAATTAAAAAACACACTTTTAAAACAAAAGAATTTTATATTATCCTAAATTGTACGTGTGATATTTATAATTTAAACCATACTTAAAAACCTAATATAAATGTGAGGACTAATTCTCAACATCCTTCTTTAGTGTGAACATGTAAAAACTTTCACACTTTCAACTATAATAAGCCCAACTCACGTAGCTAATGAAAGGCACCTCTCATGGTTTTCACACATGTTTACCACAAACCTAGAGAGTAATCAGGATACCCTCATCAATTTTTTCATGATGAAATCCAGATCACAAATAATAAACACCAAATAAATAGAAATCAAAATAGACAAAATAGACACATTCCCTTGAACACTATATTAAAATAGATTATGATACCAAGCAAGATCATTTCTTGCATACTCTTGTAGAGGGTTTCTTGTGTTCTTGCAGGTGATCATGAAGTGTTGGGCTAATCTTCAACTCCTATAGTGTGTAGATGAGAAGTGCATCAAGGAAGGGTTCACTACAAGCAATAGCTCATCTAGCTGAATAGAACTTAATTATAAATAGATGTTAAGATATATGTATATTGATGAAACTGTATCTACCCACACACATTTATATTGCAAGCACAAAGCACATAACATATAAAAATCAATACAACATTTCTTGCAAAAAAAAAATTCATTAAGTCTAGGCTTGAAAACTGAAATTAGGGAAGAGGAATTTGAGAAGCATACCAAATATGTTTAGTCCAAACCTCACATATACTGGTTTAAAGAAACCATCAAAAAATTGAATAAACAAGGTGATATAGAAAGTTATTGCAACTAGAAACGGAAGCACACTACAAAATTGTGTTCAACATTTCAATCCCACATAATCATCTAGTACACATTTCAACATAGATTAACAAAGTCCCAATCCTTATTAAAACTGAAATTTGAAACAAATGAAATGGTCTATAGATGAATAGGTTTCAAAGTGCAATGCAATAAATGGAAAAAATGCCTTCTTACCATCCGATGATGAACTTTTTTGAAACCCAGCTCTGCAGAACAACATAAAAAGCATGGTCAAATACAAAACCACACAACTTTGAATTACAGAACCATTCAAGAATTTACTAAGCTTTTGACAACAAGAAAAGGAAAAATAATAAAAAATAACATCACAAGCACAAAATGAATTAAAATTTAGAGTAGCATCATTAAAACCATAAATAGAAAACAAATTAGAAACTTATTTAAATTATTTTTGGAATCCATTCAGATTAAAAACATTATAGAAGTTGCTACACTATCTTATTAAAGAGCCCAAAGCACTTTTTTGGGTATATGTGACCAAAAATATGTACAAAAGTCTTTAACAAAGCCTGAAATGCATGAAGGAAATTATTGAACGTAATGACTAATAGTTACAACATGCTTTACATGATTCCTCATAGTAGTAAGCTATATGAAGGATTATAAAAATATGAATCCTTGAATCACCTCACTTGGATCAAATCTGTAAGCTTTACCTCATACTCCTCAACTGTCAGATTATCTTTTGTACCTGATAATCACCCTAGTTCAGCTTCCACTGTAATGTTCTTTGCATGGGCCATGGTTGTCATGTATTTAGTATATGAAATATTCTCACTGAAAGATAGATGTGAACTGTCCACCATTACAGAGTCAACACCCCAATAAACAATCACATACACAATAGCATGTCTATGAATTTTTTGCACATACAGATAATCATTCAATGTACTATGAGGATTTATTTTTGATACCTCCAAAAGCCTTCATAAGTAATGATGGACATAATTACATTGTAAGAAAAAAATGTAGCAACTATAATGATCTCACCATGGAACACGTGACAACATAAGCATGCTACTGTATGATTCATTTCTTTCTATAAGGTTCCACTAAATCATTTATTCAGATACTAAGAGATGTTTTAAATCTGAAAAAGTTTTGTGATACCATTGCATATAACATACCATCTCCAAAGTCTCAATCAAGTGATGTTTTTCAGTTCCATGATCAATATGCATTGTGATAGAGACCTGTCAAAGTAACTTTTATGTTAAGCATTGTTCAGAAATGAGCCAAATTTAACTATCAAAGAATAAAATTGGGATAATTCATTATGTAATTCTACTAAAAAGACTTCACTTCACATTTAAATAGGATAGAGAACGATCAATTTCAATTTATGGATGCCATCCTACACGAGATCATTCATTTTTCTTGAACTTCAAGCTTAAGGACTAAATAAATTGTAAAGCATCTTCATAGCTACTTATGCAAATCACGTGCTCCAAAGAACCAACACTTGCTAGCTCAAAAAGTAGCAACAGATCATTGAGGAGAAATAGAAAAGAAAGTAGTGGTAGTATTGTAAGTCATTACCGTACTTGATACTGAAATATTGTACAAGAAGCCCCTTGTGGATATGCATTACGAGATTGTTTTCCATTTACCTTTACATAATAATTAGAATACTCCTGGGTCCTCTGACCCTATGACAAAGTAAATTCAAACTTGAAAATGGACAAGGTTTAATGTGTCATGATTTGATAGTAGTGATATGGTCAAAGAAATACCTGGATGTGAGGCCTCGCCCCGACCTATCCTAGCACCGAGGATACATTATTATTTTGATATCATGCTTTGTTATGTCAGAACATTATTGGATACACTGAACATTATTATGCTATTTTACGAGGTGTGATGCTTACTTTAGTTATTTGATTTTTCCATTTAATGCTTATAAATATGTATAATGATGAAGAAAATGTATGCAACACTAACACATTTGGTTATGCAAGTCGAAAGGTTAGAAATATGAGTAGAATTAGATAAACAACTATTTATTAAGAAATGGATGCTTTAATTTATATAATTCCTCTAATATGTAATTCACATTATGCATGTGGTTTTTGGACCTACTGATGTGTGCAATGAGTGTGCAGGAAAATTAACCGAGACAACTCAATGGAAAAACGGAGCTAAATTACTTGCTAATTTTATACTAACCTTGTATTGTAATTCTTTAAAGGGTTGTAATTTGATCTTACTACTCCCCTAACTTTTAATTGTTCCTAATAAGTCTCTAAAGGCTTAGAAACATTAAATTTAAGTACCCATATGGGTAAGGGTATGGGTGGGGGTACTTTCCAACCCTTTAGCCTCCTAGGTTGACTCTTAGGGTCACTCAAAAACCCTATTTTAGGTTGATTTCGAAAATGGGTTGTTCTTTACTTTGGTTGGTGAAACCAAACCCCCATCTTGAGTTACTTGAAGCCTAGTGGAGTTAAGGACCATACTTAGAGGCATTTTGGGAGGAGTTTTGGTTTTTTGTCACCCAATCCTCTAGTTTTGGAGGAAGTCTTGAAGATTGAAGGTAGAAAGGGAAGCTCTTCTCAAACCACCATTGCCATAACTCTTTTATGAAGGTAGGAATTCTTCACTCCATGAATGGTTCTTTATGTGTGTTCATGTTTGAAATCTTGCTTGAATCATGTTGGAGACATTGTGTAATTATGCATTTCTTGCTTGTGTGTTGGGGGTGGATTTGGGAGGGATTTCATCTTGTTTTCTTTTGATGTTATTCATATGCCTTTTTGATGTTTTGATTGTTTTTGAGAGGTTTTCATGGGGATTCTTTTGGCAACACTCACCCTTGGATAGGGAAGAAGTGGCCATGTTTGGGGAAAGGGCCTTAGTTGGACCTCAATAGTGTAGAGTCTCCTCTCATGGTGAGGGGAGGGACAAAGGGTAGGGTGTATGGGCCCCTACTTGTCATCCCATACCTTGTTGTTATTGAGAATTCTTGAATGTGGAAAAGAATGAAAATCCTTATGGATGTAGCCTGAAAGGGCCTTGTGAAAGAATGGAAGTTCTTGAAGTTTTAGCCCCAAAAGGGCTAAGTGAAGGTATGGTGATTGACTTCTCCTATTGAGAAAATCCACCATTCCCCTATATTGGTTCATTGTTGGACCTATTGTGCAACCAAGTGGGAATGCATGTTTAATTTGCTTATCTCCTTGTGTTGTTTATCTCCATGTTGGTTCTTGTCTCTTCCATGTGTTCCCTTGATGCAATGAAGACATTTGATAAAAGTTCTCATGTGAAAGCCTTGAAGAAAGCTCAATGAATTGTAATATTATGTAAGTTGTAATTGGAATTTGATGTAGTGGCAAAGGCATCAGGTTTTCTTACTAGTTCTTTCCTGATTGAGACTTGAACCAGGATGAATAATAGAGAAAAGAAAAGAGAATTATGAAACCTCCCTTTTGTTGCTCTCATGTGATTTCAAATTTTGCATATGTTGTGACAAATAAATTGATAGATAATGTCATGGAATTATAAACTACAAGTTTCCAATTATGTTAATGAAATGCAATTCGATAGGTTGAAGTTCCAAATTTTATGGTTTAAGTATTTAGCTGAATTGGAAATCCTACATAGTGATCCAATTTATCATTCTCTCATTATTAAGTTTCATCATTGACACAATCAAATTTGACTAAAAGTTATGCATCACTTGAATCCTAGATAAATGAAAAATACACTTTGTTGTGATAATTGATAGAACATGAATTGTAGGATAAAGGACAAAAGAAGATACAACATTATGCACTTCCTTGTATTAGAATGCTGTTAATGGAAATCTATATTGTCATGTGACTAAAAATGCACTCTTAGATAAAGATAAATATATATAGCAAGGGAAATTTTTCCAACAATTAGTCAAAATTGGCTTTCTATTAAAAATGTGCAACTCCAGGTCTAAAAACCCTCTCTGGAAAATGTATGGAAAACACTTTAATCTTCCCCAAGGTCACAGAGAATATTCTCTGTATTATTCTTATAGGACTGCAACTAAAATAAGTATTAAATCTTTAAATTGAATATGAGTTGAATGCATTTAAAAGTATAATATCAAAGGAAACATTTCGATGGCAGTCCTCATCAACATTACTTTTGCATTAATTACCTAGAAACTGAAAGCATGGTGCTAGCATAGGACATTATGTCCATTTTAATTTCTTTAACTCAAGCTAAATCTAGGCCACACCCACTTAATCTCCTTACCCCATCCTCTCATCATTTTATTTCACCCCACCTTTTTGGCTAGGCGTGACATCCCACCAACCCACCAGCAATGCGCACACATCTTATTATGGCACGTCACATCATTTGGGGGAGCAGTGACAGAGTCTTTGTTAATGCAATTTAAAGTATCAAACAAACTTTACTTACCCCACCATAACTCTCCCTCTCATGCGCTCATCCCTGCGGAACCTTGGATCACGCAATGTGCAGGAGGGAACAAAGTCTGCATTGCGCAGGCTTTGAACAGCGCACAGATCTTGGGGGGAATCACTGAAACGTTTGCTTTGCTTAACTCAATCTGAGTTGATCCTTGTCAAATCGAGAAAAGTCAAACAGAAGTGTTTCATTAAATGAAATTTATGTTGTTCATTTTTTTTTTCCCAAGTGCTGGAGGGTCACGCATTGAAGGGAGACGTGGGCAGAGGCTTGCGTGCGTAGACCTCAGGCAGTGCACCTTCCCTTGGGGATTTTGACCATGCAAGTGGACAGGCCACTTGGCCTTTGTGAGGGGTAGGTATTAGGTTTAGGGTGTGGAATGGGTAATAATTAGGGATATTATTATTGTTTCTTGGGTGTAATATAGTTAGTATTTGTTAATAGGAAGATTTTAGAATAGTTACTACAAGTTAGATAGAGTTTAGATCTATGTTTTAACCTTAAATAAGAGTGGTTTTTAATTTGTGAATTAGATTAGTAAGTAGATTCTAATAAAGCTCTATTTTTTAAATTTAGTTTAGTATTATATGATGAAAAAGTGTAGTTTATTAGTATGCAATCTAGTTAGGTAAGGATGTTAGTTAAGCTTTAGATTGTTTATATTTTAAGTTAAGAATGGCATTAATCCATCATTAGATTAGGAGTCCTTGTTAATATTAAAAGGTAATACATTAATTGTTTGGTAGTATGGATGTTAGTAGAAGATAGTGCCTTAGTTAAATTATTATAGTTCTAATTTTTCAAAGTTCAGATTTGAAATTTGTATGCTTTAATTAAAATGTTTTTGTGTCTTACTAATTACTTTTTATAATGGTGAGCTAATTGGAGTTATCTCGATACTGGTATCTTTATTGATTGAATGTAAATTTCATAATAGTTCAGAATAAAGCATTAGGTTTACTTAACTATTGATTTGAAAAAGTCTTGCCTTCAAGCTTTATTATTAATGTTAGTTAATAGGTTAGTATGTTCGCATTTATAAAGTATTTAAGTTAGTTAGTTCTTCTAATAATTTTAAGATTTGTAGTAAATGTAGTGTTTGTTAAGTTAATGGTTATAATAAGAAATCAATTAGTCTTAATTTAAAAGTATGGATATAAGTTAGTATTACTAAAATTGTTGATAGTATGTAATTTAGGATCTATGCTAGCTAAATTGAAAATTGTTTTGGAAGGGTTCCAATTTTGAATGTAATTCGTAGTTTTAGTTTAGGTTAGAAAAGTTTAAATAATGAAAGTCAGTTTTGTTGTCGATTCATTCAATTTTAGATGTTATGGATGTAATTGTTAATTTAGAAACCAAAAATAAATAAATAAATTGTTGTGTGTGTTTTTGCCCTTAACTTTTGGGCATGACACTGGAACATATTACTTCCTACCACACAAATTTCTATTGTTGCACTTCAAAATATTTTGATAATATTTTTTTCTCACTGTAAGTCCTATACATACATTACACTGCCATTTTATTTTATTTGACTCTTCAAGGACACTGCCTTTTGTTCCATGCATGATTTTCCTTTCTAAGATTGCTTGTAATATTCATAAGAACCTATTTTCTCCATAAAACAAGTAATTCCAACATGCAAAAATAGCTTAATTATTTTTACAATGATATTTTGATGTACACAACATGATAAACTCTCTGGATACATACAACAGCATGCTCTATAGCAGAGATACAACTTGCAACCAAAGGTGCTCCCCTATGCTTTAGGGCACTTGGATGGATCTGTGAATACAAGAAGAATAATTCAAATTAGTAGAGACCAAAAGAAACATGTCATTCCAAAAAGGCTACCTAGTACAATTATGTTATCAAGAAAATAAAATTGTCATTAGTTTTAATTATTATACTAACAAATAGACATCATCTTGGATGTTCTTTTATTGTGGCTTGAATGATATTAAAGCTCAAGAAGAAAACAAGTCATGTAGTGAGGAGTTCGATGGAAGTGTAGTCACAGAAGAGATGGAAGTCTAAGCATTGTTATAGATTTACTTGGTACTAAAGGAGTAATAGGGGTCATTGGATGCTGATAACCTTAATCCCAATCATTGTTTTTGTTAAATTCTCTTCTAATTGTCTTTTGGAATTTTCTGGCTAAACCATCCTATAAAATTTTTAAAATAGAATTATTGTCATGATAGTAGAAGAGAAACCCTGAGGAAATAACTGCGCAAATTTCTAAGTTTGCAAACATGGGATGATCTCAAAGTTGGTTCAGATCTTCCACAATTTCGGAGATGTTGATGAGAGGGGTGTCAAAGACTACTATTTCATTGAATTGTGGGCATTCTTTATAGAGAAAACTAGCAAAAAAACCTTTAAAAATGCTTCGTAAAAGAATCATATGAAATTTTTTTTTTTTACTTATAGGTTCAACAAATTTTGAACCTGATGCCGAAAATTTGGCAAACCTTGTGACATAGTTTGAAAGTGGCTATTATAAGATTTTACTAGGTGTAACTGAATTGTTTTTGTTGTTTTGCTTTATATGAGAACTCTTTCACATGTTTTTATATTTGTGCACCTGTAATCGGCCACTTGTGCTTTGCATTCTTTAGGTAATCTTCTAACATGCATGCTTTGTGCCTGCTCATACTTTCATTTTGCATGTCTTTAGGAAGCTTCCACACACAATTTGCATGCTTATCAAATCTGTCATTTGTACTTCTATATGTCCTATGTGCAACTCTATAAAATGAAATCACTTGTTCCATGTTGTAGAACTATAGTCTCATAGACAATGTTTATTTCACTACAACTCTTACCCACCTTGATTTATATATCCTCCTAAAATCTTGGCTATTTTGTTAAGAACTTTCAGTCTCTAAGTGTATTTATTCTCTATATGCTTAAACAACTTGAATAGTCAAGATTGTTCTGATTTTTGGTGGGAATGAGAAGAATCAAATGGGAACATGTGGGAGCAATGAGGTGAGAACTTCTATATCATCATGAAATGAACCAAAGTGCACAAATGTGAAGGATATTGAGATATAACAGATTCTAGGAATGTGGTAAAAAAGGATACAAGACATAATCACAGTCTCTCATGTGTGCATGAATGCTATTTTTCATTTCTCTGCATTTGCCTCTAAAAATGTTTCAGTTTATCTCCCCACATTTCCCAATAAGTGTAACAACTTAATCTTAAAAGATTAAGAGCAGAGACAATATCTTAGTTTTTGACACAAGTCATGAAAGATAAAAGAATATATAAAGAGAACCAAATGAGAGGGCAGATACAGTTTCCAAAATGGGACCAGATGAGAATAAATTTTAAAAGGAACAAGTCATTTGTTAACAAAATAATATAAAAGCACTGCAAATGAATTATAAGTGTAACTATCTCATCCCAACCCATAATTCTTGGTCCTATTTGATTATTTATTGACTAATAAGAAAATTATTTATAGTTATAATTCACTGACCAAGCTGACTAAATGCTAAAGAGTGTCATGACTTGAAGGCTCAAGGGCAAAGCCCATAGAAATAAAGCCCCAAAGTACTTTACAAGGGAGGAGTTTGTGTGAAGACCTAAACTAAAACATACAAGATAACAAACCCAAAACAAACAACACAAAATCATACTTTTTTGTTTTCTATACCAATCCTCATTACTTTTTGCTAACAACATTTATTCAAAAGGTAAGTCTACAAATCAATATTACAACTTGTCAAATACTCCCAACATACAAACTATATGCCAACTGATGTTAGCTGCTTTTGTTTAGCTGTTGTAGTAAAGTGAAAAACACTAAAAAGAGAGTTGAAAATTTGTTAACTTTTCGAAAGTGTCTTCTCTTGTGGGCCTCTTGCTCAGTTTTATAGATCCAACTCAAAGCAATTTTCAGCCATGGCAGGTAAGTCCAAACTTAACTAAGCAGTCAGCCATTTCCTCAATTTTAGCAAATATATAAGCAGTCCTCCTTGGTGGATGGTAGTGTGTAAATGCTTATCAAAGCCACCCCTCAACCAAAGCAAAAACCATATAGTTAACCAAGTACCTTATCATTGTCCACTACAGACTCTCATATAACATTTTGACTACAAGCCCTTCTTATCTCTGTCCAAATTATATAACAGAAATTATATACTTGCCTGTCTATGCTACTTCTATAAAGGCAAGCCACTCTATCAAAATGGGGACATCACAAATCCACCCCTCACTAAATTAATTTCCCAAAACTAATACGGTGTTGGATGTTACACTATCCCTGGCCTATCCCAATTACCACCTCTGCATGCAGATGCCCCCAATGGATCAAGATTCCAAACTATAACACAAGAAGAATTATATTGGACTTGAGAGAACAGAGTTCTTTGCAATTTACCTATCATTTTTCCCCTTCCCAAAATTGATTGCCCAAAACTAATGCAGTGCTAGATTTTCTAGTATCCCTGACCTATCCCTATTACATCCTCTACATGCAATTGCCCTCAACGGATCAAGATCCCAGACCATCACACAAGAAGAATTGTATTGGACTTGAGAGAATGGAGTTCTGTACAATATACCGATTACTTTTCCACAACCACCAGAATTCTTCCCAAAATTATAGGAGCTGACACTTTAAGTCCACAATCAACTATAGTATTGCATGGTAGATTACACAAAAAAACAATATTGAATGATCAATTTTTCAGAAATCTAATATAATTGGTGAATCATTATAATGGTTTAATAATGCACATGAAGTAATAAATAAAAAATTTCAATCTCATAAAGAGGCTCTTGTCACATCATCTACACAGTAACAATCCACTACATAATTTAGAGAAAGAAAAACATGATTGTATTGCTTTGTCAAATTCCCAAGTTCAACCTCAGCAAATTGCTCCTTTATTGTTTGTTTTTGTTCTGATTCCACTCCCAAACAAGTTGAAGGAGTACTACTGCTAGAGTCTGTCGTCTACCAATTTCTGTAACCCGTGGTTCAATTATCTTCTTTTTTAAGGCTTGTTGAGGTTTTGATCCAATCTTTATTTGCCAAAAAAAGGCATAACAACTTTTGCAGGTTTTGGAGTGGAGATTGAACTTTGTCCTCTATTAAATGTTCTATACTAAACTAGATTTAGCATGCTACACAGAGGTTGCAACCCTCATCCCAATAGCTCAATCATTCTACCTTGGTAACTTGTAGTGCCTAGTAGTAACTCCATCTATTTGTCTTGAAGAAAATCTATCATGGGTCTTCGACTTCCATTTTCCTTAATCTAGCAAGATGAAAATCATAGTAAAGAACTAAACTCAAAACATAAAAAATAACAAACCCCAAAAATACTAACATGATGGTCAGTATGAACAACCTACTCTAGAGCAGTATAGAATTGGTTAAAAATTTGGTAATTTGCTAAATGGAATCAGCATTTAAGTGTGTACCGTTTAAGCTCATGAGCATTAAGCAATGGGTTATGAAGATTGTCTTAACATAAAACTCCAATTGTATATAAACAAGATGATTAAGACATGATAAAATTCTGTAAATTTTACTTACCTGCAAGAGATCATCAATGTTGACAATGAGTAATCCATGAATAGGGGATACAGTAAACCATTCTCCATCTTTCTTAACTTGAAGACCCTCAACCTGATCATCTAGCAGGGCAGTGATCACACTCCCATTTGAATGGGGTCTCAGTCCATTCATCGAATTTGGTTGAGGGCAAGGAGGATAATAATTGATTCTGAGCTAAAGCAGCGGTTCCTTGATAAGGGTTTGAAAATAATCAATATCCAACCCCAAACCATCAGAAAGCATACCAAGCAACTTATCTGTAAGATTGAGTACCTCTTCTCCATATTTTTCATAGGTTTCCCTTCATTCCACCACCAATCAATCAGCATCAATTTATACTCCAAATTACAAATTGCTTATGCATGTTGTAATTAAATTTACTTACCTATATGAGAGGGGTTTTTTTTGGCCAATGTTCAACTGCCTTTACAGAGGGTGGGGCAATAAAATGAACAAGGGCATCGACCTAATTCAAGACTGTGTCATCAGATATGTCAAAGAAGTGACCGTAGCCTTCAAGCATACAAGTACCAAGTCTTACTAGGCACTGTCATTTTTTTTCTTCCAAAGGAAGATCAAAAAAATCTTTCGACATGCCTTTAACCCTCTCCAACAATGAAAGATCTATCCCATGATTCATTATCTTCAAGAGCAGAATCAAAAACCCTATAATCATTGACCCAAATAGAAAATATTTAAAATATGTAATTTGGGTATGTATGTTTTAATGGTGTTAGGGTACAGACCTAGACGAATCCCTAGTCTTAGGATGCTTGGGTCAATTGTTTTACTATCTCGGAGTGTTCGCCTGCTAAATCGATCACAGGAATAGATTGAGGAGCTTGAAGAGCAAGAGATGGCCTTTGATCAGACGGAAGAATATATCGAGTAGGAACTTCTTTGATTTGACTATCATGAAAAGTTTGGACCAGGTCTATTGGCCTCTGTAGCCTCTCATATTGCTTCAAAAGAGCTTCCATCGCTTAGGAAAACTTCTAGTACAAAATCAACTTCAGAAAAGAAATGCTCCAGTAATTAATGAAGCCTTTCTTTAACTCATAGCCACTTACCACTAGGAAAACCCTTGACTCTCCCACCAACAATTACAGCTCCCGTGCGCGCGTTGAAACCCTTTTTAATTTTAACATGTTAAGCTCGTGTTGGTCAAAATTTTGACCAACACGGGCATGGATTTTTAAAAAAGTCATATTTTTCCTTCCATATTTTGACCAATCTAAAACATTTTAATAGATGGTCAAAAATTTTGGTCTAAAAATGGAGTCAAATGTACTAGTGTAAAAAAGTTGAACCCATTTCAAATACCTTTAGTTCAATTTTGCTTGACTATTCAAATATTGCAAATCTTTATGATCAGTATACAAAAAAAACTCCTTAGGAAGAAGATAGTGTCTCTTTGGAAAGTAAAGTCCACCAATATAACTGAGAGGGGAGGGGGGAAGAGGTGAATCAATTATCCAACTATTATAACATTTATCAACCTTATTAATCCTTAATGATATGAGCAATATAATCAGCAACCATAACAAGATACTCAAGCACAATAACACCAGATATGTTAACTAGGGAAACCCTTAATCAGAGGAAAAACCCCGGTGGGGATGATACACACAAAATGATGTACTAATATAAAAATTTCTTGTTAGAGGATGGACCCTATTAGGAGTCAATAAAAACATTCAATGCATATCTATTCTTGTTAGGAGACTTTGAATCTATGTTAGGAGATTTGAAACCTATAGGAGTTGTGCCAACCCTATTAGGAGTTGTAGAAGGTAGATGGATCCACTTTCTAAACAACTTCAAGGGCAAGATCACTAAACTCATTGTTCAACTGATCTCTGTATTATTCCTTGTAGAATAATAGAAATGAACTGTACTTGTAATTCATCTTCCTCTTTCTTGTCAACCGGATTTCTAATCTCGATACTAGATCACCAATTTTGCATCCAATAATCCCTTGGATTGCTTACTCACATTTACCAAATACTCTCTTTCTCGCTTGATCTCAATCACAATGCATACTTACAATCAAGGAAAATACCTTCCTTTGTACCATGTCCTCAAAACAATTCCTTGAGTTGGCCTTAAGGCTTTCCCAATCAATTATAATAGGACCTCTTTAAGATAATATATAATTATTTCACAATTACACAATATTGTCGACTCGCAGTCTTTACAAGTCTTCACATGTGTGACTCTAGATCTTGCACACTCGCTAATATAATCACCAAAATGTCTTTTGTCACTGTTTAACTTTGATGGAATATTATCATTGATGTCAAAGAATTGATAAGCATGAACTAAAAGTATCATTGATGTCAAAGGGACGGTATGTGAAAGACAGGTCTAGAAGAGATGTGTATAAGGTTGATAAAAGAGAATATGAGTGTAAACATTGAGATTGTTGACAAGAAAGAAGATATGTTTTAATTAATAATTTAAATATTGCCAAATCAACAAAGGATATATGTCAGATAGTTGGAATGATTAAATAGGATGGAAGACTGTTTATCAATTCATAATAGATATTAATTTTATAATAGATAGCAATACCTTGTAAAGATTATATAAACAGTGACTTCCCTGTCTAAAACTGCAAGAATCATTAGCAGATCTAAAGACAACATTTAGACTTAAGAAGGTCTCTGTAAATACAACATATAATGACAGTATGTTTTTAGAGTAAGCAATAAGAATGCAGACACAACATAAATATTATCCACGTCATCATATATGCGCAGTTCAGGTTTGAAGATATGGACAGAGTCATTATTTGTAACACCATTCAATTTGTAGGAGACAAACAGGAAAATAAATAAATATTGATACCAGCAATATATCCTACCTTGCAAGCAACAGTGGAGAAATGAAATTTTATATATATATATATATATATATATATATATATACAGGCCATTGGAATATATAAGATGATGACTGCAACAAGTATATTGAAAAGGTATGATGCGATCACTCATAACAGTATGGGAAGAACAAAGATATTTACAGCATTGTTACTGCAGAGATAATGGTTAGTAATATGGAATAGTATCGTGCTTCTAATAGAGATGTATGGGCAAGTGCATGAAGAAGTAGTTGTATAGATGCAATGATAATGGATAAAGAGTATTGTTATAAAGAACTGTTATGATACTCATAATTTTAATGAGAAAGCAACGAAGGCCAAAGGAAGAGAAAACTTGTGATTGTAAATATCTTATGCGTCTATGATGAAGACTTGATGTGTACGGTTTCCTGTGTGGTCAATGGCAGCAGTCTGAGAACATTATTTCAGTAAATAAACAAGAGGGATATAATTTGGAGAACAGGCCGTGACATCTGGAGTTTTGAATTTGTGTAAGGAGAATGGGGTGCGAAATCTAATCCAAGCCTTGTTAAAGCCACTAGTCATGAATGATAATGTTTTGTTAAAATAGTTTGATGAGACTATGATCACGAAAAGGTGCAATTTATTTTGGTTTTAGTTTAATAAAGTATTCTTTAAAGAGACATGACCTTTCGCATTGAAAAGTCACTTTAAATCAAAGGATTATAAATAAAAATTATTTTATTTACAAAGAAGATTTTGAGGAAAAAAAGAATATTTAAAAGAGTGGAATAGGAGAGTATATGATAAGCGATGTGGAATGTTTTATATATATATATATAGACAGTGAGAAAGAAATATCTAAGTTTGAGAAAAGATATCAAGAAGTAAGGCAGCAAAAATATCAAAAAGACTTTAGGCTCATTTTGAGATATATATATATATATATTGAAGATATGATTAATGTACATAGATATATTAAATATATGTTGATGAAGAAATATATTTTAAAGCTAACTTGAGATAGAAGAAAAATAAGAGTGTAAGGTGTGCACGAACAGTAAAGAAATATCTAAGTTTGAGAAAAGATATCAAGAAGTAAGGCAGCAAAAATATGAAAAAGACCTTAGGCTCATATATATATATATATATATATATATTGAAGATATGATTAATGTACATAGATATATTAAATATATGTTGATGAAGAAATATATTTTTAAGCTAACTTGAGGTAGAAGAAAAATAAGAGTGTAAGGTGTGCACAAACAGTAAAGAAATATCTAAGTTTGAGAAAAGATATCAAGAAGTAAGGCAGCAAAAATATGAAAAAGACTTTAGGCTCATTTTGATATATATATATTGAAGATATGATTAATGCACATAGATATATTAAATATATGTTGATGAAAAAATATATTTTCAAGCTAACTTGAGGTAGAAGAAAAATAAGTGTAAAGTGTGCACGAATAGTAAAGAAGTGGTGTAGAAATAATTATCAGATTAAAGAAGAGAAAGTATGCAATTAAAGTGTCCATCAATTGAGTAAGCAATAGTGCAAAGGTGGAGAGAAGTTTGTGTGCAGTGAGTTGGTGCTCGTGAAGATAGCAGAGGGAGTTGGTGCTTCCCATAGGTTGAAGCCTACTAAGTGTGGGAGTTGGAGCTTCCAACGAGTCGGTGCTCACAAGCATAGAGGTCATAGCCTCTAGTAGGTTGGAGCCTGCAAACCAATTTGTAAAAGAAAAAGTTTATATAAAAAAAATTAATTTATCGTGATTTTCTCCCGCATTGGGTTTCCACGTAAATCTTGTGTTATAGTGTTCGTGTGCATAATTGTTTATTTCAGCATTTGAAATTATTGTTTGGATCAATGTTTTATATACTGAATCACCCCCCACCCCTCAGTATAATCATGTGCTCTTCAAACTTCGCATATCGTGATTCCATCTCTGTTAGGAGATACAATTGATTCATCAAAAATCGCTTCTCAGATACTCTATCTGTATACTACTCTCTATAAATTGTGCATATCTTCTGCATTTCTTCGACTTACTTGATGTACACTTAACCTCACCATCAGGACATAGTGTAAAATACATCCTTAATCGTGTGTCACCTAAATATCAATTTTTTGTCTGTACGACCTTGATCTCTGTCTGCTATTCTACCAATCTTTACAGAAACCATACTATGTTGTCATCAATGATAAACACAATCATGAATGCAAAATTTCAATCATGCTAACAACCTCTACATGCTCTGGAAATGTTTAAGATACTCCCCCAAAGGAATACCATCATCATTCATGCTAACAATCTTCCCCTTTGGCATTGACGACAACATAGATGAAAAACATCTAAGTTCCAAGAATACCAAAACAACACTCTGTTGCATCTACTTTTCTCATCCTTTCAAATATTCTTCATTAATCAACTGTGAAATCCTCTAGAACACTACTCGTCTCTTTCTTTAGGATTGGCATCAATTTTTCACAAACTAAACAACTCTAAACTTCTCCCCCACACAATGTAACTCTCTATCAACAACTCAATCTTTTCCTTATTTATACATAAGAGATCTCAATATCTCCCCCATTAATGAATCTCTCCCCTAATCATGGTACTTTTCTATGCATTTTCTCCCCCATAGTACTAAGGAGATACTTTTCATGCATTCTCTCCCCCATTGAAAAGGCTTTATTATGTCAATCATTTGCTCTAAGTCTTTAATCAATTCAAGTGTCCAAAGACACTGTTCTAAACCAACTACCAAGAGTCCTAGATGACTTTGTTCATCTCAAATACTCCCCCATATAGGAAGCATCAACATTCAATCTAGTCAAACAATAGTGCTTTGTACCACTAGACTGATGCAATCTCTACATCATCTACTCTGAAGTAGGCAAAGGCATAACCCCAAGCATACCTCTCAAGTACTCAAATGTATCTTTAGGAAAAGGCTTCCTAAAGATATATGCAATTTAATCTTTTGTACTAACATACTTCAATCTGATTTCTTTTTTTGTAACTTTCTCTCTCAAAACATGATACTTAATAGATATATGTTTAGTCTTATAATGCAATACATGATTCTTAAACATACTTATTATACTTGTGTTGTCACAATGTATGATAACAGGATCTAAAAATTCTATCCCAATGTCCTTCAACATCTGCTTCATCCACATGATCTTATTAAAATTATTTGTTGTTACTACGTACTTTGCTTCAGTTGTACTTTGTGAAATACAATTGCATTTATTGCTCAACCAAGAAACCGACCTTCCTCCAAGAAAAATCTCCACCACTAGTGCTTTTTTTGTCATCCATACCACCTGCCAAGTCCGCATCAGTATAGGCACATAAAGTGAAGTCACTTGATCTATCATACCATAATCCATAATTAGGTGTACCCTTCAAATATTTGAATATCCTTTTTACTGTTGTATAATAATACTCCTTAGGATCAACTTGAAATCTAGCTACAATCCCAATTGCATTTTCTATATCTAGTCTAGTGTGAGTTAGATATTGTAAACCTTCAATCATTGATCTATATTGCTTCTGCTCAATTTTAGGCATCTCATCTTTGCTAGATAACTTGTGACTAGTTACCATTGGTGTACCAATAGGATTACAACTTTCCAAGCCAAATCTTTTCAACAAGTCTTTCAAACACTTAGCTTGTGAAATGAAAATACCATCACTGCTTTGTACAATCTATAAACCTAGGAAAAACTTCATCTCACCAATCATGCTCATCTCAAATTCATTCTTCATTTCTTTAGCAAACTTATCACTTGCTTCATCATTACCTCCAAAAATTATATCATCAATAAATATCACAATTATCATCAAACCATTCTTAATTTAGAATAGTTGATTTGACATCCATCTGATACACTTTGAATTTCTTACTTGTTGCATAAGCCAAAAACATTCTCACTACTTCCATTCTGGCTACAAGGGCATATTTTTCTTCATAATATATTCCTTCCTACCGTGAATAACCTTTGCATACCAATCTAGCTTTGTTTCTCACAACTTGACCTTTTTCGTTCATCTTGTTTCTGAATACCCATTTAGTTCCTATAACATTCTCATATTTAGCCATAGGAAACAATTCCCATGTTTCATTCCTTGTAATCTGATCTAGTTCTTCTTCCATTTCTTGAATCAAATGATCATCCTTGAATGCCTCATCTACACTCTTAGGTTCAACTTGAGAAATCTAACATAATTCCTCATGTACTATGTTTCTTGTCTTTACTTCCAATTATCTGCTCTATGGGGTGATCTTTGTCAAGTTCATATTAGGTGTAGGAGTTTTTACCTCAACTCTTATCTCTTCTCTTGATTTTTTCCTCTATTCTCCTCTTGGCTCAATAACCTTTACATCATTTTGAAAGTCATTGTTAGTCTCAAAGAAAACTTCTACCTTCTCATGGTTAGCCTTCAAATCAGCAATAGTCACCAAAGCTATCTCTTCCATTACTTCCTCTTTCTTAATTCAAGCTCATTATCTTTATCATCATTATCATTTAATACTCTTTCCATACTTGCTTTAAATTCTTCATCATCATCAAAAAGAAAATTCATTCTAGTTTTTCTTACACTCTTGGGACATCTAGACAAAAAATGACCAAACTCTTTCCATGGCCAACAAACTAAAAAATGTATACCTTTTGGCTCTCCTTTTATAAATAGATCAATACCTTCTTTGATCTTCTTGTCTTCTTCGGATCTAGATTTGTCTTAACTTGTGCTTCTATTCTTATGTATGCAACAAAAGGATTCTAGATTTGGAAACTTAATACTCTGTACTATACACAATTCTGATATGTCACTAGAAAAAGCTTCATCTTCTGAATATCAAAATTGCTTCCATATGACTTAGGAATTTCTTTTCTGAAGTGACTCGCCATTAATCTCCCAAAGATGTTAAGATTTCTCTTCAAGAACCTATTTCTCTAATACCAATTGTTAAAAATTAAAGTCCACCAATATAACCAAGACGAGGGGTGTGAATCAGTTATCCAACTATTATAACAATTATCAACCTTATTAATCCTTAACCATATGAGCAATATAATCAAAAAACCATAACAAGATACCCATACATAATAACACCAGAGATGCTAACTAGGGAAACCCTTGATCAAAGAGAAAATTGAGTCAATAAAAACATTCAGTACATATCAGTCTCTGTTAGGAGACTTTGAATTCTTGTTAGGAGATTCCTACCCTATTAGGAGTTGTAGAAGGTAGATGGACCCATTGTCCAAATAGTTTCAAGGGCAAGATCACTAGACTCACTATCCAAGTAATCTATATATTACTCCTTGTAGAATAATAGAAATGAATTGTACTTCTACTGCCCCTTCCTCTGTCATTTCAACCAGACTTCTGATCTTGATACCAAATCACCAATTTTGCATGCAATAATCCCTTGGATCACTTACTCATATTTACCGAATACTCTTCTCTTTCTCACTTTATCTTAATCACAATGGATACTTGCAATCAAGGAAATCACCTTCTTTTATACAATGTCCTCAAAACAATTCCTTGAGTCAGCCTTGAGGCTTTTCCAATTAATTATAATAGGACCTCTTTAAGATAATTCATTATTTTGCAATTACACAACATTGTCGGCTCACAGCCTTTACGACTCTTCACACGTGCGACTCTAGACCTTACGCACTTGCTAGCATAATCATCAGGTTGTCTAAATTCATTATTTAACTTTGCATATCATGGTTGCATCTCTTTTAGGAGATACAATCCATTCATCATAAACTACTTCTTAGATACTCTAACTGTATACTCCTCTCTGTAAATCATGCATATCTTCTACATTTCTTTGACTTATTTGATGTGCACTTAACCTCACCATTAGGACATAGTGTAAAACATCTCCTTAACTATGTGTCACCTGACCATTAATTCTTTGTATGTACAACCTCGATCTCTATCTACTACTCTGCCATTCTTTATAGAAACCATACTATATTATCATCACTGAAAAACACAATCATGAATGCAACATGTCAAGCATGTTAACAATCTCCACTTTGGCAATGCTTAGGATATTCCCTCAAAGGAATACCATTAGCATTCATGCTAATAGTCTCTACTTCTTCAATGCATGAACTATAGCATAAAATTCTTGATCATAAACATAATACTTCATTTTGGCATCATTCAATTTCTCACTAAAATAAAAAAAACATGTCTACCTTCTTGGCTCAAAACAACTCCTATTGCAATACCACTAACATCACAGTTTACTCAAAACATCTTTTTAAATTCTGGAAGTGCTAAACTAGGTTTCTCTGTAACTTTGTATTTCAACAAATTAAAACTCTTATCTTCTCCTACATACCACTTAAATTCTTTCATATCCCCTTTCATTGTTTTGGTCAATGGTCCACAAATACTACTAAAACCTCTAATAAACTTTCTATAAAAACTAGCTAGTCCATGAAAATTTCTTACCTCAATTGCACTCCTTGGAGTAGGTCATTCAAGGATAATCTTCACTTTCTTAGGGCCCATTTTTAGACCTTCTGTTGAAACTACGAATCCTAGGTACACCAACTCCTTCATAATACTACACTTCTTCAGATTTATCAACAACTTTTCTTCCCTCGACTTATCAGACACCTTATGAATATGCATCAAATGCTCCTCTAATGGCTTACTAAAGATTAAAAAATCATCTAGGTAAATAATGACAAACTTACCTAGAAACTCCTTCGATACCTCATTCATGAGCCACATGAAAGTGCTTGGTGTATTGGTTATCCAAAAAAAGCATGACTAACCACTCATACAATCCTTCCATTGTCTTGAAGGTAGTCATCCACTCATATCCTTCTCTAATGTTAATCCAATGGTACCCTATCTTCAAATCTATCTTTGTGAAATACACAGCTCCACTCAAACAGTCTATTATATCATCCATCTATAGCCATGGAAATTTGTAATTGATTGCAAACTATAGCTTGATAATTTATAAACATCCTCCATTCTCTATTCTTCTTACATGCTAATATTATTGGTACAACACATGGACTCATACTCTCTCGAATCAACCCCTTCTGCAACAACTCATGTACTTATTTTTTTAACTCCCCACTTTCTATTGGTGTCATTATGTACACTTCCTTGTTTGGAAAATTGGCTCCTAGAATCAAGTTCATCTCGTGACTAATCTTCCTTATTGGTAGTAATCCATCTGGTAAATTATCAGATATAATATCCAAAAACTCTTCAAACAAATTTGTAATTTTTGCAGGCACCTCTTCTACTTCTTATTTACCATTTTGTAGAATTATAGAAAAATGCATATGTCATGCCTCATACCCTCTAGGAACTTCTTTCCATTAACAAAACACACTATAGCAGCACTACATACCTTTTCATCTATATCTTTTAATGACTTTAACTTGTGTTTCACTCCATCCTTTGTCAAAGTGTAGGTATTTGTATGCCCATCATGTACAACATGTTTGTCAAATTGTCATGACCTACCCAGAAACATATGACTTATGTCCATAGGTATGATATCACATAACACCTCATCTTGGTAACTTCCAATCATCAACTTCACTAAGCATTTATCATTGACCATGACCTTGTGATCATCTTGCACCTAGGTAATGTGGTGATGACGTGGGTTTTTCTGCCTCTTCAACTTTAACTTTGTGACCATCTTTTCTGATGCTAGATTTTTGGTACTTCCACCAGCAATGATCATATCACAACACTTGTCTTCACATTTGCACCTTCTACAAAACAAGCTCCTTATTTGATCAAGTTCATTCTAACTGCTCAGCAGGACTCTTCTATTAACTAGGACTTCTCTTTCATCATCTTTAGAATGTGATGATTTGACATGTGCAACTTTGGCATGATCTTCGGTTCTCCTATATGTCCTTCCTTGGCATTAGGGACATTCAAAGTCCCTATGCCCTTCTTCTCCACAGTGAAAACATGTTCTATGAAAACTTCCTCTTCCAAATCCTTTCTCTCTTCCTCTTCCTCTTCGATCCCTATTATTCTAGTAATGGAAATGATAGTTTCCCCTATGATTCTAACTTCTACTACCATCCTCATCCTTCTTCTTCTTATCATCATTTCAACCTCCATAAAATTGTCTGCCAGATCTTCCACCACAACCTCTTCTGTTATTCTTGTTATCAAACTTCTTGTTCATCTTTTCCTCAACTCTTAGGGGAAAATGGCATGCCTCTTCAATATTTTTCATTCATACCCAACTCAATTCCTCTTGAATTCTTGGCCTCAACCCATTAAGATAATGAGTGACTTTCTCTGTGTCATCTTTTGCATGGCCAGTTCTAATAAGAAATCAGTAGAACTCTTATGTATACTCTTAAACATATCTTCTTGCTTTCTTCAACCCTTGTATTTTCTTCAATAGATCAAGCTCATAATAAAAAGGAATGAATTGTTGCTTCAACTTAGCTATCACTCAATCCCATTGCATTATTTTATCATTCCCTCTTCTATTTCGCTTGAGTTGGATCTCCTATCATCAAATCTTCACATGACCCTTAAGTTTGGCCTTCACAAATTTGACCCTATCTAAATCTTCAATATCTTCATACTCAAAGTATTCCTCTAATTAATTGATTCAATTGATCAACTCCTCTGATTTAAGATTTCTCAAAAATGTGGGAACATCAAACTTAGGTCTTTTTCAATCTTTGAAATTTTTCTAAAAAGCCTTTCTTATTTTGGGTTCATAACTTCATCTTCTACTTTTTGTTCAGTATTTCCCCCTCCTTCTCTTTTATCCTCACTTTCATCTCTTACAAGATGGTTCATCCCTCTATGTATTTGTTCTTCCAATGCTTGCATTTTTCTTTGGAGGGCTCAAAAACCCTCAAGTTTAACACATGTGACTCTTCCACCATGTTTTCTTTGTGGAGGCATTTTCATGCTTATATTGAAACCCTAGTGCAAGGTGCCTCACAAGCGACAATTTGTGTACATGCTTAACCCAAGCCATGGTCCTTTAGTAAACACTCTCATAGTTGGTGATCTATTTACACACTAAAGAACTCCAGCTTTGATACTACTTGAGGAAGGTTGTTCCCTTTGATACCACAAATACACACAAAAATGGAACAACATAATTTTTGCAAGAACAAAAAATAGGCTTCGTATTATCGCCACAAATGTGGAATTAAAAATTTTCAAAAATACAATATGAAAAGCCACATGGGAAATGTCTCTACAATATTCTTCAACACTGAGCCACTGACTACCACATAGAACTGCCTAAACATCACTATTGGCCTTCCTTATATAAACAATTTTTCACCGCCTAAGAAGGTTCTAGACAGTAACCCTAACCCTTGAATTAAATATTACTTTCTTATTTATTACATAGGGTCATCTGTAACTATATTTTTAGGTACCCCAACTTTCGGAGGCCATAACTTTTAAATTGTATGTCTAATTTTCAACTATAAATACTTTTTGGAAACATCAACTCTTGGTCTACAATGTCTAACCCGCGCAAGAACTAGTCAACCGAGGTTCAACCTTATTTGGGACCCTCTAAGGCCTTCAAAATTGAGCTCAAAGTTTTCATACTAAAAAAACTCAATAAGTTTTGTAATACATTTGGTATGACAATACAACTCCACTAGCAGATTGATATGACTAAGATGAACCTCCACCTATGAAATAAAAACATTCTAAGACCATATGATCCACTTACTAAAAATAGTAAGCTACTATAAATAGTAACTCTATATTGAAATAGCCCTGATTGAAAATGAAAAAACTGAAATATTTATGGGTGATGCAAGATTTCCCTTATACTCATGATGCTCTTGCATCATACCAACATCTATATGCTCATAAAGACAATGTAGTCAACCAGGTCACTAGTCAGACCCCCTATAAGATAACTATGTAGGGACTCTAGTGGAGTGTAAATCACTTGATATTGGAAAGCCCAAGCTAGTATGGTGTGGTAAATCAACTCCTCCAAGAGGCCACATACTTTGTGTGGTAAATCAACTCTAACCGGAGGCCACATACTGTACCCTCACAACAACTTTCATAGAACTCTACAGAATGTACAAACACCACACCCTCACATTGGCTCCCTCAAGATGCTTAGAGAATGTAAAGGTGTGTACTTATCATTAAGTTTTATTACCCATTAGTTAATTTGATTATCACTTGCTAGAACTTCTTCATGTTACCTTGTCGACCCTTTTGGACTGAGGTACATGAGAGAAGCCACTCCACACTTCTACACTATATATCCATTCTCATCACTTGATGAGTGTTTGTAGGAAATGCAAGTTCTGACCCCAACCCCCAAATGAACAATCACTCTACCAACCTATATCCAGAGTTTGGGTATCACAAGATTCCATCATAGGCACATGCATGTGTTTGTGTGTGGGCACAACCAACTTCACAAATATAATCAAGTAATATCAATACAAGGTTTGCATATGAGAAATGTAAAAAATGAGGCAAGTACAAGATAACTCTCTCAACCAGCCTATGTTTGAGATTATAATATTGTAAATCACCAAGTATCACAGACTCACCCAACTAACCTATATCTGGAAGTATGAATTTGACACAAATCCCAATGTCCATGAGATAAAAAGCATAAGATGAAAGGAAACATGGAATACAATCCGTTTTCATAATAAAACCAAATGCCGCCAAAATTCTAACAAACTATGGATGGAATGCAAAATGAGGCAAGAGAAAATGACTAAAACCCAAACTTCTCAAATAATGATGGAATTGAAAAACCCATCACTAAAATATGGTCAAACAACCAAAGGTCCAATAAAAATCATAAATCAAGCTCAGAAATGCCATCCAATAAATTTGACAAAATTTTGGAGAATGTCCTATAACAATTCCAATTCCATGATCCTACTCATTGTAGTAAGGGATACTAAATCAAATCTCTTATCAATCCAAACAAACCACAACTTCGAATCAAAAAATAAAATACCCCAGAATATCCTATAACCATTCCAATTTCATGATCTTACTTGTTGTGGGAAGGGCTACTAAATCAAATTCCTAGTCAATCCAACAAGGCATAGGTGAAAATTGGATGGCATACAAATTGAGGTGATGCCAAGAACACCAAAAGATAAAACTCCTTGGAACTTAATGAAATTGAAAACCCATTCAGAAAACATACCTAAAATAAGGAAAATCAAATAAAATTTGACTTTCAAGAACACACAAAAATCAATAGCATAAGAACTCGTAAACTTGCATTTCTAATTTCCTACAAATGGGAAATGCTCATCCCCATCCAACTAGGTGATGGAATTGCATAAAAATGGAGGGAAGCACTAGTTCTCCACTCCCTAACATTTAGCAACTAAAAATAGAATCTAAAATAATAAAACAAGAAAGCCCTACCTCACTACCAAAAGGGCACAACAAGAAAAGCAACCAAAAAATAAAGATCCATCCAAATCATATGAAACCATTGGGGAAATGGATTAATCCTAACATGAATCCACTAAGTCCCTTTATGCACAAATTCGTCAAATAGATTGATCACAACGAGAAAATGAAGGAATTTCTCCAAGAGAGTTTGGAGGAAATTCCCACATTTCTCAAAACATGAAATTAGAAAAGTGAGAATAGAACTTCACTTTTGGCATAGTATATGTACTTTATTAACTGATTTATAAAATAGATTATTAACCCCCTTAATAATCTATTTGCCCCATTTGCAAATGAAACTAGGCAATTCCACTTAAATTGGAATTCAACTACAAAAAATTAGCCAACAAATAAAATAAATTAAATCAAATGATTAAAATCCCTCTAACCTTTTAAATAAATATTTAATTAAATAATTGTTGTGACAATTGTAGAACCCTAAATGTATAGACATACTCACAAGTCTGATCACACAATGCATTATGAATCTGTATTTACCAAATACCAAAGAATTAATAATAATATAAATACATCGCCCATACAGGGACGATATTGACTCAGTGCGAAAGGAAAAATCACTAACTCTATGTGTCATGTAACACCTCGCCATGTGACCCAAAAGAAGTTAACCTAAATTTTTACTAAGTTTGCCAAACATTTTTTTTTTAAAGATAACATACACAATAGTAATAGAATAGCGGAAGCAATCACTAACTCCATGTGGCCCAAAAGAAGTTAACCTAAAGTTTTACTAAGTTTGCCAAACATTTTTTTTAAAGATAACATACATAGCAGTAATAGAATAGTGGAAGCAATAACATACAGTCAATAATTAACAATACATAAATAGGTTACAACTCTTAAGGGTCCCATGATGATGAATCACATTTAATTTTAATTAACACTAAATCCAATATACAATAAATCCTCATCAAAGAATAATGTACAAGTATGAATCCATTTAAATAATATACAATTATCTTGAATGCCAGTTGGCAATAATCATAATGCACCTTCATCCACTATACAGGTCATAGGGTATGAAGGGATGAAAGAATATACATCATAAAAATAGATTATAACAACATCTCATAAGATTCACAAGATCAAATACAATACAACAGGTATAACCATCCATCAAAGTACACAAGAATAGAATGAAAGAGATATAGAATAGGGAACTCTAGCCACGACATCAAATTGTCAGATCTCAATGGTAAAAGTAAATAGCACTACCACCCAACCTCATGGTAACCCAAAAAGGTCCACTCCCACTGCACTAAGGAGATAGTCTCAAATCCCAAATAGGATAACAAACTCAAAATTCATATCCAACATCTAAGTCAAGGAAAACCTAAAAGCAATTTAACTTAGAGGTACCAAGATACAAATGACATCTAAACCTAGAGGCAAAAATGACACGTAGGGGATCTACTATGCATGTGGGCAAGTGTCATTGCATAAGCCAACTCTAAGGTTACCCAACTAGCCTTTTAATCCTCCATCCCCCTAGTGACTCTATGCGACACTAGTATCCTTTCATACTGACAAGACATACTAATGAGTCAGCTCTAAGGTTACTATTGGGTGATGCGACATGCTCCCCTGCACATAGGTGGTTAATTATGTGGTGTTCCATGTTCACTAACAGTCATGGCTTTTGGTGCAACGGAAAATGGGCCCTACAATTGGTATCAGAGCTTGGTTTTGGTCTGGTCATGGGTTCAAATCTCCCTGGTGCCTTCCCTACCCGCGTAAGCACCTGGTATGCATGTCGAGGGGGAGATTTTTGGGTGATGCGACATGCTCCCCTGCCCACAGGTGGTTAATTATTTGGTGTTCCATGTTCACTAACAATCATGGCTTTTGGTGCAATGGCAAATGGGCCCTACAGTTACCTGGCTAGTCTTCTAATCCTTCAGCCCTCGAGTGACTTTCTATAGTACCAATATCTTATTAATTCATTTAAAACTCATTTAATGAAATGTTATCACTTATTAAAACAACCTACAATGGGTTACCCAAGTAGCCTCTTTCGGGCTCTGGCCTCCATTGCAAGTCACTTCCCAACATGACATACAGATAACCTACCCTAAGCTTAGAAAAACAAAAAGATCTCAAAAGACCACATACCATACATTAGTTCTTAAACAAGCAAATAACAAGTTTCGAAATCACCAGTCAAAATACAAGCATCACTAAAATGATCATCCTAACAGGACTAATACAATAAAGTACACATAAACCAATCAACATCATAACATGACATCATCAAGAACAAATCATAAAACACTTCAATCCTATACAAGCAATAGAAAGCAATCCAAATACAACTAATCAAAGACTCAAAGGTTATATCAGATAGGTCACACTATTCACCTCAGTTTCACACAAGAACATTGGAAACAATAGTGATCAATAAATCAAAACACCTCATATAGCATACAAGACACATCACCATGGTTGAGTATAAAAGATCGAGATCAAAACATCATCATGACATCACAAAATAGAACTCCCGAGCCTCTAGTAAACATCCTAATTTGGCCAAAGCTAAGTCAAACCCCAAAATCCCAACACCCATAAATCACACATCACATAAGGTACATACAAAAGTAACTTTCATAATTCATTCTATTTTAAAAACACATAAGTTCAATGTTCACTATAGGTTTTCAAGTTTTCATTTCCAAGTATTACAATTCATAGATATTTCGATTACAATCAGGGTTTAGATTTTCGCTTTAAGTTCTAGACTTACCAAAGTCGACAAATTTTCCCTTAACATATAAATGATTATTTAATTAAATCACTAATAGATTTAAAAATAAATAATCCAAATAATCTGATTGATAACGAACAGTCCAAATTCCATTATCTAGAAACTAGCAACAACTAACATAATAAACTAATGTATTATTTTTAATATTATAAAACAAATCTAAATAATAGTTATTAATTTATTAAAATAATAAATATTAATATAATACAAGGTATCAATAACTATAATCATTAATTTAATAATATAATAAAAGTAATTTACATTTATTAAATAACATTTGATATTAATCTAATAATTAATAATAATAAAAAGAACCGTATTAATTATATTAATTAATAATTAAAACTATATTTAAACATTTATAAATTTTAATAAATATTATATAATAATAATTTTTAAAAAACTATTTAAATTTTTAATATTAAAAAAAAAAAGATGAAATGTTTATTTAAAGGCCCACCAACCTACTACTCACAGCAGCGCGGGCTGCTTAGGCTACCTTGGCTGTCGCAGTGGTTATGACCACTGCCGGTAGCCGGTGGCCGGAGGGAGATGAGAAGGGGGACGGGAAGTAATGGCTCCTGCTCTCTCTTTTCGATATTTAAATATTTATTTATTTTAAAACTTTTTTTATTATAATATAAACAATGAAAATCACAACACCCTTCCTCCTCATTAAATACGCACAATCATGTACAGCAGCACGAAAATGAATAGGTATGAATATAAAATTTACCAAGTTTACCGTGCTATAATATATGTATTTTTAAAACAATTTTCACAGTAGTTCTGATTGGAATAATAAGAATATCTAATTGAATTTCACTTCTCCAATTTATTGATTTCATTCCAAACCCTTCTCGAAACAAAATAGCAATCTATAAAATTTACACAACGAAGGTTTCTAATTTCAATTCATAAATAGAGGTTTCTCAAATGAAGAACAATAAAATCACATACAAGGGTTTCAACACAAATAACATTCTAAAACCAGAATAAGAAACAAACATGAAGAAGATAGAAGTTCAAAGAACAAAATCTACTGTACACATAAGCCACCAGATCCTACCTGGATCTGATGCTAAAATGACAATCACACAAACCACGCAAACAATCGCCTTTCTTTGAAATCTCTCTTCTCTGAAATTGCTCCTCCAAAACCTGTGTAGTTGCAAAATGAGCTCCCCCTCTCTAATAAAGAATTCCCCCCTAAATTCAAGGCTCTGATTGTGCAATCCCGAGAGGGAACTCGTTAATCAATATCTTTTGATATTTTATTACTTTTTAAATATTCATGCACACTTTTTGCAATCTAAAATATCTTTATTAAATTAATTTACTTTCTCACTTTAATTAATTTATTAGACATTTTTAATATAATATTTATTAATTTAACTAATACTATTATTTAGAGTTTATTAACTAAAATAAAACTCCTGAATAAATTATTAAATAAATATCAATAAGCCAAAATTAGAACTTTAATCAAATCTTTAAATTTAATTCTTTTATTTAATTAATTAAATATAATTAAATATCAAATTTTCTTAATAATTCCTATTAAATTAAATCATTAATTATTCTTTTAACTTGATTTAATATAATAGCCCACAAGACTAAATGCAAACCCATAACAAAGTACAAAAAACCAAATCAAACTCAAGGGGTATAATTATGAATTTATGTCAAATTCGGAAGGTAGACAACTCAGATTCTTGCCCTACTTTTTAGGACAAATGGTTTAAGGATAGGATTTGGACTCAAGAGTTATCTCCCCTCTCTTACCATTGAGATATTGCGATAGGGTTGCTCATCCTGGCAATTCAAGGAAGTCAATACCCGGTACCTACAATCTACATAAAATCCTCGCATGTACAAACACAATATTCTAAACTAAACAAGCAATGGCAGGAAGTGGTTCATCATGTAGATCCCAACTAGCAGGTGATTATGACTCTCTTCCTCAACCACATTTGAAACATCAAACATAAAGAAAACATACACACACACCATACACATGCAAGTATGGGGTAAATATCCATAGAAACCACATAAAAAGCATTCATCTAACTAACATCATTAAATAACTGAAAGTCACTACATGAACATATATATACTCATCGAAAAATCATGAGATAACTAAAATAACTAAGTAGCTATATATATCAACTGAATATGAAAGAACAATGTCACCAATCATCAAACATAAACATAAAGTTGGCCTAAATGAGTTCAGCAATAAAATAAAAAAAGTTAACTAGGGGTAGGCACTTCATGTCACTATCAACAATATAAGTCTTACATAGTAAATGAATACAATCAAATGTAGATGCACAATATATAATAGCCAAAGCAACAATTACACTTAATCACCTAACAAAGCATCTAACTAATTTTACTTAAATCATCATTTAAATCATCCATTTTCATAAGTCTACTGAAAGTAATGAGGTAAATATTTGTGGTACAATAATCCATGAATCCAATATGGACAACTCATTTTCCCATTATTCTAAGAATTTAATAATAAAAATGATAACAGAACACTCAACAACATAAATGGAATTCTAACATAATATCTTAGATAATCATCCTATCGTAGCATCATAATTCTGCAATATGAACATCTGACATGATTTCAAACATAAATTTCTTGCTCATTCTTCACCGACATATCCTCTTCATCGGGAATGAAATGATTGTGTTGACTCTTCAAATCCATGAATCATGAATAAAAACACTCCCTCATCAAGTATTTTACATCTATTGCTTCAAGAACATTTGTTCTAGTTAATCTCGGCACAACTAGTCTTTGAGCTTTATCACTTCTATAACCACCAACTAACATCTTCTTCAACTTTTTTTGTTTGACTCCACCTCTCACATCATTCAACAACTTCATGTTCTCTAATCCACTCACATGATTTATTTTCTCACTTGTTACTATTTCATTAGTAACCTAGTGTAATATCATCATCAAATTTTCACCAGTCTTCAAATTCATCAGTTCATGCTCACTTATCAAATTCATCAACAATTGTACCACGATAGTAACCTTTTCAACCACCTATTGCAAACCTATCACCTTTTGACTTGACATAGTTCGGTCTCCTAAGGTGTAAGTCTTCTTCGCACTTAAGTTCTTATCTTTCATCCATTTCTCCTTCAATGGAAGTAAAGTAAATCTCGTTCCATCTTTGATGATAGAAATAATATTCCTTTGATAATCATGAATAACACCAACATTATATTTTCAAGGTCTACCTAGCTAAACAATGGAAGCACTCATGTTAACCACATCACATAATATTTCATCTTGATATGGTCCAATATTAAAATAAACCCAACGTTATTCTTTAACTTCTACCACACGATCATCCTAAAACTAACTTATACCATTAGAATAAGGATATTTCAGCCTCCTTAATCCTTACATTTGTACTATTTCCTCTAATACAAGGTTATCAGTATTTCTACCATCCATTATTATTTTGTAACATTTGCAAATGATGTAAAAATAGTTTGGAACAGTTGCCTCCTTTGCATAGGATTTGTTTGTTTCTTTCTCAACATAACCCTTATAAACATCCAAGATTCTCCCATCTCCAATGAAACTTCTCTTTCAACCAATTCATCTTTCACCACTTGCTCCTCATGTGCCACCAGGTTATGTCTTCCTTTGCTATAACCAACTAAACATTGGAAATCTCTATGTCCATTCCTACATTATGAAACTATCATGCCAAAAAATTAGGGCAAAAACACACCAACAATTTTCTTTTTAAGATGATAATAACTAAGTTATTTACATACTAGCATTAAATGAGTTTTAAAAAGGATAACAAATGATAAAGTATACTAGACTCAAGACTCGAGGTTGCACGATTTGGTTAAAAGTGTTTAGGGTTAAGATGTAGATTTGCATCATCATTAAGGTAACATCTACAAGGTGAATTTAAGGTATGATTAACAGCCTCATTCTCATTTCTAGGTTTTATATAATATCAATTCAATACACATTCACTATGGTTCCTATGTTGATTTTGAAGATATACTTTACTAGTTCAAAAAGCCATAATGTTGTTGCTACATGGGCATTGATATGAGTTGGTAAGGTTTAATAGATTAAACTATTATGTCATGGATTATGTGTACATTATTAAGACATGAGAATAATTAGGTTTTTTATTTCATTAAACAAGTTGATCTATTTAGGTTATCGTTTAAAGGATTAAGTCCCTATGTTTCTTTTTTCTTTTTTATCTAAAAGAAAACTTAATATCTAATGAACATGTAACTATTAATGCTTTAAAAGGTTGTAATGTATATAATTCATCCAATGGATAATTAATAGGTTTAAGTAAAGACTATTCACTACTAATCTTAAATATGATTATTAAATTTCAAATTACATATATAGCTCAAATCTAATTAACATAGAGAAATACTAAAGAGAACCTAGCATTGCTAACCTAACCAACATCCCTCCTTAATATATACTTCCTAATTAAACTATAAAAACCCTACTTTCTAAATTCCACTTACAAAAATAATTTTAAATATCTAATACATACAATTACACATCTTTCATGTTCTATCTCTAAACCCCTATCATCAATTAACTTGCTAACTTAACAATACCCATTTATATAATTTCTAGATCTGATCACTTATCCCCTACTCACATATGCTACCTATTATATATATATAAATGAAAATGAAATAAAACTTAACTAAAATACTGCTTAATAGAAAGAGAAACAACTAATCACATTGATCAAATACTACTATCTACATCCTAATCTATCCACTAAACTAACCTACCATCTACTAATCATCCTAGGCCCTATGCCACTTGCATGTTGTGCTTCCCTACTCCCATGAGCATTTTTTAAGGGACCTGCATGCTTCTTAAATTATAAGGTGGTGTATCATTAGGGGAAGTCCACTCAAGATGGAATGAAGGTGATGGGTTATGGGGGAAGGGACCCACCAAGGAAATCATTTATCCAAAGTTTTGAAATGTTTAAGTTTTATTGCCAAAACAAGCTCAACCCAATTCATCACACATGTAGGGAAAAGTATGCATGGGGTATTGAGGGGGCAAAGTGGATGGTGTTATTAAGGTAGATAGTTGGGTGAGGGCCCCACCTTGGACATTAGAGACTCTACCTTAGGCTTGAAATTAGTTTGTTGTTTTTTTTCTTTAAAATATGAACAACATGGGTTAGTGTGGATCTTCAAGGGGGAGAGAGGTTGTGGGGTGTGGGCCCCACATGGGTCACATCTCCACTCCTCTACTTCCCCTTTTCCCATTTTATATTTTATGTTGATGATTATTTAATTTGAAGGTGTGTATTTTAACTACTGTGTGCATTTAAATCCCACTTGGTATTTAGGTTCACATATACATTTAAAATTTTGAAAGGGAATCTTTTACAGAATATTCTTAGCGTGTTTCTCTTTTGGGGAGGATTAATATTGCCCCATACATTTTCCAGAGAGCAAACATGCTCTCCTAGAAAATATATGGGCGATTTACATAACTAGGAATTTTTCTTTCCTATGAATTCATTTCTATTTTAATTAATGGTTTAAGGATTTGATAGGGTATTCGTTAACAAGGCATTTAACTATAAGCTTGATTTACTCATGCTTTCCAATGAATTTAAACAACCAAATTTACAAACCTATATAGTCCATTGGATCTATTTGATTAAGTTTTTATGAATGAAGATTGAAAGTGAGTTATTTGTTTCTTCAAATGCACAATTGCAAATGCATCCAATAGTAGGATTAATTTACATGTTATTAAAAGGATCTCCTACAAGGTAGATGAAATCTAACAATTATTTTATCACTATTAAAAAATTGCCAAGGAATGGATTTAGACAATGATATATCTCAAAAAATTGAAACAATATATCTTTTATTTTGACTTGAGATTAGAGAACACAATGAAAGAAACTATTGGAATGTTACATCAATTCATTTCAATTTTCCTCGCATATGAAACTATCATTTTCCAACAATCGATATGAAATATGTTATAAGTCGATTCAATACAATACAATAAGACTACCATCATTCCTTTCATTACAAGGATGAAACAATGCAACAAGAAAGTGAACAACAATGGAGAATTCTCCAACCATAATGTGACATAAAGACACCATTAAGAAATCAATTTTCAAGTTTTCTCCAACCTTTGAATCCATCAAAACCTACAAATACAATGAAAAATAGCATGGATAGCTCACCTCCCAACTTAGGCCTCAAGGAGGCCACCCACTGAGCCAAGAGAAACAATACCAACCAGGTCACATTCAAACTCAACTACAAACACATGAACAATACAAGAAACACCCACCTAAGGTTTTCACAATGGGTTACACCAATGAACCCATGACAAAGGGTGAAGGTGGAACATTCATGAAGGAGATGTAAATGGAACTTACAAAAATATGCCTTCCCAAGGCTCAAAATCACACACATCATCCATAATCATACTTTCCTTATCTCCCCTAAATAACATCAAAATAAATTGGCAACAAGGGCCCGTACACCTTGTCTTTTTCCCTCTTCTCCATTAGAAGAGACTCTACACTTCCATGGAGTCACAACTAACCCATTCACCCACACATGGCCACTTGTTCCCTATCCAAGGGTGAGTAATGCCATCACTCTCATTAACAATCCCTGAAGCAATTGTAAGAAAAACAAGAAACAAGATTGAAATCACCATCTTCCCAACCCTTACAAACACAATACAACAATACATGTAATGAAAGAGTGCAAGAACAAGAAACTTCAAACAAAAAATACTCTATTGCAATAATGAAACAAACTTCTATGGCAAGGGAGAACACCAACCTTTATCAATGTGTTATGGACTAGAAAGTTGAGAACAGCCCCATCCCTTTGTTGCTCCAATTTCAAACCCTAGTGTCTCTAAAGATAGAGAGTGGATGAACACCCACTAACTCATCCAAGGGCCTCAAAAAGGCCTCCAAATCCCACCCACCTACAAGAAATACGTTATGAATTTACCCTAAGTCCTTTGGCCATCATACATGTTCCCTACCATTAATGCAAGTTTGGGAAAGAGTGTGGGTATGGGTAATGTCATAAGTTGAGAGAATCACATAAATATAAACTTAGGTTGCATACCCTAGTTTAACCAAAATATTCTAAATCTAATTTTAGTAATCTTTTTTCATTTTTGTACATTGATTAAATATATATGATTTGCATAATTTAAATATAATAACATATTCATCAGTTCAATTTAAATTATCAAAATCAAACATCATAATGCATGCATCTATATAAAACATCATAAATCATCATAAGACATACTAGAGTAATCATCACATGGGATAAATAATAATGAACAATGTCTAATCCGTTCAATAATGTCTCAAAATATAGAATCATAATGTACCAAAATAAATGCAATAGCTAAGCTATGATGGGTCAGGGTGAGGCCTCATAGAAACAAGCACCTTTAAATTCAATCACAAGTTTACCTTTTTCGTTATCAACAACTGATTTATCCCTACACCTAGGAGTAGATGTAAAATTTTATATCAAAAAAAACATAATTTCAATTTATAGATGTATAACATATCTTCTCTTTCCTAAATAATTTTTTTGTATAAAATAATTTTAAATACATAAATCACTATATGTGTGTGTGTGTGTGTGTGTGTGTGTGTGTGTGTGTGTGTGTGTGTGTGTGTGTGTGTGTGTGTGTGTATGTATATATGTATGTATGTGTATGTGTAGATGTATGTGTATGTGTATGTGTATGTGTATGTGTATGTGTATGTGTATGTGTATGTGTATGTGTATGTGTATGTGTATGTGTATGTGTATGTGTATATGAATAATTATGAGATGGCACTTTATCCTTTATATTACCTTAATATAATAATATCATTCTTATATGCCTATGAAGAAGTAATGCAAATTGAAGTATGGATGGTTAGCCTTGTTTTTATTCAATTATCATTTTCACTTTTTAATGTATTTACTTTTTGCAGATATAAGCACTAATAAATATGAAGAAAGGGAAAGGGGATCGTGGTCTGTGACATCATGACCTATTAGGGGGTGACACAAATGACCAAATTATAAAATTCCTCATTATATTCCATACAACTAATTTTATTGGTTATGAGAAAAGTAATGATCATCCTTGTTTTTATTCAGTTATCATTTTCACTTTTTAATGTATTTACTTTTTGCAGATATAGGCACTAATAAATATGAAGAAAGTGAAAAGGGACCATGGTCTATGACATCATGACCTATAAGGGGGTGACATAGATGACCACATTATAAAATGTCTAATTATGTGCCATACAACCGAACTTATTAGTTATGAGAAAACTAATGATGCCATAGGTTTTAGTATAAGGTGACATAAATGAGTTTAATATGATAATTAATTATCGTAAGATTGTCATGGCAATCTTTACTTAATATTAAATTGATAATTAAATTTAATATTCATTTAGTGAATTAATGTATTAGTAATTTAATGTGTCAAATAATTTATGAGGCATTATTATGGATTAGGTATAGCAGTCTCTTGATGCTAACTTTCAACACTTCCTATTTAGCTAAGGAGACTTTCTTATTAGGTGGAGATATAACATTAGATTACCAACTCATATAGTATTCACCATAGTGAGTTAGAATGATTTTAAGACATACCATTATATCCTAGGGTACCGCCATATGCGATATTCTTCATAATGTATATACAATATTTACCATCATGATATATCCTTAGGTAACAATGTATGCACTTCCTCTCATGATGGATTTAAAGACATATACAATTATATCCTAGGATACCACCATATGCAGTATCCTCCATAATGAATCTAGAATATGTTAGATTGTGGTGACTGATTAGGAAAGTATTGTACATACTTCATAAATTCTTTTTTTTTTTAAATTGGGCCTTATTTTATCAGGATTTTGGGCCGACATGTAATTATTAATTATAACCCTAAAGCAATTAAAATACTTGTATAAGAGGGCTTAGGGTTAGGGATTGTTTCATAAGATGTGATGAGAAATTGGTTCTTGCAGTAGTATTGAGCTATAAGGGATTACAAATTATAATCAGGTTGTAATCATTGGATCATAAAAATATTGGACTTGTTTGGTGGATGTAGCCCAGGGATTGGGTGAACCACGTTAAATCTTGGTGCCTTGTGTTATTTTCTATGTGATCTATTATTGGTTATATTTGCATGTAATTGTTATTTTCTGTCTGTGGTTTAATCCTAACAAGTGGTATTAGAGCCTAGTTGTTTTTCAGTTATCCTCTGCAGGAAAGATTCACGGTTGAGTGGGAGTTTCACGATTGAGTGGGAGCAATGGTAGATGAGGGTAAGCTGAGGGTTGATAGGTTTAATGGGTAGAAGTTCCAGTTATGGAAGATGCAAATGGAAGACTATCTATATCAGAAGGATTTATTGAAGCTGTTGGAAGGCAAAGCCAAGAATCAGGGATCTATGTCAAATGATGAATGGGATCTTTTGGACAGAAAGGCACTTGGAAGAATTCAATTATGCCTGGCACCATTGGTGGTATTTAATATTACAAAAGCAAAGATGACTAAAGAATTGATGAAAACCCTAGCGACACTGTATGAAAAGCCCTCCACTTCAAATAAGGTATTTCTCATGAAGCATTTGTTTAATATGAAAATGGAAGAAGGTGGATATATTACAGATCATTTAAATGAGATTAATACTATTACTAGTCAATTATCCTCTATGGGTATCAATTTTGAAGAAGAAATTAGGGCTCTCTTGATTTTGTGTTCTTTGCCTGAAAGCTAGAATGGCTTGGTAATGGCTGTGAGTAATTTTGTTCCTAGATCTAGTACCCTAAAATATGATGATGTGATCGGTGTTATTTTGAGTGAGGAAACTCATAGGAAAACCTCAAGTGGATCTATATCAGGAAGTGCTTTGAATGCACAAAGCAGGGGCAAAACAACTGAGAGAGGAAGTAATTCTAGAAATCATGGGAAATCAAGAGGAAAGTCAAAGGGGAGGAGGTCTCAATTGAGAGGACCAAACGACTGCTAGTACTATGAGAAACCAAGGCACAAAAAGAAAGATTGTTGGAATCAAAAGAAAACTAAAGGAGATAAATTAGATGGAGACAAGGAGGCAAATGTGGTAACTAACAAATCCAAAGAGGATGCTTTGCTTCTGTCTTTAGAAAGTGTTGATGATTCATGGGTTTTAGATTCTGGTGCTTCTTTTCATGCTACACCTCATAGAGGTTATTTCATGAATTATGTCCAAGGGGATTTTGGGCTTGTTTATTTGAGGGATAATGAACCATATCAGATTGTTGGAAAGGGAAAAATTAAGATTAAGTTGTAGAATGGGAATCACTGGCTACCACATGAGGTAAGACATGTTCCAAGGCTGAGTAGGAATTTAATTTCAGCAAGGCAACTCAATGATGAGAGTTGTGTAGTTACTTTTAATGATAAAAATTGGAAGGTTTCAAAAGGTTCCCTTGTAGTAGAAAAATGTGTCAAAGTAGGCACCTTATATCTTTGTATAGGTCATATTGTTCCTTCTACTTTAATTGTTTCAAAGAAAAATGAATGTTCAGGAACAATTGCTATATTTGAGCAAGGAGAACAAATAGTTGTTGTAGATTCTGATACAACACTATGGCACAATAGACTTGGGCACATAAGTGAGAAAGGTATGAAAGTACTTCATTCAAAGAAAGTTTGAAATGTGTTAATATGGATTTCTGTGAAATTTGTGTGTATGGAAAACAAAAGAGAGTGAGTTTTGCAAAGACTTGGAAGGAAAATAGAAGGGAGAAATTAGAGCTTGTGCATACCGATGTATGGGGACTAGCTCAGGTATCTTCCCTTGGTGGCTCTCATTACTATGTTACATTTATTGATGAAACAAGTAGAAAAGTGTGGATTTATTTCCTTAGACAAAAATTTGATGTATTTCAAACTTTTAAGAAATGGAAATGCTTGGTTGAAAATGAGACTGGTAAAAAATTAAAATGTCTTAGATCTGAAAATGGTGGTGAGTATTGAAGTCATGAATTTGAAGATTATTGCTCCACTAATGGTATTAGTAGATAGAAAATTGTTCCAAGGACTCCACAGGAAAATGGAGTGACTAAACGCATGACCAGGACTATAATGGAACGTGCAAGAAGCATGAGGTTGTATGTTGGGTTGCCCTTACACATGTGGACAGAGGATGTCAATAATATTGTATATTTGATTAATAGAGGTCTCTCTATTCCTTTGGGTTGTGGTATACTAGAGGAGGCATGGCCTAGTAAGAGGGTGAGTTATTCTTTTCTCAAAACCTTTGGTTGTGAAGCATTTGCTCACATAGATTCTGAAAATAGAACCAAGCTAGAAGCTAAGTCAAAGAAATGTGTATTTGTTGGATATGGAATTAATGAGTTTTGTTATAGGCTTTTGGATTTTGAAAATCATAAAATTATAAGAAGCAGGGATGTCATATTCAATGAGAAAGTGTTGTACAAAGATCTATTGCAGCAACATGAGAAGAAAGAAGATGATTATGTAGTGTTGGACGATACTCCAAAAGCTGATGTTCTAGCCATTCCTCATGATGTGCAAAAACTACAAAAAAAAATACCACATACACCGATGAATGTTAGATGGTCAACAAGGAAAATTAGAGCTCTAGAAAGATTCTCTTCCTCTTTGTATTCTATTTTACTTACTGATGCTGGTGAACCTGAAGGTTATGATGAAGCTATGCAGGTGGATACTAAAATTTAGTGAGAGTCTTCAATGAAAGATGAAATGGACTCTTTGCTTAAGAATAAGATATAGGATTTGTGCAAGTTGCTTGCAGGTAAAAAGGCTTTATAAAATAAGTGGGTTTACGGGTTAAAAGAAGAGGATGGAGGGAAGAAAGGATTTAAAGCTAGGTTAGTTGTAGAAGGATTTTCACAGAAAAAGGGAATTGATTTTGATGAGATATTTTCTCCTGTTGTTAAAATGACTTCTATCTATACTATTTTAAGTCTAGTGGCTACTGAAGATTTGCATTTAGAGTAGCTTGATGTTAAAACAACCTTCCTTCATGGTGATTTGGATGGATTTGCAGTCAAAGGTAAGGAGAACTTAGTGTGCAAATTGAAGAAAAGTTTATATGGCTTGAAGCAAGCACCTCGAAAATGGTATATGAAATTTGATAGTTTTATACATGAGCATGGTTACAGTAGGTATCATTCAGATCATTGTGTCTACTTTAAGAGGTTGGATGATGATAGCTACATTATTTTATGTTTATATGTTGATGATATGCTTGTAGCTGGGTCTAACATGGATCACATTAAGGGGTTGAAAAGCCAATTAGCACATGCATTTTCTATGAAGGATTTGGGGGTAGCAAAAAAAATCCTTAGTATGAATATTTACAGAGATAGGAAAAATAGAACATTGATGCTATCTCAGGCTGATTATGTTGAGAAGGTGTTGCAACGTTTCTCTATGCAGAATGATAAAGCTATTAGCACACCTTTACTTGGTCATTTGAAGTCGACTAAGGAGATGTGTCCCAAGACACATGAAGAGGAGGATAAGATGTCCAAGGTACCCTATGCTTCAGCTATAGGAAGCTTGATGTATGCTATGATATGTAATAGGCCATTTATTGCACATGTAGTGGGAGTCGTTAGTAGGTATATGAGTCATCCAAGAATTGAGCATCAAAATGCTATCAAATGGATTCTCAAATATTTGAGAGGCACATCCAATAAGTGTTTACATTTTGGGGGCTCTACTACTAATTTACAGGGCTATGTTGACTCAGATTTGGCAGGGGATATTGATACCAGGTAGAGTACTACAGGTTACGTTTTTACTATTGGTGGGGCAGCTGTGAGTTGGGTTTCTAGGTTACAGAAGATTAATGCTTTATCCACTATAGAGGCAAAGTATGTAGCTGCTACAGAGGTAGCCAAGGAGATGATATGGCTTCAGTTCTTCTTAGAAGAATTGGGACATCCTTAGAAGGATAATTATTTGTTCACAGATATTCAAAGTACCACTCATCTTGCAAAGAATTTAGCTCTACATTCCAAGACCAAAAACATATAGTTGCGGTACCATTTCATTCGGTTAGTTTTGGAGGATGGACAGTTAAAGCTAGAGAAGATACATACCAATGAAAATCCAACAGATATATTGACAAAGGTAGTAACAAGGGAGAAGTTGAACTCCTCTTTAGCTTTGGTTGGTCTTCTAGACTGAATATGAATAAAAGAACAGTAGAGTCTAGGGTGGTTTGATCTAGTGGGAGCCCCATGTAGTAATGGTATTGCTACAGGATTAGTCTCCAAGTGGGAGATTGTTGTTTAGTGTGAAGCTTGATCAGTCCCCAAGTGGGAGATTGTTAGATTGTGGTGACTGATTAGGAAAGTACTGTACATACGCCCTATTTTATCAAGATTTTGGGCCAACATGTAATTATTAATTATAACCCTAAAGTGGTTAAAATACTTGTATAAAAGGGCTTAGGGTTAGGGATTGTTTCATAAGGTGTGATGCAAAATTGGTTCTTGCGACAGTATTGAGCTATAAGGGATTACGGATTGTAATCAGGTTGTAATCATTGGATCATAAAAATATTGGACTTGTTGTTTGGTGGACATAGCCCAAGGATTTGGTGAACCACATTAGATATTGGTGCCTTGTGTTCTTTTTTGTGTGATATATTATTTTCTATTATTGGTTATATTTGCATGTAATTGTTATTTTCTGTCCATGGATTAATCCTAACAGAATATCTACCATCATGGTATACATCCTTAGCTAGCATTGTATGCACTTATCATTATGATGGATTTTAAGACATATACTATTATATCCCAAGATACCACCATATGTGATATCCTCCATAGTTGATTTACAATATCACCATCATGAAATATCCTTAGGCAGCATCGTATGTGCTTCTCATCATGATGGATTTTAAGACATACCATTATATCCTAGGATAGCACCATATGTGGTATCCTCCATAATGAATTTACAATATCAGCTACCATCGTGATATACATCATTAGGTAGCATCGTGTGTGCTTCCTGTCATGATGGATTTTAAGACTTATACTGTCATATCCTAGGAGACCACCATATGCAATATCCTCCATAATGGATTTACAATATCTAACATCATGGTATATTCTTGGGTAGCACCATATGCACTTTCCACCATCATAGATTTAACAACAAAGAATTTAAACCATCATTGTAAAATCATCATCTCATTGTGAAGGTAGCTATGTACAAGTGTCTTATCATTGACTGATCATCACTTCACAAAGGTATTCATATAAAAAGTACATTGAAATCAAGATTAAATGAATATTTTAGTATGCATACAAGAACACATAATATTACATCTTAGTCAGGCCTTCATTCTATCCCATAAAAATTTTACCTCTAAAATATTCAAACTTGATTCTTTCTACCATATCTCTTACATAATGATACTTGATTCCACATGATTTATTCTATTATGAAACATAGGATTAACAAAGAGATTTATACAACTTTGATTTTCATGGTGAATGATAGTAGGTTCTGAGTACTTTTCGAACAAACCAATAAGAAGCTTTCATACTTAGACTTCTTCTCATGCTCCCATGCATATTGTTATATATCCAACTTCCATGGAGCTTTGTGTAAGTGAAGATTTATTCATGTTGGACTATGAAATCATAGTTAAGCATAATCTTAAACAACAACTAGAGGTGCTTTTTCTGTCAACTAACACTTCCTGCCCAGTCAAAATTTTTATAGCTATGTAACTTTAATTATGTATTTTCAAAGTATTTGAGACCAAATCTAATTATGCCTTGTAGTATCTTAGAATCTATTTTACAAAAACCATGTGTATTTTCCTTGGTTCACTCATGAATTGATCAAGTATACAAACTCCATAACATATGTCAGGTCAAGTGTTTACTAGATACATTAGGGATCAAATTTTTTTCTTGTATAAAATGGAATGTGCTACTTCTAATTTTGCATAAACTTCTTTTTATTTGTGCAAATTTGATTCCAAGGGAGTGCACATGTATTTCCAATCCATCATTCCAAATCTCTTTAATATGTCTATAGTGTATTTTCCTTGACATAGTACAATCTCATTTGATTTTTTCCATAAATCTAATCCAAGAAAGTAGTTTAATAATCCAATGTCTTTCATCTCGAATTCAGAGGCTAGCTCTTGTTTACATTTAACAATAAGGTGATCTTCTCCAAACTCTTGGACCTTGTTTCATTCCATATAATACTTTCTTTAAGTTACAAACATGAGTTTCCATGTTATCCATAATGAACCTTTCAGGTTGTTCAACATATACTTTTTAATTACGCCATTGAGAAAAGTTGTTTTGACATCCATTTGATGGATCTTCCACCCTTTGAATGTAGCAATAGAAAAAATGGTTCTAACTAAAGTGCATTGAGCAACAGGGGTCAATATTTCATAATAGTCATTCCCTTCCTTTTGTCAGAATCCTCTAGTAACAAATCTGGATTTGTATTTATCAATACTTCTATTAGTTGCATGTTTGATCTTGAATATCCATTTAGAAGAAGCAATTGAATTTCCTTCCTTAGTCTAGGTACTATGTCCAAGACTAGTATTCTTTAGTCATTTCTTGTTTCTAAACTTGTACGCTTATGGATTCATCAACATTAACGGGTTCTAAATTTATGGTTTCACTCATTAATCCAACATAATTTGAGAACTTATGTGTTCTCTTTCTTTCTCTATGTGATCCTTGAAGTGCTTCAGAAATTTTAACTTCTAGTGTTACTTTTCTTACCCATAGAGGTCTTTTATGATTTGAAATGATATCCATAGGACCATTATTAGGATGTAATGGTTCATCATCTTCATTAGATTCATGAATTGTAGGTGCATTATCTTCTATATTTTGAGAATTTTCTTTACCTGCTTCCTTTGTTTCAAAATTATCCTTGGATTTTCTAAAGGCAATATCTTCTTGTATGTAATTTTCTTGTAATCCATTAAACTTAGGAAATTTAGATCTATCCTAATTCCTTGAAAGAAGGATTCCCAAGAGTCGAGAAGTCCATCTAATGAAAATATTGCAAATTTATTATTTTCGATGATATGACTAATAGAGAAAATTTGGTCTCTTGGATCTACAATTTTCATAAAGTAGGATGTGCCAGATTCTCCTTTAGCCATCTTGATATGATGCAACTTTTGTTTCAAAGCAAGTGTTTTTCTTGTGTTGTTGATTTCATAGAAACATTTATTTAGTTGTCTCGAGTTTGAAGATGATTGGAACAATGTGATCTTTTATGGACTCAAATTTATCCTCATTGCCTCAATTCTCAAAATTGTTGGTTGGATTATATAAGCCTTTCTTGCTTGATGCTAGGAAATCAACACAGTTTGAGTAAATGAAGAAGATTGAATGATAACTATTAAATCTCCACACTTTAGGTTTTGTAAAACCTAGGTGGTTGTACCTATATCATTGCTCTTTATAGAAAACTTAAAGATTAATAATGTAGACTTATAATTGATACTTTTGAGATGGGAAGTGGTTCCTAAGGGGAAATCAAAATGTGTAGATATTTTAAGTGTGAATGAAATATTGAGAATAAACTTATGCAATACTTGTGGATAAAATTTCACTGATCTACAACTGTACATATCAACTTATAATGAGTATACAAGGATTGGTCCTTATTCCATTTGGATAGTATAGAATCCATCCCCACATAATCTTATCATTAAACCTCAAAAGACAATGTGCTTCCCATCAACCACTGGATAGATAAGAAATAAATCCAATCCTTAGTCTAAATACATTTAACCCCAATCAAAGGAGACCAATAAGACAATTAGCATAACTCAGCATGAAAATATATGATAAATCAAATTCACACAATACTCTAGTCCATCAAAATAATAATATAATCCCAAGGGAAAATGATGAACATGAGTAAAACCATATGCCATCATAGATATAGAGGAATCACCATTATACTAACTTCATTCATAAGGAAATACAACAGAGTAGTTTCATTGCATATCTAAAACAAGTAATTGCATAAAATGGAAAATTATTTTTTGTTATTTCTTCTTTCAAGTAGTATCATATATCATCTATCATATCTTGTCTTGAAATGTTTCTTCTTAAATAAGGGTCTTTCTACCTTTTCTTGTAAAAATGAAAAGGTGTAGCATAGCTTCAGACCCTTACACAAATATAACTAACTACTAACTAAAAGTATAATTCCATAATGGTTAAAAACATGAAAAATTGTTTAAGCCTCTTACCACTCTACAATAGCCATGACCTCTTCAGGAGGATTTTCAAGAACCTTCAAGTAGACCTCAATCCACTTCGCAATTTGTGCTTATATGGGCCACACAAATTTATGGATTGTTGGAGAAAAGGCTTGTAAATTAACTCATCTCTTCCCTTGAGAAATTTTTACATCTGTTATAAAATTTGTAAATTTGGCCTCCACAACAATCATCTTGTTCAATACCCTATGGAATGGATCCATTTGAAAATTTTGTTCCTCCCTAAACTTGGCTAATAATGCATGGGTAAATACTACAAATTTGTGTCTCCACTCTTCCAATTGTTTATTTTACCTTCTTCATTCTTGATGATAGCCAAATGGGGATGATCAGTAGAAGCAATCACCTTTAATGTTTCTTCCAAATTTGGATATTCTTGATTTATGTAACTACAGTGTCAATGATATCAATAGTAACCTTAATATGTGTAGGAGCATCTAGATCCCTTTTTGTAAATTCAACGAGTTTAATCGTTCATACCTGGATGGGCTCCACTTCCTTTCTATCTCAGAGAAAGTGTATTTTCCCTTAGCAAAGAAATTCAACATATTACATATGTTATTAAAACCTTCGAACACTTCATCACATTTGGGCAATATAAGATTCAACCTATAGACAAGAATATCTTCTAATACCTTAAAAGTGCAATCTTTATGATTAACCTTTAAGGTTACCTCTTTGTTCTGACTTTCTTTAACATCAATTTATACAAATTTGTGAACCACAATAGCTTGAGTATCTCTAGTAGATATTAAATCATGTATTTCTTTCTCCAACCTCCTAGTTTTGCATTCACTTTATTTATCATAGAATTCATATCCATTTCTCTCCTTCATAATTCTATGATTGTTTCTTTCATATGTTTGATCTGAGCTTGGTTAAACATAGACAAATGTATCAACTACAATCCAACAGGCATAGGGTCTATGTTGTCCATAGTTTGCACTATGTCTATCCCTTCTTCTCCTTTAGATATGTCAATCATTTTAGGTTTATTTCCCTTGAATGTAACATGAGTGGAAATAATTTCTCTTTTGGGATCATACCCTATCCCTTCTACTTTGTCCAAAGATTCAAACTATGATACAAATGTTTAATCTTCTTGCTTGCTCACTTGATCTAGTAGAAATGATTCCTTCAATGTTAAACTAGGAGAAATCAAGATGCCACTCTTGTTTACCATTTCTCTATCCTCCTCTTTAGTACATGATATGTCATCCAAGTGCAGCTCATCCATGACTTGTTGAAAAATTGAGGTATGTTGAGACTGATCAACACCTTCAAGTCATTTGTTCTTTTTATTCTCAAATTCCTTCATTTTATACTTAATCCAAAAGTCCTTAAACTCATGTGTTTGAATGAAATTTTCTTGTTCAATGAATTTGAGATAATAGCCTCCCTCTCATCTTCAATGTCAATTGGGTCATAATTCTCCATAGTCTAAGCATAGTAACCATGCTCTTTCTCTAAAAAAAAATAGAGGTGGCTCTGATGCCTCAATATTTGTGTTGTCTTTCATGTTAATGAGAATATTGACAATTTATGTTGATCCCTCATCATTTGAATCATCATAGACCACCAAAGGGGTACTAGTCCATTCTTCATAAAATTTAGCAACATGAGAACCAAAACTTGAACTTGTCAAACTAAAATTTCTTCTTTTGGTTTGAGGGGGTGGAGGAGATGCTTGCTCAACTTTCTTTCCTTTTTTCTTGCTCAACATATTCTTGGTATAAATTCTCAAAATCTTTAATATATTTCTCAATCCTAAGGATTTCAATATCTTCTTTAGAATGAAAATGAGGCAGACCTTTACTTAACATCTGATTCTCTATCTTATTCAAAATATTCCATTTCTTTAACCTTTGGTATGCTTCTTGTAAGTCATCAAAATTTCTAATAATGTCATCTTCAATGTTTGGCTAATTAGCATACCTAACTCTTATAGTTTTGATCATCCCCTTAGGTTCATAATCTTTTCTTTTATCACTAGTCAACCAAAATTTTTTCATGATGACTTCTTGAAATTCTTGGATCTTGGTGTACCCAACAATATATCCATTAAACTTTATAAAGTGAGGCATCGTGTTAGCCTTCCTTCTTGGCTGAATAATATCTTTCTCAACCCATAGTAACTTGTTGGAAATGTAGAATAGGCTAGGTGACTGAGAGGGGAAGGTGTGAACCAGGAACCAATAAAACTTTTACTTCAATTCACCAAGTAATCCTTTATAAACTAATCAGATCTAATTGCATGTATGAAAGACTGAAAGAAATAAAACATTTATAATAGTTGACACAACATTTGGTAACCCATAAGCCTTCCAAATAGAAAGTAAAACTAGGGTGGGGATGATACCAACAAGCTTGATTACTATAGTATAAAGTTGGCCTGTTAAGGCTTACAGTTGATCACTTCTGGTGATCTTCCTTGTTAGGAGCAATAAGGACTATTAGGTTCACCTTGTGAAAGGATATATATAATACAATGAAGTATATAATCAGTTAGGAGATTCTACATAAGATTGTTAAGTCCACCTTGTTAGAGTATTTGATTGATGCACCTGTTAGGATGAACCAGTAGCTGATCTCTACTATGCAACTCAATTTGTTGATTGAGATTCCTTTGATGTAGAATGATCACCTTAATGTGATGGATGAGACTCTTCTTTTCCTTATACTTCTTGTATCCTTTAGTCTTCTAATTCACATTCATACTTATGCTCTGTATATATTACTTGCTCATTTGGATATGACAAGATATCTTATATTTATACCAATCCAAATATTTATCTTCTAGAGTCGGCTATAATACCATATTCAAAAATCTTCACCAAGTTGGCTCGATGTTGATTCTCAAGTTTAGAAGACCACTCAGGATCAATGCAAAGCAAGTTCAAAATTCCTAAGCAAATAGTGGATAATTATGAACATGACATATGTTTTCTTGTAGATTGTGATAAAGTGCATATTTAGCTAGTAAGACCTAGAGTTGCATGGGTGAGACCTTTGGGCTGTGAGGTGAATATTGATGACACTAAGGATATCATTGAGGCTCTTGTCAATGAGCCTATGGACCCTAAATTAGATGATATGAAAACCTTGCAACAATTCCAATATCATGTGCAATATCTAGTTTAATGTCCACAACATACTATAATTTATCAATCATTTATTTGTATTGTGTTTCATTTACCTCTACAGTAGTACATTCCTTTGGCAATTTTACTCTAGTCACCATAGGTGTACCAACTCGTTGTTAATCTCAAATTGCTTTTGACAAGTAAGTGCCTATACACTTAAGTTATTTACTTATTTCATGCTGAATAAGTGACATATGCCAAGCACAACATATAATTTAGTGCATGCCGAGTAAACAGTGACTGCCAAGTCACTCATGTGCTGAGTCACTTAAGTGCTGAGTAGATAGTATGTGTCAAGTGATTCAGGAGTTGAGAAAGCAGTGCATATTAGGATAAACCACAAACAGAAATAAAAAACTACATGCAAATATAACCAATAACAAAAATAATAGAACACACAGAAATGAACACAAGGCACCAAGATTTAACGTGGTTCACCCAATCCCTGGGCTACGTCCACCAAACAGCAAGTCCGATCTTATTACAATCCAGTGATTACAACCTGATTACAATCCGTAATCCCTTACAGCTCAATACCGCCGCAAGAACCAATTTCGTATCACCACATATATAAAATACCCAACCCTAAGCCCTTTTTATACAAGTATTAAACCACTTTAGGGTTATAACATGTCGGCCATATGTCGGCCATAATATGTCGGCTACCATGTCGGCTACTTCCAAAAAAAAAAAAATTTCGGGCCGATGCCCCGAACCCCACTATTTATGAAGTATGTACAGTACTTTCCTGATCAGTCACCACAATCTAACAATCTCCTACTTGGGGACTGATCAGGCTCCACACTAAACAACAATCTCCCACTTGGAGACTGATCCTGTAGCAATACAACTACCGCATGGGGCTCCCACTGGATCAAACCACCCTGGACTCTGTTGTTCTTTTATTCACATTTAGTCTAAAAGACCAACTGAAGCTGAAGAGGAGTTCAGCTTCTCCCTTGTGACAACCTTTGTCAACATATCTGCTGGATTTTCATTGGTATGTATCTTCTCCAGCTTTAACTGTCCATCCTCCAAAACTGATCGAATGAAATGGTACCGCAATTGTATGTGTTTGGTCTTAGAATGCAGAGCTGAATTCTTAGCAAGATGAATGGCACTCTGACTATCTGTGAACAAAAAATTATCCTTCTGAGGATGTCCCAATTCTTCCAAGAAGAACTGAAGCCATATCATCTCTTTGGCTACCTCTGTAGCAGCAACATACTCTGCCTCTGTAGTGGAGAGAGCATTAATCTTCTATAGCCTAGAAACCCAGCTCACGGCTGCCCCACCAACAGTAAAGACATAACCTATAGTACTCCGCCTGGTATCAATATCCCCAGCCAAATCTGAGTCAACATAGCCCTGTAAATCAGTAGTAGAGCCCCCAAAGTGTAAACACTTATTGGATGTTCCTCTCAAATATCTGAGAATCCACTTGATAGCATTCCAATGCTCAAAACCTGGATGACTCATATACCTGCTAACGACTCCCACTGCATGTGCAATATCTGGCCTAGTGCATACCATAGCATACATCAAACGTCCTATAGCTGAAGCATAGGGTACCTTGGACATCTTATCCTCCTCTTCCTGTGTCTTGGGACACATCTCCTTAGTCAATTTCAAATGACCAGGTAAAGGTGTGCTGATAGCTTTAGCATTCTCCATAGAGAAACGTTGCAACACCTTCTCAACATAATCAGCTTGAGATAGCGTCAATGTTCTGTTCTTCCTATCTCTACAAATATTCATACCAAGGATTTGTTTTGCTGCCCCCAAATCCTTCATAGCAAATGCATGTGCTAACTGGCATTTTAGCCTCTTAATATGATACATGTTAGACCCAGCTATAAGCATATCATCAACATATAGACATAAAATAATGTAGCTATCATCATCCAACCTCTTAAAATAAACACAGTAATCTGAATGACACCTGTTATATCCATGCTCATGCATAAAACTGTCAAATTTCAGATACCATTGCCAAGGTGCTTGCTTCAGGCCATATAAACTTTTCTTCAATTTGCACACTAAGTTCTCCTTACCTTTGACCTCAAAACCTTGTGGCTGAGCCATATATATTTCTTCATCCAAATCACCATGAAGAAAGGTTGTTTTAACATCCATCTGCTCTAAATGCAAATCTTCAGTAGCCACAAGACTTAAAACAGTACGAATAGAAGTCATTTTAACAACAGGAGAAAATATCTCATCAAAATCAATTCCCTTTTTCTGTGCAAATCCTTTTACAACTAACCTGGCCTTAAATCTTTTCTTACCTCCTTCCTCTTCTTTCAACCTGTAAACCCATTTATTCTGTAAAGCCTTTTTACCTGCAGGCAACTTGCACAAATCCCATGTCTTATTTTTCAGCAAAGAGTCCATTTCATCTTTCATTGCAGACTCCCACTGAATCTTAGTATCCACCTGTACAGCTTCATCATAACTTTCAGGTTCACCAGCATCAGTAAGTAAAATAGAATACAAAGAGGGAGAAAACCTTTGTGGAGGTCTAATTGGCCTTGTTGACCGTATAACATTCACTGGTGTGTGTGGTATTTGTTGTTGCAGTTGTTGCACATCATGAGGAATGGCTGGAACATCAGCTTTTGGAGTATCATCCAGCACTACATAATCATCTTCTTTCTTCTCATGTTGCTGCAACAGATCTTTGTACAATACTTTTTCATTGAATATGACATCCCGGCTTCTTATAATTTTATGATTTTCAAAATCCCAAAGCCTATAGCCAAATTCATTAATGCCATATCCAACAAAGACACATTTCTTTGATTTAGCTTCTAGCTTGGTTCTATTTTCAGAGTCTATATGAGCAAAAGCTTCACAACCGAAGGTCTTGAGAAAAGAATAACTCACCTTCTTACCAGTCCATGCTTCCTCTGGAATACCACAGCCCAAAGGAGTAGAGGGACCTCTATTAATCAAATATACTACAGTATTGACAGCCTCCGCCCACATGTGTAAGGGCAACCCAGCATGCAACCTCATGCTCCTTGCGTGCTCCATTATAGTCCTGTTCATGCGTTCAGCCACTCCATTTTCCTGTGGAGTCCTTGGAACAATTTTTTGTCTACAAATACCATTAGTGGAGCAATAATCTTCAAATTCATGACTGCAATACTCACCACCATTATCAGATCTGAGACATTTTAATTTCTTACCAGTCTCATTTTCAACCAAGCATTTCCATTTCTTAAAAGTTTGAAATACATCAGATTTCTGTCTAAGGAAATAAACCCATACTTTTCTAGTTGCATCATCAATAAATGTAACATAATAATGAGAGCCACCAAGGGAAGATACCTGAGCCGGTCCCCATACATCTGTATGCACAAGCTCTAATTTCTCCTTTTTGTTTTCCTTCCCTGTCTTTACAAAACTCACTCTCTTTTGTTTTCCATACACACAACTTTCACAAAAATCCATATTCACACATTTTAGACCTGGTAAAACTTTCCTTGAATGAAGTACTTTCATACCTTTCTCACTCATGTGCCCAAGTCTATTGTGCCACAGCGCTGTATCAGAATCTACAGCAACTATTTGTTCTCCTTGCTCAACTGCAGTAATTGTTCCTGAATATTCATTTTTCTCTGAAACAATCAAAGTAGAAGGAACAATATGACCTGTACAAAGATATAAGGTGCCTACTTTCACACCTTTTGCTACTACAAGGGAACCTTTTGAAACCTTCCAATTTTTATCATTAAAAGTAATTACACAACCCTCATCACTGAGTTGCTTGCTAAAATTAAATTCCTACTTAGCTTTGGAACATGTCTTACCTCATGTAGTAGCCAATGATTCCCATTCTGCAACTTAATCTTAATTTTTCCCTTTCCAACAATCTGACAGGGTTCATTATCCCCCAAATAAACAAGCCCAAAATCCCTTTGGACATAATCAATGAAATAACCTCTATGAGGTGTAGCATGAAAAGAAGCACCAGAATCTAAAACCCATGAATCATCAACACTCTCTAAAGACAGAAGCAAAGCATCCTCTTCGAATTTATTACTTACCACATTTGCCTCTTTGTCTCCATCTGATTTATCTCCTTCATTTTTCTTTCGAGTCCAGCAATCTTTCTTTTTGTGCCCTGGTTTCCCACAGTACCAGCAATCATTTGGTCCTCTCGATTGAGACCTCCTCCCCTTTGACTTTCCTCTTGATTTCCCACGATTTCCAGAGTTACTTCCTCTTTCAGTCGTTCTGCCCCTACTTTGTGCATTTAAAGCACTTCCTAATGTAGATCCACCTGAGGATTTTCTATGAGTTTCCTCACTTAAAATAACACCGATCACATCATCATATTTTAGGGTACTTGATCCAGGAACAGAATTACTCACCGCCATTACCAAGCCATTCCAGCTTTCAGGCAAAGAACACAAAATCAAGAGAGCCCTAATTTCTTCATCAAAATTGATACCCACAGAAGATAATTGACTAGTAATAGTATTAAACTCATTTAAATGATCTGCAATAGATCCACCTTCTACCATTTTCATATTAAATAAACGCTTCATGAGAAATACCTTATTTGAAGCGGAGGGCTTTTCATACAATGTCACTAGGGTTTTCATCAAATCTTCTGTCATCTTTGCTTTTGTAATATTAAATGCCACCGATGGTGCGAAGCATAACCAAATGCTTCCGAGTGCCTTTCTGTCCAAAAGATCCCATTCAGCCTCTAACATAGTTCCCTGATTCTTGGTTTTTCCTTCCAACGGCTTCCATAAATCCTCCTGATATAAATAGTCTTCCATTTGCATCTTCCATAACTGGAAGTTCTGCCCATTAAACCTATCAACCCTCAGCTTACCATCATCTGCCATTGCTCCCACTCAACCGTGAGACTCCCACTTAACCGTGAGACTTTCCTACAGAGGATAACTGAAAAACAACTAGGCTCTGATACCACTTGTTAGGATAAACCACGGACAGAAATAAAAAACTACATGCAAATATAACCAATAAAAAAAATAATAGAACACACAAAAATGAACACAAGGCACCAAGATTTAACGTGGTTCACCCAATCCCTGGGCTACGTCCACCAAACAGCAAGTCTAATCTTATTACAATCCAGTGATTACAACCTGATTACAATCTGTAATCCCTTACAGCTCAATACCGCCGCAAGAACCAATTTCGTATCACCACATATATAAAATACCCAACCCTAAGCCCTTTTTATACAAGTATTAAACCACTTTAGGGTTATAACATGTCGGCCATATGTCGGCCATAATATGTCGGCTACCATGTCGGCTACTTCCAAAAAAAAAAAAATTTCGGGCCGATGCCCCGAACCCCACTATTTATGAAGTATGTACAGTACTTTCCTGATCAGTCACCACAATCTAACAGTGCATGCCAAGTCATTTAGATGTCGAGTGACAGTATTGAACTCAGTATGTGCAGGGCACCAAGGACTTCAGATGTCGAGTAACACAGTTTTGTCATAGTTGTTTGTATTGGCACAAACTACTATGCAAGCCATTTTTGGGCCAACTTAATGATTGAATTATGATATTTTGTTGATAAGGACAAAAATTAATTAGGAACCCTATGTATTACATGCACTGAATTAGATAAAGGGAATGTTTAAGCGATAATATGGATGAATCATAGTTGTTGATTCATACCTATTCCTTAGTCACCTAGGTCTTCTTAGGAGGACAAACCCTAAATGTAAGTGAGAAGAGTGGAAAAGGGAATGAATGATCAAGGAGAGTTTTTCATGTGCAAACTAGGACATTCATGGTGATAAAGGTATTATGATTTGAATTGCATTGCAGAATCAGTTAAAGGAGAATAGAGGAAGGAAACAATGAACAGAAAAGAGACATCTGATCAAGAAGGATCAAGTTTACATCAGTATAGAGGTATTCTAATTCAAGCAACAAAGTGCTAATTTCTGAATCAATGTTGAAACATTCTAATAGGTGAATTAGTTAAATCTCTTAACAGAGTAGTCCTAACAAACTATATTGAAATCCTCTAACAAGTTGCTTACTTAATTGTGAGTTGAAGTCCTTTAACAAGGCACACTTCTAACAGCGTGTTGAAATCCTTTAAGAGGGTAAGACCTAATCGTCTTTGTAAGATTTTAATAGGGAAAAATTTTCATAGGGTAGATCATGTTTCATGATCAAACATTGTAACCCTTATTAGATACACTTTATTACTGTAGTAGTGAAGATTTGTGGGTGTCATCCCCACTCCAATTTTACCTTCTCGTTGGAAGGTTTCTAAATAATCATATATTGTGTCATATATGTGTGAATATGTATATGTATTACATGGTATTTTAGTTTAGTTATTGAATATGTGAGATGGATGTGTGGCCAATATTTTTATTGAAGTCTACAAGTTGGAAAAAGTTATTGAGAACCAAGAAATTGAAATACAACTCATTTTACATCAATTGAATGAAAAAAGAGAATATCTAAAGAAATCATTGAGAATAAGGAGGGAAATTGCTATTGAGGAAAATGATGCAAGGTTAGGGAGAGGATCAGCAAGAGGAATAAATAGAAATTGGAGTAGGCAACGAGGAAGAAGAAGTTGAGGAAGCACCTATTCCTACTGATCAGAAGAAGTGAAAGGCCAAGGCACAAGAAGTGGCAAGACCAAAGAAGGTTGCAAAACCAAACCAACCTAAACCAATAACACCTACCATAAGGGCTAGTACAAGAATCACTACACAAAAGGCTAAAGAGATAGCCAATTCTAAAGAGCATAAAGGTGAAGCACAGGAAAGACAAAGAAGAAAATGTGTTGCTCAAGATGAATCTGATAAGGAAAGGATTGAATCTGATGACAATAGCTAATTCCATGTGGTGAGTCATAATCCATCCTCAAATCTAGATCATTTATGTGAGAATGTTAGAAAAAATGTTGATTTATCAGGTTTCTCTCACATTGATTTTGATAATCTTGGAAAGGTTTAGATGGATCAAGTGGAGGAGGCAATTTATGCCATGATGGCTACTTTTGAGAAAGCTCCTTTAGAGATTTCCAACTCCATACCTAAGAGCTTATATGAAAGAGTTGAGAAAAAGTGGCATTATTGTTTGAACACAGAAAGGAAAATAAGGTAAACATCCCTTGCCCAAGTTATGCCAGAACTAAGAAAGGCTGAAATGGAAAAAGCCATTAAGAAATATGTTGTCATATTTGTACATAAGTATAGGGCATTCAACATATTATAGAACAACATAGAGGGTGTTGTCCAAAAGTCCAAACAAATGTGGAAGATTACATATGGACTTGCCACAGCTAAAACTATCGACCAAGAACCTATTGAGGTAGGAGATGATGATGAAGAAAATGATAAAGATCAAGACATAGTTGAGGGAGGTACTAATATGAATGTAGATAATCAGGCAACAACTAAGGAAGAGCAGTAACAAGAATAGAGTGTACAAGATACACAAATGTCGAGTGTCAGCCTTCCATAGGTGACAAGTGCAAACATAGAAACTATTAAAGTCAAGGATGTCTCTTATCCTACTAATCAAAATATCAACCCCCTAATAAAGGAAGATTTGAAAAGGATAATTGTCCAATCTACACTATAGGCCAAATTATGTGACAACCCTATATTGGTTAGTGTAGATGAAATTTAGAAGTTAGTGACTATAACTATAGGGGAGGAGGTGAAAACACAAGAACTACCTACAATCACTCCTCAAGTCACTAGTGTACAACCTTCACAACCCTTAGTTGTATATCAAAGGAAGGAGACAATAGGATGCATTATTAGTACACACATGGAAGGCACTCTAGTCTTAGACAATGTACACAAAATTGCAAAAGACAAGGTTGAGACAATTGGAGAAGATAAGGTGGAAACACCAGTCACTAATGAGACACAAAGCCAAACAGGCCAAGTAGATGCACCTACACCTCCAGCACAAGATCAAGGTGCAACTCAAATTAAAGAGGCAAATAAGGACAAGCTTGAAGAGATGAATTTGACATCCAAGCCAAAGGAGCTAGTAGCTATCCAAGCACTGGTGACATTACCAGAATCTAGGACTCCTCCTAGTCAAACTCTTCAGAGGCCAAGCACAGATGCAACACCTTTGCAATTCTCAGTTTTGAGTCCTAGTTCATCCAAGGTAGAAGAGGTAATAACTTATGGAGATTTTAGCCTTGATGAAGAAATTGTATTGCCTAAGTTTGATTATGCAACAATAATAATAGAGAAGATGGGTATACTTTAAGAGGCCCTAGCAAGAAAGAAACATCAAGAACTACTTAGAAGGGAGCATAGGCGGAAGCAAGCTTTGGTTGAGATCAAAGATATTTTCTTAGATGCATTTAGTCTACCTACTCCAGATGAAACTAAGCCCATCATTGAAAAATTGACCAATATAGTGGAAAGAGTAAGTGATGAAAACTTGGATACTAATGTTAAACTATTAGAATGGTCTAAGAAGAAGTTTGAAAGTAAAGTCTATGAGAAGATATCTAGTGATATAACACTTACACAGGTTGCATTGGTAACTAAGATAGACACTGTGAAGAAGGTACTAGAGAACATTTTCTCTTTTTATAGCAAATTATGTATTCCAACACTCTTCACATAAGAGATAAGGAATCACATCCTGAGTTTGGAGAGTCAAATGCAATCATCTAGTGCAAAATTACCTACGACTCCAATTCAAAGTGAGAAACATTTCAGGTCCCTTCTGTAATTCCAGAGTCAATTAGCTACATTACAAGCAGATGAAGCAAATATCAAGGCCAAACTGATCAGCATCCAGTCTACATTGACTCCTCATATGGAGATCTTACACAAGGAGCTAGGCTATGCAAAAAAACTTATGAAGAAAGACCCCAATCTTTCTACATTAGATGGCCTAGTACACCTTGCTGTTGAGTTGGCCATCCAAATTAAGTATTTGGAGGTAGGTTGTGATGATTGGGATGTCACTCTTAAAATAATACTTGAGGTCCATAAATCTTTTTTGGACAAATATACTATTAGTGTATGACCCATTGACATCAGTGTCAAAAAGTGGGAGTAAGAGCTAAGGGGGAGTAAGAGAATGAAAGAGTAAGAAGCTATGCATAATGGGGGAGTACGAGTAAGTGAGAAAGAAAAAAGTAGAAACCAGAGAAAGACTATCAGTTGATGCAAATCTACTCAGTAGGAGATATTTTGATACAGAGTACATAACAGAATAGATCAAACAACTCAGGGGGGGTTATGAGATTTTGAGGCATAAGTTGTTGCAAAATTTTGATATTTTTAAATTTTGTATAGAATTTGAATAGTCAGTTATGTTATGCTCATAAGAATAAGAGTATTAATTTATGACCAAGTGTTTTTTCCACTCATGTCAAAGGGGGAGATTGTTAATCTTAGATTGGTTTTGACAAGTGAGTGTCTATACACTTAAGTCATTTACTTAGTTCATGCCAAACAAGTAACATATGCTAAGTGTTGAGCTGTCATTTTGCACAATGCTTAATGGCAAGAATCTTTTTGAACTCCTCTCTTAAAAAGCTAATTCAAGGATCAATTCCAAAGTTCCGGGCGATCTTGCGACCTACTAAAATCTGATCAATTGAAGATAAATGTGAATGTTCATGAGGAGGCCTTTGCTAGATCGAAAACTTCGAATAAGATGTAGAATCTACTTACTATCAAAAAGAATAAAACACACAAAAGAAATATATATATTTTTTTTTAATGAATGCAATCTAACAATGCAACTATATGAATTCCTAAATTAATCAAGTGTTTGTAAAAGCAAATAATGAAGATAGGGTAACAAGAAGTTTAAGCAAATAACATGAAAATTAAATCCTAATGGACATAAACTACGAAAACAAAGTGTCTATGAGTTAAGCTTTTGAAAAGATTAGTGAGTAACCAGTGAAAATAGGAGCAGTGCTTCCTTAATTCCACTAATGCAATCGTCAATGGGAATTCAATAACCATAAGATTTTTCACTTTTCATCATATCGCAAGGCCATGGAAAGTACGCTCATGCAAGACAAAAAGATATGCAAGAACAGTAGGGTGATCTCTTCTCAAACTAAGTATGTCAGTAGAATTTATAAAACAGTAACAAACACCAGAATTAAAAGATTACACAACTAGAAACAACGCAATAAACTTTTGGCTCAATTATATTCCATGAACATACACCCACAAAATATAACACACTTAGGCAAGAATCAATACACTCCAAATGTAAGCACCAAAAGCATATATTATTGCAAAAATAATGACATCCTGGAATACATGTTACATTCCTGAATTTATAAGAAATTCTCTCCTCAAATTGTGTTGAGAGTGTGAGATATCTTTATGCAATCATATGCTTCTAAACTAATAAAACAAATGTATTTATGTACAAACTAACTATCTAACTGGTGCTAAGTACGACTCCATCCATATTTATATCATTAATTAGATGCATGAGCCTTTACATATCATAAAACAAAGAAAGCATGAAAGAATAAGAAAAAAGAAAGCCATTAGTTGATGTAGGAGTGTCTGGATGTGCCAAAAATAGGAGCTCCATCTTTACTAGGCATCTGTAGAAGTTAAACTGTCGTCAAAATGCATTTCTAATCCATGGAAAGCTCTAAATTAAGAATTGGTAGTTAACTTTCAGTGCACCTTTAACTTGCTCAAAACTTCTAGAATGTCACTAAAAAAGGTGCACCTACACACCTGGTGCACCTGCACACCTCGAAAGTAGCTTCAAAAAATAGAAAATTTCACCCAAGTGTCAAAATTGAAATTTTGGCTTCTCGATTTTTTTCCCCTTTACACCAAAGCTATGTCTAGGTATTTTCCCTTGAATTTATTAACGATCTCAGTGACTTGAGCCACATCTGGAAAATCTAAGGCTTCGTATTTGTCTTTTACTTTCTGCCTATAGTTGCCCACTTCGACACTAGTCTCTACAAAATATCTAAGTTTTACATCTAGCTCTAATAAAGCTTCTCCCATTCTAAATGCTTGCCTGATATCATCATCATTGGAAACTTCCTCAAAAGTTTTCCAAAATTGCTCAACTACTATCTCTACCTTTATTAATTTATCCCTTGTATCATCCTCAAAAATGTCTAAACACACATCACTATAATGTTTCTCAGCATCCAAAATTTTCTCTTGTGTTTGATCCTTGAGCTTGTAAATCTCTAAATGTAATGTTTCCATTACTTTATTTCCATCTACAATTTTCTCTATCCAATCATCAATTAAATCTAATTCCTTAGCTATATATACATCCATCAATATCCAATACTTTTGTCCTTTAATTGACTAAAGGACTTGCAAGTCTTTACCCTAGGTATTTACTTCATCCATCAAACCAAAATCTTGATTCAAAATGGCCACTAGCCTATCCACATTATCCTTCATAATGTGTAATAGCTTCAAATTTCCTTGTATAATTTGTACACCCTTTTCCTCAAAACTCTCTCTCCACTACTCACAAGCTCTCAAAAATGGATCTAATTGTACTACACCCCTATCTCTTCTCTCTAATGTTGTGTTCAAAGTCTCCTCTAGATGTTCAAGATCTAAGGGACCAACAACTTCACTTAGATATCCCTTTAGGATTTCATTATGTCTCTGAAGTCTTATCAATTCTACCCCCTCTTATTCTAAGCTCCTGAATACTTCCTTAATTCCTATTGTAACCATCACCAGAGCAGTATCCAAGGTAGGTTTCCCAAGAATGACCTCCTTGATCTAATAATCTCTTGGATTCAATTCTTTGACATCTATTTTCAGAGGACAAATAGCCATGTGTGCAAATAAGTCCTGGTTCTGATCACTTATGATTAAGGCTAATGCACATGCATCCTTTGGTGGTGACTCAGGTTTCCTTAGAACTTCAATTAATTCCATCCTATCCTCCTCTTCTAAAGTGAATTGATGCCTCTTATTTCTTATTACTTCCTTTCTCAACCATCTTGGGATATGCTCCATTGGAGATTTGCCTTTTGAGGATGATGGAGTTTTCTCAGCTATGCTCTTTCCCTTATCTCCCCTTTCTAGAGTCCTCTCCTTTTGTAAGAGATCCACACCGGAAGTCTCTATATCGGTGGAGTCCACAATCCTCACCTCTATGTCTTGAGAAGTATGCTAAGGTTGCTCACTTATTTTCCCTTCTTCTAATACTTCATTGGTGGATACTTGTTGTGGATCTTCTCCTTATTCTATTTGGACTTGTTCTCCTTCAGTATTTGGTGGAAGAGAAGTAGCCAATCCCTTATCTACACAAAATGTGACTTGCACTAGGGATGGTGGAGCTACTTTAGGACCTTGTGGATTAGGTGGCAACTGACTCCAATCCTCTTGTTGAGGTTGATTAGTCAAAGTATCTCTGATCTTGTCTCCCACCAATATCTTAAAGATATCATTCCCCTCTATATCTTATTCATCTATCCATTGTTTCATTTCATCCTTAGATGTTGTAGTCTGAATAGCCTACTTGGGAATGGGTAGCAGTGTGATTATGGAGCTTCTTCTCTATTCCAATTATGTGGCTCTAGCAAGATGAGTCATCATGTTCAAAGGAAATTTATCCTCTTCATCCTCTTCATCCTCATCATCCCTGTCTTCCTCTCCTTCTGGAATAACTTCTAGGATTGATGGGAAGGAAATCACTCTCCTATTCTTCCTTTTCTTAGGAGTAGAAGGAGAGGCTTGTGCCTCTTGTGTGGGTGGAGACACCTCTTGTGCTTCAGTTTGAGCTTCTCCTTGGCCTTGTTCAGTTGGCAGCACTTGAGGATTGTCTTGAGCTTATGTAGCTTCCACATTTTTAGACCCTTGTACATTTTCTTCTTCTATCTATGGAGGTACTTGAGATGCTTCCTATTCTGGCTTGGCTTGCTGAGGAAAAGTCCTCTTCCTCTTTACTTTACATTTGGATTTCTGAGCTCTATAATATCCAACTTGTCTGTCAAGTTGGTGCACTGTCTCCAGCCTCATTAGGGACTGACTTGTGAATGTAGGTACTATGACTTAGCTCCTCAACCTCTTGTTGGGTAGGCTTGAGCGTGAAAGACCACTTCCTAAGGAATTGGATCTAACTTAAAAGGCCTTTTAATCCAATCATTTGTCAATTTGATGGCATGTCTAGACTTGTGATTGATGTATGCATTCTCTTCCTTGTCAACCTCAGCATTCATGATAGTTCTATCACCAATTTTCTTCCTATTAAATAGTGGATCAAGGACTTCTTTAGTATCCTATTTCATGATCTTCAAAGCCTTTTCTACCAAATTAAGAGTCATCCTACAATAATCCCTAATTCAAATATCGTAGTCATCTACTACATTCATCCAGTGATCTTCAATGGCATCTTCATGCTGAAATGTTTTACCCGCCAGATACTGCACCCTTCCAATATTATCAAAATAGGGCCGCAAAGAATCATATTAATCCAAAGGATATTGATCCCACTCAAACTCAAAAGATGGAATATCTTATCTCCAGTCCACACTGAATGGTCCTATAGCAATAGGCCATACCCAAGTTACTTTGTGATACTTTTGTACTCTGTCGTATGTAGACAAAAGTTGTTGAGCTATCTTCAAGAGTATAAGTCTATCACTTGGGTACCTAGGGAGCTTCTTAGCATTGATTGTTGTACCCACTACCCTTAAATAGGTGAATGTTCAGTACTTGATGTAATAGGCTCCAACTTCTAAAATCTTAGTTGCTACCTCTTTTAACATCCTCTTCGCAAAATCCCCCTCTATGAACTAGATTATTGCAAATATGAAAGTATCATTCATGATCCTATATTCCTTGCTATGCTCTTGAAGCTTTTTTTTCACCAATTGACGATATACGATATAGGGCCATGCATTTGCATTTTGCATGCTACCCTTTTTATACAGCCTTGGATAATCTATTGCCCTACTAGCTAACAAGTACAACAAGTATGATGTCATGTAGCCCAATCCAATGGCATCTCTATTGTCTTTATCCTCTCAATAAAATGCACCATAAAAATGTTCAAGTGTCCAGATGAAGGAAAACCCATGACTCTGCTCAAGAGAATGATTCAATATCCAATATCTTCCTTCATATATCCCCTCATCATGTCCACCTTGCCTGCTTTCCACCCTAAAGGAGTCTTCTTAATGAGGTATGATGACTATATAATTTTAGAAGCTTCATCAATATGTTTTGTGTACCATCTCTTAGCTTGGTTATAAGTCAATCTAATGAATTGATCTACCCTTGGGAGATGGAACACCTTCTCAATGATCTTGGATCAAAGATCTAGGTTGATCTCTCTAGTAATGCTCTTGATAACCCTTTCTTCAAGAACATAATTCTCTGCAAGTGTCATAATAAGCTCTAAGGACTACACTGACACTAGGTGTGATGCTGCACTGGCAAGTCCTAATTGGATTAATATGGATATCATTGGAGATCTTTTTGTTGGTTGGTTGCACAGTGTCAAGAATGCACCCAAATCTATGTGACCTAGTTTTGTGTCCCAGATCTCTGAATGATCATCTTGAAAATGTGACTTGGTTAGAACACCTTGAAACTTGAATACTACAGGCTTTGGGACCATCTTTGCTACAAGGGAGGATGATGAAGAAGTGATTGAATTTGCACAAAAACTATGTCTATTAGTCTAGAGTCGAAGAAATATTGATTAATTCAAACCCTAATACAAACACTTACAAAAACCAAAACCCTAATCTACCACATCTAAAAAAATAGTTTAACAACCCTAGAATGCAAAAAAAAATGTGCACCTAGTGCACCTCTGAGGTGCGCCTGGTGTGCATATCCTTTGCAAAGTTTCAATACATAAGGTGCATAGTGGTGCACCTCATGGGGTGAGCCAATGTGTACCCTATATTACTTAAGTGCACAAAAGGGTAAAACAAATTAAGGTGCACATGAGCGCACCTAATTAGGTGCACTGATGTGCACCTTAATTTGATGTTTATTATGTTTTCTTTAATTTTTTTAATTTTTTTGCATTAAAAAATGCACCATTGCGCACCTAATTAGATGTTTAATGTTTGTTGGTGATTTCTTATGCAGGATAGCGAGGGAGGGGTGATGGCACACCTGTGGAGGTGCAGTGCTATGCTCAACAAATATGGAGAAGAAGAAATGATGGAGGGAAGGGGGGGTCCCCTGGGTTTTATAGACCCAGGCCCCAGTGGAGTAGTTGGGGGGGATGCACAGTTGCACTGCTACGCACTTACCTTTTGTAAGTGTCGCTTTAATGTGTTTTTAGGTGCACTGGTGCGCCTTTTTTCATTTTCAAAAAAAAATTCTTATCTCCTCTGATGATGAAATCCAAACTCTAGGCTTTCAAATCGGGACCTGGATCTAACCAAAAATAATAGACAAAACCCTAAAAAAGACTTGGACCCCAGACTAGGGTTCCAAAAAGCCGAAATATAAAGTAGGGGGTCCCCATTTCTATGAAAAATTGGGCGTGCATTGTGAAACTACAAAAAATAGCTCTGACAAAAAGGAAGAAATGACAAACGCATTTCTTCATTAGCAAAAAATTTTCTAATATGTGTCAAACACCAACTGAATCTTGAACATTCCAAGCACATTTCAAATTACTTTTTAGTCAAAACCTCAGAATCTCAAATCTCCAAGTTCAATGTATTCATTCCCTTCGACATCTTAGGATGTAGTCTATCAGAAAATTTGACAACTTCGAAACAATCTTCCACCCTATTCAATCCATTTGTCAAGAATCTTCATGAAAGTTGTTTATCAATCATTTGTCTGACTAGATGAGAGAATCGGTTATGAGGGCTCTTAGTGGGTTGTCACTTTTTCATTTGAAGTCCTAGGTAACCTTTTGAATATTTGCTTCACATAGCTCATAATGTCACCATTTGATTCTTCGATGAAGCAATGATTTTAATACTGGATAGTTTATTTAGAGTGCATATCCTTATAATCGAATTACTTTTCTTAGACTTTGCAAAATCCTTCATACTCAACACCTTCTTTCTTTTTTATTTTATTTCTATATCCTAACCATGCTTAGACTATGTGGCCAAGACATTGGTGTCATTTCTCAAATTCAATCTTTTTTGAACATTCGTTGTGTTCCTCTTTTGAGAACTTTTTAGAAACTCTCATGCCAAACAATGATCTTAGTGATTCCTTCGAGAAGACCCTTCTATTTGAACTAGTGGGGTTTGGACTATCCCTTGTTGCCTTCAACCTTGATTCAAAAACACCTAAGACTATTGATCTTTAAATTGCAAAGTGTTGAGAACTTTTTGATTTGCAATTCTAGATTCAAGACTTAAAGTCCCCTATTACTGCAAGTAACATCCATACTTCAATTGGTATAAGAAACAAAATCATAAAAATGTTTTGACAAAGAAATAACTCTTTCAAAATCAGAACCAAAAGAATGGTTAGTAAGATATGTCAAGATGAAATATTGAGTGCACCTATCCTCTGGACTGACACAACTTTGAAAACAAACACACAACTGAAAGCAAACATGCAACTGAAAAGAAGCACACTTGCATAATTTTTTTTTTTTTTAGCATCTATCTTTTAGGCTTCAAAGTAATGCTTTAGAAATTTCCCATTGAATGGTAATAGAATCAATTCCCCCTATAAGGAACTCAACCTAAAAGTGCTTTCTCCCAAAATTTTCGCAATCTGATAAGGACCAATCCACAATGTTGAAACTTTGTGTGGCTGCTTGGCTTTTCTTTTGCCTTGTCCCAAAGTGGAACAAGGTCGAATATTCTAAAAGACTTTATCGTGGCCCTCTTGTCAAACCACCTCTTTACAATAGCTTGATGTTTTTCCATATGCTCCAGAGTAGCTATCCATTTTCCATCCATCTCTAAAAGATTCATCAACCTGATTTGTACTATGTCAGCATCTTCAACTTACCCACTCATGAATTTCAAAACAGGAATCCTAAGGTTAAGTGGGAATACCGGTTCTTGTCCATAGACAAGCAAATATGGAGATGTCCCCAAAGAATTCTTGACCCTAACTTGGTCTGTCCATAGCATATATTTGAGTTGCATATGCCAATCTTTAGGATTCTCCTTCAACAAATGTCTTATTGTTGTGATCAAGTTCTTGTTCATAGATTTAGCTACACCATTCCCTTGTGGGTAATAATTTCAAGAAAACTTGATACTAACCTAATTTTCCAATGCCTGTTGAGTTAAGAATATTGATGTAAAAGCTTATCCGTTATCACACACTAGGGAGAACAGCATCCCAAATCTAGTAACAATGTGTTCTTCTAAGAAATTCGTAACCACCTTAGCCGTGAAATTTCTAAATGTCTCTACTTATGTCTAGTGTGTACAATAATCAATAGCTGTGAGAATAAAAGTGTGCCTAGCTTCGATGGTGGATTCACTACTCTAATAAAATCCAACCCCCACTTTGTGAAGGGGCATATCTCAAACACTGGTTGTAATGGCATTGCAGGATTTCTTTCTCTGTTAGCACTAGTCTGAAAAATATGACAAGTATGCACATTTTGAAAAGTATCTTTGAATATTGTGGGCTAGAAATAACCCGATCTTAAAAGCATATGAGCAGTTGCTTCTATGGAATCATGCCCAGTACCATAATTATCATGAAATTGTTCCAAAACTTCTTTTACTTCCTCACATCCCAAGCATTTTAAGTAAATCCCTTCATAGCTCCTTTTGAATAACTTTCTATCATGCAGCATGTAGGATTTGCACTTCATTTTAAGTCCCCTACATTGTGAACTATTCATCCAATTGGGGCATTGATTATGTAAAAGATAGTAAACAATATCTTGGTACTAGACATCTATTATTACACCCTAATCAATATCAACTTGATATACTAAAGTATTTTTTTGATCTTCCATGTCTGTCTCACCATCAAATCTGAACTTCTTTTCATCTTCAATCTGATTATCTGCTATCATTTTTTATAATCCTTGGCCTCTTACTAACTTCATGGGTTGAAATTCTAAGTCAAATTCTTGAAGGATTGTCAACCATTTTCCTTGTCTTTCACCAAGCTCATTTTGCATCAACAATGTCTTAACTATTGGATTAGGCAAAATGGCATATACCTTGCTCCTCAATATATAATGGTGGAACTTTTTTACCACTTTGATTAAAGAAAAATACTTCTTTTTTGAGGTTAGAATAGTTTAACTCAGCATTTTTCAAGGGGCAACTCATAAAGGCAATGGGTCTTTCATCTTCTTTTTCTTTCTTCTACGTAAGAATCCCAACACATGAATGTTCTGAAGCAAAAGAGTATATTTTGAAAGGTAGTCCATAGTCTAGAATCACCAATACTAGGGCCATGGAAATGGCCACTTTGATATCCTCAAATGATTTCTTAATCTCTGGAACCCAATCTATTTTAGCTCCCTTTTTGAGTAAATCATTAAGGGGATGAACTATCTATGCAAATGTGCTTAAAAAATTTTGCACAAAATTTATCTTCCCAAACAAAGACTTGAGTTCTTTTCGACTATGAGGTGGTGATAACTTCATAATAGCTTCAATTCTATCAGGATCAATGGAGATTCCTTCTTCAGAGATGATATTACCTAGGAGCTTTCCTTTAGTAACCCCAAATAAACATTTCTTGGGATTGAGGGATATGTCATATTTATGACATCATTGAATACCTATCTTAAATCAGCAATGTGAGTGCTTTGATCCTTTGAAAAGATAGTTAAATCATCCATGTAGATTAATCCCTTAAAAGCTTCATCCATGGCTCGTTGAAATGTAGCCCCTGCATTGATCAGCCCAAAAAGACATTCTTCTATAAGCAAAATTTCCCCATTTAGTCATGAAGGCCATCTTTAGCCTATCCTCTTCATCAACCATTACCAGATTATATCCCAAATATCCATCCAAGAAGGACATCATCTTTGAACCATTTACAATTTGTAGGATTTCATCTAGTGAAGGAAAAAGGTAGTTGTCCTTTTGAGATGCAAGGTTCAAGTTATGAAAATCCACGCAAAGACGAATCTTTCTAGTCTTTTTTTGTACAAGAACCAAATTAGCCAACCACATAGAATGGAGAATGGGAAAGATGATCTTGGCATCAAGTAGCTTCTTAACTTCCTTCATTATCAGTGGTTCAACGATAGGATTAATAGGTCTTTTCCTTTGACAGAAAGGTTTGGCATCTGGTTTCAATGGAATATCATGCGTAATGATCTCAAGATCATATGTTTTTAGCTCTTCATAGCTCCAAGTAATGACATCCTTATATTCAGTAGTTTGAGCATAGCTTCCCTTTCTTGTATGTTCCATGCCTTTTCGATCCTTACCATTCTAGGATCTTCACTGGTACCCAAATTGTATGAATCACATTCCTTGATCCCCTTTTCTTTGACCGTTCTTCTATTAAGTGTTGATTCATCACGATCAAAAATTCATTCCAACTCAACCATTCCCTTAGGAATAGTGTTGGTTTTTAAGTTCAGGATCCCATCTTCATCTTCAAGTTCATTATCCTCAAGCTTGTTGTCTAGAGTGTCATCAATTTCTTTCCCTTTAAAGTGGTCATTGCACATGATAAATTCAAGTATATGTTGATCATCCTAAAAGACTTGGAAGTTTTTAATATTGTCTAGGATAGATAGGGCAGCAACCAATTCAACTAAAAATCTTTTTAGTTTTGTTCTCTTGACTAGTTGTAATGCACTAGCTGAAATAGCGAGAGCATCTGCTACCATGTTTTTCCTTCTTGGAATGGAATTTATGTTTAAAGCTTCAAAATCATCGATTAGATCCCACACTCTTTTCTTGTAAGCAAGCAACCTTCTATTATTACAAGAATATACTAATTTCACTTGTCTTATTACCAACTAAGAATCTCCCTCGACTATCAGAGTTGTGATTCCTTTCTCTAATGCAAAAAGAAGTCCTCAGATCAATGCTTTGTACTCTAAAACATTATTAGTACATCTAAACTGTAATCAATATGTTGCATAGAAAGAATTACCTTTTGGGTTGATCAACTCAATAATTGCGTCAGCTCCTAACTTGCATTTGGAGCTGTCAAAGAGAAGTGTCCATATTGGATCTTCTTTGGGTTTTCTAACCTTATGCTTATTCGTCCTTAGCTTCTCTTTCACTTGGCCTGAAAAGATTGTCTCTTAGGAATCCACTGTAGTCTTTCATGGGGTCGACTTGATGATTTTCCAATGTTAGTCCTTGATACTGGGGGTGTATGTTTTTCTTGTTTTTCTTGAATTTCCCCTGTCAATTTTGTAATTTCATCCACTTTGGGTTTAGGATGGATGACTACTGAAGTCCATCCTTGACCTTTTACATACCATCTTCTTCTTCAAACTTTGATCATTCTTGGTGGAGAAGAAGACAAACCTCCACCATCTGAAGAGGTATCACTGTATGACACATTTAGGTCATCAATTTCCTCTTCAACCTTCTCAACACATTTAGATATGTTTATAGGACTTTGATTTTTTTTGGGTTCATCTTTTGGAATGTTACCACTCTTTACTTCCATCATCTTTCTTAATACCTTTGCGACTACTTCTTGGCATAGTGAACATTCAAACTCTAAATGACTAACTTTATGCAATCGAAAAAATCCTGAGAAAAGTAGGATACTGGAGTTAGCTTCTTCTCCTTAGATTGCCAATTAGCCACCATGTTTTCTGTGAACTGTTTTATGACCTCTTGCTTTGGGATTTAAATCTTGGACTTTTCATCTTGATCATGTGATATTTCGGTTGAAGTTGTATCAAAAGCCATTAATCTATAAGAGCCCAAATCTGATCATAAGAATGCCACTTCATTTGGAGTATTGTATTCAATAATCATTGTTGTTAATTTTGGCTCTACATCTATCTTGATTTGATTGTTCAACCCTTTCCATGGTAACCACAATTGAGTAAAATCCATAGAAAACCATCCCCTTAGGCATTTCATCCATTCTTTGCTTAGTAGCAATCCATATGTTTTAGGTATATCAACCACATGTATATCAATGATGTCTTGAATTCAAGGGTCAACCATCAATAGTATTTGAACATATTCAATACACCAATGACCTTTACCTCTATTTTATCCAACTGTATCACTATCTGATTAGAAGGCTGAGGAGTGACTCCCAACCTTTGTGCTATTGATAGTGACATAATATTACAAGAGGCTCTCAAATCAATTAGGCAATTATGAAGATTCTTCCCATATATCCTAATTCTAAGCAAAAATGGGGGCACCTCAACCTTGTCTTTAAACATAGTTGGAATTGCCTTCGAAGCATTGGCTTGTTGAGACACTATATTTTGAGGAATAGTACTCGTATTATGGGGTACCTTTGTATGATCCAGAGTTTTCATTAGTGCTTCTCGTTGATAAGGATAGTTTTGCAACATGTCAAACATGGACATGTTGGCCTTTGTTCATTTCAAATCTTCCACCGCACTATATTTTTTAGTAGACCAAGTTGGATTCTTCAAGATTGTTGGTACATTTGCTTGATTCTAATTTTGTTGTCCTTCATACGGGGGCCTAATTGGTACTGGATTATTACTTGCTCTCAAATCAAGAGGAGTTGGTTGTAGTGCTGGAGGAATTCCATCTATCATAAGTTCTTTTCAACTTCGCAAATTATATGTGTTCTGATTATCATTTTGAAAGGCAAACATCTCTCTTGAATGTTTGGTTCCTAACTAAATGGAAATGAGAATTCTTCAATGGCTAGATGTTCTACCTATGCATTCTGTGTAGAATTTTAGGATTCTAGTAGCATAGCATTAAATTGTATAGAAGGGACATTGTCATTTGCTTGTGAATTATGAGTCATGTCTTGATTTCCATTGTAGTATGAACCATCATTGTTGGATGTGTTTTGACCATCGTCATACTGATTGATATCTGCATACTGAACATTATTGTTATTTTTATCTACAAGAATGCTTCCATTATTCGAACGAGTGTTCCATTGTCGATTATATCTTTGGAAGCCATTTTTATGATCAGGAGGATTGAAGTTGTTTCCTCCATTATTATTGCCTGCATTGTTGTTCCTAGTATTATTGTTTCCATTAAAATTCCTATTGTGATTCTGATTGTAATTTTTGTTGTTGTAAGGACCAGCATTGTTTATTTGGAAGTTGTTATTCTATCCTTGCAACAATCTTAAGCAAGTCAGTTCATTGTTTATTTGTGACATGGTCTTCTACATCTGACCAAACTTGGAGGCAAAACTGTTGTCTACCTCAGCAAAAGCTATTGCCTTTTGTTCAAAGAAATTTGGAGGTTCATACCCTAGATATATTAAAGTTGGGTTTTGTAGAGCAGGTGCCTACTATAATGGAATTGGATTCATTGGTATAAATTGGCTAGGCATCGTAGGTGCTCCAATAGGATATGGTGACATTGTTGTAATAGCTTGAGTTGGAAGCATCAATCCTCCTCCATTAGGATTGGCTTGTTTAGTGAAGGTAATTGCTTCTTCGAAGACTTTATCCAATGTGTTGATATTCACTCTAGGAAGTGTTCTCAAAAAGATAACAGTAAGATGGTCCATAGCATTCAAATAAATCTAAATAGCAGCTTCAACTGGTATAGTGTATGGCATTTCCAGCTTGTGATATGCCATATGGAAGTGATGGTTGAAGCGTGAAACCATCTCAGTTGGGTCCTTTTTGATTGATATGAATTGTTGATGTCTAAACACGCATCACTATAATGTTTCTTAGCCTCCAAAATTTTCTCTTGGGTTTGATCCTTGAGCTTGCGAATCTTTGAATGTAATGTTTCCATTACTTTATTTCCATTTACAATTTTCTCTATCCAATCATCGATTAAATCTAATTCCTCAGTTGTATATACATCCATCAACATACAATACCTTTGTCCTTTAATTGACTAAAGGGCTTGCAAGTCTTTACCCTAGGTATGTACTTCATCCATCAAACCAAAATCTTGATTCAAAATGGCCACTAACCTATCTGCATTATCTTGCATAATATGTACCAGCTTCAAATTTCCTTGTATAATCTGTATACCCTTTTCCTCAAAACTCTCTCTCCACTAATGACAAGCTCTTGAAAATGGATCTAATTATACTACACCCCTATCTCTTCTCTCCAGTGTTGTGTTCAAAGTCTCCTCTAGATGTTTAGGATCTAAGGGACCAACAACTTCGCTTAGATATCCCTTTAGGATTTCATTCGGTCTCCGAAGTGTTATCAATTATGCTCCCTCCTTTTCTAAGCTCATGAATACTTCCTTAATTCCTATTGTAACCATCAACTTAGCAGTATCTAAGGTAGGTTTCCCAATCATGACCTCCTTGATCTGATAATCCCTTGGAGTCAATTCTTTGACATCTATTTATGGAGGATGGATAACCACGTGTGCAAATAAGTCCTAGTTTTGATCACTCATGATGAAGGCTAATGCTTGTGCATCCTTTGGTGGTGACTCAAGTTTCCTTAGAACTTCAATCAATTCCATCCTAGCATCCTCTTTTGAAGTGAATTGATGTCTCTTATTTCTTATTACTTCCATTCTCAGCCATCTTGGGATATGCTCCATTGGAGATTTTCCTTTTGAGAATGATGGAGTTTTCTCGGCTATGCTCTTTCCCTTATCTCCCCTTTCTAGAGTCGTCTCCTTTTGTAAGAGATCTGCATCGGGAGTCTTTATATCTATGGAGTCCATAATCCTCACCTCTGTGTCTTGAGAAGTTTGTTGAGGTTGCTCACTTATTTGCCCTTCTTCTGACACTTCATTGGTGGATACTTGTTGTGGCTCTTCTTTTTGTTCTATTTGGACTTTTTCTCCTTTAGTATTTATGGCAAAGGAGTAGTTGATCCCTTATCTACACAAAATGTAACTTGCACTAGGGATGGTGGAGCTACTTTAGGACCTTATGGATCAAGTGGCAATTGACTCCAATCCTCTTGTTGAGGTTGATTAGTTAAAGTATCTATAATCTTGTCTCCTACCAATTCAATACCAACTAGAATAAAATCAAAATATTAAATCTTAAAAATATTAGTCCCCTCCACATCCTATTCATCTATCCATTTTTGCATTTCATCCTCAGAGGTTGTAGTCTGAACAACCTACTTAGGAATGGGTGGCAGTGTGATTGTGGAGCTTCTTCTCCATTCCAAATCTATGACTCTAGCAAGACGAGTCCTCATGTTCAAAGGAAAGTTATCCTCTTCATCCTCATCATCCCCTTCTTCCTCTCCTTCTTCTTGAATAACTTCTGGGACTAATGGGAAGGGAATCACGCTCCTATTCACCTTTTGCCTCCTCTTAATTAGAGTCTTGATCTTCCTTTTCTTAGGAGAAGAAGGAGAGGCTTGTACCTCTTATGTGGGCAGAGACACTTGTGCTTTAATTTGAGCTTCTCCTTGACCTTGTTCAGCTAGTGGCACTTGAGGATTCTCTTGAGCTTGTGTAGCTTCCACATTTTTAGACCCTTATACATTTTCTTCTCCTATCTATGGAGGTACTTGAGATACATCCTATTCTATCTCAACTTGTTGAGGAGAAGTCCTCTTCCTCTTTCCTTTACCTTTTCCTTTTTGAGGTCTATAATATCCAACTTGTCTATCAATTTGGTGCATTTTCTCTGACCTCACTGGGGACTAAGTTTTGAATATAGGTACTATGACCTTAGCTCCTCAACCTCTTGTTGGGTGAGCTTGAGCATGAAAGACCACTACCTGATGAATTGGATCTAACTTATAAGGCCTTTTAATCCAATCATTTTTCAATTTGATGACATGTCTATCCCTATGATTGATGTCTATGTTCTCTTCCTTATCAACCTCAGCATTCATGATAGGTCTATCACCAATTTTCTCCCTATTGAATAGCGGATCAAGGATTTCCTCAGTATCCTGTTGCATGATCTTCAAAGGAACCTTTATCTTCAAAGCCTTTTCTACTATATAAAGAGTCATCCTACAATAATCCTTTATTCAGATATCATAATTGTCTACTGCATTCATCTAGTGATCTTCAATGGCATCTTCATGCTGAAATGTTTTACCTGCCAGATACTACACCCTTCCGATATTATCAAAATAGGGCCATGGAGAATTATATTCATCCAAAGGATATTGATCTCACTCAAACTCAAAAGATGGAATATCTTGTCTCTGATCCACACTAAAAGGTCCTATAGCAATAGGCCATACCCAAGTTACTTTGTGCTACTTTCATACTCTATCGTATATAGAAAAAATTTGTTGAGCTATCTCCAATAGTATAAGTCTATCACTTGGGTACCGAGGGAGCTTCTTAGGATTAATCATCATACCCTCTACCCTTAAATAGGTGAATGTTCAGTACTAGATGTAATAGGCTCCAACTTCTAAAATCTTAGCTACTACCTCTTCTGACATCCTCTTCGCATAATCCCCCTTTATGAACTAGATTATTACAAATATGAAAGCATCATTCATGATCTTGTATTCCTTGATGTGCTCTTGAAGATTCTTTTTCACCAAATAAGGATATACAATATAGGGCCATGCGTTTGCATCTTGCATGCTACCCTTTTTATACAATCTTGCATAATCTATCACCCTAGCAACTAACAAGTAAACCAAGTATGATGTCATGTAAAACTTTTAGTTATTCTTAACCACCACTAGCTGCTCACCCATGTTCTCACTAAGAATTGAAGCCCAATCCAATGGCATCTTCGTTGTCTTGATCGTCTCAATAAAATGCACCATAAAAATGTTCAAGTGTCTAGATGCGAGAAAACCCATGACTCTGCTCAAGAGAATGATTCAATATCCAATTTCTTCCTTCATATATCCCCTTGGTATGTCCACCTTGCCTGCTTTTGACCCTAAAGGAGTCTTCTTAATGAGGTATGATGACTGTATGATTTCAAAAGCTTCATCAATATGTTCCCTATACCATCTCTTAGCTTGGTTATAAGTCAATCTAATGAATTGATCTGCCCTTGGGAAATGGAATACCTTCTCAATGTTCTTGGGTCGAAGATCTAGGATGATCTCTCAAGTAATGCTCTTGACAACCCTTTCTTTAGGAACATAATTCTCTGTGAGTGTCATAATAAGCTCTAAGGACTGCACTGACACTGGGTGTGATGTTGCACTAATAAGTCCTGATTAGATTAACATGGATATCATTGGAGACCTTTCTATTGGTTTGTTGCACAGTGTCAAGAATGCACCCAAATTTGTGTTACCTAGTTCAGTGTCCCGGATCTTTGAATGATCATCCTGAAAATGTGACTTGGTCAGAACACCTTGAAACTTGAATACTACAGACTTTGGGACCATCTTTGCTGCAAGGGAGGATGATGAATAAGTCATTGAATCTGCACAAAAACCACATCTATTAGTCTAGAGTCAAAGAAATATTGATTAATTCAAACCCTAATACAGACATAGACAAAAACCAAAACCCTACTCTGCAAACCAAAACAAACAAAAAAACATAAATGAAAACCTTGCAACAATTCTAATATCATGTGCAATATCTAGTTTAATGTGCACAACATACTATAATTTATCAATCATTTATTTGTATTGTGTTTCATTTACCTCTGTAGTAGTACATTCCTTTGGTAATTTTACTCTAGTCACCATAGGTGTACCATCTAGTTTTTAATCTCAGATTGGTTTTGACAAGTGAGTGTCTATACACTTAAGTTATTTACTTAGTTCATGCCAAACAAGTAACATATGCCAAGCACAACATATAATTTAGTGCATGTCGAATAAATAGTGAATGATGATTCACTCATGTGCCGAGTCACTCAAGTGCAGAGCACACAATATATGTCAAGTGATTCAAGAGTTGAGCAAGTATTGCATGTCAAGTCATTCAGATGCCAAGTGATAGTATTGAAGTCAGTATGTGCTGAGCACCAGGGACTTTAGATGCCGAGTAACACAGTTTTGTCATAGTTGTTAGTATTGGCACAAACTACTATGTAAACCATTTTTGGATCGACTTAAGAATTGAATTATGATATTTTGTTGATAAGGATGAATCTTAATTGGGAATCCTTATGTATTACATGCACACAATCAGATAAAGGTAAGGCTTAAGCAAAAATATTGATGAATCACAATCGTTGATTCATACCTAATCCTTAGTCTCCTAGGTCTTCTTAAGGAGGACACACCCTAAATGTAAGTGAGAAGATTGGAAAGGGAATGAATGATCAAGGAGAGTTTTTCATGCACAAACCAAGACATTCATGGTGATAAAGGTATTATGATATGAATTGCATTACAGAATCAGTTAAAGGAGAACAGAGGAAGGGAACAATGAACATCAAAGAGACATTTGATCAAGAAGGATCAAGTATACATTAGTATAGAGGTGATCTGACATCAAGCAACAAAGTGCTCATCATAGGATCAATCCTAAAATATTCTAATAGTTGAATCAATTAAATGTCTTAACAGATTAGTCCTAACAAACTATATTAAAATCCTCTAACAAGGTGCTTACTTAATTGTGAGTTGAAGTCCTTTAACAAGGCACACTTCTAACAGGGTGTTGAAATCCTTTAACAGGGTAAGACCTAATAGTCTTTGTAAGCTTTTAATAGGGCAGACCTTTCACAGGGTAGATCATGTTTCATGATCAAACATTGTAACCTTTATTAGATACACTTTATTACTGTAGTAATGAAGATTTGTGGGTGTCCTCCCCACTCCAGTTTTACCTTCTCATTGGAGGGTTTCTGGGTAATCATATCTTGTGTCATATATGTGTGAATTCTTACTGGTTTACATACTTTAAATGTATATGCATTACATGGTATTTTAGTTTACTTATTGAATATGTGAGATGGATGTGTGGTGAATATTTTTATGGGTTAAAGTTTAAAGCACTGATTCACACCCCCCCACTGGTCTAAACTCATTCATTCAAAATGTTTTTAAGATTTCCTTTACATACTTGGATTGAGTCACATCTATGTCATTCTTTATTTGATGAACTTGTAGGCCAATGAAAAATTTGATCTCACCAAACATAGACATCTCAAATTACTTATTCATTTGATTAACAAATGTCTTATATAGCATGTTATTTCCTCCAAATATAATGCCATCCACAAATATTTCAGCAATTAACACTATACTTTCATATTCACACTTCAAATACAAATTATTGTTTTCACTTGTCCTAGCAAATCCAATCTTAATCAATAAGAATGTAACCTTTCATACTATGCTTTGTGTGCTTGTTTCAATCCATAAAATACCTTGTTCAATTTGCAAACCATGTTCCTCTTATCAAGTTCAATGAATCCTTTTGGTTGTTCTATGTAGAATTATTCTTCAAGTAATCCATTCAGAAATGTAGATTTAACATCCATTTGATATACTTTGAACTTCTTCTAGGTAGCATAAGCCAACAAAGTTCTTACACCTTCCAATCTTGCCATAGGTGAAAAAATCACACCATAGTCAATTCATTCTTCTTGTGCATAACCTTTGCAAATTAGTCTTGCTTTGTTTCTCACCACTTCTCCATTTTCATTCAACTTATTTTTAAAAATCCATTTTGGTCTTATCACATTCTTGTCTATAATTCTTGGTACTAACATCCATGTATTGTTCTTCTCTATCTAATCAATCTCTTCGTTCATAAAATTTATCCAATCTTCATTTTCAAGTGCAACCTTAATTGATTTTGGTTTAAAATTAGCTATCAAACATGTTCTTAACTTAGTTATTGTCAACACTCAAATGCTTCTATTTCCAATTATTTATTCATGTAAATGATGCTTTTTCACATACTTTTCTAATACAAGTTTAGTTCTTTGATTTTTAATATTTTCTTCACTTGGTCAAGGTTCAGCTTCTTGCTCAGGTTGTACTATCTGGTGCTTATGTAAGGCAGCATGTAACTCAGGTAATACTATCTAATGCTCGGTAGCTCTTTGGTGTAACTTAGGTATTGTGTTTAGTGCCTCTTCATATACATATCAAACTTGGTGTAATCTATAGGTTCCTTCTTTCTTTCCACATCATTCTTATCTGAAAACTCATCAATTCTCACATTTGCACTTTCAATCATTTTGTTAGTAGCTTTGTTCAAACATTTATAATCTTTTCTCTTAGATGAATAGCCAAGAAATATACCTTCATCTCCTTTTGAATCAAATTTACCATTCATTGCATCCTTATGAACATAACACCTACCTCCAAAGATTTTGCAATAACTTACATTAGGTGTATGACCATATCAAAGTTCATAGGATGTTTTGTTTGTTCCTTTCCTCAATTGAACTTGATTGAGAGTATAAATAATAGTGATAATAACTTCTCTCTAAAATATATGTGCAACATCATTTTCAATTAACAATTTCCTTGCACAATCAATAATTGATCTATTTCTTCTCTCAACTAATCCATTTTGTTGTGATGTCCTTGGTGCAGATAATGGTCTCTTAATACCATGCTCAACAAAAAAGTTATTGAATTCAATTACATAAAATCACCACCTATATTATATCTTAAAGATTTCAATGATTTACCAATTTCTTTCTCAACTCTAAACTTATACCATTCAAACATATCAAAATCATGTGATTTCAATATCATAAAAGTGATAGTCATCATTCTAGAATAGTCATCAACAAACAAGATAAAATATTTATCACCATGATAACTTTTTGTACCAATAGGTCTGCATAAGTCAGTGTGCACTAGTTCCAAAATGTGATTAGAAGTGTGTGTCTTGCTTGAAAAGCTTGACTTTGTCATCTTACCGGGCTGACATTCTTTACACATAGCATTCTCAAGTTTTTGAAAATTTGGTAATCCTCTAACTCTTTTCTTTCTACTAAATTTCATCATGTTCTCAAAATTTACATGACGCAACCTTTTATGCCACAACCATGCATCCTCAACTTTTTCAAACAAACATGTCTTAACTATAGGATCAATATAAAATAGATTGCCTTTAGTTTGCATCCTAGTTCTGACCAATTTTTTGTCATCATCAAAGATCTTAACTTTTCTGTTTTGAAACTCCAACTTGTAACCTAAATTGTTCAACTAAGAAAAACTCAAAAGATTATACTTTAGTCCTTGTACCCAATAACCATCGTCACATCTAATTTTATCATTGAACATTATTGATCCTCTACCTTTTACAAGACATGAAACATCATAACTTGACTTAGCAATCCCACCATCATCAATTTCCTCAAATTTTTAAAACTTATGTCACCAATCATGTGATGTGAACATCCACTATCTATAATCCATTTTTCATTCTTTCTAACATGTGAAATAATGGTAGTTTCATTTGTATACATTTCTCCATTGGGATCTTCCTTGAGAGAAGCAGATACCATCTCAACTACTTCCTTCTCTTCATCAATATTGGACTCGATGTGCTCCTCTTTAACAATATAGCATGAATTATTTTCTTTGTATTTGTATTCCTTGTTCTTTGTGTCCTTGTAATATTTCTTCTCATTTATGTCAGTCTTAATTCTATCAGGACACTTAGCAACAAAATGACCAACTTGATTGCACTTAAAATAATAGGGGTAGTTTACTTTTGAATTTACCTTTACCTCTTGATAACCTTCTCGCAAGCAATGCTTTAATTTCACCTATATCATCTTCAAATTTAGAATCACTTTCATCTTTGCTTTTCTTATCTTTCTTTGAATTTTAAATTGTTAGTGAATACTTAAAATCATTTCCAAGTGTAACCATATTGCTATCATAATTTCTCAATTCAAATGCAGTCAATCGACCAACTAAAGTGACAAGTGTTAAAACATTTCCAGACATAGATTTAACTTCTTGAATTGCAAAGACTTTTATAGAATAGATAGGTAGAAACATTTTATGAACTTTACTTATAATTTTACTTCCACTAATAATACCTCCAGTGTCTCTGATTGCACTCGAAACTTCCTTGATTCGGTTCACATATTGTGCAACATTCTCACCTTCTTTCATTCTCATGATAGTGTACTTGTTGATGTAAATAAGTATTTACTATTTACACTTACTTAAGTTTACCTAGGTTAATGCATTATTTTATTATTTATTTAGGTGAGACACTTAGGAGTTTGCGTACTCTCATGAGTTTTCATGTTGACAACACTAGAGTTAGCAACAAATTCAACACATAGTGTCTACAACACTAGAGTTTGCATCATTCACTGAGTTTTCATGTAGACAACATAGTTATTCGCACTCCTAATTTAGCACATGTTGTCTACAACATTATTTTGCATGCTACACCTATGTAGGCTTATCCCATCATGATTGCACTTACTCCTGTGATTAATGGAGGTTAACCCACATTTGGTGGACATGTGCTTGGTTGTATCACTTATCATGTTGCTAAATTCTATGCATTCTAGAAGCTTTCGAGAGGCCTTTATATACAAGCACTCCTAGCGTACTTTCAATGCAATATTGAATGAACATATCATCATTCTGGTCATACTCTTTCTGGTCTACTATTATGCTTGTGTTTGAGTTCTTTGATCTTGGGTGAATTTTCCCTAAGACAAATTCTTACATGGTATCAAAGCTTGAGGAGATTCACTACACATAGCCATTCAAGATTGTTCATGCTTCAGCACCTCAACCCGCATTCGAAGAATCTGCAAAAATTAGGAGTATCTATAGCCAAATCAAACCTCACCATTACGTCTAGAGCATTGATTTAGTGAAGATAGACTATAAATTTGCCTATGTTGGGACAAAGTTGATTGTAAGGCAAAAAAAAATTTGCAAACTGGCACCCAAAGGCACTAATTTGTGAACCAGGTATGGTCATTTTCATATCTTTTTTTTTTGGATCTAATAATTCTCTACTTTTTTGAATTTTTATTTTCAAAAAAAAAAATTTGCCGAGTCGAGCTAGCAAAGAATTTTTTTTGCAGAATTGGACAGTCACACCCAGGCCTTGCAATTTGGTTGGAATATTATTTATTAATTAATCGGCAGGCTTCTCTATTTAATCCAACATTTCAAACCAGCGGCCAACTACCACTCCACAAGCAGTCCACAGCATTACCCAAGTGTTGTAGATGGTTTCCTTTTAAACTGCATAAATTGTAGTCTCCCCATGAATGTGGGATATTGATTTGAAACCTGACACCTAAAAAAAATTATTGGAAGCATATCTACTGAATCTCGATGACTATAGAAAAGGTTCTGGCGGTGCCCACGTGAAGGTTTCCGACGATAGACTAAAGATTCTAGTGCCATTGTGACTCGAAGCTACACCCAGCTTAAACAAAGACATGCAACATCATTTCCAGCTACACATGCATTCGCTCACCTATGACACGTAGGCCAATTTTATTCTACCACGCAGATGACTTGCCAATTGCACCCATGTTAGCAGATCTAACGTAGCAGAGCCATACGACTCATTTTTAGACACGTATCTCCATCGTACACCAATTCAACATCCAAGTCAGTGCCTTATCAACTAGTTGTACTGTGACACGTGGTTGTCCATACAATTTTGTACATGTTGACATCATCATAGGGCTTGGAGTTGCTAACATCATCAATTTTAGTGACCTAAATTTGACAGTCGTCTGACCATCATTCAGGGGCAAATTAGAACTATTGTGATGACTATATGACTGCCAAATTTAACCCATCTTTTGCTGATGCAACCCCTCTCTAGATTGATTTTTGATTTCACAGTCTGACTTTGGGAGGCCATAACTTAGTCATCCGAACTCCAAATCAGGTGCAACTTTTTTTGAAATTGGGTATAATTTTCTGAAAAAATTAGTGGTGCAGCTCTTTTCTAGTTTTAGTGCATAGATTTGTTAGAAATTTCACCTTTTGGTGACTGTACCTATACAATCCTGCATTTTGCAACTTCAAATGCTCCGTACAGGCTCATCTAGACTCGAAAATAGGTTCTATTTTTTTAAAAGTGCGTTATTTTTTGTCTACTTTCCAAATCTACAATTAGATTATAGGGTTATGTGGACAAAAGTGTCACTTTCAAAATTAGGTCCTTTTCTGCATTGTAATGCTTTGATATAACTTTAGAATTGTTGTATATTTGAGATACATTGTAATATTCCAATTTTGAACTCCATAAGGGCCCGTTTGGTTGATGGAATACAACTGGAATAGGAATAGGAAATTAGAATATGATTTGTATTCTTTGTTTGGTGCATGGAATAGGAATAGGGAATAGGAATACATATTCTCATTTTAGCCCCAAAATGAGCTTTTTTCCATTCCAAAAAATACCTGTAATTGGAATTGCTATTCTTGCATTCATTTTAACTTTCTCAAATTTGATTAAATTTCCAAATCCACTTTGACTTGGGGTGAGCATTGGAACTTTGTTTTCAATATTTTCAAATATTTCAGCGATTTTCCAATGGCGCCGATTGCATCTTCAGAAATATTTTCAAATGGTGCCGATTGCAAGTTAACCCTATTCCAATTTAAGCTTGCATAACCAAACAAGGGATAAACAAGATTGGATTGCATTTTTCCATTCCTATTCTTCATTCTCCATTCTCATTCAAATTTTCTATTCTAATTCTCAATTCCTACGCTTGCAACCAAACGGCCCCTAAGGAGGTTCTAAAAAGAAAAATTAGAAGTCTAGTAAGGCCAAATTTGGCAATTGGCCATTGTAATCGCACTACATATAAAGTGCCAAAAGCATCTTTTTTGGGGGGGTTTCTTGATTGAGTGAAAAAGAGGGGTGTTCTTGGTGTTGTGTTCTTTTTTTTTCTATAGTTTTCTTTCATTTTTGCATCATGGGAAATTTTAAGTTTCCAAAATTAACTCCACATAACTATGCTACATGGTCCATTAAAATGTGGTGTCATTTAATGCATAAATAAGTTTGTCAATATGTAGATGGTACCCTTCCTAAACCAATAGGTGATCAAGTATCTAGCAATGAAATCTCTGCCAAGGTACAATTAGATAGGAAAGCCCTAGGTAATATTTGTTTGGGAGTCCCATCAAAGATGATAGATTGATCTATCTCATTCATAACAAGTTGCCATTGGAGTACTCCACATTTGTTTCTACTTATAACACCTCAAAGACTACTTTAGGGTTTGCCTATTAGAAAGTCTCTTTTCATGATTATGCTAATATGTTGGATAGAGAAGAAAAGAAGTTGAAATTAATGGGGATTCTCAATTTGCCAAATTCCAAAGCATTATGGCCAATAATGAGGATTCTCAAAATTCAACCAACCAATCTTCAAATAAAGGAAAGGGCAAGAATCAGAAATGGAAGAGTAACAAATCAAAGGATGCAGAAAAAACAACACCACAATTGAATTAACAAGGCAAGTCTTCTTGGAATTCAAATAAGAAGGGTGACAATAATAAGGACAAGAAAAAGTGTGCCTATTGCAAGAAATTGGGTCATGAAGAACATGAGTATTATCATAAGAAGATTGATGAGTTGACCACTATCATGAAGAAACATGATGTTCCACTGCCTAATGCTTATAAGGAGAAAGGATCTTCTTTAGATTCAAAGGGAAAAGGGAAAGCACTCATGGTAAATTCAAATTCTTCAAAGGAATGGATTCTTGACTCAGGTGCCTCATATCATATGAGTTCTTCAAAAGGAGATTTTTCTTCATTGAAGCAGTCTAAGGTACCACACCTCTTTGTAGGAAATGATACAAAAATGGAAGTTGAAGGAAAAGGAAATGTGGAAATGGAAAATGGAGAGTTCAAAGATGTTCTCTATGTTCCAAACCTAAGTTCTAATCTCCTCTCAATTTACCAAATCACTCACCTTGGAGATGTTCGCAAAGTTGAGTTCCTTCCTAACTCAGTAAAGGTGTATAGTCTAAAAGATGATTCAGAGGTTGTAGTGGGGAAAGTTGATCATGAAAAAAGGTTGTATTCTTTCTCCCACTTTGTGCCTAATTCTTCTTTACAAGCCTTGTTGACTCAATCCAATTCAAAAATCAAATTATGGCATGAGCGGTTTGGTCATCTTGCCTTCCGCTATCTTTAGCAACTTTGCTCAAAAAAAATGGTCAAAGGTCTACCTACAATCAAATTTTCCCAAGGTGAATGTTCAATAGGTTTAATGGATATGCATCTAGAGGAGATGTTACATAAAGGGAAGTCTTCAAGAGCACCAGTTTTTCTTCAGTTGGTTCACATGGTACTAGCAGGTACTTTTACAGTGACATCAGTCAGCCAAGGTCACTACATACTCACTTTCATTGATGACTTTTCAAGATACACTTGGGTCTATTTTCTTCATCACAAGAATGAAGTGTTGGACAAGTTTCTAGCCTTCAAGGCTAATGTTGAATATAAATTGAGGAAATCCATCAAGGTTCTAAGGATGGACAATGAAAGAAGATATGTGAACAAAAGACTTAAAAACTTTTGTAAACTTGAGGGAATTGATCTTCAGAATCCACTAGCATTCAGTACACACAAGAAAGATGTTGTAGCACTAAGGATACAAAATCTCAAGTCAATGGCAAGTTGCATGATACAAGCCAAATCTCTAGATCCATCACTTGATGTCGAAGCAATTAGCAATACCAATCACATACTTAACAGGTCTCCTCATCCTACCTTAGATGGAAAGACACCTTTTGAGGCATGGTGTGGCAAAAACCAATTGTGACACACTTCAAAGTCTTTGGTTGTTGAGCATGGGCAAACATATCTTCTAGGGGATACAAGGCACCATCATCTAGGCCTTGTACTTCCATCGGTTATGAAGATGGTGTGAAAGCATACAAACTTATGGATCCTAAGACACATTAGATCTTTGTGGAGAATGATGTACACTTCAAGGAAATTTCACTCAGTTTGTCCTCTAATCTTCTCCACACATCATACATTATGGAAATTGATAGTGACACCAGTGATAGTGCTTCAATAGATTCAGACACGTGGGGTTCTATCGACAATTACAGAGAGAGGTCATGACATCAGCATACTCTGCATGCATATATTGCCATAGTGATAGGTCCAGCACAACAGGGTACACCTTGTCTTCCAACTCCAGCAATAGGGGATGACTTCTTGGAAAACATTTTAGGTTTGTTCATGGATTCATACATAGTGGATTTGGGGGACATCATTGATGATATACATCTTCTCTTTGATGGAGAAGATCATTCTTCAATTGTTGCGAGGGCTCACTCTGACCCTCATGTCCATTCTCTACATGATCGATCTTCATAGGTTGATGTGATTGTGGATACTTATGTATAGTAGTTGTAGGAGGTCTCTTTATCAGTTGAGGAGATAGTACATTCTTTGGGATAGGTTCTACATTCATCCTTCACAAGGACAGTTGAGCAGGTTTCAAAGACATCAATGATCATTGGGATTCCTTCCACACATCAGAAGCATCTCACTTGTACCTATGGTATTATTTCTTCCAAAGGGGAGGAATGCTATTCAACATTCCTGGATCAACTTCAACATTAGAACAACTATCACTAATCGGCACTCTTCATTTGTGGGGGGGGGAGACTACCTTGTCTCTCTTCTTCTTCTCTCTTGTGGGGGGGACCTTTTCCTCTTTTGGGATTGTGTTCTTTTCATAATTGTCTATTGTATATACTTGATGTATGTCGACATGGGGGGGTCTTGATTACTCCATCCATTCATGCATCTAGTTTTGTTATCTCTCTTTTTGGGGCAGGGTTTTTCCCATGAGGTTTTCCCTCTTTCTCTGATTTATGAGAGATTACATTTCATTATATGCATGGGTACCTGACATAGCCTAGTGGTTGGGACCCATCTTGCATTTCATCTTAGCTTTTGTAAGCTTAAGTGCATTCCCCTAAGTTGCACTTAAGGGGGGGTGTTGGTGTAAATAAATATTTACTATTTATACTTACTTAAGTTTACATAGGTTAATGCATTATTTTATTATTTATTTAGGTGAGACACTTAGGAGTTTGCGTACTCTCATGAGTTGTCATGTTGACAACACTAGAGTAAGAAACTCTAATTCAACACATAATGTTTACAACATTAGAGTTTGCATCATTCACTAAGTTGTCATGTAGACAACATAGTTATTCACACTCCTAATTTAGCACATGTTGTCTACAACACTATTTTGCATGCTACACCTATGTAGGCTTATCCTCTCATCATCACACTTACTCCTGTGCTTAATGGAGGATAACCCCTATCTGGTGGACATGTGCCTGGTTGTATGACTTATCATGTTGTTAACTTCTATGCATTCTAGAATCTTTCCAAAGGCCTTTATATATAGGCACTCCTAGTGTACTTTCAATGTAATATCTAATGAACATATCATCATTTTGGTCATACTCTTTCTGGTCTACTATTATGCTTGTGTTTGAGTTCCTTGATCTTGGGTGAATTTTCCCTAAGACAAATTCTTACAGTACTTGCCTCTAAGACTTTCAACTTTATCTCTTAGCACATTTAGATCTCCATTCTATACAAGTGCCAATTTTTCCCACATCTATTTAGCATTTATGCAGTTCTTGATATCAAACTCAACATTATTAACAACAGATGCAATTTCAATCATCATACTATTATGATTCATCTTCTCATTCATTTGTTCTATAGTCATAGGAGCGACATGTGTAGTGTATTCATTGTCCAACCAGTATGTAGCATTATCTTCAATTATAGATAGATGTATCCTCATTCTTTCTTTTCATGAGGATAAATTATCCTTATTCAACTTTGGTACTTCTCTCTTATACATCTTCTAATCTTTACCTGAAGTACCTTTAAACTTCTTTCTCCAAGCATTGTGCTCTAATACCAATTGTTAAATAACTAAGAGTGGGGTGAGTACATTATTTTTAGTTATCCTATAGTCCCTTCAAACATTTTAGTACCAATAAAACTTCATAAAGATCAAAAGTAATCATGCAGTGATCTCATTCTACTTCACATTTAACTATTACAATCAATTTATACCAAATTGTTAATTCATAGTTCATTACTTTACTGACTATCAATAATATAACTTTACAATTACTTAGTCATTATCGAGTTGTAGTAATAAGTAAATATCATGAAAATCAACTTGCAATATAACAACAATCACACATTTGACACCAAATTTTTTAATGTGGAAACCCTATAAAAGGGAAAACCACCTAGGATCGACAACCCAAAAAATTCACTCTTCTGAAGTGAGCTCTACTAGGATCCAACCTTGTTAAAGGTTTACATACACATTGTTAATGTGACCTAGTCAAAGGATTTACACCAAATATCATCTAGACCTTATCACTCCTTAATCCTTTCTAAAGAGTATTATGCCCTAAAGGACTTACAAGAATAACTAATCGATGTTACTAGATAGGATTTCATAGACTTGTTAGGTCTAATCAGTTAAGATAATTTTCTACTATAATTGTTAGAAAATAATAGTTCAAATGATCTATTAGGTTTAGAACTACCTTGCTTGTTCTGTTTGGTCTCTTTTTGATATTTTTCTTCTAATCTATGTCTAGTTGATTCACTCCTTCTCTCTTTCACTTTGCACTTAACTCTACTTTGATCTTCTGTCTACTCTACTCATTTTAGCTTGCTAGTTTCAACTTCTTCTTCTTCAACAATTTGCATCCATTTACCAACTTAATTAGCAACTCCATCTGTAACCAAAAACTTTCTCTAACATCTCCTTAAATAGTAGTCTCTCTACTTCTAGATTTTGCCACTTAAACAGAATCATTGATCTAAGATTCATACCAAATACAATGTATCTAGACACTCAAAAAATAGAACTTTCATAGAACTTTGTGTTCATCCAAGATCCTTCTTTAGTCTCCATCATAAGATCTTTATTATATGTTTCTAGTTGTAGATCTTCTAACAACATTTGATTTGCACCTTTGAACTTTTTGAACATTCTTAATTTTACCAAAAGTCAGCTCCTAATTGCATCTCTATAAACTTGATCTTCCAGCTATTACTGAGTGAACACAACATTTTACTTGGGTAATACATCACTCAGATAATACTAAGCTTGCTTGGTTAACATTGAACTTTCACTTTTCTTTATCAAACGCCCATTGACAACTATATTCACTCGATGAACATTGTCTTCGTCCTTTAACCTTGTCACTTAGTGTAGTTTGTATAGCTCATTACATTAAAATATTACATGATTGTAAAAAAATTAAACCAACATTGCATTATCAATGTCTGACTCATTGAAGTGCCCATTGAATACCATACAACTCAATACTCTGTTATCAACATACTTTCTTCAAATCCTCTTCATAAATCAAATTGATATGGCACTCTACTGAATTAGCATAATGTCTAATCAACTAAGACTTGACATCAATGAAAACATAACTAATATGACTCTTTTGTGTCCATTCATAGAATTCTCAGTTTCATCATTAGTTAGGTCCAACATTTTCCCTACTCAAATCACAAATCCCTATACATTTTTGAAGATCTAAATGCATTGCACTATTCACAGGAACTTTGACAGATTGCATCACTTGTTTATAAGTGTGCTCATGTATATTTTCTCTAATTAAATTATTCATCTCGTCACCTAGGACTTATGCATTTATTTTTCAATTTTTTGAATCTCCTAGAAAGATATAATATTTACCACCACCCCATATCACTTTCCCTAACATCTAAAAAAAATTGAGCCTAATTTTCCTGGAACAAGTCAACTGGTCAATTATTCCCAAGTTTATTGTCCCAAGCTTGGCCTAAAGATTGATGGCAAGATTTTCTTCCAAGATTATTAGTTATAGTTGTCCTTGACAAAATTCAGTCCCAAAATAGTATAAAAGAACAACTTCTCCTCTCATTTTCACATTTATATCTACATCTACATCTACATCTACATCAAGAAATAATCCATCCACATCCACATTTAATAAAGCAATCAAGTAATCAGAGTTCAACATACCTCTTCAATAAATCATCCCAAGTCTTCAATATTTCTTCTTCTTCATCAAGCATTTTGGAAAACTACAACATCCACCATTCAAGGGTTTGATTTCATCATTTCCTATAGGGTTTTTGTTCAATCCAATATATTACATAAAAAAATTTGATCACCTCCAAAGAGGCATTACATCATCAAGGTATAAGGAAATTTATGTTTTAGATATATATTTCATTTCATCATTTTTTATGCACACTAACACATTTGGGTAAATTTTCCAATGAAGGATTGTCGTAATTTTAATGCATTTGTGTCACAAGTTTGACAAAAAACTAGAAATCTTTTCATCACTAGAATTTTGTCAAAATTTCTAATGGAAACATTTTCATCATATTATTGATGAAATCATCATTGAAATATCAAGGCACCAAATACCTTAATTCTCATTAAAACTGTGATGATATTTTCTTCGATGATCCAACAAAAAATATAAAGGTGGTTCATGAATGTATAATGAAGTTTTTCATCACATGTACATAAATTTCATTGGAAATGTTGTGATTCTTATCAAAAAAATTATGTTTTGGTCATCAAATCTCTAACAAAAAATCAAGGTGGTTTTGTCGACACACCTACTTATACAATAAAGTATTTCATCACATGCATAGCAATGTCGATGGACCCCGTAGTCAAAATTTCAATAGCTATTCTAGGAGGCTCCAACAAAAATGTTATATTTGCAACAACAACAAAATATATCACAAATACAACATTATCATCTGAACATGTTAGGGAATTTTGTTAGAATTTTTCCAAAGGTAATGATTTTTTGAAAAAATAAATAGAACAGTGTATATAAGATGAGGTGGTCCTAGTTACTTAAATGGTCTTGCAAAGATGTACATACTTGGAAAAGATATTGGAGTTCCTTTTCAGGTATGCCAATGTTTCTCTTTCTTGTTAGTCCCTTCCTATGTATAGGCAGGGAACTAATGTTCCCAGTTGCTGCAAACAAATAAATTTTACCACCAGATTTAGAGAATTCCTAAAGTTAAAAAAAATTATATTTTTAAATTAATTTCTACCTATTAATTTCTCTTTTTTGATTGGTTAAGGTCAATTTTACTAGAGGTAATATTTATTTATTGACTCCAAAAATTAAGAAAAATAAATTTATGAAAGCTTCATCTGAAACCAACTTTGGAAGTCTCTAGAACCAATTATGTCGATCAAGTTACCATCCAGGGTTCTTGATCACAAAAAAGGAGACAAGGCATTAATGTTATGCAAAGTTCAAAATGTTGAGCCTTTGAAGTAATCAACAAACATAGAGGTAATGGAAGTTGCAAATTCAACAAAGCTTGTTTTTCCATCACTGTCTATTTCAATCTCCATTATCATTCATGTTAGCTCCCTAAATGAAAAGGTGTGATCGAGCTTGGCCTTAGTGTGAGCCAACTTAGCCGCCACTACATAGTCATTAGCATCTCTATCAAAGGCTCAAAAAAACTTGAGCAAATTCTCATGGTTATTGTGGATCTCATTTTTTACCATTTCAAGAGCTATGACGCTCAATAGCTCCACAAATTTGACTTGGTTTTTGTCGTGGAAAGCAATGAATCTAATTGTCAAACTAAATCTACGGTTTATCTTACTCAAAAAACTGGTAATAAATAGAAATTGTGAAGTGGTTCTAACTTTTGTCGATGGTTTCAAAGTGGACTAATTCTAATGGCGACCTTGCTGGCGAATTATTCAAATTTTGGATTTTGGGATTTTTTGGGTTTCATCCAAGAACACTCTTGTCTCTGATAGCTATAATCACAGTTTGATTTCTTTGGAAATATTTTCATATTCTTCTTCTTTTTCCTACCTTATTTATTATCATAATGTCAATTGTCTCTCACACAAATACCCTTACTAATCAAGGCTTGAATGATAATTTGTTTACAAATAGTATGCACATCCCTCGAAACCACAAAAAATATGTGCAAAAACACCATCGATTATGCCCTAAGAACACTAACACTTGTGCATTTAAGTAGCACAATTTTTGGCACCAAACCAAAAAAAACATCTATCTCTTCCAGGAAAAAGACCCTGCAAACAACAAGAGGAAATTTAGGGGGAGGGGGTCTATTTCAGAGCAAATGTGTGGTGTGTATGAGTGCAGCATGTGAAGCTGAGAACACAAAGTTTGAGACTAGCAGTTGTCCATGATCAATTAACCGTAAAGTGAGATGAATGAATACTTGGTGGTGACTTAATTGTTATAAATTTATTTTTAAGTGGGCCTAAAATAAGGTATGGTATAGATTTATTGAGGGGAGTTAATGCAAAGAAAGTTTGTAGCTTCACCCACAAATGAAAGAGCTATACATCGTTCATGTCCTCCCCTAGTTCTAGGGCTATTTTATAAGTATATAATTGTAATCTATATATTTTTAGCTTGTTTGAAGATAATTAATTTTATTTATTTAATATTTTCAATAGATATATAAAACAATTACCTTATAGCATGATGTGCTTTCACATTTTTAATTTTAGTTGTATTGAATTTTCTTATTTTTCATTGGTAGACATTCATTTTGTAAATATTTCTAATTTTACGGCTAATGACGATGAAAATGTACAAATTACTTCACAAATTTTTTAAATGTTCCATCTAACACAATTACCTATTGTTCTTGACAAATGAAATGCAAATTTTTAGGTTGTTCATAAATTTCTTATGAATTTATGAATTGTAGTGTACAAAAGCTCTTCTTTTATTCTACACTCTCATTATGATTCCAGACCTTTGAAAACAAAACAAATTTGAATTTTAAAATATTTTTTCTCTTTTAGGTCATGATTGAAGTTATTTTGATATATTATTACAATATATTTTTCAAATTGTATAGATTTCTTGTAATATGTATTATTATAATATTATAACATTATTAAATTATCAAAATAGTTATTACGTTATTATAATATTATGTTATATCTATTTTAGTGTATATTATTAAAAAAAGTTTTATATTTTTTGTTATTCTAATATTTCAACAATCTACTAATTGACCTAGTCTAATAAAATTGCAGAATTAGTTTAAAATATTTCAATTTTATATTTTTACTATTTTAAAGTTTTTTATTTAATGACAAGTGGAAGAAAACAATAAAGAGGTATGAACTCTAACTAGAGTTGCAAAGAGGGAATTGATAACATGAGTAGGCATAAGAATGTTGACACCATTCCACATTCAATCACTACGTTCTAAACATAGAAATATAAACCAACCTTCTATTTCTTACAAAAGATAGGGACTCAAGTTCTTTAAGAGCTCTTGTTAGATATTGCTATTAGTTTGTTGAAACATGGGTACATATAATGTTTGATATTGAACAAGTGTGAGGAAAAATGAAATACAACTTATGCTTCTATATATTCATGTTTTGTTTTATTATAACGTATAGTTGGTACAAACTAATTATTATGTCACATATCACATTCAATATATTCTCTTCATTTTTACGTGCATATACTTTCCATTTGCATTATTTTCTAAAATGCATAATACATTATTAAGTTTGGTCATTGGTTTCTTATATACTAAATGCTTCATCTTACAATCACATCTATCATTATATGCACTCATAGAATTGATGCATTTATTGTATAGATGTATGGAACAAAGGCTATCATGAAAAGGCATTTAAAATAAGGCTATAGATTATATCACAACTAGTGCATATATCCAAATTATTTATAGATTACTAGCTTTGTTCAAGTTAGATTCTACCTTAAGAAAGGTTAGAGTACATGTTCTGAGCATCTTCCAAGTTATTTCTAAGTGGTTTTCATATCTTGTTTGTTAATTTTGTAACTCTAATATATCATACTAGTCTAATTACAGATCGTCCAGATTTGTTCTCACATAAAAACCCTAAGTAAAGTTATTCCTATAAATAATTGTCTTCCCCTTAATAGGTATCGATGTCTCCTTTGGGAAACATAATTAAAGACTAACTAATCATGTTGGTTAGTTTATATATTAACATATGTCTCCTTGTAAAGTTGTTGATTTTAAGAGAGCAATTAAGGCTGACTTTGGAAGGGACATGTCCTTTCTAAGGTCATGCCCCCTGGTTACTATATTTAAATAAGGTGTGAATGTGGATAAAGGACACACAATAAATACTAAGTTTTCTCCTTTAGTATTCACTACCTCTTTCAAATTATAGTAGACATAAATTTATAGTTGTAGAATTATATATCAGTCAAGGATATTTTATATACCGGTTCGTGTTGATAAAGACTATCTTCAGCAAAGTACAAAGGCTTCATATTAGATTTGGTTGTTCAGAATTTGTAGGAAACTTTACATTGTTTATGTATTCAGAGTTGCCTAGCTATCTAAATAGAGAAGCAATATTGCATATTAATTTCTTAATAATGTGACACTTAACATGATTAAATGTGTATTGAATATCAATGGATAATATGCAATCATCAGAATGAAATCAAAAGAGACGCTATGTTTGGAAATTAACAAAAAAGTATTTGAGCATGATAAAATTTTATTGAACTTCAATGGATAATTTACAGTCAATAGAAATGAAATCAAAATAGATTTTATGTTTGGAAATTAGTAAAGATAATTTACGTATGAGGGTTAAAGAGTAAAATTTTCCCAACTAGTTCGTGAAATTTGAAGTCATCTTAGGGCTTATTTTGTTGCTTATTAAGATTATTATTTTTATAGAAAAAATAACCTGTACACATTTATTCACTAGTTGGTTCAAAGATTCTAGCTATTTATAACATGGCTAGAATAATAGTTTCTTGTAGGATCCATGATGATAATGGAAGAAACTTAATACTAGTATTTGATATCAATATCTATTAATTACAAGATTTTGATTGCCAAATGATGAGAAAATCCACACAAATGTTAAATACACTTGATTTCTACCTCATCACATCCTCTTATAAAAATTATTAAAGAAGCTCACTATGATATTATGATCTCTCTATCAACATATTTAAAATTTTCATTATGAAGGATAGTAATCCAAACAAAATGGGAGATATATTGTGGTAGGTGAAAGAGACTACAAGTTCATTTTAGAGGAAACATGGTTTGATGTACACTATTTTTTGATATGTGTTATTCTCGTATTTCTCTTGATTTTCAGTATAGAATTGTCATTTCTATTTTTGACTCAGGAGGGCAATTTTTTTTAATATTCTCCTTAACTTTGTTGAAAGTTTTCATATTCAATATCAATCCAAGTATGTGGACTCATCCTTCATGATATTTTACGGCATGTTGCATACAACAAAAATGAATGCCTAACCCAAGATTTGTGAGTTTCCTATTAATAGTTGAGGTTGTATTGCATATAATAGCTTTGAATTCGTAATTCAAAATGTGTGGGTTTCCTATTAATGTTTGAGGGTATAATGTGTAATATTCATATTGATCATTATCTCCAAATACCTCACATCATATAACATGGACCTTCAACTTCAACCAAAACAAAAAGAATCTCTTGAACAAATAACCAACCAAATACAAATTAAAAACCTTAGAAACCCATGTCAAAAATGCAACATGGAAATTCTAGTAAAATATCCTTTTCATCCTTCTTAGGATATATCATCTCTCTTTTATTATCCCTTTCGTACGTTGAGGTCCTCTCATGTGTAGACATGTTACTTAGGGATCTTTCTCTTATCAAGATTATATCATCACACAATTATTTCTTACTTGGGCATGCATATCTGGTATTATTGGGACAACCATTAAGTGGATATAATGTGACATCCTTTTTCTCTCTCTATGATTTTGCATGTACATTCTTCCTCTCTTTTGTCTAAGGATATACTTTCCTTAGTACAACAATATTGGCTTATAATGTGAAATTATTTTCCTATAAGTAATTTTGTGTTTTGATTGGATTTTTATTATTATCATCACCTCTTATTCATTTGCAAAACTATGTTGACAATAAACACACTCCCTTAGTTTAGGTTTCAAAAAAATTCATCCTTTATCAAGAATCCCTCTTTAAACTAGTGATAGAGGACTAAATGGGTGCATTCCTGTTGTTGAGACACACCTCTTGAAGGTGAATGTCTTATAAATAAGATCTCTTCCTTTAAAGGGTCTCTTACCACAAGTGAAAAATCCTTTTACAATTACCTATTTTCTTAGCCTATAAGAGTTAACACTCTTAGCTAAGTTTGTAACACATTGTTGCTTAAGGATATGTCCTTGTTGATGGAAGTAAGCATCCTTGATTCTCTTCCTTATTATGTCTTCTAGGTAGCCATCATAAGGATGGTGCATACATATGCTCCCCTTATACATTCTCTTTCATATCTTCTTATATATTTTTATATACAAACCAAACCCTATGATATAAGTGTTAGAATGGGGTTGTCATTGCACCAAAAGATCGATCTGCCAATGTCCAATACAACCACTCAACTTATAGTAAATAGGAGGTGGTTAAGCCCTTGTCATGAATCTTGAGGGGAGCATTGAATTAATTTCCAACAATCTCCCCTCAACATTACCCAGGGGTCTAAGGATTTGAACCTGTGACCAAGCTCTAATACCACTTGTTAGAATATATAAGCCATTGATATAACTAAGAGGGGGGGTGAATCGGTTATCCAACTATTATCACATTTATCAACCTTAATAACCCTTAACCATGTGATAAACATAAACATAAACCATAGCAATAAACTCATGCACAATAACACTAGATATGTTAACTAGGGAAACCCTTGATCAGAGGAAAAACCCCAGTGGGAATGGTACCCACAAGATGATGTACTAATATAATTGTTCCTTATTAGAGGATGGACCCTATTAGGAGTCTATTACAACATTTAGTACATATGAGTCCCTGTTAGGAGACTTTTAATCCCTATTAGGAGATTCCAACCCTATTAGGAGTCGTGGCAACCCTGTTAGAAGTTGTGGAAGATAGCTGGACCCACTGCCCAAACAACTTGAAGGTTAAGACCAATGAACCCACTATCTAAATAATCTTTTTATTATTCCTTGTAGAATAATAGATATGAAATGTACTTCCTTCCTATATCTCTATCATGTCAACTAGACTTCTGCTCCTTCTGATCTTGTAACCAGATCACCAATCTTGCATTCAATAATCCCTTGGATTGCTTACATGCATTCAATCAACACTATCCTCCTCACACTTCACAATTTAATTGATACTTGATACACAATGGATATGCTTTACAATCAAGGAAAACATTTTTCCTTTATACCATATCTTCATAATAATTCCTTAAGTTGGCCTTGAGGCTTTCTCAATTAATTAAAATAAGATAATTAATTAATAACAATTACAATAGCACTATTAGTTAACAGTCTAATAGAAAACTTCGCACGTGCGACTCCAAGACTTGTGCACTCGCTGACATCACCACATGACTATCCTTTGTTACTGGTTGACTGTGAAACTCTTCATTGCATATCAAATGTAAGATAGCAATCAAACATCAAAACATTGTTCTCCAATGCTTTGTTTCTACACTGCTCTCAATAAATCAAACATAACTACCATACATGTTTGACTTAGACTCTACGCACTTAACCATGCCATCAAGATATAGTCTGGAACATGTCCTCAACTACACATTACCAGACAATCAAACCACTATTTGTACCAGTAAGATCTATATATGCTACTTCGGCACTCTTTACAGACTTAATGTTATGTTCTCATCAATGACAAACACAGTCATGATCCAATGCTTAGGATACTCCCCCAAAGTAGTATCATCAACATTCATGCTAAAAATTTCCCCCTTTGGCATTGATGGAAACATAGATTAAAAACATCTAATTTCCAAGAATACCAAACAATACTCTATTGTTGTTGCTCCTCATCTTCTCTAGGATCGGCAATAGTTGTTTGTAGTAAACAACTCACACTACCTTCTAGCTGCATATCTCACCCATAGAGATATTCCTCCTTCTTCATACATGAATCTTTCTAAATCTCCCTAATAGATATCACTCCCCAATTGACATCTCAATAGGTGTTTCTCATATTCTCTCCCCCTTTCAACTAGAGGATGTTTTTCATGTACATATCTCTTCCCCATTGACATCAATGTCAAAGGTCTCAATATTACATACCAATTGTTACCACACTTGTTCCAGCTCTTCAATTAGCTCAAGTGTCCAAAGAAACTGTTCAATACCAAATACCAAATAAAAAGAGTCCTTAATTACTCAGCACATCACAGATACTCCCCCATATAGGAAGCATCAACATTTAGTCTAGTCTAACAATAGTGCTCTGTACCATTAAACTGATGCACTCTTTACATCATCTACTATGAAGTAGATAGGGGCATAACCCCTAGCATACCTCTTAGGTACTCAAAAGTATCTTTAGGCGAAGGCTTTGTAAAGATATTTGCAATTTGATCTTTAATACTCACATTCTCTAATATGATCTCCTTCTCTATTGCCTTTTCTCTCAAAACATGATACTTAATAGATAAATGCTTAGTCTTAGAATGTAATATAGGATTCTTAGACATACTCACTATACTTGTGTTATCATAGTAAATGATAACAAGTTCATCAAACTCAATTTTGATATCCTTCAACATTTGCTTCATCCACATAACTTGGTTAAAGTTATTTTCTATTGCAACATACTCTACCTCAGTTGTACTCTAAGAAATGCAATCTTGTTTCTTGCGTAGCCAAGAAACCAATCTTCCTCCAAGAAAGAATGCTCCACCACTGGTGTTCTTTATGTCATCCATAATGCCTACCCAATCTGCATCAGCATATGTACATAAAATGAAATCACTTGATATGTCATACCAAATTCCATAATCAAATGTCCCCTTCAAATATCTAAATATTCTCTTTACTATTGCATAGTGATACTCCTTAGGATCAGCTTGAAATCTAGCTACAATCCCAATTGTATTTGTTATATCTGGTCTAGTGTGAGTCAGATATTGCAATCCTCCAATCATGGATATGTACTTATTCTACTCAACTATAGGTGTATCATCCTTGCTAGATAACTTATGGCCAGTTATCATAGGTGTACCAACAGGCTAACAACTTTCCAATCCAAATATTTTCAACAAGCCTTTTAGATACTTAGCTTGTGAAATGAAAATATCATCACTGTTTTGCACAATCGACAATCCTAGGAAAAACTCCATCTCTCCTATCATGCTCATTTCAAATTCATTCCTCATCTCATTAGCAAACTTATCACGTGTTTCATCATTACCTCCAAATATTATGTCATCAACAAATATTACTATTATCAACAAACTATTTTCAATTTCCTTCAAATACAAGTTACTATATGTCATACCTTTAGCAAATCCAAGCTTTTCCAAATGCTTGTCCAACCTTGCATACCAGGTTCTAGGTGCTTGCTTTAGACCATATAAGGCTTTCTTTAATCTACATACCATATCCTTCTCTTCTATCAAAGGGAATCCTGCAAGTGTATCATGTATAAAATATATAACTGATATAATTGTTAGAATATATAGTCCACTGATATAATTGAGAGGGGGGGTGAATCGGTTATACAACTATTATCACATTTATCAACCTTAATAATCCTTAACCATGTGATCAACATAAACATAAACCATAGCAATAAACTCATGCACAATAACACTAGATAAGTTAACTAGGGAAACCCTTAATCAGAGGGAAAACCCTAGTGGGGATGGTACCCACAAGATGATGTACTAATATAAATGTTCCTTGTTAGAGAATGGACCCTGTTAGGATTCTATTACAATATTTATTATATATGAGCCCTTGTTAGGAGATTCCAAACCTGTTAGAAGTTGTGCCAACCCTATTAGGAGTTGTGGAAGACAACTGGACCCACTGCCCAAATAGCTTCAAGGTTAAGACCAATGAACCCATTGTCCAAATGATCTTTGTATGATTCCTTAAAAAATAATAGATATGAATGTATTTTCTTCCTCTGCCTCTGTCTTGTCAATTGGACTTTTGCTCCTTTTGACCTTGTAACCAGATTACCAATCTCGCATTCAATAATCCCTCGGATCGCTTACACACATTCAATCAACACTCTGCTCCTTCTCGTACTTTGCAATTCAATAGATACATGATACACACTTGTTAGAATAAGGTTTTCATTGCACCAAAAGACTGATATGTCAATGTCTGATACAACCACTCAACTTATAGTACATAGGAGGCAGTTAAGCCCTTATCACAAATCTTGAGGGGAGTGTTGAATGAATTTCCAACAATAAGTGATATGTATCCATCCATGGGTCGTACATTTACAAACACATCTTCATGGTTATAAGTGAGATGTATCCACATATGAACTGAAAATATATAAAAATATTCATGATATGAGAAATCCATATCCATTTTTGAAGTACACATAAACAAAGTTGGCAATTGGCATGAACTTTTTGATGGAACTAACTAGCATGGCATACAACCTATTAGGACTTTCAATTACATGTTCAAAGTAAGACATGTAATCCAATTGGGAAAGATATTCAAATCTCCCCCCACCCCCTCCTTCTATCATGCTAGTGAGTTTAATCATGGAGTTGGTATCATTGTTAGTAATGCTCTTGTTCTTCCTATCTAATCACTTGTGCTCTTGCAATAGCTTCCCATACATGATATTAGTAGGTGGAGAATTTTTTGTTTAGGATTCTTTCACTATTTTTTTGGAAGTTTTGTTTTAGTAAAAACCCCTTTTCATCTTTTGTCTTTACTTTTTATTTTCTTGGACTTTTGATTTTTTCTTTATTTTTGTACCCTTGTATACATATGTGGAATTAGGATCTTTACCATGAGCATGAGCTTGTCTCATACTCCCATTGAAGTGGGGGCTAAATGTATAGTCCTAAAATGTAAATACTTACTTTTGTACTTACTTTGGGACCATTAAATCTTCATTTAGTGTGCTCCTTATGTTAGGGTCTTACATTGCACCTAATTGCATATGTAATTTAAATCAAGGTCATACCCTCTCATTCATTCTTGGTCAAAACTCTAAGTTAGATCTAATTTCTATGCACAATTTACCATTTATCCATTCATTCACATAATTCATTTCCATCTGAAGCCTCATTTTAGCATTTATGAATAATTTTCCTACTTATTTTTCTAAATTTTCTTGAAAATATAAACAGTTATTAGATCTCATAGTTTCTACCTCAAATTTTACCCTTTTAGGTTTTGGTCAACCTGGTGTGACATATATCAATATAGCCCAATGTAGTGTGACCTATACCGGTATAGCTCAAACCACCTTTGACCTATATGTTAACCTCATAATGGTTTTTGACACTTGATGCCAATACACTTAACTACTTTCTATATTGGAGCTGAGTACACCATGTATGTCGAGCCACAACAAAAGTCGAGTTAGGAAAGACTTCAGGTGTTGAGTGATCTTCATGTGCCGAGTAGTCTTCAGGTGCTGAGTGAAGATCAGGTGTCGAGTGAAGTTCAAGTGCTGAATGACTTTAAGTACCAAGTAGAATAAAGTGTTGAGCAGATACAAGTGCCAAGTGATATTCAAGTGTCGAGTCATAGATGATGCTAAGAAATACATAAATGAAACAAGTGTCGAGCAAGCTAGTTTGTTATTAGTGTTGAGCATCTGGAATCAGCAAGTGTCGAGCAACACAGAATGTACATATGAGTTTGTAACTTCATTGATTCATATGTAAATCATTTTCATGGCTGACATGTGACGAATCTTGAAGGATTAAATGATAAGATTGAATCTTTTATTTTTCCTATGCAATCTACATGCAGCCAATAAGAAAAATGATGAAGGCATGCAAACAATGGAAGAAGTGCAAAGAATGAGTGGGAAATAGAGATTGAATATGGATTGTTGTGAAGAACCTCCTTATAGCAATATCGTGAGAATGCTCGAAATAACAGAATACCAAGTGATAGCAGAACTCAGAATGAATCTACTGATCGCAGGCCACTTCGAGGGGGTAACCTCCTTTGAGCAAGCTCAATACAATAAATTCGTCCGTACCCATCAAGGGCCTCAACCTATTCTTATATACTGGGTACGATCTAGAAAAGTAATACTACCTATGCATGTGGGATAATAAAATATACTCACGGGACGACTTACAAAGCATATGCGTCCAACAACACTACTCTAACAAAATAAACAGAAGGAACACACAGGTTCCTAACATCCCCTCTCCCTTAGAAAAAAGCTTTGTCCTCAAAGCTTAAGGTGTGGAAATTGTTGTTGAATCTGAAGAAGGGGTTCCCAGGTAGCATCCTCTGGTTGCATGCCATGCCACTGAATCAAGACCTCAGAGATGGAGCGAGAGCGAAGCTGGCGAGTGCGCTGGTCAATGATTGTCACCGGCTCCAGGATAATGGATCCTTCCGTATCCATTTCAGGGAGAGTAGTTTGTGCTCTGACAGTGGTACCCAGAACTTTCTTTAGACAAGAAACATGAAAGACTGGATGAATGCGGGAAGAAGGAGGAAGTTCCAGTTTATAAGCAACTGAACCAATCTTCTGCAGAACCTTATAAGGCCCATAAAATTTTGGGGCCAGCTTATGACGCCCTTTCAGCTTTAGGGAGGATTGTTTGTATGGCTGTAGACGAAGAAAAACCATATCCCCAACTTGAAATGATCGCTCAGAACGGTGTTGATCTGCTTGCTGTTTCATCCGATTACGGGCCATGTGAAGATTATCCTGTAAGGTACGAAGAATCTGATCCCTGCTGCGGAGAACTATGTCAACTGCCTGGACTGGTGAGCTATTGGGAGTGTAGGGAAGGAGCACTGGAGGTGCCTGACCATAGACTGCTTCATATGGAGTCATTTTAGAGGCAGTGTGGTAAGAGGTATTGTACCACCATTCAGCTAAAGGGAGCCACTTGGCCCACTGATGTTGCTGCTCGGAAGTGAAGCAACGAAGATAAGTTTCCAAGCATTTATTGACAATTTCAGTTTGACCATCAGTTTGTGGGTGATAGCCCGAACTCATCTTCAGTTTGGTGCCAGTTTTCTGAAATAGTTCAGTCCAAAAATGACTGGTAAAAGTTGCATCACGATCAGAGACAATGGAAGAAGGGAGTCCATGAAGACGAAATATCTGGTCCATGAAGATTTGTGCAACAGAGGAGGCAGTATAGGGGTGGCTGAGGGCACAAAAATGACTATATTTCAAGAGACGATCAACCACAACCAAGATCACTGTCTTGCCACCGGATTTAGGAAGCCCTTCAATGAAATCCATAGAAATATCAGTCCAAATCCGTGTAGGGATGGGCAATGGTTCGAGAAAGCCAGGAAGGAGGGTCGTTTCACCCTTGTGGCGTTGGCAAGTATCACATTCAGCCACCATCTGTTGAATCGTCTGTTTCATCCCTTTCCAAAAGAAGTTTCTCCTTGCTCGCTCATAAGTTTTGAGGAAGCCTGAGTGCCCTGCTGAAGGAGAAGCATGGAGTTCATAAAAAATAGCCTGATGTAGAGCTGGGTTCTGAGGAAGCACTAGCCGACCCTTGTATCGAAGAGAAGCACCATCCCAAGAGTAATGTGGTATAGCAGAAGGATTATTGGCTAGCTGGTGAATGATTTGAGATAAAGAAGAGTCACTGTCATAGCCTCGCTGAACAGACGCTAACCAATTGGGAATGGGCATAGAAATAGCGGAAAGGGAAGCTTGATTATCAAATGTGCGAGAAAGAGCATCTGCCACAATATTCTCCTTACCCTTCTTGTAGGTGATCTCATAATCATACCCCATGAGTTTGCTGACCCATTTCTGTTGTGTAGGAGAGGATACCCGTTGTTCCAGGAAGTATTTCAGACTTTGGTGATCGGTTCTGATGCAAAAATGACTCCCTAAGAGGTATGGCCGCCACTTCTGTACAGCATGCAAAATAGCCATCATTTCTTTTTCATAAGTAGAGAGGGCTAGATTCTTACCAGAGAGGGCTTTGCTAGTGAATGCAATAGGATGGTCATCTTGCAGGAGAACAGCACCCAATCCATTGCCGCAAGCATCACTCTCAATAGTGAAGGGTTTGGAAAAATCTGGCATCGCGAGAACAGGTGTACTGCACATAGCCTGTTTCAATTGTTCAAATGCAGTCTCAGCAACAGGGGTCCAGGAGAAGGCATCCTTTTTTAACAGAGCTGTCAATGGTGCTGCAATTTTCCCGTAATCTTTGACAAACTTGCGGTAGTAGCCAGTCAACCCCAAAAAACCCCGAAGGCTCTTGAGAGTTTTAGGATGCGGCCAAGTTTTCATGGCATCTATTTTGGTAGGATCCACCCGCACTCCATGGTGTGCAACAATATGCCCGAGATACTCCACTTCCTCCTGGCCAAACACACATTTAGATAGTTTTGCACAGAGTTGATGATCAGAGAGAAGTTGCAAGACAAGCTCCAGATGATGGAGATGCTCAGCCCAAGTTTTGCTATATATGAGGATATCATCAAAGAAGACTAGAATGAATTTCCGGAGGTATGGCCGAAATATGTTATTCATCACTGCCTGAAATGTTGAAGGAGCATTCGTGAGGCCGAAGGGCATGACTAAAAATTCATAGTGACCATCATGTGTGCGGAAGGCAGTTTTAGGTATATCCTCCTCATGAACCCGAATTTGATGATACCCAGAACAAAGATCTAACTTGGAGAAAAAATGAGCCCCATGAAGTTCATCAAGAAGTTCATCAACAACTGGAATGGGAAACTTGTCCTTTATAGTGAGATGATTAAGTGCTCGGAAATCAATGCAGAGTCGCCATGACCCATCTTTTTTGCGAACAAGCAGAACTGGAGAAGAAAAGGAACTGGTACTAGGGCGAATAATACCTTGCTTCAGTAAGTCACGGACAAGTATCTCGATTTCGGTCTTCTGATGAAATGGGTAGCGGTAGGGCCTGATGTTGGGCGGAACACTGCCAGGAAGGAGCTGAATACGGTGGTCCTCTGGACGAGAAGGAGGTAATCCCACAGGTTCAGCAAATATACCAGAATACTTGTCCAAAATGTGTTGGAGATCGGCAGGAGTGCTAGAGACTGCTGATGGCTGCATCTGAATGGAATGGAGCTGAGCGATGACACCATGTGAATTCTTCTTAAGAAGTTTTTCCATACGGTGTGAACTGATGATGCTGAGAGACCCTGGTTGTAAGCCTTTCAAAGTGTGTTGGTGCCCCTCGGCTGAAAACTGCATCCAAAGTTCAGCAAAATCCCAGAGAATGGGGCCAAGAGTGCGTAACCATTGGGCACCCAAAACCACATCACAGCCACCTAAGGGTAAGGCAAACATGTCAGAGCGCATGTTATAATCTCCAATAGAGAGACGCACATTGCGACATTTCCCTTTACAAGGTAAAGTGCCCCCATTGGCAATCATGACTTCAAAGCTAGAGCAGGGATGGATAAAGCAATCAGCCTGTTTGGCTATTCGTGGATCAATGAAGTTATGAGTGCTACCAGAATCAATGAGTATAGTAAGAGGGATCTTCTTGAAGAAACCCTGGACCCGCATGGTTTGTGGAGTAGTGACTCCTGCCAAAGCATGGACAGATATCTCTGGTGGAGCTTCTGGTGAAGGAGGTTCAGGCTAGTGAGGCTCAACCTCATCATCCACTGTTTCCTGAGCATCTACATATTCTTCCAGTTCCGGTGGAGAATCCACATCCAAGAGATAGAGCTTTTGCTGAACACATCTATGGCCCCGAGACCATTTCTCATCACAATTATAACAAAGCCCTTTGTCTCGCCTGACTCGCATCTCTGTTTCAGACAAGTGCTTGATCGGAGTAGTTCTAGGAGCTGGTATGACTGGAGTGTTGTGAGAACCTGTATTTCTGAATGGAACAAAATTAGATCTGGAGCGTTGTAGAGCACTAATCTTGTCTTCCGCTAACTTAGCCAACCCAAGGGCTTCCATCATTGTAGTAGGTCGAAACATTTTGACTTCTGAGCGAAGTGCATCCTTCAGACCACTGACAAAACAACTACGGAAGAATTCATCAGACAAGCCCTCTGTGTGATTAGCTAATTTTTCAAACTCTGTCTGGTATTCTCTTACAGTGCCTGTTTGACGCAGTTTAGTGAGTGCTCCTGTGAAATCATCAAAGGAACTAGGGCCAAAGCGCTCCAAAATGAGGGTGCACAATTCGCTCCACGTTGGGCCTACATTAGCCTTGATGTACCAACGGAACCATTGAAGAGCTTCATGTTCCAAATGAAAAGATGCAAGGGGGACTTTGTGGTTATCCAAAGTATTATGCAAGCTGAAATACTGCTCTGCCCTATAGATCCATCCAGTCGGATCAGAACCATCGAAGCGTGGAAAATCAAGCTTTGGTCCACGGAAATTGCCAGAAGAGGACCCAGTATCTCCTGAATGGTTTCGGCTCATGGCTGACTGCTGAAAGTTAAGACCCAGAATTTTGTCATCCAGATCTTGAAGTTTGGTTTTGAGGGATGCAATTTCCTCTTCCATGATTTTTGCTCCTGTACGCGTAACAACCATAAAACAAGGTTTTTTTTTTTTTTTTTTTTTTTTTTTTTGGAATGGGTAGAAGATGAGAAACAAAAACTTTTTTTAGTTACGGCAAACTTGGATTTGGGTAAAACTCATATAGGAAATGGGTGTTCGACGGGTGGTGGGAGACTACCTGGGGACAAGGGAAAAAGAAAAATGAGGGTTTCAAGGGTAGGGAGGCGAAATGAGGCGAACAGTCCAAGAGGGATAAGGGAGCAAAATGAGGAATCGAATCTTGTGGCTCAGTTTGGTGGCGATTGGATGAGAGGTGAAAAAGATAGGGCAAACCCTAAAATTAGATAAATGAGGGATTTAGGGCTTTGATATGTAAAATTTGGGGTTGGGTCGCCAAGGAAGGAAGTATGCGAAATGATATTGCAGACGTTCTGCGGAAGTATGAGCAGAAACAGAAAGCAAACAAGGAAGCTACGACTAAAAAACAGAAAAATTTTTACTCTTTTTTTTTTTTTTTTTTTTTTTTTTAAAAAAATTTTTTGAACAGTCGACTTAGAAAAATTCACTCACAGACAGAACAACTGAAAAGATTTATTGCAATAACAAGAGATATTAGAAGTGAAAGGAACCTGAAGGCCACGACAGAAAAAAAATTTGATGTAATTTCCACCCAGCGAGCCCAAGAGAGTGCTCTGATACCAGATGTGAAGAACCTCCTTATAGCAATATCGTGAGAATGCTCGAAATAATAGAATACCAAGTGATAGCAGAACTCGGAATGAATCTACTGATCGCAGGCCACTTCGAGGGGGTAACCTCCTTTGAGCAAGCTCAATACAATAAATTCGTCCGTACCCATCAAGGGCCTCAACCTATTCTTATATACTGGGTACGATCTAGAAAAGTAATACTACCTATGCATGTGGGATAATAAAATATACTCACGGGACGACTTACAAAGCATATGCGTCCAACAACACTACTCTAACAAAATAAACAGAAGGAACACACAGGTTCCTAACAATTGTAGATCCATACCTAACCCTAAATCCTCAAATTTCTTTATAAGGAAGACAAAATTTCATTGTAAAATATATGAGCGGATATACAAGGGTGTGTAAGGAAAACTAATTTCAGAGTAAGGACTATCAGATCACAAAGGATCAAGATCAGAGAAAGCAGATCAAGTGCCTGTATTCAGCAATCGAAGGATTGTAATCTATCAGGTTTATTGTATCTAATACTTTCTAGCAATTGTATTAGAATGAAAATCCTATGGTAATAGGTTAGCTTAACATCTATTTCATAGATCCTTTAAATAGGTGATTAAATCTTTTAATAGGGTGACAATTCATGTAAAGTGTTTGTAAATCCTCTAACCAGGTCACTATTGATACAGTGTAAAGCCTTTAATAGGGCAGACCATCAGAAGTGGTTAAAACCTTACTACTGTAGCAAATTTTGTGGGTATCATCCCCACCCCAATTTTACCTTCTTATTCCTAGAGGGTTTCTGGGTTACCAAAATCTCAAGTGTTATGTGGTGATTCTTATGTGTTTCTCATAATTGTTTGATAGGTTTTTATGTATGCAATCTACTTTCAGTTTAAAGATTTTAAATACATTACTTCTGATTCACCCCCCCTCTCAGAAGCATTCTTCCCATTTGAATATTCAACACTATACCTTGGGGAAATTTTTTGGTGGGTATCATGCCTGATACAAAGTATTTTCATTTTTTCACCTAATGAGGCTGACCTTCAAAACATTAGACCCCAAAATCACTATAAAAGGAAACCTCTTTCCCTTATTTTTACATCATGAAACATCATCACACATCCATAAGTTCACAAGCATTCCTACAAGAAAGATTTTGTGCATTCAATGATTTCAAGAAAGCATTAATTAAAGACATTCATCCATCATCTATCAACCATGCACACATTTCCTTCCATGGATCTACCTTCTTTCTTCATAAGATGCAAATGAATTGGACATCAAATGAGGAAATCTACAATAATCCATTCAAGTCTTCTTCTTTTTCTTCTTCAAATAAACATTTATGTGAATTTCAAGCATATACTGCATGATTTTTTGTCTTACATGATTTCCTCTTGATTATTTGTGTTGATTCAAAGCTATTTCATCAACATACTTGATCCCATTCTAAGCATAAATAGCATTTACATTGTATGATATACTTCATTTTTGTTTAATCTCTACTTCATGGTAGTATTTACTTTAGTCCCATTCAAGATTAATTCCTAAATAGGGTCTTAACCTAGGCAAGCCCCTTCCCCCCAACATTTTCCCTTTCTCTTATGTGTAGGTGCAAATTTGTAGAGTTTCAAATATGGAATTGCAGATCTAGAAGTGTAGTTTCAGTCATAGTTCCAAGCCTTAAAATTAAGCCCTCCTAGATGTAGATCGACTTGGTCTAAGCTATACTAGTATAGGTTGGACCTTTTCCTGTAGTTATGAAATTTTGACAATAAAAAGATACAATATTAAGGTTTCCAGATGTCAATTTATTTCTAGTTTTGATAAATTTTAATGTATTTCCTATAGATTTGAAGTTGCATCCTCTTTAATCCCTAAAGGTGAGTACATATTCATCCCTCTTCTTGCATAGCACTGACTTTGATACTCTAGATCATATATCTTGTTGTTTGTCATTATATGAGTGCTTACTTTATTTTTCTTTACTTTAATTGCATATGTACACTTCTTTCTATACATTCATACATTAAACAAAAAGGACCCTAAAATCAACAATTCCTTTTTGGCCTAGATCATGCATTAGCACCCTTACATCTACTTGAGTTGCGCTAATCATTTTTTTATCCTATAAGGGGTAACATTTTAGGATCCTCTTCCAGTGTATGGTGGTGAAGTGGGACGCTATCATTGATAACCATTTTCACCTTATAAACATTCAAGATCCATATTCCTCATAGGCCCCATAAGAAAACAATTAAAGTACATAGAAATTTATAATTATACCATTGCATCAATATATGAAAAAGATAATTTTTTATATTCTATGCAAAGACAAATCAAAGTACAATATAGTTGCATGTGTCTAGTTAGCATTTTAACCATGGTTCAAGGAGCCACACCCAACGCCTCATTTCCTTTTTCGATACATGGTTGTGATAAACTTTGTTATCTTTTTTTGAGCTAGAAAATTGTTGAAAATCTGATTGAAAATGAATATTGTCAAAGACGGAGATTATTGTAAAGAAGGAAGGTTGTTGATAAAGAATGTTTTCAATTATTTTTTTGTCATTGATGTCAAACCTACTATTTTCTGGAATGACAATTGCTTATAAGATCCAAGTACTATCACTTAGTTGATTAATGAAAAGGATTTAATCAACCAGAAGTAACAAAAGCACCTAAGGCAAAGGTTGAGTTATGGTTTTGTAATGAAGTGCAAGGATCAATTAAGACAATGGTTAAATGATGTATTGATAACATACTTGAAGATATGTAGGTTGTTCACACTTAGAAACATTGGAGGAATAAGTTGAAACAAGGTTGATTGCAAAGCTTAACTAAGTTCATTAGTGGGTGCCGAGCAAGCTAGTTCAAGCTGAGAAAATTTTTAGTTAGTGCCGAGCAAATGAAAAATCTAGTGTGTGCCAAGTGATACAGAAGGAGCCAAGCGTGTTCAGGTGTCGAGCAAAGTAATAGGTGTCAAGCATCAAAAAAATTTAGTGGATGTCGAGTGAATCCATAGTAGGTTTCGAGCATTAGTAAAATGTAGTTGATGTCGAGTAACATAGTATGTGTTGAGCACATAAATTTCAATAGTGTCGAGCTGCTGCATTATTAAAAAAGTCAAAGATTCACCAAATCTGAGCTGACAAGTTTTTTACCTTGAATTTTGTGAACCAAATGGAGGATGAGGATGATGAGGTGGTGGCACAGAATTCTATGTAAAATATTTTTGAGTGAATTCAAGAGGATTCTTCATGATGTTTCTAGAAGGAACAAGATATGGGTTAGATTCAATGAATCCTACCTAATCCATTCAAACTAAAATTAAAGGAGGGAAGAATCGAACAGGAAAAGCAATTCTAGACTTCTATTTAAGGAGTCACAAACCAAGAAGTAAGAGTTTTTGGTGTGCCAAATTATGAAGTGGTTGAAAGGTGTCAAGGAGAAGACATCAAAAGGAGAAGGAAGAATAGAGCACAAAGATTCTACTTCGATAAGTGGTAATATAGGAGATTGCAATAGTACATCGAGCATGGAGACTCAAGGAGACAAAGCTTGAAAGGAGGATAAGTTGTCAGAGTTGCAAAGACTAAAAGCCAGGCAATGTGAAGAGTTGAACTATGATCTGAAATCTGCAAGATAAGTTGTGAACTATAATCATGTCAAAACCCCTTTATTGTTACTCTCCAACAATTGTATCAGTTAGGGTAAAATCCTATGGACTTAGGTTGGTTTAACAACCATTTGTAAATCCTTTAATAGGGTGGCATTCCAAGTGAATGTTCTAAAGTCCTCTAACCAAGCCCACTTCTAACAGGATGGTTAAATCCTTTAACCAGGTGACATTTAACAGTGTGTTCTAGCATTTAATAGGGTAGGCCTATCATAGGGCATCACTTTAAAAGAGTGCGAATTGGGTAGCGTGTTACTCGTGGTTTTTCCCAAATTGGGTTTCCATGTAAAACATTGTGTTATGTGTTGATCTTACATGTGTTATGCTTGCATGTTGATTTACAATAACTTGAAAAGTAGAAAAGTTTAGGCTTGGATGAATGAGCAATTTTAAAGGCTCGCCTTACTTGATGAAAAAGTTTTAATTGGACATTTGGACCTTGAATAATTGATTAACCCCCCCCCCCCCAACCCCACTCCTCAGTTATTCTAAAGCATTTCTAACAATTGGTATCAGAGCCATCTGTTAATTTAGTTTAAAGGTACTAGAAGTAGGAAGATCAATATATCCAAGAGAGAAGTTCCCGAGCTCAACAAAGACAACTTTGTTGCATGGAAAAGTCTGATGAAATTGCACCTTGGATCAATAGGCGATTATTCAAAAATCTCAATTGGAGTGGAACATGTAGATCCAGTTGGACCCCTTTCGGTAGATGATTTAACAAAAGAAAGGAGCACAATCAGGCAATGCTAGAGATTGCCTCTATACTCAGCTATGCTAAATTTGATGACATCAAAGGATGTGATTCTGCATTCAAGATTTGGAAAGCCATGTCAGATATCTATGGAGGAGATTCAAATGTTCAAAGAGCAAAAAGAGAAAGCCTCAGAGGAAAATCTAATGACATGAAAATGGAGGAAGGTGATAATGTTGCTCAATATGCCTCCAGAATGAAAGAAGTGGTAAGTGCAATAAGAAGTATAGGTAGTCATTTGGAAGATGATATTGTCAATAGCAAATACTTAAGAACTTTGCTCCCCATTTATGCTATTAGAGTTTCAGCCATCCAAGAATTAAGGTGTGTCCCAAGAAACACACTAACCTTTGAAGGTATAGTGGGAAGACTTACTGCATTTGAATTCTCCAACTTTGATAATTACAAACCTAAGAATCTTGAATCTACTTTCAAGACCAAGCTATCATTGAAAGATACTGAGGAGGTGAAATCAAAGAAGAAGAGTAGAAAAGGAAAACATACATCCAGTGACACCAACACAGATGAAGAGGATGTGGAACAATTGGAAGCACTACTGGCTAGAAGATTCCATAGAGGCAAAGGCAAATTCAAAGGTAAGCTCCTTATCATTTGTTTTAATTGCAATGAAGTATGACATATTGTAGCAAGGTATACACAAAAGAAGAACTACAAAGAAGGAAACAAGTACAAGAACAAAAGAGAAGATGATAGTAGAGATTACAAAGAGAAAGGCAAAAGATGCTACATTTTTGAAGAAGATTCTGATGAGAATGATGATAAAGTAGTCTATGTAGCAATAAAGGATGAATTAGATGAAGATGAGGCAACAACACTGGTAACCTGTGTAAACAAAAATGACAAGTGGATCATAGACAATGGATGCTCACATCACATGATAGGAGACAGAACCATTATGATGGAAATAGTGTTAGATTTGAAAATGATGCTCCATGTCAAATCAAAGGAAAAGTTTCTATTAAACTTATAGAGAAAATTTCATGTGACAATGCATACTATGTTGAAGGACTGAGCTTCAATTTGCTGAGTGTATCATAATTAGGCAATGTAGGTTGCAAAGTAGAATTTGGAAACAAAATTGCCAAAATCTATGACACTAATGGAAATCTGATAGGAAAAGGTGAACAAACTAGGAGTAATTTGTTTTACCTAGATATGGAAGATGCAACTTGTCTTGTTGTTAGACTTGATGATGTTTGGCTATGGCATAAGAGGCTATGTCATGTTAATTTTGATAATCTAATTAGCATCAGCAAAAAGAAGAAAGTCAGAGGTTTGCCCAAGCTAAAGAAACCTAAAAATACAATGTGCAAACAATGTCAACTAGGGAACTTGACCAAGTCAAGTTTCAAAAGAAAAACCTAGACTTCCAAAGAAGTACTAGAGTTAGTGCATACTGACTTATGTGACCCAACAGAAGTACAGAGCTACCAAGGAGACAGATACAAAAATGCTATTTGTGGATGAATATTCTAGGATGATAACTACCATGTTCTTAAAGCAAAAATCTGATGCATTTCAAATGTTTAAGTGGTATTTGGACAGAGTTGAGAAGGAAATAGGTAAAAGTCTATAGTGCCTGAGATTAGACAAAGGAGGAGAGTTTACATCAAAAGAGTTTGAGATATTTTGCAATGACAAAGGTATCGAAAGGTAAACATCAACACAAAGAACTCCCCATAGAATGGTATTGTAGAAAGAAGGAATAGATCAGTAATAGACTATGCTAGAACATTGATGATGGAGAAAAATGTTGCTTTGAAGTACTAGAGAGAAGTTGTAAGTATTGTTGTTTACACCCTGAATCGAGTACAAGTCAAGAAAGGAATAAATGCAACACCTTTTGAATTATGGTATGGTCACTCATCTAATGTAAAACATTTCAAAGTATTTGGTTGAAAATGCTATATTCTTAAAGATATTAGAAATGGCAAGTTTGATGCAAAAAGTGATGAAGGGATATTCCTTGGATACTCCACTAGAAGTAAGCCATATAAGTGTTTGAATACTAACACTAGCAAGATTGTGGAGAGTGCAAATGTAAATTTTGATGAACATGCAGAAGTCCAAGTTGATGAATTTAGGAAAATGGAAGATTATAGATCTTTTGTATACTTCTATGAAAGAATGTCAATTGAAGATGAAGCTGACAATTAAGTTAGGAATCAACAACAAATTTTAGTATCAACCAAGTCACAACCAATGAATGTCGAGCTGCATTCAGAAGCTGAGTTGTAGAATGAAGAAAATGCACATTCTGATTTTGAAATTAGTACACATGGAAGAGATAATGAAATACCAAATGGTGGTGTGCAAACTGACTTTGAAGTTGAAGAACCAAACATGGAAAGAAGGACAGAACCAAGACTATCCAGATATGTGAGAAGACATCACCTTGCAGAACAAATCATTGGTGACAAGGAAGCTAGACCAATGACAAGGAACAAACTAAGGAATGAATCATGTCTACTGAGTAAGATTTAGCCCAAAATAGTAAAAGATGCACTATAAGATGATAATTGGTATAAAGCTATGGAAGAGGAGATAGATCAGATTGTGAAGAACAAAAATTAGACCCTAGTTTCTAGACCAGCTAATAAAAATGTAATTGGTACCAAATGGGTCTTTAGGAACAAACTTGATGAGAATGGTGAGATAACAAGAAATAAGGCTTGACTAGTCTGCAAAGGCTATGCACAAGTAGAAGGAATGGACTATGGGGAAACATTTGCCACTGTTGCAAGAATGGAAGGAGTAAGAACACTACTTGCATATGCTACTTACAAAGGTTTCAAATTTTATCAGATCGATGTAAAGTCTTCTTTTCTGAATGGTATACTGGAAGATGAAGTCTACATTAAACAACTAGAGGGATTTGTTGATGACAACAACAAGGATATGGTTTATAAACTGCATAAAGCACTTTATGGTTTGAAGCAAGCACCTAGAGCATGGTATGAGAGACTACATAAATACCTTGTGAAGATAGGATTTGAGAGAATAGATGACAACAACAATCTATATATCAAGGCAGAAAAAGGTAAAGACATTTTGATATCTGAAATCTTTGTTGATGATATTATATTTGGAGGAAAAGATGTCCTATGCAAAGATTTTTCTGATCAAATGAAACATGAGTTTGAGATGTCAATGTTTGGAGAAATCAAATTTTTTGTTGGATTGTAAGTACATCAACTGAAGCATGGCATATTTGTGACTCAATCAAAATACATCAAGGAGATACTCAAGACATTTGGATTAGAAGATTCAAAACCAATCAGTACACAAATAGTAACAAGACATAAGTTATCCAAGAATGATGAGTCAGATGAAGTGAATCAAACAATGTATAGATCAATGATTGGAAAGCTCCAATATGTTGTACATAGTAGACCAAACATTGCATTAGAAATTGGAATAGTGGCAAGATTTTTTGCTAACCCAAGAGAAAATCATCTGATGGCAGTAAAGAGAATACTGAGGTACCTAAAAGGAACTGATGACTTTGGTTTGTACTACAAGAAAAATGAAAAGTTTGAGTTAAAAGCCTACACTGATGCAAATTGGGGAGGTAATATTGATGACAGAAAGAGCACTAGTGGAGGAGCACTTTTCTTAGGAAAAAGATTTATTACTTCGACCAGCAAAAAGCAAAGTTGTACCTCATAGTCTATTGATGTTGCTATCAACTACACTAATATTGTATGGATCAAACATATATTGCAAGGCATGAAGGAAGAGGTAACTGAACCTATCATACTTTATTATGATAATACAAGTGCCATCAACATATCGAAGAATTGTGTAATGCATGCCAAAACAAAGCATATTGCAATTAAGTATCACTATGTAAGAGAATTGGTGGAAGATAAGCAAATAAGGATGGAATATGTTAGTTCAAAGGAATAGATTGCTGACATCTTTACAAAGGCTTTACGTAAAGATGCTTTTGAGTATCTTAGAGGTAAGTTAGGGGTGATACACCTAGCCAAGGCTACTTGAGAAAAGGAAAGACTACCCTGCATCCAATGAGTTGATTGTTGGCATATTACAAATTGATCTAGAGGATACTTACTTTAAGATTTTTCCTGAAGTAATCAAAGTGCCGAAGTTCCAAATTAGTCACAACCAAGGTGACAGAGGGAGAAATTAGAGTTCCCATAAATGCTACACTTGCATGTTAAGATGTTGAAATAGTATGCCTTTGGCATTGCTTTCAAAGAGGGAGAAATAGCAAGAAATTGATCAACAACATTTGATCAACTGCATTCAATTGGATAAAAGGAGAAGTAACAAGGAAAAGGAATCAGATTTATGGACAGAGAGAAAAGTAGCTAATACCAGAATAATAGAACATGATCAATGCATATAAAGGGAGAAAAAGGATGTTCAGGAAGATATAGAAGAAAGGAAAGAAAGAGACAACAACATCTAAGAGGGAGAAGTAGAAGCAAAGAAATCAAGATAATAGATCAAACAGGGAGTTGTGAAAACTGATGGTAACACATTTCTCTTTTTGATATTTGATTTGTTGTTCTAACCCAGTTAGCGTTTTGATAACTTAGTTGATCAGTTTGGTTTGCCATCAATGCCAAAGAGGGAGATTGTTGGAAATCTAATTGAAAATGAATACTGTCAAAGAGGGAGATTATTGTAAAGAAGGAAGATTGTTGATAAAGAATGTTTTTAATCATTGTTTTGTCATTGATGTCAAACTTGCTATTTGTTGGAATGACAATTGCTTATAAGATCCAAGTACTATCACTTAGTTGATTGATGAAAAGGATTTAATCAACAAGATGTAACAAAAGCACCTAAGGGAAAGGTTGAGTTATGGTTTTGTAATAAAGTGCAAGGATTAGTTAAGACAATAGTTAAATAATGTATTGATAACATACTTGAAGATACAAAGGTTGGTCACACTTAGAAACATTGGAGGAATAAGTTGAAACAAGGTTGACTGCAAAGCTTAACTAAGTTCATTAGTGAGTGCCGAGCAAGCTAGTTCAAGCCGTGCAAATTTTCAATTAGTGCTAAGCAAATAAAAAATCTAGTGTGTGCCAAGTGATATAGAAGGATCCAAGCGTGTTCAAGTGCTAAGCAAAGTAACAAGTGTCGAGCATCAAAAAAACTTAGTGGATGTCGAGTGAATCCATAGTAGTGTAATGTCCCATTTTTTGGAGGAGTTAATTATAAAGTTATCAATTAATATATATATATTACAAGGTAACTGTATATATTAAATTAAAAAATCTTCTAGAGGATGCTGGAAGAAGTGGAAAAAAATTTAAAAAGGAGGCCGACCTATCGAGGAAAAAAAGAATAAATAGGCATTGAGGGCTCATTGCCTATCATTGAGATTTATATTGATATTTGCTAATGTGCATTGTGGAACCTAGGGTTTCTGCAGGTAGTCACAATTGGCCATTGAGAATGAAGACTCTCGATTGGTACACAATTTTGAGGGTGTGAAAGATCACCTGAATTATTGCAGTGGTGGGAAGGATATTTTAGTCCTTTTACTTGTGCTTAATTGTTGGTTTGGAGTTTCATTTAGAGTTGCACTTTCATCATATCATCTTTAGCATTCAGTCTCCACCATTTGATCAATCCAGGTTCTTCATTTCAATCTGTGGTTGTAACAAGTTTTCAATTGTATACAGCCAGTTAGGGTTTCTCTGTAATGTGCCACATCATAATGTTTTGGTGCTGCAAATTGCCATATCATTTGTAAAAACATTTGATTTTCATTGAATTATTACATCGGCACTATTATTTCTTTTATCCAGCAATATACTTTCAATAGTGTATTAAATTTAAGGTTTTTTTAGTGGCCTATTGGTAAGGGTCACTACAATGGTATCAGAGCAGTTTCCTACTAGCCTGATAGGGTTACCCAGCCACCATTTAATTTAGTTTACAAAAGAACCAACATAACTGAGAATATGGTTGAGAGACATTCGCAAAGCCCATCAAGAAGTGTGCGAGATGATGAGACTTTACAACAATAGGAGAGGCTGCTACAGTCAATAGAGGCAAGTACATAGGCAATGATGGTTATGATGCAACATTTGATTGTAGAAAATAGGAGAAATAATCATAATAATGACCAGGATGATAGGAGCATGGTAGGATCACAACATAGGACACGGTCTGGAACAGCTGACAGACCCACACATCCTACATTCAAAGAAGAAACTCTAGCACACACACCTGATGTTGTGGTAACAGATATTGTAGATGAACTCTAACAAGTGAGGAATGAGTGGGATTCATTACCAGAATATGTATAGGATGGATGGACATTTGACAGGTACCTAAACTATAGAGCTGTCAGGCCGAAGCAAGTAGATAAACACAGTGAGTTGCAACAGGTCACCAACAAGTTGGTATTACCCACATTTGATGGTAGTAGAAAAATGATTGCTCATGCTTGGATTCATAAGGTGGATACTTTCCTATCTCTGAAGACTATGACAGAATTTGAAGCACTCAAGTATGCCACTTTACACTTAGATGGGGCAACACATGATTGGTGGACACATGGCATGATCGCATTGCAACACATTCAAGTAACCACTTATCAGGAGTTTGTGGATAGATTGATAGAAAGGTTTGATGAAAAAAATCCTGAAGTTTATTTCTGGGAGTTAGCCCAGTTGAGACAGTCATGAGGCTTAGAACAATTTATCAATGACTTCTAGAAGCTTGCAATGATGGTGCCTGACATTTTAGAAAGGATGCTAGTCATTTTATTCACAGAGGGATTAACTAAACCACTCAAGGGGTGGGTAAAGGCCTTTGATCCCCCTACATTATAGGAAGCCATGAAGAAATCTCACAGTATGGAACTTGCAGCCCCAACAAACCAATTTAGTTCAAAGGGTTCTTCATCGTTTAGAGATAACAAAGGGGAATTCAGCAAGGGTAAAGAGAAGGTTAGTGACTCAAAAGGCAAGCCAACTGCACCTTGGGATAAGGACATGCTTAATGACCTACGTAGGAAGAAGCTATGCTTCTTTTGCAAAGGTCTCTATGAGTTTGGTCATGATTGTCCTATGAGGCCTAAGGGGAAGGCTAACCAGGTGATGTGGGCTTATTATGAAGGTTCAGATTCAAACAGCTTAGAGCACCATGATGAGCATCTTGATGAGGCAGAGGGTGAACAAGAGGTAGATAGTGCTAAGAAAAAAGAGGCTCTAGAGATACATTTACACATCTGTCTAGTATTCAAAGAGAGGGATCTTTCAACTTTCGGGGAGTCTTGGTAGGACAAAAGGTTATTACTCTATTGGATATAGGTTCCATGCATAATTTTATTGATGCACAATTTGTGGAGAGGTGTGGACTCATTACTAAGGAGTTTGAGGGACTGAGAGTTAAGGTAGCCAATGGATATACTCTTCATTGTGATAGGATGGTGCGAGATCTACCTTTGTGCCTAAACAACTATGAGTTTAAGGAAGACTATCATGTGGTCAACATGGGTGACATGGACATAGTACTTGGGATGTAATGGCTACATTCTTTGAAGGAGGTTACCCTGAGATTGGAGGATATGGAGATACGATTCATGGTGGATGGGAGGACTCATGTGCTGAAGGCTATCTGTAATGGTGATGTCAGGACTATCTCATTTAGGCGGTTGGAGAGATTAGTCAAGCATAATAATATAGAGTGGGTGGCAATATGCACCTTGATGCCTACCCAGGAGGAGCAACATAAGACTAAATATCATCCAGATATTCAGAAATTGAGAATCAAGTATGAGAAGGTATTCAGTGAGATTCCACCAAGCAGGCCACCAGACAGAGGTATTGAGCACATTATCGAGCTGGAGGAAGGTGTTAAGCCTGTCATGATCACACCATACTTGCACCCAAAATGACTCAAAGATGAGATCAAGAGGACCATCAAGGAGTTGCTAGCAATGGGACACATTAGACCAAGTAAGTCACCTTTTGCATCTTCTGTTGTTTTGGTAAAAAAGAAGGATGGAACTCTACAAATGTGTATTGATTACAGGGTGTTGAATAAGAGAACTATAAAGAACAAGTATCCCATCCCACACATTGATGAGCTGATAGAAGAATTGCATGGGGCTTGTTATTTCACAAAAAATGATTTGAGATCAGGCTATCACCATATCAGAGTTCAAGAGCAAGATATTGAAAAAACTACTTTCAGATGTCATTGTGGGCATTTGGAGTTTGTAGTCATGCCTTTTGGTTTGACTAATGCACCTGCCACTTTTTAGTCCACTATAAACAGTCTTCCACCATCAGTTGAGGAAATTTGTACTGGTATTCTTCGATGATATTTTGATCTATAAAAAGACATGGCAGGAACATTTAGAGCACTTGGAGACAGTATTGAGCATTTTACAGAGGGATTCCTTGTATGCTAAGGAGTCCAAATGTGATTTGGTGATGACAGAACTATTGTATCTTGGACATATCATTAGTGTAGAAGGAGTGTGAATGGATCCTAAAAAGATTCACGCTATTGTTGATTGGCCATCACCAGAGAACCTTACACAGTTAAGGGGGTTCCTTGGTCTATGTGGATTCTATCGCAGGTTTTTCAATGGCTACTCATGACATGCATCACCCATGATAGATTTGCTGAAGAAAGGGGGATTTGTGTAGACTTAAGAGGCACAAGACTGTTTTATGCAGTTCAAGGAAATAATGACTACATGCCCAATATTAGCATTGCCTAATTTCACGAAGCCATTTGAGCTTCAATGTGATGCTTCTGGAGAGGGAGTTGGTGATGTACTCATGTAGAACAAGCATCCTATACCTTATGAGAGCAAGAAACTCAGAGGGCCTGAGAGATCATTTAGCATATATGATAAGGAGATGTTGGCCATCATGCATGCCTTGGCCAAATTTAGACAATATCTTGTGGGCAGGAAATTTTTTATTAAAACATATCATAATAGTTTGAGGCATTTTTTGGGACAGCAGGACCTGAATGATCGTCAGTAGAAGTGGGTAAGTTACAAGCATATGATTTTGATATCACATATGTTAAGGGGACACAGAATATTGTTGCAAATGCTTTATCCCATAGGCCACACCTCACTTCTATGATTTAGATATCAGAGGATTGGCGACACTTGATTGTAGCAGAATATGCCAAAGACATGTGGGCCTCTGCTATAGTGGAGGGAACAACAATCGACACCAGATACACTCTCATAGATGATTTGATCATTTATAAGGACAGGATTTACTTAGTCCTAGGATCGAAAGTGAAGCAGTTGATTTTGAGAGCATTCCATAATTCACCTACAGTAGGCCATCCTGGGTATTTCAAGGCTTACAGGTTAGTATGGGAATGGTTCACTTGGAAGGGACTTAAGGCTGATGTTTTGAAGTATGTGCGAGAGTTTCATGTTTGCTAGCAGAACAAACAAAAGCACACTTATCTAGCAGGGCTCCTACAACCACTTCCTATTCCTGACAGGAAGTGGGAGTGCATCTCTATGGATTTTATTACGGGCTTGCCCAGGGCCTAGGGGCACGATTGTATTTATGTGGTGGTGGATAGGCTAACAAAATATGCTCACTTCTTCCCTATCACTACTACATACTCAGCAACTCAGGTGGTAGAGGTCTTCTTCGGGGAGGTTTTTAGATTACATGGTTTGCCTCAGAGCATTGTGAGTGATAGGGACAGCCACTTCATGAATCACTTTTGGCAGAAGATATTTTGGTTGTGTGGCACTGAGCTTACACCTAGCACCAGTTATCACCCACAGACCAATGGTCAAATGGAGATTGTGACCAAATGGGTGGAAGGGTATTTGAAAAATTATGTGGCAAATCAACAGCGAGCTTGGGTCAAATGGATATATCTCTGTGAGTATTGTTACAATACTACATATCATATGACTATACAAATGACACCCTTCATGGCACTTTATGGTTATGAGGCACCTAGTTTCTTAGATTTGTTGTTGGGAGATAGTCGAGTACCTCGTGCAGGTGAACTATTACAGGAAAGTAAGGATATAGTTGCTACTCTCAGAGACAACATTGCTAGAGCTCAAAACTAGCAAAAGCAGTATGCAGACAAGAAGAGGACTGAGCATAGTTTTGAGGTAAATGATATGGTTTGCCTCATGTTGCAACCATATAAGCAGTCCACTCTCAAGAAGAGTGGTGCAGAGAAACTCAAGCCACGCTATTATGGACCATTCAGGATCATCAAACGAGTTGGTGAGGTGGCTTATGAGTTGGAGCTTCCCACAAACAGTAGAGTGCACAATGTGTTTCATGTATCACACCTCAAAAAGGTGTTGGGTCAGAATGTGATGTCTTCTGCAGTATTACCTCCCTTGGATGATGAGGGGAAATTGATCTTAGTGCCAAAATCCATTCTGGATAGTAGAGAGAAGCAGCTCCGCAGGAGAGTAATCAGAGAGTATTTGGTTAAGTGGAAAGATTTACCTGTTGAAGATGCTCCTTGGGAGGGAGAAGTGATTTTCCAGCATCTAGCATTAAGATTGCTTGAGGCCAAGCAATTTTAGGAGGGGCGAACCTGTAATGTCCCATTTTATTGGAGGAGTTAATTATAAAGTTATCAATTTAAAAATATATATATTACAAGGTAACTTTATATATTAAATAAAAAAATCTTCTAGAGATTGCTGATAGAAGCAGAGAAAAAATTAAAAAGGAGGCCAACCTATCGAGGAAAAAAAGAATAAATAGGCATTGAGGGCTCATTTCCTATCATCGAGATTTATATTGATATTTGCTAATGTGCATTGTGGAGCCTAGGGTTTCTACAGGTAGTCACAATTGGCCATTGAGAACGAAGACTCTCAATTGGTATGCAATTTTGAGGGTGTGAAAGATCACCTAAATTATTGCAGTGGTGGGAAGGATAATTCAGTCCTTTCACTTGTACTCAATTGCTAGTTTGGAGTTTCAGTCGGAGTTGTACTTTCATCATATCATCTTCAGCATTCAATCTCCACCATTTGATCAATCCAGGGTCTTCATTTCAATCTGTAGTTGCAACAAGTTCTCAATTGTATAAAGCTAGTTAGGGTTTCTCTGTAATGTGCCATGTCATAATGTTTTGGTGCTGAAAATTTCCATATCATTTGTAAAAACATTTGGTTTTCATTAAATGAATACATTGGCACTATTATTTCTTTTATTCAGCAATATACTTTCAGTAGTGTATTAAATTTAGGATTTTTTAGTGGCCTGTTGGTAAGGGTCACTACAAGTAGGTGTCGAGCATCAGTAAAATGCAGTTGATGTTGAGTAACACAATATGTGCTAAGCACCAGAATTTCAATAGTGCCAAGCTGCTGCATTATTGGAAAAGTCAAAGATTCACCAAATCTGAGCCGAAAAGTTTGTTACCTTGAATTTTGTGAACCAGTTGGAGGATGAGGATGATGAGTTGGTGGCACAAAATTCTATGTAAACTATTTTTGAGCGAATTCAAGAGGATTCTTCATGATGTTTCTAAAAGGAACAAGATATGGGTTAGATTCAATGAATCCTACCTAATCCATTTGAAATGAAATTAAAGGAGGGAAGAATCGAGCAAGAAAAGCAATTCCAACTTCTATTTAAGGAGTCATAGGCCAAGAAGTAAGAGTTATTGGTGTGCAAAATTGCGAAATGGTTGAAAGGTGTCAAGGAGGAGAGATCAAGAGGAGAAGGAAGAATAGAGCATAGAGACTCTACTTCAATAAGTGGTCATATAAGAGATTGCACTAGTACATTGAGCATGGAGACTCAAGGAGACAAAGCTTGAAAGGAGGATAAGCTGTCAAAGTTGCAGAGACTAAAAGCCAGACAATGTAAAGAGCTGAACTGTGATCTGAAATCTACAAGATAAATTGTGAACTGTAATAAGGTCAAAACCCCCTTATTGTTACTCTCTAACAATTGTATCAATTAGGGTAAAATCCTGTGGACTTAGGTTGGTTTAACAACCATTTGTAAATCCTTTAACAAGGTGGCATTCCAAGTGAATGTTCTAAAGTCCTCTAACCAGACCCACTTCTAACTGGGTGGTTAAATCCTTTAACTAGGTCATATTTAACAATGTGTTGTAGCCTTTAACAGGGTAGGCCTTTCACAGGGCATCACTTCAGAAGACTAAGAATTGGGTAGCATGTTACTGGTGGTTTTTCCCAAATTGGGTTTTTACGTAAAACACTGTGTTATGTGTTGATCTTACATGTGTTATGCTTGCATGTTGATTTACAGTAACTTACAAAGTAGGAAAGTTTAACTTTGGATGAATGAATAGTTTTAAAGGCTCACCTTACTTGATGAAAAAGTTTTAATTGGACATTTCGACCTTGAATAACTGATTCACACCCCCCACCCCCAAGTTATTCTAAAGCATTTCTAACAAAAAATAACTCTTTAGTGGAGATCATTTTTTTATCAAGTTGTGATTATCATCCAAAAATAACAACTTTAGCATAGCTTTGATAAGGAGACACACTTTTCTTTTCTCTTTCTATCTTTCAACCATACCATTTCTTCACTCCCATTATAAACTTTCCCAAAGTCAAGAAATTACAAGTCCTTGTTGGTAACATCTACAATGAATACACATGTTATCTTTGTCCTTGATATTTCTTATACCTTCTACAAAATTTGACTCTATCTCCACCTATTTTCATTTATTGATTATATATGTAACACGTCCAAGGGAACAAATTCAATACACAAATTTTGGTTAGGGTTGTCTCATGTGATCAAAAGACTTGGACTCTATAGAATTGAAATTGACATCTAATTGATAATAAATATTGTGATTGTTGCATAATATGACCATAATAATTAAACTAGTATTACTAATGCTATCAATATAACAAGCTTATTAGGTACTTTGTTTTTAATAATATGAAAGTAATTAGAGGAATTTAGTACCACATTAATATAATATTCCCCCACTCTTATAATTCAAAAAAATATTGTAGATTTATGAGCGTTACTTGAATCTTCTATTAGAAGATATTTTCTATAACAACTTCCTTATACAGTTAACAAATATACAAAATTTAGACAAATAAATTTGTATATATCTTAAGACTAAAAAACCTCTCTACAAAAATAAGAATGATGTCATATTCCCAATACACATGTGGTAAAAGGGAAAGGTACTATACACTTTGTAGCCTTGCAAACATGATGTAGTGGATGTTAAATGATACCTCAACAGGGCAATTATGATCAAAACATGATACATGTAAAACAACAAATATTTCCTGCATATTTGATTACCAAACTACATGATCTTATTCTAAACAATTTGAACCCAAGTTACCAAAGTAAAAATGTTCTAAGTTCATTTTATCAAAACAATGTAGATAACCTAAAGAGAACTCAAGAGAGAAAAAATTATTTACTCCAACACTAAGTCATGTAAAAAGAACTATATCACTACTAGCATTTATGTGGTACAATTACATTTCATCGATTAGGTAAGAATAATAATTGTGTAATTATATTTATGGATTCAAATTTTTATGATTTTTTTCATCACCAAAATTTCATATTATACTACATAATCCATCATTAGGATGAAACAATAGATAGAGAGAAACTGTCATCAAAGGTTCTCTCTATCCATTACTTCATCCTAATGATGGATCATGTAGTATGAATTGAAAATGTTGATGATGAAAAAAATCATACATAGTTTAATCAATACATAGTTTAATCATACACAACTAATAGATTGTGGAAATTACACGAGTCTTAGGACTAATAATTACATTACACATAAGGGGAATATTTTCCAATTATATTTTTTAATATTTCTTCCTATCTTCTTCTCTTATTTTTAAACTATATTGCAAACATAATCATTTTCTCCATTGCATTGAGAGACAAATTAATATATCCATAGTAGACACAAATCAATTTGGTGTGCTTAATCATTTTTTTGTAATGGGTAAAAGCACAAAGTTGTGTTGCATTAAAGGACATTTGAGGGAGTTTCAGTCGAACGTGGTCTAGTTGGAAGGGTTTTAGTTGAATGTACATGGTGCTAGGTGGCGTCAACATGGCAAAAAGTGTCTAGCTATACCCCTTTCAACCAGACTGATTCTAGCTAAAACGAGCTAAAAAGGGTCTGATTAAAACCCCCTAAAACTATATATAGGCCAAATGAGCCCTTAACTACTCATTTGCATTGTAGTGGCTTCCTAAGAGCTTGAAGAAGAGATTGACTCCTTCCGTCGGACTAGGTAGGCCATTTTTTTATTTCTTAATTTTTTCACCTTTTCATGTTTTTTAGTTAATATATGTTTGTATTGTAATATTTTTTTTTTTTTTTGTCAATTTAGCTTAATTAAACTGTTAAAATTAATGAATGTATTTTTTAATTCAATTTGTTTTAATTAAATAATATATAGTTAATTTAGTAATATAGATTAAATGTAAGGCAAGAGCCTACAACACAATGATAAATTGTGAGCCTCTTATTTGGGAGGTCTTGGGTTCAAATCTACTCGAGCTTAATAATAACAAATAACTACAACACATAATAATAATTAAACTTGGCTTTGGCTTCTTGCTGATCCAAAAATAAATAAATGAGAGAGACTAAATGTAGTTAACCATAGTAATTTAATTTTGGTTAATCATAGTCATAGATTAAACGTAGTTAAACTAGATTAACCCTAGTTCACCATGTTTTTAATGTAGTTAACCTAATCAAACATAATTTTGACCTATTAAATCTAATCTAACATAGAACGTACTTAATTATACTTCAAGCATACTTAACCAAACTTAAACCTAGTGAAATTTAGTTAAGGTAGTTTTAACCATACTTCAAACACAAAACACCTTTGGAATAACTAACCATGTATATTTATGTTTTTTATAATGGGATTTACATATAAATGCACAGTTAAATTATAAATACAATTAATTTTTTCTCATGTTTAGATTAAATGTACATGTGATATAAATTTAAATGTTCATATATAATATGTAAAATGATAGTTGAAACACTTGATTATTTAAAATATTAGAAAAATTATTGCTAAGAAAATATAGTCAAACATCCTAGAACTAATCTAAGTCAAAATAACTTAAAACTTAGCTAACTTAGTTGTTCAAAATTAGATTTAACCTTAAGTTCCATCTACTTAAAACCTCGAAAATTTAAAACCTAGTTGTTCAAACTTAGTGAAGAGCTAATATATTTAAAATAACATAAAACCTAGTTAACTTAGTTGTTCGAAGTTAGTTTTAACCTATTTAAGTTTCATCTAATTTATTCTTATAAAACTTAAAACCTCATTAACCTGGTTATTTAATCTTAGTTAAAAGCTAACCTAGTCAAAATAACTTTAAACCTAGTTAACTTAGATGTTCAAATCAAATCTTAGCCTAGTTAAAATCCATTAACTTAGTTTTTAATCATAAATTTCTTGGAAATAAATGATATATATTGTTCTCCTATAAGTTTTATATATTTTTCATAAAGTATATGATTAAACAATGACGCATTGCGTCTAGTTCCTGCCATAAGTTCTTTATTGTTTTTTATAGGCAGGTGTTGTAGCAAGTAGTTTTTTATTGTTTTTTATAGAGAGGTGTTGTAGCAATAATATGGAATATAGATGAGTAATGTGCTTGTATGATAAGGTAAATGACATTATTTATGAGCTTATCCATCGTTACTATTAACATCTCTTTGAATTGAGTATTCATTAAATATAAACTTTACCTAATATGAACATTTCATATGTACTGATATTGAGTCTTTTTAAACTTAAATCACCAATCATTTTAACAAACTCACCTTTGCTACAAAAAGGGGAAAAAAATAGTTTGAAAAGGGCAAAGAATTAACAATTGGTTATATTAAAAGTTATAAAATTATAAAATAATCAAATCAGAACCATTAACGTATTGAATATTGTTATTAATTAGTGACATGATATTGGGATCTAACATGTATTGAAATAGACACATCAGAAGCAAGTTCATGTTACTTCATGCACTTAATTTTTCAAACATGCATATCACAACTCAAATCCTTTCAATTAAAGCAAAAAAATGAAAGCCAAACAAGCCAAACAAATCAAAAAAAATACATATTACAATGAAGAGACAATCAATGACAACAACAGTTGTGGCAGTAAACATAAAAATAGAATTTTTTTAAAGAGTGATATAGTGACAAATGAGAAAGCTGCATGAATGTTGAAATTGGGGATAATTGAAATAGGCATAAATGTTGTTACGAATGTTACAAGGAAAGGTGTGGACATTTGGTTGGAGATGTGTCACACATATGGTAGATTTTCTTTGCACTTGGCGAGTAGCAACAATAATGAACTTTATCATAAGAGTATCGTCCAGGCTTCAATTTGCAGGGTGGAATAGGGCAAGCAAGTAATAATTTGTGCAATTCACAACAATGTGTGCGAGGCAGCCATAGCTAAAGGTAGAATACGGTGATGGTGCAGAGCCTTCTTATATGTGACAATTTTAAAAAGGATTTATGAAAAATTATTAGGCCTTATTCTTGAAAAATACAAATAAAGGTAAAATTATTCCTGAAAAATTAATGAGGCCTTAATGTTTAAGCTAATAGCCTACACTGTACTTGATTTACAAAGATACAGAATAATTTGAAAAAACCAAAGAACTTTAATGAACACGAACCTTCTAGATTAGATCCATTAGCAAAATGAGATATAAAAGAATACAACAACCAATACATTTTTGAGCAAATCTTTTTGTTTTTCTTTGGATGTCAGATTCCCTTTAAGATCTAAACTAGCTACGTCAAGAGAACATGTGCATCCAATTTATGCTCTTCCCAACAATATAGGCAACTACTAAATGCTTGAAAAAGAAGTTGATCGGATGTTTGAGCTCTACCTTGCGGATCAAGCGGATCTAGTAGTTTGAAAGGGCAATGAAATGATCAAATAAATAATTTTTATTCACATCTAATTGAAAAATCATGTCTAATTTTTTATATACCATATTGACAAATTATTTAGATCTGGTACGACTGGGTTGAATAAATTTGCTTTTGACGAGGTATGCAATTCAAATGAAACATTTTAGGGTTGCAAAATGATTCGATATGGGCCACAAATAAATAAAAATTTGCTGAGGAATACTATTCAAAAGCTTTAACTTCACACAGCTGTATGAGGCTGAATTTCCAAAAAGAAATCTACACCACCACTCTGGTAGCTGCTTAGCATCAGATGACATGAACTAATGGGTCAACAAAATCCACCTGTGTTGAGGAGCTTTCAAATTACTTGATTCTTATGCTAGAGGTTTCAACTACAGACAACCTGCTTGGGTTGGGACGTCCATCCCGCTTTGCTGTTTTGACAGAAAAGTAAATGATTGAGAAATCAAATGATAAATGGCGAACCAGAGAGAATAATGAAAAAAGGCACCAGCACTTTTCCATTTCCTTGAATCCGTCAATCCTTAGACATTTTCTACCACTTCTTTTTCCTCAATTTCCAGACATTTGTGATGGAGATTTCTAATCAAATTCAAATCGACTGGTACAAGCTTGCAATTTGACACAAAAAAACACCTCATATGACTTGACAATCAGACGACTATTTGATGAACTCAAATTAGTTTTATAGAAGTAATGGAATCAATAAGAGACGAAACTAAGAACTTTTCAAACCAAATCTGGCTACTTGAGTAAACCACAACAATACAAAACAAAAACACTTGCAATTTCATTCCAATACCTAGAAAATTTAAACAATGATGCTAGGCTTTTCATACGACGTGTTAGGGGTATGAAGAATTTTCTAGCACTAAACCTATTTAGATTTTTCTAGACTAAGATTTTTCTAGAAGAAGCTGAGATTTTTTCAAAATTTCTATTGTGAAAAAGGAAAAAGCCTAAAATTAAGGGGAGAAAGATAAGATATGTCAGAATATGTGAAGATATTGTTACATATTGTTAGACAAATTTATTTGAGTTGTCTGATCATATTAATAGTGGGTGTAAAGTTTGAAAAGTTGTCTTATCATATTAATAGTAGCTGTGTAGTTTGGAAAAAAAAAAAAAAAATTTAAGTAGAAAATTAAAAGGCAACTCATGACTGTAGCAAGGCTACAACCAATAAGATTGGAAATAAATTATTTTTTTGAAATTCATAAAATATCAAAATATATGAGAACTATATAAAATAAAAAGTTTTTGAAAAATAAAAGATTCTAATTGGATAAATTAATTAAAAAGTAGCATTGCACTGAATGCTATAGTATCCTGCCTATGGCAGGAACTAATAATTTACATGTATGCTTTAAATTAAAGTTTGTTTATTTATTTACATTGTATGAATATGTTTGTTTATTTATTTACATTGTATGAATATGTGTAGAGATATTTATCATACTTGTCTACATACTATTACATACCTTCACTTTAGACATCTTTGTTGTATATGACATCCAATATTGAGGTAAAACCAACATCTTTAGTGGAGACGTGTGTTTAAGGGGGGTGGTATTAGTGCTCAGTCAAGTATAACTTGTGCATCTACATCATCTACTCAGAATAGAGAGTAGTTATTTCTAATACCATTGTTAGACTATTTTCTACTATTGAAGTCCTTGATGGTACCATTATGACTTCCACAACCCTCCTTAATAGGGAGAAGCTGACAAATATTAGAGAGAAGTTGGTTTGTATGATTCAAATAGTTGAATCATATAACCCATATGATAATATTAGCATTGATACATTACGCTTCTCTATCTCACAACATTGTTGGTGCTGTGAAGTACAAGCATATTGATAGTGAGGTCTCCATCACTATGGTGAAGAACGTGTTTCTATTTTATACAAATAGAGCTTAGGTCAAAGGTTATATGATTATCAAGTTCATGGATGATCTTGCTTCACCATTCATATATCCTTGCTAGTTGGTTTCTGATCATATATGGTTGTTGAAGGATGATCTTCTATTATATTTTTGTAAACAATTATTTGTAGGATTTAATTTGCATTATGATATAGACTGCATAGAGTTTCTAGATTATGTTGGGCAAGGGAGGGGCAGATTATAAGATAGATATAGACTTGTAGATACCCTTGTGCTTGATAAGAAGGAAAAGGTGGGTCTAAACATTTTGGTTATGCTAAAAGCTATGCAGATGACACTTGCAAGATAGAGTGTTCTAGATGATATTGGGAGTTAGGTGTTTTCTGGTATTGCCATTATTTTTACCTAGGTGCAAGAGATATCATCTATAGATTTGGGAGATATATGTTGCATTCTCGTACTACCTTTCTGACATAAGCATAATATGTATCCTATAGTAATGATGCATATCAAACAATAAACACACCTTGTCCACTCAAGGTTTTTGCTTTATCAATTGTAGATCCTTTACATTGTATGATGACATGTTTATCTAGTGATCTTCTTGGTTCAAATTAGGCCTATCAAAAGTCACCTACAATGTAGTATGGCATTTCATTACACATCACCTGCATTCTATCACTTGTATCTATTGTCAATACATTAGGGTCATACAAAGACAAGATGATATTCCTACAACTCCTACATCTCCTCATTAGATTGTGGTTGAACCTACAAGTTCATGTTGTTGAAGTGCATGCTTTACACATGCTCCTACTCCATCATGCTCCCCTTTTCCATGTCCACTTTCGAAGAAGCCACAAAAACATAATGTTACTTCTAGCATGTTGCATGACCACTAATTAAAGGCTTTTGCATATTTAAATTGTCATGTGAGAAATAAGGTAATATGTGCACATATGTATATACATGTAACATCATTAAACATAACATTTATCAAATTTAAATCAAATAAGAGACATGAATTTTATATACATAAGTTACCTACACACCCATTGGACCAAATACAATGCTCGAAAGCATTTATTCCATGATTTCTAGGATCTTTAAAATATATTGCAAAACAATGAGCCACATAGCTACTATCATGAACTTTATCATCACTAATATAGAAATAAACCTCCTTGATAATAATGTGTTCATTTCGGTCAAAATTTTCTATCCCATCCAAATCAAATTGTGTGTGTCTGTAGCTCATTTGCACAAATATTGTAACTTTTTTATAATGATAATATTTGAGCTTGAAGCTCTAATTGAGGGAAAAGTGTATAGTTCTCACATAAATCTACAATTGAAAAAATAAAAGCAGATATACATCAAAGCATATAAAATGTATCAACATCAAAGCATACATAAGAATATATCACTTAGCATTCATATCAAATTAATAATATCATATTTCAATGATTCATTAATAATAATGGATCACAAAGTGTGATCCAAAATGTTGATAAAAACCTTGCACACAATCAAATCCAAAAATAGATATTGCATGCATATCAAAGTTATATATATATATATATATATATATAAAACATAGGCACATAAAATTAGTTTATTCTCACTAATTTGTCATAAGTAATTGAACTATAACTAATAAGCAATCTGGAACTAATGTTTTAAGGGGATGGACAAAAGATGGATGTCTTGAGGATGTTGAAAAGGAGTTGTCTTAAGGGGACCCCTTAAGACACATATGACTCCTAAATAAAAATATATACATTGAAGTAAAAGCATACACAATTCAAATAATATAAATCAAACTATGTAAATAAAAATATATGTACATCAAAGCATACATAAGAACAAATACAAATTACATAAAAATATGAAAGCATTTAGATAATTTAGCAAGCATGTCAAAGCTATGCACATAAAAAAAAACACGGGTACATAAAATTAATTTATTCTCACTGATTTGTCATAAGTAATTGAACTAGAACTAATAGGCAATCTAGAGCTAATATCTTAAGAGAATGGACAAAAAATTGATATATTACTTGAGGATGTTGAAACATGGGTTGTCTTAAGGGGACCTATTAAGACACATGAGTCCTAAATAAAAACATCTACATTGAAATAAAAGCATACATAATTTAAGGTGCATGCATGCACACGCGCACACACACACACGAGTTGTTGAGAAAAGATTGTTGCAAGTATAAGACTGTGAAACAATCATTATTTTGTCACTAATGTCAGACCTACTACTTGCTGGTGAGACAATTGCTTATTTTGGTCTAAATGTTATCATTTGATTGATTGATGAAGAGGGTTTGAAGAAGATAAGATAACAAGAGTACCTAGAGAAAGGTTGAGTTATATGGTGTATAAAAAGATGCACTAAGACTAGATAAGACATTGATGATATAGTGTATTGTTTATCTACTTAAGGTTGCAATGGTTGGATACACTAACTAAGTCTAGAAGAAGAAGAAGAAGAAAAATGTGTTTGCTAAGCTTGACTAAGTGATCAGTAGGAGCCAAGCGATGTTAGTTCAAGTCGAGCAAAAAATCAGTTAGTGCCAAGTAAAATGCAAAAATGGTGTATGTCAAGTAAATTTAGTGTGTGTTAAGTGACAATAAAAAGATAGTATGTGCCAAGCAAAGTTTAGTGGATGTCGAGCAACCCAATGTGTCTTGAGAATTAGAAACAAGTTATTTTCAAGTGACAACATAAAGAGTTTGATCAAAAATTCGCTGAATTTGAGCCAACAAAGTTGATTTCTTGGATTGTGTGAAGCTTGTGGAAGATAAACTTGATGAGCTGGTGGTACAGAATTCAAGATAAATCATTTTGAGGTGAATTTGATAAGGACTGTAAAGGAAGTTTCTAGAGGAAGAAAAAAATAGAAAGATGGTTAGATTTAATGAATCTTACCTCAACCTAAGATGGATGATTATGATTAAGTAGCAAAAGATCATAATTATCTTTATAAGGGGATACTAAGCCAGAAGCAATGGTTTTTGGAGGTTGTTGAAGCCTAAGGAAGAGGTAGAGGAGTGAAGTTGAATTTCTTCATATAAGGAGATGATGAAGGGTGCTCCCCTTAATAGCACAAACACATAACATAAATCAAATAAACAACAACAAATTTGCGAGAACAAAATATGGACTTTCTATTATCACTGCAAATGTAGAATTATAGAATTTAGGGTTACAAAATGTTAACCCACATGGGCGCCTTCATTACAAAAGTCAACAAGACAAAACTACGAACCAACACCCAGAGCTATACAAAACTGTCCTTAACAATCCTTTCTTAAATAGGCAATTTTATGTCGCCCGAGAAGAATCTAGAAATTAACCATTGAGGCTGACAAAACCCCAAATTACATAAATTACATTTATTACATAAGATTTGGCTCAAAGAATTACAAACTTAATTTTTATGACCATGAGCAAGGTAACCAAACTTTCAAAGACCATAACTCACAAACCGTAACTCTGATTGACTATTATAACCACTTTTCAGAAAGGGCAGATCCTAAACTACAATGCTTAAGTTGTGAAGCACCACTCAGCCAAGGTTTGACCCCATTATGGGTCCTCTAAAGCCTTCAAAACTAAGTTCAAAGATATTTCTACAAAATTTTCCACTGAAAATCTGCAATAACTTCTCTAATATGGAAGCTAGAGCCATGAGCTTTTTATGGTAGGCTTATAATTCTGAAACAAACCTTCCTGACAAAAATCAGAACATTCCAAGCTTGTATGAAAAACTTACTAAAAATAGCAAGTTCCCAAAAATAGTAACCCCCTGTCTACGAGACCAGATTAAAATAAAAAAGCCTAAAACTAAAAAGATACAAGTCAAAGTTAAAATATTTTTGGGTGATGCAAGATTGTCCTCACACCTAGGATGCTCCTGCATTAGACACCCAAGGTAATTTGAGAAGTGACTTTGTCACATCTTAGGTGTTTAGAGGAAAACCAAGGTGATCAACCTCCTCCCTTGCTAGCCAAGATGAATCTTTGGCTAGTCTACCTTTCCATTTAACTAGATACTCTTCATAGGTTTTGTTCCTTGTACTTCTGCCAGTACGACTATCCAATATCTCCTCAATCTCCTTGTTAACCTCATAATAGTTTTTGACACTTGAGTGCCAACACACTTAAACATATTCCACATTGAAGCTGAGTACATCATGCATGTCGAGTCACAACAGGTACCGAGTAAAGATTAGATACCGAGTGTCAAGCAACACAAGGTGCCGAGTGTTAACAAGTGCTGAGTAATATAAGGTGTCGAGTGATACAATTTTGTTAAGGTGCTGAGCTATTCAGGAAACAGCATGTGCCAAGCCGAGTAACTCAGTATATCAACATAAGAGTTTGTAATTGCATAAACTATGATGCAAACAATTTTTACAGTCGACATAAGTTAAATCTTGAAGGATTTAATAATGAGATCGAATCTTTTATTTTTCCTATGCAATTTACATGCAGCCAATAAGAAAAATGCTAAAGGCATGCAACCAATCAGCAAAAGATAAGTATTGAGTAGAAAATGAAGATTGAATATGGATCGTAGATCCATACCTAACCCTAAATTCTCAAATGTCTTTATAAGGAAGATGAAATTTCATTATAAAACGGATGATAAGAGAGGAGAAAAGATATACAAGGGTGCACAAGGAATTCTATTTTCAGAAGCGAGGATTATCAGATCACAAAAAGGATCAAGATTAGAAAAAGCAGAATAGGTGCCTGCATTCAGCAATCAAGGATTGTAATCAGTCAGGTTCATTGTACCTAATACTCTCTAACAATTATATTAGAATGAAAATCCTATGGTGATAGGTTAGCTTAACAGCTATTTTGTAAATCCTTTAATTAGGTGATTAAATCCTTTAACAGGGTGACACTTCATGTTAAGTGTTTGAAATCCTCTAACCAAGTCACTATTGACACAGTGTAAAGCCTTTAACAGGGCAGACCATCAGAAGTGGTTGAACAATATTGCTGCAGTAATTTTTGTGGGTATCATCCCCACCCCAATTTTACCTTCTTATTCCTGGAGGGTTTCTGGGTTACCAAATTCCAGTGTTATGAGTTATTGATGCATGTGTTTAGTTACATGTTTATTTGATGTATTTACATGCATGCAATTTACTTTTAGTTAAAAGTTTTATTGGCTAAAGTGTGATACTTATGATTCAACCCCCCACCCCCCCCCCCCCCCCTCATAAGTGCTCTTTCCATATTTGAATATTCCAACAATTGGTATCAGAGCAAATCCAGGTTCTCACAAAGAAAAGCCTAACAGCTTGGAGGAAAAGATCTAAAGATGGAAGCCTTCAAACTTGGAAAGATCATTGAAAATCAGGTGATAGATGTGCAACTTGCTCTGCATAGCTTGGAGGAATTCAGAAACAAGTTGAGAAACTCATTTAAAAAAAGGAAGGATCTAGCCATAGCTGAAAATGATATACACTACAAGGAGATTGATACCACCAACATATTTTGGAGACACTAAAGAGTTTGATGCAGCAATAGCAGAACTGATGGAGAAAAACAAAATTCAAGCAGAGGAGATAAGATCTCTCAAGATGGAACATGAATCACAGGCCATAATGATATGTGAAATTACTGAGCAAAAGAAAAGAGAAGTTGATGACAAGGTCATGATGGAAAATGACAAAAGAAATCTTGCAAAAAGACTTGAAGAAAAATGTATTGAATTGACAAGGATCTCAAACATGCAGATGGATACACTTGCCCAAATGATGAACCTTCATCATGAACTCAATGTAAAAGATATTGATATCTCTACTTTGAAGATGTAGAATGAACAAATGCAGAATGAATTGAACAGAGAAAAAGAGGTAGCAGAGAATCTCAATAAATCAAGTGAAGCCATCAAGTATTTTGAACAGTTACTAAAATCCCCAAAATCTTCCCATGATACATCAGGACTAGGATACAATAGCACTGAAGTTGGGAAATCATCAAAAAGTGTTGAACAAAGAAGTGATAAAGGTAAGAATTCAAAACCCACTTGTCATTACTGTAATAAGAAGGGGCATACAGCTAATGTGTGCAGGAGTAGAAGATTCAATCAATTAAACATACCCAAAAGTTTCTGTCACAAGTGTAATATGCAAGGACATATGACACAAAATTACAGATCCAATGTCACAAGGACTCAAAGAATTGATGGACATTGTTATAATTGCAAAAAGTATGGACATAGGGCATTTGAATGCAGATCAAAACCTATGTGGACATCAAATCAACCAACAAAAACAGAAGGAAATGAAAGTCATTATCATTGGGATTACAACACCAAGTACAGTTGTCACTATTGCCAAGAATATGGACATATACCACAAAACTGCATAAGAACACATTTCAAAGGGAACTACAAAAGGTGGTTGAATCAAACTACATGTTTTAGTTGTTTGAAAATTGGTCATATCAGCAGAAACTGTCCTACAAGATCAAAGGCACCCAAGACTGAAGAAAACAAAGGAAAACAAAATATTGATGTCAAAAAGATAAGGGGGCAAATGAATAAAACTTGGAAAAAGAAAGATGAGTGCAACACATCAAGTGGAGGGATCACTTCACCCAATGGGTCAAGTGATCACACTTCATCAAACTAAGCATGAGAAGTACACATGACTGATATACAAAGCTATATCATACATCAGTCCCAAGACAAAGAAGCTAAGCAAGGTATAAATCTACATGAAACAAGATGTCAAGACAAAAACTAAATGTTGTTGCCGAGTTGTCTTTGGATGCCAAGTTAAAACAGATGCCAAGCTCCCAATAGCGACCAAGCTGATAATTGATGCCGAGTTAGATAACTCCAATGGAAGCCAAGTAAAGTGAAATATAGTGGAATCTGAGTTAGGTTAAAATTTCTTCAGAAGTCGAGTTGGCAGTTGAACATTTAATGCGATGAAATTAGGGTATATTATCGCAATTTCAATCAATTCTCATCGTGATCAAGAAGCAAAGGAGAAGAAAGAGAGCTGAGCGACTTCATAGCAAGAATCCAGCGTTTCAAGCAGATTGCAACCTCATTCAACATGTTTTTCATCGATCTTAAGGTATTTTCATTTATGCCGAGCTACGTAGTTTCATATCCTTTTGTTGAGAAAACCCTAGTTTGCATAAATGGCGTCAAGTTCGAAGAAAATTGAGGAAAAAGAGTCATTTGAAGTTTAGTTAGTTTCAAATGAGGTCAAGCAACCTAATTTCCGTCCTATTCCCGAAGTTGCCTACAAAAATGACCCAGCCGGAGCTCTCTCCCACATTCCCCCAAAAGTTGTGATGGTTCAAGATGTGAGGAAATGTTACAATTGCAAGATAGGAGCTCTAGGAGACATGGAAATTAGGCAAGCATATGATAAACTGTGTGTAGATGGAGTCTTGAAAGAAGAATTTAAAATCGTTGAAAGAAAGGGTTTGACCCGAGTTTTAAGTTTTCCCACTGTATTCAAAACAGAATGGGTTAAACTTGTATTGAGTAGAATTCATGGTGGAAACTTGTGGTTAGAAGATATTCCCATTAAATTGACAAAGGAAATTATACATAGAGTAATAGGGTACCCAACCCTAGATCGATACAAAGCCCTGAGAAGTGAATGAAAGGAGGTCATTGAAAAGAATACTGGTGCATAGTGGAACAAAAGAGGAATGACAATTCATACCATACAGGATCCTCTAGTTGAGTTTGTTGTTAGAGTCATCGCCCATAAATTCTATCAATCCAGAAGACTCAATAGTGTACCATGCATTGCAGTAGATGTAGGCTACAAATTGGTGCAGAAGGATCATACTTATGATCTCGCAGAACTGCAACTGCAACAGATCAATGAAAACCTAGCTGCCATAAGAAGAACAAAGGGCACACAATGCAAATTTGGAGCAATCCTAGTTTGCATATTCTTTTATGTTCAGAATGAATTTCCTTCTTTTGGCAAAGTAGCATGGAGGAATGACAGAACCATCATTGCCCAAATTAATGAATATATAGAACAAATGGGAGAAAATTTTGATACCTTGATGACAAGCTATTTTGAGGATTTCAAGAAATCCATGAAGCAAAGATCAAGGATACCAACTTCCTTAGTGGAAAAACATACTAATGATATATGTTTCTTAGTTGACATAGATTTTACCTATATTCAAGTAGTAATACCAATGGTAAGATGGCTAAGGCCATTTGGATACGAAATCAATATTGATGAGGCATCTGCAGCAATAACTGCATTATTGGTAGAAGAAGCAGATAAAAGTGCTCCACATTTTGGCACTTATGATGTGGTAAGATCAAAGATAAATATGGAATTAAAAACTACTTCCACATTGAAGAAGAAAGACAAATTAATCAAGAAGATTAAGAAGAAGTTTGGCAAGGAAATTGAGGCTGAGGCAGAAGAAGAAGAAGATGACAGTGATGATGAAGATGAGCAAGAACAAGGGCCAATGGAACTAACTCAAGGTCTTGGAGAAGACAAGGAGGAAGGTGCAAAGGAAGAAGAAGACAAGGAAGCACCAATGGAAGCTGAGCCAAAGAAGAGAAAGGCAACAGAACAGCCTTCAGCCAAGCCCAGATCAAAGAAAGTCGCCACGCCATCACCTCAAAAGCCAACAACACGAGCATCAACAAGGGCCTCCACTCAAAAGGCTAAAGAGGAAGTTACCAAGAAGAAACAAGTCAAGGAATCATAGGAAGAGCCGAGGAAAAGAAGAAGGTATGTGGCTCAACCTGACACTGATGAAGAAGATCAATCTGAAAAGGTAAGGAATTCATCAGTTGATACCTTATGTAAAAAGATTGGAAATGGTGACTTGAGTAATTTAAATGAAGTTGATTTTAGTAAATTTACAAAAGAAGAACAAAATAAAATAGAAGAAACAGTTTATGGAATGATGGCATAGTTCAAGTACACTCCACTTGAACTAGATGGACAATTGCCAAAAGAATTATCAAAAATTGTAGAAGACAGATGGCATTTTTGTTTTAAAATGGAAAAGGAGATGAGGGAATACCCTAGCAAGTGTATTGCCGAATTTGACTAGAGAACAAGTTAGGAAGGGAGTCAAAAGGCATAATAATAGGTTTACACCTAAATACAAGGCATTCTTCATACTTCAAAACAGAATGGAAGAGATTGCTCAAAGAACAATGAAATCATGGAAGAATTTGTACAAAAGAATTGAAGATTTTCTTGAGGAAGAATACAAGGAAGAAGCTACTGTACCAATAGAGGAGAGGAGAAAAAGGAAAGAAGAAGAAGAAAAGAAAAGAGAAGAAGAGAGGAAAGAAGAAGAACAAAAGAAAAAAGATGAAGAAAAGAAAGATGGAGAGGAGGAAGAGACACAAAAATAGGATGAAATGGCAACAGCTGAGCAAGAGCAGCAACCATATCAGAGTGTGCAAGACACACAATTGCCACCCCCTAGCCCTCCTCAAGCATCCATCTCACCTACAGACACTATAACTATTACTGATGTTCTTGATACTTCTGGTCAGAATATCAATCCATTAACTACAGAAGATCTTAAAAGAATTCTTGACCAATCTACACAACAAGCAATATTGTGTATAGATCCAGTATTGCTCAGTGTAGATGAATTGCAGAAACTAGTAGAAAATACAGTCAAAGATAAGGTGAATCCACAAGAACCACCTTCTATTACAACTTCTAGCAGTCAATTCCAAATACCAACAAGCATAATTGATGCTGCAAGACAGAAGCAAAGTGCAGCTACAAAAAAAGGAACAAAACAAACAGGACAAACTATTACATCTGATCCTACAGCACAAACACAAGGTGCACTTCCACAAATTACAATAATTGAACATGGTAGACAGAAGGAGGAGGAAACAGTGAAAACCCCTAAAGAACAGGAGGCAATACAAACATTAATAAATTTTCCTACCTCGGGAACTCCTTCACACTAGCCATTGCAAATATTTGTACCATCATCTAGTAATACCAGAGTTACAAGGGTACTTCACTATGGAGACCCTGAGTTAGATGAGGAGATAGTCATACCGAGCTATGACTCAAAATCAATAACCATTGATCAAATCAATGAGGTGCAAGATGCAATGAATAGAAGGAAAAGACAGGAGATACTCAAGAAGGAGTATAAACATAAGCAAACATTTTATGAGATTAAGGACATCTTTATGGATGCCTTCAGTTTGCAATCACCAGATGAGTCAAAGCATATCACAGAGCAACTGACAGATATTGTTGACCATGTGACAAATGAAGACCTAGAAACAAATGCAAAACTTATGGAATGGTCAGAAAGAAAATTTTAGGGGAAAGTGAATGAGAAAATATCAAGACAAATTACACTTTCACAAGTTGAATTGGTAAAACTTATTGACAAGGTGAAGAAGGTACTTGAGAACATATTCTCACTATACAAAAGGTTGTGTGATTTTTCATACTTCACACAAGAAACAATCCAAAAGATACTAAGCTTGGAAAGAAATTTAAACATTTCAAGCATGCAGCTACCAAATGATCCAGCTCAAAGTGAGAAGCATTTTGCTCAATCGCTTCACACTCATAAAGAAATAGCTATCTTAATAGCAGATGAGGCTAATATCAAGGCCAAATTAATACAGCTCCAGTCCTCCATTACCCCACATTTAGAGATACTCCATAAAGAACAAGTCTATGCTGCAACTGTTCTCAAGAAAGACTCAAATCTTTCTACATTAGATGGACTTATTCATCTTGCTGCCGAGACTGCCATCCAGCATAAGTCACTGGAAATTGCTTTGAACAATTGGGATGCAGCTCTTAGGATGATTATGGAGGTAAACATCACATTTTTAGCTAAATATGGTCTTAACCATTAAACATTCTTTGACATAAGTGTCAAAAAGGGGGAGATATAGATTAATAGGGGGAGATAAAGATATTATGAGATAAATTAATGGGGGAGTTATAAAAGGAGAATAGATACAAAGAAGGAGCTTGATATACAGATAAGACATAATCAACTCAGGGGGAGTTACAAAATTTTTGAGGTATATATTGTAAGATTGTAAGTTACAAATTTTAATCAAGTTTTCTTTAAACTCTATATATACCAATCAGATTAGTAAATGTACAAATAAGGTCTGTTAAGTGTTTTTGTCACTTATGTCAAAGGGGGATATTGTTAACCTCATAATGGTTTTTGACACTTGAGTGCCAACACACTTAAACATATTCCACATTGGAGCCGAGTACATCATACATGCCGAGTCACAACAGGTACCGAGTAAAGATTAGATACCGAGTAAAGATCAGATACCGAGTGAAGATTAGATACTGAGTGAAGATCAAATACTGAGTGAAGATCAGATATCGAGTGCCAAGCAACACAAGGTGTCAAGTGTTAACAAGTGCCGAGTAATATAAGGTGTCGAGTGATACAATTTTGTTAAGGTGTTGAGCTATTCAGGAAACAGCATGTGCTGAGCTGAGTAACTCAGTATATTAGCATAAGAGTTTGTAATTGCACAAACTATGATGCAAATAGTTTTTACAGCCGACATAAGGTAAATCTCAAAGGATTTAATGATGAGATCGAATCTTTTATTTTTCCTATGCAATTTACATGCAGCCAATAAGAAAAATGCTAAAGGCATGCAACCAATCAGCAAAAGATAAGTATTGAGCAGAAAATGAAGATTGAATATGGATCGTAGATCCATACCTAACCCTAAATTCTCAAATGTCTTTATAAGGAAGACGAAATTTCATTATAAAACGGATGATAAGAGAGGAGAAAAGATATACAAGGGTGCACAAGGAATTCTATTTTCAGAAGCGAGGATTATCAGATCACAAAAAGGATCAAGATCAAAAAAGGCAGAACAGGTGCTTGCATTCAACAATCAGGGATTGTAATCAGTCAGGTTCATTGTACCTAATACTCTCTAGCAGTTGTATTAGAATGAAAATCCTATGGTGGTAGGTTAGCTTAACAGCTATTTTGTAAATCTTTTAATTAGGTGATTAAATCCTTTAACAGGGTGACACTTCATGTTAAGTGTTTGAAATCCTCTAACCAGGTCACTATTGACACAGTGTAAAGCCTTTAACAGGGCAGACCATCAGAAGTGGTTGAACAATATTGCTACAGTAATTTTTGTGGGTATCATCCCCACCCCAGTTTTACCTTCTTATTCCTAGAGGGTTTCTAGGTTACCAAATTCCAGTGTTATGAGTTATTGATGCATGTGTTTAGTTACATGTTTATTTAATGTATTTACATGCATGCAATTTACTTTCAGTTAAAAGTTTTAATGGCTAAAGTGTGATACTTATGATTCACCCCCCCTCTCATAAGTGCTCTTTCCATATTTGAATATTCCAACACTCCTTTGTATCTGAAGTAGCTACTAGAATACTCTACTATTCTTCTACAACTGCATCTCTGTCACCTCCTTCATAAAACTCTGTCAAATTTGAAATGTTAAATGCTGGTGAAATATTCAATTCCATAGGCAACTCTACTTCATAAGCATTTTCAGAATCATGCATTTTCACTATCTTGCATGATCCAAACTTCTTCATCTTCAACTTATTATATGTACCTACAGGAAAATGCTCCTTTCTCAAATGAATCATGACTTCATCTCCAATCTGAAATTCCTTATACCTCCTTTTCACATCTACCTTATCCTTATATTGTGTATTCATCTTTATGGTGTGCTTCCTCATCTCCTCATGGATGTTCTTCAAATGTCTAGCAAATTATTATGCTTCAACACTACTTATCTCTCCTTTATCTAATTGTGGCAATTCAGAAGCATTTCTGGGACTATTCCCATATATAATCTAGAATGGTGTTTTACCAGTACTCCTTTGATAGAATTATTATATGCAAATTCTGCCTGAAATAAAATCATATCCCATTCTTTTGCCTTGTCTCCAACCAAACATGTCAATAAATTTTCCAAACTCCTATTCACAAATTTTGTTTGTCCATCCATCTATGGATGATGTGATGAACTAAACTTCAACTCTATCTTCAATTTCTTCCACAATGTATGCCAGAAATATCCAACAAATTTGGTATCTCAATCAGAAACTATACTCTTTGGCAAGCCATGTATACTCACTACTTCTCTAAAAAACAACTCTGCTACATGAACAACATCACTAGGCTTCTTGCAAGGAATAAAATGTGTCATCTTTGAAAACCTATCAACCACCACAAAAATAGAATCATGCCCTCCTTGCATCCTTGGTAATCCAAGAACACAATCCATGCTGACATCCTCCCATGGCTTCTTTGGTATAGGTAATGGCTGATATAACCTTGTATTCTACTTCACTCCTTTCACCATCTAACATACTTTGTAACTCTATACAAACTTCTTCACATCTTGTTGCAACTGTGGCCAATAATAATTCTCAGCAACCAAAGAAATGGTCTTATCTCTACCAAAATGTCTAGCCAATCCTCCACTATGCTTCTCCTTGATGATATTCTCTCTCATTGGACTTTTGAGAATACACAATTGACTTCCTTTGAATCCTAGATCATGAAATCCAACCACTTTATCCTGACAAGTGTAACAGGTTCTATACAAGCCTTCCACACTTCACCAAAATTAGGATCATTTGGATACAAAGTATCAAGTTCCTTGAACCCAACCACCTCAATTTGCATTTTTGTTAGCAAAAGATGTCTTCTACTAAGAGCATCTGCAACTTTGTTAGACTTCTCACTCCTGTGTTTCAAAACAAATGTATAACTTTGCAAAAACTCAACCTACTTTAAATGCCTTTGGTTTAATTTTCCTTGACTATTCAAATATTGTAAAGCTTGATCATCAATATACAAAACAAACTCCTTAGGAAGAAGATAGTGTCTCCACTTCTCCAATGCTTGAACTATAGCATAAAATTCTTGATCATAAACAAAATATTTTCATTTTGCATCATTCAACTTCTCAATGAAATAAGTAACAAGTCTACCTTCTTGGCTCAAACAACTTCTATTGCAGTACCACTAGCATCACAGTCTACTTGAAACACCTTGTTAAAATCAAGAAGTGTTAAAATAGGCTACTCAGTAACTTTCTATTTCAACAGATTAAAACTCTTATCTGCTCCTATAATCCACTTAAATTCTTTCCTATCCCCTCTCATTGTTTCAATCAAGGGTCCATAAATACTACTAAAACCTCTTATGAACTTTTTGTAAAAAATAGCCAGTCCATGAAAAGATCTTACCTCTGTCACACTCCTTGGAGTAGGCCATTCAAAGATATCCTTCACTTTCTTTGGGTCCATTTTTAGACCTTTTGTTGAGACTACAAATCCCAGGTACACCAACTCCTTTACAAAATTGCACTTCTTCAAGTTTATCAACAACTTCTCTTGTCTCAACTTACCAAACGCCCTTTGAATATGCATCAAATTCTCCTCCAATGTCTTACTAAAGATCAAAATATCATCTAGGTAAACAATGACAAACTTACCCAAAAACTCCTTCAGTACCTCATTCATGAGCCTCATGAAAGTACTTGGTGCATTAGTTAGCCCAAAAGGCATGACTAACCACTCGTATAGTCCTTCCCTTGTCTTGAAAGTAGTCTTCCATTCATCTCCTTCTCTGATGCGAATTTAATGGTACCCACTCTTCAGATCTGTCGATGCCAATCTAATGGTACCCACTCTTCATATCTATCTTTGTGAAATAATTAGCCCCACTCAAAAAGTCCATAACATCATCCATCCTTGGTAATGGAAATATGTACTTGACTGTGATCTTGTTGATAGCATGAGAATCTGTGCGCATCCTCCATTCTCCATTTTTCTTTAGTGCTAATATGATTAGTACAACACATGGACTCAGACTCTCTCAAATCAACCTTTTCTACAACAACTCATGAAATTGTTTGTTCAACTCTTCACTTTCTGCTGGTGTCACTCTGTGCACTGCCTTATTTGGAAAACTAGCTCTTGGAACCAAATCCATCTAGTGACTAATCTTCCTCATTGGGGGTAATCCATCAAGTAAATTATCTGATACAATATCATAAAACTCTCCCAACATATCTGCAACTTCTGTAGGTACCTCTTCTTTACTATCTTTTGGAATTATAGAAAAACACATATTCTTACGCTTCATACCTTTGAGAAACTCTTTTCCATCAACAAAACATATTATGGAAAAACTACATACCTTTTCTTCTTTCTCCTTCAACGACTTCAACTTATGCTTCACTCCATCCTTGGTCAGAGTGTAGGTATTTGCTTGCCCATCATGTACATCATTCCTGTCAAACTGCTACAACCTACCCAACAACATATGACATATGTCCATAGGTATGATATCATATAGTACCTCATCCTAGTAGCTTCCAATCTTGAACTTCACAGAGCACTCCTCATTGACCATGACCTTGTGGTCATCTTGCACCTAAGCAATATAGTATGGATGTGGGTGTTTCTGTCTCTTTAGCCTCAACTTGGTGACCATCATCTAACACAAGATTGTCACTACCTCCACCATCAATGATCACATCACAACACTTATCTTCATATCTACACCTTGTGTGAAATAAACTCCTTTGATCAGGTTCATTCTCACCACTCAATAGGACTCTTTTACTAACTAGGACTTCTCCTCTTTCAACATCTTTAGAATGTGATGATTTGCTATCTTCATCAACATGTGCAACTTTGGCTTGGCCTTTTGTTCATCAATCTGTCCTTCCTTGGTGCTGGGAACATTCAAATGCTCTATGCCCTCCTCCATAGTGAAAACATTTCCCATGGAAGCCTCCTCTTCTAGATCCTTGTCCTCTACCTCTTCCTCTCTTATCTCTATTGTTCAGATCATGGAAATGATTGGAACTATTTCCCCTTTGGTTCTTACTACTACTTCCAGCCTCATCCTTATTCCTTTGATCATCATTTCGACCACTATAAGATCGTCCGCCAAATCTTCCATCGTGACCTCTTCAACTATTTTTGTTGTCAAACTTCTTGCTTAGCTTCTCCTCAAGTCTTAGGGAAAACTAGTATGCCTCTTCGATACTGGTCATTCAAACCAGACTCACCTCATCTTGAACACTTGGCCTTAACCCATTAAGATAATGGGTGACTTTCTCCTTATCAGCTTTTGCATGGCCAATTCTAATGAGAACTTGGTAGAACTCTTTGTTATACTCTTGAACAGATTTTTCCACTTGCTTCAACCCTTGCATTTTCTTCAACAGATCAAGTTCATAATTCATAAGAATGAATTGTCGCTTCATTTTAGCTATCATTTGATCCCATCTGGTGATCTTGTCCTTTCCCTTTCTATTTCACTCCAATTGAACCTCCTACCACTAGATCTTTTCATGTCCCTTCAGTTTTACCTTCACAAACTTGACCCTATCAAGATCCTCAATATCTTCATACTCAAAGTACTCTTGTAGTTCATGATCCAATTTGATCAATTCCTCTAGGTTAAGATTTCCCAAAAATGTGGGAACCTCAAACTTAGGTGTTTTTTCAATCTTGGAGATGGCCCTAAAAAGCCTCTCTTCCTCTTGGTTTAGAATTGCCTCTACTTCAACATTTTCTTCTACTTCATCCTCATCCTCACTTTCATCTCTTACGAGGAGATTTATTCCTCTATGCATTTGTTCTTCTAATGCTTGCATTTGTCTTTGGAGGGCTCTAAAACCCTCAGGTGTAACACTTACAACTCTTCTGCCACACTCTCTTCGTGGAGGCATTTTCACACTTCCGCTAAAACCTTAGTGCAAACTGCCTCACAATCGACGATCTGTCTACACGCTCAGCCCAAACCACGGTCCTTGTATGAACTACCTCACAATTGGCGATCTATCCACACACTCAAGAACTCTAGCTCTAATACCACTTGATGAAGGGTGCTCCCCTTAATACCACAAACACATAAAAGAAAGCAAAGAAATAACAACAAATTTGTGAGAACAAAACATGGGCTTTCTATTATCATCACAAATGCAAAATTAAAAAATTTGGGATTACAATATGCTAACCGACATGGGCACCTTCATTACAGAAGTCTATAAGACAAAATTGTGAACTAACACCCAGAGCTATCTAGAACTATCCTAAACAATCCTATAGGTCTTTCTTAAATAGACAATTTTATGTTGCCCAGGAAAGTTCTAGAAATTAACCATTGAGGCTGACAAAACCCCAAATTACATAAATTATATTTATTACATAAGAGTCGGCTCAAAGAATTACAAACTTAATTTTTATTACCATGAGTAAGGTAACCAAACTTCCAAAGACCATAACTTACAAACCGTAGCTCTGATTGACTATTATAGCCACTTTTCAAAAAGGGCGGATGTTGAACTATAGTGCCTAAGATGCAAAGCACCACTCAGCCAAGGTTTGACCCCATTCTGGGTCCTCTAAAGTCTTCAAAACTAAGTTCAAAGATATTTCTACAAAATTTTCCACCAAAAATCTACAATAACTTCTCTGATATGGAAGTTGGAGCCATGAGCTTTTTATGGTAGGCTTATAATTCTAAAACAAACCTTCCTGACAAAAATCAGAACATTCTGAGCTCGTATGAAAAACTTACTAAAAATAGCAAGTTTCCAAAAATAGTAAACCCCCTGTCTACTAGACCATATTAAAATAAAAAAGCTTGAAACTAAAAAGATACAAGCTAAAATTAAAATATTTTTGGGTGATGCAAGATTTCCCTCACACCCAAGATGCTCTTGCATTAGGACTTAAGGGATGAATCTATAAATGACATATTGAGCAAGAAGGCTTAAGGAGTTGAATACTTGAAAGGGGTGAACAAGCTATGAAAGATGAATAATATTGAAAGCCAAGCAGAATAGAGACCTAAACAGAGATCTGTAATCTACAAGTGAGTTGTATTTTGTTACCAGATCAAGTCCTACTGCTACTCTCTAACAATTGTATTAGTTTGGATAAATCCTTTGGATTAAGGTTGAACTAATAGTCATTAGTAAATCCTTTAATAGGGTGACATTCTAATGGAATGTTCTAAAGTCCTCTAACAAGGCTCACTCCAAACAGGGTGATTGAAATCCTCTAACCAGGTCACATTTAACAGTGTGCATTGTAACCTTTAATAGGGTTGGCCTTTAACATGGCTCACTTCAGAAGAGTGAAAATTGGTAGCATGTTATTGGGTTTTTTCCCAAATTGGGTTTCCACCTTAAATCCTTGTGTCAAATGTGTTATTGAACCTGTTATGTTTCATGTTTACATTTATGAAAAGTTGTTTTGACCTAGTACAGTAACCTACAAAGTTAAGTATTAGATGATCTAATGGATGCATGCATGATATGGATATGAATTTGTTGAGTGTTGAAAAGTTTGATTTGGAGATTTGGACCTTGGATAATTTATTCACCCCCCTCTCATTTATTCTAAATATTCCAACAATTGGTATTAGAGTGTTGGAGCTTTTGAGGAAGTAGTTTGAAGGTACTAAAAGCTTAAAGATCAAGATATCCAAAAGGGAGGTACCCAAGCTTAACAAGGAAAACTTTCCTGCATGGAAAAGTGTGATGAGGCTACATCTAGGAGGACTTGGAGATTATGCACAATCCACTGTTACCACTAAGCATGTTGACCCTACTAGAACCCCTACTGTTGATGATCTGAAAAAGAAGAAACAACACAATCAGGCAATGTTGGAACTTGCTTCTGCCCTAAGCTACTCAGAGTTTGATGATGTCAAAGAATGTGATGCTTCTAAGAAGATGTGGGATGCTATAGAAAAGATCTATGGAGTAGATAAGAATGTGCTGAGAGCCAAATTTGAAAGTCTCATAGGTAAGTTTGATGAAATGAAAATGCAAGAAGGTGAGAATATAATTTAGTATTGTGCAAGAGTTAAAGAAGTTGTTAATGCTATTAGAGGAGACAATTATATTATTGAAGATGAGACTCTGATCATCAAAGTATCGAGAACCTTGGTACCTATCTATGCTATTAGAGTCTCTGCCATACAAGAACTGAGGTGTGTTCCTAGTAGTAATCTAACCCTTGAAGGATTAATGGGTAGACTCACTGCTTTTGAACTTTCAAACTTTGATAACTTCAAAACTAAAAATGTTGAATCTAATTTCAAAGCTAAATTGTCACTGAAATAACCTAAAGAGAAGAAAAAGAAAAAAGGTCAAATATGTTTCTAGTGGCAGTGATATAGATGAAGATGATGTAGAAGAGCTTGAAGCAGCGAGAAGATTTCATAGAGGAAATGGAAAATACAAAGGTAAGTTACTTATCATATGTTTTAATTATAATGAGGTTGGTTATATTGCTTCAAAATGTCCAGAGAAAAAGAACAATAGAAGTGGAGAAAAATACAAAGGTAAAAGAGATGGGAATAACAAATATTATAAAGACAAAGGAAATAAGGCTTGCTACATTACTGAAGAAGAATTCAATGAAGAATCAGATGATCATGATGATGAAGTTGTTTATGTTGCAATGAAAGATGATTCAAATGAAGATGAGGCAACTACATTAGTATCTTATGTGAACAAGAATGATAGATGGATCATTGATAGTGGTTGTTCCAATCACATAACTAGAGATAAAAGTAAGTTAAACTCTCTTGTGTATTATGATGGAAATAATGTTAGATTTGGTAATGATGCACCATGTTTGATAAAAGGAAAAGGATCAATAAAATTGACAAATAAGATCATGTGTGATAATGCTTGTTGTGTGGACAGACTTAACTATAATCTATTAAGTGTGTCACAAATAAATAGTTCATGATGTAAGGTTGAATTTGGAAATAGAAAAGCCCAGATCTATGATGTTGATGGTGAGCTCATTGGCAATGGTGATCAGACTAGAGGTAATCTATTTTATCTTGACATGAGTGAAGATATTTGTCTTGTTATACAAATTGATGATGTGTGGCTATGGCACAAAAGGTTATGCAATGTTAATCTTGATAATTTGATCAGTATCAGTAAGATGAGGAGAGACATAGGTTTTCCAAAACTAAAGAAACTCGATAATGTGATTTGCAAACAATGTCAGTTAGGCAAGATGACAATGTCTAGTTTTAAGAGTAAGACTCAAACTTCTAAAGCAATTTTGGAGTTAGTTCATATTGATCTTTGTGGACCAATTAATGTCCAAAGTTAAAAAGGTGACAAATAGTTCATGTTATTTGTCGATGATTATTCTAAGATGAATATTTTTATGTTTTTAAGAGAGAAATCTGATGCTCTACAAATGTTTAAGTGGTACTTGGCTACGGTTGAGAATGAGACTGGTAAAAGACTAAAGTATCTGAGATCTAATAAAGGTAGAGAGTTTACATCAAATGAATTTGATTTTTTTTGTAATGATAGAGGAATCAAGAAACATACCTTTGCACTTAGGACCCCTCCACAAAATGGAATTGCTAAGAGGAGGAACATATATGTGATGGATTGTGCTAAAACACTAATGATGGAGAAGAATTTTGCTTTGAAACACTGGAGAGAAGCTATTAGTACAACTGTTTATACCTTGAATAGGGTACAAGTGAAGAAATGTACAAGCATTACACCTTTTGAATTATTGTATGGATACTCACCCAATGTCAAATATTTTAAGGTATTCGGAAGAAAATGCTACATTATTAAGGACAATAAGAAAGGTAAATTTCATGTTAAAAGTGAAGAAGGCATATTCCTTAGTTATTCCACAAGAAGCAAAGCTTATAAGTGTTTAAATGCTAACACTAACAAAATTGTGGAAAGTGCAAATGTAAAATTTGATGAGTATATAGAAATACATGAAGATGAATCAAAGAAGGAACTTGAAGATTACAAGACATTTGTATAAGTTACTATGAAGGCATGATTGTTGATGATTTTGTAACTCAAATTGCTAATCAACCAGAATCAATCGTTGCAGAGTCACATCTAATGGATGTCGAGTTGCATTCAGAAGCTGAGTTGTAGACTGATGCTGAGAATAGTTAACAAGGAAGGAATGTTGAGTTACCTAATAGAGATGTACACAGTAAATCTAAGATTGATTTTCCTAAAAGGCCTATTGTTGAAGAAAGAAGAACATAACCAAGATTGTCAAAGTATGTCATAAGACATCACCTTGCTGAGCAAATCATTGGTGGAAGAGAAGATGGACCAATGACAAGAAATAGATTGAATAATGATACATGTTTGTTGAGCATACATGAACCCAAATATGTGAGGGATGCATTAGAAAATGAAGATTGGAATCAAGCCATGAAAGAAGAGATTGATCATATAGAAAAGAAAAAAACCTGGTCACTTGTGCTTAGACCAAAGAACAAGAATGTTATAGGAACCAAGTGGCTGTTAAAAAATAAACTGGATGAGAATGGTAAGTAACAAGGACTAAGGCAAGACTAGTTTGCAAAGGTTATGCTCAAGAAGAGGGAATTGATTATGGAGAGACATTTGTCTCTATTGATAGACTAGAAGGAGTGAGAACTCTGCTTGCTTACTTTGCATACAAAGGTTTCAAAGTTTATCAAATGGATGTTAAGTCAACATTTCTGAATGGCATACTAGAAGGGAGGTTTACATAGAAAAACCTGAAGAATTTATTGATTCTAACAATAAGAACATGGTATGTAGAGTGAATAAAGCTTTATATGGTTTAAAGCAAGCTCCTAGAGCATGGTATGAAAGATTGCATAATTATCTTATGAAGATTAATTTTGAGAAGACTGATGACAACAACAACCTATACTTGAAGATTGAAGGAGGTAAAGGAGTTTTATGGCTGAAATTTTTGTTGATATATCATATTTGGAGGACAAAATGCATTATGCAAGACATTTGTTGATGAAAGAATTTGAGATGCCTATGTTTGGAGAGATTAAATTCTTTGTTGGTTTGCAAGTGTATCAAACGAAATATGTTATTTACATTACTCGATCTAAGTATGTAAAGGAAATCTTGGAAACCTTTGGTATGTAAGATTCAAGACCACTTAGTACGCCTATGGTGATAGGACATAAACTATCTAAGACTAATGATTCTCTAGAGGTAAATCAAACATTGTACAGGTTTATGATTGGTAAATTGCAATATGTATTTCATAGAAGACCTAATATTGCATTAGTTATTGGGATTATTGCAAGGTTTTTTGCAAATCCTAAAGAGAATCACTTAATGGTTGTCAAAAGGATAATGCGATATTTGAAAGGGATAGAAGACTATGGTTTATACTACAAGAAAAAGGAAAAAGTTTGAATTGAGATCCTACACTGATGCTAATTGGGATAGAACTATTGATGACAAGAAAAGTACAAGTGGTGGAGCATTTTTCTTGGGAAAGAGACTAATTAGCTAGACTAGTAAGAAACAAAATTATATTTCACAATCTACTGCTGAAGTTGAATATGTGGTTGTTGCAGTGAATTGTACCAATGTTGTGTGGATTAAACATTTACTCAAAGGTATGAAGGAGGAAATCAATAAACTTGTTGCAATCTACTTTGACAGTACAAGTGCTATAAAAATATCAAAGAACAATGTGATGCATATAAAGACAAAACACATTGCTATCAAGTATCATTACTTGAGAGAGTTGGTTCAAGACAAGGAAGTGAGAATACATATTCACAAAGGCTTTACCAAATGATGCTCATGAGTATCTAAGAGGTAAACTAAGGGTGCTACCCCTATCCCAAGCTACTTAAGAAGCATGAGTAGTGCCCTACATCAATTGAGTTTCATATCATATCTTATAATTTGATGTAGAGGATCTTGATTTAGGCTCTATCTAGAGTACAAAATGAGTTAAAATAGAAGAATTACAGTCACATGCAAGGTGATAGAGGGAGAACCTAAAATTTCTAGTAACTACATAATGAGATGACAAGTCTTTGGCATTGTTGTCAAAGAGGGAGATATAACTTGAGAAGATTTGCATAGAAAGAGGGAGATGATCAGATAGAGGAGAAATATCTTGAGAAATTACTAAGAAATATCTTAAGAAAAAGAGTAGAGATTGTTGTCAAAGAGGGAGTCATAAGAAAGAGGGAGATAATGCATTTTAGAGAAAGATATAAGGAGAGATGCAGACTTAGAGAAAGATTGAGATCGGAGAGATACAGAGATAACCTGAGAAATAAAGAGGGAGATATGAAGATTGAGATTGTTGTCCAAAAGTAGAGAAAATGGAGATCATAACAGAAAGCTATCTATAGAGTTGATCATAATAGAGTTTGATTGTAGCCTATACAAAAGATAGATAGACACTATTAGAGGGAGAGATTTCAATACAAGGTATTATTTTATTTTTTGGTATTTTTGTTGGTATTGAATTGCCATCAATGCCAAAGAGGGAGATTATTGAGAAAAGATTATTGCAAGTATAAGAATGTGAAACAATCGTTATTTTGTCATTGATGTGAAACCTGCTACTTACTGGTGAGGCAATTGCATACTTTGGTCTGAATGTTATCATTTGATTTATTGATGAAGAGGACTTGAAGAAGATAGGATAACAAGAGTACCTAGAGAAAAGTTGAGTTTAATGGTGTATAAAAAGATGCACTAAGACCAGATAAGACAATGATATGGTGTACTATTTATCTACTTAAGGCTGTAACGGTTGGATACACTAAGTCTAGAAGAAGAAGAAAAGAAAAATGTGTCTACTAAGCTTGACCAAGTGATCATTAGGAGCCGAGAGATGTTAGTTCAAGTTGAGCAGAAAATTAGCTAGTGCCGAGTAAAATGGAAAAGTAGTGTATGTCGAGTAAATTTAGTATGTGTTGAGTGATAGTAAAAGGACTGTATGTATCGAGTAAATTTTAGTGGATGCCAAGCAACCCAGTGTGTGTCAAGCATTAGAAACAAGTTATTTCTGAGTGGCAACATAAAGATTTTGATCAAAGATTTGCTAAATCTAAGCGGACAAAGTTGATTTATTGGATTGTGTGAAGCATGTGGAAGATAAGCTTGATGAGTTGGTGGTACAGAATTTAAGATAAATCATTTTGAGGTGAACCTGATAAGGATTGCAAATGAAGTTTCTAGAGGAAGAGCAAAATAGAAAGATTTATATTCAATGAATCTTACCTAACCCTAAGATGGACCATTGTGATTAAGCGGGAAAATATCATAATTCTCTTTATAAGGGGCTACTAAGAAAGAGGGAGATAGTCAGATAGAGGAGAAATATCTTGAGAAATTATTGAGAAATATCTTAAGAAAAAGAGTAGAGATTGTTGTCAAAGAGGGAGTCGTAATAAAGAGGGAGCTAATGCATTTCAGAGAAAGATATAAGGAGAGATGTAGATTCAGAGAAAGATTGAGATTAGAGAGATACAGATATAACCTGAGAAATAAAGAGGGAGATATGAAGATTGAGATTGTTGTCCGAAAATAGAGAAATTGGAGATCATAACAAAGAGATATCTATAGAGTTGATCAGAATAGAGTTTGATTATAGCTTGCATAGAAGATAGATAAACATTGTTGGAGGGAGAGATTTCAATACAAGGTATTATTTTATTTTTTGGTATTTTTGTTAGTATTGGTTTGCCATCAATGCCAAAGAGGGAGATTGTTGAGAAAAGATTGTTGCAAGTATAGGAATGTGAAACAATCATTATTTTGTCACTGATGTTAAACTTGCTACTTGTTGGTGAGACAATTGCTTACTTTGGTTTGAATGTTATCATTTGATTGATTGATGAAGAGGATTTGAAGAAGATAGGATAACAAGAGTACCTAGAGAAAGGTTGAGTTATATGGTGTATAAAAAGATGCACTAATACCAAATAAGACATTAATGATTTGTGTATTGTTTATCTACTTGAGGCTGCAATGGTTGTGTACACTAACTAAGTCTAGAAGAAGAAGAAAAGAAAAATGTGTCTACTAAGCTTGACCGAGTGATCATTAGGTGATGTTAGTTCAAGTCGAGCAGAAAATTAGTTAGTATCAAGTAAAATGGAAAACCAATGTATGCCAAGTAAATTTAGTATGTGTTGAGTGATAGTAAAAAGACAATATGTGCCAAGTAAAGTTTAGTGCATGTGTTGAGCATCAGAAACAAGTTATTACCAAGTAGCAGCATAAAAAGTTTGATCGAAGATTCACTGAATCTAAGCCAACAAAGTTGATTTCTTGGATAATGTGAAGTGTGTGGAAGATAAGCTTGATGAGTTGGTGGCACAGAATTCAAGATAAATCATTTTGAGGTGAGTCTAATAAGGATTGCAAAGGAAGTTTCTAGAGGAAGAACAAAACATAAAGATGGTTAGATTCAATGGATCTTACCTAACCCTAAGATGGACGATTACGATTAAGCGAAAAAAGGTCCTAATTCTCTTTATAAGGGGATACTAAGCCAAAAGAAATGGTTGTTGGAGGTTGTTGAAGCCTAGGGAAGAGTTAGAGGAGCGAAGTTGTATTGCCTCATATGAGGGCTTAAGGGATGAATCTACAAATGACATACTGAGCAAGAAGGCTTAAGGAGTTGGATGCTTGAAAGTGGTGAACAAGCTATTAGAGACAAAGAAGATTGAAAGCCAAGTAGAATGGAGACCTAAATAGAGATCTATAATCTGCAAGTGAGTTATATTTTATTATCAGATCAAGTCTTATTGTTACTCTCTAACAATTGTGTCAGTTTGGATAAATCCTTTGGATTAAGGTTGACCTAGCAATCATTAGTAAATCCTTTAACAAGGTGACATTCTAATGGAATGTTCTAAAGTCCTCTAACAAGGCTCACTCCTAACATGGTGATTGAAATCTTCTAACCAGGTCACATTTAATAGTGTGCATTGTAACCTTTAACAACGTTGGCCTTTAACAGGGCTCACTTCAGAAGTGAGAAAATTAGTAGCATGTTACTAGGTTTTTTTCCCAAATTGAATTTCCACATTAAATCCTTGTGTCAAATATGTCATTGAATCAGATATGTTTCATGTTTATAGTTATGCAAAGTTGTTTTGACCTAGGACAATAACCTACAAATTTTAAGTATTAGATGATCTAATGGATGTGTGCATGATATGGATATGAATTTGTTAAGTGTTGAAAAGTTTGATTTGGAAATTTGGACCTTGGATAATTGATTCACCCCCACTCTCAGTCATTCTAAATATTCCAACATAAGCATATAAATAAGATCATACGTACATCAATGCATACATAAGAACATATCAAAATTACATAAACATATGAAAATATTTACATAGATATATATCATAATTATATTACCAAAAAAATTACCCAAGCATGCATAGTTGAACCAAGCATGCATAATTATATATCAAAACATGTATCTAAAGAAAAACTTCACATATGATTTAAAGTATACATTAAAGTTACAAAAAAACAAGTTTGGTCTAGAGCTCATGATTAATATAGTTAGAATCATCTTTATCTTTTATCATCTCTAAAATAAACTCATGTTCTTCAATAGGAGACCTCCACTTTTGGTTTTCGCGTCCTCTTTTTGGTAATGTCTCAAATTGTAACTTTGTCGCTATAACCAAGTGATTGTAATGTAAAACTTTTTGTCTAAAATGTATTTAATAAATTGAATACCAGTTTTATCTATCTTTATTTGTTGATAATATGCACATTCAATGACAGCTGGACCAGTTGGATATGATTGTCCATGACCATCTACAATTACTTTTGACAACTTGTATTTAGCTTTTGTACATCTTAGCAGATAATAGTCTACACTTTTGGCATTATCAAGTCCCACAACCACAACACAAATATCTCTTATGTACACAAGTAAGTAATTCTAAAATTAAAAAACTAAATATAAATTGATTTGATCATCACTTGTCAAAAATTAAAATAAAACAAAAGAACATAAATATACATATGTACACAACTATAACAACTAAATAAGAAAAAGTGCTAATAGTCAATTAAATATATAGGATCATGAATATTAATGTTAAAGTCATCATTTTCAAAAGGAGCCATTTTGATTATCTCCTTCATATCTCATCATAAAATATATTCATCTATAATTTTCTGCATTCACTCATTGGATTGTCCTTAATGCAATCAACACAAAACCATGTTTTTTCCCTTACTTGAAACAATGGAGGTTTGTATCATCATGTAGTCATCACTTGATGTAAACTTCTGATACCAACAATTATTTGACAATTATAAGGATGAGATCAATCTATATTTGACACAAATATGAAATATAAATAAAAAAATGCACATTTTAAGAATAATAAAATAATAAAATTTACATGTGTTTTTTAATTTAAAAGCATGACATGGTTCAATATAAATTAAAATTTAATTTGAACAATTTATATAAATTACCTTTCACTTCCCAAAAATAATGTTCATTGTATTGGATATCTCGACTAGCAAAATCACCTTGGCACCATTCAACAACTTTCTTTGCATCCTCCATCCTGTTACCTATACATAATCTACATGAAAGTTAGATCATTAAATAAAGAAATGATCTCTCTCTCTCTCTCTCTCTCTCTCTCTCTCTCTCTCTCTCTCTCTCTCTCTCTCTCTCTGTATATATATAATTTTGAGCACTATTTGTGAACCTATAGGTTTATGTTGCCGAAGTGCATGAATTGCACATGCTCTTGCTCCACCATGCTCCCCTTTTCCATGTCCACTTTTGAAGAAGTTCCACAAAAACTTAACATTGCTTACTTGCATGTTGCATGACCAATCAATTAAAGGTTTTACAGAATTAAATCGTTATGCAAGTAATAAAGTTGTATGTGCATATATGTATGTATGTGTAACATCATTAAATATAATATTTATCAAATTGAAATTAAATAAGAAACATAAATTTTAAATGCATAAGTTGTAAATGTAAGTTTGAATTGAAATATGTGTGTACTTAGCTGCATAACCATCATACCAAATCTAGTGCTCCAAAGCATTTGTCCCATGGTTTCTAAGATCTTCAAAGTACATTGCAAAACAATGACCCTTATAGCTCCTATCATTAAATTTATCATCATTGATGTAGAAATAAACATCTTTGATGATAATACATTAATTTGGGTCAAAAATCTCTATCCCATCTGAATCGAATTGTGCATGTTTGAGGTCACTTGCACAAATATTGCAACTTATTCAAAATGATAATATTTGAGCTTGAAGCTCTGATTGAGGGGAAAGTGTATAATTCTCAGAGAAATCTAAAATTGAAAAAATATGACCATGTGGAAAATATTTTTTGGAATCATTAAAATGTTTAGCTTGTCGTCGTGCACCATGACAATGTTGGATATGTGGATACATTATAGGAAGAAATTTGGTCATAAACTTAACATAGGACAATTCACTCTCCTTCAATAATTTTTTTTTGGATTCATCTCCTTCATTAGGGTGATATGTCACATACTCAAACCATGAAATTGGTGTTGAATCATCAACATTCTCAAATTGTAGTGAAAATTTATGCAAATCTCCACAATCTTCACATTAATTTTTTATATGTTGTACTTTGAACTTATTTGATCTTCTAATTTATCACACAATATTATAGACTTCACAAACTATGTTGTACTTCTAAGGATGATCATATCTGGATTAAGTATCGCCATAATGTTTTTTATATGATTGCAAATATAGTTAAAATTTAACATGATTTTGACAATGTAACAAGTTTTGCATACCTTATTTATGCATAGAAAGCAAGGGGAAACCTCTCAAACATTCTCTGACATATTTTCACATCTGAAAACTCTTGCTTAAATGGTTGAAATAGTTTACTTTGTGTTATATCTAAAAATGTTTTGGATGTTTAGTTTTCACACTTGTATCTTTATCTTTAATTTGTTTAGTACCATGTCTTGGAAAAAAACATGAGAGCATGTGGTCCAATATTCAATGGTTTGTCTTTTTATATATTCAACAATTATGTCTTTTCGAGGAAGTCTACAAATATTTACCCAATTATTTCCAATATTTTCATCTAACATATTTCTCCTCCTAATATATCTTTGAATAATTCTTCTAGATATCTATAGTAAATCAAAAATTGCATGAACTCATTTTATCTATGTCAAATTCCTACTAGACATGGTAGTCATCAATGGTCTACGTATAACACTTAAATTGCCTCCTTGAGTTGTGTTGTCAATTTTGTTTAATGCATGTTATACATTTTTTCTATTGTTTGATTAAAATTATGCATGTGGATTTTCCTGTCATCTACACCCAACAACTCCAAAAAAAGAGTCATCTCTCTTCTCCTAAATAACCCGACAAATAATTGTGCTCTTTTGAATATACTTTTATTTTTGAAATATCCATCCCAATTTTCTTTGCAATGTGTTTTAATAGTGCTTTCAAATACCATATGTTTAGATGGATTTTGAATAAAAGGTAGATCCTCAATAATATCCTTAAAAAATCCTATGCCAAATGATATATTTCTACCTTGAGAATTACCAATGTGTTCCCCAACTTGAATTTTATCCTTTGGAATATTAACAATTTCTTCCCAAACTTCAGTAGGTTAGTTTTGATTACATTTTGTATGACCTTTCATTTTTTCATCTCTTTCTCAGTCATATTTCCTTAATCTACACACCCCCCCCCCCCCCCACATTACATACTTTAATCTACAAAAAAAAAGTAAAATTAGAAAACTAAATATATTAATGCTTCAATTTAAAGAATTCAAGTATAAAAAGAACTTGGCAAATTGAAAACATGCCTTATTAATGATCCTTCGTATTTTTCTTTGACTCTATAGAATTATGATCAAAAGTGCTTTAAAAAATAATTATATTCTAAAAATTAGCTAGTTTTTGTACTTTTGGTTGAATTAGATTGATTAAATGTTATTTAAAAATAGGTTTATTTATATGAACATAATCGATCATATTTAGTTAGCCCATGTTTCTGCTGAGCTGATTCTAGTTGAAACATGTCTAGTCAAAACTACTTATGTGGCATCCTATGTGACAACTATAGAAGCAAAAATAGGGGATTTTTAAAACTTATGGGTTTTGAGGTTGATTTCTATAACAAAACTAAAGTTTATCCAAAAACTAAAAGTACCATTTTCCAGTTGGAGTCAAGGTCACGGTCCTATTAATTTTATAGTGTTTTCATTAGTTATAATATTTTTTTTTTGGTGAAACATTATATTTATATTAATAATAACTAGTTCAAAAATAGCTCTAGGAGAAAAGAACCAAAAAAGAAAAACTTTGGTTATTGTCTAATACAAAAAGGATGCAAAAGAAGAAAGATTGCATCTAGAGAGAATATCTATCAAGATTAGAATGAATCTTGTCCTTTTGATTCCCAAATCTAGAACATTGTGATTACAAAGAGCCCAAAACTCATGTGAATACAATTTATTGTTTGGTGTTGGAGAAAAAACCAAGAGCCAAGTGGCAAACCAAAAACTATCATAAAAGTTTCCATCGTTGATCTTCATCCAAAAGTCCAATTGAGATTATGACATTAGAAATCCATATGGTGTAAGTGCAATCCAAGACCCTGAACTACATACAATATCTCAAAAGAACAAGTGAGATCCATAAAAGTAAAACATGTAAAATCATTGAGAAGTTGTGATTTACTATCAAGTAATATTTGAGAAGGGTTTAACATTATTCTAAATATATTCTTTTGTCATAATATTAACCAAGTTGGGGAAATCGAGGACATTAAGTGGGGAAAATAAAGAGTTAATATAAACCCCATTAGTACCCAAATTAGTTAGACAATCATCTAATAGATTGCCTTATTAGTTAGAATATGTTATAATTTCAAAATATTGTAAGTAGGTAGTTTAACATTTATAAGATGCCACTTCAAAAATGGAAAAAAACATAGTAAATCATATAAAAAAACTAAAACTTTCTATGTAGCACTAGAGGAAAAAGTCCTCTTCAAGAATATGTAATTTATTTTAAAAAAGGTGCAGATTTGATACGAAAAGTTTGGTGGGAAAAAACTTGTCAATTTTTTATAAGTCTGACTTTGAGTACTTATAATGAAAGAAATATACATCGAAAACCAATGTTTCTTTTTTCCTGCACTAGCTATACATGTCAAGTAACATATTCTATACTCATAGCAAAAAAAGACCATTCAAGCATATATTTGTTTGATCAGAATTTAACCCTATATTTTTTTTTATCATTTTTCTGTAATTAAAAAATGGACTTTTAAAAAAATCCATAAATTCTTACTCACATATATTTTTAAATTATAAGCAGAAATTTCATCCAATTTTACATATTTGATTAGTTTACATCATTTTCAAATTCTAAACACAAATTCCACTTTTATATCATTAAAGTTGGGTAGTTTCCTTGTTATCGTCCTTTTCCTTTATAAAAGGTGACACATGTTTGTATTTTTACCCCAATAATTTTTTTGAGTTTGTATATTTCTATTAATACCATCTCATATACCCCATTCATTTTTTATAATTGAATACTTTCTAAAAGGTTTATACATATTTAAAATAGTGTATTTGATTACTTCATTTTTATTTTTTCACACATAATCTATAACCTTAGTCTTTCACAAAGATGCAGTTGCTATTTACACCTCTAAAATCTAAATTGTTTAGGGATAACCCTTATAAATAAAAGATGACAAGTTCAAATCAACAAGTATAAAATACAATTAATGTTCTACATAACTAACAAATGAAGCTCCTCCCACAATATTTTTTTTTACATTCCTTGATACAAAACAACATGATCAAGTGATCCTTAGTTTATAAGTGTTCAATGTCTAAAGAATAGCTCATCAAGAATTGAACTTTCATGAATACAAAGGCCTGTCACATGTTAAACAAATTTTAGTAAATGAATATCCACTAATATTTTAGCTAAAATTAAGGATAAATTATATTTTAATGCTACAATCAACCATCAAGCTACATTTTGTGATTATTATTTTTACACTAGACAAATTACTTTTATGTTCTTGAAAAATTCCCCACCTCAAAAATAGTTTTTAACTCACAATTAATATTTTTATTTAAAAGGTTGCAAAAATATTGTCTTATGATCAAGAGTCTAGTAAAACCCATGGTTTACTATAAAAAAAGATTAAATTAACAATTCTCCATATAATTTAAAAAAATATTTCACTTTGCCATTTTGTAATAATTTTCTTATAAAACGTGCTCATCTTTTCTCATAAGTATTGTTGTATTCAATTTATGCAAATTCTAGAAAGTTAGATACATTTATTTTCTAAAATCTATAGATAATAATATTATTTCATTGTGTTTTATGTCATTCTAACATCATTTTATTATTATTATTATTTGTTAAATGAATATATTAGTATGTATGAACTTACCTATACTTGTAAAACAAGTCAATGAGGGGTTTATTAATGATATTTAAGATTTTGAGGAGAAAAGTACTAGGCCAAGCACATTCTAATAACAATGCATTCCTAATGAATCTAACCCCCTAATTATTTTTAAAGGATTTAAAGAAATGATAACAAGGGGAAATAACCCATTACCTAAATCTATTCTAATAGTTATGATAAAAATCTTGACTTTATATCCACACTTTTTGATTTAATACTTGCACTCGTTGATTCAATGTCCACTTCTTTTTTTTGTAAACATTGTACTAATAATTGTGACTTTAAAGTTGTTATTATAATGATGACTACCCATAATTGAATGAAATGTACCCTTAATTGTAAAAAAAAAAACCAATCATGTGATGCTACATTAGCCGTGTAAGTATACATGCTAGTTTTGCACAACCATTGATCTCAACTTTTTTAGGTTGTCTACCTTAACAAAAAATATTTTGATGTGACATCATATTTGAGGAGATGGCTTTGAAGCCTTAATTATAAGCAAACAACTTGCTAAGTAAGCTACTATAAAAAAAAGAGAGATTGATTTAAAAATTCCACATAGGATTTTGAAAAGTGTGAACTTAGGATGCTCACATGTACTAATAACTAATCATTTTTAGCTTTTTTGGTTCATAATTGACCCATTTTTGTAAGACTACTTAGATACCTGTCTACTAGTTCTAATAAATTTGACTACATGATCATTATAGAATCTTTAAGTAGACATCGAGGGACAATTTAAATGACCACTTTTTATCCTTCAACACTTAACAAATTTATAAGGAGCTTTGTTCTTGGCCAAAATCCCAAAATCATCTTATAAATAGTTGAGCCACATTCATAAACAAAAATAAAATATGATCAAAACATAATGTATAGTTTAAATTCTATAAAAATATAAAATTAACTATAAAAAAAACTTTTGATAAGCCTCCCCTTTGTTCTTCCTAATTGTCTAAACAACAAACTAAAACACATATCTTATAGAAGGGAACCCTCATTTAAAAAAAAAAATCCTATATATTACATCATTAAGTTGGCAATGACCACTCAATTTGCTCTTCCACCTCCCCTCTCCAAACCTCCAATGAACTTCCAAGAAATAAAATTATTAAAAAAATATAAAGCATATTGAAGAGGGTTTAATGTTTCAATAAACCAAGAGTACCACAAATATACAGTTTTTAAAAAAGTGTTAAAAAAGGGGGTTAATGTTTTAAAAAAAGCTCCAAAAAAATTAAAATTGAAAAAATGTTCATCAACAATAAAATAGTTTTGTGAACATTATAAATGATACTAATAGATAATATTCACAACAAGAAAATTAAATGTAAAAAAAAAAAAAAATACATTTGAATTTTTTAATTTTTCATTGTTAGTTATTTAGATAGAAACAACTTGTTAGTATTTTCTAGATTTAAGATATGATAACATTCACATGATAATATTTTTATAATTAAAAATTAAAATATAAATATATTTTGATAAGTTAATTCTAATGATTATTATTTAAATAAATAGTAATTATAATGATAAGTAATATATTATTTCATTATATATATGTTCCATAATATTATATGAAGTACAATTATATTAGATTTATAAATGTAAAAGTATAATTTTTTTTGGATAGGTAATTGGTCAAAGCTTGGATTTTATTGTTCATTTATTATTATTGTTAATTAATTATTATTATGTGTTAATCTCAAGTATATTTGAACCCAAGACCTCCCCGATGAGAGGCTCACAATTTACCATTGTGTTGTAGGCTCTTGCCTAATTCAATAATATAATTTGATATAATAATAATAATATTTTAAATTTAAAATAGTTAGAAATAAAATTTGATAATAAAAATTAAAACTAAATTGTGGTAATTAATACTATGCATAATTTGGGGGCACCAGATAGTAGAAATTCTAATCACTAGTTAGGAGAAAGTGATTACAATATTACTATATCTATGACAACTACTAACTAGCAGTTGCATACTTTTGTGCTTGCAACAATAAGCCGATAGGTGCTAGATAATAAAATTATTTTAAAAAATATAATCTTATGTGAACAAATTAGATTATTAATAATTTTAAATTAAATATCATTATTAAATATTATTTATTTAAATTCAATTTAACAAATATGGAATTAAAAAAAAAAAAACTCCATCAAAAAATCTATTATGAAAAATTAATAAGAGAAATACAAAAAAAAATAATATGAAAAAATAACGTTTAACAAATACTTTACTTGATTAAATAAATTATAGAAACTTAAAAATAATATTTAAAGAAAAAACTAAACTAATATAAAAAATAAATTAAAATAATTTAAAAACAAAAACCTAAATCAATTTAAAAAAATAAAAGTTAAATAAATAGAGATCACAACATGAGCTAATGTCGAGATCACAAGTAATTTTTTAAAAAATAAATAGGAAAAGAAAATGAATCTATGCTCTAATTTATCCGTCATCTCTCTTTTGTCCTATGATGGATCACAAAGTGTGATCTAAACATTGATGCAAAAACTCCAACACAATCTCTTCCAAAAATTGTTACTTACTACTAGAAAAATAATAGTTAAAAGTGAAAATTTAAAATATAATCTTATGTGAACAAATTAGATTATTAATAATTTTAAATTTAAATATCATAATATTTACTAAAATCTTTTAAATAGATAAAAAAAACTATTTATTTAAATTCAATTTATCAAATATGAAAAAAATAATCATTTAAAAAAACTACATCAAAAAATCTATTATGAAAAATTAATAAGAAAAATATAAAAAAGTAACGACGTCTCTAACAAATATATATTCTATTGACTAAATAAATTATGGAAATTAAAAAAACAATATTTAAAGAAAAAACTAAACCAATATAAAATCTAAAATCTAATCAATTTTAAAAATCAAAAGTTAAATAAATAGAGATCACACATGAGCTAATGTGGAGATCACAAGTAATTATTATTTTAATTTTTTTTTTAAAAGAGAGTTAAAAGTGAAGTGAGATAAAAATTAACCGGTAAATAATTAACTGGAAGGATTTACAATTTTCCAGCTAAACTGACAGCTTTCTTAGCGAAGCATGAAGTAAAAATATAAATCTCAATAATGTGTAGATTAAAAATTTAATAGTTATGATTCTTTCCCAGTTGACCTCGTTGAATCAGTTTTAATAAAATAATATAGTGGCTTGCCACTTTTGCCTAAAAAATAAAAATAAAAATAATTAATAATTACAACAGAATCAATTGAGTTATTTAATTAATATTTTAATATTATTTGATAGAAATTATAGAAGAATGATCATAAATATTTATAATTAAAACTAATTTTTAATATATGATATAAATAAAAAGTTGGCAATATAAATTAGTACTAATGTTTCATTTTCTTAAAATGAAAAATAATATTAAAACATAATATTATGTATTTAATTTTGAAACATTATTAAATAAGTTTTATTAATTTGATAATATTTAAACATTTAGAAAATTAAAAGTTAAAATTAGAAAAAAAAATATACAAATTCATATTCATGGCATAATTATTTTTATTAATTAGAAATTTGTATTTGTTAATCAAGTATTTAATTTTTAAACCATATTATTATTATTATAAGTCATCTTTAAATATTGTCGGGCTGAAATCGCGCTCGTATAAGAGACAAAATATATAAACATGAAATATAATTTAATATATTTAGAATGCATGAAGTGAAAATATAAATCTGAAGTACTAAAAATAACTATTGTTTTCGTTTGATCTATTTTATTACGTCGAAGGTACCCTTTCTCAACAATCCCAACTCATTTTTCTTTGCATTGACGACCTGCCCTGCTCTGTAGGTGTGCAAGGCGATGAAACCTGGTTGCTATTGCCTCTTTTCAACTCAGAGTGCTATATAAAGTGTGGTTATTGTGCTTGTCGAACAATCAATCATTATCCGAATTCAGCCTCACATGCCTCTGGCCTAAACTTTGAATTTACCTAGAGCGTCGTTACTGAATTCGGCCTCTAAGGTATGTGCATGCAAATTAAATTTACATATTCATTTAGGGGTTTCTTTTTCAGCCTTGCTTTATATTTCATCCACCCACTTAATCATGTGTAAGTTATGTTTTGTAGATTCCTCCCATTCTCTTTTAATTTTCTTGTGTTTACTTTTAGGGATAAACAACATATTGTATGTGTGATAGGCGTGACTTCTGATGTGTGTTTCACTTTTCCCAAGCTGTGATTCCTCCTTGTGACCTGCGTAGGATACAGTAAAATAAAAAAACTCAATGAGATATGAACTTATTTATCACCTGCTTTGTAATTAGTCAAGAAAGGTGTTATTTCAGACCCCCAAACAATTTATTGCTGGTAATTTAAAAAAAAAACAAAATCATTGAATTTTTCGTTGCTTCCTTATCACATGTTGTAAAATCTCCTTGCAAATTAAATCTTTGAAATTTAAGATTTCTTAGAAGTTTTAGCAAACTTGTGCACAAGTTTTCAAACATGTAAGGTATCGATTCAATCCAAAGCAGAGCTCGAAGTTCACGTATATCATTCGTACAACGTTTTTGATGAGGTTGCACATTTGCAATTTGGCGGTTCAACTTATGATTTGGCAATGACTACTGTTGAATACTTATCTATGTGAATAAAGGAATCAAAATTTGAACCACTACATAAGCTGGCAGACGTCTATAAGATTGGGAAAGGTAAAGGGGTTTTTTGCGCTGTGCAGAATTTCCACTTGTTTTGCTCAATTTACTCCAGGTTTGCCTTCCACAGTGAAGTAAAATTGTACTTTTGGAATCTTGAAGATATTTCTAAACTTTTGATGGTGGATTTGTTAATTTTGGATTCTTTAATCTCACCATTTTGGAGCCAGAGTATCATTTCGGTTTAATTCAAACTGAAATGCCCTGTCCGATGCTTGCTTGTTGAACCCACTGCTTGATTTATCATTCTGCGTTATTGGATCGATATCTTTGTCTGCCTTATAAGTCAAGACATCATATCATAATTGGACATCAAGATTTTGAATACTAAGTATCATGTTGTCAATTTCATGGGAGATTAGACAAATGTTCAAAGTTTTAAGATTAGAGTGAATCACTTCGATATGTCATCATCCAGGTTATGAAGACCATATCTATATTACATAGGTCAATGTGAAAAAAAGCCGAATTAATAGGTGGTGAAACCCATTGGACAGTGGAAAGAAAAAGGGACAAGCACGACATAATGGATAGGAAAAAATTAAAGTCTCAAACCACCTCTCTATTATTACACCGAAGGCGTACCCTTTCTCAACAATCTCGACTTTTTTTTTCATGTAAACGGTTGCAGATGTGTTTGCATATGTGTCTTAGGTGTGCAAGATGATGGCGTGAATAATGTTTGTACATTCCTTCTCACCTCCTTGATTGTCTAGTGTACCCAGAAACATCTCTATGGAAGTCATTCTAGGTCATTCTCCCACCGTGCATACGCAGGCCACAAAGCTACTCGTTGGGCCATAGAGGGTTTCTAAGATTGGGATGCATTGAAGGTTTCTTCCGTGGGCGTGCCATGTAAGTCTTGGCTCACTGATCCACATAGGAGCTTGTATGAGCTTATATGGTTTTACCCTTCTACCACGAGGTGAAAATGCCTCACGCCACAGAGCTGATTGCCACTTACTATGGCCGCCCAAGCATGTCGGTTCTTGCTCAACATTTTCCCACCCATTATTTTCTTTTGCTTTGCATGCATTTCACCCAAGTTGGACTTGTAGGTATGTGCCAATTTGTTGGACATATTTGTTTCCGTCCTTTTGGCTCGTTTTTTGTTTTGAATGTGCTCTTTCTAGCCTCAACTGAATTCATTCTAACACATTTTCAATTGCTATGCACATATTTTGTTGTGGAATCTTTTCCTGCAAGGGTTTGGGCATTGAATAGTGCAGATCTTCCAGTTGTTCAGGGAAAATAGGTGTAAGTGTAGATGTTCTTAGATGCATGCACTAAGGCATCTTCTAATCTCCTTTAAGGTAAAGGGAATATCATTTGCACAATCAAGTGGAATGTGGAAATTTAGAACTAGATATGAATTTAGAAATCAGGGAACATGTGGATATCCAAATTCTCCCAAATAATGGTCCAAAATTTTGGGAGAACCCAATACCTTCAACATTGGAAGTAACAATATACCCTTAAAACCTAGAGATAGAATCATCTTTGCGGAGTCTATGGCATGTTTTCTCTGCATTTGGGAGTCTTGTTAGAAAGCTGGATGGAAGAACTAGTTGCACTAAGATATCTAACAGTGTCTTATAGTGCCTCACAGTTTCGTCTGATGCTTTAGTTCTAGTTGTCCTGATGTCAAAATCCACTTATCTTGATAGACCATTTCAGATTGCCAATTTCATTCATATCTAAAAAATTGCTAGTAAAAATGGATTTAGCTATTTAACATTTGCAACTTTCCTACGCAAGAAACATTATGTAGAGGAACATATCTGTCGGAGACTATTCTTTCCTCAGAGGTGACTGGCTCAATGCTCTTCAAGTTGCAGCTGTTAGGTATTTTTAAATGCACGTCAATTTTAAAGGCCAAAATGATGATGGTATTTTACGAAGGTTTAGGTACCTTCAAGGATTTTTGGGAGGGACTGGATATTTTCTTTACGAGTACAAATTAGGCATTCTGCGTGCCCTAGAATGCTTAATGAAGCAACTATATTTTGGGAAAGTTAAAGCAGCTACACATGTGAAATGAATTCCATCTTCAAGGTGTGATTGGTGATGGATTTCTTCATATACATTTAAAGTTTGGATGGATTTAGCTGCCTTCAAGCTTTCAGGTTGTATCAGATTATATTTATGAGACAGTTCTTAAAAACTAAATGTTTTATAAATGTTGAATCTAAACTTTGAACAATCTTCTTGAATTTGAAACAGAAGATAGCCACATTGAACCTGACCCAAGTTCATGATTGTTGAATAATAGATCTAGGCATTCTATGTTTGTTTGCTATACTGAAAATGCAGATTACTTTTCGATTGTTGCAACGATTCAATGTTTAGCACACGGTCTTGCTCACTGATCATTATATCGATTTTGTTATGTAGCCTTGCAGATTTCCATTTTGGGTCCACGACTTTAGAATACTTGTTGGACACGTTCCATACTCCAACACTCGTTGAGGACTAGCCAATTGGTTGCATTCTCGATGAGTTGCCAGCACCACACAAACCAAACGTTGAGTATTTTGGATGCATTTACCTTCTCATTTCTTGCAATGCTCTATCTGATACATAATCCAAAATAAATGTCTACTATCTGATACATATTGTGCTTCAATGAGCACAATTGCTAAGATTATTAAAGGAACAATTCACTTTGAATAATATTGCATCTATTATTAGTTGGTCTAAATATGCTACATCATAATTCCCCTCCATGGTAAATGAGTAGTATTTTTTACCCTTTTGAAATTTTGTGTATATTCTGTGACTATAAAATAGTTACAATAATTGTGCTCCTCTATAGGATATAGACTTCATCTAAGATACAACTAGAACATTTATTATATGACTACAAAATATGGATGTTGATCAGGTGCCACGGCATATGATGCCTCAAGTTATATTTGTTGCACACTCTTTTTGATTTTATGTTTCAGTTCTTATGATTCATTGTAGGATTATGGGATATTTCGTAAACATCAGGCACTGTAATTCAATTTATTCTAAATATTTAAGTTTGGTTAAATTTAGGTCTTGGAGCTGGTATACATTCTGGTGCTTCATATGGATGACAAATATCCATTGCAGGGGCCTCTTTGACACAAGCATATGTGAAATTGGATTAATTAATTCCACTAAGCTCTTATGGTTTTCTACAGTCTAGTGACTGGGCAAATATCCATTGCAGGGGCCTACTTGACACAAGCATCTGTGAAATTGGATTAATTAATTCCACTAAGCTCTTATGTTTTTCTACAGTCTAGTCTGGAAAATCTTGAACATTTGTTTTAACATGCTTCGAACTAAGATCTATATTACCATTTGTTACCATCACGGATGGGCTATGATAAATAGATAACTAAGGAAAACAGACCACTCTTCAGAGAAGAGTTTATTGGTCCTTATTTTGTAAGAATCGAAATTTGCAAAATTAGATCAAGTTTATATGTTGACTTTCTTTAGTATTTTTTTTGTATGTTTTATTAAATAAACACTCGCGAAAAATCAAGCCCACTATACATTTTGCTGGACAATTAGGTTTCCACAATGTATTTTATTTTGCCTATGATAGGACCAATTTTTTTAAAACAAAGATCCTATGAATGAGAAGCGGCATAGATTCAAAATAATTCGACCTATTCATTAAATGTTACAAAAACATCGAAGTACTTGAGGCCAGCTGTATACTTGAGGCCAGCTGTAAAAGATACAGTAAAAAATAGTTATCTTTTCTATGTAATATTGGTTGTGTTCGAGCATAACAGTAAAAATTGTTAGCTTGTCTAATCAACATTTGTGTTGAAGCATTCAACAAGTATTGTTGCAATGGTGTGGTGTGGCATGAACAGAATATGAAGAGCATTACTCTAAAACTATTGTATCTTTTAATCTGATACATAATCAACCTTATCTCCCTCTTTCCCTCTCTGTACTTGGCAGGAACTAAGCTGCTCTGCGGCCCTTGTTTTATTTTAATTTAATTCTCATTAAAGTCGGTTTCCTATATTTTCCTTAAACTCGCTTTCCTGTATACTTTGCTTTCTCTGAGCTTTTGCTAATGCCTGGTATTTTCAGTGAGTTCTGTTGATCTGTTGCTTTCCTTGGACCATTTGTGAATTTTCTCTTTGATTATTGTGAGTATTGGTTTCCTTTTGACTTCTACAGATTTGCGAATCTCAGACCATAGAAAATCCTACTTGTTCCACTATTATTTTTCCCTGAAACTAGGGTTTTAAATCTTCCATTTTCGTTGTCCATCCTTTTCCCTTCTCACTTTTGTAAATTTCAAATCCATTGTTCTTTAACTCTGAAACTACTATATCATATTTCGATGTCAGGTATTCTTGCTGAAGGGTATTAATCTACACTGGCCGCCGTCTGTTTGCCGAACATCTATAGTGGTCTGTATGCTTCGACTCTTCTATTTTTCCATTTGTATTTTTCTACCGCTGAAAGTAAGGTTTTTTTATCTTGGATTTTCATTTAGATTCTCATTGTTATGCAAAGATCCCAATTCTACAGTGTTTCTAAAAAAGCGAAATAAAACAGCAATTTTGGGTCTTCGACATTTCATTGGAAATTTCAAAAATTTCTCTGCACAGTAACCTTTTCTACCCATATTCCCTTCGGAGACCCATATGCTAGAATTTGCTCCAGATTTCCAGTTCTTTTGAGAATCTCACCGGTGTTATCTGCAAGTAAACTACATCTCGTCCAAGCCCAGAATCTATATTCCAGCATAGCAGAGTCCGACCCCCAAGCCTTGACCTGCAGGAAATCCGTCTTTTACACACACAAATGAAACATTTGTAGAAAACATCACATTTTGCCCATTCTGAACGATTAAGCAAACTTCTAAAAATATTTGTTCTCTTTCAAAAATTTCCTTGCTACACTAGCGATGAATTTGTATGCTTCACACTACAGGGGCGGGAGGTTTTCTCTTTCCAGAACAAGAAGCCCTTTGCAAAACATTTTTGAAAACACAGTTAAAAAAATGTGTATTGGAAACATTACAGTCCTTGAGAATTAACCTATATATGGCACTATATAGGAGTGTTTTAGGAAATGTAGAAGAGCATTTTAGGAAATATGCAGTCTTTGGGTCCAAGAGCAGCTGCTGATCGATAACCAGAAGCCCCTTATTCTTGATTGGTTTTTTATAATAGTTGTTATCACAGCCTGTGCACCACATTCCCACAGTGTGCTCTTCCAACCACGTGTGCCCCTGTTTCAGAGAAAAAACACAATTTTTTCCTTTATGAACTGACCAACCCTTATGTTCTTTACTACTTGACATGCTTACAGTTGACATTTCCATAAGTTACCTTACCTGGAGCTATTCCTCTACCCACTTCAGGATGCCCACCCTTGAGAATTGAACCTTGGTCTATGGTGGGAAACACATCATACTATTTATTCTCCTTTCTATTAGAATATATCTAATAATGCTCTATCTATCGTATGTAGATAGTTTCTATTTTTTGATAGTTTCTAATTTCTGTATATCCGTTTTGTATATATGAGCTTGTAAGCTCGTTGTAATTATTGATTGATTATTTAATACACAAAATAATCGAAAAATCTTTCGATTATTTTATGGCATCAGAGTTTATGTCTTAATTTTTTCAAAAATTATAGTTTCTACTAGTTCTTTGGTTTGAGGGTTTTGGAAAATCGGGGTCTGTTTGTTGAAAAATTGCGGATTTTTCTTTGGCCAAATTGTGGCTTTGGTGTTCGTTTTTTTGGCTCTGCATTTTTTTCACGCCTGGAAAATGCGTTTTTTCTTTGGAAATAGCGTTTCAAACACTTGTGTTTGCTTTCAATCTCCAGCCTGCATCAAGATTCTTGGTCGTGGTCTTCGTATTGCAGCACAAATGTGATCTCCAATCCCCGCAACGACCTCCTATCTTTGCAAAATTGTGGAAAAGGTCTGCGTTTTTTTTGGTTGCTGTTGTTCAAATCGTTCTGCGTGTTTTACAACCACCATTTCTTGGTTTGGTCACGTTTTTAGACACCAAACATGACTTCATCTACGACATCTAGGAGTTTGTAGAGACGTCAAGGCATCAACTAACTTCAATCCGCCATTTTTTTCTTGGATGACCTTTCAAGCCACAGAGTTAGGGAGACTAGGGTTTTGCTCGAAACCCTAATTTTTGGGGTCGAATTTTTTTTGTTTGCAGATTCTTGGTGGGTTTTTCGAGAGCTCAACTATGTTGTTATCCATTTTTTTTGGGTACCTCGATTTTTGATCTAGCGGATTTGCATTGTGACTGCAGATTCCTTCTGGGTTTTCCGTCTACTCTTCTGGGTACTTGTTTTTTTTTGGGTCAGCCTAAACATTGCCTCGAACTTCGTGCAAATGGCATCCTTGACCAACTTGATGCTAGAAAAAATCAACGGTTAATGGCAACAATTACAACCACTGGAAGCAGTGCATGTTAACCATCTTCGAGTATCGTTGTTTGGATGCACTTGTTCTAGGCACAGAAACTCGTCCTGCTCCCACTAGCACGCCTGGTGGGACCTCCGTTACAACAGATCAAGATAAGTTTGATGATCAGAATCGCGAAGCTGTTATGCTTCTCAAGCTCTCCGTCACAGATGATTAGCTACCTCAGATTCCCTCTGGCAAGTCGGCTGCAGATATCGGGAAATATTTAAAGGAGTTGCATGAAACATTCGACAAGAGTTGAACATTCTTTCTGAAGAATCAGTTGTTTTCCATTATTATGGATGAACATATGTCCTTACAGGTACATCCCACGAAGCTTAAGGACATTCGTGATCAGCTTGAAGCCATCGGTCGGACAATGTAGGAAGAAGATATGGTAGTTATTACTATGAAAAGCTTGCCAACATCTTATGAGCATTTCATAGAGACTCTCAACATTACCTCAACTAATGTTGATCTAAAATTCCCAGAGTTGTGCACCAAACTCCTACGGTAGGATCGCTGGAAGCAGCAGTTTGGCAGCCGTGCTTCCTCAACCTCGTCAGAACAAGCCTTTGCAACTAAGTTTCAGCCATCTCAGTCATCTCCACAGGGTAGTTCCCATCAATTCTCAGGCAGTCTTTAGTAGAAGAGTGTTCAATGTCATTACTGCCATAAGTATGGCCACATGAAGAAAGATTGTCGTCAATGACTCGCTTCTGAACATAAGAAGATGGGAGGGTCCAATCAGCATGCCAATGTTGCTGAACATTTTGAGACAAAGGAGTTTGTGTTCTACGCTTTTATGGCTAAAAGCCCTTCCGATTCAGCATGATCCTTTGCTTGGTATATTGACTCTAGTGCTTCACGTTATTTCTCTCATCGACGTGATTGGTTTACGGATTTCTATCTATACAGCGATTCAGTTGTGTTTGGCGGAGGAGAGGAGTTCAAAATTATTGGCAGAGGAAATGTTCAGATACAGTCTAGTGGGTGTCAACTCATCTTTCTCAATGTCTGCTACGTTCTTGGTATGGCACTCATCTTCTCCGTGTGATTCAGATCATGAGAAATTCTCCTCAATTGGATGTGGTGTTTAGTGCCCACAAATGCTCTGTTATTGGTCGAGAGATTCATCTTACTATTGCTACTGGTCTAGAGGATCATGGCCTATATCGGCTCATTGACACTGGTGATTCTCCTGAAATAGCTATGGCAGCTTATGATTTATCTCTCAGCACTTTGTGGCATCAGAGATATGGACATCTCAACATCTAGAATCTCTCTTAGCTATCCCGGGAGGAACTTGTTTCAGGACTACCTCCAATTCAGCTGCAACATATTGGAGTATGTGACGCCTGTCAAGCTGGCAAACAACATTGGACTCCCTTCAAAGATGGAGATTCTTGGTGTGCATTTCAGGTACTTCAATTACTTCATGTTGATATTTGTGGTCCTATGAATACATCTTCAGTGATTGGTTGCAAATATTTTTTGCTTATTGTTGATGATTTTAGTAGAAAAATGTGGGTGTACTTTCTTAAACAAAAATCAGATGCACTTAGTACGTTTTAGAATTTTAAGTTGTTGGTTGAAAACGAGTTTGGTTGTAGTATCGTTTTGGTTAGAACAGATAATGGGGGGGAATTTTGTTCTCACGCATTCTCCAGTTTTTGTGCTAAACATGGCATCAAGCGCCAATTCAACACACCTTACACTCCTTAGCAAAACAATGTTGTTGAGTGTCGCAATCGTACGATTGTTGAGATGGCTTGTTCTATGTTACAACATAGGAGTGTTCCTAATAAGTATTGGGCAGAAGCAGTGTTTATTGCTGTTTACCTTCTCAATCGTTCCCCTACTCAGGCTGTCAAGAACAAAACTCACAAAGAATTGTGGTTTGGTTGTAAGCCCAAGATCAACCACCTGAAGATTTTTGGCTCTCTTGCCTATGTCTGGTTTCCTGATGCTAAATGTTCCAAATTAGATTCCAAGACTCAGAGAATCATGATGATAGGGTATAGTGACAACCATAAGGCCTATAGATTGATAGATATCGACATTGATCATCTTATCTTTAGTCGTGATGTTGTTTTTGATGAAATTCAAGGACTGTTTCTGTCCTCTTCTGAGCAATGTTTTGAGGAACAGCCTCATAGTGTTCCCCTTCTTTTAGCACCATCTGATGGGCAGAATGATATAGATAATGCCTGCCCTGGGACACCTGATGTTGATCCTATTGAGGCTCCTGAGAATGATCCTCCTCCTGTTGTTGCTCCCGAACCTCTTCTAGCTCCTCCAAAGGTCAGCTCTTCTACTCTCCGACCCAAATGGTGGATTAAAACTATTAGTGATCTAAGGGATGATGAGCTCATCGAAGGTAGAGTTTCTCGAAATAAGCGCAAACAAACAGTTAATTTTGCTCCTATGGCTAACATTCATAGTGTTTATGAGCCCTAGACTAGACTTATTCCAAGGCTAAAGGTATTCCTGAATGGGAATAAGCTATGGAGGCTGAACTTCAGAGCATTCAAAAAAATCAAACTTGGGTTCTTTCTGATCTTCCTGCAGGGAAGAAGCGTGTTCGCTGCAAATGGGTATACAAGGTCAAATATAAAGCTGATGGCACCTTAGACAAGTATAAGGCTCGTCTTGTTGCTCGAGGGTTCTCACAAAGGGAACGTATTGACTATGAGGAGACTTTTGCTCCTACAGCTAAAATGAGTACCATACAGCTTGTTCTTGCTCTAGCAGCTTAGTTCGGTTGGAAAGTTCATGAAATGGATGTCAAGAGTGCTTTTTTGAATGGTGATTTATAGGAAGAGGTCTACATGACGCAACCTTCTGGATTTAAGGTTGCTGGTCAAGAACACAAAGTCTGTAAGCTTGTCAAAGTTCTCTATGGTCTTAAACATGCTCCTCGGGCTTGGTACATGAAAATTGATAAATATTTAACCGACCATGGTTTTCAGAGGAGTCCATCAGATTCAAACCTATATATCAAACATGTAGGTGATGATGTCTTGTTTATCATTGTTTATGTGGATGATTTGATCATTATTGGAAGTTCAACACATTTGATCGCGAAAATCAAACAAGATTTGTGCAACACTTTTGATATGACAGATTTGGGACTCGATTTGTGCAACACTTTTGATATGACAGATTTGGGACTCTTGCACTGTTGTCTTAGAATTGAGGTATGGTAAACTGAACACAGTATCTTTCTTTCTCAGTCCAAGTATCCTAGAAGTCTTCTGGATGGGTTCAGAATGTAGGATTGCAAACCTGCTCTCACTCCTATGGAACCTGGGCTCAAATTATCAACTTAGTCTGATTCACTTATTGTAGATGAATCCTTGTTTAGACAACTAGTGGGTAGTCTCATTTTTCTTACTGTCACCAGACTTGACATTAGGTTTGCTGTAAGCTATGTCTCCCGCTTTATGACAGCACCCAAGACTGATCATTGGACAGCTGCAAAGCATGTCCTGCGCTATGTGAGTGGTACTCTTGATTATGGTCTTTTATACACTCAAAAATCTGATTCTACACTATGTGGCTACACAGATTCAGATTGGGCTGGCTTTGTTGATGATCGTAAGTCTACCGCCGAATATGTGTTTAATTTAGGATCTGTTGCTATGACATGGACTAGTAAGAAGCAACAGGCGGTGGCCTTGTTGCCGACTGAAGCAGAGTAGCGGGGAGCAGTTAAGGCAGCTTGCGAGGTAGTTTGGCTTCGGCCGATGCTTACAGATATGCATGTTCCTCAATCAAGACCGACTCCTATATTTTGTGATAATCAGGGAGTACTCAAACTGGCAAAGAATCCGGTCTTCCATGAACGAACCAAGCATGTCGAAACACATTGTCATTACATTCGTTAGCTGGTTGAGGACAAATCTATTCAGTTGCTGTATGTTCCAACCTTAGAGCAGTTTGCTGATATCTTCACCAAGTCTCTCGGTTCTGATAAATTTGTAAAATTCCGGGAGGCTATTGGTGTTATTGATAGATTAAGCATTATGGGAGAGTATTAGAATATTTCTAATAATGCTCTGTCTATCGTATGTAGATAGTTTCTATTTTCTGATAGTTTCTAATTTCTGTATATCCGTTTTGTATACATGAGCTTCTAAGCTCATTGTAATTATTGATTGATTATTCAATACACAAAATAATCTTTCATTATTTTACCTTCACCTTTGCCTTGTTACTGTAAATCATTTGAGCAACTTATGAATCTGTTTTATTTCTCTCCATTGTAGAGTAATGCATGTACTTTGTTTAAATTGCTTTGATTCTTTATTTTAGTATAAATCTTTATCTAATCTTGTTTTAGAGTGGGAATTCAAAATTTTTAAAAAGTGATTTGTTTCGTGCATTATGTGGAAATATATCCAGGTTAAATTACAATGCTTTGTCATATATTTTGAGTTTCGAAGCTAGTGCCCCCTCAAGAAAGTTTCAATGCTCTTACCACTTGAGTTCTAACCATTTTGTTATGGTATCTATGCCTCTGTTAATTAACACAGAGTATATGATAAAAATATGAACTCTAGAACATCAACAGAGATTAGCTTTTTAAGGCCAAGAAGTTTTTTTAAGGCATTTCTAAACAGTAGAGTAGACCTTTGAAACTTTCTATCATGCTTAATTTGATCATTTACATACACTTTCTATGCTATGATGAACATATATGGTATCTATCTATGTTTATGCTTATCTGGACATATATACTACTTACTATATTATGAACACGTTTAAAATCTGTTGTATTTTGAAAATAGCAATTGTCATAATACATTCAAAATATTTATAATTTTGTTATACGTTTCAAATGATGTTCATACTATGTTTCCTGTCAAATTCCAAATTTACTTTGCACCATAATATTCTAAAGGTTTCTAAATGCACAAAAAGGTTTTCAAAACTGGTCACTAACTTTCAGCTGTTTTGCTAGATTTGTTTAAAAAACGCTAAGTTGTTATAGATTCATTATAATACATGTGTACAAAAGTATTTTTCTTGGTCCATACTAAACTATCCACCAGGTCTATTTTCTTTCTCATGTATTTCGCTTAAGCCTTTCTTGTAATGTATACTACAACTTTGAAAGTAAATTGAGTTTAAATGAAAAACATTCAGGTACTCCTGCCTCCTTCCTTTCCTACCATAGCTAGACATTTTGCTTGAATGCACACCAATTTTACAGACAATGCTCATATTAAACGCATGCTTCATTGCAGGAAACTTGCATTGCTGCTCCTGCATTACAATTACATGACATTGCTGAAAGTGTTTCAATAAACAGGTATGATTTGTACAGTTATGATTTAAGCTTCGCAAGTACTACAATAATCAGTACCATAAGTACAAACGTCTCATCAAAATAAATAGTTATTTCGTGAATGGATGACCTACTCTCGGGATAAATGGTTCAGAACTCAATACTATAATGTCTCAATGTCTGCAGACCCATTTTATAGACTTCAATTCAGCTGGATGTTTACTTGCTTTGTATCTACAGCAACAAAACAAGCCACATATATATTTTAAAGTGCTGAAAGTGTTACAATAAATAGGTATGATTTTCTTGTTTGCTGATATAAAATTATAATTACTTTATACTTGTACAAGATCTTCACATTATGAATTCCATTCTTTGCTCATATGAGCTGACGACAGAAAGCTTCTCTCTTAATTCAAACTTGCATCCATCTTGCAGGAGATTGTTTCACTGTACACTTCAACCTATGGCGAACTTTTACTCCTAGTTCTGTTCTATGTTTCAAGTACTACTTACATATCAAGCCACATATATAACTCTTATGTTTCTTGATTGACTACCTTTAGCCCACAGTATATTATGTAATCATTCTACTATTAAATCTATATTTAATCTCAATTACATATTTCTTCTAAGTGATTCTTCCACTCTTGTGCATTTCATTTCATTGTGCTAAAAATTATAACTAATTTAATTTGCCTTTCATGCAATACTACTTCAGTCATATAATTAACTCAATTAGTCTTCCATGCATTACTACTTCAGTCAACCATAAAAACATAAAGGCGGGAACTCTGGCACATGTGCCCCTTGTTAAATAAAGCGTTAAAAATCAAGTGTAGCACAATTATATTTAAAAATATTATTTATTCCTTACTAGCTAGGCCATTCAGAAGCAGCAGTTGTTGAAACACTTATTCTCAGCATTTCATATACATGTCCTGTGGGTAATTTTGGGAAAATAAAACTAGGTCAGTTGTTCATTTAAGAATTATCAATTATAAACGTTCAATCCGAAAACACAAGACACAGCACTAGAGGAAATTGCAGGCGGTTGGAAGAGTGGGAAAAGAGCTCATCAGCTAGCGACATTGCATTCAATCCTCAGGTTCCTCTTTTATTATACCATGGTTAATGAAGATCTCCTTTTCTCTCGATTCTGTGCACATGAATTTATTGCCGAACATAAGTAATAATTGGATTTCTTGTTTTGCTTCTACATTTACCCCAGTGATTGTCCATGGATGTTATCAACTCTGGCTATGTAGTCTTCTGTTAACTCACGGGCTTGCTTATTTGGCTCTTTCATTGATTTGGGCGGCCATAGTGCTTGCCCATCGCATGATGTGCTTCCTTTTTGGGCTTTTCCTTTCGTCGCAGCTGCTCTAATGGTTGTGCTTGTCCTTGGAAGTTGTCGATTTGCTCTTTTGGTTGCCTGAGTGCATGCCATTCTTCTCTTTGTGAACAGGAAATAAAGGGAATCCACTTAACTTTTGTTTGTTAAGTGCAGAGATGTCTTCCAGCGAATGGAATGAATATGAACAAAACCTTATTTTGGCCAACACGGCCTTTATCATTTACAGCACAATCAAATCGGGGTTCAAATCAAATCGCACGCTATACTATTAAATTGACTGGTTATAATCTAAGCTTGGACCAAGCAATCACCGCACATCCAAGGTAGCATGTGATGTGTTTGACAAATTGTCAGAATAAAACCACTATCCTTATGCTCGCATATAGAGAGGGGATGTTGAAGTCAATGAGTAAAGTTACTACCAATGTTTATAGAAAGAACACCAATAATTGCTTAACCCAACATATTACAAGAGAGCCAAAAGTCTTGGAATTCAAATGATGCCCATGTTGGAAATTAATAGTAGAGGATGTGTATGAATGGTTCGCTGTCCAAGTTTCAGAAATTATTGATTCCATGCGACTAGCAATTCATGGACGGGCATCAAAGAAGAACTTTAAGAAGATAGTACCTTGTGGAATGCTATGATAATAATATTAACAGAAGATGGGACTGTTGAAAAAGCTTTAAGAAACTTGAGCAAGTAGAGTCCGCCAGTGTATTGATACACTCATGAGTGTAATTCTGAACCCATAATTCTCAACTGTGAATGCCAAGTCTGAGACCATGTGGAAAATTGCCACCTATCCAAAAGGAGGTGTTGTGCACACCAAATTTTGCTACCACTGTATGTATTGATATGAATCGATGAACCTTGGAATCACGGCTGGAGTCGTTTTATCTGCCGCCATGAGGGTGTACTGAATATATTTCTAGTTTTCCAATATAGACTTGCCGTATACCAAAGAAATTCCTGAAGTGTTAACATTAAATATAATGTTACAGAGTTCAATTGAATGCGTACCTTGAAATTAGTGAATTTTTTTTTCACGGAATTTAAAAATGGATATATGCATTGGGAATTAGTGAATTCTTCTACAGAAGTTAAATACAACATATGCATTAGGAATGTGTCATGAGATTAGAATTGGGTATATAATCTCGAATCTAAGTGAATGCATGTTAAATTAACACATTAGCCAAACAGTGACTGTACTGAAGAATTTAGATACTATATTCTGACTGTTAAATAGAGATTGGCAGTACCAATCCATGGGCAATTACAGTCTGGTTCTCAACCAATGTGTAGATTTAAAAACCAACAAAAGCCCCATAAAGAAATCTGTGCTCGAGATATGTATGGAAAGGAGATTCAGGAGCCACTGTAGCATGACTGAGATGTTACACGGTTATGCTAATTGAACTCCATTGTTGCATTATGTGAAGAATTCCGTAATTTTTCCTTGGTTCAATAAGTTCACACGGTCTTGAATGTAATAAGTACTTCTGCTTCAGCAAGCTTGATAATTGTATGCCTATGCGGATTTGTTATTTTAACTTCTTATGAAGCACTGTTTTTCCTCAAGGATAACTGTTGTTAAAAGAAATGCCTATACGATGGAATGTATGCGAGAAGTATGTCTTTTTGATTACTGCAAATTAATCATTATTGTCAGTGAGTGCATCTGGGTTTCCTCATGGGATGGGTGTAATCTGTAATGTGGTTTATCAGCGAGGGATAGAAATGGATATAGTGTGCTTTTTTCTTTCGATCAGCTAGTTAACTGAATAGAAATGGATACACTATGTTTTGTTTCTTTCTATCAGTAAAATCTGGATCAAAGTGCTTTGGTCAAAGCCGTTTATTTTTACTACACATGTAGATATGTTGTTGACGCAGGAGCATCTTGCATGGGAAAATTATTGAAAAAAAAAAAATTGGGGAAAAAAAAAAAAAAAAAAATCTGGAGAGAGAAAGTGACGAAAATTAGAGGAGAAATAAAATAAAAAATAAAAAGGGGAAAAAAGGAGAAAAGAAAGGAAAAGGGGATTTCTATTTTCGAGGTGCATAGGTGGCATAATAGAAAAAATAAAAAATAAATGGTTGTCATTCCATTTATTGAGGTGTGTGGGAAGAATTCTAGAAAGTTATGAATATTGTAGAAAGTTGTGGATATTGTAGAAGGTTATGGAAGTTGTAGAAGGTTGTGGATATTGTGTAGGTGGAATTCTAGAAGGTTGTGGATAAGTCATGCATTGGGTGGTAAGTGCTTATTTAAGCAAGGCATATGAGCATTTCTAATCAAGCTTGAAAAGTGGAAGCTCGAGAAGGAGAAGCTCGGGAAGTAGAAGCTTTGGAAGGAAAGCTTGGAAAGGTGAAAGTTGTGGAAGGTGAAGCTTGGAAAGCTTGGAAGGCTTCAAGGTGTGAAAGAGAAGGAGGAAGTGAAGAGTGAGTTTTCCTGAGTCGGACAGAGCGCTGAATGTGAGGCAGTTTACAGCAGGATTATGGTGGAGTTGTGAGTGTAGACAGAGCGCTGAATGTGAGGCAGTTTACGCTTGGATCTTGGATAAAGTTGGAGAAGAGCTAGTGATTGCGGTTTAGAAACAAGGAGGTTGCTTGGTGGCTTGCGAGCACAAGTTGAGATCTTGGAGGTTTCTACCAGAGTGTGGATCTGGACTAGCTTGGGCTTGGATTGGATCTTGAGAGATCTTGCAGAAAGGTTATTGTAATTGCTAAGGATTTTCAAGTTTAATAAAATTTCTTGGGAAGCATTTTATCTCTCTTTGTCTTCATATTGTTGCATTCTTGGTTATGAGTTGGTAGGGTGGTGTGGCCCTTCATCAGTGGTATTAGAGCGTACCTTCATCAGTTGTTATTGTTTTTTTATCTTGCCACATTTTGTGATTAGGTTACTTAGACATATGTGGAAAGTAGTATGTTTCACGGCTGCACCAAATCCACCCGAACCTCTTGTTCTAAGTTGCTAGACTTCTTGTGCCATGGTTGGGGCGTTCTTCATGTTAGGAAGAACCCTGGGGGAGCTAAACACTCCGTGTTTGGTGTGGTAAAAGCGCTTGGGGCACACTCCCTTCTTAGATAGCAGAAGGACGATGTCCGATGGCTGCAGAGACTAGGACTTGCAGATGGACGTATGTTTGAGGCATCTGGTTTCGAAAGTCTTCATGTGATGAAATGTCTTAGTCATTGATGTAATTAGTCAAATGATAGGATATAATTATGTATTGATGCATCCATTTGCATATTGTACAATCAATCATATGGATTTTATTGTTGTGTCATTAATGTATGATGTGTAGGTCAACATCATTGAATTCTACACATCATACATTCATGACACTCTAATTTCTTAAATAAGTAATATTGTTTATTTTGATTTTGGTTAATGACAGGGATAACTACTTGTAAATCCTGATTATAGTTTAATTACTTGTATTCATCTTTGAATTCCGCATTCTCACACATTTGATGACGTGGCTTTTCTTAGCAGGATAGGGATCTTACAAGTTATCTTCTTTGGAAGGATTTTTGGATATCAAACAGATGTGCTTGCTGGACAAATTGTAGTTTTATTTCAAAAGGTTTGACAGGAGTCAATTAATGTTGAAATATAGCATCCGTTGAAGTGATATACTCATTATATTGAGTATTTGTATTCATGATTTATATGAACATTGTTTTATGTCTCATATTATTGATACACACACACACACACATTTAACTAATCGGGCTGTTATAATCAGAGGAGACTATTATGTTATGGAGTTCCTGAATGTAATTGTTTTACCACCACATGATTGTCGATTGAGAAGCAAACTAATTGTGTTTGCTTATACACTGATGGTGATCAAATAGGGACATGACCCTACACAGCCTTTGGCCACATAGAGTCATGTCTCTATGGGACATGACTTTTTATTGTTAAGGTCGGATTGATTTTAATCAAAGAGAGACTCGTAGATAGTTTAATTAAAGTCACAACTTTTTTATGATGTACACAAGTGGTAGGCCCATTAAAATCACATAGTTGCATGAATTATAGTCCTCTTGATTGTTACAATTTATCGATCATTGAAGATTCCACCACAACATGGTTTACTCCCTCTAAATCAATATGATTGAGATCATTGAAGGTTGATGAAACCGTATCCTCTATTTGCTCCCTCTCTTTCAAAGTTGTAGTTGATGAAATGTCAAATGTCCGATTCCTTCTAAATCTCAATCTCCCTCTTCTTGTAATAACAATCTCGGAGGAAAAGATCAAGGCAAACAATTCTTATAGTACATATAGAAATACAAATAAGAATGTTAGTATTTTAACTCATGCCATAACAAAAATACTTAGTGATGTATAAAAGTCAGAATATAAATATACTTCATCTTTACCTTGTAGATTCTCACAATGAATTTTATTTTATTTTTTATGGTTGATAAACATTATGTCGAATTATTTAATCTTTTATTACAAGTCCATTTTAATAAAAAATAATTTTATATCACATTAATTGTTAATTCCATTATATATATATATATATATATATATATATATATATATATATATTCTAGAACAAATATTCCCTATCTCCTTTATAACAAATATTTCCTATCTCCTTATAATATATATATATGAGGAGACAGGAAATATTTGTTATAAAAAAAAAAAAAAAAAAAAAAAAAATATATATATATATATATATATATATATATATAAAATGGAATTAACAATTAATGTGATATAGAATTATTATTTTTTATTATAATAGACTTGTAATAAAAGATTAAATAATTCGACCTAATGTTTATCAACCATAAAAAAAAAAGATTCATTGTGAGAATATACAAGGTAAAGATGAAGAATATTTATATTTTGACTTCTATACATCACTAAGTATTTTTGTTATAGATGAGTTAAAATACTAACACTATTATTTGTATTTCTATATGTACTATAAGAATTATTTGCCTTGATCTTTTCTTCCGAGAACGTTATTATAGGAAGAGAGAGATTAATATCAGCTGCAACTTTGAAAGAGAGGGAGCAGATAGAGGATACATATTCATCAACCTTCAATGATCTCAATCATATTGATTCAAAGGGAGTAAACCATGATGTGGTGGAATCTTTAATGATCAATAAATTGTAACAATCAAGAGGACTGTAATTCATGCAACTACATGATTTTAATGGGCCTACCACTTGTGTACATTATACGAAAGTTGTGACTTTAATTAAACTATCTACTAGTCTCTCTTTGATAAATGAAACTTGACGTATGAGTTGTGTAGTCATTCAACTGGCACAATCATACTCGATCAAGATGTTGGCGCATTGTGAACAAGTTTGTGTTCTCTTCTGCTATTAAGCTTAATGAATGTTTGCAGCTTTAATCGATGAAAAGAGCAAGTTGGAACTTAGAAAGGAGTTGTCATACTTGATACAAATTTTTTCAACAATATAAGAATGAGTGGAAATTTTATATTGTGGGGGGAATAATAGTCAATGTTCCATTCTCACTTGAACCTTATTTAGAGGGGAGATGTTCCATTCTCAAATAATCTAAACAGACAATTTCTAAATCTTCATGTGCAGATAAGTATTCGTATCTTTTATATTTATCTACACTTTGTAGTCTCTCTCTTATATGTAATTCTTTACATACTATAGGATTATTTGTTTTGAAGATGTTCTTATAGGAAAAGAAAGTTGGTACTTTATACACGCTACCAAATATTGTGCAGACTCAATCTAATGATAGTAGCTCTAAAGACCTTGATGATCAAGATGGATAAAATGGGGCTCTTGAAGCAAGTATCTTTGATGATTAACATTATGAGATTCTTCTACATTAAGAGGGAGTATGACACTTCTTCGAAGGCAACATAGGAGCTTAGAAGATTGGTACTCAGAGGGAGTTTAAAAATACATGTGTGTGATTGCATGATTTTGATGGGCCTACTTCTATGTATATCGTGAGAAAGTAATGACTTACCGCCAAAAAATCAAAAGATTGATATTAGATTTAGAGGGAGTTCGAAAGGCATCCTTGGGTGAAGAGAGTTTCTATTGGAGTAACTAGACGACCTGACTTCCCAAGATCATTATTCAGAGGGAGAATTTTGGGGTGTAATCCTTTGTTAATGATATCTTGTCTATGAGGAGAAGTTCTAAGTGAAATTCTTTGCAATGCTTTTTTCTGTGAGAGAATGAGGTGAAAGCCTTTGTTTGATTGGGTTCATGGTGGTTACTATTTCACATATGATATGTAATGAAAGGCGACAATCTTTCATCGATATATATATATATATATAAACAGAAGGTAACTATTATAAGATGATGATCTTATAAATGGTAGACCTATTATCATAATAGACTTCATTAAGTAGTTGTCCCAAAGTGCTGGAAATCATGATAATGAACAGATAGAAGGTAATCTTTGTAAGATGATGATCTTGCAAATGATAGGCCTGTTGTTATGACAGTTTTGTTTCGGATATGCCGGAAGTCGTTGATAACAAAAGCATTATGATTTCTCTAGATATTGTTCGGACAATTAGAGATCATAATATATGTTATGATAGTGTTCATAATATTGTGATTGTAGTTATTTGACAAGTCACTATTTCAGAGTGTTAAAGTTAGATAATATGTTGTGTATAGGTATCCTTGATATTGATATCTCATAAAATGTTTTTGTCGCTTCTTCCTTGCTAAGAGGGAATGTTGAAGTATAGCATCAGTTGAATTGATATACTCATTACATTGAGTATTTGTATTAATGATTTATATGAACATTGTTTTATGTCTCATATTATTGATAAGAATATATATATATATATATATATATATATATACATATGTATATGTATATGTATATGTATATGTATATACATATGTATATGTATATGTATATGTATATGTATATATATATATATATATATAGATATGTATGTATGTATGTATGTATGTATGTATGTATGTATGTATGTATATATCCATTTATTTACAAATGACTTTACTTAACTAATCGGGCTCTTATAATCAGAAGAGACTATTATGTTATGGAGTTCTTGAATGTATTTGTTTTACCACCACATGATTGTCGATTGAGAAGCAAACTAATTATGTTTGCTTATACACCGACGGTGATCAAGTAGGGAAATGACCCTACGTCGCCTTTGGCCACGTAGAGTCATGTCTCTATGGTACATGACTTTGTTGTTAAGGTTGTAGCTTTTGTCAGATTGATTTTATCATGAGATACCTTGTTGATGGTAAATTATCTTTAAGATAAATATCTTATATAATGTATGTAATATAATATATATTATATATTATGCATTATATATTACATATATGGTTAATATTAATATTACATATATGCTTAAAGGTGAGTTATACATATAGTTATTTATTAACTAATGATGATCAACTATGGGGACATGTCTTTTGAAGAGCAAGAGACATCTCTCCTCATATTTATACGAGATCCAAATCTGCATTTGGAAACCATCAATAACAATGGCCATGTTAGTACATTTGCAGAAACGATCCATGTTACTTAAAAATTAAATCCAAATATTTTGTTTTGGATAACTCAATTCTATCATAAAATAACAATGATATTCTGAACTTCAACTTATAGATTGAACTTGTTGGGCACACAGCTGTCTCCAAGTCTGTAAGATGAGAGGGTATTAGATTGTTCAATAGATTAATAACCTTGAGAATCTAAAATTCATTGGTCTGGAATTTGTGGTAAAAATTAATAATTTAGGGTCAGTAGTCAGTGCTTACTTTCAGAAGAACATTCAAATTTACGCATCAAAATCAATACCCAAGTCATTGTCTTGTAAGTTCATAGATACAAATAGCAGTCCTCCTGTCCTTAATTGTCAAACAACTTCGTTATAGATCTTTCTGGCTGATTCGTTGTTAGGAGTGTTAATATATTTGTTGGTATCACTTGTTCAGTTTTGAATGGTTTTTGTCTATTTACCGATGGTTATGATCCCAATTTTTAATGAATGTCAAGTGCTGTGTAGAAAAATAGAACTAAAGTTAACATCAGCATAAATAAATATTGAAAGATCTGCTACAACAGTTAAGGATGAAAATTCTTCATTATTCAATGATAACCGGAGTACGATGTCTATGCTTATATAGATTTTGAGCTAACAGTAAACTAGATGCATGGTAAGGAAATTCCTCCAAGTGTACGGTAGTGGAGGAAGTCTATATGACAACTAGCCAGAAAAAAATCAGTCAAGATTTTGAACTTCAGTTTAGTTAGAACAACCACTTAATGTGGCGAGAATAAGTGAGTCAGAATGTTGATCTTCAGTTCAGTTGGAACAACCACATACATGTGGCAAGTTTTCAATTTTTCAACAGGCGATATACATATTCTTTTCATATAGCGTCTAGTAATTATTTATCAATAGTTATGATTTTTATTTCTTAAATGTCAAAGCCAGATAAATGGTCTGAAATTTTAGGAGATCTTTGTTGTGTTAATGGCTTCTATTTATTACATATTCAATAAAATAAAAAGCTTCTGTTTTAGGTACATAATCAATAAAATTAGGAACAGCTGTCTTCATGCATGATTACTAATCAAGATGAATCTAGTGATGTCAAGGGTGATATACATATTCTTTTCATATAATGTATGTTTAAAGTCCAGTAATTATTAATTAATATTTACCAATAGCTATGATTTTTATTTCTTAAATGTCAAAGTGAGATAAATGTTATGAGATTTTTGTTGTGTTAATAATTTCTGTTTATTACATATTCAATAAAATTAATAGCTTCTTTACGTACATAATCAATAAAATTAGCAACTGCTATCTTTATGCATGATAAGTAATCAAGATGAAACTAGGGTTAAGTCTAAACCGAATAAATTTTAAATGCATAGTATGTAGTTATTGTAGACAATTACATCATTTTGTAAAGGAATTTAATATTTTGCTTTTGGTTAAGCAAGTTTTACAATCTTGTTTATGTTTAGATAATTGTTCTCTCTTCTAATTCACATTCTCGTGCCAGCTGATATTATTTGAATTTTCAAGTCCAGAAAGAGTAAGTCTACAATGGCTGGCTCTCGACTTCAGAAGAATAAGCCACATAAAACTCGGTTTGCATCAAAATCTTCAAGGCATATACACAAACTATCTGAGTCAGGTATGCATTTTATATTGCAATTTCTATGATACATCTTATTAGGAGGAATAATAACTTGCATTCTATAGTTCAATATATTTTGTCCATTTGCTTTAGTAAATCAGTAAGGTGTCATAATAATCTTAACAAAGATGGAGGTCTTTGTTGCCTTGTGTCATGCCTTTTCATAGTGCTTGATCATGAATATGTGCAAGGATGATGAATACATGCAATCTGAATTTATACAGTATTTTTATCTTGTACTTTTCATGATACTATCTGGGGGGGGGGTATCTTTTTTTTGTAAATAGTTAAATATATTTTTCCCATTTGCTGCAATAAATTAGTAATTTAAATGAATCATAATAATCTCAGGGTATCCTTTCTTTGGAGGTCTTCCTTGCTTTGTGTGCATGCCTTTTTATAGTATTAGACCATTCATTCGTGAAAGGGTAACAACTCCATGCAATCTGAATTATACAGTATGATTATTAGCCGGAGTCCATTAGCATTGGACAGAATCTATTTCTGCCTTTTTTTCTGGATCGAAACTGCTTCATAGTCTTTTCAGAACCACTGAGAGGGATCATTTGGATATATAACTCAAGTTGTTCGCTAGCAATGGTATAAGCAAGAAGTAGAGGCAGATTTCGTATTTTGGTTGATTGTAGATAAAGTTAAAAGATTCAGGATCCACCAAAAAATAGAATATCAGATGGACAAGCAGAAGAATATCTATTTCTAGTCAAGGAATACCTTAGCAATTGTACTACATCCAATGATTTACTGGAAGCTAAGGTAGAGTTCAAATCTTTTAAAACTTGTTAATGTTTTATCCAGAAATAATGATAAACAACAGTAGAATAAAAAATAGGCACAAACAGACACAACAGCTTATCCTGGAAAAACCCTTTTGTTCAAGTACAATGCTCTCAATTGAATACCATATATTGACACACAAAGCAATCACATATATATTGAATTGAGAGACTTCATATTACAACCGAAGGTTTCTTCAATTTCCAAAAACAAGTCTCTTCATATTTCCAAACACATGACTCTTCACATGTTGCATGTCTCTCCATATAATAGAATGTCAAATATTTAGTCACACCTAGCACCCATTGAAGACCACATCATGCACACCTGGAAATATCATCATAAATCTTTTCTCAATTTCAACATATAGCGATACCAGAAATAAAGATCTCTATAACAGCTATAATTTTCAGCAAAACTACCTTATTTAGATTTGAGCTCTTTCAACGTATATATCACATTTTTTAATTACACTATTTTTGTCTGAGTAGCAGATGCTAAATCATATGAAGTGGAATTTGTGCACCTTCCCATTTTTTTTTATATAAGTGAAATTCTTGCACCTTCCTGCCCTTGTACCGATATGATTTTCTTACACCCTCTAACCTGTATGAATTTTAGTGAATTCATAAAACAGAAAAGCTTAAAAACAACAGATCATCAACAAGAATAAATAGCTCAGTAGAATCAACCATCCAGCTTATCATGCTGACCTACCTTGTCACAACAGATAATTCTGTCCCCAATAATTCAGTAATCATTGTAATGTCCCCTGTTAAGTTAGACATAATGGTTACATATTTAACTCAATTCATACATTGTATGTTTAAGATGAAATAATTTTCATCTAATGTATTCATAAAAGATATTAGTTTAATCAAGACAAATTATCTATTAATTCTCACATATCCAATCATATTACTTTTCAGCTTAATGATGGAAGGTGTAGGTGTTATCCAAGTTGTCTAGATACTAACTTGCAATGGATTCCCTCAAAGTGTACTGGTCCAAGTCCATTTACCATCTTGGTCTTGCCCTCAAGGCTTTCAGAGCACTGATCCCTACTCTATCTTGGGACAAAGATCCATTGCTTGAATTTATACAAGCCCCTCGGTAACATCACAACCTTCCCTTCTCAAATTGAAATAGTGATAGGTCTTGAATAAATATACATCTGTATAATATAACTGATATGATTATGATATAATTCTTAGTAATAGATTTTTATGATGTATATTTAAGACAATATACTGATTCTTTTATGCCTGATACAATATTTTGTAATTTAGTATCAAATCCTCAGATACGTTACAACATCATTTGCTGTCACAATAAGCTTGTCAGCAATGTAACAAGTTTATTTATTTTCTTATCTCTTCCTTTATGATGAGTAATAAATGTATTTATAATCTGCTATTCTTCCATAGAATAGCAATATGATACGTATAAAAAAATAAGAAATGTGTGGTGATGAAAGGAATGATTTTAATCTATATTAAATATCCTAGACACTGAAAGACTGCATCTTATGGAGAATATACGTGTTATTTGATAATGACTAATTAATATTAATTTTGTTAATTAAATATATAATTAAGTTAATATTTGTTATGATTATATTTTTATTAATTGATAATTATTTATTTTAATGATCAACATATTAATCATTATCTATTTTCTATTATTTATTTTATAAAATATTTCTTTTGCGATTTATTAAAATTGTTTATTACAAAACTCTAGGATGGTGACATCACAGTCCTGCCCTCTCTAAAATTGCTTGTCCTCAAGCAGTGTTAACTTTTACAAGTCTTTCACTGCGAGTAGTTGCGGAACTTTGATATTAATCTGAAAATTCATATATTTGAGTTGAGCTTTCTAAATCAACCAAATAAAATATATGTTTGAAAGCATATGCATGAATATGTGAAGACACGTAGCATACACTCTAATTTATGAAGACACAAAGCATACACATTGAAGGCACAAAATATACACATTGATGCATGAACATAACAAACATGCACAAAGTAAACACATAATACACATATTGTTAGGTTCATTCATTTATAATATGTAGATCAAGTCTTTATTGATAGAATTTCAAGTATATGTGTATGTACGTCTAGATTCATTTTCATTAGAATGGTTCTACTTTTTATCCTTTTTATCTTTTACCACTTGTAATGTCCCTCGTTAGGTTAGACACGATTATAACATATTTAATTCAAATTCTTACATTATATGTACTAAGATACAATAATTTAAATCTAAGGTATTCATTAACTGTATTAGTTTAATCAGGACAAATTATCTATTAATTCTCACATATCCAATCATATTACTATTCAGCTCAATGATGGGTGGTGTAGGTGTTATCCAAGTTGCCAAAATACCAGCTTGCAATGGATTCCCTCAAAGTTTATAGGTCTTTGTCAGTATTCCATTTTAGGTTTTTCCCTCGAGGCTTTTGGATTGCTGACCCCTACCCTATCTTGGGAGAATGATCCATTGCTTGGAGTTATATGAGCCCGTCCTTGGTAACGTCATGTAATGCCCCACCCGGAGATCCTTGGAAACAAGGATTCAAATCAAGTCAAGATATTTTTTTTTTACAAGTATGAATGCACATGACAACATCATACAGGGATCACAACGATCGCAACGGAAGACTTCACCACCATCCTGGCAACCAACGAATCTCCAAACGCCACCACCAAACTGACACACACAACCAAAGCCAACAACGACAACGCACATGATGAGGGCACAAGAAACAACCACTCATCAACAAAACACCAAGCTGGGGTAATATGCAGAATCCCGAAATTTGGCTAAGCCTGAAATCCTGAAGCCCTGAAAATTGGCTAAGTCTGGATTTCTGAAGCCCTGAAATCTCCTAGAATCCATAACTTATCTCTGAGAGGTCTGAAACCTATCTCAAACGATTTGTCGCATATATTAAAATATATCTTAAGTATAAGGAATTAAATATACGTCAACTTATGCGACACTTTTCAGCATCGTACGACATTTCTCAAGAAGGAGTGCGACACTCTTCCAGTGTCGTACGACATTTCTCAAGAAGCCGTGCGATACTTTACAGTGTCGTACGACATAGTTTGCATGGGCGTGCGATACTTTTTAAAGTGTCGCACCATGCTGAACAAATGTCGCCCATAGAAACACGAAAACACTCCCAGAAGCAAAAAGGACCAAAATAGAGCAAAGAACCTCCACACCAGGGAGTACCGGATCCACAAAGGCTCAAGGAATGAACACTCGAGTGCAAGAACAACACAAAATGGAGAACATCAACCATCTAAACTACAGCAGCATAGAACACACTGAAAATAAACATCGCAGAGAACAAAAGCAACATCGCAATGTACATAAATACATCTCAGGAACAAAACAACCAAACTAAGTACGCGGTTCCTCCCAACCGTCAGTAGCATCATAAGACCATCGTGGGTCCTAGCCATCCCTCGCGCGTAACATCCCAAGCCACCGACCAGATCGTCAGTACTGTCGTAATAGGGATGTCACTACTAAAACATGCAGCAATATAAGCATAAGGAAATCTAACATGCTAGTAGTAAAGCATAAAGATAATCCTACAATAGATAACATCACCTATCACATGCTAAACATCAGTAAGCAACAGATATACTACTAAATCAAATAACGTCATATAATCATATGCTAAACATCATGATAAGGGAATGCGTCAAGTAAACTAGCATCATCTAAACATGATATACAAGCATCCCAATGAAAGCATAAATCACAAGAAAGCATACTTCGGAACCCGAAGTACCAAGTGAAGACATCCAGCAACGGTCGCACTAGGACAAAAGATCGTCTCTGTACACCGATCCCTAGCAGTGGTGAAGGTAGCTATGCCTCCCAACCACGTGGCACCCGTAGGTCCACACCTGCCGTGCTGATGGAGATAATGATCCAACCACAAACACACGTAAAACACAACATCCATGGCTAACACTCACGCCAGACAGTATGATGGTTGCAACCAAGAACCTAAGACAATGCAAGGAGTACAGGTCCTGGTCAGACACTCAATAGGCTACTATGTAGGGACTAACATCATGGAGAGTCGCTTGGCATCAAAAGCCCAAGCTAGGACTTGCGCAGATTCAACATCCCTCAACGGAAAGGCTCTTGCACCCCAGACCTTTTATTATCTTAAGTTTTATTACCAGTCACACATTATATTTAATTTTCACTTAATTAAAGCTTCCTTCGCCAACCCTCTGGGCACAATGATCACCAGGCTGCGAGGTAGAAGCCCCCTCCATATGCTACCCTACCCTACCCATGCTCATCCTACGACAAGTGCCCGTGGGCATGCATACTCCCATCCCAACCCCAATGATCATAACTTCCGGCAAATCCACGGAAGATCGGGCCTCGCAAGTCACCCAACAAATGTACGCGTACGTACTCGTGTGTGGCGCACCACCATCACGAAGATCATAACACAAGGACAGGAATGAGAACACAATGCAAAGAAAACACCCAACTGAAAGCAACACGGGAAGGATGGATTCTACACGAATCCCAAAGCCAAAAAAAACCGTACATCATAAAATCACTCAACTGGCCTCAATCCGAGAGTATGGATTCTACACGAATCCCAATGATGTAACAAGACCAAACATCATGAACTCACTCAATCGGCCTCAATCCGAGAGTATGGATTCTACACGAATCCCAATGATGTAACAAGACCAAACTTCATGAACTCACTCAATCGGCCTCAATCCGAGAGTATGGATTCTACACGAATCCTAGCGTTCACGAAACAAAAGCAAAGGTCCAACAAAAACATAACAAATATAAAATCACTCAACCGAACACAACGTCGGGAGTACGGATGCAACACGCATCCCAATGCAACATAAAAGTGCTAAAGTGGCCTGACTGATATCCAAACAGATCATCAAGGTCCACGACCCACATTGTGCCAAGAAAACCCGAGAAAACAGGGCGGCACGCAAAACGAGGTTAAAACCCCAAAAATTTGAAAAACTTCAAAATTAAACCCCATTTGGCTTTTGGGTTCAAAAACCCCAAAAATCCAAAAATAAATGAAATCGGACACCGTATGCAAAAACGGCCAGCATAACGGCGTAAAATCCCAAACCCTCATCTCAAAAAACAGAGAAACGTTCATACCCGCCCAACCGGGTAGAACTAGCATACAAAAACGGAGGGGAACACTAGTTCTCAGCCTCCAAACAAACGGCTACCAAAAACAGAAGCAGAAACGGAGCAGAACCAATAAAACGGGAAAGCCCTACCTCACAGCCAAAAGGGCAAAACGGGAATCTGAACCATAAAATAAATATCCCGCAGAAGTAGCTGGAAATCGCGGCAATCCAAGGTTTCTCCGAGCTGGATCCAACGAGCCCAACCTCGCGATGATCCCACGCCCGTAGCTCCCACAACGAACAAAACAGTAAATCCTCATGAAGAGGATTTTGGGTTTTACTCTCCAACTTTCCAATTCAAAAGTGAGAAGTGAGGAATTAAATTCCTTTTTGGATATTTATTCACTTTTCGGGTGAATAATCGATTAGGGCATTTAACCAGCCAATCTAGTTAAACTCCGAATCGACCCAAACGAAAACAGGCTATTCCTATAAATAGGAATTCATCTATGGCAAAGCTGCCAGAAATTAAAATAAATCAATTAAAAAGCCCAAAAACCCAAAAACACATAAATCACCTTAACAACTTTCGCGACAATGCGAACCTCTAAATGCACAGACACGCTTACAGGTCTAATCACATAATGCAAATGAGTTCGGATATAATAATCACCGAAAGGTTTAAATTAAACATTTAATTAAGGATACGTCGACCATACAAAGGCGACATTGGTAAAATATGAACGGTTGAATCACTAACTCCATGTGCCACTGCCAGGGATATAAATCCTGCACACTAAACAACACGATCAAGTGCAATTGCATATAATAACATAGCCGAAGCAATAAATGTATTAAATCACCTAATTTAACCATTTATTTAATTATATTAAAATAATCTATTTACATCACTCACGTTCGCAAAAGGCATAGCAACGCAAGAATGAAGTAAACAACCATAGCATTAAATCCATCACATAACAAAATCAGAGGTATGTCCAAATACCAAATAACCAGATAACATCATAAAACACACTGTCATCTCAAAATGGCATCATCATGCAATATGATTAACTGAACAGCATAGTAGTCTATTATCTATGATACTGGAATCAAAGAGTAACATTCGACCCTCAGGTCATCTCAAATGTAAAACATCACATGAGTAACAAATATCTCTCTAATCAAAAATATAACAAGGTAAATGCCTGCAGCACATAACCAAATAAATCAACATGAACAATCCATTCTAATTACTTAAGAATTTAATAATGATTGATTACTCTGCATTAAAAAGGCATTTAAAACACATAAGCAAAAACAGTCATAAACATGACTAACCACTGCTACAGGAACCTAGTCCAGTGTAGCATGGTAAAAAGTACACAGTGCAATCTCTGCACACATCTCAGGGTAATCACGGAACAACCTCATGATACCACATCGATCCTGGTAACCATTGGCACAAACCTCAGTGAACCAAAAATCACATCATAATCTCAAAGATCAGTGAAAAGCATAATCAAAGCAACTGATAAAGAAACATAAATCCAAACACCTCAACGGTGTAGACCACTCAGGGTCACAATCATGATCCATCACAACAAAAGATCAGCAAGGTTGCATCCATCAAGACGACTTACAAAAGTCAAATGGGAGAGGCACTACACGTCACAACCTTCCCTTCTCAAATTAAAATAGTAATATGTCTTGAATAAATATACATTTGTATAATGTGACTGATATAATTCTGATTTATTCTCATCAATAGATTTATATGATGTATATATTAGACCATATTTGATTCTTTATCCGGGATAGAATATAGATTTAATATTTTGTAATTCAATATCCAACTCTTAGATGCATTGCAACATCATTATTTGTCACACTAAGCTTGTCAGTAATGTAACATGTTTTTCTATTTTCTTATCTCTTCCTTTATGATGAGTAACAGATGTATATATAATATGCTATTCTATCCATAAAATAGTTTATATATATAAAGTAATGTCTAATGATGAAAGGAATGATTTTAATATTCATTAAATATCGTAGACACCGAAAGGCTGCATCTTATTATGGAGAATAGACATGTTATTCAATAATGACTCATTAATAATAATTAACTTTGTTAATTAAATATATATTATATTAAGTATATAATTAATTTTTTTTTGATCGGATATATAATTAAATTATTACTTATAGTTATAATGATTATATTTTTGTTAATTGATAATTATTTATTTTAATGATTAATATATAATAATTATTTATTAGTTATTTTATAAAATAAATATATTTTGGGATTTATTAAAATTATTTATTACGGAACTCTAAATGGGGACATCACAATCATATACTTAAGTGTGTTCTAAAATGCATGGCCAACCCATGCAAGGCCTCTAGAGGTTCTATTCTCTAGTGCTAACAAGAAGAAATGTGAAGGAGACTGAAATGACCAATAAACTACTAGCAAAATCCATATTATTATAGAGTCACAAATAGCATAAATTCTGCTTGTACTTGTCTATGATATATTCTTAAGAGTTTTTAACTCATATTTAAAGTATTACACATGTATTGGCACCTATCATGTAGAAATATATTGCCATGTCAATATTTTAAGTTCCACATCTTCTTTCACCAAACTCGTTGTATCTCTAAATTCATTTCATATCGGCCAAGCAACTTCTTAATCAATGCTCTTCATTAGAAAGGGGATTAAAGTCATGGCACACCTGTTGTCACTTCATGTTTGTTTTTGAAGCTTTTTAAAAATCAGTCGCTAGTTAATCTTTGTTCCTCACCTTTTGTTGTGATTGGGCATGTACCTGATTGGTTTGTGACATCTTCTTCATCCATGAGTAGTTTTCAAAGACATCATAGATTGGGATTGTACTTCCCGCCAATTCCTATCCAAAATGGGAGGCGTTTTTGCATTTGTATTAAGTCAAGTGGGAAGCATTTCTGCATTTGATCATGTTTGTCTTGAAGCTCTCACAATCTCTGCAGGAGATTATACATTCCTGTGTTCATTATGGATGTAGTCCTTTGAGAGGCATTATTGAGTCCTTCGTACGCCATCCTCTATTTTTTGTTTTGTTTCTCTCTTTTAGTGGTTTTGTCCCACTAGACTTTCTCCTTTTGTTGGAGATTTAATTTTTATTGTGCATGGTACTTAACATTGCCTAGCTTGGGGATCCCATAATCATCATAATAGTCTCGCATCTTTGCATAAAATTCTACTCCCTAAGTTGCACTTAATGGTTTTTTTTAGAGTGAATAAGGTGTTGGACCTAGTAAGATCTTTGACCTAGTGGTTTTGCTAGTTCCTTCTGGGGGGACATTTACATGACGAAAGCTTAGTTAGGTCCTAGATGGCCTCCTAGAAGATTGTTTCGTTGTACATGATCTAATCTTATCTCAAAGAGGGTAGTGTGTAGTTCATGTTACAATCTTGTTTAATCCCACCTTTCACTTTACTTTTAAAAGCAAGGTCTCTCATGGACTATTTCTTATCGATTCTTGCATGCATGGTCAAGCAAGCTATGCTTGCTAATTTCTCTTGGAAGTTATTCTGGGCTTGCAAGGTTCGTGGGGGGTGTTGAGGAGTTAACTATCTGCTCCTACATTACAATGCTTGACTAGATTCTTAGATCCATTGCTTGTAAACTCGGGCAACTTTTACTTTTCTCCACTAGGGCTTGTTCTATTCTATGCAAACCTAGCACCGAGAATTTGCTTGTTTAGAGTTTTAGTTCGGATATTTGGGTGCTATACTCGCACTCTCGGAAATGTAAGAATCCTTAACTTTTTTTTGGCTTAAACCTTTTGTGAAATGTTTCACTTTCAAATTTTCTTTTATACACCCTTGGTTCAACTTATGCTTCATTGACAACCCTCCAATGCCTTGAACGCCACTTGTATAATTCTGTGAATTAATGACTTTGTCTCTCAACTTTCCTTGTCTAGAGAAGGTTGCCTTGACTCCTCAACTTTACTACTTTCTTGGGAAAGGGATTTGACTTTGGAATCATCTGATTATGTTTTCCTCAAGTGTTTCTCTTAATCTTCTTCTTCGTTCCCTTTGCTCAATGATCCTCAAAAAGATTGCTTAATCTTATGGTATTGGTGATTTTGTGGCCTCTTCTTGTCTTTATTGTGGTTTAATGGCATGAACCACTCAAATCTCACCCAATTTGTTTTAAGGAAACAATGTCAAATGTTTGTTACTATATTTGATAAACTAAATACTTTAACTAATAATAGAGATGACAATGCATACCTAGATGCAAAAGTAAAATAAGTCTATATTCATACATGAAATTATTTCAGAAGAAGACTATAGATGGTTAGTGACGGACATGAGTTGATTCAACTTGATCATATCCCTTTATTTGATAAACTAAATACATTAACTAATAAAGATGAACATCCATACCTAGATACAAGAATTAAATAGGTCTACATTCATATATGAATTTATTTAAGAAGAAGACTAGAGATGGTCAATGAGGGATAAGAGTGGATTCGACTAGATCACATTCCTTTCCTTATCGATACTCAATATATTTAAAGGGCTTGATGGTTGGCAAGAGGAGCATAACCATCTACTGACCAATGCTTATAACTACCCAAAGCTAACAAACACTTAATATGATGTTATGTCCCCAATTTAAGATAGAATTTTAATAATAACTAAATAAGAGAAGATTATTAAATAAATAATGATAATAAAATAGTATATTAAAATATAAAAAATAAGAATTAAATAGGTATGAATTTATTTAAGAAGAAGACTAGAGATGGTCAATGAGGGATAAGAGTGGATTTGACTAGATCACATTCCTTTCCTTATCGATACTCAATATATTTAAAGGGCTTGATGGTTGGCAAGAGGAGCATAACCATCTACTGACCAATGCTTATAACTACCCAAAGCTAACAAACGCTTAATATGATGTTATGTCCCCAATTTAAGATAGAATTTTAATAATAACTAAATAAGAGAAGATTATTAAATAAATAATGATAATAAAATAGTATATTAAAATATAAAAAATAAGAAATAATAATAAAATATAAATATTATAATATAACATATGATATGAACTATTATTTAATAAAATGACATTTAAAATAAGATTTAAAAATAAATAAGAATTAAATAATAATAAAATTACAAATGCAGTTGCAAGTATAGTGGGTTTAACCATGGAGGAAACTCTATAGTTAAGCGCACTCAAGCTAGAGTAGTACTGGGATGGGTGACCTCCTAGGAAGTCTTGATGCTTCACCTCTGTGAGCATCACCTAGATCCAATGAGTGCTAATTGTTCCATTTATTATCATGAGAGATGGATTTGTGTGGATCTCTACTCATGAAACATGGGTCAATGAGTTTGACTACACAGTTAAATCCTGATAGCAATATCACAATTTGACTTGTGGAAAATATCTTCTACTTATCAATACAATTTACTACAAGAAACAATATTATAAAAAGTATGTTACCTTTCTAATAATAATAAATGGTAATAAACATAAAATATTATAAATCAACTAATTGTAATGAAAGGTAAAGAGATTTAATAAAGAGTTGCGATTCCTTCAAAATACAATATAAAATAGGTGTTAAAGTTAATGGAAGAGGAAAGTAATGAGAAAAAATTAAGGAAGAAACTTTTTCAAAAGGCATCAATGTCGGAAGGATGTGACTTTTCAAAAGGGTGTTAATAATAAATGGTTGTGACTTTTCAAAAAGGTTGTTAATATGAGGTGTTGTGACTTTTTGAAAAGATTGTGATTTTTCGGAAAGACATAGATGATAAATAAAATAAAATAAATAAATCAACCATTGAATAAGAAAAAAGGAGAATTATATCCAAAGGAGAAAATAGAATAAGATGACAAAAGATATATAATTGCACACCTCTTGGCATATCTATAATGTGAGAAACAAGGGAGCTCTAAAAGGTGGTAAAGGCATCATAAAGGCATGTGTATATGGTATGTTATATATATAATTGCATATGTACGTAGAATATTATATAATTTCTAAAAAGGATAAATATAGATGGTGTTATATTCATTGAAGTTATTTAACATTTCATGAAGAGATTAATAGAGTACCTTATGAAGGGAAGAGAGTGACCTTAAACTCTTTGGTGTCAGTATCATAGATGGGTGAAATTGCCATTTGGCTGACACAAATGAGATAAATATTTAGTGCTGGTATTAGAGATGGGCATAATTCCCGTTTGGCCAATGCCAACTAGATGGATATAATCTCTATAATATCGATATGTGAGAATCGTCTCCATCTGACCGACATGACGAAAATTAATACAATGGTTAGAAAATTTGATGAGTCAACATATGCATATGTGATAAGGCCTTGGATAGGGAATGTCCCTTTCAAGAAGAAACCTTAGGGGGTGCACCCTAAAGAAGACAGTGGAATAACGAAGGGTTAGGAAATCTGATTTGGAGAAGTTCTTAAGGTTTCGGTTAGAGTTGTGGTAAATATTATCTTTAAACTTGTTATTGTTTAATTCTGACATTTCTTTTGTAGGTTTTACTCATCCCAAGTTAACCCTAGTAGCAAGGACATTACTTATGAACTAAGTTACCATGGTTCGTCCCTCCCCCCTCAGACCAGCAGAAGTTCAAACTCTAGTTTGGGCAAGGTGCTGTTTTTCTTACTTTGGGTTTGATTGGGTTCGAAACTAGTTGGAAACCTAGCGGACTAAGTCGGGAAAATTGAACCAAGTTTGAACCCGCTTGTTTGCTTGGCCCTATGGATTGTGAAAATCAGAGTTTTTTGCAAAATTTAATGATTTTGTGGCATCTACAACTTGCTTCGAAGTCATGATAGCCAATAGAGACACATTAGAGTGCAAAGGAAATTCAGTAATGTTCACATTTCTATGGATGAGTAAATTTACTCTATAATTTTTTTGTTCTCTCACTTGAAGGTTTGTGCGGATCTAGAGCATAATGGTTATGCAAACCCCATCCTCTAGTATTTCTATTGAAGAATATTGAAAAACTTAGAATATTGATAGATTTTTATTCCATTAATTGAACAATGAACGTGAAACAATGATACTTGAACTTGATGCAATGATTTATTTTTAATGTTTTGAATCTTTGATGTTGAACTATATGATGGTATGATCACTATGATTACAAGTTTATAGTGTTTTTGTTGTTTAAATGTGTTTATGCTACTGTGCTACATTCTGATTTTAACTCATACTCCATAAATATGTTTATATATATATATATATATATAATAATTTTTACATGTTTTTGTACTAACGAACCCAAACGAACCCAAACCCCTTTCCAAAATTTTGATGAACTTGTGAACCGGTTCTCAAACTTTGCATTTGGAACTGAACCTGAACCAGTAACTTAGCTTATGAACAATTAATACATAGTTGGATAACCCATATTAATGAACATAATGCTAGACATTGTTTGCTGACTGCAACTAATGTCTAATATAGGTTCACCCATCAATGAGAATAGAGCAGCTTGCCCTAATCCAATTATATCTCATGTTAAATTCATTTAGAATATTTCTTCTCAAGGAGGGTAGTGTGTAGTTTATGTTCTTCACGGAGTGATTGAGAGATCAACATAAATTGCATCTTTGAACGTTTGGTTAGATAACTAGAACGTGCTGAATAAAATGGGTAGAGATAGGCCTAAAACAATTGACAATGGAAGACTGTCTTGTGCTTGCATATTGAACACACTTCTGATTCTCTTCAGCTTTTCACTAGCACTAGCATTTCTCGTCTTGTGGAAATGTCACCAATACCGCAAGCAACCATGGATGGCATAGGCATAGTTGATTGTGTAGACTGTGTTGGCATTGACACATCCTTAGACCTTGCTTATGCTTCCATATGCAACTATTAACCTTGACATTCTCATCCTGCTTTATATTTGGACACACTTTAACCTCAAATTCTCTAAATCCAAGAGATGAGTGTATACCTTAGTGTAGCTCACTCTAGAATTTGTCTTGCAAATATGACACAACCACACCCAATTACTCCTTGAATATTTTTTTGTTTTTGTTCAGAATTTTTTAATCAATTGGAGAAGAGATCTTATTAGAATTAAAATGCTCCTTTTCATAAGGTTTTAAGATGATGAAAGGGCACTCAAATGGGCTTTGTGGTTGTTGTACTTTACTCACAACACAGCTACACTTTGATGAACCTCTAGTGGAGGCTAAGATTCTCAATATACTTTTTTCCCATTCCATGCTCTCTATTCTCACTTTTATACCCCATGTTGTTTTGTAAAAAGAAGAGCCACTACTATTACAATGATAGATAAACTTCTATTATTAGTTAATGGTTATCTATTTGTAATCTATTGTAAATATTAGAATTTTTGTAATATTAGTTAGTATGTAGTTATTTGTTAGCTTTCTTTACTTTTCTTTTAGCTAGAATAGAATGTTTCTATTCTTTACTACTACTTCCTAAAGAAACATTTTTCAATTCTTTTGTATATATTGACCTCTTGGTCTTTGTTAATAACAAGCAAGTGTTTTACCAATTACATTGTAATATGGTATTATAACCACTTCTTTAATTTTTTTCAAAATCATAATTTCTTTTCTGAAATTATCAAACCCTATTTTTGAAATTATTTTTCAGAATTATTTGCTTCGAACTAGGGTTTGAGAATATTGATCATCAATATTCACACTTTTTTTCCTGGCCGTTATTGAAAAAATGTGATTGTTTTTTGGGCATTTTTGTCCATTTTTTCTACACATCTATGGTTGGGAGTGACACCTTGGGTTTCTTAAAACCCTCAGTAATAGATTCACGCTTAGAAATTGTGTTGTTTTGTTGTAGATTTGCCATTGATTTCAAGCTTTTTTTATCCCAGGATGATTATGTTCGAAACCCTAATTTTTGGGCTCGAATTTTTTCTTTTGATCATGGATTCTTGGTGGGTTTTTCGAGAGCTCAATTGGGTTGTCAACAGATATTTTTAGGTGCCTCAATTTTAAAGCTAGCGGCATCAGAAACCAACAACATATTCTTTTTGGGTTTTTCGAGCTCTCTTTTGGGTACTCTTTCAATTTTTCTGGGTCTTTGATTTTTTTGCCTCGAAGTAGATGCCTTCATAGATTTTCATGGTTTTTCGTTGAAAAATGTGCTATGACATCTCTGACTAATATTTTGCTCGAGAGCAATTCAAAATTCAATTGTCGGAATCATGGCACTTGGAAGCAGTGGACAATAGCAATTTTTGAATATCAAAATATTGATCAGATTGTTCTGGGTGTTAGATAGTGTCCGACTGCCCGTGGTACTGATTAGGATACATGGGATCTGAATAATCGAGAGGTGGTGATGCTTCTCAAATTATCCGTAGCTGATGATTAACTCTCTCAAATTCAATTCGGCAAGACAACTATCGAGATATGGGCACATCTCAAGAATCTTCATGAGACTTTTGACAAAAGCAAAGCTTTCTTTTTGAAGAACATTATGTTTTCTATTATCATGGATGAGCGAACATCGCTCTAGGCTTACTGAATAGGATTTAGGAAATTCGTGATTAGTTATTTGTCATTGGTTGCAAGGTGGAGAAATAGGGCATTGTGGTCATCACTCTTAGGAGTTTACCCAAGTTCTATGAGCATTTTATTGAGACTCTCAACATCACTTCTTCAAGCATTGATTTTGAAATTCATAGATCTTTGCACACTCTTGCTTCAGTGAGATTGGTGGAAACAATAGTTAGGTAGTAGTTCTAGCTCCACCTCCATAAATCAAGCCTTTGTTGCTAAATCCTTTCAGAAGGATAAAGGCAAGTATCAACAGTCTTCTCAGTAGAAGTCCTCTGCTCTAGCTTCAAAAGGCTCTCGAAAGAAGAACATTCAATGCAACTATTGCCACAAGTTTGGTCACATGAAGGTTGAATGTCGGAAACGCTTAGCTGCCCAATCTAAGCAATTAGGTTCATAGCCCAAAGCAAATAGTGCAAAGAACACTGAGTAGACAAAATCTGCCTTTTACGCCTTCATGGCTAAAAGACCTGCAGATCATGTGAAGTCGTCTACCTAGTACACTAATTCAGGTGCCTCTCATCATTTCACCCACTGCAAAGACTGGTTCACTAACTACCAGCCTTACTCAAATGTTTTTGTTTTTGGTGGCAGAGAAAGAGTACACTGTTGTTGGCAAAGGCAACATTTAGAATCAGTCTGTTGGGAGGAATCTACTTTTTCTTGGTGTATACTACATTCGAGGGATGGAACTAAATTTATTCTCAGTCAGTAAATTGCTGTGACATTCTCCACACTTGGATGTCACCTTTAGTTCACATCAGTGTACCATCACTAATAGGGCGACTTAGTCTATTGTTGTAGTGGGTCTTGAGGATCATGGTCTTTTTCGACTTACTGATTCTGGTGATTCTCGGGACTTAGCTATGGCTGCTCGACGACCTTTCGTTAATACACTTTGTTATCAATGATATGGGTACTTAAATGTGCATTATCTCTCTTAGCTTGCTCATGAAGAGCTTCAGACTCAACAACTTGGAGTTTGTGATGCATGCCATGCTGGGAAGCAACATCGCACACCTTTCACTAGTGACGATTCATGACGAGCTTCTCAGGTACCTCAACTTGTTCATGGCGATAACTGTGGCGCTATGGCCACTCCCATTCTTGGGTCCAGGTATTTTCTGTTGTTTGTTGATGATTTAAGTAGAAAAATGTGTTTATATTCTCTTAAAAAGAAATCAGATGCATTTCCTAAATTTCATAAGTTTAAACCTTTAGTTCAAAAAGAGTCTAGGAAATCTATTATTACTCTTAGATCAGACAATGGGGGGGAATCTTGTTCTAATGCATTCTCTTTCTTCTTGGATACTCATGGTATCACATAGCAGTTAACCACACCCCACACACCACAACAAAACAATGTAGTTCAATGTCGGAACATAACAATCACCGAGATGACTCGATCCATGCTTAAACACAGACATGTTCTGAAGAAGATCTGGGCAGAAACAGTTAACACTGCAGTTTATTTTTGAACCGGTCACCCACAGTGGCTGTCAAAGGTAGACTTTGGAAGAGGCTTGATCATGTCGCAAGCCCAGAATCAATCACTTGAAGGTTTTTGGCTCTCTTGCTTTTGTTTGGATCCTTGATGTGTCATGCAACAAGTTGGATGCCAAGAGTCAGAAACTCATGCTTGCTAGATACAGTAGTCTTCACAAAGCCTACCGCTTGATCGACAATGAGACATCTCGTCTCCTATATAGTTGTAATGTAGTCTTTAATGAGCAACAAGGACCATTCATGCATGTTTGTCCTGTTCCGAATCCAACAGACAAGCCTATGAAGGCACATGATTCGGGAGTTAAGCTTCCATTAGGTCCACCTGATGGGAGGGCTCTAGTAGCTCTTGCAGCTCCTGTTATACCAGTGATCCTTGTATAGACACCACCAGCTTCTCCTCCAGAATCACCCAGATTTGTAGATGCTTCACCTGAGTTTGATACAGATTCTTCAACTGAGGAACCTGTTCATAGAGCATCTCTTGATACTAATGTTGGTCACTCTCCTTTCTAGACTAAGTGGTGGGCTAAGACACTTGGTGATCTTCATGATGATGAGCTCATTGATGGTTGAATTGTTCGGAAAAAAGAGCAAATCTACAAAATCTGTTAACTTTGCTCTCATGGCCAACATTCATAGTGCATTTGAACCTTAAACATATTCCAAGGCTAAAGGAATTCCAGAGTGGGAACATGCCATGACATCTAAACACTAGAGTCATGTTATCTGTTAGCTTTCTTTAGCTTTCTTTTAGCTAGAATAGAATGTTTCTATTCTTTACGATTGTTTCCTAAGGAAACATCGTTCAATTGTTTTGTATATATTGACCTCTCGGTCTCTGATTTTAAAAATCAAGTATTTTACCAATTACATTGTAATAAGTACAAACTGAAATTAGAAAAAATAATAAAAGTATATTTTCAAATTTTTTTCTTTAAACTTTGAAAAAAAACTCATTGCTCGCTAAATTTAATTTCTCTAGCTGCACCTTCAAGCTTTTCTCTTGAAAGGGCTCATAACACATTTAGAAGTTCAATTGAATAATTGGTGTGCAATATCATACAATGATGATGGAGATGAGGAAGCACAACACCACTCATCTTAAGCATTCCCGCATTGGATTACTGAAAAGTAAAATCTTGTCTTGGTTTCTCTTTTTTTTTTTTTTTTTCTGTTTTTTACTTAATTTCTTTCCATGCAACTGTTTCAGCAATTCAACCATAAAAACTTAATGTTAAATTGCAAGCATATTTTTGTGTACAACAGCAAGCAGAAGTAAATTTGGTCACACACATAGCATAAGTAGTTACTATACCACTGTTTTGGGGGATTGGAAAGGTCGCATGTTGATAGTAGCTTAAAAGTGGTGTGCACTCCAATTTATAAGAATTGTAGACATGCCCATGAGCATGTAAGTGTTGGACCAAGAGACCCGATAGAAAATTATAGCTGTCTCAAAAACCATTTTTCTGCTTTACATTAATTTCTGCAGCCTATTGCATAAGAGAAGCAAATAAGCAAATTAAGTCAAGGTTACCCCAAGTTTCACGGACGGGTATGGATCCTCTTAGTGCATTACCTAAATTTTTAGCAGCCCTCTTCTACTTCTGCATTCGTATATGCCCAATATGCTTCATGATCAGTCTTGTCCAGTAATTTTTAGAATCTATCAACAAAGTTGTGCCTTCTCACCCCTTACTACATTTGCCACATTTGCAAAGTCTATTCATGCAGGTTAATGCTGTTGTCTTGCAGTACAAGGTTACAAACATTTTTCATCCAATGGATGATAAAAGGTAAAATCTGATCTACAATATCAATTTTTAAGTGAAGAATTTTTCGTGTCTATGTAGTTTTTTTTATGTTAACATTCGTACAACTATTTTGTTGGTATCTATTTAGTGTTTTATATAGAAAAATTATGATTTTCTTAGGACTTTTCCTGGGTTTCTTTGTAGTGTTTTAAATGGGAAATATGTGACTTTCTGGTTTGGAATGAGAAGTAGTTTCCAAGAACAACTGAAAATATCCAAGCTTAATTCCACCTTTCAGGGTTGGATTGAGATAGTGTCAGTAGTTCTCTTGGGTAGATGCAGCCACATAACTGCATTCTTGCATTTGGAGTCTTGTAAAAGCTACATTATTGTAAATCTGAACCGTATTTTCTCTGTGCCTTTACTGCTACTACATGGGTGCTTTTCCTCGAATTGATACTTATTGTATACATCTTGGATAGCTGTATTTTTGAGGACCTGGTTGGAGATACCATTTGCATTTCTGGCATCTTTCTGAGCAAAGCTATACATGACAGTCTTAACTCAGAAATTAAAATAAAATAAAACAAACAACATTATTTATCTATTTTGTGCATATAATTGATGTCTCTATTTTCAATGTATTGATGATGCAAGCGGGTTCACAAGTTTAGTGAATCTTGTACTTTATCCAGGTATCTTAGGTATTAACTTGTTAAATTCTTTATGTTTCTTAGCCTTTTAGACAGGATAAGTCATGTCTCTCTTGTTTAGCAGGTGTAAACTGTTGTCATGGCATGTAAATCCTGATATTTTATGGTGTTTATATAAAAATGTGTTTTGTGCTTTCTGCATATCCTCTATTTTTTGTTGGATGAGTTGGCATTCTAGGTGCTCCATTTTGTTCTCTTGAGTTATTGAAATTATCCTGTCATTCATCAACATGATTGGAATCTTTCAACTGATTAGTAGACTAACAACCATAGTCAGGACCCAAGGAAAAGCTGAATACAATCTGGACACTGCTTGATTTCAAGTTAGGCATAGTGTTTTTTGATTATGATGCACAAAAACTTTTGTCCTTTATTTTTTTTGGACAAAACATTTGTCGTTTACTATGATTTCAATATGGGCACTGGTTCTGACTAATTTTTTAATTATTAATCATACTAGTTGGTTACTGTTGTAATGAATTGAGATTTGACACTTGGAATTTGAATCTAGTCTCGCAGGATACTGCTATTTCATTTTCATTCTTTCAGGGTTTTAACTTTTTGTCCTTATATTTTTTTTGTATTCTCTATTTTAGGTGCAAAAATATCCAAGGGTTCGCAACATGATATGAGTAAAGGAGCAAAAGCTGCCAGGATCCAACGCTGTAAAATGGTGGGATAATCTTTCTTTACTAATATCATAGACCTGTCTGATCTAAAATAAAGTATTTGTTACGAGTCTTTACCTTAAAATGCTACTGTGATTATTATCGCAACTCAAATCAGAAGCATTAGGGTCCATTACTAACCATGATTGGGAGCTGAATTGAATACAAATTTGAGGTGTGTATGTGAATCTTGTTAGCGTATCCAACTGTACAAGCCTGTTTATAAGCTGGAAAATCCAGGTTAATGTTAGTTATTGAAACTATAAAATGTGTCAGTCACCATCTAATAAACAAATTCCTTTGATTGTTTATGTTGATGAGTTTGTATACTAATTGTTGTGATAAAATAAATGTTGATGAATTGGAAGCAAAATTGGAGAATTTCCTATACTAAATCTACTGTTATTGGAAGCATTTTATGGATATCCAAGAGCCGTAATTGTCATTGAATATGAAGAACTCCAACATTTCCAAAAGCTCTAAAGAGATTGTGTTATCATATGACAAATTTTATTAGAGAAAGTAGTGCTATGCTTTTCAGCCAAGTTACTGAATTGGCAGAAAAACCCTGTGTTTCATGGTATGAATGGAAGAATTTAATAATATCTATGAGGTCGAAGCAGCCTATGGCATCCCCTAAAATAGCATGCACCCCAGAATAGGGTGCCAGAACCTTAAACAAATTTGAAACTTCTTTAAGTCTGCTCTTCGACAGTGGATTTTGATCACTAGGTTTGCTGTCCTGTCTAGTTAGGTTTCTTCAAATAAGGTACTTAAATTGTCTGTTTCTAAAATATCCTCATAGCTGGAGCAGATGTCATTAAAAACAAAGGAAAATACTGAGAGGGGGAGGGGGTGAATCAGTCTTTTAAATTATGACAATAGTTACGACAGGATCACACACAAAAACTGAGACAATAACACCCAAGAATTATCATGTGGAAACCCTTTTTGGTAAAATTACAGTACCTTATATTCAGAAGAGGGCTGCAACCTGGTACAACAGCTGAGCTCCTTTTCAAAATACTTTAGTTCATCTTCTAAGGCTCCAACCTTAACACAGAGCATCCACTCCAAGCCACGGCTTCAGATTGTTCTTCTTCAATGGCCAACATAATCTGAGATCTTCTTTACATAATAAAGAAAATAATATTCATCTTTATCTTCTTTAATTTTGATTGTTGTACACTTATCTTTTACAATCTTTGGCAAGATATAAAAGTCTTGGTGAAGGTTATCAGAAAATTGTAATCTTGCTATCTTCCCATTCTTATAAATAAATTATGTATAGAATTTGTTTATAATTCATTCCTTTTAAGAGATGAGGAGACTAGTTGTTCATATGAATTTTATGTACCCTAGGGGTTTTTTTGTGTGGCATGCAGACAGAGTGAATTTTCTTGACTTAGAACTTGATTTAGCTTTTAGCAATCATTCTATTTACTGGTCTGGATAATGTCTATTAACTTGTGAAGCCATATTTACATATAATATTTGGGTAGATGATTATATACAGGAGGCAAATGTGCCAGTTTTCTCATTTCATTTTCAGCTTATACTAAAAGTATGTGCCATAGGTTATTCGTTCGATTGGGCCCTTTTCTTGGTTTGGGATGCGAAATTAAATCTCACTTTTAAACTTTCAAACCTTTGTTTCATTATTAAGAATTCTTTCAATGTGTTTTCAAATATGGATATTATGCTTTTCATCTACCCTTGATTTGGAATGCTTGAACAGAAGATTGTAAAAGATGTTAAAGCCATAGCTACTCTAATCACAATAACTGGAATCTATATAAAATGCCGTCAGCTCCATATTTATATTTCAATTTTTAAAACAATTTGTCTATAAAAAAAGTTGTTGATAATTATATCATATAAACAACAAATATATCATAATTATATGCAATTAAAGGTATACAATACTTATTAATTTGGAAAGCTGTGCAGGTTCGGGAACAAAAGCGGGCTGCACTTTTGGCAGAAAAACGTGCCTTAACTGGCTCAACAAGTCCCCCACGGATTATTGTGAGTACTGTTCCCGTGTTAATGAAAAAAACAATGTTTTTTTTTTTGCAATAACTTTGTACTACACACAGAAATTAAGCTTCATTAGATTACAGGAATAAGATTCATTCTTTCTCATTGTATGTTATACCCATTATTTGAAGTAATATCCATTGTTTGAAGTATCCTCAAGTCAAACTTTATACCCTGACATTTTAAAAGCTTTTAGTAATATTGTACAGTTGGTCCTAACAAGGTGTTGGCGTTGTAGGACTTACAAAGTTTTTCCTTAATTTTTAGGAGGACAACATACAAACAATAAGAAGTTAACATAGAACCAAGCTTTTGGTAGATGTAACAATCCAATCATTATATAGAATACTCAAACAACTTTTCTTCTCAACTGTGCTAAAAAAAATCTGATACCCCTCATTAATGAGTAACTGATGCACTGCTCCCTTCCTAAGCACTTTAGCATTATGAATTGCTAGCCTATTCAGTGGCTTTGCGTAGGCTAATGAGGTAGGGTTAGGGTACTCATGTTGACAATTTGATCCAACTTTTGGTAGTGACAGGTGTTTCATTGAGTTCAAGCAGTTGAGACATGCACAACACCCTTTTCTAAAGTGTTTTTGAATAGTTTTTGTTAAGTAATTAGGATCAGGTAATAATACCTTTTTTTATTTATATACTCTTTCTCTCCTTGTATTTTCTCCTTGTCAATAGAACTGATGCAATATTGTTCTTGCAGATTTGACAAGTAAATCACACTTATCAATTTGTAAGTAATTCTAAATTGTTTAATTTTAACTGCATATTATATTTGATCGCTGCAACACTGCCTGTGATTTTTGTATATCCAAGTGCAGCGATTGAGTGAGGATTTATACATATTGGTAGAGAGATGTCCCATGTAGAGACATGTCTCTACGTGGTACAAGCCACATAAGGACATTTCCCTACATGGTATATAACCTATCTTCCAATATTGATTCAGAACAACTTTGATTAATTTGAAGACGCAGTAACAAATAACAAGTGATCTTTATAATAATCACTTTACATGTCCCTACATGGTACGTAATCTATCTTCCAATATCGATTCATAACAACTGTGATTAATTTGAAGACGCCGTAACAAATAGCAATTGATCTTCATAATAATCATTGTCATACATGATGATGACTGGTGTTTATAAGAACCACGGTCTGCACTATTAATTGGTATTTGCAGTAATTAATGTGTAAAGCAATTTACCCACAGATTGATGATTCGGTCAGATTTAAATACTGATCACTCATTACACATAAATTAATAATCATTAGATGATAAAGATATAACACAAATGTGTGTGTGTATATTTATGAATTATCTAATGTTTATTAATTTTGAGATAATAATGATTAACTAGTAATCATAATAGCAGTTTATTTCTTGATCAAATCAATCTGACTGAAGCTACGACATTAACACTCCCTCTTAGCTAGGGAGGATTGTTATAAGATAATAATGATTAACTAGTAATCATAATAGCAGTTTATTTCTTGATCAAATCAATCCAGACTGAAACTACAACATTAACACTTCCTCTTACTTAGGGAGGACTGTTTATAAGATCGACACACAACTCTCAAGTAATGTGTAGCATTATCATCTCTATATGATATACTAGAAAATGGTGTGACTATAATCAACATTGCTTTATTATTTAGATGCTACCTTACGGTATCATCATAAGTATGGTACATTCATGAAAATCAACCGTAAGATATTCACAATACATACATTTTCTTTGGAATGTACGCTGGCATCAAGTCTCATGATGCCTACTAATGAAAATTTATGCACATGGTGTCTCCAATACTACATCTCATAGTATACACCATGCCATATCTTAGTAATGTAACTTCAAAAATAAAATATTCTGGCAAATTTTGGCATGTTCTTTATCGGAAAGAAGAATACCAAATTATACACCATGCCATATTATGCCATATTATTCTATTGCATATTAGTTTACTGGTATATGCATATACACATATACGTATATGTACGTAATATTCTAAATGCACGTAATCATGTATACATCATATTTTAAGTAAGCGTATATGTTCATGTAGAAATAATATGGCATGGTGTATGCCAGTAACTTCAAAAGTAAAACATTCTTAGTAATGAACAATAGGTAGTCAAATTCTGACATGTTCTTTGTCAGTAAGAAGAATACTAGGTGTTGGGGTTTCTTCCGAGGTGTAATTTGAGTTTTCATCCGGTCTCATTCAACATTACATGTTTAGCTTCCTTTAAAACAATGGTGGGCCCAAGGTTCATTGTCGAACCCAAAGCTTTGATACCATATGTAACATCTTGTTTTTCCCAACCTTAACTAACAACTATCATATCATTGAACATTGTTACTTTTTCATATTCATGGTATGAGATGGGAGTTATGACAACTATTTTATATGTTCATATGAAAGAGGTCAATGGTTATAACAGATTAATTGAATTTGAAAGACCATTCATCCATCAAATGCAATATATATAACCGCCATCATGACAAATCATTACTTAATGGAAAGAGAGATCATTTCTTCCAAATTCAACTGATTAATACTGAAGAAAATATTTGCAACCATCACATGATATTTTCATAAGTAACTGAACATGAATAACATATAAAAGAATAATACCGATAATCTTGAAGGCTTAAGAATGCAGATCTTGACCCTGTCTAGTGCAAGTCTTCGCATCTGGTGGAGAGGAGAAGCATTTTTAGGGGCTTAACCTCCCAACCGTAGACCTTTAAGTATCTCCACAGAATCTCAACTGAGAAAGACCCTCCCTACCTAGGATTAGGCATGGGACACCCCTATCCTGCCATTGAGCATCTTGGTGTTAGAGTGTCAGCTATACAACCGACTAGACTATGGAGCTCTTCCCATCAGCCCATCCTATCTGTTTGTAAGTCACCCTGACCCCTAATTATAGCAACAAGTATTGACACTAACCTAACTTGGCCAAAAACAAGACTTATACCTATTGATCCCAATGAGCTGACTCAATCTATTTTATTTGCTTATATTCAAAACTGATTTGTTTAGTGCTGATTACTCCTTTTTTCTTTTGACTTGCAGGTTATTCCATGTAACCTTTGGTTATCAGCCCACACCCTTCATCTCAACCTATTTGGTCATCTTCGATGAATCCCAGTGTGGCTGTCCAAGATTTATTGATGAAAATTCTGCTTATTTCAGACATGATATCTTTGCCTAATCTGGGCTTATAACAGATTATAACAAAAGGTTCATTGGCATTACATTTTTTATTACTAAATCTTTGATGGTCCCTCTTTTCTTACCTCAAAGACATATAGATTATATCCCTGTGTAAGAATTGCACAAAGCTGGAATGTTTGTCTTTTATTATATTCCAAAGAAGAAATTATTTGCAGCTGAATTGGGTCGATTTATGTACTTTAACAATCATCTATGCAATGATAACATCCAAATTTGGATCCTAGTCCGTTTGGCTATATTCATGACATTATCATTTATTTATGCTACGTGCATATAATATGCAGAGCCTCTATTCATAATTAATGTAAGAGATATGTAGAAAGAATGCACAACTTCTTTGGTAACAGGGGGTATGGACACCCTCAGCTATGGGTAGAAACTTGAAATGCCTGGGTGGCTCCTTGATTGTAGTACAACAGGCCTCTATTGATATGGAAGCAACCACAGTTTGCAAGTACTCTCCAGTAAACAATCACAGATAGGGATAATAAGCTCCAAAATAGAGGCAATTATAGGTGATATCAACCATGGTATGGATGCAAAAGGCAATTATGAACAATGGTAGTATACTGCGACTTACAGATATAAATCACTGATATGGAAGTGCCCTCTGCTATGAAGGAAATTGCAGATACATAGAAGGTTGGCCGCTCAAATGCGTGCTCGATATATTCTCCCGTAAATGGAGCTACAAACAAGATAGAAGAAATGTGGCAAAAACATGAGTTACGTTCTTGGCTTCATAAAATTAAAAGGTTGATAGAACAAATGGCTATTTCAATAATATCGAAAATAGTTCGATAACTCAAAATAATAATATTAAAACATTACCAAGGGTGGCATTATAAATTGCTCCCAAGGTGTTAATATAAGGATACCATCTTGTATCCACTTGTACTCGTATATGCATATACACATGTACATATTTGTACAAAATATTCTAAAGACATGTACTCGTGTATACATCATAGTTTAAGTAAGCACATATGTTCATGTACGTCATATTTGAATTTGCGCATATATACATATATATCTATGTACATGTACGATGGTATCATTATATTAAGACATGTCAGTCATAACAGGCAGCTTTGTGATCATCCCAAATTATAAAGGTAAGAATTTGTTCTTAGCTTGATTATTTTATTATCTTATTAAGTAGGTGCGTTGACCAGTTAGCTCAAGGTGATCAATTGGTAAACCCTTGCTTGCCTAGGCCAGTTTTCCCTTGACCAAGGCATACTTGTTGGCTCAATGGTAGGTGGTGCCCTCATGCCCGCTCTTTTCAAGCAAAGCTTGCCCCCTTCATTGCGTTCCTGCAAAAGAAGTTTATCGAGGTAATAATCTATTTTACTCTGAATTTCTTGGACAGGGAAATGGGTTTCCGGGAGGTATTTTTTTTTTTTGGCCTGAGCAGGGGACAGCTATATATATATTCATGAATTTAATAATTACATAACATTGTCACATTCATCATAGCAACATAATTTAAATTTATCAATTTCATTCATCGAATCAACATAGAATGTAGCATCAAATTGAATCATCATCTAAGTATAGGAACATAGGATGACATCAAAATAGAGAATCAATCTGCTATAGATGGGAGATGTGTTAAAACTTCAAAATCCTTGCTTGCTGTTTTTGTAGTAGAATTAAATTTATTGTGCCAAATCTAGCTATATATATATTCATGAATTTTATAATCACATAACGTTGTCACGTTCATCATAGCAACATAATTTAAATTTATCAATTTCATTCATCAAATCAGCATAGAACGTAGCATCAAATTGAATCACCATCTAAGAATAGGAACATAGGATGACATCAAAATAGAGAATCAATCTGCTATAGTTGGGAGATGTATTAAGACTTCAAAACCCTTGCTTGTGGTTTTTGTAGCAGAATTTTTTTTTATTGTGCCAAATATTTCCTAGACAGGTAGGAACCATCTAGTGTGCGCAGTAATTAGTTACAAATTGTATTTTTGGTCAATTATTGCTGCTATCAGTGCATTACCAAAGCTGGAAATGATCTGAGTATTCCTCAATCCAGCAGTAGTTATTTCCAGCTCTGCTATATGAATATCAAACAAAAGTCTAATTTACAATTATTTTCAAGTCTGGTTTGTTGAACAAAAGTCTGAATTTTCATAGTTGGATGCTAAGTTTGTAATGACTTAAAAAAATAAATTCAACATATGTAACGTCAAACATGACATTTTATTATTTTTAATGACTTCCAATGCGCGGGGCTTGTGAATTGGAAAATAATCACCATTTATTAATGTTTTTTGAATTAAATTTTATTTTGAAATCAGGAACTTCACGTAGTCCTCGGGACTTTATGGGAAACGACTACGGAGTGCTCGGGACGGTCAACACTAGCTTGAAACATGCTGATCGTTTCCAAAGTTTTAGGAATGTGTCTCCAAATTTCTTACTTGGGTGGGCATGGTTTGGAAATGTTTCTGACCCTACCCAAGTCCCAGAAATAGGGACAGTTTCGGAAACCTGCGACTGAGGGCTCGAAACATGTCCCTGGGTAACATAGGTAATAACATGTTTCCAAATTGTTAAATCAAATAAAAGTAATCATATTAACTAATCCACTTGCCATTCATATAACATCATAATGAAAACCATTATTTCAATTTCTCAAAATAACATAATGATTAACCAACTCAATTTCACATGACCATAATGAACAACTAGCAATTCATTTTCACATGTAATTAACCAGCCAACCTTAATTTCATTTGAAGGCTCAACGACTACAACAAACAATTTTAATTAAACAAAAAATTGGGATGCAACACAATCAACAACGTTGATCCAATTTGAGTTTGAATATCCATGTAGATGTATATCAAGATTATCACATTTTAATCCAAGTCCAATAGTTCCACGTAGATATCTCATAATATGTTTTGCTACGATAAAATGTATTTTCTTGATTGAATTGGCTGAGAGCGTTTGTAGCATAACAATGTCTGGCTTGGTATTCACCAAATACATTAAGGATCCAATTATCTAATGATTGAGAGTAGGATCGACCAATTCGGATTCAGAGATTGCATCTTCTAATTTGTTATATTTGTTTCCATGGGTGTTGATATAGGTTTGCAGTCCATCATTCCAAATCTATTTAGAATATCAATAGTTTATTTCCCTTGATTTAGAGTAATACAATTCTCTTCTTGCCATACTTCTAGTCACAAGAAGTAATGCAGGAGGCCTAGGTCCTCGATATCAAATTCAAAAGCAAGATCTTGTTTGCATTTTATAATGAGATGATCTTTAGCCGTGATTAGTAAATCATCAACATAAAGACAGAGGATTAACATATAGCCATTTGTTACCTTGAAGTAGATATTACACAAGTAATTGGTAAATTATTTGATTGATTAACAATGAGTAAAGACGCTCAATAAATAAGTTTACATTATTTACAAAATAAGCAAGTTTCTAAACTACAAATAAGATTGCAGAGGATCTTATCACCTAAAATTACAGTAAAGTTCATTATTGAGCATTAAATAAATAATAAAACATTATTTTAATACCCTTCCTTAATGCTCAATCTATCCACAACACCATTAGAGCCGCTTAATTTTACAAACTTATCTAGACTGAGGTACTTGGTGTGGATATCTGCTGTTTGATCCACTGTTGGAACATACAACAATTGAATGGATTTGACTTTAACAATCTACTGAATGAAGTGACAAGGAGTTTCAACATGCTTGGTTTTTCATGGAAGATTGGATTCTTGGTAAGTTTGAGTACTCCTTGATTATCACAAAATAAAGTGCTTGAGAGAAATGCATATCACCAAGCATTCGTCGAAGCCAAACTTTCTCACAAGCTACTATAATAGCTCCACAGTACTTTGCTCCTGTCGAGGAGAGAGCCACAACATGTTGCTTCTTACTAGCCCATGTGATTGCACCAGATCCCAAACTAAACACATACCTAGATGAGGAACTTTTGTCATCAAAATTTGCCCAATTAGAATTTGTGTGACCAAGAAGTCTAGGAGCTTGACTCCGAGTGTACAAGAGTCCAAAATCAGAGGTGCCCTTCACATAACATAGCACACGCTTTCTTGCTACCCAATGATCAATGTTGAACCTTGGAGGCCGAGTCATATATACTTCTTCCTTCAACTCACTGTTGAGAAAAGCACTCTTAACATCTATCTATTAAACTTTTCAACCAAACTGGGTTGCTAAGGCAAGCAAAAACCGAATGGTACTCTTCTTGGTTGTAGGAGCAAAAGTTTCCCCATAGTAAATGTCTTTCTTCTGTAAGAACTCCCTGGCAACAAGATGAGCCTTATTTATCAAGGTTTTCGTCAGTTTTGTATTTCACCTTATACACCCATTTGTAGCTAATGGGTTTCTTCTCTGAAGGAAGATCGAAAAGGACCTAAGTGTGATTCTTTTGAAGACTTTGAAATTGGGCTTCCATAGTGTTTTCCCACTTAAGAATCCCTTTAGCCTTTGAATATGTTTGAGGCTCATAAACACTGTGATTGTTGGTCATGAGAGCACAATTAATAGTACGCTATTGTTTGCTCTTGTTTTTGGATGATCTACCTTAATGAGCTCATCATGATGAAGATCACCAATTGTCTTAACCCACGATTCAGGCTGGAGAGTAGAAGAACCAACATCGGATGTAGGAGCTACAATTGGTACTGGATCTGGAACAGATTCAATAGGTTGAAAATTACTATGATCTAGAGGAAACTTAGGTTGAGCATCATCAAACTTAGAAGCTGCATCATCTCTCCCATCAAGTAGACCTAGTGGAAGACGAACACACCAAAATCCAAAAACTTCAAAGGCTTATACTCAAAATTCAGCACAAATGAGGATGGGTAGAAAGGTCCACATGTTTCTTCAAAGACAACATCCCTGCTGAAAACAAGACGATCAATGTCTACATCTATCAATCGGTAATCGGCAAGCCTTATGATTGTTGCTATACTCTATGAACATAACTTTTGACTCTTGGAATCCAACTTGGAGTGCTTGGCATCTAGAATCCATACATAAGCTAAAGAGCCAAATTTTTGAGATGACTGATCCTAGGTTTGCGATCAACGTAACTTCTTCAGGAGTCTTTCCCTTGACAGTCTATGTAGGGGACCTATTTAGGAGATAGATTGTAGTGAAAACTGCTTTTGCCCAAAACTTATCCTGTGTTGTAACATGGAATGAGTCATCTCAACAATAGTACAATTGCGCCGCTCTACAACACCGTTTTGCTGAGAAGTGTGGGGTGTGATTAAGTGATGTTTTATACCATATGTATCACAGAAGTTGGAGATGCAATAATCCACACCCCCCCACCCCATTATCTGACCTAAGAGTGATAATACAACGACCAAACTCTTTTTCTTCCAAGGCCTTCCTTCTGAAATACAATAAAAGCATCTGATTTCTGTCTAAGAAATTACACCCACATTTTATGACAGAATCATCAACAAAAAGCAGGAAATGTCTGCAACCAGTAATAATAGGTGTATCCATTGGCCCACAAATATCAGCATGAACCAACTGAAGTACCTTAGAGGCTCTCTATGAGTCACCATCCATGAACGGTGTCTTGTGCTGCTTCCCAGCCAGACAAGCTCCACAAACACAATGATGCTGAGTCCAGATCTCAGGGAAACCAGCTGCAAGTCCCTCCCGAGTCAACTGAGAGAGATAGTGCACATTTAAGTGCCTATACTGCTGTTGCCAAAGACTAGTGATGGAAGAACTTCTAGCTGCCATGGCTAACTCCAAAGAATCCATAGTATCTACAAGTCAGAAAAGACCACGATCCTCATGCCAACAGCTATAGTACGACTAGTCTGCCGATCAATAATCGAACACTTGTGTGAGCTTAATACAATATCCAGCTGAGGTTAATTCCGCATGATCTGACAGACTGAGAGAAGATTTAGTTTAATGCCAGGAACATAGTACATATTGAGGAATATGAGACCCCTCCCACCAGAATGTGCCCTTAATAGTGCCCTTACTGATACAGGCCATGACTGTCGAGTATTAATTTTGAGTTTCTGGAGTGCAATGTCATCATTAAGTGATGAAATCTTGAACAGATATACTATAATGGACCTTGGTGTTAGCTCCTCCGTTTTGTTCCAGAGATTTTAAAGTGTTGAATTTTTTTCTGGCTGAAGATATATCTTTTTCAGTATATTATTTCACACAAGAAAAAAGTAGAGCAATATGTTGAGCTTGTGAAAACATTGAACTTGATAGCTTCCAGAGGAGTTATAGATGATATGTCTCTAGTTGGGTCCAAATATGATAATATCCGACCTTAAACCTCCTACACAATCTGATCTAGAAGTCCTTTGCAAACTGATACATTGCAAATAAGTTACTCTCAAATAAAAGATTGCATATGAAGTTAATTGATTATAGTTGGGAGTCACATTATGAAGACGTTTCTTTTGAAAAATTAGTTTTTTTCAATTATGATCAGTTTCTTAGAAAATTTCTATAATTGGATCCACTAGGTTGCTATATTTTGTTCTATGTTTATTTTCTGAGAAAGCTTTCAGCAGTTTTTAAGATTTCATATGCATTAGAGTGATCACATTGCAATGTTCCCTGTTTTGCAATGTGTACTCCACTAGACAACTGAATTGTTCCAAGAGGTTCTATTATCATCTTGAAGGTCTCACGTGGGTTTATTTAATTGGATAATCCTAAGAAGACAGAGTCCTGTCTGCATTCAATCAATCTTTGCTCATTTGTAGAAAGAAAGATAATGAATTATCAAAGCCTATAAGGGACTTGAAGAGATTGAGTTGAGTGCAACTATTTCCTTTTCTCTGGGTAGAGTCTCTTGTTTAGAGTGTGTGATGCCAGGCAGCTTTTAAATTCTTTAGACTATTGTCTATTGGATGTCTGCTAATTTTCAACATTATTAACTCTTAACCTTTTGAATCTAATCTTACTTTTGTATGCATTATTATATATTCTATTTTTTCGTTTAAATTCTTTAATACATCAAGACAGTGTGTGTGTATCCATCTTGTTTCCTTTTTACCATTTCTGTTTCAATAATGTCTGAATAATTGTAAATTAATTTTCATTTTATTTTTGGAAGATTATTTTGATTTTGAATACTGGACACACATTTTTTTTCTTGAGATCTATGATCCCACTTCAACATTATATTTGAGGTCTTCTCTCCATTACCACTGTTGGCATGCACCATAATATAATGCTTCCTCCGTTTTGTCCACAATTTGGGCATGGAAGTGTACACATGAGGATTGAACTGGGAACCTAGTGCCATATCTCTATAATTTTATCTCTGTGCCCCATGAATCAGAATTGTCCCCTTTGCTTTTGTGATTTGCATATTTTGATACTTCTCCACTTACTAAGGAAATATTCTCCCATTTTTAGGAGCTGATTGGACATGGCATATTCAAAATCCGTTTCCATTTTGGAAGTTGGCTCTTTGTTCCCATTATAGGCGATTAAGTTCTCAGTTTCATAACCTGAAAGACCTTTATTCATATGTCTTGATTTGCTTGCAGATTTATAGGAATAATTCGGATATGTTATGGATGAGTTTAGCTTACTCATAGTTTTATTGTTTCCAGGTACTATTTCCTCTTTCATCGAATGTTCAGTTGACAAAACTAAAGCAAAAACTTATGTCAGCAATTGCTTCGGATGAACCATGCATTTTGAATGGTGCAGATACAATGCAGATTGATATATCAGATAATGGAAAAACAGAAGCTATAACAGATGTTCTTTGTTCTTCTACTTGCAAATTAAGATCAATTGTAAGTCACAGCTGTACATATTCATTTTACTTGTTGTGTGTTGCCTCTGTATGCACTTGACTTTTTTAATATTTTGTCTCATTCCAATATTTAGGTAACTAATCATCGTCACTTCAGTTGACTTGTAGCTGATGTATAAACATCCTTGCCTGTGTAATTGGATTGTAAAATAATTAGTGCTACAGTAAATTGTTTCCATAGATGATAATTCTATCAAAGGTGTGTGTTTTGTTTACGGAAATATCAGCCTGGTTTTGGTAGGCTCGTCAGAGAGAGTTGTATGTTTTTAATGAATTGCAGATAAGTATCTTTTTTTATAACTTACGTTAATATTGAATCTCCTAGGTAGATGCAAAGGAATATCTTGGGTCTTTTTTGGAAGAATGATGGTTTCAAGCATCTTTATGTTGGATGGTGTATCTTGAAACAAAGCTGACAACAACGCTGTTTTAGTGCCAAAGTAGAACACACTATTTTGCAGAGGCAAGAGTAGGATGTATGTTTCAAATCAGAAGAAAGAATGGTAAATGGAATAGTCATTTATGTGAACAGAGTTGTGATTTGCTCAGAATGGACTTTCAACAAAATAAAAGATGAAGTAGGGTATCCTTAGTATTAGTAAATGCCCCAGGCTTTGAGGGCCAATAGGATCGTTTCAACAACAAACAGAAGCTGTGGAAGAAAGAAGATAACCACGGTAGCTTTAATATGTATTTTAGTACTAATTGGTAGAGCTGCAATCTGTATGGAAAGGCCTTCTAAAGTCTTTCAGATCTTCATGATAGTGGTCATCCCAGGCTTAAAACCAGTACAACACCATGATCAAATTAGAAAAGGAATTGTCCAGGGGCCAATAATCACTTAGTAGATTGTTTATTATATGCACTAAACACGAGTGAAACATCTCATGTTTGCTGATTTTCATAGCCCAATAAGTACACACAGTATTATTAAATCTTGTAATATGTCTGGTCAGGTGCTTAGCCAACACATGCATTTAACAACTGACAACCTGATATATTATGGTGTAGTTTTTTGCAGGGCTTTACAGTTGAGTGAAGGTCGTTAGAAGTGGCAGCTGCTAGAGCAGCGAAATATAAAAACATTCTTTTGAGCAAAAGGGATAGTGTGGATGAATCGCACCCTAGTACAACTACTGACAACACTTATGTGTTTCAACTGTGAAAATTTTAATCCAGCAACTAAGAAATTCCTATTTGCGTTTTTTGAACATGATTCTGATTATATTCAGTAACTTGGAGAGCTTGCAAACTTATTTGAACATTTTGGTTGTTTAAGAGGAAAAAAAAACATAGGTGCCATGTCACTGAATATAAGAGTGAAAGTTCTGGAACTTCCCCAATGAGTACAAGTTTTTGATTTTATAGATGAAAGGAATTTTATTAATTCTACCACTAAGCAAAAAAGAAAATTCACACATTTATACTAGCGACAATTTAGTGCAGAGAAAACCGTCAGATCAAGTCCAAGCAAATGGCAAGATGGTGAAGTAACTTTAATAAGAGGACATTGGTCTGAAATGACCCCTGCTTGGTTTGATCAGCAAACTATAAACTTGGACTAACTGAATTTCGTCAAACAGTTGGTGTGTAATCAAGTGGTCTTAAGCAAAGCACTACTATAATATCACTTTACTGATTCTCAACATGAATGCCATGGAATAGTTGTATTATCAATGGAATGGTGACTTCAAGATCATACATTAATAGTGGCACAATAACAACAATGTATATTATCGTTTCATAACAGTAACAGCAAACTAAGATCTGTTGTATAAAGCATCATTGACTGGACTCCAAACTCATGTGAAGATTAATATAAACAAATGACATCTGCTTGTGCAGTTTAGATAAGGTAGTACAGACCCTTTTTCAACAATGGTGGATGCCGGATGGAGTTCCGGTTAGACTGTTGTGCTTGCTCAACATCCACATCCAATCACCACTTTTCCAAGGTCAAGCGTTGCCAGTAGTGTGCTTGGCCCAGCTGCTACAGATCTGATGCATGCAATATCCTTCACTCCTATACGTCTGGTTCTGACGTGGGAGTTCTGTATTACCAATGCCACCACCTGTAACTGCCCGGGAGTCACGGGGTCTCTAACCTGACACCTTCCTATGCTGCTATGGCTCCCATCTTCAGAAAATGTCTCTGTGGCGGATATCGGAAGTGCCAGTACAGATATTTCCAACTGTTACAGCTGCCAAACTGAATTCACAATGAACTTTTATGGGTGCTAATCAACTCCACTAAGCCGTACCTGTTTCAGTCACTGTCCAACTATGAATGATAGACATTTTACCAATTTCTTTCCAAGATGAATCTCCTAAAACCAGCTGGGGCTGCATCCAGCTCTTCCACTTTTCTATTAAGGGTTTGCGTCCTTAAAGCAATCAGTCACATTCAAGGAACCGCTTTTTGAAGCAATATGTTAATATATTTTTCATGGTGATAATCCCAAAGCAGATGCTTTCTTTTATAACCTTGAAGTGAGCGAAGGTGCGAATAACTAAGCGATGTGGGATAAAAGCCTATTTTGTCTTTTAGTCACTTAAGTCATTTGGTCATAAAGCAACTTTAAATAATAAAGTACTTTATAAATCAACTTAATAAAACAATGTAACTTAACCTTCGAAGTTCCCACTAAAATTTCTCCTCAACTGAAACCCAAAAAGACTCTTGTGATTGACTGGCATCCTAAAATAAATACTGTTAGCCTATCCGGATGTAAAGATAGACTAACAAGGCGCTATTAGGTCTAGCGTAGAGAAGGGGACATTACAGTCCTCCCTTCCCAGGATTGCTTGCCCTCAAGCAATCTCAATGCCAAATGCTACAAGATTGATTTGTCTTCCCAAGTGGCATCTTGATATGGCAAATCTCTCCAACGAATTAGATACTCCCTGACGGGCCTGTTATGCAACTTTCTTTCTTTGACCTCTATCACCTTTGGTGGAACCAAAACTAGCTTCCCTTCCTCATTAAGTGGAAGCAATCCAATGGAGGGTACTACATGTTGACCAATCGCTTTCTTGAGGCAAGAGACGTGGAAAATGTTATGAATTTTGCTGTCATCTGGCAAGTCTAGCTCATAAGTGACCTCCCCAACTTTCCAAGTAATACAATAGGGACCAAAAAATTTAGGCTGAAGTTTTTGAGACCCACTCTTCTTCAAGGAAATCTACCTGTAAGGTTGGAGACAAAGATAAACCATGTCACCCAACTTGAAACTCCGCTCTATCCTATGGCGATTAGTGTACATCTTCTGCTGATTTTGAACCTGAAGAATGTTCTCTTGAAGAGATCTGAGAATATCCTGCTGATCCTGTATCCAATCCCCAGCTAGTGGTGCTCTGCTGCCGTGCAATGCTAGGTGTACGAACGATAGAGGCTTGCTGCCATAGAGAGCTTGAAATGGAGTCATCCGGATGGACATGTGGTAGGAGTTATAGCAATACTCCCCTAAATATAGCCACTTAATCCAAGCTCTCTACTGCCCCGCTACATAGTTCTGGAGAGAATCCTCTACCCATTTGTTTACTATTTCGGTCTGCCCGTCCATCTGGGGGTGGCAACTCATACTAGGTGTCAACTCCGTGCAGGCCAATCTGAATAGTTCCTGCCAAAAGGTGCTAAAGAACTTGCTATCCTTGTCGCTCACAATGGTTTGAGGAAGACCATGTATGTGAAAAACCTCTCGAAAGACTAACTCAGTTACCTTAGAGCTCGACCAATCTGCTGCTATAGAAAAGAAGTGAGCGAACTTTGTCAATTTGTCTACCAGCATAAAGATGGAATCTTTGCTCTGCACCCTCGGCAACCTTGTAATAAAGTCCATGGATATACTCTCCCATTTTTGTGTTGGAATAGGGAGGGGTTGTAATAATCCGGCAGGAAATTCGTTCTTTGACTTGTTGTGCTGACAAGTCTGGCATTCTCTGATATGCTGGAGGACATCGTCCTTGAGGCCCTTCCATGAAAACCTTTTATTGACTTGTCTATAGGTTTTGAAGAAACCTGGGCGTCCAACTGATGGTGTAGCATGTAGAGTTTCCATAATCTTTCCTTTGAGCTTAGATTCTGGTACGAGGTGGATCCTATCCTTATAAAAAATCATATCATCGATTACCTTGTACCAGCTGTCTTGAAGTTGTCCATCCATAATCTGACATGCTTGAGTATTCTTAGAATACTCAACCAACAACTGGGACTTCCAATATGTCGATATCTCAGAGATAGCGCAACATTCTTTTATTGAAGGTCTCTTGGAAAGTGCATCATCAATTGCATTGTTCTTACCTTTGACATACTCGATATCAAAATCATAGGCTTGAATTTTGCTGACCCACTTTTGCTGTCTTTCATTTAGATCCTTCTGTTCCAAGAAGTAGTGCAAATTGTTGTGATCCGTCTTAACTTTGAATTTGCCACCCACCAAATACTGTCTAAACTTGGCTAAAGCATGCATAATGGCCAACATTTCCTTATCATAGGTGGAGTACAGTCTCTCACCATCCTTGAGTTTCCTGCTGTCATAAGCGATCAGAGGCCTATCCTGCATCACAACTGCGCCAATCCCACTCCCTAAGCATCACACTAGTAAAAATGGCCGAGAAAAATTGGGCAGTACCAAGACAGGGCATGTGCTCTTCACCTACTTGAGCATATCAAAGGTCACCTCTGCATCAACTGTCCACTTGAATGTCCCTTTCCGTGTGAGATCGGTGAGGGGAGTTGCTATCTGTGAGAAGCCTCTAGCGAACCTGCTGTAATAAGAGCAAAGATCTAGGAAGCCCCTCAAATTTGATACATTCCTCGATGGTGGCCAATCTAGGATTGCCTGAATCTTTTCTTAGTGTACCTTCACCCCGTTTGCACCAATATTGTGACCAAGGTAAAGAATCTCGGTCAATCCGAACTAACATTTTGACTCCTTCGCAAATAAGGAATGCTCCTCTATAATACTAAGTACCTCATCTAAATGTTGTAGGTGCTCATCCCAAGTTCTGCTGAAAACCAAGATGTCATCAAAAAATACTAACACGCTCTTTTGCAGTTGCTTCCTAAAAATATGGTTCATGCATAACGAAGAACTCGTACTGTCCATAGTGACATTGGAACGTTGTCTTATGCACATCCTCCTCACAAACCCCATATCTGATGGTATCCAGAGCTGAGGTCAATCTTCGAGAAATAAATTGCCCCATGTAGCTCATCAATGCGAGGAATAGGGTACTTGTTCTTGAGGGTCCTCTTGTTGAGAGAACGGTAATCAATACACATGTGAAGAGTGTCATCCTTCTTCACCAAAATGATTGAAGAGGCGAAGGGACTGGAGGTAGGTCTGATGTGTCCCATGTCTAAAAGTTCCTTAATTGTCTTTTCTATCTCCTCTTTATAGTGACTGGGATGACGATAAGGTGTAGTGATGACAGGTTTCGTGCCCTCCTTTAACTCAATGATATGCTCAAACCCTCTATCTGGGGGAATGCCCAGAGGTATGTCCTCAAAAACCCTCTTGTGCTTATCAAGCACTGGCCGAATGTCGATATGAAATTGCTGTCCTGAATCTAAGGTAGCCTTAGAGGAAATGAAATAGTGTGCTGCCCGCTCCATGTCATCATGCCTCCATACTGTGGGCTGAAATCAACCTGGGTTCACCCTCTGGCATAGCCTTGAGGATCACTTGTCACCCATCCCGTAAGAATTCTAGTTGCATCTTATCATTATCAACTGTGTACTTGCCAATAGTTTGCAACCACTGTCTTCCCAACATGGCATCTAATCCATCTAAATCGACCACATAAAAATCTGCCTCAAGAAGGAAGTCATCAAACTTAATTGGAAGTCTTGACACTTTCCCTGTGCATCTCAATCTCTCACCTCTTGCCACTCTAACCTCAAACTCGGGTATGTCATCAATCTGTAACTTCCTCTTTGTAACCCAGCGTGTGCTTATGAAGTTATGTGATGCCCTTGTAACTAATAGACACACAATACACTGTCCCCTAACCCGTGGTTATGCATTATGATACAGAGCATCATGGAACCAACCCTCAATACCCAAATTAACCATGGGAATCAAAGCATCAACCCAAGTGAACTCTTATATCCAGCATATTAGAGGCATAAATAATCTCTTTTCACATATAAGATAGCAAAGTCCATTGCCAATGAAAGTTGTCTATGATCTTAAAGTGTCTAAACATAGTATACTTGGTATGACATGGAATTGGTGGATGTTGTTTTGGTAGATGATGATTACACTATTGAGTTGTTGATTGTGATAGTAACCTTATGGTTTGTATGTAGAGAGATGTTAAGGACAAGATAACAGGGCAATTGAGGAGATGACCCAATAATGGGTTCTTGCAAAAAGAAAGGTAATTGATAAGTTAATACTGATGGTTATTGTTCATTTGATGATTGATAAAGGTTTGCTTTTTGCTACCCAAGGCCTTATAGGCCTAAGATCTACTTTGGAATATGGACCAAAGGGTGAATGTTCTCTTGAAATAAGTGAGTGGAATGATGTAATCAAGACTGATTGAATACTTTTAATGTCTTGATAAGGATAGTGATTAGTTCTAGTTGGTTTGAGGGTCCCAATGATGATTTGATGTAAATAGTTGTGATTGTAAAGTAGATTGTTTATGCCTGAAATATGTTCGATAGAAGAGTTCAGTTTGGTTGATGCTTTGATTCCCATGGTTGATTTGGGGATTGAGGATTTGTTCCATGTTGCTCTGCATCATAATCTATCACCACCGGTTCCTTTTCTTCAATCTTTTGGGCTTCACTTCCTTGGTTCACATGTGCCACATGTCCTTCCACATTTGTCGGCTGAGCTTGAGCTTGTCCTGTACTCTTGTTTGGTAAAGCCTATACTTAGTGACAACCTCGGACAATATCCTAGATTGGAGCTTACCCATTATGCTTTCACCATATGATTTGCCATTTTTCATTCTGTCTCAATAATTTTGAGGCAAAGTTCTTGTGCTTCTTTAAAACTAGCAGCCTTCCATGGTGTCTGAGGTGAGCTTGGATGCTTCCTCATATCTTGCAAATAATTGACATGTTATGTTCAAAAGACATGTCCCTTCCTTTATCGTCCCTTTAGATATCCCCTGAACAGCACCCTTTCCTTACCGCAATTATAATCTAGAAAATCACACTTTTCTAATCATAAAACAAATGGCACACTAAACACCAAGTAAGCCTCTTAATGAATAACATTCATTGGTTATGATAAGCACTGTTCATAGCTGCTGCATCTGGTCTTTGTTTGACTTGAACACCAACCTATTGTTGTTTATTGCCTACTGTTTCTTTTCTTCACTGGTTTTTGCTTAATCGCTGCCAATATATAGTCTAAATACTGACTCGTATCTCTTTATAGGAATTGCCGTATATCAATAGCTTCTTTTGCTTGTTTCTTTGTTTGTTCTAAACAGCAAACAACTTAATATAGTAGCTTTCTGTAAATATACGAGTTGCTGTTCTTTGTATTAATTGCCATAGCCGTCTCATTTAAATCTCCATCAAGGAAATCATTGCTCTTTATGGGCTATACAGTCATTGCTTTGTCATTGTTAAGTCATATTGTCGTTATTCTTCATTACAGTTTGATAATTTTCCTTTTTACATATCAACAAACCTGCCTTTTAATCTCTACTTAATTGTTGTCTTATTCTCTTTGTTTGACCTTTTAATATCTCTGTTTACTAATACCAAGCACCACTATTTATTCTCTGCTATTATTAGATAATGAAGTTGATGATATATTGCATCCTACCTTTCTTAAGTTGCTGCTTGTAATGCTACTCCTTCTTGATTGCTGACTGAGGATAATCAACTCTCATAGTTCATGGAGATTGTGATTAAATTTTATAACAATTTATTTTATTTATTTGAATATTTTCGTTTTATTTTTAATTTTTATTATAAATTCTAATCTACAAAGGAGGTATCACACATATCTTATAAATCGCAAAATGAAAAGAAAGATAAGTTTGATGAATTTTAGTGGTACCTTGGTTTTTGTGGTACCTTGTCTTATTCTGTTAATGATTCATGGGTTGCGTAATTGTTTTTGCAAGATTCTGGAAGCACCACATGGCGATCTTCAGACGTGCTTAGACATGGCAAAGGTAAGATATCATGGTGGAGAACACTGAGAAATGATATCTTAATTTTCTTCAGATTGTTCTTTATTGTGGTTTTCTTTTCTGGTTCCCATGATTGCTGATACACAAACCAAAATTGCCAGGTTGCAGATATAATTGCATTTGTAGCTTTGGCTGATGGCTATAGCAATGGAGTTGTGCACAATCGATATATTGATCTTATGGGAAGCCAATGCTTATCTATGCTTAGAGCTCTGGGTTTGCCCAGCACTATTGGCTTGATTACTGTAAGTCTATTTTGAAACTTATTTTCCAGATGTCATTGCCTTTTTTTAAAGTTAGTGTTTTGGGTCTTAATAAGAAGTCAGAAACTTTCTTAACCATCAGTATGTGATATAGGACTTACCAATGGATCAAAGGAAGAAACATGATGCTAAAAAAGAATGCATTTCAAGTCTTAGAAATGAATTTCCAGAAGACTGTAAAATCTTCCCTGCAGATACGAAGGATGACTTCCAAAAGGTGTACTTCTGTAATATCACATAGATTATCATATTATGTTTATATTTTGGTTTTAAACTGGAAATCCTTTTTTTTGTGGACCTTTGGCAATTCCAGGCATATCAAGCTATGCTTTCATTATTTATATATGGTTTTCTATGCAGTTAGTAAGACATTTGGGTGAGCTGCGCTTGTCAGTACTTCAATGGAGGAATCAGCGGCCTTTTCTTATGGCTCAGCAGGTTTGGTTCTTTTTTGTTTGAATGTTGATAATTGAAAATATAAAATCATCCACATTTAGTTGATTGCAAGATTATGATCTTGTGTACAAGTGAGCAATGGTTAAGTATATTTTGGTGATGGGTTTTATAGTCTGAAGATTGAACACTATTTATCTAATTTTTTATTATAATAGACATAGTTTGCAAGCTTGGACATGGAGTTGTTAAGCCCAATATTTTCAACCGGGCAAATAGTTGACAAAAACTCAGCAAAACCTTGGCAACTTGGAAGCACTAAAAATTAAAAATCTCTTAAAAGAACATTTTTGTTTTGTAAAATTCAATTGCCAAATGTACTAATTTGAAAATTGACATCATGTTAGTGAACAAATTGTCCTCCAAAAGAAAAATATACAAATTAACTGTAATGTCCTCTCTTTAGTTCGACATGCCATTGATCATGGATTTGCCTATTCCAGACTCTCGTAGGCAAATGGTGTGGAGAGAGAGTCAATTCTGCGGATCAGATGGTCATATCTTGCTCTTGAAGAAGTGTTAAGAGGTTATATTTTATTATTAGGTGTTATTGGGGCCTACATGTTATAATTTTAAGTTGAGTTGCACTTTTTATTTTATAAAATTACTTTATTATAAAAAGTGCATTATAATGAGATTTTATAAAGGATGTTTCTAGAAGTTCTAGCAACTTCTTAGAAAAGTGAATAAATAGAGGGCTGGGCCTCTCATTTGGACATGCTTGGATTTGAGATTTCTTCTACTTCTTCCATTATGGAGCAAATTTGTAGTCTCTTGGGTCTGCAAATTATTATTTGATCTTTGGGAACGAATCATTCCCTTGGATTGGCGACTTTGAGGGTGTGAAATATCACCTGAATTGTTGCATTTGAGGAGTTGGTAATGCAGTCATCTCATTTGGACTTCATTGAGATTCAGTTATAAGGGTTTACTTTGGTTGGAATAAGGGTTTCAGTTGTGCCCTAGCATTTGTGGATGGATTAACAGGGTTTGAAGACACAGTTGTGCATTATTTTCAGACTGCCAGTCCAGGGTTTGGACCCACGTTTTTGCTCATAACTCCTAATTGGCTTGACGGATGAATTTCATATTTTAGGGGGTTATTCAGCAACCCTAGGCGCCCAGATTTATTGCTTTTGGAGTGACAAAAAACGCTGCAATATTTTTATCTAGCAGCCGTACCAGGCCGTACCTGTACGGCCCTGTCATTTGGGCAGCAACAGCAATTTTGTGAGTCGGTTTGGGGCAAATTGTGAGGTCTTCGTGTGGCATTAATCCAGCATTCATATCTGGCAAAATTGGAGCTATTCCAGGTGCACAAAATATTGATTGCCAAAATATTGCATGTTAAGGATTAGAACAGTCAGCACTGTCATTGCATAAATAGTTATTTCCAGTCATTAATAACTGTTGTAAAAGTTTCGTCATTTGCATTCCAAATCTGAACTGGGTTATTGTTCATGTCATAACATTGCATTGTCAAGAGTTTGATGTATTAGAAGTGCATAGTTGTGACAATCTCTCATTGTAATCAGTTCTATTTGCTGTCATAAAATCAGAATTGCATTGGACTTCATATTTGAGTTTCATATTGTCATCTATCTCTTAGATTGGTAGTGTTATAATCTGGAATTGTTGTTCATACATTATTGGCATCATATATTGAGGTTTCGTTGTACAACAATTAGTAATATTGCAGCCTTATTCGGTTACATGCCTACTGTTTGACAAAATTCCTAAGTCCAGTTTGAGGGTTTCAGTGGCCTTTATAGTAAGGGTCATTACATTAACCCCAAAGCCCAAATAGGAAGACTAAATATACACTAACAGTTGGGTCATTACGCTATTGAAAAGTGTAAATGCCCTCTGAATTAATCCGGTTACAGCTCCCCATGCATGATTTACAATGAATTCAAATACGAATGCTTTTAACCAGAAAGCACAAAAGGTTTACAAACATCTACCCGTAAACTCAAAATAGATGCGGAAACTAAATAACTGAAAAGAAAAGAACAACAAAATGACACAAAGTTCATTTGCTTGGATGCTGCATTACAAAGCGAATGAAAACCCTGAGAAAGCGAAGAATCAGAACTTTAAAGGTATCTTGAAATCAAATATATTCAGGAAATAGTGACACTAAATGCATTTAGAGAAAACTGAAAGCTACACAAAGATAACGATTAGTGGAAAGAAAATTGCCCAAAGCTCGAAGTCTTGGTATGCAATTTTCTCCCAAATCTCCCTTCTCTTAACATGCATAAAATTACACAGACCTCATTAGATGTTGCATCATAATCACCATCTGGAATAAAACAGAATTTCCCTTCTTTACATTGCACTTAAAATCAAAATTTTCTCTCCTTACTAACACAAAGTTCAGAAAAGAAAATAAAGATCTGCTCTTCTACAGTCCCAAAATCTGCTCTCTCTCTCTTTCCTGCTGTAGCACCAAGTCTGCCCTTGGGAAAGAAAAGTGGAACCCTCTGCAAGGTTGATTTTTGCATTAAATAGAACACCGGGGACCTCCCCTTCCCATCCATAACTGTTTCTTGAAAATTATCTTTTTCCTTTGCTTCGGCAAGGCCTTTTTCAGTTATCCAAACTGATTTTGGGAATGCTCTTTTCTTATCCTTGGATTTTCCCTAGTTGATTACGCCCTCATATGTTTTTAAAATATTATGTTGATTAATAAAACATTATAATATTTCTCGTTTTTCCTTAAATTTTCATTTATAGACACCCATCATTATCATGCTGAATCATTTCCACCGCGACCTCTGTGTGATAGATTATAACAATAGTGTTGCCAAATGTATGAGAGCTATTTTCTATATTCCATATGTCTATAAACATCAATAATTAAATCAACTTAGAGGAAACTTGATGAGGCATATACTCACAACTCTATTAGACCTGAGATTAATTTCAAACAAATTCTGTTACCAGTAACCCGTGCTCTGTTCCTTCCTCTTTCACGCTCTAGTATGGATGCTGCTACCTGACTTTGTATCTGCTATGGGCCGAGTCCCCACAAGCTTGATATATACTCGAGCTGATTTCCTTGATGACGCAAATATATCAAAGAGAGATGGCTGTTTGGATAAAAGTGAATACCAAACCATAATCTTGTCATACTTGCCGCCGAGCATTAGAATCATTATTGGTTAAGACTTGGTTATTGCCACTAAGTTTGACTTTTGTATGCACTTTAGGCCCTTATCTACATTCCTTCACCTCAGACATACACAACGACTTTCTTACTAAGAGGAGTCATCAATTTCATAAAAATTATCAACTCTGTGATCACATTTTGATCCCCAGGCTACATTCTTCCTTCTTGACCGACTCGGCATCCCATGTTTTGGACTTGATTTTATCCCCAGTTCGGCATCTCGATATTGCATGCCACGAATTGAATGTGGAAAAGTTTGGGTTTGATACATTAAATCAAACCATGGCAGATGCTCTCTTATTATCGCTAGTCATCTTATACATTCTAAGCTTGAGCTTTGCTAGTAACATCCATGATTTGGTACCAAGCCATTGTGCATCTTTGCACTTGCATTTTAATTGCAGTCAAACCTGATATCATTATGTCACCTAGATATTGTTTGCAGTTGGTTCCTTTCAAATTTGTTCCATTGTGCAGGGTAGACGAGTTTAAGTTCCCAGCAAAAAACCCCAAATGTGCAGATCTAACTCGGTCTCATATTACAAGGGCTATATGAATTGCAATGGCAATCATGTCTTCAAGGTAAATCTCGACCCCAGCTCTGAACCATTACTTCTACATTGAATCTTGAACCTCTAAACTTGTGAATCTTGAATTCTGAACTTGAATTTGTAGGCTTGAGAACTAATTGAATCACTAACTTGGAACAAGGAAGTCTCAGGGCCAAAATTATATGAATCACTGAACCTGAGGATCTCACCATAGCCTTGCACATTCTGGGCACCAACTCCTGAACATACCTCTAGTGTCACATCGAACCACTGATTTTACTTGAGATGCAAAATGAACCTTTGAAGCTGCTGGACTGACAGAATCTGCACATGAATCATGAACCGAGTTTGAATTTGGGTATTATATTGAACATGGATTCTGAACTGTACTAAATCTGCATTTCGAACCACTTCGAACTGCTTTGAACCTTGGTTCAAAGAGGTTCAAGATCTCACACTTAAAATTTTAAATATTGGGTCCATATTGGGTACCAACACATCACAAAATAGAAAAAGCACAGTGGTATAGCAAAAACATGTAAAAAACACATTTTAACCAACGTTTACCAGTATTGACATTTTTTACCCACGTTTTTTGTGCCCATAAAAATGCATTAGTTAAACTTGTGAAAACTTGTCCAGCAAAAACAATAGAGTACTCAGCAACTCAGAGAGTACTCACAAGCTTTGCAAAATATGATAATAGATATTCTGCTGAGAGACATTGGAATATTCACAACTTCATGAGTTTTGCACTGAAATCTATCAAGAAAATGGAAATAGAATACTGAATGTCAATGTACCTGCTTTGTGTATTTTGATTACAGAATGCCAAATATTTTCTTTCCACCTTAATTTGATATTACCTAGATCGAATATGTTGTAAATTGGAAAAATAACTGTTCAATACACATATATAAGTGCAATATAATAAAAATATCAATAGATTAGGAGCAGGTATATTTTAATTCAATGTGAAGGAGTTTCTTGCCCATAGCTTTGGCCATAACAATGAATATATTTTACTAGATTCTCTCTGCTAGTAGATATTTCTTCTAGGAGTACACAGATTTACATTGGTTTGTCTGCTATACCCCCTAAAGCCCTGGGCATTCCCCTGCAAGCTTCCTTGAATCTTCTTTGGGCCCATTAACATATAAGAATAATATTTTCATTTTTGTTTAGTTATTGGTCAATATTGTAATATTAAGTCTCGTTAAATAATTCTTTTTAACTGCCTATATATGTACATTTCATTCTTTGAATAAAATCAAGCATTGTTTCAGGGCAGGTTATATAAGAAATTTGCTAAAATTTTTATAATTCCAAATATTTCATCTTTGAATTTGTTGGTGAATTGTTGTTTACCCAACATGGGTATTCTGTTTGATTTTTTTTGTTAAGGAATGTAAGATCTTTAGATAGAGTATTCTGATTTACTAATTCTCAGATATTTGTATGACAATCTTTTCTTACTTAAGTGATCAAGATACTCTATCTAAAGATCTTACATTCCTTAACATGGTATCGGAGCCAAGTTGATAGAGCAAGCATTTAAAGCCGACAGTGATAATTTTCTTTAGATTGCTAACATCTTTTGAACATATCAATCATGGCGAATAACATTAGAGTTGAGGATAGACTGGAACATGCCTCTAATTTTGTTTCATGGAAAATTTGGATCATAGTAATACTTCAAGTACGTAACTCGAATTTGAATCATTTATAGAAGAAAATAAGAAAATGCTTGAAGATGAAACAAAAAAGACAACATGGAAAAGGTGTAACAATAAGGCCAAGAAAATCATCATTGATGGAGTTAAAGATCATATTATTCCATCAATAGCAAAATCAACTGCTTATGAAGTGTTTAATTCAAGATACATTTGAATTAAACAATGCCAGCAGATTGCTTACATTAAAACAGCAACTCATCAACCTCAAAATGGATAAAGAAGATGCAATCTCATTATATGTGTCAAAAATAACTGAGTTAAGGGATCAACTCTCTACCATTGGAAAGAATGTAGATGATGTGGAACTATCTCTAATAGCCCTTAGAGGATTACCATTATCATGGGAACCTTTTATCCAATGCATTAGTCATCCCTCTATACCCAAATTTGATCCACTAAAAAATGATTGCACTCAAGAAGAGTCACGATTAATCTCAAGAGGTATCATCTCCAATAAGGAGGAAGAGATTCAGGCACTACATGCAAATCAAATAATAAGAATGGTAAATTCAAAAGGAAGAGAAGAAAGAAAAATACAAACTATAAGAAAAGAAACCCATCCATTCTTCAATGTTACAAATGTGACAAATTTGGACATACTCACATGTATAGTCCATAAAGAAAGAAAAATCCTATCAACATGGTCGAAGTCAAAGAAGGGGAAAACTCATTATTTTTCCTTGCCTTGTCAAGTGAGTTGAACGCTAATAGAAACACGTGGATAGTGGACAATGGAGCCTCTAGGCACATCACCGGATTTAGAGATTAGTTTGAAACACTTGAAGGATATTCAACCGAAGAAGTAACTATAGGAGACAACTCCACTTATCTTGTGAAAGGAATTGGGACCTACATAGTACAACTGAATTCAAGAGCTAACTTGCACTTAAAACATTTCCTATTTGTTCCTAGAATCAAAAGAAAGCTTATCTCTATATCCGGTCTAGCAGATCAAGGGTATTGAATTGCCTTCCAAGAAAATAAAAGTCCTGTGCTGGTTGAAAAATTCGAACATTAAAAATGGTATTTCTATTGGATTTAGAGAAGGGAGTCTACACAAACTTTTTAATTCCTCAAATCTAGCCCTAAACCATGAAATTGGGAAAATCGATGAGATTTGGCATAGAAGACTAGGGCACCTAAATCTCCGAGCTTTACCTTCTATAGAGAAAATTGTAAAAGGCTTACCAAACCTTAAATCTGGACATGAAGGGATATGTAAAGGGCGTGCATTAGGAAAGAACCCTAAAATTCCTTTTCATCATAGTGAACATAAATCAAAAAGTATTCTTGAACTTGTTTATGCTTACCTATGTGGACCCATGTCAGTACCATGAGTAGGAGGATACTCCTACTACATCATCTTTGTGGATGATTCTTCGAGAAAAACTTGGATATATTTTCTTAAAGTCAAATGAGGTTCTATCCAAATTCAAAGAATTCAAAGCCTTAGTTGAAAATCAAACTAGGAAGAAGATCAAAATTCTAAGATCTGATAATGGATGAGAATTATCTTTGAGAACTTTAAAGAATTATGTATTTCTTTTGGGATTAAGAGGAAGCATACTGTATCATATAATCCTCAATAGAATGGAGTAGCAAAAAGGAAGAATAGAACCATTATTGAAGCAAGTAAGGCTATGATGCATGATCAAAATATGCATACAACATTCTAGGACGAAGCATCCAATACTGCTTTATATATTCAAAACAAATGCCCTCATGCAATACTAGAAAACATAAAACTTGAAGAAGTATTCTTAGGGAACAAACTTGATCTAAGTCACTTACAAATCTTTAGTTGTCGTGTATATATTCATATTCCTAAGGAGAACAGAACTAAACTAGAGCCCTCAGGAAAGAAAGGCATATTTGTTGGCTACAATGAGTCTTTGAAAGCCTACAGAGTATATGTGCCTAGGTCAAGGACAATTGAAATCAGTAGAGATGTCAAGTTTGATGAAGATATTGCATACAAAACTTCTAAAGATATAGAAGAACCTAATGATGATCCTATTCCCGAGGATAATGAAAATACGATGATTGGGAGGGAGGGTTGTATAGAAGATAATGGACCCACAACACCTACTCCTAAGGATAACTCACTCAATAAGAAAAGGCCCTCATGGGCAAGAAAAATGATTGAAGAAAACAATGTGGCCCTCGATGAAAGCCTTAGAGAAACCAAGAGGGCAAGAAATCATTCATGTTATGTTACACAAATGAGTCCACTACGTCTAAACCTTCTGATGTTGTGGTATGAATGGTATATTCTGTATTTTACTTCATATGTATCCCAATTGGGTTATTTTGTGTGGTTAGCATGGTATATCTCTATGAACTTGAGTGATATTTCCACTCTACAATAACTACCTTGTCAAACTAGGGTACTCAAGAAATGAAGCAGATCCTTACATATGCTTCAAGAAATCAGAGGGAGATATGCTCATACTAGTTTTCTATGTTGATGATCTTCTGATAACAGGTGACGACCATCTTATTGCTAATAGTAAGCAAGACCTTAGATCTGAATGTGAGAAGGGCTTAGGTCTTCTACTTTACTTCTTGGGATTAGAAGTTAGATAAAAGGAAGAATATGTTAAGTTATCTAGGATCGTTTTTTGCAGATGTAATAACACTGCCATTGTTATTGGTGTTTTCCAAATGCAGATTTGAGGACTCATAAATATAAGAGGAGACTTGTCTCATGAAGAGACATGTCTCTATAGTTAATTATTAGTAGTTAGTATATTAGTAATATAAATAACCATGTGTATAATATATAAATCATTCTATATATATATATATATATATATATATATATATATAAAGAATATTTATCTAATGATGAATTAACATCAATAATTAAACTCGTGATCATATCAATGTGACTCACTACAAACTTAACACTCCCATATATATAAAGAATATTTATCTAATGATGAATTAACATCAATAATTAAACTCGTGATCATATCAATGTGACTCTCACTACAAACTTAACACTCCCTCTTACTTAGGAAGGATTGATATAAAACATATTATGTTCTTGAGTATATGAAGAGATATCATCTCAATATGATATTCCTAGAATGGTATATCTAAGGATATCAACATAAATCCATCAACACACACGCGCGCACACACACATATTGACATATATTACACAGGGAATTGGCTTCGATTCACAATGAGGCTAAATTTGTCAACTCATCTTCTTTAGCATAGAGGGAATTGAAGCAAACTCTACAACTTAAATATAAATTTAAACACCACCTTAAGTGTGGTCTATAATAAATTTTTGTTATGGTGTCCGAGAAAATCCGGCCCAAAGAACCATGATGAGTTGGTTATAAAGGTGTTCGGCAAAATCCGGCCCAAAGAACTATGATAACACTTGTTCTAACACATTTTGGTGTTAGGAGATAGGTCTACGATTGATAAGATCGTCACCTTTCAATAGTTAATTTATGTTCGTTATCATAACTTCCAACACTCCGAGACAACAACTTAATATAGTTTGTTATGATAACAGGTCCATCTATTGATAAGATCATCACCTTTCAATAGCTCCCCTCTAAATATATACATCAATGAAAGGTCGTCACCTTTCATGACATAATCACAACAACATCATAGTAACTCACATGATATCCACCATGAACCAAGTCAGAGGGTGGACCCACCATAGTTGCTACTAGAGGGTGGAACAAGGGTTTTCACCTCAGACTTCTCTATCATAGAGGAGAGCACATTACAAAGAATTTCACTTAGAACTTCTCCTCGTAGAGAAGATATCATCCACAAAGGATTGCATCTCAAAATTTCTTCCTCTGAACAATGATCTTGGAAAGTTAGGTTGTGTAGTTACTCCCTTTGAGACTCTCTTCACCCAAGGATGCCTCTCAGACTCTCTCTGAATTTGATATCAATCTTCCGACTTTCTGGTGATAAATCAATACTTCCTCATGATGCACTCAAAAGTAGGCCCATCAAAATTATGTAGACACACACATATTTATGGACTCCCTCTGAGTATCAATCTTCTAAACTCGTGTGTTGCCTCCGAAGAAGTATCATACTCCCTCTTAATGTAGAAGGCTACTCATAATCTCAATCATCAAAGATATTTGTTTATGAACCTCACTTTATCTTGCCTACATAATGACTTCTTGATCACAATTTCTTTAGAACTAATTTTGTAAGATTGAGTCTGCACAATATTTGGTAGCATGTACAAGGGTACCAAACCTCTTGCAAGAACATCCTCAAACATAAAGGAAAAGATTTGGGCAGCTAACTCTTATAGTACATATGGAAATACAATTAAGAGACAAAATGCAGTAAGCTAATGAATACTTATTTGTGCATCATTGATATAAGTTGTTCTAATGAAGGCACATATGCAATAAATCAGAAAATGCTTCCATGAAAGCATTTGTCAAACAATGGGAATGAAACATTGGTTATTATTCCCCCCACAAATGTAAAATTCCCACTCTTATATAGTTTGAACAATTCTACATTACATTAAATATGGCAAACTTCCTTCTATTCTTCCTTTTTCTTGTTGTTATTCCTCTCACCAAATATTTAATGGGTTGTCCAAATTAATGAACCTCCAAATTTCTGAATCAATTTTAAAGCTTCTTCAGTCAGCGAAGGATGCCCTTCTTTAACGATCTGCCATATTAAAGATCTTCCGAGTATTAACTGTCTTTCGAGATGAGGTTTATTTGTAACAATTATTTAAAATAATATTCATTGGATTTTATGTATATTCACATAACATATCTAAACTCTTATCATGTGCCATCGGGAGAATGTCAACATGGCTGCTTGACATCAGATAGGGCTTTCTTCAATCTTTGCCCACTCATCATTTCAAACATCAATGTGTGGTGACAAAACATCTGTGTTTAACGTGCCCTCCCTGTGTGCCAGATAGCCTGATAAAGGCAACATTTAATTATGAATCCCCGACTTTGGATGTCGCCTTTTGCTGCTTAGTTGGAATTGTCAATTTCTGCTTATTGTCGCTCCTTATTTCACAAACATATAGCAGACATATTAACTTGTTTCTGTGTTTCACTCTCACATTTCTTTTCATCTGTCAGAGTGGGAGATATTTATCACGTGAACAGTTGTAACTGTCTAACTTATTTGAACCGTATTCAGAAACAATGTCAGCTCTCTTAAATGCACCAAAATATGTATTATTATTGGAACTGGGTTGCGTGCTTGCCGCTGAAGAAAAAAATAGTCTGTGTGAACACTTTTATATTCTGAAAATGATTTGAAATAAATTGTTAGCTGGTCAATGTAATTTTCTGGAGCCCGAAAGCCATATCATACTCCTTTTACACCCCTCTGAATATACATATCTGTCTTATGTGTCAAAGCAAATTTATACCATACTCCACATCTGTTGCTGGAGGTTATTGTGTCCAGTTTTTTTAATTAATTTTTTTTAATTAGTGCAGACGTTGGGATAGATGAAAGAACGACTTTCAGTATAAGTTCAACATGTCTCTTTGCATTAAAAAGAAAAGTATAATTCCCAGTTTTCTTTTGTTAAATGTGGGAAGTATAAGATTTATTTCTGAACCATTATAAAGTAGTGATCGATGTGAATATTTTCTATCATGCCGTCATTCCTTCGAACCATTACAAAGGTTATTGATTGCCCGTTGTGAATTTCTTAATCCACATGGGTTTTCTTTGACATGTGTTGTCAGTATTTAAACCTGTGATATCTTGTTTCACATCCGTTGTCAAAAATAAATAAATCTTGTGGTTACACACCAACTGTTCCCTTACAACAGAGAGATCTACACATCTGTCTCACAGTCCAGACCACTCTTTACTACATATTAATATTTTCTAGGGAGTCAAGATCTTCCCAGCTGTGAAGGATGATCAAGATTGGATTTCCGTGCAAGCTGTGACATGTACTTGCTCAATTAAAGCCTGATATAGCCTGTTGCTTTGGCTAAATTAGACTTAAGATCTGATGCTATGAACAACGATGGAGTGCTCCGAGGTCTCTACTTGGTATTATTCTGCAATATTTATGCAGGGAAGCTGGATTTCTCTCTCTGTTGTGCAATCTTTTGCTTTGAAGACATCGGTCTGAAATTAATATTAATGTATGCATATGTGTGGAAGGATGAATTCACAGATATAGTGATTGCAGGTTTCAAAGAAAATGAAAACACAATACAATTTCCTCTAACCACAAACTCAGGTCCAAAATTGGTAATATGTCAATCAAGAATATACAAAGTAAGCTTCTGTTGCCGATAATATTTTGGTTAATATGCAGAGCTCTACAACAATCTTCATATGGTCTGCAAGTATGAACTCATTCCCAGCAGTCCTTATTTCCATTTTCTGCGAAAAATACTTGGCATGTATGCTTCCAAACAAATGCCACGACCCAGTCAATTTCAGGAATAATCATAGCTTTACATGAAATGTTGCACACACAATGCATAACCAATGTCTGGTCAACTTGTTACATCATTATTAAGAAATGGCTGAAACAAATATATTCTCTTTTGAATAGAGAAACTGCTCCATCATGGTCAGATACGACTTATATTCAAATACAATCGCACTCATTCATTCCAACGTTCATTCCAAAACGAAACAAGATGACTTCTATATGTCATTCACATTTTAAAATGGCGCACTTGCCAATCTCTAACTACAGGTTTGATACCCTCCCGATTTGTGAGTAGTCTAGTGCCCAACTTGGGCAATCTGGCTGCTCTATGATGTGATCTTCAGGTCTGGCCTGTAGGCTTTAATTATATCTCCATCGTGTTGCTTGTTTAAAGTTTACAACCACTGAACACAAGTGCTGATGAAAATAGGCAAAGAATTCTCTTCAATCCCTTTAATTGAACTTGGCTCTGGTACCATGTTAAATTATCTAGGATCGTTTTTTGCAGATGAAATAACACTGCCATTCTTATTGGTGTTTTCAAATGCAGATTTGAGGACTCGTAAATGTGAGAGGAGACATGTCTCATGAAGAGACATGTCTATATAGTTAATCATCATTAGTTAGTATTTTAATAATATAAATAACCATATTAATAATATAAATAACTATATGTATAATATATAAATTATTTATTATATATATATATATATATTTATCTAATGATGATTTACCATCAATAATTAAACTCATGATCATATCAATCTGACTGTAACGACAAACTTAATAGAATATATCTATCTAAACCAAGAGAAGTATACTATTGGCATATGGAAAAGATTTGGTATGATGGACTGCAAATTGTTATCCACACCTATGGAGACAAATATTCATAAACTCAAAACTGAAGCACATGAGTTTGAGGCAATTGATCCTACATATTACAGACAAATAATTGGATCTTAGATGTACTTGGTGAACACTTGTCCTGATATTTGTTATGCTACAAATGCCCTAAGTCAGTTTATGTGATTACCTAAGAAGATTCATCTCATGGCAGCAAAACACATTTTGAGGTACTTGCAAGGCACTATTGGACTTGGTCTAAAATATGACAAAGTTGAGTTACAGCTTCATGGTTTCTCAGATTCTAATTGAGCAGGATGTTCCATTGATTGGAAGAGCACTAAAAGATGTTGTTTTAGTCTTGGATCTGCAACGATATCCTGGTTTAGTAAGAAGTAATCTTTTGTTGCTCTGAGTTCGATTGAAGCAGAGTACATAGCTGCGTTAATGGGAGCCCGAGAAGAAGTATGTGTAACAAACGGATTTTAATAACAAAATAAAGAACTAAAACCTGATTTTACATAGAAATGAAAGAGTTTTCTTTAACCAACTTTCGAAACAAAACATCTTAAATCCTTTTCAATAGATATTAACTGATTTAACTACTACCAATTAACTGAGATAACCATTCAACTGAAAAATCGGAATAACGATTAAGTGAAGTAACTGAAATAACGATTAACTATCTTCCCTTGCATATAGTAAAGTAAATAAATGATCAGTTATAAGAGGAATATAAATACATATCAGGAATGGTAATAAGAAACATACAAAAAGTAACTGGCGAGTCTTTAACTAGTTGTGCAAGCCTCGGCTTTTAGTAAGAGAAGCATTGACTTAGGCCTAACCTCCTAACCTCAGACCATATTCATCCCTACACAATCTATTGAATAGAAAGACCCTCCCTACTCTAGGATCAGGCTTGGGATACTTCTAGTCCAGCCACCTAAGCATTTCCGGTGTTTAGAATGTTTGTATAGTTATGGACGGACATGTTTGAATAATTGGCACTACTGACATCAAGTGATCATAGATGGCAAACATGCCTTTAATGACCTTGGCCAAGGTTTTCGGATGAGTTCAATTACCCAATCACCACCGCTCGACTTGACAATAGGAGAACAAAAAATATGAACATGCACTATTAAATGATTTTCCTTTTAAATTAATTTAGAATTGTTGTCATGTTTGATTTTTATTTCCACATTATTGCAGATTTCTATCTTACCTCTTTACCTCTTCCTTGGCTATACAGCCGGGTGAGTCCCAGGTGTTTGAATTCTCAGAGCAACCAGCTCTCTCTATTGATCCTCAACTGATATAAGAATATTACATGTTTTCCGTATATCACATTTCTGTGACCTGAGAAATATAATCTTAAGACTTGCAAAATAAATACCATTTGATTTTGACATTCAATAGTAGAATAAAGATATGATATCATTACATGAATATTTGGTCTTGACTCGTCATAAGAAGTTCTGACCTAAGGAGGGACTATTCGATGATATCAAAACAAGGATGATGTATGGCATATCCTGGAATTGTATTTTACTGCTGTAATTACTAACGTAGTAGTATTTGATAAAACACATTATGATCATTTGGATATGGGGAGGCAACCACATAACCTGGTAAATTCGGAAGGTAGTTGAGTCTTGGCTAGACGTTGTCAACCAACTCCTTCACGGAAAGAACTCCGAACACAATCTTAGTGTGATTACCAATCACATCTTTCAACAAAAGTATAGATGAAATGGGAATACTGTGGCAAGAAATTTTTGCAGAGGGAAAGAACGTAAGGAAAATTGCAAAGAGATATATCGTGAGGAATTAGACTCAACGATCTTATTATACTCATGGCTTTCATAAATAAAAGGCTTTGCAAGATTGCTAGTCGTAACTCATGATCGTTTTTAAAAGATTTGCTTTCTTGATCCCTCGAGAATCAAATGCCAAATGTGCAATTCGGTTTCCTGTAAAGAATTGATTAAGTTTTGAAAAGAATTTGAAGTTTATACTTATAACTCAAGGATAATTTGTAATATATTTATCTACTTGTACGTAGATGTATTTATAAAACGACATCATATTATATGTTTTATTCAAGGTTGTATCTTATGTTATGTATATATAAATACATGCATTATTTGAAAGATTATTTTATCTTCTTGTACATGTATTTAAATGTACATATTGGATAAAATCTTGCATAAAAATAATATTATAGTGGCACCTTTATTTCTATATCAATGTCCACGTACATAAATGTGTTACAATGAAATGTTGGAAATGTCAACTATAATCCGATAAAAGTATGTATTTTAATTAAGTTAAAATCATTAATGTTTTTAATGTTTATCTAATAGCTTACGCATGTCCAAATGATTGCACCCTACTATACAAGTCGCTAGGTCCTTACCAAGATAGAGGTCATACCTGTCGACTAGATAAGTGGACTAAGATAGTACCCTATTTTGTTGATCTTGTTTAGCAATGTTTCTCCCTTTCATCTTCTCCTGCAATCACCCGTGCAACATTTTCTACGATAATAACAAGTTCCATGATAAATCCATAGTAATATTTAATGTAGATATTAGCAAGGAATTTAATTATTAACCATAATTCCGAAACTAAGCAACTGCTAACTACTATCATCATCATATGACAAGTAATGGATAACAACCATCATCAATAAACAATTAAACAATAATGAATACAATAGTTATATCTAACTACCCTTCTCACATGATTATGAAAAAAAATCCATTCAATTTAATAACTATAATAAATTTAAGTTAGGTCAGAATTTGGGATGTAACAATATGGTTAACAAAGCTGCTAGTTGGACTATTTGGGAAGCCTCTAAAACCTACAATTATACATTGTGATAATCAAAGCTGTATCAAACTCTCGGTGAATCTAGTCTTCCATAACCGATCAAAGCATATAGAGATACCCATCCACTACATTAGAGATATGGTAGATAGGGGTGTCATCAAGTTGGAATATATCAGCACTGAAGAGCAGTCTGCTGACATATTCAGCAAACCTCTTCCAAAGTTGATAGTGGAATACTTGAGAGGAAAATTGTTATGGAAAAATTATTGTAATGTTTAACTTCTAAGACAAAAATCTCAGTTTTGTATATATATATATATATGTGTGTGTGTGTGTGTGTGTGTGTGTGTGCGTGCGTGTCTTTGTTGATTAAAGAGTTACTTTTGTGCACATGTGTTGTTTATGAAAGGTGATGATCTTTCATTATTTTGAGATGTTAGGTCTCTATTGTAAGGTGACAACCTCAACAATAGATTGATTTTTTATCATAGACTTCATTAACTTGTTGTCTTGGAATGTACCAAAAAGTATGATAACAAAAGTATCATTGTCGACTCCATCATGTTTTTCTTGTCCCAGGTTGTGCTGAATACCATGATACTAGTGTTGTTATTTGTTAAATGCTTGACTTGTCATATTAAGACTACATTAAAATGTTGTCCCAGAATTATGCTAGAAATCATGACAATAAGCATGATAGAGTAAGTTAGTCTCAGAATGAGCCGGATATCATGATGCTTATTATGTTGTTTTGAGATCAAGGTTATTTGTGTGATAGACTATTTTATTGTCCTAGAAAGGACCAGAATTCTGATAATTATTAAGGTACTCTTGTTGATGAGTACACTATAGATGCAAATTGTTGGATTGATCAGTTCCTCACTAAGATCCTGATCAGACCCGATAAATTACATGGTGATTCATTACCTTGCCCAGATTGGGCATCTATCCCCATGCTTAGTCTGATTAAAGACTTCCAACATTATACATATCTGTGACCATATGAATGGTGACCATTATTTATGTATCAATATAAATATTGCTCTGAGATCAGGTCTGCATATTGTGCGCCCAGAAATGATTACAATGGAGAGTTATAATGCCCTGAGGTTATCGGGTCCTTAACCATAATCATCTTGTGTTACCAAGAGTCATGTCCCTGTAGGGACATAACTCTACATGGTACATGCCACATAGAGTCATGTCTCTACATGGACATGACTTCTATTCATATTTATATTGATTCAATTGACTGAGAGAAAGCATTAATACAATCTGATGGAACCCAAATTTCCACAAATTCAGGACCTCCATTTGTATGTCATTTTTCTCATCCATTTCTACTACCGTTCTCACCCTTTAGATTATTTGCCTGAAGAACTGAATAATTAAACCAATCCCAAAGAGGTTATCATTCAGCAATTAGGACAATCCAAAACATTATGCCTAATTTATACTTTGTCTTCACTTAGTAGATGATAATGTAAGATGATTTACTATCAATAATGAATTTCATGATCATATCTATGTGACAGTAACTATAAACTTAACACTCCCTCTTAGTTATGAAGGATTGATATAGAACATATTATGTTCTTGAGTATATGAAGAGATATCATCTCAGTATGATATTCCTAGAATGACATATTTAAGGATATCAACATAAATCCATCAACACACACACACACACATACACACATACACACACACACATATATTACATATATTATATATGGAATTGGCTTCGATTCACAATGAGGCTAAATTTCTCAACAATTCTTTAGAAAAGCGGGAATTGAAGCAATTTCTATAAGTTTAAACACCACCTTAAGTGTGGTCTATAATAAATTTATGTTATGGTGTCCGACAAGATCCGGCCTGAAGAACCATAACAATATAATTTCATGGTGTCTGGCAAAATCTGACCTGAAAAACCATGATGAGTTGGTTATCAAGGTGTGCGGCAAAATCCGTCCCGAAGAACCATGATAACACTTGCTCCAACACATTTTGGTGTTAGAAGATAGCTCTACTATTGATAAGATCGTCACCTTTCAATAGCTACCTTCTGTTCATTTTCATAACTTCTAGCACTCCGAGACAACAACTTGATGTAGTATGTTATGATAATAGGTCCAACTATTGATAAGATCGTCACCTTTCAATAGCTACCTTCTGTTCATTTTCATAACTTCTAGCACTCCGAGACAACAATTTGATGTAGTATGTTATGATAATAGGTTCAACTATTGATAAGATCGTCACCTTTCAATAGCTCCCCTCTAAATATATTCATAAATTAAAAATAGTCACCTTTCATGACATAATCACAACAACATCATGTAGTAACTCACATGATATCCAACATGAACCAAGTCAGAGGGTGGACCCACCATAGCTGCTACTAGAGGGTGGAACAAGGGTTTTCACCTCAGACGTCTCTCTCATAGAGAAAAACACATTACAAAGAGTTTCTCTTAGAGCTTCTCCTCATAGAGAAGATATCATCCACAAAGGATTGCATCTCAAAATTTTCTCCCTCTGAACATTGATCTTGTGAAGTTAGGTCCTCTAGTTACTTCCTCAAAAACTCTCTTCACCCAAGGATGCATGTCGAGCTCACTCTGAATATGATATCAATTTTTGATTTTTTGGTGATAAGTCATCACTTCCTTATGATAAACATAGGAGTAGGCCCATCAATATCATGCAATCACCCACATGTATTTCTAGGCTCCATCTGAGTATCAATCTTCCAAGCTCCTCTGTTGCCTTAGAGGAAGTGTCATACTCCCTCTTTATGTAGAAGGATCTCATAATTTCAATCATCAAAGATATTTGCTTCAAGAATCTCACTTTATCCAGCCTAATCATCATATGACTAATGAATTCTAGATCACAACTTCTTCGGAGCTATTGTCATAAGGTTGAATCTGCACAATATTTGGTAGTATGTGTAAGATACCAACCACCTTTTCCTGCAAGATCATCTTCAAATACAAAGGAAAAGATAAAGGAAAACTAGTTCATATAGTACATATAGAAATACAAATAAGAGAGAAACTACAGTGAGAAGATACATGTAATACTCAAGGATAAGAAATACGTATTTGCATATGAAGGTCGATAGACATCAAATCATTAAATGCCTTATTAGTTTATTTGAGAATGACACATCTCCCCTATAAAAGTGGTTCTAGTGGGAGTGAAACATTGGTTATTATTCCCCTCTACAATGTAAAACTCCCACTTACTCCATTTTATCAAGTCCAACAAGAGACAATCATACACGAATGATATCAACCTCTTAACTTTGTTAGTCATCGACCTCTATAGATTTCAATCCTCAAATATCCAATCAGGCAAAAGTGTTTGCAAAGTTACTAGTCCCCAGTTATTGTACTTTTAACTATATCTTTTGTATTCATGTGAAATATCCAAAAAATATCCCATAATAGAAGTCTATGGTAACAAACTACCTTCACCTCCTCTTAAGCATATAAAAATATCCTTCCCAGTTGGTTCTTATTAACCATTATCCATGTATTCAATGATCATTGTCAATGTTTTTGAATCTCCAAGTATTGAAAGACATCTACTATCTGAAAGCAAACCAGATAATATATCTTCTTCTCTCCATTTATTTCCAGAACCAAAAGGTTTTTCAGGGGTTTTACAATCAATCTCAAAACTAACCACCCTACCTACCCTTCACCTCTGATCCACATTAGTTGCTTTCTTTCAGAACTGCTAGCTCTTCTTTCGGAACTATATATCTCAATATATCAAAATGTTACACTCACTCAAAATATCTCTAGGATCATCTCCAAGGTCTCTTGCAATTAGTGAAATAGATCATTGTCCTAGACTTAATACTTTCCCTATGATGTTTGTCTTATCCAACCATCTCATGGGGAAGATCCTGAGTACAAAATGACTTAAATGTTATTTGTATCAGTCAGTATTGAATATGTATCTTAAAACTTACAGATTTTTAAATGCCCAATAGTACACGAGACGATCAACTGTATTTTAGGATGTAGTTGATATCTTTACTGAATGACCCAAAATTAATCTTCTTTATTGTTCTATACATTCTTATCATCGATAACACTAATTCACACTACGTGGCTCCACGAGGATCACTATTGTGGAATTAACATTGATGAATTTCTTCCTCTATTTGACCCACTCTTCTTCTAAAACTTCGAATTTGAACATTGGCGACTAATCATCTCCAATATGTGCCAAGAATGTTGATGATACTACTGTGTTTATTGCAAATAGTTCTCTTGTTGATAATAGTTGGATACCACAGATTGTAATCTATGTTAATATATTGAATTCCTTCACTTCCAAGGGTAAGTGATATTCCTATTACTTAAATTGTGGCACAGCTTGTTGACTTGGAACTCGATGGAGTAATAATTTTTGTTTCTTAATAGTCATCAAGATATTAATTTACAAAACATTGTGGAGCCTCTTCCTCACTCATAATACCAGATTATTGCTTTCCGGTCAACACTCGATTCACTAGTTTTCTTCTGCAAACTGAACTTTCTCAATCTTGCAAATGATCTAAGAAGATAACTGGTATGGCTGTGGCAATTTCTAGATAGTTCAAAAGGCAATGACAAAGGGAAAAAAATCAAAATATTAGGTTCAAATCTGAGTAATATCTCCCTCTGCAAATATTACTTCCACATCATGAGGTATGGAAAGGTGCATATAATGGATATCATGCGTTCACAATTCCAGTGGCCCTGCCAGCTAAAATGGGGATAAAACCAGTGTAAATCACCTTGTTTCTTTCATCAGTCCATTTTATATTTTGCTCTCTGTGTTGGGATTTTCAGGTGACATACGTCAAAGAATATCGGTATCCCTTACTCAATTTGAACCCAAATTGTTTGGTCAAACAATTTCATGTACTTAAAGAATTTAATATTTATGCCTCAAAGTGATTTTCAAGCATCAATAAATTTTACGGTACTTTCCCACTGCCAAATGCTCATCTATATCCACCCTGTACAATGTATTTTCCAAAATTAGAAGATGAAATTGTGATGCAACAGATATACTATGTTGAGTGTCAAATCTTCATATCTAACGTTGCAAATGATATAGGCCCTCTATAAGAAAATCGCAAGTGTATTAAAATTGCACAGATTTGAACTGTATGTAATTCAGAAGATTCCAACTGTATGAGCCTTTGTTCTTTTCCAGCGTACTCACCACAGAGAAATTTTGTAACACTTTTGAAGAGATTAAGAGGATGTATTTACTAGATGAAGGTACTATAGTCCGGCCTTCCTTTCAAAGCGCCCTCTCTTCCAATATAGGATCTCTGTTTAGGATGAACGAACAGAACTCCACGAGTATCTTCCCTATATTCCTTATCATGCACTGCCCTTCGGTTGTGATTAGGTTCACTATGTGTCCTTCACTTTATGTGCCTATGTGATGTGGTGACCCAAGGTTGTATATTTAAAATCGGATATGTAGAAGTTTGCAAGCTTCTGACACATACTATTTCCTTGCCGTGGGATCCGTGTTGAATTCATTCTTCTTTAAACCGGTTTTCTCCCTTTCTTGTCCATGCATAAATTCTTATTTTTCTCTAAGGATGATTCAACCATCTCACATTTGCGAAAGTTTATTGTTGTCAAATCGATATTCTTATAAAATAATATGTCTGGTGGTGTTGACTGTATAGGATGATAGACATATCATTGTAGATGATCAAAGAAATATATATTTCTCTTCGTGCTTGATGTCTTGCTGGTAGTATTGCCCCTTCTAACATTTGCAATCTGGCTCTGATACCATGTTAATGTTTTATTGATTGTTTTCTGCAAATGTACTAACATTGTCATTGTTATAGATATTTTCCAAATGCAGATTTGAGGACTCGTAAATAATAGAGGAGACATAATCATCATTAGTTAGTGTATATATATATATATATATTTTAACTATAAACTTTACAATTTTTTAATCTTAGATTACTGTTGAACTTGTATCATCACTTGCTCCAACATCACCTCCATCCTTGTAATGAACTTCCTCTTCACATCAATTGTGTGCTTGTGCTTGTCAATACCCCTTTTTTAGGTTATACTTATCCATGACCTATTCATATTTCCCTTTCATGTCCTCCATCTGCTGTTGTGCCCCTTTATCTTCTGCTTATCAGGCATACTATTCTTTGGCATGAAAGTAATGGAGTGGTCAATATCCACTCTTGAAGCCAAAGAGTTGAACATTTTGCCTACCACTGTAGCAGCATACTTTCTAAGACAATCCTGGATCCCCAACATCACATCATTCCTATTTCTGCTGTCATAACAGTAGGTTTTGTAATGGCTGTAAGGTCCATTGTCATGCCCTAAATTTACGAGGCAAAACACAACCAACAATTTTTTTTTTTTTTTTTTTTTGAAAGATAAACCTGAAGATAGAATGTATAAATCTATACTTGTTACGAATGGTCTATTGAGCGGTGAGTTATCTGAATAACAATGTATATTTCTACTGACTTTGGAGATGGTAAAGTTAGTTGATGAAACGGAATTTGTTCCATTTGAAATCTGGATTACAAGTTTTCTATGAGGGATCACCTGGTTGATTATCAATGGTTGCAATACTAAGTTATGATGATATTTTGGTTATAAACCTTTCACCTTCTATACCATTAATTAAGACCCTCCGCAAATGCAAGTGGAATTCAATTTTTGTATTAATGTAGTTGGGATGGTTCTAGGGCTTGCGAACGCGGTGATGCTTGATAAAAGACCTAAATGGTTTGAATACAAGTTGTCATGCCTTTCTCGTTTATCTTCCATTTCTATTTAATTACCTACATATATATATATCTCCATAATGAAATATTTATCTATTATCCTCTTTCCACTTCGACCATTTTGGTAATTTACTAATTAGGTGTTACAACTAAATCCCAACTATTAATTATTTATTTGATTTTCTATATTAGTTTATTTTATTATTCTTTTATTCTTAATTGTTTATTTATTAATATTATTCTTTTCAATTTACATAATTAAATCCTACCATTCCATGTCTATCCACTACAACTCCATTAACCTAGATTTGCTTTGATACTTCCCCATACCAACTTAATCATTCCCAAACAATTCCAGTAACCTCTTTTTAATAATGATTTTCCTTTAAATATCCTAACAATAAAAAAAACATAATAAATTTCATCATTCATTAACCCAAACTTGGTATTCTTAAATCCATTAATTAACTACTATGCCCTCATTTTCCCCTAACTTGAACTACACATAACATAAGATAAACAAAACACATAAAATAAAGTCACTTACTTTAACGTGCTACTATCCTCGTTAGCCTTAGCCAAGTATTTCATCCCCTTAAGAAATTTGCCCATTTATCTAAACCTATATATCTTTCCACAACTGCAAACTACCTTTTTCTACATTCCTAACACAAGCCCCCATTATCCGCTAAGCCTACCTACTTCCCCAAACATCTACTCCCTAGGTGGGAGTATATCTCTCCTTACCCAAGGTGGGACGCCTAGGGAAGTCCCCTCTGACCTTATGTTAGGCCCATACATATGTCATGGACTTCCAAAGCAGATTTTTTTTGAAGGGAAGAAGGCATTGCTTTAGATTGGTGCTAATCCTTGTTATTTTTAAAACAAAAGTTCATGCCCCACACACTTGGTGCCTAGGGAGATGAGACCCACTCAAGGTTGAAAACACCTTTTTCAAGGCACATCACACTCCCCCCTAGAACAAGTGCATTACCCTTGATCCAAGGTGGAAGGTGGCTTGGGATTTGGGAACTGACTTATGTCAGTAATGTTTCCCCCACCCATGAATTCTTGTTACATGCACCTAAGCCTTCAAAGGCAAGGTAAGCGCTTGGGTGGTGCGGACTTATATAAATATATTTTAATATTTGTAATGACTTTATTATTTGGTGGGGAATTTATAAGTACTTCCTAATTCTTTCTTTGTATTGAGTGTCTAGGTTTGTTTTCCTTTTGATTTGCCATAGTCTTAATATGTATACATATATTTTATATATTTTTTTGTTGTTTTCTAATATGATGACCTAGGGGTCATGGGAATTGTATGGCCTTTTCTTACAAGCAATCTAGGGAGGTCATAATTATTATTTGAGTCTTACATTTAGTACATTCATTATTTTATTAATCCTCCAAGCTCAAGATTCTTGGTATATCCTTGTTTATTAAAAGATTACTTTGTATTCTATGGGAGGGAATTAAATTCTTTTCCCATACATTTTTTAGAGAAGTAAATGTATAGCTACAGAATGATTTATGTGTTCTTAGACTTCCCTATTAACTCTTAATTTGTAAGTGGATATTTCTTTAACATCTACCTCATCAAGGATCTATTGGGACTTAAAATTCAAATGAACATATAAAATGAACTATCAAAGGATGATAATTTTTCTTTCATTTCATAACACATGATTTAAAAAAAAAAATCAATCATCTATGTTGAAAATTGAATCAACCATATTAAAAGGATCTAACAACTTTGAAATTTTTCCACCAACTGGTTTAAAAGGAACATGTCTCATTTACATGATTCTTCCTACTGCATCAAATTACAAGATGTGAAAACTTGAAATGAATATTTCTTACAAGTAAGCTGTATACAAATTCTAAACCCCTCCTTACACCATTTTAACAATATACAATGATGAACAAATTTCTTTTACATCACAATGAAAGAACAATAGAGACTTGATATCACAACACATTTGAGATGACATGGAACATTGGGCTCTCTTTACACACTTGATTTTTAAAACTTTATCAAGGGTGAAACCCTAATATCTTCAACGTATCCAGCTTCACAAAACCTGCACATAACACCCAAACTAGGAACCATTGAGACTCACCTCACCAAGCAAGGGAAACAAGTTCCAAACAAGTTACACACATACATCACTTGACATTGCATGAACACAACACATAACACCAAACAAATCCCTCCCGTGGCTTGCACATTGATTCACCATTGGAATCATTTCACATTGGGTGAAGGTGGGCTCTTCAAAGAGGAGATGCCATAACCAACATAATCATCATAGTGCAATTGCATTTGCCTGTCAAGGCCATCATAAAAATCTCCTCCTTTATACACACCAACCCCTTGTATCTCCCGAAACAACAAAGGTATATGGCTTCAATGGAGCCCATACTCCATGAAAGAAAACAACTCCTCATCATGAGGTAAATCTTCTCAACTACAATGTTGAGCCCAACTAATCCCTTCACCCAAGGCTTCTCTTCCCTCCCAAGGGTGAGTGAAGCCTTCACACCCATGATCACATTCAACATTCAAATCCAAACAAGGAAATCAAGAAGGAAGAACCAAGAAAGCTTCAAGAACACAACACACATTCACATTGCCACAACACATTACCAAAATCCAAATGCAAAGATTCACCATACAATGCAGGCTCCATTGACAAATTTTCCATACTCGCAGATTTATTTTGCAATACTAAAAGAAAGAAAATGAAACATGGTTTTGAAACACCAACCTTGGTCCAAGCTAAAGCAATGATAGTTGTAGTAGAGCTCTCTTAATCTCCCTCGAAAAACCTAACTGTCTCTAAACTTAGAGAGTGGGTGAACAACTCACTAATTTGTCACGACTCCTCTTAAAAGACTTTTTACTAACCTTTTTTAGTAGGAACATCAAGCCCCGTATCTCTTACATTGTTGCCCCTTCAAAATTAGAAAGTTTGACCAAGTGGGATTGTGAGGGAACACTCATGGGGAAACCCCAAATTTCGAATTGGTTCAAGAGTGCATTGTTTAAGGGGTCTCCTAAGTTAGCTAAGGACTAAAATGGTTGAATTTAGGCCCCTAACATATTATACTACTATATGGGTGGCTTATTTTCAATAAAATGACACTTTAGGGTCACATTTAGGCCCCCTAAAATCCTTGACAAGTTTGAATTCGAAAATCAATAAGATGGTGACCCCTCCTAACACTCTCTCCCAAGTGGGTGTACTTAAACATTTATTGAAAGAAAAGACAAACTAAGATTAAGTGACCTTATGACCAACACCCTAGGTGACATGTCATCAACACTTGGACAATTACAAGTGTCAAGTGACACATTAAAATACATTACACTTCACCATGACATGTCCCTAATGCATCATTATGATTAAACATTTCCTCATACAAGCAAACTTACATTACAAAACAAAATACTTTCACAACCAGGCTATTGAATCTTCCAAAGATTCGCCTTGGTTAAACTGTGTTCACATAGGTTTAGAACTTGTTTCCGCCCAATAATTTCCATGGTTCCACTTCCTGCATATTAAACTCGAGCATCAGTATTCCAAGGAGGTCATATAAAATGTATATCATAAATGCATAATTCGAATTTTACGAAATCCATATTGACATAATTCAACTTAAATTCCCTTTCCTAATCACTTCAATTAAATCATTCAAGGTGTTAGAATCTCAATTTTGCATATCATAAACCACCATAATAAATTTGCATATCATAAATCATCATATTCAACTTAACATTTATCTGCATATCATAAATCATCACATTCAACTTAACATTTATCTGCATACCATAAATCATCACATTCAACTTAACATTTTGCATCACATTATAATCTAATAATATCCTATCATAAAACTGCATCCATATGTGTTCGATCATTTCATACATAATATTAGGTTCTTAGTGCATATCATAATGCAAAACACTACTTAAGTATCAAAATTGATAGATATAACAATCCGCTATCCATCTAAGTCTTGAATAGCCATCAAAATATCAAAGTCCCGAATATCAAAATGTAAAAAAAATGTCTATGCTATGACGGGTCAGGGTGAGGCCTCACATCCATGTCCTCCTCTTCTCTTGTCTTTATGAACTCCTTCCTACCCACCATCATCATCACATTAGATCCCATGGTCTGTGCTTTGTCTTCCTCCTTTAATGGTGCTAAGTTATAGTAGAGTCTATCCTTCTTTATCCCATCAGTATTCCTTCTTCCATCATACTTGGCATACCTATCAAATTGCCATGGTCTAATAAGGAGTAGATGGCAAACACTCTATCATTATATCCCCCCATATTGAAATCTACCCAACTTTGCTCATTCATTAAAACATGTTAACCCTTATTTAACCAAGAGACTTTGTAAGGATTAGTATGTGGCATTCTTCTTCAGTTTTAACTCATCTACCATTTCTAGAGAAACAATATTATCAGTCCTATTGGAAACAATTACTTTGCAACATTTACCTTGTGATGTACATGTAGTCCTAAAGAGTGATTTTCCTTGGGGGGTTCCCTCTCCATGAGAACATTTATCAAGATTCTCCTCACCATGAGAGACTCACCAACTTCTGGATCTGCATTATATGATGGAGAATTTATGCTCTCACTATCCTCTCCGTTTGCAAATTGATTTCTTCTTTCCCCAAATGAAGTAGATGATTGATTCTTAGGACATTGCCATGCTTGGTGGCTTGCAAATTTATTGCACTTATAACACTTTCTAGTGAATTTATTTGATCCTGTTCCTTGGTGTTCAAATCTGCTTTTGTTATTGGGTCTTCTTCCCCCAAAACTACTCCTTGATTCTGAGATTTGTTCTTGAGAGTTACTTGCCTCTCTCTTGGTTTTTGGTGATCGCTGGAAATGTATTTGCATTGCCCTTTATGGTATATGTTTTCGAATGGCAACGAGATTGCTCTTATTCATATTAAGGAAGAGACATGGAGAGACATGTCTCCTCGTGAGACAAGTCTATCCATTATTATCTAATTAATATAGTAACAAATGATTATTTAATTATATATATATATATATATATATATATATATATATATATATATATATATATATATATATATATATATATATATATATGTCATATCTATATATAATATATATATTTTTGCACTTTAGTCTCATAGTTTATCCAACAGAAGCTACCAAACATCAATACACCCTCTTAGCTAGGGAGGATATACACATGAGCATATATTACCTCAATGTAATATAACAATATTGGGAGTAATGGCCTCTTGAATGTCAACTCATTTGACATTCACTATATACTATTTGAGCAATGGCCTCCTAAGTATAAATACTCTCTTTTAAACTCTTGGAACTATCCTCTACCAGCAGAAGTTGTCTTTTCCCTTTCTCTACCTTAATTATCTTGTCTTCTTTTCAATTTATGTTCAGCCTTTATTGCCAACATGTAACACTCTCTCACAGTTCTAGGGGTTATGAGACGTTATTCATCTTGTAGCTTGTATCACAACCCATTGGTGTATCGTTCCACTTTCTACACATCATTGGCTATCTGGTCTACGCGTATGCTCAATTTGTTGAACTCCTCAGCGTAGTCCTTGACATTCATCTTTTTGTTTAAGATTTTGAATCCTTTTGGATATTTGATGGCATAGTCATTAGTTAGGAATTTGCCCTTGAGTTTGGCAATCATCCTATCCCAAGAGGTTATTTTGGATTTACCCTTCTTCCTCCTTTCATCTTGCATGTAGTCCCACCAAAGTAACACATGGCCCTTCAACTTTGTCTCGGGCAACTTCAGCCTATGTTCTTCTGGCACATTGTCATAATCCAGTGCCCCTATCTAATCCCCCTATCCAATCCAAAATTTCTTCACTATCCAAGTTTTCGCCACACATTGGAAGATCCATCTTTATCTTTGGACCTTCTACTTTGACTACCTTTAGTAGCTTTGCAAAATTCAATTCTTCAAGATCCAACTCTTCTTGGAATCTCCTCGGAGTTCTTCTTCTTAGTCACTCAAGTCTCCTATTGTTAGTCCTCTTCTATAACTTGTTTTAACTACAGAAACCCTTGGTTGAAGGGTTTTTGTTGGCTCCCTCATCTCTTTTCATGTTTCTCCTTCAACTCACTCACCTATCTAGCAACTGGATTCCCTTTTGGAGGCATTCTTGCTTCCCTTCACTTCAACTTTTCCCTCTTCTTGACCAACCTTTGCTTTGATATCGATTTGATATAGAGATATGGGCATTCTTATGGTTTCATCAACAAATGAGCAAATGTCTGATGCTTCTAGGCACCATTGGATGCATTATATAGGCCTTTGGGCTTGGGCAATTAATCATGGCTTGGACAACCATCACACACGCATAGACACACTCGACATGATAGAAACAAACTTCTTAGCAACTGATCTTGGTTTTTGAAGATAGGGTTCATACCAAAGTATTGGCTCTCAACAATGCTCCACACCCAAACTTGTCAATTTGAAGACTTCCTCTATGGAAACAACCCTTATAGGTGATCATAATTCTAACCTAAGGTCTCTACAAGTTAACCCTCTTATCTTCGACTTGGAGCATTCTACACAAAGCTTTCAAATAAAGAGAAACTTCCATTACAACTCTGTATGCAGTAGTCATACCACTGTTTACAATCACGAGGCTTGGTGGTCTTATTAGGACAATCAATAAAAAGGCTTTTCCTCTTATTCACATTGAATCCACCATGACTGTTTGGCTTGGGAAGGGTCCCCGCAAATGTATCAATACCCTACATATGACCTTCAACCTTTTAAATTTCTTTGACTTTGTAATTGGCTTCCTTAGTTTGATACATTTGGATATTAGATTGTTCATGGGTTCTTTACATTTACAAATTTCCACACGACTCTACAAATTTGGAAATATTAAAGTACATATAAAAACATTAACCCCACTAAGCTTCATAATTCTCTAAGGGTGGAAAGCACATATAAGCATTTTTCTTCTTGATTGGTTACCCTAGGTAGGGTGTCAACCTATTTTCACCAAAATTGCAATATTGTAATGTTTCCTTTTTAGCTCACCATGGTTGGTGGTTTGGATTAGCTTATCAATGAACCTCGTAGGCTAAGTCAAATGGTTAGGGGGTCTCCATTGGTAGTACCAAAGGCCAATTACTATTCCAAAGGACAAGAGAGCTCATTATTACTCTTCATTTGTTTGAGTTTGGCAAGCTTACTATTTATGGTAGCTGTCTATTTCAAGAAAGTTAGGATTTCTATCTTTAGCAAAGCACCTGAATAAGTTTGTGGCAGTGTTGAGACTTGGCACAATTGGCTTTAGCAGTTATTTGGAGACTTACTATTTATAATAAGTCAGTTCCCTGCAGTTACTAATTTTGGCTGGCCATTGGGATGTCTGGCACTAGTAGTATATATCTGGATTTATAGTTGATTACTTGGAGCAGATTTTATAGCCGGTGTTCATAATAAAATGAATGGGCCAAGTTATGTAATTACTGTGCACTTAATGACTTGATTATAAAGGGGGCACATTAATTATTATAAACCAAGGTCAATGCCATATTATAAAAAAACAAATGTTTTAATGTGAAAAGTCGATGCTAAATTGAACCAAGTGAAAATAATATAAAAAGCTTCTCAAGAGAAATCAACTCATTATGTTATGCTTGCTTTTTGACTTGGCTTGGAGTTTTTTCTTGGGAAAAGAAACTAGTGTTTCTGCAATTCTTTGCATTGGAAGGTAACAATTCTTCAATGTTTTGGCAATTCGAGATGGTGAGAGATCTGTGCAATTTTGCTTATTAGTGATGGCTTCATTCTGGAGCAATAATTGTGCTTCAATTTGACAGTTTGGGAAGTTACTTGTTTGAGTTTGAAGAATAAGTAATTGTAATACCAGCTAGCTACAAGGAAACAGAACCTTCATGGTTGATTGTGAGGTGTCTTTGAGACAGCCACCACCTAACCCTAGCCACATGGGTGGGTCTTCAAAGCTAGGCGTTTGGCCTCTAGCAGTGTTCAATCTGCATTTGGTGTTTATTAGACCTCTAAATTAGGTGTCTAGAGGATTATTCTCTTTGTGTGGTGATTATTGAAGCAAACTGGCAATATTAGACTGGCAGCATTTGGTTGTAGGTTTCAAATATTTGCTGCAATTTCCATTTATATATTTTATTTACCCATGTTATGCTTAGTTTTAAATAATTGCTGAAATAGCAGCCCTAGGAGATTTGCAAATTCGAATTTTCCATTCATATCTTTAATGATTTGTAAAATTCATGATATTTATATGTAATTTCAAAACAACACAAAAAAAAAAAACACATTTGTCTAAACTAAAACAGAGGATTGGCAGTTGGATAGAGTTAAGCCAGCAGGGCTGATTGCATATATCTCTCTTCAGATTCAACAAATGCCTATGAGAAGTGCATTATAAAGTAGATTCACATATCTTTCAATCCCAATTGGTCTGAGATCATAAATAGAGTGCATCACAGTAGTCAATATAATGCATAACAAATGAGGTATAACAATGTTGGGAGCAAAGAATAATCAAAGACTGTCATATGCTATGAGATGGTTGTTCAAATCAATGATATGCATAAAAGACCCAAGAACAGCAAGATACAAGCACAGTCACAACATTAATTGAGGCAATGGGTATTAGTGAAGAATTTTTAAGAAGAGATGTAGCAGTGGAATGATAAAGGATAATTATCAATAAGCAGTCCAGAGATCAACCAAAGACAGTGATATATGCATCTATGTCAAGGTCAATGACCTTAGTACAGAGTAGAAGCTCCACGATTTGAAAGAAGAACAATGCACAATATTAATGGTATTATTGCCGTACAAAAGAACTGAGATAGGGAAGATACGGAAAGTAGTAGTAAAAGAAGATAGTAAAGCAACGGACTTTGAAGCCTGTAAAGCTTACTGAAATGATGAATATTGTAGACATTTGATTGTTACTCTATGTATATTTCTAATGTGTTATTTAGGAAGTAGTTTAACGATGAATAATGTCTTTCAGAAATTCACATTTATACTTATGTGATCAATGTAAAGTTGTGTATGCATGAAAAGTAGCTTCTATCTATCTCAATTATTGTGTCTTTAATGTTAATTGACTAAATGATGCATGAAAACAATTTTAAATCCTTAAAAAATATTAAATTTCTCAGATTTTCCCATTTGCCAAGTGTGGATGCTGAGTGCGAGTTTGAGCCCAAAACCAGCTTGCCAAGTTCAAGGTTTGTATTTATGCCTATACTACCAGTTGACACCCTCCAACTGACCCCAACTTCCAAATAACAACTTATTTTAAAAGTTGTCAACAAAAAATGAAAAGTTGTCATTAACAACATTGATACCTTTGAGCAGCTCTATACATCTTTTTCTCAAATTATAAATAAACATAAAAAATGGTTTCATAGGGTCCCTAGTGGTCTCAAAAGACCTTATTTACATCAAGTCCATTAAAACAAAACAAAACTCAATATTTTGACTTCATTTCCTTGAAAGTACGTCTAGGGTGCTCCTGCACAACTAGATCCTCTAAAACAGGAGCAAACACTAGAATACAGTAAACTTTGCTCTTATGGCAAATATTCAGTGTTTACGAGCCTCAATCATATTTAGAGGCTAAAGGTGTTCCTTTCTGATCTTCCTTTTGGGAAGAAGTCCATTGGCTGCCTGGAACCTTGTATAAATACAAGGCTTAGCTATTTGCTAGAGGGTTCTTACAGAAATAGGGAACTGATTATGAGGAGACTTTTGCTCCTATGACCAAAATGAGTACCGTTCAACTTGTCCTTTCCATTTGAGCCCAGTTTGGATGGAGAGCTTATCAAATAGATGTCAAAAGTGCATTCCTTAATGCTGACTTGCAAGGATAAGTCTATATGACATAGCCTTCTAGTTTCAATGATGCTGGTAAAGAATACCAGGTTTGTAGAATAATGAAAGCACTCTATTGGCTGAAAGAAGCCCTCGAGTTTGGCAGTTAAAGATTGTCAAGTACCTCAAAGAAGTCCTAATTCTAATCTTTATATCAAAACTACTGTTGGCGATATACTTCTACTTGTCATCTATGTTGATGACCTGATTATTACTGATAGTTCAACACTTATGATTGAGTGAATCAAACAGAGGTTGTGGCAGTCCTTTGACATGACAGATTTGGGACTTATGCATTCCTTAGTATCGAGGTTTGACAGATTGATGATAGTATTATCATATCTCAGCAAAAGTATGCCAGGGGTCTGCTAGACAATGTTCAAATGCAATATTGCAAACCTTCATCCATACCTATGGAGAAAGGGGTGGAATTATTTTGCAAATCAGATTCACTTTTGGAGGACGAATCTATGTTAAAGTAACTTGTTAGTGGGCAATCTCATCTATCTCACTTCCAAAAGACCCGACCTAGGTTTTGGCACGAGTTACATCTCTTGCTTCATCGCAGCTCCTAGAGCTAAACATTGGGTAACAACAAAGCATGTGCTGCAATGTGTAGGGTATTTCCAATTTTGGAACTGTATCTGACATGAGCAATGATTCTAGGGTTATTGGTTTCACAGACTTAGATTGGTAAGTTTTTGTTGATGACATGAAGTCTATATCTAGGCATCTCTTCCATCTAGGAAGGGTGCAGTCACATGGTTTAGCAAGAAACAATAGTCAGCTTTTTCATTGACTGAAGCTGAGTAGTAAGCAACTGGTAAAGCAGCTTGTGATGCAGTTTGGCTTCGAAGAATAGTATACACACGTCTCAAGTAGGTCCTACACCTCTCTTTTGTGACAGTCAAGGGGTGCTCAAACTTGCAAAAAACTGTCTTCCATGAGCGGACCAAGCATGTCGAGCTTCACTCTCATTACATCCACAAGCTCATTGAAGATGGATTCGTACAGTTGCGAAGTGTTCCAACTGAGAATTATGTATACTTTCTCACCAAGTCTCTGGGCCCAGACAAGTTTGTAAAATTTCGGGGTCAACTTCATGTGGTTGACAGATTGACCATTAAGGGAGGATATTAGAATAATATTTACATATTTATTTATTTAATGGTCATAGTTTATAAATTAGTCTTCAATTATTGATTGTTTCTTTAGGAGACAATATCAATGTAATTGCTTATACATGTGCAATTTATTCTTTGAATACAATCAAACAATTCCTTCATTACACTACACCAGAAATGATGATGTAGACATGATAGCATTTGACTCTCAATACTTTGGTGTGCTCCTTCATAGGGCTGTCTATAGTTGATCATGTCTTTTGGCCTTGTAATGTCCTCTTTTGTAAATGCCCTGTTCTTGCACTAATCTACAAATTTCATGTAGGACAAGTTGTAGAATAGAATTAGTAACATAATGTACCTGGTTGAGGTCCTGCAACATGTTAGGAAACCATTGAAGCATAATCTACAAAATTGGTCTTCTTTATTAAAGACATTAAAGGCATAGATCATTTCAATGAGGGTTAGGAACATTTAATTTAAGCATATGATATATTTAATTTATTGATGGAGTTTAACCATAGGAAAGCTAGGATAAGGGGCATATTAGGATGCCTTAAACAATCCTTTACAAACATTTTGATAAGGACTTCATTTCAGATTTACTGGCAACATTCCGAAGGTAAGATATGCTAGTTTTGTAGATGGGTACTCATCATTGGTTGCAATGACCAACATTTTCTGCAAATCAAGTGACAGTGCCACTACTTTTGAGGGCTTTTGGAGAAGGTTTTGTTATCATTTATTGTTGCAACAATATTGCCAACTACTTGTTATGTAGTGTTAATGTTTGGGAGCACAGATATGCCTTAGTTATTGCAGTTTTATGAATTTGCTTAGTTCTGGGCCATAATTTGGCACATGAACATTGGAGGAGGTCAGACAGCATTTTGGGCAAGTTGTATGAACATTTATTGCTGTTTGCAATCTTCTGAACTGTTATCAGCATATGGAAAGTATTTGTTTGCTGTGCAGCTGCTATTTTCTTGTTTGTAGCTGCCATACCACTGTCCTAGGTCATTTGCTTGGTCATTGTTTGTGTTGCAACACTCCTACGGTAAGATCCTGCTGCCTTCCTTCCTTTATAATTACCATACATGGTTCCTAACTTCCTATAGTATGTGGCAAGTGTAGGTTCATCAGTTTTGTCAGATTCAGTTATTCTACATTTGTAACTATTGCTCAATCATGTTGCAAATCAAATAAAAACATTTTTAAGGTGATAGATTGATGCTTAATTCAGATCCAAGAGTTTTGATATCATAGGGATCCATAATTGTATGATTGGCAATTCATTAATTTTCAGTTGTATCAGCATTAATCTTTGATGTATGTGATGAGTCTTGACTACTCAAATCTGAATCTAATTGCCTGTCCAATTTGTTAAGTTGGCTATCCCTTTCATATCATGTAATGTCCCTTGCTAGGAGGCAACCAGATTTCAATAATTACATACAGCACTATGCAATTAAATCAGATTAAATAATTAAGGATTCAAAATACATTTGACAGTTAGCATACTCAAGCTCCATATTCCCTACTCTCATTTGGGCTAATATCATCTGTAAGTTGAAGTGGTGATCCAGCTATAGAAGGTTGGACAAGAAGTTTCAAAAGAATTTTTTCTACATCAGGTTGCTTTTTTGAGTTTATGTTGGTTTCCAAAATTCAGAAAATCAACAAAATTGATTAAGGGAGACATTACAAGAAATTTGGAAAGCATCTAGCAGCATTGCAGCTCATTTGCTGATTTCAGACAGATTTGAATTATGAATAAATATTAATGTGTTTGATGTCATTTGACTTCTTGAATAAAGAGACTATTTTACTTGGAGACGCATGGCGTGTCTTACTATGGTCTAGTGGAGCTTAATGAATGGATTTATTGCTTCCTCGTATGATTCCCATGTATGGTCAGTCAAGGTAAATTGAAATTCTAATGTTATTGGTTCTCTTAAATCTATATCAGCTTGCAGTTTCTTCTTGGAGATATTGGACATCCACAGAGGATGAGTGTGCCAAACATTTATTGACAAATACAATATATTTATAGCTCTTAATAGGAATCATAGTATATCTATCCCTTGCCTCTCTTCATCAAATTTTTAACTTCAAATCCATATCTAAGAAATCAGGGACTAACCTTTTCAATATTAAGCATGATTATTACAGATGCTACTTACGTCAACCTTAGATGTTTTACAACTTATTGCATGCATACATGCTATTTGCTTACAGTTGTCTCACATAATTTACTATATGCTTTGTATCCTCTATTGATTTGTTTCAGTTCTTATGAATTCTGCTCCTATATAACATTCTGTTTGTTATTTTCAAGAGACTGCATTATAATTTTATAGGTAATGGCTCTGTTGATCTGTGATTTTATTTCTCAAACTCAATCGCAAAATATTTGATAAAAGGATATTGATGGAACTTTAATAAAATTCTCTTTCTAGGTTCAAATTTCAACAGTGGAGCATGATTTAGGCAAGAGTACACTGCTTCTTTCAGGCTATGTGCGGGCACGGAGTCTATCTGTTAACCAGTTGGTATGATGTGCTTACCATATGGCCAAGAATGGAACTTTTCAATATATATTGATGCTCAGAAATATCTTCTATCTTTTAGGTTCATGTGCCAGGAGCTGGAGATTTTCAACTGGATCAAATTGACATTCTTGAAGATCCTTTTCCTCTTAATCGACACAAGAAGAGTAAAGTGGATTCCATGCAATTAGATGATAACTCCCAAATTCAGAAGGTAATGCTCTCTCCACGCTATAGGACAAAATTGTTAATAGTATACATTATAAGTTACAAAAAAATTAATCTAATTGACAATACCATTAATTATCAATACATATTCTCCTCCTTAAACCTTAATTCAATAACAACAGTTAAATGCTAGATTCATTAACTTAGATTTATTATATCCTGAGACTTATGTCACAATTCCATCTGGCAATTTTGTATTTTAAACATCTGCACTGTATCTTTGCTTATGGTACATGCCATAGTTTCTATTAGAATATTGTAATGTTCCTCTAACGGTCATCTTAGTTAGTTTTTAGTTTATTAGTTAGTTCCTATTTTCAAGCTTGATTATCAATTGTTTCGTTTAGAAACTGTCTTTGTAAATCTATATAAGGAGACTATGTTTCCATTTGCAATTACTTGTTTATGAATAATGAATTATTATAATATGGTATCAGAGTGGGTCGACAGGCTTCTTTAAGAAAATTTTTAATCCTTTTTTTTTTTGATCGGTAAGAGGCCGAAGCCAAGATTAATTATTATGTGTTGTTATTAATTATGAATTATTATTTATTAATTTGCTAGTAGATTCGAACCCAAGACCTCTTCGATAAGTGGCTCACAATTTACTGTTGTGTTGTAGGCTCGTGCCTAATTTTTAATCCTTTTTTATGAAAACATGACTTTGCAAAATTAGAAGCAGATTTGAAGAAATTTTTGCTCAAATCGCAAGCTTGATTGAGGGGTTTGGTCTGGGAATTTTTCAGTGTGAGCAAAATTTTGCAAATTTTGTGAGTTGCATGTGCTTACATATTGCTTGCATGTGCATTTTGTGAAGTTGCATATTTACTTGCATGTGCTATTTTACCACACGGAGTCTGATGTTTTTCGATGGGAAGGTTTCTATGAGGGGTTTTATAATATTTTTTTCCTTTCATTAAAAATTTATTTGTTAGCTTCATGCTTGTGTTTCTCCACAAGTCGTGACTAGATTTTTGGAGCCGCATAAGGGTCTTTTAACATTTTCCCAGAAAAAAAAATCATTTGATGGGTTTACAATTTTTTTCCCTTAATTTTTTTGATGGGTTTATAATTTTTTTCCATTAAAAAATTATTGTATATTTTTCATAAATTTTTCCTTAAAGGGATATTTCTAGGATCCAATGCTTCATAAGTGACAGTTATGGGCACCTTGCTAGAGATTGTAACTCTAGACCAAAGCCTCAAGCAGATGCTGCAAAGGTAGGGAATTCTTCTCCTCAAAGAGAGTCAAGTGAGAACTTTGAGGGATTCTTATTCATTTCTGCACTCTCTAGCAAGTACCTATAAATAGTGATACATGACTGCTGACAGTGTTGCATCTCATCATATTACTGGGACTGGTCACCGAGTACACCTTTTCAACTTGAAAGCAAATGATTCTCATCATCAAGTCATTATTGGTGATGATGCAAGTTATTTTGTTAAAGGTGCTGGTTCTACATTTTTCCAATTGGATTCTAAAATTCCATTACACTTGAGTGATGTCCTCTTTGTACGTGGTATCGGAAGACAAACGCTATTGTGTTGACATTGCTGTTGGAAATTTTTATACATTGAAGAAAAACAACATTTAATCAGCTCATGAAATTGAAGTTTGTTATGACAACCTCTACAAGCTTTCAGCCCATTCCATTCAAGCTTTAGCTCATGATACTTCAAATTCAAGTGAACTTTGGCACAAGAGTTTTGGACTTTCAAATTTCAGAACTTTATTTTCTATGGAGACCATTGTGATTGGTCTTCCAAAGCTGAATCAAAATCATGAAGGAGTTTGCAAGGGATGCACTCTAGATAAGAATATTAAAAGTAATTTTCATAGTAGTGAAAGTAGACCAAAAGAAATCCTAGAGTTAATTCATTCTAATTTATGTGGTCCTATGTTAGTTGCTTCTCTTAGTGGCTTTTGGTATTATGTTACCTTCATAGATGGTTTTTCTCATAAGTATTGGATTTATTTTCTGAAGTCTAAAGAATTTGATGAAGTGTTGTCCAGTTCCATAGAATTCAAAACACTTGTTGAAAATCCATTTGACAAAAAGATTAAGATTTTGAGATCTGATAATTGAGGAGGATATGATTATGCTATCTTTTGTAACTTTTGTGCTGAAGTTGGGATTAAGACGGAGTTCTATGCACCTTATAATCCTCAACAAAATGGTGTAGCTGAGAGAAAGAACTAGGCAGCTGTCGAGGCAACAAAGGCTATGATTCATGATCAAAGTCTTCAAACTTTTCTACGGGCCGAGGCTTGTAGGACGACAATTCGTATTCAGAATTGTAGCCCTTTTCAGCTTCTAGACAACATGACTCTAGAAGAAGCTTTTGTAGGTACTAAACCAAATATTAGTTATTTCAGAATTATTGGTTGCCCTATCTATATTCATGTTCCCAAAGTGAAAAGATCAAAGATGGAACTTTCCAAAAGGAAATGAATCTTTGATGGCTATAGTGAGTCTTCAAAAGCATACAAAATCTACATTCCAGGTAAAAAGTGAATTGAAATCGGTAGCAATGTTTCGTTTGATGAGATGTAGCCAGTATGAAACCAAAGGAATCTAACATGGAGTCTGATAGGACTTCGAGCATCCTCAAAATATAGATATGATTGATCTAGATCCACCTGCAAAGATTTAGAGGGAGAGTACAAATTCAGAGGATTCAGCTGATCCAGTTGATCATGTTGATACTTCAGCAGGTCCCAATAATACTTCAGCCAACAAGAGAAGTCTTTTCTGGGCTAGGAACACTATCGAAGAAGCTTAAAAATATGCAGCACCTTGTGACACTTTTAGAGAGAGTAAAAGGCATCATAAGTATGCTGACTATGTAGATTTGACCAGTCACATTATAGCCTCTGAACCTTCCAGTGTTGAAGAAGCTTCAAATCAGGAGGTATGGAAAGATGCCATGATGGAGGTGCATTAGTCCATCATCAAACATGATGTATGGGACATTTTTCCAAGACCAAATGGTAAATCAATTGTTTCATGTAAATGGTTGTTTAAAATTAAGCATGCAACTGATGGAATTATAGATAAACAAAAAGCCAGATTTCTAGCTAGAGGTTTTCAACAAAAGGAAGGTGTAGACTATGAAGAAACCTTTGTGCTAGTAGCTCCTTACACTTCCATCAGAACCATCATATCTCTATTGTAGAAGTTAAGGGCTGGAAACTTCATCAAATGGATGTGAAAACAACTTTCTTAAATGGAGTAATTGAAGAACTATACATTGAGCAGCCAGAAGGATTTGTGATTCATGATAGAGTCTCATGTGTGCAATCTGAAAAAGGCATTGTATGGCTGGTGCAGGAGCACCTAAAGTACAAGAGCATGAGAAGGTTAAGATTCCTTATTTGAGATATTTAAATCCATTTGAGTCATTTATGTTGTATTTTGGTCAAGATGTAAAGGCTATGAAGCCATTTTGTCATAAATTATAAAAGTTGTCAATTTGCTCTAATTGTCCTAGTAAGGTCATGAATTCGCTTGGGAGGTCACACATTGAGAAAGCCCTAGATTTGAGGGTTTGTGAGAGGCCAAATTGGGGGTTTCTTATTTCAAATTTGCAGAGGTTGGGGAGTCAAATTGATTTGATTTTCCTTTGATTGGGATGATTTTGGAGGACTGTTGAAAATCTGGAGCTTTGGATGTACGTGCAGCATATACTTGCTTTTTAAAATCACCCTATTTTATGCCTAAAAAGGGTGCCAAGTTTGGGGATCTGGTTGTTGGTCCAAAACAACCTATATTGAGTTTGACATATGTTGAAGAAGGCTGAAATGGGTATCTGAAAACCTATTTTTTTGAGGAGTTTTTTGAAAAAGTTTGGAGAAAACCTCAAATCTTTCTTGTTGCAAACCTAGTTGGGGGCAATTAGGCCTACTGGGCAATATTGAAGGATTTGAGTGCTAGGATTGGGTTGGGGTCTGAAACCACTTGGAACCTCTTGAATCCATCTTAGATAAGTGAAATGCATCCACCATAGCCATTGGGAGGGTGTAGGAGTTGTAGAGTGGATAGTTGTTGTTTGTGGGTTTGGGGAACATAGCCTTTTCCTTTCACATTTTTACTTTGTGAACTTGATTGGGCCACATCACATTTGTCCGTTACATCAATGGCCTTAAGCAAGCTCCGTATGCTTGGTATGAGAGATTTGATCACTATCTTCTAAGTTTGAGTTTTCAAGAAAATAATGTAGGTCCAAATTTATACTTAAAGGTAAATGATGACAAAGAAAGACGCTTTTATAGGTATTAAACCAAATATTAGTTATTTCAGAATTTTTGGTTGCCTAGTCTATATTCAAGTTCCCAAAGTGAAAAGATCAAAGATTGAACTTTCCAGAAGGAAATGAGTCTTTGATGGCTATAGTGATTCTTCAAAAGCATACAAAATCTACATTCCAGGTGAAAAGCAAATTGAAATCAATAGAGATGTTTCGTTGAATGAGATGTAGCCTGTAAGAAATCAAAAGAATCTAACGTGGAGTCTGATAGGACTTCAAGGATCCTCAAAATATAGATATGATTGATCCAAATCCACCTGCAAAGATTTAGAGGGAGAGTACAAATTCAGAGGATTCAGCTGATCTAGTTGATCATATAGATACTTCAGCATGTCCCAATAATAGTTTGGCCAACAAGAGAAGTTTTTTTTGGGCTAGGAACACTATCGAAGAAGCTAAAAAATATGTAGCCCCTTGTGACACTTTTAGAGAGAGTAAAAGGCACCATAAGTATGCTGGTTATGTAGATTTGACGAGCCACATTATAGCCTTTGAACCTTCCAGTTTTGAAGAAGCTTCAAATTGGGAGGTATGGAAAGATGCCATGATGGAGGAGCATTAGTCCATCATCAAAAATGATGTATGGGACATTTTTCCAAGACTTAAAGGTAAATCAAAATGGTTGTTTAAAATTTAAGCATGCAACTGATGGAATTACAAAAAAACATAAAGCTAGATTTCGAGCTAGAGGTTTTCCACAAAAGGAAGGTGTAGACTATGAAGAAGCCTTTGCACTATTAGCTTCTTACACTTCCATTAGAGCCATCATAGCTCTATTGCAGAAGTTAAGGGCTGGAAACTTCATCAAATGGATGTGAAAACACCTTTCTTAAATGGAGTAATTGAAGAACTATACATTGGGCAGCCAAAAGGATTTTCGATTCATGATAAAGAGTCTCATGTGCGCAATCTGAAAAAGGCATTGTATGGCCTTAAGCAAGCTCCCTATGCTTGGTATGAGAGATTTGATCACTATCTTCTAAGTTTGAGTTTTCAAGAAAATAATGTAGATCCAAATTTATACTTAAAGGTAAATAATGACAAAGTATTGATTCTTGTGCTTTATTTTGATTACTTGTTTTTTACTAGTAATAATGATCTCATTGTCATATGCAAGGAGTTAACTTCAAAATTTGAAAAGAAAGATCTTGGTTTGCTATACTCTCCTTAGGCTTGAGGTATGGCCAAGACAAAAAAGACAACTCCATTCAAGATTGTTTACATTCGACCATTGTTACATCCCAGTTTTTGACCTAATTTGAAATATAGCCGTTGAGGTTCACATGAAGTCAGTTGACAGTAAAATTGGTTATAATCTTGTGAAATGATAAGATGGTTAGTCGTTATAATTTCATGTGAAGATAACATGCTAGTTGATTATTTATCATGAATTCATAGAATTGAAAAGGCAGCTAGCCGTTATGATTATTTATAACTTATTATGATAATATGATTTAATTACGGAGAATTTCCTTGCAGGAAACACGTCAAAGGGGTGGAAGCATTGTCAGAAAAGAATTAGGCACAAGAGCATCACCATCATTGGACAAATGGGTTGAAGACCTAGCGACTTGAAAACAGGATACATCTGTGGGACCCGCATGAGCTATTTAAATAAATAATTTGAGAAACATAAATAATTGAGTCAAAATATAAATCGAACCTCAAAGGATTTTAATTGATCTTTCACCTTATTATTATAATAGATATATCTATATACATACATATAGATATAAAAATGAAATGACACCATTATATTATAATAATTTATAATAAAGTGATGCCACCCCATTATTATATTTACATGTACATATATAAATATAAGATTATAATAATATTCAAATTATAATCTTCCAACTCTATTCTTTCCATTTTAATATTCTTGCTTTTAACCGATTAACACTTCGCATGATAAATCGATTTAATACTTGGAATTTTGAATTGACTATAATCTTTTGAAATTGATGGAAGCCAAGGAGTCTTGATCGCTCTTCATATATGGAAGCCATGAGGGAGAGACGAGAGGACTTTTTCCTTGGTACCTGAACTTCTCCCTACCTTGCTACATTCCAAATTTTCCCTTGTTTCATTAACCAATTCGACCCTGCATTGTTATGTTTACATCTTGCCATTGATACAACTGCAAATTGCCATTGAAACGTCTGCAAATGCCTTTGATATGTTTGCAATCTGCCATTAATACATTTGCAATTTCCAACCTTGTTCAGATTGTGTGTTTTCAACTCAACTGAGCAAGTATTTTCCGGCTAGGATACTGAGGTTAAGCACTGAAGGAATCGTGAGGGAGCCGATCAAATTTCAAATTCCCCAAAGAATACATATCAGGTCATGAGTTATCTTTCTATGTTCTTGAATGCTTATTCTACTGCAGCTGGCTAAGCTATGGAGTCTTTAATATAATATTGTGATTTATATTATGCAATTTGCTGACTGTACTTTGAGAATTATAATGAGCTTTTCTTTTTATCTTTCATTGTATCCAGTCGAATAGTATCTCTTATAGGAGAGTTTTCCAATGCAATAAAACCTGAAATAAAAGGTACAATAACATCGAATTTCATAGCAGTAAACTATAGTATTTATCATGATGATAACTTGTTGATATCTTGTTTGATATCACATAATTTATTCTCTTTTAAGTAGATTTATTCATGGAAAATGAAAGCTAAGTAACCATAAAATGAATCCATAAATCATTATGCCAAAGGAGATTAAAATAAAACAATAGATTATGCAATCTTTAAGAATATCTTTTTCAAATCACAAATTATGATAAGCTAGAAAATATATATATATATATATACATATATATATATATATATATATATTTTATAATTTAGTTGAGAATCAACAGATAGAGCTGATTGCTTTGAGATCCAAGCACCTAGGATTCATCAGTTGTATAGCTATGGAAAATGATGAAGAGGTGAGATGGAGTCTGCAATGACTTAGAAAATAAAAGTCAGAGATGATACATTAAATCTAAAATAATATCATTTAATAGCTCATGCATGATCCTGTTACTGTAATCTTCTGTTGTCAAGTCAAGTGGTGTGGTTAGATACCAGGATGTTCAGTGGATGACAAGATGATCCCTGTTTAATCTGGGTAGGGAGGGCCTTTCTTGATAGAGATTGTGTGGGGATAAGGTATGGTCCAAGGTTGGGTGGTTAAGCCCCTGACAATGTTTCACCTCTTCCCAAGTTGTCAGACGTACAATAGACAAAGATAAGCTATACATTCAATTGTTTGTCGAAAACATGTATTTTTACTTTTATGATTTATATGCAAGACTAAGGTAAGATTAATTGAGTTATGTCATCGTTACAGTTATTTTACATTTAGTTGCGAGAGATAGATTTATCTGATGAATTGTTAAATCAACCTTTTATTTATATGAATAATAAATAGGAGCATATCTTCTAATCTTATGTTATCGCCACAGTTAAGCAATCGGAAGGAAAAGAATGATACAGGGGTATCTGGAGCCATAAATGATACAATGGTATCCGAAGCCCTAATTTAATTCAGTGGTATCTGAAGCCCTAATTGATACAGTGGTATCTAATGCACCAAATGATCCAGTGGTAATTGAAGCCCTAAGTGATATAGTAGTATTTGGAGCCATAAATGATCCAATGGTAATCGATGCCCTAATTGATACAATGGTATGTGATGCCCTAATTTTTATATAGTGGTATTTAATGGTAATTGTCATATGATTTTGATATAAGCGGTATTGGATGGTAGTCATCATTTAATATTGTTATAGTGGTATTTGTGGACTAACCTGGGTGGTTGCAAAAGCATCCCTACAATGATTTCTTGGTTCAGATTCCATGGTATGTGGATTTTAATTTCTACAATAAATTCATTGATGGCGTTTTAAGTTCTTAGTTAAAAAAATTTGTCTAACTGATTTTAACAGTAAATCTCATTCACATGAACACAACTGATATAACTGTCTTCCTATGAAAATGAAGTAATAATTGTATTTCTTTAAGTATGTTAGTTGTTAATTAAGACCCTGAGAAAATCGGATGTTACAACCATGTTAGATGCATAAACAGTTCGAGACCTTTTACAAACTTAAGTGATGGACATCCAACTGTCAGCGGATAACATGCAGTATAGTATTAGATTTATAGCTTTAGTCGAATTGAAGCACGTAATAAATCTAGTGTATATTGAAATGTGTTTATACATATATACATACACACACACACACACACACACATATATAAATTTGGGGATTAAAATAATAATAAATTTATCAATGGATTTCCACATTATTAGGCATCTCTTTATATTACCTGTTAATCATGCTAAGTATAATCGAGCTCCATATTATTGTCTATGAAATGTTTAATAGCAGTTAATGAAAGGTAATATGATTATGTCCATGTAGGGACATGACCCTACGTGGCCATAGTTACGTAGCTTCATGTCTCTACGTAGACATGGCCCTTTGCAATTGTATTTATAGATGCCACTGCTTGGAGAGAAAGACATCAATTAAAACAACATCTTCAGTACCTTTCGCAATGGTCAACCTTCCACTAGTAGCAGTTATCTATTCATGTTTTGACATTTGTGTTATATTGTATTAGGGGTATAATAATTGTATTTTAATTTGTTCACTACTATCACCTATATATTGAATTCAAATATGCTATTATTCTTTAGACTATCAATAAACTGTAATTAGAATTTTTGAGACATTACACTATCAGAGATCCTGTATATATTTACATATATTGGTGATACACTTGTACGTGGTCAAGGGAGAGGAATAGAACCCCTTGCTAACAGTTTTACAGGCCATGCAGATACCAAGGAACCCACTGCCAACTGGATTAATTGCATCACTTGAGATACTCGACATGGGCAGTCCCTTAAACGTAGACGAGACTAGAAACATTAACCAAATTTCCCCTGCATATTAATCATCAGAAGTCTCACAAAATCCATTCGCATGCTTGAACTATGAAGCATTTAATTGGACAAAGATGAAAGTACAAAGATTGCCACGTGAATAAGGCAATACAATTGATTTTGGTCATCAAGTCAAATGTGAATGTTGTTGATGTATAGCATCAGTCGAAGTAATATTAAGTACTTGAATTCATGATTTATATGAATTCTGTTGTAATAATGAAAATATATAGCTATATATATACACATATTATTATATATATATATTTATTTATTTAATTGTTCATAAAATGACTTCATCAATATCGGGCTCTTGTCCTTAAAGCATGTCTATTGTTATTAGGGCCTTGTATTTATATGTTCTGCCGCTGATTGCAAAGTAGACAAATTACATTTGTTATAGTTAAAACTAATGATTAGTTATGCCCATGTAGGGGAATGACCCTATGTGGCCTTTGGCCATGTAGAGTCATGTCTCTATGGGGACATGGCTCTCTATTATTATATAAATGATGCCAAGGAGTTGTTGGGAAAATGTAACAAACGGATTGTCATAACAAAATACAAGTAATTATTGAACAATATACGTTGAATTCCTTTTCATGAGACGTTAACTACTTAAAATTACCAACGATTAACTGAGATAACAAAACTCAACTGAAATAACTTATAACAATGATCAATTGAAATAATTGTAATAATGATTAACTGAAATAACTATGATAACGATCAACTGAAATAACTGTAACAATGATCAATTGTAATAACTGTAATAATGATTAACTAAAATAACTATGATAACAATCAACTGAAATAATTGTAACAATGATCAATTGTAATAACTATAATAATGATTAACTAAAATAACGATTTACTATCTTTCCTTACATACAAGTAAAGTAAATGCATAACATGAAATAGAAAAAATAACATACGAGAAGTATTTGGCGAGTCTTTAATTGGTTGTGCAAGCTTCGGCTTTCGGTAAGAGGAAAAGCATTGACTTAGGCTTAACCTTCCAACCTCGGACCATAGTCATCCCCACACAATCTATTGAATAGAAAGATCCTCCCTACGCTAGGGTCAGGCTTGGGATACTTTTAGTTTAGCCACCTGAGCATTCCGGTGTTTAGAGTGTCCACATAGTGATCGACAAACATGTCTGAATAATTGGCACTACTGACATCAAGTGATCATAGATGACAAACATGCCTTTGACGACCTTGGCCAAGGTTTTCTAATGGGTTCAACAACCCGATCAACACCGCTCGACTTGACAATAGGGAAACAATAGTATGAACAAGCATGAGCTATTAAATGAAATTAATTTAGAATTGTTATGTCATGTTTGACTTTTATTTCCATGTTATTGCAAATTCCATCTCACCTCTTCACCTTTTCCATGGCTATACAGTCGATGAGTCCCAGGTGCTCGAATCTTAGAGCAATCGGCTCTGTCTGTTGATCCTCAACTAATATAAGAATATTATATGTTTCCAACTTATTACAATCTGTGATCTGAGAAATGTAATCTTTAAGACTTGTAGGATAAATATCATTTGATTCTGACTTTCAATGGCATAATTAAAATATGATATCGTGTCATGGATACTTGGCTTTTGTTCATCATAAACAAATCTGTCTTAGAGAGGGTCTAACCGGTGATATTTAAGCAAAGATGATTTGCATCATAATCCAAAACTGTATCTTCTGCTATATTAATCAGAATGCAGTAATATCTGATAATAAAACATATTGCAATGCTTGAGATATGGACAACCTCATAACTTGGTAAAATCTGAAAATAAAATGGAGTCTTGCTGGACACTATCGATCAGCCCCACCCTTCACGGAAGAAATCATTAAGCACAAATCCTAGTGTGATTATCAATCACGTCTTCAGTAAAATACCAATATAAAAGGCGAATCGTAGAAGGAAAATGCAATGCTTATCAAGTGGTATATTGGAGAGATATCGTGTGATATCTGCAGAGGTATTGGGTGATATGAAAAAGAAGTCGGGTGATATGAAAAGAAAGTTGCGTGATATGTTCATGCTCTCCGTCTCTCTCAGCTTCATAATATAAGAAGGTATCGAAGTCTTTGGCTTCCAAGAAGTCGCAACTCAAAAAGAAGAGACTTGGCTCTTGATCGCCAATAAAAAAATGCCAAATGTTCATTTCAGTTTTTAGCAAGAAAAATGAATAAATATGGAAAAGGATTTGAAGGTTATAAATCGAGGATAATTATAATTTATATCTATCTACTTGCACGTAGATGTACTTATGAGGTGGCATCATATTATTTATAAAAATAATATTATGGTGTCACTTTTATTCTTATATCTATGTGCACGTATATAGGTATACATTATAACGATGTGGTGGAAAAATCAATCAAAAACCATTTGAGGTACGCATTATTTTAAAAATAATAATTAATGTTTTAAATGTTTACTTAATAGCTCATGCGGGTCCATCGATTGTATCCTGATGTTCAAGTCGTTAAGTCCTTACCAAGGCAATTAAATGTCATACTTGTCAATCCGATAATTGGACTAAGCTAGTATCCCATTCCGTTGATCTCGTTTAGCAATACTTCTCCCCTTCATCTTCTCCTGCAATCACCCATGCAATATTTTCACGATAATAACAAGTTCCATAATAACATTTAATATAGATGAAGAATTTAATTATTAATCATAATTCCAAAATCAAGCAACTGCTAATCATCACATGACAAATAATAGACAACGACCATCTTCATTAAACAGTTAACATAATGAATATGACGGGTATATTTAACTACCCTCTTCACATGATTATGAAAGAAAATCCATTAAATCTAACAGCTATAAATAAATTTAAAATTAGGTCAAAATTTGGGATATAACAGAAAATATATCAATAACAAGGCCTATATAGTCCCAGCAATTGCTCTCCCTGCAGGTAAAATAAAGACAAGTTCATCGGTCCTCCATTGGCATTCAAGGTTGAAGATTATCTCACACAGACTACTATTCAAGGTTGAAGATCTGCAACATTTAAACCACACCATCAGTTTGAGATACAAGTAAGTTAATATGAATTTGTGTAGTCTGCTATAATAGTTTATCTTCTTTAGAGATCCTTACATTTAACATGGTATCAGAGCCATCTTGATAGGAAATTCTATTATTCTTAAAACTAAAATTTCAGATTTATCAATTTTAGAATTTTATCCTCAAATTCAAAATGGTTAATCACATAAGATTAGAGGATAGACTTGAGGGAGCATCAAACTTTTCATTATGGAAAATTCGAGTCATGATAGTACTAAGAGAAATGGAATTAGAAGAGTACATAGAATCAAACAAATCTATTCTTGAAAATGATCTAGATAAAACGACATGGAAAAGACACAACAAGGCATATATAGTACCAGCGATTGCTCTCCTTGCAAGTAAAATAAAGACAAGTTCATCAGCCCTCCATTGGCATTCAAGGTTGAAGATTATCTCACGCAGACTGCTATTCAAAGTTGAAGATCTGCAACATTCAAACCACACTGTCAGTCTGAGATACAAGTAAGTTAATCTAAATTTGTACAGTTTGCTATAATAGTTTATCTCTATTAGAGATCCTTGAAAATTATTATAGACTCCATGAAGGATCATTTCTCCCTTCTATATCCAGTTTTAAAACTGCATTTGAGATGTTCTCTACTATTAAGAACACTTTCTAAATCAATAATACTAGTAGATTGCTAACTTTAAAGCAAGATCTTCTATACATAAAAATGAATAATGGAGAGTCAATTACGTCCTATTTTCTAAGAATTTCTTAGTTAAAAGATCAACTTGCAACAATGGGAAGTCAAGTTGATGACAAAGAACATAGCATGATAGCCTTAAGAGGACTCCCACTATCTTGGGAAACCTTCATTCAAGGTCTAAGCTCTCGACCTGAGCTTCCTAAATTTGAATTACTCAAAAATGAATGCACCCAAGAAGATTCAAGATTAGTTTCAAGAGGATTAAGCATAAATCAAGAGGGAGACATTCAAGCTCTTTATGCAAATTCAAACAAGAAAGGAAAATTGAAACGTAATAAAAAGGAATTTAACAAACCATGTAAGAAACGAGATTGGTCAGAAGTAAAATACTTCAAATGTGAGTCACAACTTCTACCCTGGACGAAAAAGAATTCAAGCAACACTAGCAGAAGTCAAAGAAGAGAAAGAGGAAAAAGAATAGAACTTTGCATTTTATCTAGCTCTATCAAGTGAGTTACTCAAACAAAAGCACTTGGATTATAGACAATGGAGCATCTTGTCATATAACAGGTTTTAGAGACAAATTTGAAAGCTTCTTAGAATACTCCTTAGAAGAAGTAACCATTAGAGATAATTCTACTCATCCAATTAAAGGTATTGGGTCTTGCTCAATTCATCTTAATTCAGGTATTACTCTCCAACTTAAAAATGTTTTATACGTACCTAGTATAAAAAGAAATTTGGTCTCTATCTCTAGTCTTGCTGATCAAGGATTCAGAATCACCTTTCAAGAGGACAGAGTTCTATCTTGGCCAAAGAATTCTAACATCAAGAAAGCTATATCTATTGGATTTAGAGACGAAATTTTATATAAACTTTGTAATCAACAAAAATTTAGCCCTAAATCATGACATTTTAAATTCTACCAAAATTTGGCATAGGAGACTAGGCCACCTTCATTTTCGTGCATTATCATCAATAGGGAAAATTGTAAAAGAATTATCTAGTCTCAAAACTAATCACTTAGGCATTTGCAAAGGATGTGTGCTATGCAAAAACACCAAGTAATCCTTTCCTAAAAGCATTCACAAATCAAAATCTATACTTGAACTTATTCACACCGATCTATGTGGTCCTGTGTTTGTACCTTCCCTAAATGGGTGCTTCTATTATTTATTTTATATTAATGACTATTTTAGAAAAACTTGGATCTACTTCCTCAAACAAAAGGAATCAATTGAAGTATTATCAAAATTCAAAGAATTCAAAGCTCTAGTTGAAAACCAATCAGGACAGAAAATAAAAATTCTAAGATCAGACAATGGAGGTGAATACATCTTTGAAATTTTCAAAGATTTTTGCATTACTGTTGGGATTAAGAGGGAGTTTTCTGTACCATATAATCCTCAACAGAATGGAGTTGTAGAGTGTAAAAATAGATCAATTATTGAATTAGCCAAAGCAATGATGCACGACCAAAATCTTCATACTTCTTTTTGGGCCGAAGCATCTAAAAGTGTAGTTTACTTTCAAAATAGGTGTGCTCACTCAATATTAGAAAACATCACTCCTGAAGAAGTATTTACGGGTATCAAACTAGATCTAAGTCACCTAAGAATATTTGGGTGTCTTGTTTATATTTATATTCCTAAAGAGAAAAGAACAAATCTAGAACCATCTGGAAAGAAGGGAATAGTCGTTGGATACAATGAAACAACCAAAGGCTACAAGATCTATGTTCCGGGTTAGAGAACAGTTGAGATTAGTAGAGATGTTAAATTTGAAGAAGATGTTGCCTTCAATCTTTCTAAGAATAGTGATGAATCATATACAAAAACTGTCAATGAAATACATGAAGATCACCCAGTAGAAAATGAGAGGGAGAATGATACTGAACCTCCTTCGCCTACTATTTCAAATCCTAAGAATATTGAAAATGCTAACAATAAAAAGAGGTTACTTTGGGCTAGGAAAATGATAGAAGAAAATCATGTTGAACTTGATGAAGTAATCAGAGAAAGCAAGAGAACAAGAAATCAGTTATGTTATGTCGTGCTTTTAACTGAACTTATCAAAACAAAACCTTCAAATGTTGAAGAAGCCTTATCAAACAAACCTTGGAAAGAAGCAATGATTGAAGAATATAATTCTATACTAAAAAATAATGTATGGGATGTTGTACCACAACCTAAAAACAAATCAGTTGTTTCTTCTAAGTGGCTTTACAAAATCAAGCATGCACTTGATGACAACATTGAAAAATACAAAGCCAAATTTGTGGCATGCAGGTTCTCACAGAAGGAAGGAATCGATTATGAAGAAACATTTGCCCCAGTTGCTAGATACACATCTGTCAGAACTATCTTGGTAATTGCAGCATCCAAAGGATGGAAATTTCATGAAATAGATGTTAAAACAACATTCTTAAATGGTGAAATTGAAGAAGAAGTTTATATTGAGCAACTAGAAGGGTTCATCACTTATGACATAAATTCTCACGCGTGTAAGTTAAAGAAAGCACTATATGGTCTTAAACAAGCTCTCAGAGGATAGTGTGAAAGAATAGACAACTATCTAACAAAGTTAGGGTATTCTAAGAATGAAGCTGATCCTAACTTATACTTCAAAAAATAGCTACATAATTCTATGCTAAAAAATTATGTATGGGATATTGTACCACGACCTAAAAACAAATCAATTGTTTCTTCTAAGTGGCTTTACAAAATCAAGCATGCACCTGATGACAACATTGAAAAATACAAAGCCAGATTTGTAGCATGCGATTTCTCACAGAAAGAAGGTATTGATTATGAAGAAACATTTGCCTTAGTTGCTAGATACACATTTGTTAGAACTATCTTGGCAATTGTAGCATCCAAAGATGAAAATTTCATCAAATGGATGTTAAAACAACATTTTTAAATTGTGAAATTCAAGATGACGTTTATATTGAGCAACCAAAAGGGTTCATCACTCATGACAGAAATTCTCACGTGTGTAAGTTAAAGAAAGCACTATATAGTCTTAAACAAGCTTCTAAAGTATGGTATGAAAGAATAGACAACTATCTAACAAAGTTAGGGTATTCTAAGAATGAAGCTGATCCTAACTTATAATTCAAAATAGATGGTGATGACATGATTATTCTTGGGTTATATGTTGATGATTTGTTGATAACGGGTGAAGAACATCTTATAAGCAAGTGCAAACAAGAACTAACAATAGAGTTTGATATGAAAGATCTAGGTCTTCTCTACTACTTCCTAGGACTAGAAGTCTGGCAAAAGGGAAACTACATTTTTCGAAAGCAAAGAAAATATACTATTGATATTTTGACGAAATTTGGAATGATGGATTGTAAACTAGCTACTATTCCTATGAAAGTCAACCTACATAAGTTGAAGAATGATATGATTAAATCTGAACCTACGGATCCAACTCACTATAGGTAGATCGTTGGGTCCTCAATGTATTTGGTGATATTCGTCTTGATATATGTTATGCTACTAACACCTTAAGTCAGTTAATGTGTGCACCAAAGAAGATACATCTAATGACAGCCAAATATATCTTAAGATATCTAAGAGGTACCATTGGCATGGGAATCAGATATGATCAAGTCGAAATTAATCTTCATGGATATTCAGATTCTGATTAGGCAAGTAGCTCTACTGAACGTAAAAGTACTTTTGGATGTTGCTTCAGTCTTGGATCTGGGATGATTTCTTGGTTCAGTAGAAAACAATCCTTAGTTGCATTAAGCTCTACTGAAACAGAATATATAGCCTTTTCCTTGGGAGCTAGAGAAGCCGCATAGTTACGAAAGTTACTAGTTGATTTGTTTAAGAAGCCCCGGAAGCTCACTGTCATGCATTGCGATAATTAAAGTTGTATCAAGCTTTCAACTAATCCTTTTTTTCACAATCGGTCTAAGAATATTGAAATTTCTTATAATTACATTAGAGATATGGTAGATCAAGGTGTTATCAAACTAGAGTATATCAATACTAATGAGCAAACATCAAATGTTTTTACCAAGCCTCTTGCTAAAGTGAAGTTGGAATACATTAGAGGAAAACTTAGTATGAGTAAATTGTAATGTTGAATATTGAATTTAAATTTAAATTTATGTTTTTATGCTTCTATGGTTGTTTAGGTGCATCAAATATGTAATGAAACGTGACAATCTTTCATGGACATATATTCAAAAGGTAATCTTTGTAAGGTGACGATCTTGCAAATGAGTAGGCCTGTTATTATGACAGATTTGTTTTGGATATGCTAGAAGTCATTGATAACGAATGCATTATGATTATTCTAGATATTGTTTTGGACAATTAGAGATCATAATATATGTTATGATAGTGTTCATAACATGGTGATTAAAATTATTTGACAAGTCACTATTTCAGATTGTTAAAGTCAGATAATGTGTTATGTATAGATATTATATATTTTGGTATCTCTTAAAAAGTTTATTACTTCTCCCTTGCTAAGAGGGAGTGTTGATGTATAGCATCAGTCGAAGTAATATTAAGTACTTGAATTCATGATTTATATGAACTCTGTTTTAGTGATGAAAATACAAACACACACACACACACACACACACACACACACATATATATAATTGTTTATAAAATGACTTCATCAATTAAACCATGTCTATTGTTTTCGGGGCCTTGTATTTATCTGTTCTGCTACCAATTGCGAAGTAGACAAATTACATTTGTTATAGTTGAAACTAATGATTAGTTATGCCCACAAAGGGGCATGACCCTACGTGGCCTTTGGCCATGTAGAGGCATGTCTCTACAGGGACATGGCTCTCTATTATTATATAAATGATGTCGAGCAGTCGTTGGGAAAATATATCAATAACAAGGCATATACAGTCCCAACGATTGCTCTCCCTGCAGGTAAAATAAAGACAAGTTCATCGGTCCTCCATAGGCATTCAAGGTTGAAGATTATCTCACACAGACTGTTATTCAAAGTTGAAGATCTGCAACATTCAAACCACACTGTCAGTCTGAGATACAAGTAAGTTAATCGGAATTTGTACAATCTTCTATAATAGTTTATCTCTATCAGAGATCCTTACATTTAACAAATGTATGGAAAATGTGACCTCGGGGGTATTGATCATTACATAGAGTTAGATATGGCATTTCCCATGGAATTTTCATAATACAATAGGACATTCCAATATGAATTAGTTTCAATCACATTAATGTATATATGGTAAAGTATCAACACTAATCTATATTAAGAATTATGATACCAAGTGATTGAAAAATCCTTCCCATTGTCTTTATATATATATATATATATATGAAATCGATAAAGGGGAGGAGTCTTTTACTAAAGATAGCAGTGCCAAAAATATAATGGACCTTGAGTGGATGATTATGGATACTATAGTTCATTGAAGTATATGACTTACAGTCAAACAGGTTCAAGTTCAAGAACTAAATGGACATATGGACCCTTATTGGAACAATTTGCATCGAGGAGATTAAGTGAGATAAGTATTTTTTGATTATTATATTTTGGAACTACGTTTTACTTTTGTAGTTAATCTCGTTTTTTTTAATAGGAGTTGTGTTCCTTGATCTTTTCCTTTGAGAATGTACTTTTAGGAAAATGAGGGAGATTGAGATTCAGAGGGAGTAAACCAAGTTGAGATGGATTCTCCGGTGATCAATAAATTGTAATAGTCAAGAGGACCGTGATTCATGAATATACCTTTTGACTATGTGATTTTAATGGGCCTACCCCCTGTGTACATCGTGAGGAAGCGACGACTTCCAAATGATATCACTTGTATCCGTAGAAGTTATTGAAAGGTGACGATCTAACAATAAATTAATTTCTATTATGATGGATATCTTACGGCATCTATGCAGATCATGATAGATTATACCTTGCACAGTAGATGTTTATATGGTAAGCATTATGAGAATACACGTGCATATACCTTATAAACATTTTTTGAGTATATGGTGAATGTTATGCAAATTGATGTTCTAGAGGCCATTACACCGAGTACGTGGTGAATATCATATGACTTGATCTTCTAGAGGCCATTACTCATAGTACTTGGTGAATATCTTGCATTTCATTCTGGAGAGTCGGAGACCATTACTCAAAGAGTATCTGGTGAATATCATATGTTGATATTTTGGAGACCAATACTCAATTGTTGTATCAAAATGGTGAATATCATATGTTGATGTTCTATAGACCATTGCCTTATTGAGTACATTGTGAATATCAAGTGTTGATATTCTGGAGACCATTACTCAGAGTTTTGGTGAATATCATACGTTAATATTCTGAAGGCCAATACTCATGATATCAAATGTGATATGAAAATAGTGGAAATCTTCTATTTCCTTAATGTGTCATTCCTAAAGATTGCCAGTGGTGCAATATTTGTCTTGTTTATCCTCCCTAGCTAAGAGAGAGTGTTGATGTTTGGTAGCTTCAATCGGATAAAACTATGCCTATATATAATTATATATGACATATGATTACATATGAGATATAAGTTTATTATATGAGAGAATTTAATACAATAATGATATATATATGATTTTATTTATTATTATATTAATTGCCAAATTAACGAATAGACATGTCCCATGAAGGGACATGCCTCTTCTTAGCCTTTGCTCATTATAAATAAGAGGTTGCTGCCATTTGGAAAGCACATACCAAACATTATGTTAGTGCTTAGTATATTTGCAATGATCTCTTATTTATAATGAACAAAGGCTAAGAAGAATTCATTAGCAAGAGATTATTATATTATTTTCTCACATATATAATAATATATAACCATGGTTTTATCCGACTGAAGCTACCAAACATCAACAAGCTTGAGGTGTAATCCCTTGTTAATGAGCTCTTTTTTGCAAGAGAAGTTTGATTTAGAATCCCTTGTTAATGGGTTCTTTTCTGCGAGAGAAGCTCGAGGTGCAATCCCTTGTTAATGAGTTCTCTGGGAGAGAAGTTTGAGGTGAAATCCCTCGTTCTGCCCTTTGGGAGTAGCCACGGTGGTAGTCATGTGTGTTACTTCATGACTTAATTTTCTGTTTTTTTATTTCATGTTCTGGGAGTAGCTATGGTGAATAATGTTATGCTGAGATAACAATTTAATTGCGAAAATCTATGATAATAATGTTATGCTCTGTTCAGTAATCATCATATTTCCCGAGTGTGTGAACGGAGTTCAGTTCTTTTTCACTGTCAGTTTATGTTTACTGCTGTGTGATATCTTCTCTCTGTTTTATTCCTTTGTGCTCATAATCTTGTGGTTGCAGAAGAATTCCATTTTTATGTTTGTGCTGACATTCTATTGCCGTGTGCATTTATTATGGTGACTTGGCTTCCTTAAAGTGTCATCAGCTGTGCCCAGAGTTTTTGTATGTGCTGTTTTCATATTTGATGGCATCATGCTTATTATTATTCTGAGCAACTTTTATTGTAATTTTCTGTTCATTCCTTAGTTGACTTTCAAGTGAGCAGTATGCATGTATTCTTTCCTTGCTGGCATTTTCACTTCATATGCCAACTGTTTGCATAGGATACGTATAATTGTAGGTGTCGATTCACCTACTGTGTTTCTTCTATGTGTGGCTTTTCTCTTCCAATTTTGATTTCTCCGTCCATTATTCATCTTTTGTGACACGGGAGAAGTAGCTCGGGTTTTTCTTTTCTCCGATCATAAGCTTTTCTTGATGATTATGGTATTATTATATTTTGCTTTGCTCTGCAAACATGACGTTTGTATATATTTGTTATGGCTGGTTCATATGTGTAAAGTGAGTCATTCTTGCTAGTTACAGATATATTCTATTGATTTGCCATTAGTGCGATCACTGAGCAGCATCATTGTGATACATATTGTTTTTATCAGTTGAGAGCTATTTGCATCAGTTGAGTCTATTTTTATCCTCTCCAATCCCCATGATAGTTGGTTGTTGGAAGTGAAATAAACAATCATATAGGGAATATAAAAAATATGATAGGTAGAGGTGGTAGACATGGATTCTCCCGAATTAAGCAGGCCACCCCAAGGGATGGAATCATTGAGGTAGATATACCTACTCCTTGTGTACTTAGGGGCAAGTTGTCTTGGTTTGGTGCTGTGGGCTCTTGGGCTTAATTGGGCCGAATAATCTTCTTAAATGACATGTGTTCTCTTAAATTAAGTAGGCCACCCCAAGGGATTGAATCGTCAAGGGGATGTTCCTGCCGCTTGTGGGCCAAGGGGCAAGTTTTCTTGGTTAGGCATTGTTCACTCTTGGGCTTAGTTGAGCTGAACAGTAACCGCACACCTTTTATGTCTTTCCTCTTCAAACTCTAATAAAATTAATTATGATAAATGGTACCATTTGCAGCTTGGTTCCTATAGTTCAAAGGTTAGTGTGTGTTATACATAAATAGAATAAGATGATTTATTATAACAGATTTCCACAATCCATGTTCTTATGTTCATGCTTCTGCTAAGCTTGTGTGTAATTTTTTAGCACCAACATTTCGGATCATACTCAATGATCCATCATTAGGGTGAGAGAGTTAAGAATGCGAAGAAAATGTAACTTTTTAGCACCAACATTTCGGACCATACTCAATGATCCATCATCAGGGCTTGAGAGCTAAGAATGCGAAGTATTAGCTCTCTCACCCTGATGATGGATCATTGAGTATGATCCGAAATGTTGTTGCTAAAAAATTACACACAAGCTTAGCAGAAGCATGAACATAAGATGATTATTATGTATGCACTTATAATTGTTGGTGGATCCCCAAACCTAAATAGAAATAATTGGTCTTATGAAATATTGCAAATATAGTCTAACATGATTGCAAGATCTGAGCCAAATTTATCTCGACAAAGATGTTTATTGGTAAAGGTAGAATTCTAGCTATATTATGTCTCTTATTTTAATTGAACTTTTGATTTTAGGGCATGTTTACGATCATCCCAAAAGGGTGCATTTTAGAGAGTTTGAAAAATGCACAAAGACAATTCGTTCACCCAAGATGGACTGCAGTCGCAAACCTGGGTGTAACACAAGATTGTTTATGCACATTGATGGCTTATTGTTTTAAATTAATGAATTAATATTGAAACAGATATACATGTTATTACTTCTTAATGCTTCATTAGTCCTAGTTAAATGAAACATGACTTAGATAATGAAAATAAGGCTAGGCACTAGAACATAAATCCAATAATAGTTGTGTCTGTCACACATCATATTCATTCTAATTTCCTTTGTGGCCTCTCCTTATATGTGGTCACATCATCATTCTGCTTCTTGTTCTGAGAGTTGCACTGTATTTTCAGTTCTTGAGTAATTGCTCCAATTTTGTTGAATTAGCCTCGCACAAGCTCTCATAACTAATTCCACTTGTCTTCATGTGAAGAAGATAGAATTATTGTAAATAGATTTCCACAATCCATCAAAATTTAGAGTTTTTTAGTCTTCTAGATTTGAATGTGTACATAATTTTTGCATAGTCCGTAGTACATAATAAAAAATAAACAATAAATAATAATTCAAATTCATCTTTCTGTTATTTACTATCTATTATTATTATTTAGTTTGACCCCTTGTAGATTTTATAGTGTAGTTTGTTTTTTGTTTTCATTCCTTGGTGCTTTAGGTCTTCTTTTTAATGTCTTTCTTGTTATTGTTAGTATTTTTATTTTCTTAACCTCTTTTTTTGGTGGGTTGTTTCGTTGTTTCATTATTTTGTCTCGATTTTATTATATCTTTTGTCTTTATTAGTGTTATTTTAGTTTTATAACGGGATTTAGTTATTATTTGTCTTTTTTTAATTATTAGTTCTTTTAGGTTTAGTTTATTGTAATTTTTATAATATTTTTTATTATTTAGTTTATTGGTTTTTGTGTTTTTATTTATGCATTTCTTTTTGTTGATGTTTGCCTTTGTTTTTTATTCTTATTGATTGTTGGTATTTAGTAATTATATGGACTATTATATTTTTATAATTATCATCTCTATTATTATTTATTGTTATTTTTTACTATTATTGCTGGTGTTATTATCATTATCAGCGTTATTGTTTCATTTATTATTACCACCATTGTGTATTTTTATTAGCATCAGTATTATTACCAGGTTTTAAACTGCATTTCGTATTTTAGTTTTTATTTTTGGTTTTTGCATTGCCTCTGTTTTCTAGATATTTTTCTTTATTTTATTTGGTTTGATGAAATCTTGTGAAATCTTGTTTATCTTGGCCTTTGTGCTCCCCTTCTTTCCCTTCTTTCCCTTTGGGCATCCTTATATATACTCCAGCTGGTCTGCAACAACTTATTTTCTGTTTCCTCCAGGTCTTCTCATCCTGATGATGGATCACGGAGTGTGATTCGAAATGTTGATGCAAAAGTATATACACAATCAAATCCAGAAGACTAAAAAACTCTAAATATAGAATTATATAGTCTTTCTTCTGTACAAAACACAACCTCTCAGAGAATGCAGCTACAGACTGATTTGGCAATTCAAGACCCTACCGTGTCAAGAGTCTCAAATTTGATAGCATGCTACGAGTATGAATTTTTTTTTAGGTTATGCTTCAGATGAACACAACAATGAACTATTTAATACTCATATGTCTGACTCTAAACAAGGGACTCTAATAGAAACAGGCATTAAAATTGTATTCAACATCCCTTGTTTGATTCTTTAACCTTTCTTTGTCATAAAAGCATGAGCATAAGTATCTTATTCTGGATACATTTTTAACTGATTTAATGCAGTTTGCTGAGCTACCCGTTAGTTATCAAATTTCACCATTACTGACATTAGATAACCAAGGAGACAACTTAGCTATATATATATTCAACAAGTTATTTGGTAAGATTCTAGTTCCTTGCCAGGTGATGAATTGGCATGAAATCATGTTAGATAAGTTTGAAATTGCTCATAAATTTTAAATGAGGAGATATTTTGTTGACAAGTAAATTTAAAATTTGATTGATGCTTTAGCTCTTATGCTCTTGCTCGATTTCATATTGAACTAAATATTCTGCTCTTTATTCAAGTGGCTAGTTTTTAATTCATTACTTATTCTGGCCATCTGGCTGTTAAGTGTGATATAATTGATCAGCTGTAGTCTGAAAATGAGGGGATGAAATTGATACACTTCTTTGAATGCGCCTGATTGTTTGCTGATTCACATTGTAGATTCTTCGATCATTGGTGCCAAACACATTAGAGCAGGAATGCATTGTTGTTGAGAATGTTCCAGATCCTCTTGCAGGCGAACAGGTTTGAAATTTCTCCTCCTCTTGGAAATTTTTGGCACATATGTTCTCAGTTCTTTCAGGAATGTTACGTTGTTGGCTATTTAATCTTTTTGTTTTGTTGTCAATGACAATTTATTTTTGTTCAAATTTTGAAGGCTATTAGTTACCATGCTTATATTTCAGGGGAAAAGTATTGATTACTCAATGCTCCATCTTTTTGTCACTTTCTATATTGTCATGTACTGAAATCTTTAGTTGAATATTTTTTGTTACTTTTGCTCAACGGTATCTTTTTTTTTATGTTATTCAATTTTTTACCTCCTTTATGCATTTTAATTTCCATGAATTACAGAAGCAAACTTTAAATATAATTTAAACTTTAACCTGTACTTTTGGTGTCTAAACCTGGATTTAAACATGCATACTTGTTGAATTTTTCAAGTATACTTTTATTTAAAGATATTAGATTTTTACAGTCAAATATAATACCATCTTGTGGGCTACCATTGTATAATGTTTGTGATCTCCAGATTCTCCACATTTTGAATATCCATCAAGACACCACTATTAGGAAATTATAAGACCTATAATGTGATTTTTGAGATTGCCCCCACTGTTCTTTATATACAAGAAGATAGGATAATAATGTTATGTACCTAGGATCTACAATCTGCTTCAATTTTAGATTTATGGTAAAACTCCACCTATTCGTCAATTAGTTCATCAACAGCATGCTCAATTAACTCAGATGGAAAATTTGCAATTCACTGAATGGAAGCATAGTAAATCTCCAAGTCACACAATTTTTTAATTTGTTACATTTATATATAACTGTTGCTTACATATGACTGGGTATATAAATTGGTTACCGTTTACTGCGTTAGGCCTTCTGAGTTAGAAAATTTGTGATTATGCCTTTGGTCTCAAATGCTGGAAGCTCCAAACTTCCAGATTTAGGTTCTTTTAGCTTCGATGCCCTCCTAGCTGGTTTTAGGCATGAAACCCTCAAACACCAACTGTTCATCAGATGTTGGCCCCTTAGGTGTGAATGCTGGAAACCAGGTTGAAGTCCCCCTTTTTTCCCCTGATCAGATGTGGCAGCGATTCTTAATGCTGAGCCATTCTAGGCAGGTGACTGGATTTGCGGGTTAACTATAATCCAAGATAGCTGATGACTGGATTCCAGGCATTGGACTGGTTCACCATGTTCCTTTCACAATTGGCTTCTACAGGAGTGAGATCGAGAAATTAAAGCAGGAAATGCTATATGACTATTTATTTGAATGCAGATCTAAACTAATTGACTATTTTAGTGGGATTGGAAGAATGAATTGTGATTAGAAGCATTTACTAAACTAATTGCAAACCAACAAAAGAATTACTTCAAACTACACAAACTTCTACTATAATGCTTTCAAATAGGCAATTCAGGTTGCAACAACAAACTTAGCAGAATTTGTACACTAAATAACCACTACTAATTTATTAAATTTTGGATTGTCTTTTGCAAGACAACTCAAACTGGAACAGATATGAGATTAAACCTGTCTTTGATTTATGTGCTGAAGTTTCCTATAAATTAAACTAATTTCAGGTGGTAGCGTATGGTCATAATCTACAATTAGTAACACTATTCACAATGAACTTATAAGGTTTTTCCGTTGTTCTGGCCTTAAGTATGAGTATGAGAATAAGATCATGAACAACTCTGACAAGTGAGATTTCATATTTTAAGACTTGCAATCAATTGAAACAACTAAATTTGACACAATGAATATCTTTCTGTTGGCTAAACCAGAAATCACCAATTCTGCACACAGAGATGGGATAAATGAATTATTTCTGACACTTACAACATAGCCTTTTTATTTTGATCGGTAGCAACATAACTTTTTGGGATTTGAATAATGTAGCTCTATATACAGCTATAACTAAGATGAATCGTAGTGTTAATGTACATCCTAACACTAGTCTTCAACCAGTCAAAAAGTTATTGATAATCATTGGTTAATCCCCAAAAGTCAATGTTTGTAAAGCTAGAAATTAAAAAAACCCAGAGAAGTGGAAAGAAAGCACCTGAAAGCATAAAACTAATTTATACAAAGCCTGGAATAAAAAGTTGCCTAAAACTAGGAGCTCTGAGATCTGCTTAAAATAGGTCCTCCCTGCTCTAAATGTTGGATTAGCTAAAAATAATTGATTTGAGAGCCACTTTCAGTGATTTTGATGAGAAATCCATACAATTCATTGTTGCTTGGTGGAAAAACTCCACATGATAACCTTGAAGTGCTCTGGAGGAAGAGTGGATGAAACAATAAATTCTATGCGTTTACTCTTCAAACTTGGTTTAATGAAGCCTAAGGCACAAACAATCTGAAAGCCAAAATTGTTAAATTCTCACATAGCCTTTGATTAAATGCATACTCTCAAAACCTTGGACATTTGGATACTCTAATGCATATTTTTGTGTAAACTTGGAGTTGAGGTAAGAAATGTGGGCCCATAGTTCTCTTACCCCATGAAAACGTTACTTCAACCTTGAAAGTATGCACTAGTGGGATTATAATTGCACAAAACTACACTTTGAGTGGCGAGGTGTGATCCTTAAGATTTTTGCCTCTAAAACATGGGTTAATTTTGAGAAAAATATCCTAGATAACCATTCTTCTGGAAAATGGCATTCAAAGCATGTACCCAGGTTGTATGTGTCGCCTAAAACACAAGACGAAATCTGCCAATTGCATGTTGAAGCAGTTTTAACTTTCCATAATTTTTTTCAAATTTTCCATTATTCTGATTGGCCAGTTTCACACTTCAATGTTGGCTACCATAGCTAGCCTTCCCAAAGTGTGTGCCCGTCGAAAGTTTTAATGCCTGTGAAATCTAGCTTCTACAAGACACACCTAGGGATCACCTTATTTATCCACAGCTCGAGCAGGATCTCTAGATTTCATTTTCTTTTCTTTTTTTTTTCGATCAGTAAAAGGCCTCAGCCAAAACCTTTAATTAATTAATTACATGGCTCCTCCGATTAATCGGGGATCTCTAGATTTCATTTTCATTAATGACTTTGACTTCATTTTTTAGATCCCAAATTTAGAGATAATTAGAGTATTCTTTAGTAGCTCGCTTCTTTTAAGACAGGCTATTCTTTACTATAGGGAGATTTATGGGCTTGCCTTAAATATGATAGCTCTTATTTATGGGTTTGTGGTTGGCATCAATAAAATTCAAATGAAGTTCAACAGAGACAAAATATCCAAAACTTGTTTACTCAATATTTGTCAATCGCATTCCAAACATCTCTAGCCAATACCATTCCAATTGCCTCCAGTTTAAGCTTATTTTGCACGCTGAACACCATCTTTAGCCATTGGTCCACGATCTTCCACAGAAAATACATATACTACTTCACACTCACCAGTCTAATAGGAGCCTCCATCTTTGAATGACGTTAAAAAGTGCTCCATATTCTTTATTTTATTTCCTTTGTTGTTTGCCACATGAGCAAAACAAAGGAATTTCAATGAGTGCCTATCAATTTGTTTTTGTTTCTTCATATGCCGTCATTTCACCAAGAAAGGAGAAAGCATGAGAGTAGCTGGACTGTTTGCCAGTAATAGCAGAAACAAATGGAAAAATGATTGACGTCCCTTGTACCATTCCAACACCGTCACCACCTATTGTTGTCCAGCAAAGAAACAAGCATGCTCAATTCTACTCCATCCGCTGCCATGTTGGCCAGTGAGTCAGCCCCTCCAAGTTGCCTTTTAATAAACGTGGTTTGCTGTTAATTGTATATGATTTCAAAAAAAATCAGTATGTATAATGCTTTGTTCCAAAAAGCTCTAAATTTCCAATTAGGAATAGATCCTGTTTGCACCGCTGCCAAGGCTGAATCTCCTTTGATTTCCAGTCTTGTCGTCCCTAAATCTTTACAAAAGAGGAAGCCTCAAATTAAACATATTAAATATTAAATATTAAATATTAATTGAAGTCGCTATTACAGAAGTTATGAATAGCGACCTAAGGAAAAGACCGAAAGAAGAAGGATCATTTACAGAATGGGATGCAGAGTTAAAAAAATTATGGCCTCTCATCATAAATCCTCCTCTCTTACAAGAAGAAAAATAATTTAGCTAGGAAAGCATGTAAACGGGAACCACCACCGATAGGATGGAAGAAACTGAATTTCGATGGAGCTACTACAGGCAATCCAGTCAAGGTAGGCATAGGATGTATTGTTAGGGAAGAGTCAGGAAACTAGCTAGCAAAAAGGTCTAAGCCACTAGAAATAACGACCAATAACTTAGTAGAATTAGAAGCGGTAGAAGGAGGTCTAAAAATATGTAGTAGCCTTAGCATTAAAAAGATTATAATCGAAGGAGACTCACAGATTATATTAAACGCTCTCAGGAAAGGGGGAACACCAAACTAGATCATAAATTCCAGACTAGAAACAACCCTTGAACTACTAGAAAAATTTGAATAGGTAAGATTCTCACATATCTACAGAGAAGGAAACACGGAAGCAGATAGCCTAGCAAATAAAGGCACTGATGGAAAACATTAGTTAATATTTAACCAAAGTGAACTAGGATAACTTTTTAAATTAGTTTGTCATTCTCCCTCCCAACTTCTTGTGATATCATGGTTTTAATTATCATTAAATCAGGCCTTGTACCAGATTTTGGTGCATATCTTTCATCCGTGCATAAAATCTGCCTAATTATGAAATCGAGTGAAACTTGCAAACCCTTTTGGGTGACTATGTCATCATCTCGGGTTCTAGATTTTTCCTCCTAAAATCTATAACTAGTGGATTTTGCTTTGAAGTTTTAATCTTCATTGTAGCTCTCTAGTTTGTGATATTGTTTCTCCATGGATACTAATATTTGTTTATATCATGCTTTTGAAAATCGCATTATGGCTTTCTATGGTCCTATTAAACAAGAAAGATGGAATAGGATCTTTTGGCCGATAGATGACATGAGTCGAATTGCAATCAGTAGAGCGTTGGGTGAGGGGGTTTTCAGCTACGATTTTTTGTGGAGAACAAACAGTGACATTCTGGGGCAATGGGTAGGCTGCCTTGCTAGGGCAGGAGTTGAGAAATGCGACATTGTTAGGCATAGCTACAACCTTTTTGACCCCTGTTGGTTGCTAGGGCTAGAGATAGTGGTAGCTAACATTGATGAAAGGCTGCGAATCCCCCTTCCAGAAGCATACGTGGAACACGAATTGGGAAGCCCAGAACTTGCCAGTAGTCCTAGGCATCCGTGTCTGGTCGTTAGAGATAACATTCAATTTTTTAGAGAGTGGCCGAGGGTGGAAGCAAGCATCCACTTCTTGCTGAGATGGAGAGGAATTATTGAGGATCCAGATAGAGACTAGCTCTTGAATTATCAACGGGCCTATGATGCATACATCCATCCAAATGTGGACCTCTCCAACTTGGAAAATGTGGAATTTTGTCTCCCAAATTATGATAAATCTAGCAGAGGTAGGACTCCCTACGAGTTTCCACCAGGGTTGAAGGCCAAAAACCTGCATGAAGCTTCAGAGATTATAATGGTTTTTAAGAAACAAAATTAATAACTATAGTTGTAGTTCTGGGCCAATTTTGTTGTATTAAGCCGACCCAGCTAAGTATAGAGTATAGAATCTATATGAAGGTTTAGTTTTTATACATTAGCTGGCTTTTGTCCCTTTGCAGATTTGAAATCTTGTATAAGTTTGTTATAAGGCTGCATGTTATAAGCAATCTTCTCGTTTGTCCGTTGCTAAACTTTCATATAGTTTTGCTCTGTAAATATCATTTTCTGGAATATATTATGATCGTTACTCGTTATCGTCTCTCTCATATTCGTGAACTGGTTTTGATGGCCTCTGTGATTTCAGCATGAGGATCTCTTTCTTGTCTATTATTTCGGTTTTGCCCTCGTTATCACAAGTGTCACTCTTTCCTTTTCAGATCGACTTTGCCACGTATGGTATTTGATACCTTTCTATCTTAATTAAACACATTTCGTCTTCAGTAGACTGTTTTTCCTTTAACTATTTTCAGATTATACTGCATTTTTTCCTTGACAATTCTACTCTTAATGATATAGCTTACACTCTAATCTTTGGTATTTTGGAGTGTTTCGAGCTCTAATCTTCAACTGTTATTTTGCTGGGTTATGCTTCCTTCAAATTCTTTAATGCACTAACACATTATGATATATGCTAAATCATGTTTTTACGAATGATTAACGTAACTTGATGTTTAATCTGTGGTGTCATATAGATATCAGGACGTATAGCTTAACTCATATTATGCAGCATCCGAAGCTCAGATGGATGAAAAAGATCAAATCTTTCAAGCATATCCTTTTGTAATTATCATGTCATCCCGTCTGATTATTTTACATTGGGGTATGCCCCTTTTACTTATGTATGATATAGGACTTTGGTCCCAGGCAAGACTGGAGGTTTTCTTGCTCCATTCTTTCCTACCAGTGCCTGTCAGAATAGAGAAACTCTTGTAACCATTTCAATTTTATTAATATAATATAATAGAAGGCTTCGGTCATTTACCGATCAAACATATATATATATATATCATAGTAACATGAATTGGAATCGTATTGGAATTGGCACGGCCGAATCGAATCGTGAATCGAGGGTGAATCGGCAAATTTGAAAAAACCCTTTAAATGTAAAGATTTTAACAATTTAAGACTTATTTCATGCACCCTTTATTGAATATAACTTAAAAACACTATAACATCATCAAATAGAATCTAACATACATAAACATGAAACATAAAATCCATCACATACGTAACTATGTTATCATTATGTACTAAAATGTAAATTGTAGGCTAGCTGAAGTAAATAAAAATCAAATGATCATAATGATTCAAATCATAGAATCAGTAAAATGAAATCATGAAGATCTATTAGACATCAAATCATAAATGTATGTATAAATATAAGATGAGGATCCATGAAAGTTTGAAACATATGTTTATCAGTGATTCAGTATCACTATCAATATCTATACAGTGTAAACAAAATATAAAAACAAGGCTCCAGCTCAAGCCTCATCATCCTCATCATCATCCTCTAGCTTTGCTGCAGCCTCAACCTCAGCCTCTGAGTATCCAGTTTGCCTATGAGAAAGGCATGTAAGGTAGGCCCTAGAGGACCACCGAGCCATGTCCCTTGCATGGGCAATGGGCTCACAAATAACGTCGCTAGGGCTTGCGTCTGTGCGTGCGCGTGTGCGTCTACCAATGCTTGAACGTGCTCTAGCTGCCTCCTTTGCCCTGGCCACAGCCTCAACCTCTACATCCACATGGTCAACCCACGCGCGGTCTTCCTCAGTGAAGACTGGGTCCACAGTTTCTGTGATCCACTCTGATTCTGGATCAATCTCCTCCAGAATGATTGGAGAGGAGTCAGCGCCCAAAATCTGTCTAATCCTAAGACGAAGGTTGTAATGAACAAAGACAAGATCATTCAACCTTTGCACTGTCAACCTGTTTCTCCTCTTCGAGTGGATGTGCTCAAACATGGACCAACTGCGCTCACATCTAGAAGCGCTGCTCGGCTGACTTAGAATGCGGATGGCAATTTTTTGAAGGTTTGGGGTTGTGGCCCCAAACATTTGCCACCATCTATCTGAAATAAGGAAAAAACAAAAACAATTAGTCTCATTTAGAAATTACAACTCTAAAATTAGTGCATTATATAATCAACTTTAAGTTTAGAATCTAGATTCGTGAACATTGAATTTATTATTTAATTTTTACCTGGCTGTAGTGTTGTCTGAGCATTTATGGCCATCTTGCCAGAGAAAAGTGGCCCCTCCTTATTGTTGAATTGGTCTAGCTCAACAATCGTAGCATCGCTATTTCATCGCTACTCAATCTTTGAATCACTGTGTATAAGCCAGTGAGAACCTCCACATCCGCCTTGAACTCAGGACGGAAACGAAATGCCGGATTCAGATAGTAAGCTGCTGCGTGGATGGGTCGATGGAGCTGATTCTGCCATCTCCTATCGATGATGTCCCAAATAGGGCCATACCTCTCCTGCACTCCTGCATATTGGGCTTTGATGGCCTCCTTGACCCTATCCATGCCCTCATAAATGTAGCCCATAGAGGGCTTCTCCCCATCAGCAGTTCGTAGCAAAGCTACAAGGGGCTCAGTGACCTACATATAAAGTAAAACGAAAAATTTGAGTCAAAACTTAAATATAAAATAATATAACTTAAAGTAAAAGCAAAATATTAAATGTTAAATTGCAATAAATTTACCTTAAGGATTTCTCTAGCGGGTTTCCAAAAACCATCCTCATCAAATATGCAATCCGCCACATCTAACCCTACAGTGGTCGTAGCTTAGGAAGAGCAAATCCACTCCTGCCCAACAAACATGCTCCTCAGTCCATCCCTTGATGTCAACAAGGACTGCAAGGTGATGAAATTCGAGGCAAACCTCGTGATACCTGGGCGAGCTAACTCCTTGTCTCCTGTGTACTTCCTCATTGTGCTAAGGACAAATGCATGATTATAAATGAATTTGCATATGTTTTTTGCCCTTTCCACACATGACTTGACAAACTCAAGTTTGCCAATTTCCTCCAACATGAGGTCAATGCGGTGTGCTGCACAAGGGGACCAAAATATGGTGGGGTGCCTCTCCATCAAAAGTTAACCTACAACAATTTTAAGTCAATTAGAAACTCAAATTTCAAAATTCAAATAAATTTATTTTCAAAACTTGAAAAGTTAAAAGTTTACCTGCTGCAACATAATTTGCTGCATTATCCGTCACCACCTGGATCACATTTTGTTCCCCCACCTCTGCTATAACTTCCTCAATAGCCTCACATAAATATGTGGCATTTTTCACATGTGCGGAAGCATCAATGGATTTTATGAATATGGTATATCCTTCAAATAACAAAACAACGAATTATAATATTAAATGGATCATTAACGAATTAACATTCAACAAATCAAAATTTACAATTATGTATGTAGGAAAGTAGAATGATCAATCACCTCCATAGGATACAAGAAAATTGAGGAGTGTTCTATTCCTCCTATCGGTCCAACCATCAGTCATGATGGTGCAACCCTTTGCAATCCATTCCTTTCGGTTCTCCTTGAGGTCAACCCTCATGTCCTCTACCATCTCATCCAGGAGGTATCTGCTCAACTCAGCCTCAGTTGGGGTTTTAAACCCCGGACCACAAATAGCAACCGCATCTATCATATTCTGCCAATAAGGAGCCTTGTCACAAATAAAAGTTTAGATGTCAAAGACTCAAATTATAAAACAAGTAGATATAATTAAAGTTTTACTTTTACTTTTAATTTTAACTTTAAAGAAAACAAAGAAAAAAGAATCAATTACCTGGCTGCAATAAATGGAATGTTGCAAAAATACCAAAATTTGCATATCTCCTTTCTAGCAGCATCGTGAATCTCCTTGTTCAAACCCATGCCCTCAAGCGTGGGTTGGGAACCAGGAGTAGTGCGGGGCACAAAGTAACTATCCATTTTGTTTTTCCGCACTCTAGGCTGCAATAGGTTGGTGTGGGACTCTGTCTCAGTATGTGACCGACTAGCACTAGCACTAGCACTAGCACGAGCAGAAGAACTAGGATAAAAAGGAGGCCTAGAAGAACCCTCTCCAACACAACCTACGGATGCGGAAGCTGATGCTGATGCAGATGTGGATGCGGGAACATGGGAGCCAATATCCCTTAACCCTTCAACTTGCATTTTCCTATTTGCTTTGTCTTTTTCAATTTTTCCTAATGCCATTAAGCAAGTGCGTTTTGCCTTAGGAGTTTGGTGAGTGCAAACTGTAACATCGTGTCCAGATATAGCAGCAATGTGGAATTTCAATCTATAAATACCCCCGGAAGTTATTTTTTCTTTACAAAACATGCATTTCGTTTGATATTTGGTTCTTCCAGGAAACTTTTCATGATATTTCCAACATTCATCTTTTTTACCCATTGGAATTTGCGAAAATGAGAGCAAAGGCTGCTGCAATAATTTTTTTTATGTAAAATATCAAAGTTTGAAGCTAATAAAAGATAGAAAACAACAAACCCTAGCTTGCAACTTAGTAAAAATAAAGAACATTCAAGATTTACACTAAAATTATTGAAAACTATAGAAATTTAACAAAAAACGCATAATACACTAAAAATTTAACAAAAAATGCATAATACACTAACATGTAAGAAAAAAATAAGTACTTACCTCTTGCAAATGAGTTGAGGAGTGTTGATATTGGCTCCTTAATGCTCCCAAAGCAATTGATGGGCTCCCCAAATGGCCTGCTGATCTCTTTGGTGCTCTTCCTTGTTGCTGGTTGGAAACCTATGGTTTTTCTTTTCTCTTCTCTCTCACTTTTCCTCTCTTCTACTCATGCTTAACAAATAGAAGGCCCTTTAGGGTCATAACAAAGAGAATAGGTAAAAAACAAAGTAAAAAAAACAAGTGATTTTTTTTTAAATTTCAACTTCCCTTTTTACATGCCGCAGGCGATTCATACCCGATTTTTAAAGGCGATTTTGGCGATTTTTCCATGGCGATTCAGGCGATTCATGGCCCAAAAATCGGCGATATCGATGCACGATGCAAAAAAAATCGCACAACATGAATCTAGTCGCGGAATCACCGATTTAGGCGATTTTTGGGCGATTCTCGTTACTATGATATATATATATATAAAACTTCAACGTACAAAATTTAATTAAAAAATAATTTAATGTAAATAAAAAATTATTTAGTTTTTATAAATTTCCATTAAGAAATAAATTTTTATTAGGCAAGAGCCCACAACACAACAATAAACTGTGAGCCTCTTATCTGGGAGGTCTTGGTTTCAAATCTACTCAAAAGTTAAATAAATAATATTAATTAATCAAAATGCAATATAATTAATCTTGGCTTTGACCTCTTACCAATAAAAAAACAAAAAAACAAAACAAAATTAATCATCATAAAATGCATAATAATTAATCTAGATGATCTGTGGCTGAAGTTGAGCAATTTTTGCAAGTTGACAGTCAGTGGGAGCAAAGTAACAAGAATCGGAATCGGATTGAAATCGGCAGCCGAATCAAATCGTGAATCGGCCATGAATTGGAATCGAATCGGCTACAAATCAGCAAATTAAAAAAACCCTTGAAATTTAGTAACTTATTTCATAAACCCTTTATCGCTGTTTCGATTCACCGATTCACAAAAAATCGTCTGGCGTGAATCGAATCGACAAATCTCGTGAATCGCATGCATCACCATGATTCTTGGAACTATGGGTGGGAGACAATTTTTTGCAGTATGACATCTAGAAAATGCAATTTGAAGTCGATGCTGTCACACCTGCCTACTGATGCTCCAGTCACGTTCAAAATAAACTGTCCTAGTTGAAAAAATATTTTATCCCTACTCAGCCCTTGACTGCCCTAATTGGCTTTTATCCATACAAACTTAAAGGTTAATTCCATCTAGTTTTACAGGTTTTTTTAATGTTCACCAATTTTCAAACTTCAAGTATGAATTTCGGTGAACCTTGTGACTTAGCAAAGAGATGCCCTTTATGTTTGTTGCAATTACAAAAAAATATATTTTTGGGGCTGGATTTAGATTTTGGATGATTTTTTAAAAAGTTATTTAGGAATGTGATAATTACTTTTTATTAGAATTGAAAGCTTCAAAGTGTCTTAATTTAGTTGAATGCAGTAAATAATAATTTTGAAGGCCTGTATTGGGTTGTCTTTGGTTTAGCATTTTAAATTTTTTATTTGTAAACTATGAACTTCCTTACTTCTCCTTCATTTTTCTGGTCAATACTTGAACTTCTTTGGCTAAGAGCCAAGGAATAAGAGGTATCCATTCTGCCAAATTGGCTTGGGGCAGGATGCCAGCCTCATCCCTTTCTTCAATGTCGGAGCCTTACACACAACAAGATTTGATTGCTTTTTTGTTTAAAATTTAAAATTATATTATATACTAGAAATGAACTGTAAAAAAATTTTCTAGGGACTTTATTTTTTGAGATTATTTCCATGGTAATTCATTTCAAAACATCAGTTTGGATAACAATTGTGTTTATCTATCTAATGTTTCTCTATGTTTCAAGCCTAATTTCTAGACTCTGCTTCAGGGATAAATTGGAACATAGTTTAAAATTTGGACAGAGCAATTTTATTTATTCTTTGAATAAAAAATCTGAAATACATATATAAACAATTTTGTTGGATTATTTTTATAATTACATATTTTGCAAAATTTTATAAATGGAAATTTTTAACAGGCTATATAGCTTATAAGTTTGACCATTTGTTTTGTTGAAAATGCGGTTGACTATTTTGCTAAAGATGACCGAGGCTAAGGCAACCCACACCCAAGAAAATGTTGCCCTGTCCAATACTTGGGTTCTTTTATACTGTTCACAGTCACACTGACAAATTTCCCCAGATCTTCAATGGAAGATTGAAGGAGGCCAAAACGTCTTACATACACCCATTCAAATAACAAACCTGGGCCAAACTTAAAGTAAGTAGTTTGCCTGAACAAGAATTGTAACCTTTAACATTTGAGTGTTGATTACAATGCTATCCTCCTGAATTGGGATAGATCTGTTGTCCACAGACAAACATGGTTTCAGATAAAAAGAATGGAACAGTTTCCCATGTACGAAGCTGTTGTATCTTTATTTCTTTCCTTCATTCTGATATGAGAACTAGATCTCAGAAATCTATTTCGTAAAGAGGAGCACAGTAAAACTGAACTGACAACAGAGAGCTGAAGAAACCAGCAGACATCATTTCAATATCAATCCTACAGAATCCATAAATATTACAAAACATGGGACTGGGAAATACCCAATTGATTATACCCTTCTATCTCCAGTTTCACACGAATACAATAATTAACCATTATTCTGTTGATTGCTGAAATCTAAGTGTGGTGACGAGATTACAATGTCTTTAAATCAATCTAAATAAATCTGTAACAAATATCATGCCATAACCTGTTATTATTCTTCATTATTCAAATTCTCAGGATTTTCCCTTCTGTTGACTCATAATTCATGTCAACTATTGAATGCAAGATAGAATAACAAAATTCAGTTCGGACTTTGCTGTCTAGAATGAAAATAATTCTCTGCCATGCAGATTGGTGACGAAAAAGGAAAAAACCTAATTGTGCTTGTTAGAGAACCAGCATCCAACTCTTTTATTTTCATATATCTTATGCCTGAAGCAATAACTTTCTCTCTCAATACCATTGAACCATCAGAGAACATCGTATCCACAATGCAAAAGGCAAAATGTCAGAAACAGGGAAATAAATGCATACAAGAGCCAGTTTAACATAGGAGTTCCAATATCATCTCTTACCCATATTCTTTTCTTTCAAAGACCTCTTTTTGTTTGTAAACTATAAGTTGGAGGAAGAATGGGAAGTAAAGCAATCAAACTTATAATTTTGTACAACAGAATGTCACATTACAGCCTAACTTTTTTTCAGGCAGTCACAGTGAGGCTACAATGAAACTGAAATGAAAGTAAAGACTGGTATAACTGAAAGCTACCTGGTCGAATATTCATCTCTCCCCACAATTAGGATTGTACAGATTACACCCCTCCAAAAAATTAATTTAGGAATACGTAGTACATATGCATATACATATAGCCACAGAAATATAAGGACTTGTAGAGATTTTCAGGATGCATCAAGTATTAAGCCATTTACAATAACTTTGTCACAATGGTATCTAGAAAATATAAATCGCCATTTTTCTTCAGTCATCATAATTGCATATTGTAATGGTTTTGTTATCCACTATTTATTAAATATCAATAAAAATGGATTGAAGCTTCAAACTGTACAACATAGTTTCATTAGAATTAATATTTGTTGCTATTGTTTTATCCTTTCAATGATGTTTTTTATGGTGGTTTTCTTCCAAGCAGACATGGCCAACAAAAGAAGAGTTAGCTGAAGCTGATAAGAGTACTAAGCAAAAGAAATTGAAGAAGAGGACTCTTCCACGGGGCATGTCAGACTATCAGGTCAGACTTGTTTGCTGTTATTGTAATTACTATCCCTGGCATTTTATGATCCATCGGAGATACTAGATAAGGCTTACAGTAAGATTTTAATATAATTTGTAGTTGTGGGTCTGCAGGCTGCTTGGATTGTGGAAGAAACTGATGATGAAAATGACACTGGTGATGAAAGTGAACTTGAGGATGGCATGGAGCTGTGCAACGAGGATCAAAATGATGATTGTCATGAAGAAAGCGACAATCTTGAAAATGCTTCTGTTGCAGGAGATCACAAATCTATCTCGTTTTCTTTAAGAGATTATGATGAAGAGACACAGACTGACTTTATGGTCGTAAGTGAAAATGTGTTGCTAGTGAAAAGTTCGAGTGCCCATATTAATTGTATTTTAATCTTTGAACTCTATGCTTAGCTGTACATTTGCATCATGTTTTGTAGGATGATGATAACTTTAACCAGGAGGAAGTGCAAGCTGAAATCCAAAGGCTGAAGGAAGCACATGCACAAGATGAGGGTAATACTATAGCATTGTTGGTATTTTGAGAATCTCTGACTATCATTTTTCTTTTCTTCATAGTTCATTTCTGATGACAACTTATACGAACATAAAGATGCATGCACAAAGAAGAAAACCACATGATAACCTATTTTATGCCATATCGCCTTCTTTCCCCATACCATGATACATTTTTATTATTTTTGCACTACATTACCTCATTTCTTTTTTAAATTGTGATATATTATCCAGTTATTTCAAATCTGAATGATGTTATCAAATGTGTAACAGAAGTCCTTATTGCACTTATACAGTTCTAGCTATTGTTTTTCCTAATTTAGGCTTTGTACAGTTCTAACCTAAGTCACAAGGTTCAAATTCAAGTTCGGTGATCATAAAATTCAGATGAAGTTTGGCAAGAGAAAATTTGAAATAAATTTGAAATTAAACTGGCCTTATATGAATTTATTTATTTTAAATATAGGTAATATATCCACAAAATTGTCAAAATAGTTTAACATTCCTGAATAATTTAACAAACTAACTAATTGTTTCATTAGAACAAAACAATCTTATATTAAATATCATAAAATCTGGATGAAGTTCGGCAAGGACAAAAGTGTGCCAAAATTCAAATTTCTTGGTTGAAATTTGATGAATGCTTTGACTTAGGTTCTAACTAATGTTTTTCCTGAGGAGGTCATTGAAGCACTTTTGGGTCAACTTGTTTCTCTTCGTGTTTTAAAGCCCCTTAGATAGGCTGTAATTGTTTGATGCAAGGTCATATAGGCCTACAAGAAAGCCAAACCAGTTTTCTTTGGATCTAAATCCCACAACTTCATGCTCTCTTCCTTGTATTTATCTGGTCAACGAGTAAGAAGGCACAAGTTGTAATGGACGTAAAGTCGTTCTTCTGCCTTACTTGCTGCCAAACGGTATACGTTTTGAACCAGGGTCCCTTTTAACAGAGGGTTGAGACATTGTGAATTGTGATAAAGGCGATTTATAAATCTAAATAATGCTGCAATAACATGTAAATGGAAAAAAAGTTAACATTTATGGTTTATAATTAAACTAATATAAAAAATTTAGGGTATGCAACTTAGTTGCCGATTCAGGATACGAATACGGTTCGGGCACGTGAATCAGATTTGTGGATTTGTGAATTTTTTTCCTATTATGATTCGGAAGGATTTGTGTGTGTGTGTGTTTATATATATAGTAAATATACAAAAAAAAAAAAGAGAAATATACATAATTCTAAAAATAAATGTAATATACTTGTCTGGAACTGATCACAATATGTTAATCTTGAACTACAGACATTTTAGCAAACAGTTGTCTGATAACCGGATACTATAAAAGACATATTATTTCTGCCAATACTGTACTAGTTTCTCACACCAAAAATAATATAAATAACAGGTAACTTGCGAGTTTCAGTTCAGAATAACATTATGAAGAGAAAATTAATAACCAAACTAATAACCTGTCATAGACTCAGTTAGTTCAGATTTAACAGTGTGGGTCTAAACTGAAGACATTTTGTCAAATGTTTACCATCAAAACTCTTCCTTAAGCAAGGTAACGCTATTCATTATAAAATAACTCCTGTAGAAGTTGTGCTAGAGATGGAGTGCAACAGTCGGTGGTCCAGAATTTATAAGCCAAATGACCAGTAGAAGAGCTCAGAAAATGATAATACAGCTTCAACCATAACAGTAAAAAAAAAAAAACTTCCTAAGCCGACAAGTGCAGATTAGAGCATTTGTAAATAAATATAACAATGCTAGAGTGACAGACCCGATTTGAATGGTGAACCCGTCAAGGACTGATGACGCCCAGGTGGTCACTGTCGGCCCTCGCTTATACCCAGTCTGGCCGCTATGAAGATACTACTGGTTGCGCGACTTTCAATCCAAATACATCTGCTATACTGGGCCCGAATACTGGTTAATATGTTGTTGAATGTGTAACCCAGTGGAGCTCACTTGCAACTTATCCAGGCGCGACTGGGAATGGAAAACGTAGCCTGTGAATGCTACTTCAAAATCGACCCTCGCCCGTGTTGCTGTGCGGAATCGATACTTGGTATTACAGCGGAATAGATACTAGTCTCTGACGTGACAACAGCAGTGCCCCTCAACCCTGCGGAAACACAGATACACGCCCAAACAAAGATACCGAAACTGCACACTGTCGACTGGGACTCCAGTAATGTTTTTTTTTCTTTCTTGCCCCCCCGACTGGTCAGTACTACCAAACTGTGAATATCAACCTGCTACTGCTCTTCCACGTTGATATAGCTTTCCAATCCAATGAACTTATTTGCCAAAGATAAAATCAAACTCGCATACAAACAAGAAAACTTACTTTACGCCTGCTGCTAACAGTCATGCCTCCTTTACCAATAAAATTTCATTTGAATCGCCTGGCAACTGCACAACTGTGATTCTTCACTAATGCAAAGGTGGCAGTTTATGGGGCTACGTCCAAAAACTACCAATACTCTTAAGGGTTTTCGTCCTTAAGATGGCCCAGTCACATTCAAGCAACCAGAAGTTCATCCGAATAATTATTATCATTCTTCATGGTGCCAATCCCAATGTAGGCTCTCCTTTTTATAACCTCGAAGTGAGGGAAAGAAGTTGGCACGAGAGATGTGGGATAAAACTACATTTTCGTCTTGTAGTGACTTAAGTCACTTTATAAAGTAAAGAACTTTATAAACATAAAGTGACTTTATAAATGAACCCTTTAAATTAATATCAGGTAAACTTTTAAATAAAACTCTCCGTGTGATTGGTAAGCATCCTGATTGATGATGCCGTTAATCTATCCGGATGTGGAGATAGATTAACCCGGCGCCGACACTAGCACGGAGGAAGGGACATGACAATAAATCATTTAATAGTAGGAATCTATGATTCTAGTATGAATCTACGAATCAGAGTCATTACGATTATAAAGAAAATAATAATAAGAAGAAAATTTAATTTTACAAAAACTGGACTAATCCGTATCCGGCCTCCAGGGTACGAATCCGGTAACTAGGGTATGCAACTACAAAACTATTTTAAAAATAAAAAATAAACACACATGATTTGTTCTTTGGTCCACTAAACAAAGTAGAATAAGAAGTGTAAAAGAAAAATGAAATTTTTGTTAAAAAACAAAAAAGGTTCAAAATACAATCTCACATCTTTATTCTTATTTGAAATCAATGGTGAGATCATTCCAATCCTTTGAAGACTTCTTTAGATGTACAAGAATAGGTACAAAACCTACCAAATGTGATTCAGCCATCCATTTTCGGTCAATATCCTTCTTGTTTTGGCCTCAATACAATCCAAATTTGGCTCAAAATTCTATTTTATCCTTCACCTTTGACTTGAAATGAAATGAAGCCTTTTTTAGTGTAATAAGACAAATATTAATCACAAGCATATAGTGATCTTGTTTTGTTTTTGTTGTTTTCTTATGTTTTAATTTTGCCGGTAGTGTTTGATCCTTCTCATTGGGCTTGCCCATTATGGTGAGTTTGGCAAGTACTTGTTTACCGAGTCTCGTAGACTTGTTTGATGTCACATACATTGAGGCTTATTTAATCCAGGTAAGTCCTAGAAGTTCTTGGAATTCTAGTTTATTTAGTTATGATGTATCTTCACTTATTTTCTTTTGTTTCTCATCTCCATGGGGCCCTTCAAAGTTATTCTTTCTAGAAGTTTCTATTATAAGCTGCTGCTTTCTTGTGTCCCAGTGACATACTTCTGTTCACATGCCGACATTAATATAGTTTCTTTATTTCTTACTCCATTCTAACGTTAGAAGTGCAATAGACATAGCATATCTTTATAATGACACAAATAATTTTGTTTTTATTTTTCAGTTTTTTTTTTGGAGTTTTTTTTTTCATTATTTGGATTTTTTTAAGTCTTGCAATATGCAGTTGTTCTGTTTTGCAAACTATAATTTTTTGTATTATTAATGCAGAATTTCCAGATGAAGTGGACACACCAATGGATGTTCCAGCTCGGGAAAGGTTTGCAAGGTATAGAGGTTTGAAATCTTTTCGAACCTCAAGTTGGGACCCAAAGGTTAGTGTTGCAAAACATTGCTTAAGCCATTTTTTTATTTAAAAAGATTAATGTTATTTACATGAGGTATGATGACATTGGCAGGAGTCTTTGCCTGAAGAGTATGCTCGTATATTTGCATTTGACAACTTTGCGAGAACACAAAAGCACGTGTTGGCAAAAGCAAAAGAAATTGATAGTGGAAGGTTGGATGGTTGTGCTAGTGTCGGTGCTTATGTTCAGCTTCACATTAAAGGAGTTCCTATTGATATAATCAAAAAGCTATTGCATGGTTATAGAAAGCGGCCAGTAATAGCTTTTGGTCTCTTTCAACATGAGACAAAGATGTCTGTATTGCATTTCAGGTATTTTGTCGAGTGAAAATAGTTAGTGCTTTCTGTGCTTCATTTACATTAGTTGTGGTCTTCTAACTAAATGGTTATCTTTAGAAAAGAAACTGTTAATGTCTTTTTGGGACTACATTTATATTGATTAGCTGAGAAACTGTACCTTGAATTTATTTTATGTATTGTTTTGTCATTGGGAAATTGGAATCCATTTCAACTTTCAGTTCTTTGATTTACTTCTATGGAGTTTATAACCATCATGAGAGCACCATCTAGAACTATTGGCACTATAGAAAGATTGAATTTTATTTTAAAAAAACATGCTCGTGCAGAAAAACATGATCACATACTTGAGTGTTGGCATGAATATTGTGTACCCCAATAAGACAGTTTCTCTTTTCTGAATTGGGTATTTTCTTCGATTGGACAAGGAACAATATTTAAGCTATTGCCATCATACAGTAGCTATTTAAGGACTGGTGATGTGCAACGTACACAACAATATGCCAAGGAAATCTAGATCTGGTAGAAATCATAACTAGTGTACACTATTGATCTTTATTCAAGTGGCATAATTTAAGGACTTTTGTGATGGTGTGCACCACTAAACTACTTGTAGCTGCTACTTTAGGCTTTTCTCCCGTTAGCTTGCCTTCTAATAAGCTCATGAAGAGTGCTCCTAGAGATTGGACTCGTGGCATGATTTAATTTGTTGTCACTAACCAGGCTAAATATTATTTTGGCCCATGGCTGAATGAGACTCATTAGGAAGAGAAATTTTGTTCCAAACCATTCGAGCAAAAGAGAAAAAACAACTAAAACAATATTTTGGAGATAAAAAGGAAATGTGGAAAAGGGAAATAAGTACTTTACCCATATTAATATAGGAATTTAAGGGAAGAGATATGATACTATATTAACGTTTAAGAACAATACTCTTCTTAACTAATTGATTAGATATATTAATAAATTACATATTAAAAATAGTAAAATAGTTGAAAAACTAGTTATGAAAGTTCCTTATATTTACCAAAAATCTACAAAGATTTATATGCTGAAATCCTTAATATCAAAATGTAATTGAGAGCATCAAATGATGTAGTTGACTAGGAAAATAAACTGCAGCTAAGTTTCACAAAGGATAAAATCAATGATGTTGATAAAAATGAAAGTGATAATATGTGGATGGAAATGTTATTTGATAGTGTAATTGGCAGTTGGGAGATCTACATGGCTTTACCACACTTTGGAACATTTGATTAGTGATTTATGCTAAAAAAATTCAACATCTAAAACTGGCAAGTTTAACCATAGGGGAATCCAAACTATCAAAGTGTGTGTGCATAGGTGAGCCGTGTGTATGCCCCCATGTTAAAGTGATTGCAAATGCCTTAACGAGAGCATTAGCTTTAATGGAATCGACTTGCATCCACTAGAAACGTTTCCACTACGAAATGCTCTCGAGAGAGACACTTCAAGGGAAATAAACACATGCCAAAAAGAGAGCATGAAAGGATCTACTAAGTTTGGGGTTAGTATGATCATAAGATAATATGTAATATTATATCAAGTATGGAATGTCATCATTTCCCAAAGGAGGTGGAACTACAACATAGTGGAGGAAAAGTACATAATAGAGATGAAGAAGCGTCTTTTTGGGCTGGCAACACGGAGACCAAAAAGAATCAATTCTATCATGTTGCAAGCATCCAAGAAGACTACACAAGGGCACATGTAGGAACAATAGCACACATACAACATATAGTAGAAGGGAGGTACAAATAGAAGAATGTGTACGACATGTTCGATTACTTTATCATCTTGCGCCAACAGTGCAACAAGAATCGTCTAAAACAACCTAGTCAAGACATATAGCAAAGAATACAACAAAGGAGAAAACACAATATAGACACACAAAGACTACCATGCTAGAGAAGTCCACTTCAAGCGTGTTGCATGCTCCTCCCCTATCTCGGTCTTTATCATTAGGGAAAGGTGGGCAACTCACAAAAATATCCAATGCAATAGGTACCACAACTAAATCCAAGGAAGGGCTCTAGTGAGAGTTAGTGTGTGCATCACTAGGAGTGACTGTTAACTGTGTAGAAGGCATGTTAGGAAAATCTTAATCCATATCAATATATTCATATTTTTCATCAATAACATGTGCATTAGAATCATCATCAGACTATCTTCCATATCAAGATTAATAGAATCTGAAATACAAACAAAATCATCATGTTTATCCATTTGCATGTTGTTACTACAAATAACTTCCTCCAAAGTCTCAAGCATGGGTTGATTGAAGGAAGGCAAATCTTGAGATGAAGATGTTGTTGAAGAAGCAAGAGTGTGGGCCTTGGCCTTAGCTAGATGGTTCTTGCAACACTTACGAGCATGTTGATTGCGATTGGTTTTACGAGATAAACTTGAAGGATTGGGATCAACTGTCATAGGTTCCGATGTGGGAATGACTATGGGTTGAGGAATGGTAGGCGAAGGAATAGGTGAGGTAGGCAAGACAACTATAGGAGGATCAACCTTAAGAAGGCTAAGCTTAAGAATCTTATCTACCTTATATGCTTGATAGGATCAATAAATATTATCGAGTTGGCTAGTTTTTTTTTGAGGGAGAGATGGCCAATAGAAATCTATCACAATGCAATCTCAAGGATGCGAGGGTTTATAAAGATAATGATTAATAGTGACAACTTCTCCATTATGAAAAACTTGATGCATTTATGAATAGGAGAAGCTACAACTTAAATGGAAAAGAGCCATGAAATACCAAGCTTAACTTGAAATCGATTAGAAGTGGAGATAACAACAAATGTAGTATGTACAACCTTATCAAAGTTGGTCACAGGAAGATTGATAGAACCTTGAAAGTTGAGGGTGATAAAGAAAACCATTACAAGTTTGAATCCAAACATTAGATGTGTTGTAGGTATCCTTGTGCAACCGTTTATTAAAAAGATACTATTCAGTGATAACATTCACGGAGGAAGAGGGATCAATAAGAAACTACAGGAAGGGATATGAGCTACTCTAGTAGTAATGTAAAGAGGACCATTAGGTGCTTTAAACATATCCAAATGATTAAAGATGATAGGAAGCGAAGTTTTAGGTTCAGGTGAAGGTAAAACCTAAGGTTGAGGTTGAGACTCAACATGATTAACCACATGATTAGCTTCTTCTACCTTATCATTGTAACTGATACTAGTAGTAGGAGAAGAAGGTTGATTAATGATATTTGTCGAATGTGAAGGCAAGGGGTTGGGGTAACTTTGTAAATTCTGAGTAAAATTTGCGTCAAATTTATTTGTAATATTAACCTCAGAATCAACATATGTAGCATTGGAATCAATAAAATCTTGAATAGCATTCTTCAAGGCATAAGACCTTTTAGTATCATGAGTAGGTTGATGATGGTATTGACAAAAAACATTTTGACCAAATGACTTAAGCATTTGTTTGCTAGTGTCAATAGGACGGATAGGAGGACATTTAAGAATGTTAGCATTAATCAACTTCATCATCACCAGATGCAAAGGCTCAAATAAAGTAGTGTATTTATGATTAAATGATACACAAAGGAAAAGTTAGCCAAACCTTGAGATGTAATAGCCACTTGAACATCAGCTGTGTTTGTTGATTTTGACGTAGATGTTAGGCTTAGAGAACTTTTATCGATGAACAGTGTTATTACTCTTATCAACAGTAACAAAAGCCATTGGAGTAGTGCTCTCAAGCTGACTCATTTGTAATTGATGAGGTGAAGCACTACATATAGATGTGAAAAGGAAGTATACTCAGTTAGGAGAATCTTATCTCTAACGTCTTTTTGCAAATCAGACATAAAAATGTGTTGATTATCATGACCAAGCACATGATAAGATATTTGAGCATACAAATGTCTGAATCTACTAATAAAGTCACTAACTTTTTCTTTAACATTTTGCTTATAATGCATCAAAGCACTCGAAGAAATTTGAGGACTGATATTGTTTTGTAATTGTTGAATGAAAGCATTGGGAAGTGTTTGAAATGAATCCTTAGAAAAAGGTGGTAAAGAGCAATACCCTTGCAAAAATTTGTCTATAAGAGTATGCATGAACAACTTAGCCATAAGCCTATAGTTGTGAGCAAAATCACTACATATAGTTTGGAAAGTCCTAACATGAATCACAAGATCACCTTTACTATTATAAGGCTTGAGACGAGGTTTATCAACATGTTTCGGGATAACAACATGAAGGATGTCTAAGGAAAGAAGATTGGCAATGTTAATGTTTGGTAGCATCAGTTGGATAAACTCATGAGACTAAATTGAAGTTATATATGTATGTATGTATGTATGTATGTATGTATTTATGTATGTATGTATGTGTGTAGTTAAATAATACTATGTGAGACATTATTATTTGTTAATATCTAATTCTTGAATAAACATGTCTCTTCATAGCTTTTGCTCATTATAAATTAGAGGTTGATGCCATTTGGAACACATACCATACTAGCAGTGCTTAGTACATTTGCAGCGGTCCTCCAAAAACCAACATGGTATCAGAGTAAAACTGCAAATGTAATAAAGTGATTAAAGTCAAGAAAACCTTTTTAAGATTGTAGAAATAAAAACATTGACATCTTCTCCAAAACCTTTGTAACAACCACTTTTTCTGGGTCTTAGCTAACAGCTATCATATCGATGAGCACAATTACTTTTCCATATTCATGAGAAGGCAGTTAAAATAGTTGTCTTATATGTTCATGCAAAAGAGAATAACAATTTCAATCAGTTTAACTGAAATATTGAAACTAATAAATAGAGGCATCATCAAATAATCTAAATAGAGGATTTAAGTTTTTCATACCCTAAATTCCAAAACCGGATTCCACCTAGGGCAGCCTCTGCAAAACCCAGGTTAGTCTACATATACCACTTAGGGCACAAATAGTTATACCACTATCGAAAGGTCAATTACCATTTAGGGCATCAAATATTACATCATAAAGATAAATATCATCCAGGGCATCAAATAGCACTGTAAAATCCTTTTTCTTTCCTATTGCTAATTATGGCAATAACATATAGTTAAAAGATACATTCATTTTCATTATTCACATGAAGGAAGGATAGTTGTAACATCCATCAAGTAGGCCTATCTCAAGCATACAGATATATTTCATGTCCATTTGGAAGATCAATTGATCTAACCGGTTACCAATTATATTGACAAGAAAAGTTAATTCAACGATATAAATCAATCTAGCATATCTTCAACTTGTAATTTTAAATATCATAAAAGTAAAATACATGTTACCAACAGATGTTTGAATGCATAACTTATCTATGTCTTGTGCATGTCTTGGCATTTGGTGGAGAGGGGAAACATTGTCAAGGGCTTAACCTTCCAGTCGTGGACTTTTAAAACATCCCCACAAAATCTCATCCGAGAAAAGCCCTCCCTACTCGAAATAGACATGGAGCACCTTGACCAGCGACTGAGCATCCTGGTACTTAATTCCGCCACTTGACTTGACAACTGAGTATACTTGGACAATCATGAGCTGATTTGGATGTTTTAGTAATTTCCTTTTAAGATGTTTATGCAATTTGAGAATTTGATCATAGTTTGTTCTTCCTTGTAGGATTCCTCTCCTCTTCACCCATTCACATGGCTTTACGAGCCCTGGGTGCATCACAGGAGACTACTATAATAATGAGATCTTTAACATATGGTTTCTTTAAATACCTTTCTGATTCTTACTACAGCTAGTATACAACAAATACCAGTGAGTAAGTCAAAGTATCATAATATAGGATTCAGATTCTCACAAGATTTCTTTATGCATAATATAGTAAAGAACATGTTATGGGGAGTATGATCTGCCCCTATGTAGTTATCATGCAAGATCAGAAATAAAATAAAAGAATCAGAGCTTATGCCTTATATCAAAAACAGCTCTACATGCAACATACATGTTACACATTTACAAGTGATTGAAAAGCAATTACAATGATGTCCATCGTGCATGAGGATGCAGGGTTGTATTAGTAATATCACCTGAGAATCTCAAACAAAAGAATAACGGATTGAAGAAACAACTCATTTGCTTTCAAAATCGATAAGCTCTTGGCCTTTTGGTTATGGCCAATATGCATCATACAATCATGCCATCATGGGAATATATCTTTTCAATAATCCGCAAGATAAGAACATATAAACGGAGCTGATTAATCAAATTTCGTGGCCTGAATATGCTGGTTATGATCACTATCGTGGCCTAGCTACCACAAACTTCAATTTTGCAACAAATTTCTGAATTGTGATTTAAAGCTGGTAATAATAGTGAGTCTTCGACTCAGAGCAATCAAGTGCGATTTAGAAATGAACTTCCAAGAGCAATAACTAAGGCAGCGGGAAGTGTATATAACTTCCATGCACTCCATCAGTTATCAAGAAGATATGATGTACATGGCCACTATCGGCCTCAAGATAACTCTTCAAATGCTAATAAAAATTTAAAAGACGAAATGTGCCGATACAAACACGACATATGCTCAAAGCCATGGATCGAAAATAAAGACTTAGAGATTATATTTCCATTGATTTAACACACATCACCATCGGTTGGAAATATTGGAAGGAGGGTTTGAAACATACAAGGCCCAATGGAAATATAAGACATCGCTCAAATCCATTGGAACAATAATAATGATAATTATAAAGGTTCTCCATCCAAAAGATTTTAAAATATATTGGCAACATGTTATCTTTGCCACCTCCATTTGTACGTACATATATACATATATGTGCATAAACTTAATCATATATTTCTTTTGTATCGTTATATTGATTTTACGCACATATATACATGTAAGTATAGATGTCATGATAGCATGGTGTCAATATATGGAATATAATCAAGAGACTCCACAATGATCTCAATTTAAAAGGTAACAATTCATATTATTATTTAAATGCTTAATATTTTTCTTTAATTGGTAAGTGCTATGAATTGACTGGTTAGCTTATGGTCGGCTAATGTACACTCTTGCTTGCCTAGCCATTTACCCTTAGTCATGGTGGTTCAAGACTCATACCGATTTGTCCAATGATGGGTGGTGCCCCTGTGCCCAGTACTTTTCTGCCAATGCTTCCACCCCTTGGTGTGCTCCTGCAAGGAAATTCTCCACAATTATATCATATTCCTCAATATAATAACAATTACCATAACTAGTGATTAATCATAAACTATCATAATGGCTAATTGCCATTTCACTTTCCATGAATTCATGATGAATAAGCAATTTTCTAAAATAACATTAAAATATCATCATAACGGTTAACTAGCATGCCAACTTCATATGAAAATATAATGATTAACCATCTTACCATTTCACATGATTATAACTAATTTTACCTGCCAATTGACTTCACATGAAACCTCAACGGTTATATGAACATTTCAAATGGACCCAACATTGGGATGTAACAATCTCATAGTGAAGAAGACAGACCTTATAAACAATAATATAAATATGAAAAATGTTGGGGTAATAGGAAAGGAATGTACTAACAGTTGATAGTAATTTCATGAAATTAAGAAGATATTTGTAAGCTGAAGAGGTCAAAACATTGACAACAAAGATGGAGATGATAGAATAATTTTGTACCATTCCTGTTGGAACTACAATTGGAACAATTGTTATGTTGTCGTTGATATCAAACCTTACTGGTAAGACATTTGCTAACAGTGTAGAGTGATTACCAAGCATGAGATTGAGGAACTTAAGTATTAGTTGAGTGATGGTAATGACTGACCATGTGAAGAAAATTGAAGTAGCGATCGACCACAGTGATGGCCGAGCAAGCTAGTGTAAGCCGATTGAGACAAATACCTAGTGATGACCACGTGTCAGCAAATTAATAGTTTGTGAAAGAATCAAGATTTGAGGCCGACACAATTGAATTTACAAAATAGTCAAAACGTGTTAAAGATAGGATTGATGAGTTGGCATATTTAATGCATGAATTGAGTTTGTTAAGTGATCTAAGGCGAAGATTTAATGAGAATTTTCCAGAAGTTTCAAGGAAAGAAGTAGGACAAAGTGACGAACAAATTTAATGAATCTGATCAAATCCAAGATCTACAGTAATTTTTAAGTGGCAAAAGATTAAACCCGTCTATTTAAAGTGGCATATGAGATGTTTTGCATGTTAGTTGGGTGGCGAATTTGTGAAGGACAAGAGTTGCAGAGGTAAAGTGAGAAGTTGGTGAAAGAAAGATTGCTTGAGGTGTTGCCAAGCATATCAAACATAGAGAATGTGATGAAGACTAGTCAATAAACCAGGAATGAGCTAATGGGAGATCTGAACATGCAAAGTGAGTTGTAATTATCAAATCAACCTAGTTGTTACTTTCTAACCATTGTGGCAGTAAAATCCTTTAATCAAGGTTGACTTAATAGTTATGTTGTAAATCCTTTAATCAAGGTGACATTCTGATGGGATGTTTTAAAAGACCTCTAACAAGGTGATTAAATCCTTTAACAGGGTTGGCTCTTAATCGAGCTCTCTTCAGAAGAGTGAAAAAGTGGTAGCATGTTACTTGGTGGTTTTTCTCAAATTGGGTTTCCACGTTAAATCCTGATGTCATATTTATTTGAATGTTGTTTTCATGTTTCATGTTATTTACTATTATATGTTTCTACAATTTGGCTTACACTATAACAAGGAGCAAGTGTTGATATGAATAAGTTGAGTTACTCATAATTTTCTGTATGGACCAAGTGGATTTATGAGTTTGATTAAGTTGTTTGAAGTTGTTAAAGTTGGATTGGTACATCTGGACCTGAGGATAATTGATTCACCCTCCTCTTAGTTATTCTAATCACTCTAACAATCAGTACTAGAGCTTCTGGTGCTTGCAAGGAAAGTTTGAAGGGACTTAAGCTAAAGATCAAGATGTACAAAAAAGTACCCAAGATGAACAAAGAGAACTTCCCTGCATGGCAACATTTGATGAGATTGCATCTATCTGGAGTTGGAGATTTTGCACTATACTACTTGGACAATGAATACAAAGAAGCACCTAGACCTAGGACAATTGAGCAAATAAAAGAAAAGCAAAAGCACAATCAAATGATGATAGATCTGGCATCTTCTCTAAGTTATGTGGAGTTTGATTATGTGAAGGATTGCATTACTGCAAAGCAAATGTGAGATAAGTTGGCACAAATTCATGGAGGAGACAAAAATGTGTTGAGGGCTAAAGCTAAAAGTTTGAGAGGCAATTTTGATGACATGAGAATGAAAGAAGGAGAAACTGTTGCCCAATATTGTGGCCAAATTAAAGAATTGGTGAATGCAATTAGAGGTGTTGGAGCAGACATACCTGAAGAGACTATGATCAACAAGGTGTTAAGAACCTCTTGTTTATGCCATTAGAGTCTCTGCCTGATAATGACCTAACCCTGGATAGTCTTACTGGTAGACTCATTGCATTTGAATTGTCAAATTTTGATAATTATACACCTAGTGTTGAATCTGCTTTCAAGTCTCAATTCAGCCTTGATCAATCTAAACAAAGAAAAAGTTCAAAAAGTAACTTTGTGGACAGTGATAGTGAATTAGATGATGACCTTGAGGATCTAGAAGCATTATTGGCAAGAAGATTACCAAGAGGTAAAGACAAATATAAAGGTAAACTTACTATAATTTGTTTTACATGTTATAAAGTTGGTCATTTTGCTGCAGAGTGTCATAATAGAGATGAAAATGAAGAAAGGAAAGACAATAGATCCGGAGGAAGGAGACACAACAAAGACAACTAATGTAACAAACACTGCAAGGGAAATCTTGTTACATTGCTGAAGACGATGGTTCTGAAAGTGATTCTGATGAACATTATGAAGAAGTTTATGTTGCAATCAAAGATGAATTTGATGAAGATGAAAAGATTGAGGATTACTTCACGTGTTAGTAAGAATGATAAATGGACAATATATAGTGGTTGTTTACATCATATGACTGGTGATACAAGTACGTTTGAAAAGCTAGAACACTATAATGAAAGTTGTGTTAAATTTGGCAATGATGCACTATGCTATGTGAAAGGTAAAGAATCTATTATATTGAATGACAAGATCAGATGTGACAATGCATATTGGGCTGATGGACTGAAATATAATCTGTTGAGTATGGCACAACTGAATAGTTCAAGCTACCAAGTTGAATTTCAAAACCAGAAGGCAAAAATCTATGGTGCCACTGGTGAACTAATTAGAAGTGGAGAACAAACAAGAGGTAACTTGTTCTTTTCAAACCTATTTGAAAATACATGCTTATTTGCACAATTTAAAGATGTTTGGTTATGGCATAAGAGGTTGTGTCATGTGAACTTTGATAATTTGGTAAGCATTAGTAAGATGGAAAAAGTAAGAGGCTTACCAAGATTGAGAAAACTTGATAAAGTGATGTGCAAACAATGTCAAATGAGAAAAATGACAAAGTATAGTTTCAAGACCAAGATCTATTCTTCTAATGATATTTTGGAGTTGGTTCATAGTGATTTATGTGGTACTATTGGAGTGCAAAGGTATTATGGTGAGAAGTACTTTATCTTATTTGTTGATGATTCCTCTGGATTTTAGAATGATGACTATGATGTTTCTCAAAGAAAAATTTGATGTTTTTCAAATGTTTAAGTGGTATTTGGCTAGAGTTGAAAAAAAAACAAGTAAAAGTCTGAAATGCTCGAGATCAAACAGAGGAGGTGAATTCATATCAGAGAAATTCAATACATTTTGCAATGACAAAGGAATCAAAACAGAAAGACTCCACCACAAAATGGGATAGCTGAAAGAATAAATAGATCAATCATGGACTGTGCAAAAACACTAATGATGGAAAATAATGTTTCAGAAAAGTATTGGAGAGAAGCTATAAGTATTGTTGTTTATACACTTAAGGGAGTTCAAGTCAAGAAAGTTGCAAACAAAACCCCTTTTGAATTTTGTTATGGCTATGCACTTAAAGTCAAATGTTTTAAAGTATTTGGAAGCAAGTGTTATATATTGAAAGATGCAAGGAATGGAAAATTTTATGCAAAGACCGATGAAGGTATATTTTTAGAATATTCCACTAAAAGCAAGGCATACAAGTGTGTTTGACTAATAACACTAACAAAATTGTGGAAAGTGCAAATGTTAGAGTTGATGAATTTGCAGAAACAAATGAAGAAGAATGCAAGAAGGAACCTGAAGACTACAAAAACTTTGTATACATCTATGAAGGAGAACCAAGTACTTTACTTGAACAAGAGAAAGAGACAGTCGAGCATTAACAGACAGGCATTGTCGAGTTACAACAAAGAAGCTTTGTTGAGCATTAGGCTATAGAGGTCGAGTCACAGGCAAAGGAGACCAAACACCAAACAGAGGAAGTAGAGTCCCAGCAGGAAATACTTGGAGAAGACGAGCAAGCTGGACCAAGTGAACTACAACAAGGAGAAAGAAGATCTGAACCTGTTTTAGCAAAATATGTGAGAAGACACCACACACCCGATCAAATCATTGGAGATAAAGGTTCAGGAGTCATGACAAGAAACAAATTGAAGAATGATACATGTTTAATATGTGAGTTTGAGCCAAGAACAATTGAAGATGCATTGGAGAATGAAGATTGGATTAGAGCAATGAATGAGGAGATTGATCAAATAGAGAAGAACAAAACATGAACATTAATACCAAGGCCAAAAGATAAGAATGTGATTGGAACCAAGTGGGTATTCAGAAACAAGTTGAATGAGAAAGGTGAAGTCACAAGGAACAAAGCAAGATTGGTTTGCAAAGGATATGCACAAGAGAAAGGAATTTACTATGGAGAGACATTTGCTCAAGTTGCAAGGTTAGAAGGAGTAAGAACATTACTTTTTTATGCTACCTAGAAAGGATTCAATGTATATCAAATGGATGTCAAATTTGCATTTTTTTATGAAATCTTGGAAGAAGTCTACATTGAACAACCTGAAGGATTTGTTGAACCTGGGAAGAAGAACATGGTATGCAAATTGCACAAAGCATTGTATGGTTTGAAACAAGCCCTTAGAGCATGGTATGAAAGGTTACATACATATTTGGCGAGATTTGGTTTTGCAAGAACTAATGATAATAGTAATCTGTATTTGAAAAGTGAATTTGAGGATAAGATATTGTTGATGATATCATATTTGGAGGACATAATTTAATGTGGAAATCATTTGCTAATGAGATGAAAAAATAATTTGAGCTGTCAATGTTTGGAGAGATAAAATTCTTTGTTGGATTGCAAGTCTATCAAATGAAAGGAGTTATATACATTACACAATCAAGGAGATACTGAAGACCTTTGGAATGAAGATTCAAGACCAGTTGGAACAACTATAACTAGTCAACATAAACTTTCAAAGAATGGTGACTCTGCTGAAGTAAATCAGACATTGTATAGATCAATATTTGACAAATTGCAATATGTTGTTCATAGCAGACTTGACATTGCATTGGCGATTGGAATTGTTGCAACATTTTTTGCTAATCCTAAGGAGAACCGCTTGATGGCTGTTAAAATGATATTGAGATTTCTAAAAGGAATAGAAGACTATGGTTAATGGTATAAGAAGACTAACAAGTTTGAGTTGAAAGTGTACATAGATGTTGATTGGGCCAGAAACATTGATGATAGAAAGAGCACAAGTGGAGGAGTTTTCTTCCTAGGCAAGAGATTGATTTCATGGACAAGTAAGAAGCAAAATTGTATTTCACTATCCACAGCAGAAGCTGAATATGTTGTAGCAGCAATTAATTGCTCAAACATAGTGTGGATCAAGCAAATGTTGGAAGGTATGGAGGAAGAGATTACTGAACCTATGGTGATATAAACATACCACGAATCCTATGATGCACACAAAGACAAAGCACATTGCAATCAAGTATTAATACTTAAGGGAAGTAGTTCAAGACAAAGAAGTAAGATAGGAATATGTAATTACTAATTACAAATGAACAAAAAGCTGATATATTTACTAAGGCACTACCCATGGATTCATTTGTATATCTACGAGGTAAGTTAGGGGTCATTCTCCTATCTAAAGCAAACTAAGAAGGGATGCAACAATGCATCAATTGTTATTATCAGAATATCTTGCAGATTGATGCAGGAGGTCATACTCTTGAAGCTGCCTAAAGATGTGAAAAGGATAGTAGTATGAGTTGATAAAGCTGCAAGTAGGCACATGGTGATACAGTCAAGGAAAAAGGTAAACAAAGTTGAAAGAGGGAGAGATAATTCAAAGATCATTTAGTTTAGAAGATAAAGGGGGAGATGCGTACATGATGTCTTTGGCATTGTTGTCAAAGAGGGAGATGTTTGTCAAGTTACTATCCAATATCTAAAGAAAATGAGAGATATATCAAAGAGGGAGCATATCAGAAGTTGTATGGATGAAAACTAGAAAGAATTTAAGGATAATAATGAAGATTTGATATAGAACACAGAGGAGTTGACAGTAAAAATCTAGAGAACACTTTTGCCATTGCATGGTAACTAAAGGTGTTGCCATCAATGCCAAAGAGGGAGATTGTTGGAACTACTATTGGAACAATTGTTATGTTGTCACTGATGTCAAATCTTATTGGCAAAACATTTGCAAACTGTGTGGAGTGTTATATTATTTGATTGATAAAGAGGATTTGAAAAGAGAGATAACAAGATGAACTAGTAGAGTGGTTGAGTAAAGAGGAGTAAGTATGATGGAACTACAAAGGGCACTTGAGCAGTTAGTATTTGACAAGATAATATGTTGTTTGATCATTGTATTAAGTGAAGAAGAAAGATGAGTTGAAGTGTAGAAGAGATGATTGATAGAAGTCAATGAAGAAGTTAAGCATCACCGAGCAGAAGATTAAGGAACTTAAGTATTAGCTGAGTGATAGTAATGACTAAGCAAGATGAAGAAAACTTAAGTAGCGACCGAGCACAATGAAGGTCGAGCAAGCCAATGTAAGTCAAGTGAGACTGATTAGTAGTGACCGAGCTACCTAGTGATGACCGAGTGTCAGCAAATTAATAGTTTGTGAAAGAATCAAGATTTGAGGCCGACACAGTTGAATTTACAGAATCGTCAAAACGTGTTAAAGATGAGGATTGATGAGATGGCATATTCAATGCATGAACTGAGTTTTTTAAACGATCTAAGGTGAAGGTTCAATGAGAAGATTCCACAAGTTTCAAGGTATAATAACCCCACTGGTTATAACTTCATCAAACACCAAGTTCTTTTATAATTCAGTTGTTTGAGATTTTGTCAACACTTTGCAAGCAAACTCTGATACCACTGTAATAACTCCAACTAGTTATAACTTTGACAAACGCCAAATTCTTTTATTATTCAGTTGTTTGACATTTCATCAAACACCTTGCAAGGAAGCTCAAATACCACTATAAATATGATATTTTATTTTGATCATAGTGCTATGAAATTCAACAAATTGCTCACAACTAATTATGACATCAAGCACAATTTTTCAGGTAATTTCAGCCATATGAATTCTAAGAGATGAATACAATTACTGAAATAAAATACATAATTATGAAGATGACTAGTACTTCACACTAACTCTGAAATTATTTGTTAACCAACTAGGCTGCAATATAACAAATAATTTTATAATTGGATGAAACCTATTGCTCCTAGTTTCACTTTGATTTGTAGCAGATGTCCACCATTTGCAGGTCTGGTCACATGCATTTAATAGGTCTGCAGCTGCACCATGTACTGGTAAATTATGCACACCCGACTGTCATTAGAATGCTAGCATTGCATTCTCCTAACCAAGGCTGAAGGCAAGATATCAGGCCTGTCTAGTGGCCCAATCCTAGGTAGAATTCACACCAATTATAACAGCAACAGTAAGGCATTAACGAGCCCCAATTTGTAGATATAACTTGCATTCAAATAACATAATTTAATAACCGAACTCTTAGGACAAATTGTACACAAGATCAGACCTGTTTGATACCTTCTTGTAGTATCCAAACGCTGCTTCCCAGGATATAATCAGCAGCCACAAATGCCCAGATGAGATTGCTATAATGCAAGTACAGTGAGATATTTTAAATTTCAATGAAACTCTTCACAATCTCCAGACAATCTTTAGCAAGCAAACTCTCCTTAAATCGGACAATTACCACGGAACAAATACCTCCTTTAGACACAGTTAAAACAGTAAGGAGTGATGGCAGATTGCTATACAACGGCAGCAATTCGCAATACAATCTTTAGAACCACTTTCAACTTCAGACCCTTATACCTCAGCAAGGGCACAAACTTAAGAAACTCAAAAAAGCCACAAAGGCAACAAAGCAAATAAATATTCAAGCATGTTTTTCTCAATGAATGGGCTTGTATTTATAACCTCAAGATTCCCTTTTGTTGCCAAAATATAACTTTACTCAAGAAGCTTCACCACACAACATTAATTAGAAGCTTCCATTAGATTCTCTCACTTGACTTGGCTTAACTAATTAAGAAATGGCTCTTTCCAATGATAACTCAACCTTCAAAGTTAAATTATAAGTTTATAATAAGCCATTTAATTAATCAATAATAATTTGGCCACTATAAATAGAATAACTCACAAAATACTCATCATTTAAATATGTCGTTTGAAATAGGAGTCGTACCTATTATTTCTCCATGTGACCAAATGCACTTCCCAAAAATAGAAAGGGTCCATCTCTATCAACACCCAACTTATCTTAAATAGTAAGTACACAAAACTAAGCCCAAACAAAGTCCAATCTGAGCCAAACAAAGACAAACCTGTAGCTTACTGAATTGCGGAGAAGATAAGACCCTCTCAAGCCAAGTCACTATCTCAAAAGACCCTCTATCCACAATAATTAGCCTACGAGGATCACAATAATAGGCTAACCCCTGAAACTTTGATACTGACAAAAATGGGGACATTACACAAGGAAGAAGTAGAAGGACAAAATGATGAACAAATTCAATGAATCTGACCAAATCCTAAGATCTATGGTTATGGTTAAGCGGCAAAAGATTAAACTCGTCTATTTAAGGAGGCATATAAGATGTTTTACATGTTAGTTGGCTGATGAATTTGTGAAGAACTAGTGAAGAACAAGAGTTGGAGAGGAAAGGTGAGAAGTTGGTGAAAGCAAGATTGCTTGAGGTGTTGCCAAGCAAATCAAGGATGAATAATGTGATGAAGACCAGTCAATGAACCAAGAATGAGCTGAATGGAGATCTGAACATGCAAAGTGAGTTGTAATTTATCATATTAACCTCGTTGTTACTTTCTAACTATTGTGGCAATAAAATCTTTTAATCAAAGGTTGACCTAACAATCATGTTGTAAATCCTTTAATCAAGTTGACATTCTGATGGGATGTTTTAAAGACCTCTAACAAAGCCACTCATAACAAGGTGATTAAATCCTTTAACAGGGTCACACCTAACTATGTGTTTTGTAACCTTTAACATGGTTGGCTCTAAACTAAGCTAACTTCAAAAGAGTGAAAAAGTGGCAGTATGTTACTTGGTGGTTTTTCCCAAATTGGGTTTCCATGTTAAATCCTGGTGTCTATTTGTGTGAATGTTGTTTTCATGTTTTCATGTTATTTTTTGTTATATGTTTTTACAATTTGGCAAACACTATAATAGGGAGCTAAGTGTTGATATGAATAAGTTGAGTTATTGATAATTCGCTATATGGATCAAGTGGATTTGTGAGTTTGATTAAGTTGTTAAAAGTTGAATTGGTACATCTAGACCTGAGGATTACTAATTCACCCCCCCTCACAGTTATTCTAATCATTCTAACAATTCTTTTGTCTTTTTTGCTCACCATCGAATGGGTAAATTACGTCCTTCAAGGAAAACGCAATGGAAACATGTATTGGATGTCGCTTCCATATTTAAATTTCCAATTTTAATTTGTGAGCTTGGATGAGATACTTATGTGAGAGCAGTTAAACGACATTGACTAGAACCCTTTCATCAAACGTCGTCAGTGGATAGCTTAGAAACCAAATAGAAAAGGATAACATCGAGCAGAGTGCAAGCAATATATTCAGAGAGGATTCATATAAAAAGCTACAAACATCTTAGATTCAACCAAATAATATGCAGGCACAAAAGAAAGATAAAGGAGCTCAAAAGATTGGTGTTCAGAGTGAGTCGGATACATCCGTCTGAAGGAGCGGATAGAGGATATGTTTCAGTTGATTTTGAAGATCTTGATATATCAGAATCAGAGAGAGTTTTGACTTCATGTAAACTTTTAGTATCATGCGTGTGATTGCATGAGTTAATGGGCCTACCCCCTGTGTACATCATAAGGAAGTGATGACTTCCAAATGATCATCACTTGTATTTGTAGAAGTTATTGAAAGGTGACAATCTTACAATAACTTAATTTTCTACTATGACAGATATCTCACAATATCTATGTAGATCATGATAGATTATATTGTGGATGGTAGATGTTTGTATGGTAAGCATTATGAGAATGCATGTCCACATACTTTATAAACATTTTTTTGAGTACATGGTAAATGTTATACAAATTGATGTTTTGGAGGGCCATTACACAAAGTACTTGGTGAATATCATGCGACTTGATGTTCTGGAAGGCCATTACTCACAGTACTTGGTGAATATCTTGCATCTCAACATTTTGGAAGGCCATTACTCAAAGAGTATTTGGTGAATATCATGTGTTGATATTTTGGGAGACCGATACTGATGATATTAGATGTGATATGAAAACCTTTTGAGTACTTGGTGAATATCGAATGTTGATATTTTGGGAGACCAATACTCATGATATTAGATGTGATATCAAAACCTTTTGAGTACTTGGTGAATATCACATGTTGATACTTTGAGAGACCAATACTAATGATATCAGATATGAAATCAAAACTTTTGGACTACTTTGTGAATATTGAATGTCGATATTCTAAAAGGCCAATACTCATGATATCAAATGTGATGCCAAAATGGTGGATATCTTCTAATCAAAGATATCCTTAAAATTTCTCATTCCTAATATTACCAATGGTGTGATATCTGTCTTGTGTATGTCCTCCCTAGCTAAGAGGGAGTGTTAAATGTTTGGTAGCTTTAGTTGGATAAACTCATGAGACTAAACTGAAGAAAAATCGACACCCTCCAAACTTTGCAGATGAGCATGATGCATTAAAACAAACTACAAAAAGCCATATTTTTAGGAGGAAAATTAGGAAAATCAGACATGATTTTTGAGGTGAAATATCAATCAAAACAAAACAACAGAATCTGAGACATGGATTAATACAAAGCTTTGTTTTTTAGGTAAAATGGTATAACCCAACCAACAATTTTTGAGGAAAAAATTATAAACCAACCAGATATTTTTTGAGAAAAAAATTAATAATAACCTTGCCATAATTTTTAAAGGGAAAAAATCATGAAAACCAATCAAAGAAACGCTCTTGTGGCAAAACATGATAAATTTTCATAGTACAACAACACATGTAAGAACATGGACCTCATAAAAAGCACATGTTAGCAACATGCAAATACATGTAACCTTTGAAAATCAAAGACTTTTGCCCAAACCAAGAAATTGTGCAATCAAAACCCTCAACCAGACTTTATAAAATATATGTAATGATTTTTGTTTTAAAAGATCGAAAAACAAATCTTTGGTGAAAATTCTAGATCAAAAAAGGCTTGAAGGTTTCTTTAAAAATTTGCCATATTTTATGAAATCTCATCGACCTGCTCTGATACTGTGTTATGGTAAATCAATGTTGTTGTAGCTGTTTTAAACAAAGGAGATGAAAGCTCCATATATAGACTTACAAAGACAATGTTTAACTATGTATATTTTCACAACCCATGATATTATATTCATGCTTCTGGGTAAGATTGTGTGTGAGTTAATCAGCATCAAGGTTTTGGATCATATTGAATTATCCATCATCAGGATGAGAGAGCTAAAAATATATGTAATGATTTTTATTTTAAAAGATCGAAAAACAAATCTCTGGCGAAAATTCTAGATCAAAAAAGGCTTGAAGGTTTCTTAAAAATTTTGCCATATTTTATGAAATCTCATCGACCTGCTGTGATACCTTGTTATGGTAAATCAATGTTGTTGTAGCTGTTTTTAACAAAGGAGATGAAAACTCCATTTATAGACTTACAAAGACAATGTTTAACTATGTATATTTTCACAACCCATGATATTATATTCATGCTTCTGGGTAAGATTGTGTGTGAGTTAATCAGCATCAATGTTTTGGATCATACTGAATTATCCATCATCAGGATGAGAGAGCTAAGAATGTAAAGTAATATCATGGATTATTCAGTATGATCCAAAACATTGATGCTGATAAACTCACCCACAATCTTACCCACAAGCATGAATATAAAGACAATGTTTCTATAAGAAACAATTTTGAACTAAAGATGGGATAAGAAACTACCTAATAAACTGAAGACTAACTAAGATGACCATTAACAAAATATTCTAATAGATTGTAGGTTTTTGAGCAAAATTCACATAACATCAAGAATTGCAGGTTTGTACTTTATTATTTTGTATTTAAGTATTCTCCCTTCTATTGACACTCACAAAAAAAGGAGAATTGGTTTAATATCATTAAGGCTTACTCCATACAAAGATAATTACTATTAGAAACAAGTTTTTCAGAATTTTGAGCAAACAGTTCAGAGGTTTGTGTTTTGAACTTACATTATAGGACTTCATTCTTTGTATTTTGACTTGTGATATTCTTCCCTTTTTGCAGAGTAAAGAAACACGACTCTTCCAAAGACCCTATCAAGTCAAAAGAACCTCTTATGTTTCATTTGGGGTTCCGCCAGTTCAGTGCAAGGTTGTAATTTCTTTATTTTGTTGTCATTTCTCTTGACTCCTTTCATGCATAATTTTCAACAGATAGAAAACAGATTTTTTTTTAATAATTATAAAGTTTCATCTTCGTGTCATTTGTCTGTTCAAAAACATGAGATCTCACCTCATTCATTGTCCATTCCATGCATATCCAGGCCAATATATTCTTCTGATGATATCAACGGGGATAAACATAAACTGGAGAGGTTCCTACACCCTGGCCGTTTCAGTGTGGCTTCTGTTTTTGCCCCAATTTGCTTTCCACCATCACCTGTTATTGTTTTCAAAGATATGGGAGAATCTGCGGGGAATAGGCTAGCTGCTGTTGGTTCATTGAGGAGTGTAGATCCTGACAGAATTATTTTGAAGAAAGTTGTTTTAACAGGGTAAGGTCTCATCATAATCACCATATCCTCTTGCTCTCATTCCTTAGAGTAGCTAAGTTTTTATGACGATAACTTTTGTGCATATGACAACAACAGGATTTCACATGAAAATTCAAGATTTAATTCATAGTCTTGCAAAAACTATAAAGTTCATAATGCTATGTTGACAGAATATCTAATGCATTGTGTAGGTGAAGTTTGAAGTTCCTTTGTTCAGTATCTCAGTTTTATGTACACCAAAATTTAAATATTTGCTCTTTGGTTAATATCCCAAGTTTAGTTTAGGCTTTTTTAATATTGCATAATAGGAACAAAATTGTTTCCACTCGGAAACTAAAAGGCCAAAATCAAACTACTAATTCCACCTATTTATGTTTTAAATCAAGACAAACGAACACCAAGGATTAACAATACATCCTTGGGATGAAGAAATCTACGATTTATCAAACTATAACATTTTGAACAGATATAATTTTAGAATGAGGCACTGGGTTATTGCCCCTGAACCTTTCAATGGGTAGCAAAAAGAGAGATGTGATTGCATCCTTCCTAACTTACATGCACCATCAAAGGGTAGGCTCTTGTAATATTCTCTGCTGGAATGAACAATAATAGAACACTAGAACTGATGGAAATTTCGTAAAACAATTGCTGTGTAACCAGTATTTCTTTGAATAAACATAATACAGTATCAAGATGTTTTACTGTCTCATAAACTAACACCAAGAAATGGTTATTTCAATCAATGACACTAATACTCCAAGCAATTCGAAGCTAGAGGAATTAACACAGAACTTCATACTAATGGCTTACAGTCAAGGTAATGAATTAATAATCTTTTAACTACAGTTCTGAGAGTGCAATACAGTTTCAACAATAACATCCAATATTCGCAACAAGCAAGATAAGTGAGTAAATGTGAACAGACCCATACCACTGGTAAACACCATTAAGAAATCGTGATTGCAGGAGAATCCTTTACTTCACCCATCCAGGTGTCCTAACCAATCAGCTGGCTACCACTTTAATCCGCTCTCCCTTTGTACTGCTGGAGGATATTGACCCGTACTGGAGCAAGTATTATCTCACTGCGGTGACCCAGAACTGATGCCATGAGTGCCCAATTTACCTTCTGGCCCAGTGCAGTATCTTACCCGGATTGACGACTGTGATGCCAGTGAGATATCCCTGTGATTACCCAACATTGTCACTGTTCTCAACGTTACCAATGCAACCCGACCTGTAGCAGTAGTATCTGAATACAATCTATCCGTATGAGAATGTTCTCATGCCTGCGGGTGCCTATCTTATAATGTATTGCCACTGTTTAGAAACAACTCATTACCAAACGCCGAGGCCTTGAAAGGAAGATTGACTTACATAGACATTCACCCATATTTTGTCTTGAGAAGTTTATTTCTTAGACTGTGGCTTCATTAATCCATGAAAGTGCTAATACTGGATTTCTGAACAATTTCCTCACCACCATTATTTGAATGCCAAACTGATAAATCTTCAACACCTACTCGAGTTCCAACTGGTATATAAATATCATATGAACACTGGGGCTACGTCCAGCTTCAGATTTTCTCAAGGGTTTTCGTCCCTGAGTTTACTCAGTCACATTCAAGCAACCAGCGTTTCTGAATGTTTGAGTTCATAAAATCTTGTGTGTTCAAATCCCAAGGCAGATCCCTTATTTATGAACTCAGAATGAGGGAAAGGTGTTGGAATAAGAGATGTGGGATAAAACAACAATTTCGTCCTGTAGTCACTTTATAAGTAAAAGACTTTTAAAACAAAAGTAACTTTATCAAAGAACTTTTAATCTATTAAAAGACGAACTCAAGATAAATCTCCCATGTGACTGGTAAGCATCCTGACTGTTGATGCTGTTAATCTATTCGGATGTGGAGATAGATTGACCTAGCGCCATAGAGCTAGTGTGGGGAAAGGGACATGACAGCTGTCTAAGCGTGCTCTGCAGTTTTCTACTCCTTTATTATAATTGCCCAGGGTTTCAGGCATTCGTACTCAGACCAGTTGTAGGTGGCATGTATTCATCAAGTTGGGTAATGAATACACACACTTCCAACTGAAGGAGTAAATTTTGCCAATATGAGACAGTTGTCTGCCAGTTATTTCTTTGTACAAATGACCTATAGAGAAGCATTCATTCTCATGCCTCTTGATTATAAATGAGTTCCTCAATGCAATTGTTCCATCCCCCAATTATACGTTAGAGGAGTCCTTCAAGTCTACACTAACTTCTCCCTCCTCGTGCCTTATATAGCTTGGAGAACCTCTTCTCCTAGTCATTATAGATTAGGGATAGTAGCCTCTCCATCTACAAAGCTTCACCCGTCAATAGCTACCTATTGTACAGTGGATAGTGGCTGAATAATCATACCCTCTCAGCTGGTGGCTGAATGACTTGCATATAAAAGCCTTCCCCAGTCTGAACTGAGCAAAAGGGAGGCCTTGCAATAAGATTGAAGCCCAGCTGTTACCCTTCAAGGCAAATAATGATTAACCAGTGTTAGAACTTAAAAGTTTGGTGAGCACATTGGAATATCTTGAATGCTTTTTTTCCTTAAGTCCTTGCATTTGCTACGATGTATAAATATTATACAATGAGAAGGTAAGTTTTTCATCGTGCTATAAACTTCCCCATTCAATCCCAACCAAACCCTATAGATTGTAGGGCCTCACAATATAGCGGTATTGCTTGAGTGGAGTTAGTGTAGTGTAAATCTACCGCCTACTTACATAGCCAAGTCTACCGAAAAGCTGACTTTTCAAAACGTTATATGTCACTCATTATCATTAGCTAAATTTGATTCCTTATTTCTTTTGCATTAGCCCCCTGCAGAGAATTGAAGTTAAATTATCTGCCAATTAGCAGTATCAGCATTTTGAGCACTTTCCACAATAGTACCAGCCTACCAGGTGCACAATGCAGTATATTATCAGGTGCACTGTCAACGTAACTGTCAATTTATTCATATGTTAGAGGGTCTTAGTCATTTTCACCAGAGTCCTCGAGTTTTTCCCCGTTGCTTTCTGAAGCTGGTCACCATTCAGCATGTCTGATGTAAATGAAACTTATGAAGAATGATAGTCTCCTATGAAATGATAATTGATTGACTGATTTACAAAGGAGACAAAAGCTCCTTAAAAAAAGATTGCATGTAGATTGTCTAAAGCAGAAACGAAAGACAAAAAGACACATTTTAAATAAGAACTAACTACAAAAGGGAAAGATCCTAGCTGAATGACCATTATAGAAACAATACATAATTATTTTAACACCCTCCCTTGGTTGGCATTTTACTATCCTACAGAAGGCTACAGATAATATGCAAGTCATTTGGCTATGAATGCATAGAAGGATGACTCTTTAGAACTTTCTACAACACGAGCCTGCTGCTAAGACCCTCCCTAGTTGGGCTTGTAATCAGCCATTTGCTCTCACCAAATTTTTTGTACATGACCAAGTACAAGAACAAACTGTCTTCCAACCTGATGTTTGGGAACCAAACCATCCATCCCATTATCTGAAGACACAGAAACCAAGATCAGCTTTGAAGAACTTCGATTTTTGTTGATAAAATTCTGCAAAAAACTCTTAAACCGTGATTTTGCCAAAAATTGTAAAAATAAGTTGTTGCAAAGCAGCAACATGATTTTGTTGACAAATCATCAAACCCTTGATACAATGTTGAGATCACACACAATTTTGTGGAAAAATCACCAAAAACCTTCCATTGCTTTAGGAAAACAGCATCCACAATTTTGTAGAGAAATCATGCAAAAACTTAAGTTCATCTTCAAAACAATGTTCACCCTAGAAACCCTAGGTGCAATCCAAAGATACTCTGCAACAAACCATGATTTAAAAAATTTGTCAAACATTTTTCCGAGACTAAAAGCCACGATTTTGTGAAAATTTTGTCAAAAGCCTTCATTTTCAGGAAGAAATGGAAACCGTTCAGTTTTTTTTAAATACCAGCAAACCCACGATGGAAAAAGCCTCTCTTTTTTTGGAAAAAAAATTAGTGACTCTTTTCAAATATCACAAATTTTGTGGAAAAAATAATGCGAAACCTAGAAAAGAAATAGAAAGTCCACATAATATTTTTGGACAAAAAAGAAGAAAACCATCATGATTTTTTGTGGAAAAAAATCAGAAAACCCATCAATATTTTTTTGTGGGAAATTTTTTTCAAACTTTTTGTATTAACATAGTGTAATCATCTGGGTTACATCAAGAGCTCTATTAAATGCTGAGCACCTTTCAATATATTTTCAAAATATTCTCAGCAGAAAGTATATGCATACAGCCTATATAGATACCTGAAGTGAAAGCACTTCTTACGAAACATAGTACCTGTTAACTGTTTACAAAAACAACTGTCATAACCGAGATTTATAGTAGTTGGTAAAAAAAAGGCTGTATAACCAGCTTGACCTGTCCTCCAACATCAAAAAATAACCCATATATAGGGCTAACCCCCCTGTCCATCTGCAGCATGATCACGAGGAACATAATTTCCAGACTTTATCTCCAATACTAAGATCTTTAATAAACTGGTTAAGATTGTCCATTTCCTTGTGGATATCAAAATATTGACATGAGACAATATCATCTTTGTGGATCAGGATCTGTCCCTCCCGCATCAACATAATCTGTCCCTAGATATTTCCAAAGTAGCAGCAACCTGTGACATAATTTGAAAATGTATGAGTTTACATCCAAACTTAGTAAGTTGTCTCCTTCTCTTCTGGAAGATCTCTTCATTTCTCTCCTTCCAAAGAAACCAAAGAATTTCACAAGTAAAGACAAATAAAAAATTATTCATTTTCAACAAAACCTGCAAGGATTTCACTCCAAGAGAGACCTGGCCTAGTATTCCAAACAATGGGTGACCCAAGAAAAATAGACCAGACACCACAGGCAAAGGTACACTAAAAAAAAAGGTGCTCATAGGACTCATGGACAAAGTAGACACCACACATAATAGGACTACCATGACCATTAGGCAGTGTACTGCCCACAGCAAGTTTTTTCAAAAGTAACCATCTGAAAATAAAATTGAAACTTAGAAACAAGACACCATGATTTTTAGGAGAAAACCATGCTAAATCCTGCATTTTTTTTGGGGGGGAAAGAATCATAAAACTTTGCCTCTAGAAAAAATATCAAAATATTTCAACCAACCCTTCATCCATGAATTTTTGTGGAAAAAACTTCATCAAACCCTATTACAATAATAGATAAGTCGTCTATTATTAGTTAGTGGTTATCTATTGTAAATATCCAATTAGCTTTAAGTTTGCTTTTGTTTTTTGCCTTCTCTAGAATAGAATGTTTCTATTCTTTACAATCGTTTCCTAAGGAAACATCGTCTCATTCTTTTGTATAAATCGACCTTTCGGTCTCTGTTAATATCAAGCAAGTATTTATCAATTATTTCCGTAATATGGTATCAGAGCACATTTTTTAATTTTTTCGAAAATTATAATTTCTTTTCCAGAATAATTAGAGCCAATTTTCGAAATTATTCTATGATTCTGGCTTTCTAATCTCAAAAGCCCTGAGATTTTCGTCTAGGGTTTTTTGGCTGAGGTTTTTGAAAATCGTGGATATTTTCCTGGAAAAATTGTGGCTTTGTTTTTGTGGTCAGATTCGTCTGCAAATCATGACTTTTCCCTTTGCAATTTTTTCCAAAATCATGCCTGTAAAAAAGGTGTGCCGTACTGGTAATGGTGAGCTGGTGTTAGTGTGTGCCGAACTTGGGTGCATTTCGCATTTTTCTGAGGTCACGGCCAGTGTGTTTCAGGGAGAAAACAGAGTTTGTTTTGCCACAAACTCATTGCCAATGCTGTCTCAATATAAAACACTCGTATTCCGAACAAAATCGTACAGTTTTTTGTCGGCAACCTCCATTTTTTTTGCAGATTTGACCTCCATGGCCGCCGACTGATTTTTTGCTCAAAACCCTAATTTTTAGGGTCGAATTTTTTTTTGATTTGAGATTCTTGGTAGGTTTTTCGAGAGCTCAACTAGGTTGTCGTTTGTTTTTTCTGGGTGCCTCGATTTTTGAGCCAACGGATCTAGAAAATGATAGCATATTCCTTTTAGGTTTTTCAAGCTCTCTTTTGGGTCGCTCTCTGATTCTTCTAGGTCTTCCGTATTTTTGCCTCAAAGAATGTGCCTTCACAGATTTTCACAGTTTTTCATTGAAAAACATGCCATGGCATCTCTGACAAATATTTTGCTCGAGCATAACTCCAAATTCAATGGTCGAAATTATGGCACCTAGAAGCAGCGGATCATCACAATTTTTTAATATCAGAACACCGATCAATTTGTTCTAGGTGTTACGAAGGGTCCGACTTCTCTAGGTCCTAATCAAGATACATGGGATCTGAATAATCAAGAGGCAGTGATGCTTCTCAAATTATCCGTGGCTGATGATCAACTTTTTCAAATTCCATCTAGCAATATAGCTGTTGAGATCTGGACACATCTCAAAGACCTCCATGAGACTTCTGACAAAAGCAGAGCCTTCTTTTTGAAAAACACTCTGTTTTTTATTGTCATGGATGAGCGCACCTCGCTTAGGCACACTTGAATCGGATTGAGGAAATCCGTGATTAGCTACTTGCCATTGGTCGCAAGATGGAGGAAGAGGATATTGTGGTTATCACTCTTCGGAGTTTACCAAAATCTTATGAGCATTTTATCGAGACTCTCAACATCACATCTTCTGGTGTTGATTTGAAGTTCACTGATCTCTGCACACTGTTGCTTCAACAAGATCGGTGGAAACAACAGTTTGGTAGCAGCTCCAGTTCCACCTCCACCGAGCAAGCCTTTGCTGCGAAATCCTTTCAGAAGGATAAGGGCAAGTTTCAGCAGCCATCTTAGCAGAAATCTTCTGCTCCAGCACCAGATGGTTCCAAAAAGAACATTCAATGCAACTACTGCCATAAGTTTGGACACACGAAGGTTGAATGTCGGAAACGCTTAGTTGCACTATCTAAGTAATCAGGTTCGCAGCCCAAAGTGAACAGTGTAGAGCACGCGGAGCAGGCGGAATCTGCCTTTTACGCCTTCATGGCTAAAAGACCTGTAGATCATGTGAAGTCATCTACCTGGTACATTGATTCAAGTGCCTCTCGTCATTTCACTCACCGCAGAGACTAGTTTACTGACTGCTAGCCTTATTCAAACTCTGTTATTTTTGGTAGCGGAGAAGAGTACACGGTTGTTGGTAAAGGAAACATTCAGATTCAGTCTATTGGGAGGAATCTCATATTCCTTGATGTGTACTACATTCCAAGGATGGAACTAAATCTACTCTTAGTCGGTCAGCTGCTGCAACATTCTCCACACTTGGCAGTCACCTTTAGTTCACATCAATGCACCATCACTAATCGGACGACTAAGTCTACTGTTGCAGTGGGTCTTGAAGATCATGGTCTTTTCAGACTTATTGATTCTGGTGATTCTCAGGACTTAGCTATGGTTGCTTGGCAATTCTTCTGTCAGCACACTTTGGCATCAGCGATATAGGCACTTAAATGTGCATTATCTCTCATAGCTTGCTCAGGATGAGCCTGTTATTGGATCGCCAGAGATTCAAACTCAACACCTTGGAGTTTGTGATGCATGCCAGACTGGGAAGCAGCATCGCACACCTTTCACCAATGGCGATTCATCGCGAGCTTGTCAAGTACTTAAGCTTGTTCATGTCGATATCTGCGGCCTTATGGCCACTCCTTCTGTGCTTGGGTCAAGGTATTTTCTGTTGTTTGTTAATGATTTCAATAGAAAAATGTGGGTGTACTTAAAAAGAAATCAGATGCATTTCCTGTATTTCAAAAGTTTAAACCCTTAGTTGAAAAAGAGTCTGGGAAATCTATTATTACTCTTAGATCAGACAATGGGGGGGAATTTTGTTCTAATGCTTTCTCTAGCTTCTTGGATACACATGGCATCAAACGTCAGTTAACCACACCCCACATGCCACAACAAAACAATGTAGTTGAACAGCGGAACAGGACAATCACCGAGATGGCTCGTTCCATGCTCGAACACAGACATGTTTTGAAGCAGTTTTGGGCAGAAGCAGTTATCACTGCAGTTTATCTATTGAACCGGTTACCCACAGTGGCGGTCAAAGGTAAAACTCCGGAAGAGGCCTGGTTAGGTCGCAAGCTTAAAATCAGTCATCTGAAGGTTTTTGGCTCCCTTTCTTTTGTTTGGATCCCTAATGCTTCATGCACCAAGTTGGATGCCAAGAGTCAAAAACTCATGCTTGCTGGATATAGCAATCTTCACAAAGCCTACCGCCTGATCGATGTTGAGACATCTCATCTCATCTACGGTCATGATGTAGTCTTTGATGAGCAACAAGGACCTTTCATGATTGTTTCTTTTGTTCCTGATCTAGCAAACTAGCCTATGCAAGCTCATGATTTGGGAGTTCGGCATCCATTAGGTCCACCTAATGGGAGGGCTCCAATAGCTCCTGCAGCTCTAGTTATACCAATGATACCTGTACAGACACCTCTGACTTCTCCTGCAGGATCACTTCGCTTTATAGATGCTTCACCTGAGTTTGATCCAGATTCTTTTGATGAGGATCCTACTGATCAAGCATCTCCTAGTACTAATGTTGGTCATTCTCCTATCCAGCCTAAGTGGTGGGCTAAGACACTTGTTGATCTTCATGATGATGAGCTCATTGATGAGAGAACTGCTCGAAAAAAGAGCAAAACTACAAATTCTGTTAACTTTGCTCTTATGGCCAACATTCACAGTGTGTTTGAACCTCAAACATATTCCGAGGCTAAAGGCATTCCAGAGTGGGAATAGGCCATGACTTCTGAATACTAGAGCTTGTTGAAGAACAACACCTAGATCCTTTTTGATCTTCCACTAGGGAAGAAACCCATTGGTTGCAAATGGGTCTACAAAATCAAATACAAATCGGATGGTACTTTGGATAAGTACAAAGCTCGTTTAGTGGCGAAGGGCTTTTCTCAGCGTTAGGGCATTGATTACGAGGAGACCTTTGCTCCTACTGCAAAGATGAGCACCATCAGATTAGTCCTAGCCATGGCAGCATAGTTTGGCTAGAAGGTCCATTAGATGGACGTCAAGAGTGCTTTCCTGAATGGTGATCTCCATGAAGAGGTCTACATGACGCAACCTCCTAGTTTTAAGGTTGCTAGTAAAGACCATCAGGTTCTCAAATTGGTAAAAACTCTCTATAGTTTGAAGCAGGCCCCTCGAGCATGGCACATCAAGATTGATAAGTATCTCAGTGATCAAGGTTTCAAGAGGAGTTCTTCAAACTCAAATCTATACATCAAGACTACTGACAGTGACATCATCCTTCTGGTTATTTATGTGGATGATTTGATCATCACTGGTAGTTCGACATTTTTGATTTAGGGAATCAAACATAATTTATGCCAGTCTTTTGATATGACTGACCTTGGGCTCATGCATTATTGCCTAGGTGTTGAAGTTTGGCAACAGTCTTCTGGTATATTCATCTTTTAGTCCAAATATGCCAGGGCCTTGTTAGACAAATTTCGTATGTAGAATTGCAAACTTGCATCTACACTTATGGAAAAAGGTCTCAAGTTATCCGCAAAGTCTGATTCTCCTTCCATTGATGATACTACATACAGGCAACTAGTAGGTGTATGCCTAAAATGTGAGCACACTTCTATGTGTCATTATATTCAAGATTTCTCAAAAATGAGGTCTCGAATGGCGACTCATAGCTCCCTATTCATAGGGTGCAGGGGTTTGCAATGGAGGCCCTCAGTCTGACCTAGTTTGTGCCCATGCAAGTACACCACGAAACAAGAGATTCAGTGATCTAATATGCATACAAATGGAAATGAAAAACTAATCTAAATGATAACAATGCAAAACAATGCAAGAAATGAGATCTAATCTATGAAAGCAAGATCTAATCTATCAATGCAAGATCTAAGCTAACATGAAAATCAAAGTATGGATCGTGATGATGGAAGCCATGCATGCAAGAGAGAATGAGACAAGAAGATAGAAGTTCTCCGCAAAAGCTTTAATATTCAAAACTCCTTCAAAAATCATTCTCCAAACGTGCAACATAACAATAGCATAATAATGGGTGTCTCAAAAATGAGGAGAGGACTCTCCTTTATAAAGAAGATTGGACGATCTAGATTGAGAGGAAAAAGATTTAATCAAGGGTGGAAAAATAATGATCCATGTGAATTAAAGATCCACCAATGAGAAAAGTGGAGTGGTTGAGAAGAAAGTGGAGAAAGGATGAAGATAAGTCCCATATTAACTGTAGATAAAAGATTTATTTAATTTTTTATTTGTTTTAACTCATTTTTCATCAAAAAGAGATTTAAGTGGGATATTTTATTTAATTAAAAGGGAGCAAATTCTTTTAATTAAATAGGAAATATTTAATCAAATTAAAAGAGGGGTTTTTCTCTTAATTAATTAAATGTAGATGAATTATTTAATTAAAAGAGAGGTTTTCTTTTAATTAAATGAAAACTTATTTTATTTAATTAAAAGAGAGGTTTTTCTCTTAATTAATTAAATGTGGATGAACTATTTAATTAAAAGAGAGGTTTTTCTTTTAATTAAACGAGTACTTATTTTATTTAATTAAAAGAGAACAAGTTCTTTTAATTAAATAGGAAATATTTAATTAAATTAAAAGAGAGGTTTTTCTCTTAATTAATTAAATGTGGATAAACTATTTAATTAAAAGAGAGGTTTTTCTCTTAATTAATTAAATGTGGATAAACTATTTAATTAAAAGAGAGGTTTTCTTTTAATTAAATGGGGACTTATTTTATTTAATTAAAAGAGAGTAAGTTCTTTTAATTAAATAAGACTTAGGATAAAATGATCAACTTTAGAAATAAAACAAATTGAATTTGATCAAGGAAATTGATTTGAATTGATTTAATAAAATATTACACGCCATTGATTTAGGAAATTTGATAAATTGATAAATTGAATAATGGGGGCCCATAGTCTAGGCGACCATTTTAGGGTGCATACATTTGCCCCTTTTTGACTAATGTGTGATCGATTTGGGAACACATGTAGTCAAAGAAAGAAATTGAAGTGTGAGGTCGATTTGGGATCACAAAACAACCCAGATGTGTGGTCGAATTGGGAACACAACAGGACAAAGAATACAAATAAATTTGGACTTGAAAAAGTCAAGGATAAAATTGATAAAACTGAATCAAAGATTGAATTTGATAATTACTGCCCCCTCGTGATCGAAATCGAAATCAGATAGAGGAGAAACAACAAATTGCTAAATTTGATCAAATCAAACAAAAGATAAGGTTTTTGATGTAAAATGAAAGATATAAGAATCATACAACCAAGGTAGATCATCAAGCATGAAATATAATGCCCCAAAGGTGATTTAGAAGAAAAGAAGTGGGGGAAAAAGAAAATGGAAGATAGAAGTTTGGAAGATATGGAAAGAAACAAAAAGAAGAAAAGAAAATGCCCCAAAATCAATCAACTATTTAAGATAGAAATTTCGATTGAGATCACGAAAGAAGATAAGGAAATGAAGATCAAAACGTGACTATAGTTGATTAAAAGTCCACAATAAAGATGAAGGGAGAACCCTCTCAAACTCATAATGCAGCCTAAAAATGCAAACTAACATGAAGTCTAATAATGCAAGCTACATGAAAATGGAAAGATGTACTTGCAAAAGAGCAACTATAACATAGGATTTTTGTGTTCATCATTCATTAAAGAATGTAAAAGAACTTATTTTCATCATTGGGCCATTATTAACAGACATCAAAAATCACACAATCATCACTAGTCACAAGTGCAACTATGAAGATATGAATGTAATTTATATCGGGTTAGAATGTGGAAAGATTCTAACATAAGCATCAAAGACATAAAGGTCAAGATGACTTCGATGTTAGCTTACCCAATTTAATGCAGCAAAACCATGCTTGCATCAAGGCATAGATGCCAAGATGACCATAAGAATGGTTGTGCAAAAACAATCAAAGATGATGCCTCAAATCTCCTAAGCGTTTCAAGGGGACAACAAGAGACACTCTAGAGTTTCAAGACCACACCCGCAAGCAAAAAGCAAATAAAAATATGTCCCATGTCCCAAGTCCTCTAGCGATGCATCATGGAGAGACTTATCAGACAAGGACACTCAACAAAAATCAATAATAGTCAGAACACAAAGAAAATATCATGACATAAGTCAAGCATTGAGTTTTGCGTTTAAAAATTTAAGTGTGTTAACTGATACTAAGTTCTGAGGATAAGGATCAAATGCTTGCAGGAAGGGAAGATCACATGATGATACTGGGTAAGACCAAACCAGTAAGTGTTGAAAAACACTCAATGTCAAAGGTTGTATTGAAAAATACAATTGGGGTGGTGTTGAAAAACACCGTTTGCGAGGTGTCCTAAAGACTAACACATCCAAGAGACCAAAGCTAACATAGTTATGCCCCCTAGACAAAGACCAATTCCAAACCGAGGCAACAAGGGCAAGGCGTGATGAAAAAAGGCTAAGTGTCAAGGACATGCGCTAAGAAATATGGGTGCAAAGGCCTCAAGTAGCGCCCGTTTCCAGGTTTTCACCACTTGGGTTCTTTTTTTTGTTTCTTTTTTTTTTTAAATTTTTTTTAGGACTTTTTATAATTTTTTGTATTTTTGCTACCAAGGCGCCTGTTTCCAAGTTTTCACCAAGGCACTTTTTTGTTCTTTTTTTTTTTTTGAATTTTTGGAATATATAATTTTTTTGGAGATACTTCAAAGTGCCTATTGCTAGGTTGTCACTAAGAAGATCATTTTTTTTAGGACATTTTTTAATTTTTAGACTTTTTTACAATATATCATTTTTTTGGATTTTTGAAATATATCAATTTTATTTTTATTTTTTTCAGGATCAATAAATATATACAAAGATGCCCCTAGACAGAATGGGCATTATAGATAGAACTTCTTCAAGTGCAAGACATTTATAGAATCAGGGAGTTGCTCTCCCTCTGCTGTAGATAGTAAATAAGCACCAGAACCAAAAGCTGCTGTAATAATGTAAGGTCCAAGCCAATTAGGTTTAAACTTACCCTTTTGATCTCTATTCTTTTGATTCTTATAATTCACACATAGGACAAGATCTCCCACTTGGAACTCTCTAGGGTGAACCTTTTTGTTAAATGCTTTTGACATACGCTTTTGATAGACCCTCATATGGTCAAATGATGCTTGTCATTTCTCATCTAGAAGTTCTAACTCTTGAAGTCTCATGGCACAGTAGTCTTCATCTGTAACTAGACCTTTGAGAGAAACTCTAAGTGAAGGAATCTCAACCTCTAAAGGTAACACTGCTTCAGCACCATATGTAAGAGCAAAAGGAGTAGCCCCAGTAGGAGTGCAAATACTCGTTCTATAGGCCCACAAAGCTGGATTTATTTGTAAATGCCAATCTCTACCATTCTTATGAACTGTTCTGTGCAAGATTTAACGAATGGTTTTTTTTGATGCTTTTGCTTGACCATTTCCTTGTGGGAAATAAATAGAGGACCAATGTTGTTTTATCTTGAACTTCTTACAGAGTTGCTTAAGGTCCTTATTTTTAAACTGACCTCCATTGTCAGTGACAATCTCAAAAGGCACTCCATATCTACAGATAATATGATTCAAAATAAATAGAGAAACTGTCTTACCCGAGGCAACAGAAAGTGGGACAGCTTCTACCCATTTAGTGAAATAATCAGTGGCAGTGATAATAAACTTGTGTCCAGATGATGAGTTGGGATGAATTTGCCCAACAAGATCAAAGGCCCAACGCTGAAACGGCCAATGAGAAATAGAAGGAATGAGCTCCCTACTTGGAGTATGTATCAGGTTACCATGTTTTTGACATTTTTCACATGACTTTGCAAAAGCTACTGCATCAATTTGCATTGTGGGCCAATAATAACCTGCCCTAAGCAATCTTCGAGCCATGGCAAGACCATTAGAATGTCCCCCACAGATACCCTCATAGATGTCAACTAACGCTTGATTAGATTCATCATTTTCTAAGCATCTAAGAAGTGTTCCATCTAGACCCTTCCTATACAAATCACCAAAGATAAGGGAATGGTGAGAGGCATTTCGAATAAGGTTTCTGTGTTCAGATCGGTTAAAGGTTTCAGGTATAATTCCATCACGAATGTATGAGTAAATGGCACCATAACGAGATGACTCATGACCAACAAGGGTACATATAACATGACTTTCTTGGGAATCATAGATAGGGTGATGTAGCTCTTCCACCAGGAATTCAAATCTTGATTCATGTTGCTCTAATTGAAGAAGTGAAGCAAGTGTAGCCATAGCATTAGCGGCCTTATTTTCTGTTCGAGGAATTTGTTGAAATGAGACAAATGTGAAGTAGAGTCTCAAGGAATCCACCATTTTCTTGTAAGGTACCAGTTTATCATTTTTTGTTAGACAATCATCATTGACTTGGTTGATTATCAGCTGTGAATCTCCATAGATGTGTAACTCTGTAATTCTCCATTCTATGGCCATCTTAAGTCCATTTGTTAAAGCTTCATATTCAGCAATATTGTTTGTACATAGAAATAATAACTTGTAAGATTTAGGAATTGTGTACCCATGAGGAGAAACAAACAACACACTAGCTCTTGAACCATTTTGCATAAAGGACCCATCAAAGAACATCTTCCATGTTCTTTCAGTCATATACATGAGGTGCTCATCTGGGAAATCAACTTGAATAGGTGCATCATCTTGTAGTGGGAAATCAGCCAATTGATCTGCTATAACTTGTCCTTTGATTGCTTTACGCTCAATTTACTCTATGTCAAACTTTGAAAGAATCATCATCCATTTAGCAAGTCTACTTGTGAGGGTAGCCTTACATAGTAAGTACTTGAGTGGATCTATTTTTGCTATGAGGTGTATAGTTTGCGTAAGCATATAATGTCGCAACTTTTGGAAAGCAAACACAACTGCGAGGCAAGCTTTCTCAATACTGGTGTAATTAACCTCATATGAAACAAGAGTACGGCTAATGTAGTATATTGCTCTTTCCTTCTCATGTTCATCAAGTTGAGCTAATAATGCCCCCAGGCAGATTCTGTTGCTGAAACATATAGGATAAGTGATTTTCCTGGGATAGGAGGCATCAAAATAGGAGGATTTGCCAAGTATTTCTTGATTTGGTCCATGCTTTGTTGACATTCATCATTCCATACACATTTGACTCCTTTATGTAAGTTCTTGTTGAAATGTTGAGCTCTATCTGCCAATTGTGAAATAAACCTTCTTATAGATTGAAGACGTCCTTGAGGACTTCTCATTTGACTAATGTTTTTAGGTGGCATATCCACAATTGCCTGAACTTTTTCAGGGTCCACCTCTATCCCTTTTCCTAAAATAATGAATCCTAGTAATTTTCCAGAGGTGACTCCAAATGCACACTTTTTAGGATTTAACCTTAGCTGAAATTGTTCCATACGATCTAGAATGACTTCTAAATCATCTAAGTGTGTATCTCTTTTCTTAGACTTGGCCAAGGTGTCATCCACATAATCTTCCATGTTTTTATGCATCATATCATGAAAAATAGTTGTCATAGCTCGTTGATAGGTAGCTCCTGCATTTTTTAATCCAAAAGGCATAACGTTCCAACAATAGGTACCCCATGCACAAGTAAATGCAGTCTTTTCTTGGTCTTCAGGAGCTATCTTAATCTGATTATATCCAGAAAAATCATCCATTAATGAATAAATCTCATAACCTGCAGTCATATCCACTATCATGTCTATATTAGGAAGTGGAAAATCATCCTTTGGGCATGCTCTATTAATGTCTCTAAAATCTGTGCAAACTCGAATGGTTTTGTCATGTTTTGAAACTGGTACAATATTTGATATCCATTCGGCATAAGCAATAGCTCTTATGAATTTTGCACCAAGAAGTTTCTCTAATTCTGCCTTGACTAAGAGAGCTATGTGAGGATGCATTTTTCTCAATTTTTGCTTAATTGGTTTAACACTTGGAGTTATGGATAAGTGATGCATAATAAGATTAGTGTCCAACCCTGGCATATCTGAATAAGTACATGCAAAATTAATCTTCTTTTGTTGTAAGAATTTAGTATAGGCTTCTTTTTCTTATGATGACAAAGACTGAGCCAAATGTACCATTTGCGGAGCTTCATCCGTACCCAAATTGACTGCTTGTGTTGGTTCAATAAGTACTGAAGATTAATCTTGAAAATAACTAGAAAGAGAATCAAGTACCTCATCGTTAGGTGCCTCAGAGAGGTTTTCACCCTTGGATACGTCCTTTCTTTTTTATTTTTTTGGTTCTGTCACCGCCACATAGTGGTTTTTGCCATCAAAACTCCTTTTCTTTTATCTTTATTTTGTGACTAAGGTACTTGAAATCTGGCTCTGTCATACTAGCAACTGGTTCACTGGTGGAAGAGACTATAGGTTCAATGGCATTCAAATAACAGGCTATTTCATAGTCATTTTGAAATGTTAAGATTTCAAGTTCTTGGTTGCATTGGGACCAATCAATTAGGTCAGGATGAACAAGGGATAAATCAATGACAGGTTCAAGATTGTGAATATGGATGATATTTCTAGTGATTGAAGATTCAAGGTCTGTCAAGTAACTTCCTAAACTACCCAAATCAAGATTCATCCTCAAAAGTGAAGAATCGTCCACTAAGGCAACATGTGAGTTCAAATCCTCTAGTCCTACATGTGACTCATTAAATAACTCAGGTTGAGAACTATGTGTATGAACAACATCAACATCCATATCAACTGTGGAAGATTCTGAGAAAGAATCCCATTCATACTCGTTGGAATCTGTTTCAAAATCTCGACTAGGATGCTTACACCATGAATGCTTGGAATGTCTGGATGTGGAAGCTTCAATACTATCAAGAGTCACACTTTCTTGTTCTAATTTGGCAACTGTCTCATGAGATAATAGATTATCTAAATCTCCCCAAAGGAGATTAGTAGAAGGGACCCAATCTTCACACATATCTTGTTGGTTTTCTGAATTAGGTATGTATTCTTGTTCTTCTTCACTATCTGACTTATCAAGGATAGAAGCAACATTCTTACTGTGATCCACATACCCTAGGCTGACTGACTTCTTAGATTTGCATCCAAAAAGTTGATGATCAAGGGGTTCAGCTCTAGCATCCAATCTATTACTAAGAGGACCATGTCCAGGATAACCCATTTTCTTGACAAAAGAATACCCTCTTCCATAAGCATTAGGTGAAGGAGTGAAATCTTCATTGTGCAAATACTTTTCTTCTCTATAAATCCAATCTCTAACAGCCACATTTTCTTTCTCATCTTGAATAGGCACTAACGACTGTACAAATGTGTCAAACAATGTCATAGCTGAAGAGGAAGGTTTCATCTCTTGTGAAGGTTTACCATAAGACCTAGGTGAAACTGGTAATGCAGCGAGGGAGTTAAGTTGATATCCCCCCATGCCACGGTCTATGGACTTAAACTTGTTCTTGCAATCAGCTAAAACTGCATTAAAATCATCTGCTTGTCTATTAAGGGGAACATGAGCACTTGCTGAAATTGAGTTGATAGACAAAGTGTTATCCCCAGGAATACATATCTCTGTTCCATTGTAAGGAAACTTAACACACTGATGATAAGTAGATGGTACTGCTTGCATATCATGAATCCATGGTCTACCAAGCAGAATATTGTATGCAAGGGGTCCAGCATCAACTATTTGGAATAAAACATCTTTTTCCACAGGGCCAATCCTAAAAGGAAGGACAGCCAACCCCTTTGAACTTCTCTCTACCTCATCATAAGCTTTGATAGTAATCTTTCTTTTGCTACCAATAACATGTTCAGAATAACCCAATGTCTTTAAAAGACTCAAAGAACAAATATTAAGCCCAGCACCCCCATCTATCAACACACGCCTAACATGGGTCCTATGTATCATAACCTCAATATGAAGGGCAAGATTGTGTGGATGGCTCAAAGATTTATCATCTTCCTCCGAAAAGGAAAGATAATGAGGGCTTGCAATATGATTAACCATGTTCTGGAATTGATCAATGTCTAAATTATTGGGGACGTTTGCCATGCGCAAAGCATCCTCAAGGACCTGCTTGTGTCTCGGAGACAACTCTAAAAGCTCAAAGATTGAAATCTGAGCAGGAGTTCTTTGCAATTGATCAACAAGATTATAATTTGACTTGGGATTAACCACTAGTTTTGAAGGAACATTCTTGTATTGCACTTGTTTTGGCTTACTTGGTTGGTTTGAACTAGGTCCTTTGATAACAAGGGGACCTTGACTTCGCGTAACAACATTGAGACTCTGGGAAGACACTTGCTTAGGTTTACTTGACTGGTTTGAATTGGGTCCTCTAATGACAAGGGGACCTTGAGATGACTCTCTAGAGTGAGCACCCCTTAGCACCAAAATAGGTTTTTCGCCAAAGGTAGGAGGGTTCAAATTTAAGTTATGACCACTCGGATCTTTATCTTCCATCATGTTGACACTTTCTTCTACAACCTCAAGCATATTGACAACATTTTCTGCATTTGTATAAGTATAATTGATTGCAGCCCTACCATTCTTAGGTTGGGAAGCTTCCCTTTTCTCATACTTGGGCAAAGGCTCTTTGAATGCTGTGTGATCAGCATTGGTATTTAGTCCATCTATTTTAAGTTTCCCAATTCGACCACACATCTAGGTTGTTTTGTGATCCCAAATCGACCTCATGCTTCAATTTCTTTCTTTGACTGCATGTGTTCCCAAATCGATCACACATTAGTCAAAGAGGGGCAAATGTATGCACCCTAAAATGGTCGCCTAGACTATGGGCCCCCATTATTCAATCTATCAATTTATCAAATTTCCTAAATCAATGGTGTGTAATATTTTATTAAATCAATTCAAATCAATTTCCTTGATCAAATTCAATTTGTTTTATTTCTAAGGTTGATCATTTTATTCTAAGTCTTATTTAATTAAAAGAACTTGCTCTCTTTTAATTAAATAAAATAAGTCCCCGTTTAATTAAAAGAAAACCTCTCTTTTAATTACATAGTTCATCCACATTTAATTAATTAAGAGAAAAACCTCTCTTTTAATTTAATTAAATATTTTTTATTTAATTAAAAGAACTTGCTCTCTTTTAATTAAATAAAATAAGTCCCCGTTTAATTAAAAGAAAAACCTCTCTTTTAATTAAATAGTTCATCCACATTTAATTAATTAAGAGAAAAACCTCTCTTTTAATTTAATTAAATAATTCTTATTTAATTAAAAGAACTTGCTCTCTTTTAATTAAATAAAATAAGTCTCCATTTAATTAAAAGAAAACCTTTCTTTTAATTAAATAATTCATCTACATTTAATTAATTAAGAGGAAAACCCCTCTTTTAATTTGATTAAATATTTCCTATTTAATTAAAAGAACTTGCTCTCTTTTAATTAAATAAAATATCCCACTTAAATATCTTTTTGATGAAAAATGAGTTAAAACAAATAAAAAACTAAATAAATCTTTTATCTACACTTAATATGGGACTTATCTTCATCCTTTTTCCACCTTCTTCTCAACCACTCCACTTTTCTCATTGGTGGATCTTTAGTTCACATGGATCATTATTTTCTCCACCCTTGATTAAATCTTTTTCTTCTCAATAATAACTTGCCTTTCTTTCTCTAGGCGTTGAAATTGTTCTTCTTTCTTAGCTTTTTCTTCTAGAAGGGCTTTTCTTTCACGATCAATAGCTTTGAGCCTTCCACTTGCATAACCTAGAGGTGTCATGAGCGGTGTACATGGTCTTGATTGTCTAAACCGATTACCAGTAAATGTTGCATTCACGTGAGCACTAGAAGGCTCACCAATTTGATCATCATGTTGGGCTTCCTCTTCTTGATAGGCATAATGTCTTCCTTTCTCATCCCTTTGATGTGCATCCAAATACCTATCCTCAATAAGAGGTGAAGTTGGTCTACTTCCATGAGTGGGATCACCACTCAAAAGGTCAACATTATACTCACTACTTTGATTCTTCTTGTATGGTGCTCTTATAAAACTCATATCCATAGCTGAATGAGGTGATGCTAAGGGTGTACTCAACTCAATAAGATCACCACTAGGGTCACACAAAACTTCTGGAATACTCTCAGGTGATTGAATAGACACAGGTTCCTTTCCCTTACGTCTTCTACGAGTTTAAACTAAGGGTAATTGTTTAAAGACAACTTGAGGTTGCTTTCCTTGATCTACTTGATATCTTGTTGTAACTGGCATGAAAGAAAAGGTACTAATTGATAGGATAACCCTAAGAAATGTTGGTACCAAACTAGGATAGTAAAAGCACTAACTTGTCCAAAAGAGATGTGATAAGATATAATTTTGCAATAGACATAAACCAACACTGCCACAGAGGTGCTCACAACTTTGAGTGAATACTCTAGCACATATGGACCAGGAGGATGATTTACCCAAATTATAAATAATTAAAATTGATTTTTTTTTTTAATGAAAGTGAATGGACAAGAGATTACTAAGACTCTTTTAGTGTAATATCAAAGGATTCAAGTGTATATCTTTCTCAACAAGGATGGTTTCTAACTCACCAACTCCGAACAAGGTCTCTTGTGAAATCAATGACTACTAATTCAAGAGGTCAAAGCACAATAACCTAAGGTGCAAAAAGGCTTCTAACAATGGGGTAAGTAGCCTAATCCAAATAGGATCAACCTAGGGAGACTAGAAATAATGGGATAACAAAGTTATTCGATCGTAAAGTCTCAGCTCAAGAACTCAGATTTTGTTCATTTTAAATATCCAACTAGATGTATCAATAGATTCTCTATCATGAACCAAGCACAGAAGATAGCAATCAGGGATTTCAAGCAAACAGTCTTCAAACAATGAGCAAGGGGCAAAGCAACCTTGTGCATGAACAAGTATAGTGACTTAGTATTTCTACTCCTTCAAGGTTCTACTTGTGTATGTTCTTGACAATGTTTTAGCAGGCACTTAGAACACAACAACACCTTATCAAGTTGTCTACAAGGATATACGTGGCTTTCTAAAAGGAGTCCTCGATATACGCAAGGTACGTGAGGCCCAAATCCGTAGATGAGAATAATCCAAAATCACACAGCCGGGGGGAGATGGTAACCCAAATCTCCTCCTTCACTTCTCAAAGGTATAAAGTTCTTTGAGGCTTAGCCAAGAGTGATATCAAACTCAATTCCCAAGAGAGGTGTCTTTGGATTCACCTCTCGATATTTATACTCTGCCGGAACACAAGAGTTGAGGTCGTCCCAAGGGGTGATGAAATCCCCAAGCAGGCCTCCTAGAAATAAAAACTAAGTAATTCACTATCAAAAGTATTTAGAGCACTAATGGTGGAACACTCAACTCTTCAAGTAAATGTGAAGTGAGTCCAAAAGTGGAACATTTAACCCTTTAAGATAATGTGAAGCGAGTCCAAAAGTGGAACATTTAACCCTTAAAGAGAATGTGAAGCGAGTCGAAAAGTGGAACATTTAACCCTTCACACAAACTCAAAGTGAGTCCAAAAGTGGAACATTTAACTCTTCACACCAACTCAAAGTGAGTCCAAAAGTGGAACATTTAACTCTTCACACCAACTCAAAGTGAGTCCGCACCTTAGAAAATGAGTGAGTTCCAAAAAGCACAAAAGGGTTGCCTAGTGGAGCAATTAACGCTTCTTTCCTGTAGACCCCTCCCCCTTAATGTGGCGCTGATCTTGCAACCATGGGGTGGAAATGAGGGGCCGACGGATTAGCGAGTCCAATAACCCAAGATAGCAATCTAGATCAATTACAAGTAATCTAAGACTGCTAGTCAATACTACTCACAAATGAAAAAGGGTTGAACAATGGAATATTTAACTTTCTAAGTAAACATAGAGTGAGTCCACACAATGGTGCATTCAACTCCCTATGTAAACAAAGAATGAATCCATGCCCTCAATCACTTAATGAGATATTTGATATTGGAACCAAGAATTACTTAAGGTTTAAACACAAGCATTCACTTACACAAACTTGTATGAAAGCAAATTTGTGTTCATTCATTTCCCATTAAGAGCATCAATTGAAATGTGTTTTATAAAAGCATGTAAAACCCTCAAGCCAAACACATGAGAGGTTTAATTTTAATCCCAAATCTAAAGGTTTTAGAGATCAAACAAAATACCCGGTAATCCTTGCAACGCATCTTTTCTTTGTTGTACCTTTTGTTTACGCTTGAACGTTTGCTCGCAACGAACAAAACAACAAACAAAACAAGCAAAATTAGAGTTAGATCTAAAAATCTAGAGTTAGATTTAAAAATCTGATTTCTAAGAGTGATAATAATCAGCAAGTAACCCAAATGAAACCTCACATCATGCATTGATTCATTGTAAAAATTAAATGCAAGCTATTCATTAAATGCCATTTTTTTCAATTGATTTTTGACCTAGTCATAAAGATTGGATCTATATGATATGAACTCGAATCCAAAACTCAAAATACAGAAAAGTGACCCCTATCAAAAATCAGAGAGGTTTTCAAAAATGTTAGAATTTTGAAAAGATTTTTTAATTTGTGCCATAGGGAGTCATTTTGTTAAAATAGACTAGTTTTTGCAAATTGAATTATTGACCCCTAATATGACCTCTAAAATCAAAACACAAAGAACCAACTTTGTTTAAAATTCTGAGATCTTTCCAAAATTGTAAATTTTTCTGAAAAATATGTTAATTTTATTACGAGGTAATTGGTAAATACTTGCTTGTTATTAACAGAGACCGAAAGGTCAATTTATACAAAAGAATGAGACGATGTTTCCTTAGGAAACGATCGTAAAGAATAGAAATATTCTATTCCAGAGAAAGCAAAAAACGAAAGCAAACTAAAGCTAAAGATTTTTACAAGATAACCATTAACTAATAATAGACATCTTATCTATTATTGTAATACCCTCCTTTAATGGTTAATCTATCTAACACACCAAGCTGTCCTCTGAATTTGACAAACTTATCAGGACCAAGAGGCTTGGTGAGAATGTCTGCAGTTTGATCTGTGGTAGGAACATACTGCAGATCTATAGTCCCATCTTCAACCAACTGTCGTATGTAATGACAATGAACATCCACATGCTTGGTTCATTCATGGAAGACTGGATTCCGTGCTAACTTGATAACACCTTCGTTATCAACAAACGGAGTAGTCGGTCCTGCTGGTGACATCTGCATATCCCCAAGCATCCGACGAAGCCAGATAGCTTCACATCCTGCCTTAACAGTCCCTCTGTATTCAGCCTCTGTAGAAGAGAGAGAAACTGCCTGCTGCTTCTTGCTGGTCCATGTGACTGCACCGGATCCCAAACTGAACACATATCGAGATGTTGACTTTTTATCATCAACAGAGCCTGCCCAATCTGAATCTGTGAACCCACTAAGTTTAGGATTAGAACTCCGAGAATACTTAAGTCCATAATCAGAAGTGCCCTTCACATAACGAAGCACATGCTTTGCTGCTATCCAATGATCAGCCTTAGGAGCTGTCATAAAGCGTGAAATATAGCTGACTGCGAAGCTGATATCAGGCCTAGTAGCAGATAGGTAGATGAGGCTGCCTACTAGTTGCCTATACGTAGTATCATCAACGGAAGGAGAATCAGACTTGGTTGATAACTTGAGACCTTTCTCCATACGTGTAGATGCAGGTTTGCAATCCTGCATTCGGAATTTTTCTAACAAGGCCCTGGCATATTTGGACTGAGAGATGAATATACCAAAAGACTGTTGCAAACTTCAACACCTAAGCAATAATGCATTAGCCCAAGGTCAGTCATATCAAAAGACTGGCATAAGCGTTGTTTGATTCCCTAAATCAAAGATGCCGAACTGCCAGTGATGATCAAATCATCCACATAGATAACCAGAAGGATGATGTCACTGTCAGTAGTCTCAATGTACAGATTTGAGTCTGAAGAACTCCTCTTGAAGCCTTGATCACTGATGTACGTATCAATCTTGATGTACCATGCCCGAGGGGCCTGCTTCAAACCGTAGAGAGCTTTTACCAATCTGAGAACCTGATGGTCTTTACCAGCAACCTTGAAACCAGGAGGCTGCGTCATGTAGACCTCTTCATGGAGATCACCATTCAGGAAAGCACTCTTTACGTTCATCTGATGGACCTTCCAGCCAAACTGTGCTGCCATGGCTAGGACTAATCTGATGGTGCTCATCTTTGCAGTAGGAGCAAAGGTCTCCTCATAATCAATGCCCTGACGCTGAGAAAAGCCCTTTGCCACTAAACGAGCTTTGTACTTATCCAAAGTACCATATGATTTGTATTTGATTTTGTAGACCCATTTGTAGCTAATGGGTTTCTTCCCTGGGGGAAGATCAGAAAGGACCCAAGTGTTGTTCTTCAGCAGGCTCTGGTGTTCAGATTGCATGGCCTGTTCCCACTCTGGAATTCCTTTAGCCTCGGAATATGTTTGAGGTTCAAACACACTGTGAATGTTGGCCATAAGAGCAAAGTTAACAAAATTTGTAGTTTTGCTCTTTTTTCGAGCAATTCTCCCATCAATGAGCTCATCATCATGAAGATCAGCAAGTGTCTTAGACCACCACTTAGGCCGGAGAGGAGAATGACCAACAGTAGTACTAGGAGATGCTTGATCAGCAGGATCCTCATCAAAAGAATTTGGATCAAACTCAGGTGAAGCATCTTCAAAACGAGGTGATCCTGCAGGAGAAGCCGGAGGTGTCTGTACAGGTATCACTGGCAGGACTGGAGCTGTAGTAGCTACTGGAGCCCTCCCATCAGGTAGACCTAATGGAAGCCAAACTCCCAAATCATGAACCTGCATAGGCTAGTCTGCTGGATCAAGAACAGGAGAAACAGGCATGAATGGTCCTCGCTGCTCATCAAAGACTACATCGCGGCTGTATATGAGACGAGATGTCTCAACATCAATAAGGCGGTAGGCTTTGTGAAGACTGCTATATCCAACAAGCATCAGTTTCTGACTCTTGGCATCCAACTTGGTGCGTGAAGCATCAGGGATCCAAACAAAAGCAAGAGAGCCAAAAACCTTCAGGTGACTGATTCTGGGCTTGCGACCTGACTAGGCCTCTTCCGGAGTTTTACCTTTGACCACCACTGTGGGTGACCGGTTCAACAGATAAACTGCAGTGTTAACTGCTTCTGCCCAAAAACGCTTCGGAACATGTCTGTGTTCGAGCATGGAATGAGCCATCTCGGTGATTGTCCTGTTCTGACGTTCAACTACACTGTTCTGTTGTGGCGTGTGGGGTGTGGTGAACTGGCGTTGGATGCCATTTGTATCCAAGAAGCTGGAGAAAACATTAGAACAAAATTCCCCCCCATTGTCTGATCTAAGAGTAATAATAGATTTCCCAAACTCTTTTTCAACTAAGGGTTTAAACTTCTGAAATATAGTAAATGCATCGGATTTCTTTTTAAGGAAATACACTCACATTTTTCTACTGAAATCATCTACAAACAACAAAAAATACCTGTACCCAAGAACAGAAGGAGTGGCCATAGGGCCGCAGATATTAGCATGAACAAGCTGAAGTACTTGAGAAGCTCGCCAAGAATTGCCATTGGGGAAAGGTGTGCGATGTTGCTTCCCAGCCTGACATGCGTCACAAACTCCAAGGTGTTGGGTTTGAATCTCTGGCAAACCAAGAACAATCTCATCCCGAGCAAGTTGTGAGAGATAATGCACATTTAAGTGCCCATATTGCTGATGCCAAAGTGTGTTGATGGAAGATCGCCGAGCAGCCATAGCTAAGTCCTGAGAATCACCAAAATCAATAAGTCTGAAAAGACCATGATCCTCAAGACCAGCTACAACAGTAGACTTAGTCACCCGATCAGTGATGGTGCACTGATGTGAACTGAAGGTGACTGCCAAGTGTGGAGAATGTCGCAACAACTGACTGACCGAGAGTAGATTTAGTTCCATCCCTAGAACATAGTACACATCAAGGAATATGAGCTTCCTCCCAACAGACTGAATTTGAATGTTGCCTTTACCAACAACCGTGTACTCTTCTCCACCACCAAAGATAACAGAATCTGAATAAGGCTGGTAGTCAGTAAATCAGTCTCTGTGGTGAGTGAAATGTCGAGAGGCACCTGAATCAATGTACCAGGCAGATGACTGCACATGATCTGCGGGTCTTTTAGCCATGAAGGCGTAAAAGGCAGATTCCGCCTGCTCAGTGTGCTCTGCACTGTTTGCTTTGGGTTGCGAACCCAATTGCTTAGATTGGGCAGCTAAGCGTTTTCGACATGCAACCTTCATGTGACCATACTTGTGGCAATAGTTGCATTGAATGTTCTTCTTTTTGGTACCATCAGATGCTGGAGCAGAAGACTTCTGCTGAGATGGTTGCTGAAACTTGCCCTTATCCTTCTGAAAGGATTTCACAGCAAAGGCTTGCTCAGTGGAGGTGGAATTGGAGCTGGTACCGAACTGTTGTTTCCACCGATCTTGCTGAAGTAGCAGGGTGCAGAGATCAGTGAACTTTAGATTAACACCAGTAGATGTGATGTTGAGAGTCTCGATAAAATGCTCATAGCAATTTGGTAAACTCCGAAGAGTGATTACCACAATATCCTCTTCCTCCATCTTGCGACCGATGGCAAGTAACTGATCACGGATTTCCTGAATCTGATTCAGGTGTGCCTGGAGCGAGGTGCGCTCATCCATGACAATAGAAAACAGAGTGTTTTTCAGAAAGAAGGCTCTGCTCTTGTTGGAAGTCTCATGAAGACCTTTGAGATGTGTCCAGATTTCGACCGCTGTCTTGCTGAATGGAATCTGAGAAAGCTGGTCATCAGCTACGGATAGTTTGAGAAGCATTACTGCCTCTCGATTGTTCAGATCCCATGTATCTTGATCAGGACCCGGAGAAGTCGGACGTTGCTTAACACCCAGAACAAGTTGATTGGTGTTTCGATATTCGAAGATTGCGATGATGCGCTGCTTCCAAGTTCCATAATTGCGACCATTGAATTTGGAATTATGCTTGAGCAGAATATTTGTTAGAGATGCCATGGCACGTTTTTCAATGAAAAATTGTGAAAATCTGTGAAGGCACGTTCTTTGAGGCAAAAATACGGAAGACCCAGAGGAATCAGAGAATGACCTAGAAGAAATTTGCTGTCGTTTTCTGAATCCGCTAGCTCGAAAATCGAGGCACAAAAATCGAGGCACCCAGAAAAAACGGACGACAACCCAGTTGAGCTCTCGAAAAACCCACCAAGAATCTCCAAATGATGGCGGATTTGCAAAGGTTTGTGAAAAAAACATAGAGCCGCGACTGATACCATGTGAGCTTGCTGAAGAGAGAAGCCACAATTTTCACCAAACACAGAGCCGTGAGTCTGAAGGACCAGACAATCCGCGGTAAAAAATACCAATAAAAAAAAACGCAATTTGCAGAAGATGTTAGGCAAAAGAAATTGTGATTTTCAGATACCAGTTGAGAATGGTACAAAACGACCACGATTTTCATGCAATTTGCAGACCCGTAATTTGGGAATTTCTCCAAGCAGAAAACCCTAGGTGGGTTTTGGAGAATTTAGCTGAAATAATTTGTGAAAAATTTAAACAAATAATTTCAAGAAGAAATAAATTTTTCCGAAAAAATTTAAGTATTTAGCTCTGATACCATATTACGAGGTAATTGGTAAATACTTGCTTGTTATTAACAGAGACCGAAAGGTCAATTTATACAAAAGAATGAGACGATGTTTCCTTAGGAAACGATCGTAAAGAATAGAAACATTCTATTCCAGAGAAAGCAAAAAACGAAAGCAAACTAAAGCTAAAGATATTTACAAGATAACCATTAACTAATAATAGACCTCTTCTCTATTATTGTAATAGAAACTTATTGTGATATTTTGTCTTATCGCATAGATATTGGCGATATTTTAATCTATGACCTAATGTATATGTTCACTTAATGTATCTAATCAGTTAGATAGTTTAGTATATTTTTATTTTGGTTGTCAATTACTGATTGTTTCTTTTAGAAACATCATTTTTGTATTTGCTTATTTAAGGAGGAGCCTTCATCCTTTGCAAATTCAGAATTCTTATTGAATATCAATCAATTATTATTTCATGGTATCAATGCCCACAGGTTAGTTTTTTTAATTTTATACTTGGAATTGAATTCCAAAAGTTTTTAACTTTTTTTTGATAAAAAAAAGTGTAGAATCCTAGAATATTTTATATGATTTATTTTTTATTTTTTAATAAACTCAAGGTTTCAAAACATGGTTCTTTCAATTCCAATTATTTGAAGATTTCGGAGGTTAGGCTTTGTAATTTTATACCTAGAATTGAATTCAAAAAAAATTTAACAATTTTTTATTAAAAAAATGTGTAGAATCCTAGGAAAAATTTGAAAGTATTTTTCCGAATTTTAATAAAACTCAAAGATTTCAAAACAAGGATCTTTCAATTGCAATTCTTTGAAGATCTCAAAAGTTTTCTTTGCAGAATTCAAAGGTTTTTCTCCCAAGCACGAGGCTTTTCAGTTTTAGAAACCACATTTTTGGAGGTTTTGTTTGCCACATTAGAAGATTTCTGCATTTGCTCATGGATGGAGGGTTTTCTGATTTTTCTTTTCTACAAAAAATTATGGACATAGGGTTTGCTTAAGTTTTTTCCACAAAAAAATCAAGGATGGAGGGTTTATTACGGAAGTAATCGGTAAATACTTGCTTGATATTAACAGAGACCGAAAGGTCAATTTATACAAAAGAATGAGACGATGTTTCCTTAGGAAATGATCGTAAAGAATAGAAACATTCTATTCTAGAAAAAGCAAACTAAAAGCTAATTAGATATTTTATGATTTTTCATGAAAAATTATTTTCGGGAGTAAATTTATTACAATAATAGATAAGACGTCTATTATTAGTTAATGGTTATCTTGTAAATATCTTTAGCTTTAGTTTGCTTTCGTTTTTTGCTTTCTCTGGAATAGAATGTTTCTATTCTTTACGATCGTTTCCTAAGGAAACATCGTCTCATTCTTTTGTATAAATTGACCTTTCGGTCTCTGTTATTAACAAGCAAGTATTTACCAATTACCTCGTAATATGGTATCAGAGCTAAATGCTTAAATTTTTTTGTTAAAATTTATAATTTCTTCTTGAAATTATTTGTTTAAATTTTTCCAAAATTATTTCAACTATTTTCTCCAAAAACCCGCCTAGGTTTTCCTGTCTAGAGAAATTGTCAACTCGGGTCTACAAATTGCATGAAAATCGTGGTCGTTTTGTACCATTCTCAGCTAGTATCTAAAAATCGCGATTTCTTTTGCCTAACATCGCATTTTTTTTTTTTTTTTACACTCCATTTTCGCGTCTTCAGCCTGCACCCACGCGATTTGGAGACTCATGTTGTAGTTGCAAGGGTTTGTACTTCCTACCAAAGACGCGGAATCGACAGTTTTGGTTCAGATCTTTATCTAAGACTTTTTTCTTTTTTTTTGAGATCGTTTCTAACAGCCGCGCGACTAGCAGACTCGCATTTTTGGGGTGAAAATCTGCATGTTTCTATATCAAATCTTCATGCTCTTAGCCGTCTCAGTCTGTCATCGTGCTCTGGGAAGCAGATTTGACCATTTTTTATCAAGAAATCTGAAGTTTTTTCAACTAGGGCCTTTTTTTTCGAAACCCTAATTTTTGGGGTCGAAAAAATATTTTGTTTGCAAATTCTTGGTGGGTTTTTTGAGAGCTCAACTGGGTTGTCGTCCGTTTTTTCTGAGTGTCTCGATTTTTGAACTAGCGGATTCAAAAAACGATAGCAGATTCCTTTTGGGTTTTTCGAGCTCTCTTTTGGGTCATTCTCTGATTCTTCTGGGTCTTCCGTATTTTTGCCTCGAAGAATGTGCCTTCACAGATTTTCACAATTTTTCATTGAAAAACGTGCCATGGCATCTCTGACAAATATTCTGCTCGAGCATAATTTCAAATTCAATGGTCGCAATTATGGAACCTGGAAGCAGCGCATCATCGCAATCTTTGAATATCGAAACACCGATCAACTTGTTCTGGGTGTTAAGCAGCGTCCGACTTCTCCGGCTCCTGATCAAGATACATGGGATCTGAACAATCGAGAGGCAATAATGCTTCTCAAACTCTCCGTAGCTGATGACCAGCTTTCTCAGATTCCATCCGGCAAGACAGCGGCCGAAATCTGGACACATTTTAAAGGTCTTCATGAGACTTACGACAAGAGCAGAGCCTTCTTTCTGAAAAACACTCTGTTTTCTATTGTCATGGATGAGCGCACCTCACTCCAAGCACACCTGAATCGGATTCAGGAAATCCGTGATCAGTTACTTGCCATCGGTCGCAAGATGGAGGAAGAGGATATTGTGGTAATCACTCTTCGAAGTTTACCAAATTCCTATGAGCATTTTATCGAGACTCTCAACATCACATACACTAGTATTGATCTAAAGTTCACTGATCTCTGCACCTTGCTACTTCAGCAAGATCAGTGGAAACAACAGTTCGGTACCAGCTCCAATTCCACCTCCACTGAGCAAGCCTTTGCTGCGAAATCCTTTCAGAAGGATAAGGGCAAGTTTCAGCAACCATCTCAGCAGAAGTCTTCTGCTCCGGCATCCGATGGTACCAAAAAGAAGAACATTCAATGTAACTATTGCCACAAGTATGGTCACATGAAGGTTGCATGTCGGAAACGCTTAGCTGCCCAGTCTAAGCAATCAGGTTCGCAACCCAAAACAAACAATGCAGAGCACACTGAGCAGGCAAAATCTGCCTTTTACGCCTTCATGGCTAAAAGACCCGCAGATCATGTGCAGTCCTCTGCCTGGTACATTGATTCAGGTGCCTCTCGACATTTCACTCACCGAAGAGACTGGTTTACTGACTACCAGTCTTATTCAAATTCTGTTATCTTTGGTGGTGGAGAAGAGTACACGGTTGTTGGTAAAGGCAACATTCAAATTCAGTCTGTTGGGAGGAAGCTCATATTCCTTGATGTGTACTACGTTCCAGGGATGGAACTAAATCTACTCTCGGTCAGTCAGTTGCTGCGACATTCTCCACACTTGGCAGTCACCTTCAGTTCACATCAATGCACCATCACTGATCAGGCGACTAAGTCTACTGTTGCAATTGGTCTTGAGGATCATGGTCTTTTCAGACTTACTGATTCTGGTGATTCTCAGGACTTAGCTATGGCTGCTCGGCAATCTTCCATCAGCACACTTTGGCATCAGCGATATGGGCACTTAAATGTGCATTATCTCTCACAACTTGCTCGGGATGAGCTTGTTCTTGGTTTGCCAGAGATTCAAACCCAACACCTTGGAGTTTGTGACGCATGTCAAGCTGGGAAGCAACATCGCACACCTTTCCCCAGTGGCGATTCTTGGCGAGCTTCTCAAGTACTTCAGCTTGTTCATGCTGATATCTGCGGCCCTATGGCCACTCCTCCTGTTCTTGGGTCCAGGTATTTTCTGTTGTTTGTAGATGATTTCAGTAGAAAAATGTGGGTGTATTTCCTTGAAAAGAAATCCGATGCATTTACTGTATTTCAGAAGTTTAAACCCTTAGTTGAAAAAGAGTCTGGGAAATCTATTATTAGTCTTAGATCAGACAATGGGGGGGAATTTCGTTCTAATGTTTTCTCCAGCTTCTTGGATACACATGGCATCCAACGCCAGTTCACCACACCCCACACGCCACAACAAAACAGTGTAGTTGAACGTCGGAACAGGACAATCACCGAGATGGCTCGTTCCATGCTTGAACACAGACATGTTTCGAAGCGTTTTTGGGCAGAAGCAGTTAATACTGCAGTTTATCTGTTGAACCGGTCACCCATAGTAGCGGTCAAAGGTAAAACTCCGGAAGAGGCCTGGTCAGGTCGCAAGCCCAGAATCAATCACCTGAAGGTTTTTGGCTCTCTTGCTTTTGTTTGGATCCGTGATGCTTCACGCACCAAGTTGGATGCCAAGAGTCAGAAACTGATGCTTGTTGGATATAGCAGTCTTCACAAAGCCTACCGCCTTATTGATGTTGAGACATCTCGTTTCATATACAGCCGCGATGTAGTCTTTGATGAGCAGCGAGGACCATTCATGCCTGTTTCTCCTGTTCCTGATCCAACAGACCAGCCTATGCAGGTTCATGATTTGGGAGTTTGGCTTCCATTAGGTCCACCTGATGGGAGGGCTCCAGTAGCTCCTACAGCTCCAGTCTTGCCAGTGATACCTGTACAGACACCTCCGGCTTCTCCTGCAGGATCACCTCGTTTTGAAGATGCTTCACCTGAGTTTGATCCAGATTCTTTTGATGAGGATCCTGCTGATCAAGCATCTCCTAGTACTACTGTTGGTCATTCTCCTCTCCGGCCTAAGTGGTGGTCTAAGACACTTGCTGATCTTCATGATGATGAGCTCATTGATGGGAGAACTGCTCGAAAAAAGAGCAAAACTACAAATTTTGTTAACTTTGCTCTTATGGCCAACATTCACAGTGTGTTTGAACCTCAAACATATTCCGAGGCTAACGGAATTCCAGAGTGGGAACAGGCCATGCAATCTGAACATCAGAGCCTGCTGAAGAACAACGCTTGGGTCCTTTCTGATCTTCCCCCAGGGAAGAAACCCATTAGCTGCAAATGGGTCTACAAAATCAAATACAAATCAGATGGTACTTTGGATAAGTACAAAGCTCGTTTAGTGGCAAAGGGCTTTTCTCAGCGTCAGGGCATTGATTATGAGGAGACCTTTGCTCCTACTGCAAAGATGAGCACCATCAGATTAGTCCTAGCCATGGCAGCACAGTTTGGCTAGAAGGTCCATCAGATGAACGTAAAGAGTGCTTTCCTGAATGGTGATCTCCATGAAGAGGTCTACATGACGCAGCCTCCTGGTTTCAAGGTTGCTGGTAAAGACCATCAGGTTCTCAGATTGGTAAAAGCTCTCTACGGTTTGAAGCAGGCCCCTCGGGCATGGTACATCAAGATTGATACGTACATCAGTGATCAAGGCTTCAAGAGGAGTTCTTCAGACTCAAATCTGTACATTGAGACTACTGACAGTGACATCATCCTTCTGGTTATCTATGTGGATGATTTGATCATCACTGGCAGTTCGGCATCTTTGATTTAGGGAATCAAACAACACTTATGCCAGTCTTTTGATATGACTGACCTTGGGCTCATGCATTATTGCTTAGGTGTTGAAGTTTGGCAACAGTCTTCTGGTATATTCATCTCTCAGTCCAAATATGCCAGGGCCTTGTTAGAAAAATTCCGAATGTAGGATTGCAAACCTGCATCTACACGTATGGAGAAAGGTCTCAAGTTATCAGCCAAGTCTGATTCTCCTTCCGTTGATGATACTACGTATAGGCAACTAGTAGGCAGCCTCATCTACCTATCTGCTACTAGGCCTGATATTAGCTTCGCAGTCAGCTATATTTCACGCTTTATGACAGCTCCTAAGGCTGATCATTGGATGGCAGCAAAGCGTGTGCTTCGTTATGTGAAGGGCACTTCTGATTATGGACTTAAGTATTCTCGGAGTTCTAATCCTAAACTTAGAGGGTTCACAGATTCAGATTGGGCAGGCTCTGTTGATGATAAAAAGTCAACATCTGGATATGTGTTCAGTTTGGGATCCGGTGCAGTCACATGGACCAGCAAGAAGCAGCAGGCAGTTTCTCTCTCTTCTACAGAGGCTGAATACAGAGGGACTGTTAAGGCAGGATGTGAAACTGTCTGGCTTCGTCGGATGCTTGGGGATATGCAGATGTCACCAGCAGGACCGACTACTCCGTTTGTTGATAACGAAGGCGTTATCAAGTTAGCACGGAATCCAGTCTTCCATGAACGAACCAAGCATGTGGATGTTCATTGTCATTACATACGACAGCTGGTTGAAGACGGGACTATAGATCTGCAGTATGTTCCTACCACAGATCAAACTGCAGACATTCTCACCAAGCCTCTTGGTCCTGATAAGTTTGTCAAATTCAGAGGACAGCTTGGTGTGTTAGATAGATTAACCATTAAAGGAGGGTATTACAATAATAGATAAGATGTCTATTATTAGTTAATGGTTATCTTGTAAATATCTTTAGCTTTAGTTTGCTTTCGTTTTTTGCTTTCTCTGGAATAGAATGTTTCTATTCTTTACGATCGTTTCCTAAGGAAACATCGTCTCATTCTTTTGTATAAATTGACCTTTCGGTCTCTGTTAATAACAAGCAAGTATTTACCAATTACCTCGTAATAGTTTCTGCTCCCAAGAAACTACATTATTGCGTTGATATCTTTCAAATTAGTGCTGAGAAGTCACAGGTTTACTGCCAATATATCGGCTATTTATCGCGATAAGTAAGGAACTTATCATGCAGCTGAGGTCTGCATAACAGTTAATACAAGACAGCCCAGCATAGGGCCAAATCGCTCTTTTGGTGCGCCAATTGAGGTTTGGAGAGGTTAGAAAGGTTTTGGAGGAGAAAGGTCATCATTTGGAATGTTTGATATTGTACTTGCCGTTTGTATTTGCTTGTACTTTTACAAAGACAATTTGCTATTTTTAGTTTGCTTCAGAGATCAGACTATCAGACTATGGGCTCCAGCCATCAACATTCCACATGATTATGCGATTTTGTTACATATTTGCATTTATATATATCTAGATCAGCTTGTTTGGTTTGTTTACTCATTTACTAACTCATTAGATGCATTTCCTTATAGAATTTCGCAAAAAACGTGCATTTCTAAGTAAATTTAAGCGATTTTTTAAGTTCCAGAGAAATTCCCTGAAATGTTTTTATCTCTGATATTTACCCATTTTTTTTTGCCCTCGGCAATAGTTGTCAATAATGATATTCTGAACTATGCCTTAGGCGACTTAAACGACCATTATGGGTAAATACTACAATATCATTCTAATATAAATATATATCTGCCTTTGACAAAACTTGTCTATTCAGGGCAGATTATCTTAGGAATAATGTGTTAGTCTTGCTGCTAATTCCTTAGCTTAAATATAATAAGACTTATTCAGCAAAGTTCAAGGTTTCCAGTGGTTGATCAAAGATTCATCTCCACCTTTGGGGAAGAATTTGATAATTTCTCTATTAAATTCTTTACAGAGGGAACGTAGTTGAATGGTTTCCATATAGAAACCCAGAAGTTTAGCATATATCCAGTTAAGTTTGGCTTTTTAAAACTCTACAGGAAGACCATCAATATCTGGGGATTTACCATACTTGAGGGATTGCACAATAGACCAAATTTCATCCTAAAGAAATGCCTCTTTCAAGATTAGAGGCACCAGATTTGTTTTAATTCGTGGAAATAAATCTGCTTTAAGTAAGTCTAGGTTTCTCGGCTTTATAATTGTCACATCTACAGGTGAACAAATTCCTAGAAAAAGAGATGAATGTTGTTCTCATTTCATCAATTTTATCAGTTGAATTCCCTGCAATATCAATTGGCCTTATATGATCCTAGATAAATTCAGGTCTTGGCAAGCTGAAAAATTCTTCAGTCCTTTTAGCACCACATTTGATCCAGATGAAGTTTGGATCTAATTTTTTCTCTTTGAGAAATATAGTTCTTATGGCATCTTTACATACGTTTAGCAAAGGCCAGGAAACCTTAGAGTAAGCTATAATTGGATTATATTGTAATTTCTGTTCGAGTCTCACCATTTATTCCTCAAAGATTCTACATCTTTCATTGCCCAAATAAATTAATAATGTTCAAACTACAAATACTGTTTTTTCAAGTTCCTTTATAAGACTGACAATTCAATCTGAATTACTCAATATTTTCTTCAGGATGTGTTTTTTCATCCCCCCAAATCTCCATAATTTTTTTTGTAAGCTATTATTTATACTGTGCATGGTGACACTCTTACTACATTGTTATCAACTTATGATCAAGCATAAAAGAAGCTCCTAAAAGGACCTATCTAATCTGGATTACAACCTTTTATATCCCTTTTTTATTACTACACCAAGTAAGCTTGATATACCTACAGCCTTTTTCATTATGTTCAAGAGGGTCAGACAAGCGAAGGACCCTTTTCATTTTAGTCTAAAAAGTAAGTGCATTCTGTTACAACAAGATTTATCTTTTTTTTTCTATCATATTGATGTCCTCACCAGAATCCAAGGAACTTTAGGAAGTTTATAGGTTAACAAATTCCACACCTCTGGCCCATCAAGAATCCAAGGAACTTTAGGAAGGTTAGAGGCTAATTGACTCCTCTCCTCTATGCTCTATCTATTCTCTATAATAGCCATTACCAAAATATAAAGAACAGATCCCAAATTTATAACCTTGACACCTCAATAATGACCCACATGGCTCTGTTACATGGGGAGCAGCCAATGTCAACAACCCAAGACAACAAAATAGCATACCCCCTTTTCTTTGTATAATATATATTTAGAAAAGATGACATTTTTCAAAATAAATTCCAGAGTACACTCCAAAGAAAAGCTAGCAATCTTTACTTGCTAAAACATATTAAACCCAAATTGTCTCTTGAGTTGCAAAATGTTTAAATGAGTAACAATCGACCAAGGCCTTTGACATTTCAACCAACAGAATTTATCTTCATTTATGGGGCAGAAGAGGAGAGGATTTGGCATCCTTATGTATTGTTTCAAAGTAACTCACCATTTTTTCCTCTTTAACTATTTTGACCAGATTCTGTGTTATGATGTTAGATTTAGAGGGTTTCCTCTTTTATATCTCATCTATCTCTATGAGTTTATTATTCTTCTAATTTTCTTCATTATCATCACATTTCATGCAGCTTATTTTATTCTTAGATTCCTCTTAAAAGTGTGTTTTTCTAAGGTAGGTGTTTGCCTTTTAGACTCCCCATAAATATAATATGATTTTGTTCAGACTGCTCAACAGAAGCTGCAGTTCTTTAAAGTATGTGCTTACCTTGCCTGCATTTTATCCTGTTCTTGACAAAAAATTGAGTCTTTAGAATGTATGAGAATTCTAGGGTTAGGCCATTACATTTTTACTTTGAAATAGGACAATTTTTTCTTTGATGGTCATTCTTTTTACAAAGAAAAAAGGTGTTTCCCAATTGAATTAATTTACGCTGAATAACCCTATGTCCAATTGGAAGAATAAATCTTCTGCCAGGTTTGCAGAAATTAGAACCCTAGCATCTAGGTAAGCTAGGGTTAAATTAATTTCATGTGCAAAACTTCACCAAACAATTTCAAAGAAAATGAGGTTAATGACCAATGCTAGAACACTCGGTACCTGAAGCCATTTGAGCATCATACTTATGATGACTGACATCACAAGGAGTCGGCTCAAGCTTTCAATACAATGCCCTAAAAACAAATGTTTCCATATTCCAAAAAGCCCTGTTTAACACCTTCTCTTGTAATTTTAGAAATCTTAAAGGATCACAATCAATAAGCCAAGTTGCTTCATTCTATAGTATGTCATATAAATACCCAGTTACTCCCCATACTAAGGGTATCCAGTAATCAAAGAATCTTCTAGAAAATAGACAAAGAACATAGTCACAATTTTCAATCTTTCTTCTGCTCTCCTAATCACATCTTTCATATTTAGATTTGTAGAAAAGTTTATTTTATTTGTAAATCTTGGCTAATATTTTAATTAGAAATTGGCATAAGCTGGATGAAGTTGTGTATAGTTTGTGAAAGAAACTCTATGTTTGAAGAAGTGGTATTTTTTATTGATTATTAAATAAGGTAGAACATGGCCTTAATTTTGGCTTCTTCCCAAGGCAAACTGACAAAATTTATTGAGTGCAGTGGTCAGTCCACAATGTAGTATATGATGTATTACTTCGATAATTGACATGTTTTATTTCCTCTTCAGTTATCCTCAGCGAGTCTCAAAAGTTAAAGCATTGGTGCGATTCATGTTTCACAATCCTGAAGATGTTAGATGGTTCAAGGTAGGGGGAGCAACACAAAACTCTTCTCTACAATCCATTCAAAATGAATGCTGAGCACAATCTTAATTGCTTCAATGTATAGATACATATTTTGTATGCTCTCTTGTTACTTAAAAATGCTTTATCATTTGGAGTCGGGACAACATTGAACTGAATTCATGGTGAACACTGCAGCCTGTGGAATTATGGACAAAATATGGTCGGCATGGTCGAATTAAGGAACCCGTTGGTACACATGGTATGTATTTGAATTGCCAAGATAAACAAAAGTGCATGTTATATTGTTAGATCACTGGTCTACCTAGTTTCACTCAAAAATAATTTTAATGTTTGTAGGGAATCATTTGTTAACTTGAAGACAATTCTTACTCTTAAAACATGAAAGTATTTTCTTATTAATTTATTCAAAAGATACAAATTGCCAAGAAATAAAGCTGTGGCTTTTGACTAAAATCCTCTCTTTTCCCATTCCTATCTACTGTTAGGACTGCCCTAGTTACCAAGTTTGTTGAGATCTAGCCCTTATCCTGCTTGGTCCTGAATTTTCAAACGTACGTAATCAGTGCGATCTGATCTTTACAATTTTTTTAATTTTTTAATTTTTTAAATAAAATGGTTTCTGTGCTAAAAATTATGAAATATGTGTTACAATAGAATATGATGCGTTTTCACATGTTTATGAAATTCAGAAATACTATATGTTATATATAGTTTTGCAACATCTATGATGTTAATATCTTATGGTATACAATAAATAATAGTACATATTAAGGTATTATATTCCATATGTAATAAAATACCTTAATATGTACTATTATTAACAATATCAAATATTTATGTTAATGCATTTTCTTTTCTTTTTTCAAACCAGACTTTTCAAAGTGATTTTGGAATTCTGCAATTTCTGAAATTTCAAAAATGTCCAATGTAATATAAATTTGGATCCTCAACCCTTGTAGTGTCAATCAATGTTTTATGCTGGTTCTTTCGGACACTGTTTTCCTGGTCTTATTGGTGATCAACTGTTTGTATTTCTGGTGCTAACAACAGTTTATTAAAGTGTTTGCTTTTTTTTCTTGGATCTTGAAGCCTGCAGATTACTTATAAAACCATTGAACATTCCTAGTTTGATCAATGTCTATGGCTGTTTGTAACCTTTTTCTCTGTTGTGATTAACCATATCAACTAATTGCAAGAGCATGCCAATAATCATTGAACATTAAAACAAATAGGATAGATAACTTACATCATGCAATAGTAACAGTTTTAAAACATTCACATGAATCGTGCCACATGGCATAAGTTAATTTTAAGTTGAAACATATATTTAGAGTTCACTGGTTATTGCACATTTTATTTGGCTCAATGGCATTTTTCGTAGTTTTGGTGATTTTTATTGAAAATTTGGAGATCATTAGTATTCACCGTGTTCTTATTTTTTGATAACCCCTCATTGTAAATTTATAGCTTGGCATCTGTCAAAAAAGAAAATAATATCTCACATCTATCATTTTTGTCGTATTTTCATTTATGAAATTCATTGTCCTTTTAGTCAAATTTAAAATAAATTTCTGTCCTGAGGTAAGACAATGCCAGAGGTATTTTGATCTTAAGTTTATAGGTTTTTGTGTCTGGCAAACATGATTACCCTTGTAAATCATTTAAATGTTCTATAAATAATGAAAACCAATAGACTTATATCTTGTCAAATGCTCAAGAGGCAAAACTAATGGGCTATTTCCTCTTCCAGGAGGATTTCTTTTGTTTGATTGTCACCCAAATTTAGCTGCCCATTATGTTTGCTTTTCTATATCTAGTAGTATTCTTGAAATACTGTGAATGTTCTTTACAGGGACAATGAAGTGCATTTTCGATGGCGTTCTTCAGCAGCGGGATACAGTTTGTCTTAGTTTGTATAAACGAGCTTATCCTAAATGGACGGAGCAACACTTGTAATTGTGATAGAATTACAGGTTTTGGTTTTGTTTCTATAGTTAACATTGTATAGCCTATCTCAGCCGTTATTAGTTAGAATGCTGCTGAAATGGGCATGTGTTGATTTATTTAATCAAAGCATGGCCAACATGGTCAAATTCATGAAGGAAGATATGTTTTGGCTTCAACTTGGGAATGTGGTCAAAGTGTGGCTTGTAGGGTTGGTATGGGAAAGAGTATTTTCTCTCCTCGGATAAAGAGGTGCTTAAAATGCATCCAAATAATTTTGGCTTCAACTGCGGGAATTTTTTTATCTATGTATTATAGAGAAGTGATTATTCTTACCAAATATGCTTAAGCTATTTGTGTTACCAGTCTTTATTCTGCTAACGAGTCCAGGTATGGTTTCTGAAAATTATTTTTGTCTCAAGTCCGGATCAACTATTGCATTTGATTCAATGCCCTGATATATTTAGTTTCTTGTGTTCCATTGACATGAATAAATTAACTTACAATAACTGTTTTTATTTGTTGCTAAAAAATTGAGACAATCTAAACTTACCTGTAGTTGAGACAATCTAATGCTGACTTCAGAATCGGCAGTCACAGAATATTTTGTAAAATTCCTTAAATTTATGTGACTTTAAGTATCCATCTGTATCAGAAACCAGTGCCAATTAATGGTCAGGGCTGATATTAATGGCCCGGAAAAGATAAACTTCAAAATGATGTCTTCGTTGACATTTTGGGCAATGTTGTAGGCTATTTAATTCACCACCAGTAAAATTTTAGGACACCAACCTAATAAGGTTTTGTTAATAGCCATTAATTTTATTTTTTGATAGGGTTTGGTTATTTTGTGAAGAGTTGTTTAATTATCAATGAATTTTGAGATGTCTTTTGGGTTGTTATTCTTATGCTAGGTTATGTGCTATGTTTCAAATGATCAGTAATATAATTCAAAAATTAAGATGATCATATTATCATATAGGAAGATTTTGTGCCATTTATAGTGAGCTAATCTACGATGCAAAAGGCAAATTGTGTTCTAAAGTACCAATGTTTACTTTGAAATATTCAACAATATTATATTAATAAGTAGGAGATATTTTCCACAGCAAGTCAAATTACGATATTGCTATCAGTATTTAACTGTGTAGTTTCTGAATTAAACTCATTGACCCATGTTTCATGTGTAGTGTGATGTGATGGGTGACCTCTCGGGAAATCTCGACGCTTGACCTATGTGAGCATCACCTAGATCCAATGAGTGCTAAGTGTCCATTATTCTCATGAGAGATGGATTTGTGTGAATCACTACTCGTTAAACATGGATCAATGAGTTTGACTCAGAAACTGCACAGTTAAATCCTGATAGCAATATCATATTATATTAATCAAAATATAAGTGAGTACATGTGAAGATTACAATGATATGCAATTGGTTAGTATAAGCAGCCTTATGAGTGGAACTGGTTGTAAGGCATGAATTATGGAAGTATTAAGAACACATTATTGTGCTAGAGGGAGGAGGGCGATTGTTGACCACTAACAAGAAGTTACCAATAGCTTGTAATGACTCTTCCTTGGGAAGTTCAAACTACAATAAAGGTTGGTCTATAATCAAGGGTTCTTGTAGGTTAGCAAAGAGATTAGGGGACCAAATTGGGATTAGTGGAGCCTTGTAAAGAGTTTTATGAACCTTTCCAAATATGCAATGCAATTCAAAAACTTTTAGGAGATTGGGAGATGGTATATGAGGCATTCAAAGTTATTCTAGATGGTTTGAGATAATTTCCTAAATTTTAGGAAGGGTTTGTTTTTTAAGGACTAGCAATGACCTTGCTATACTAGTGACAACACTTGGTGTTTTTATTTGGAGTTAAAATGATGGATTTTGAAATTAATTTTAAATTATAAAGCTATTTAATTAGATCACCTATAATATAATAAGATGTTATAGAGTGGGCCCCATGACATGCATCCTTTGAAGACAATGTTGTTTTAAAAGGTGGCCATTGGATTCTAACTAGTTGAAATCTCTAGGAGGGAAATTTTTTTTAAAATTTATGTATTTTAAATAGATGGAACACTAAGAGGAGCACTTAGGATTTCAATTGAATAAAGAAGCATGTGGAGGCTCATTTTGGCATTCAAACATTCATACAACAATAATTTGAAATTGAGCTTTGAGGAAGAGTTTCAATAGCATATTAGACTTCTAGGAATATATCTCCTTGGAGAATTGTGAATTGAATGAAGACGTAGTTATGTATTGAGGGTATTCCATACATGGTTTCTATTTGCACTTCAGTGGATTATTCACAAGGTTTCAATAATACAAGTTAGATTGTTGGATTTGAATATGGAATTTAGTATTCAATTTCCAATAGCAACACTCCAAATAAAATTGGTGAAATTGTTGCTAATGTGTAGAAGTTCACGTCAAAATTGAGGAGATAGACTTGGAGTGAAATTAGATTGAGAATACAAATTGTAGATTCAGATTTGAAGCATTTGATCATTGAATAATTCGTAGATTAGTCTACAAGAAAATCGTCCCAGGAGGAAGTGCACATCACAACTTGGAAATTAGGGTTTGTCGGTGATTTCATCATTCATAAACGTTATATGGATTTGGTGTTGTTTGTTCCTTGTAGTAAGACTTGAATTTTGAAATTAAATCCCCACTTTGATTAGTGTTGGAATTTTAGGTATGAGATTGTTGTTTATGGGTGTTTCCAATATTCGATTTGGATTTGTAGTTCTTAATTAATCAGGTACATAAATGTGTATTAGACTTGCATATTTATTTTACTTTGGGTTTCATGACTTGTTTCATAGCATATGCTTTATGCTTGCACATTCAATTATCATTGGAATCAAGAAAACAAAAATAATTTTAAGCCTACATAGAAATTGTGATCTCTTATTAATTAAAATTTAAAAAAAAACAATGTCGGCTTTGAAAGGGATCTTTCAGTGGTATCAAAGCCATGATCCTTCCAACCTTAGGATATGTGATTATGTTTATGTATCATAGAAGGATTGAGTTGTACAAATATTATCCTCAAGAGTACAAGAGGAATTTAATTTTGATATAGATGATCTAACAGGTGTAGTTATGAGTGAGATGTGATGGTAATAGGAGTCCCTACCTACAAGATAGACAAAACTAGCAAGATGATCTAGATTGTGAGATTTTTTGAACTCTTGCTAATACACAATGATTGATTGCGTAGGCCTTAGAGCAAATAAGTGGAACCCTTGGTAAATTTGATATGGATCACCCTAGGGATATGTGTGATATATTAGTATTAGTTGTATGGAGTCGTGGGAGTGTAGAGCCCCATCTTGTTGGATAGTGCATTTGATTATCCTTTGTGTCGTAAGACACGTACTTGGATAGTTGACAAGCCTATGCAACCCATCTTTTGCCAAATAAGAACCACAATCAATTGGCCCACTTGAGGGTGTAGAGTTTTAGATGTTATGGCAACTAGTGATGAGTGGGCACACCTTCTAGAGTATGTAGGAGAAGCTTTTCCTCTACATCAATATTATGCACAATGTGGAGATAGTATGAGGAATTGTGGTGTATGTGGCCTAGATAGTAGCATAATGATGACCTTTTAGAGCTATTAACAAGCTCGCTCTATCTTCCTTGATGGTGGTGGGGAGATTAGTGCACGAGCTTGGGTGCAAAAGCTTGACATCTACCTTTCACTTAAGTTGATGTAATGTCCCTACTATTAGAGTTAGCTTGGGATAATTATTAACTAGAAAATAGATGTTATAATTAAAGAATAACAAGATTAAAACATTCAACCCTTCATCCTAACCCCAACCTTAAAAACGTCTCTAGATCGAGTTTCCTAACCCTTAATTGTTCAATCGTATTCTCTAGAGTGTTCTCCTTAAGGTTCACATATGTATGTGTTGACACATCAGAATATTTTGTCCATTATGTCTATCTCAGACATGTCAGTTAGATGGAGATTATATCAATCTCACATACCAACATTATAGAGATTATATCCATTTAAATGGTGTCAGCCAAATGGGAATTGTGTCTCTCTGTTATATAGACACTAATTATCCATCTTTGTTGTGTTAGCCAAATAGGTAATTACACCCATCTTTGATACTAACACTGAGAGCTTGTAGTCCATATCCATCATGTTGGCCAAATGGTAATTTCACCCATCTTTGTTACTAATACTAGAAGTTTTAGTTCCATCTCTATCATATCAGCCAAATAGGAATTTCACCCATTTTTTATACTGATATGAAGAGCTTGAGATCAAACCTTTTTTCACCATAAGAACTATTATTAATCTATCATATAATATCAAATATATTTTTATAAATATTACATCTTTTTAATATATATATATGTATACATGTATATACATATATTTGACTGTATATATATATATACCATGTAATTATGATATCTATTTAATTATTCTAAAGAAAGGAGGGAATTATAAAAGAAAATGATAACATACCTTTAATAATTAATGTAAGGTTTAATGTCCTTCATTGACCACATTGTTTCTTCCTCCCCTATGTAAGTTGTCATCTTTATGCAATAAACAATACCTCCCCTTAACTTGAGTTCATAGCTCTTAATATTTTGTCCAATTACAAAATCCTTGACATCCTAAGATGTAACTATCCTCTGGCCCTAGAATTTCGGCTTTTATATCCTTACTTAGCCTTTATTAGTCGATTAGGCTATTTACGAGGAGATTCTCGACCGGGAATTGTCTTGTCCACGTCGGAATCTCGTTTTGTACCTGACAGGATTTTATTTCTGATGCAGTTGAGTGCATGGCACAAAGGTAACGGGAAAGGGGGATGTGAGCACCTAGTAGCTTCCGTGGTCGACTGATGTTGCTCGCGTAGGAGGATAAACATCACACCACTACCGTCTAGGGATTTACCGCCACCGGCTGTAAGAGCACATCTACCAGTGAGATTAGTTTTTGTAAACAATTCTCTTTGTTGAACGTGTGTTTTCCATTGTGTCTTTCCTAATTATGGTTGTATTCGTGCTTGCAGGAAGGGGGCGAGAGGTTGCAGAAAGGCTCCTATAAATGTGGAACCATGTTACAGAGCGAGTTTGGTGTTTCTCTACCTTACCTTCACCCATTCCGTTAACAACAAAACCTTCTATATTTATTAATTATAAGTCAAGTAATATTTTGAATCATAACGGTTCTAGAATTTATTCTTTAGTCATCTATTTTTTTCTTCCAGATGTGCTTTACCTGTTGCAGGTATTTCTATAAATTAGAATTTTCTGAATGTAATTTTTTGACATCTCCGGTAAAACTGAATCTTGTTTGGGATCCTCTTGGGTGATGGAGTTAAACAAACCCCCCAGTTACTCTCGCCTGTATGTGTTGCGCCCCAGTCTGTTGCACATTTGGACGATATTGTTAAAAATAATGTTTATTATAGTAGCTGGGCATTTAATGCACAGTCCAGAACTTTCTACTTGCTTCTTGGAGCCTCTCTCTTTGTGCAAAATGTGAATTTAAAATTATGTAGAAATCTCTAGAGTGCTTCCTTTCTTGAAGCTTCTCAAGAACCCTCTAGAAATATGTATGAGCTCTATAAATAGAGCATTCCTCTCAGCTGTAATAATAAGAAGAAACTTTATAGCTCTTTGATATATTTGAGTTTTGCTGCTCTGTTTTTAAGCTCTGTTTTTAAGCTCTGTTTTTATGCTCTGTTTTTTATTCTTTGTGCTGCTGTTTTAATTCATCATGGTATCAGAGCACTTTCAGTTCTTTGGGCTGTGAATATATGATGCTTTTGGAATGAATATATGTGTTTTCTTTGTGTGAATCTTTACATTTGCAGGCTGTAACTAAGGAGTGAACAGCAGTTTGGTTTGGGACAAAAAAACTACATCAAAAGAAGGATATTGCAGCAAAAGAAAAAGTTTTTTCTTCAACAAATTGGTGAGATTTTTTCAATTTCAAGCTTGGGTGTTCAAGTTTTTAAATATCTTTCATTCTCATCCAAAAAAAGGGGAGAGAATTTAACAATGGAATCACTTGGTGTGACTTTGCCTACAGTTAAATTAAATGGAAAAAATTATTATGATTGGGTATCTCATGTTGAAATCACTCTAACCCTTCAAAATTGTTATGATATTGTGACTGGTAGTGAACAAAGGCCTACGAATCCAGGAAATGATCAAGATAATTGGGATAAAAGGGACAAAAGGGCAGCAGCACTAATCAAGCTTACACTTTCAGAAGAAGTTTTTCCAGAAGTTCGTAATGAGAGAAGTGGAGTCAAAGTTTGGGAGATTTTGAAAGATTTATATCAAAATTCAGGTGATGTATGGATCTTATCTCTCACAACTGAATTATACAATTTGAAATTATCAAGCTCACAAGAGATAGTCCCACATTTAAGTAAGTTAAAGGAAAAGAAAAATGAGCTTGCTTCTCTTGGAAAAGATATAGATGATAAAGATTTTGTGCAAATTATATTACAAAGTCTTCCAGGATCTTATCAATCATTTATAAGGGGTTTAGATACTGCAGATAAATTAAAAAGTATTAAATCAGAAGAATTGTGTGCTAAGTTGGTTCAAGAAGAGAAAAGACAAGTTAAAGAAAAAGAATCATTTGATGGTGAATCTCAAGCATTTGTAATGAAAGGAAAACAATATTATAAGAAGTCACAAGAAAATGAATCTAAAGAAAGAAATTGGAAGAATGAAAATAAGAGTATTTCATATATAGATCATAATAGAAGTAAATGGAAATGTCATTATTGTGGTAAAATGGGTCATAAAGCAAATGAATGTTTCAAGAAGAAAAGAGATGTAGAAAAGAAAGTAAATAATTATCCAAAATTAGGAGATTCTAAAAGAAATGCATTTTGTGTTGCACTTAAAGAAAATAATACTTTCAAAGAAGATTGGGTTATTGATTCTGGTGCTACACAACACATGTCTCATAATGAGAATCAATTTGAATCAATAAGTGAAAATAATATAGAGAAAATATATTTGGGGGATAATAGTGCTTTAGAAGTTAAAGGGACTGGTAATGTCAAAATTGATAATGGTTTGTTCAAAAATGTGAAATTAGTCCCTGAATTAAAAACAAATCTGCTTTCAGTATCTCAAATTGCAAGTCAAGGACATAAAATAGAATTCTACAATGATAAGTGCTTAATCAAGGATGTCAATGATAATTATAGAGTCATTGCAATTGGTAAAATGGAGAATGGATTATATAAATTTCAAGAATTTACCTCTAAATGTGGAGATAAACATATGTGTGCTATTGCTCAATATGATGATATGAGCAGGTTATGGCATAAGCGTTTGGGGCACATCAATTTTCAAAGTCTCAAGCTTATGGAGAAATTACAAATGGTGCATGGGCTGCCAAAGATATCATTAAGCCCTAAGGTGTGTGAAGGATGTGCAATGGGAAAACAACATGTGGAAAGTTTCCCTCAAGGTAAATCATGGAGAGCAAAAACTCCTCTACATTTAGTCCATAGTGATGTAATGGGTCCTTTCAAAAACATCATCAATTGGAGGATCAAGGTATGCCCTCACTTTTATAGATGATTATAGTAGAAGAATTTCGGTGTATTTTCTACAAAAGAAAGATGAAGTGTTTCAAAAGTTTAAAGAGTTTAAAGCTTTGACTGAAAAACAAAGTGGAAAGTACTTAAAGATACTAAGAACTGATAGAGGGACTGAATACATGAATAAAGCTCTTTTAGATTTTTGTAAAGAACATGGCATTAAAAAAGAATCAACTGTCTCTTATTCACCCCAACAAAATGGTGTTACTGAAAGGAAAAATAGAACTATAATAGAAATGGCTAGGTGCATGCTTCATTCTAGAAATCTAGAAGCTAAATTTTGGGCTGAAGCAGTTCATACTGTCGTATATATCTTGAATAGAACACCTACTAAGGCAGTTTTGAACATAACACCGGAAGAGGCATGGAGTGGAAGAAAGCCTACAGTATCTCATTTTAGAATTTTTGGTTGTAAAGCATATGCTCACATTCCTGATGAAAGGAGGAGCAAACTTGAAAGGAAAAGCGAGAAGTGCATAATGGTTGGATATAGTGAGGAATCGAAAGGATATAGGTTATACAATCCTAGAACTAATGAAATCTATATTAAAAGAAATGTATGGTTTGATGAAGATGTTAAGAATGATAATTCTCCAACATTATCTTTCTTTCCAATTTTGATTGATGAAGAAAATTCTACTTCTACCAATAGTCAAAGTCAAGGTGTGCAAACCACTACATGGGATGAGACTCAAGAAAGTGATAATGAAAATCCAAAAAAATTTAGAAGCATCAAAGAAATTTATCAAGAAGGTCCTAGATATATATTTGCTAACTATGCTCTTATGACTAAGGTGATGCAGGTTGACACTCCAAACACATATGAAGAAGCAAAAGGAAAAGAAAAATGGGAAGAAGCTATGCAAGAAGAATACAATTCTTTGATGAAGAATGGAACATGGGAACTAACAACACTTCCAGAAGGCAAAAATGTGGTTGGTTGCAAGTGGACCTATAGAACCAAATTCACATCAGATGGAGCTATTGAAAAATACAAAGCAAGGTTAGTGGCTAAAGGTTTCTCACAAGAAGAAGGTATAGACTATACTGAAACCTTTGCTCCAGTAGCTAAGATGACTTCCATTCGTACAATAGTTGCTTTAGCTGCAAAGTTTGGTTGGAAAATTTTTCAAATGGATGTAAAAAGTGCATTTTTGCATGGTGACTTAAAAGAAGAAATTTATATGCAACAACCACCAGGATTTATTAAGTATGGAGAAGAGAATTTGGTGTGTAGATTAATAAAATCACTCTATGGTCTCAAACAAGCACCAAGGGAATGGTACTCAAAAATTAATAAGTACTTCCTAGAAGTTGGATTTAAAAGAAGTAATGCTGATCCAGATGTGTATGTAAAATATTGTGATAATAAGGTTGTTATCATTGTATTGTATGTGGATGACTTGATTATTACAGGAAATCACGCACATGATATTGAGATAACTAAAAATCAACTCAAACAAGCTTTCGAAATAACTGATTTAGGACTAATGCACTATTTTTTGGGTATGCAAGTATGGCAAGAAGAAGGAAGAATCATGCTCTCTCAAACTAAATATGCTCTTGATGTACTTAAAAAATTCAATATGAGTGATTGTAAACCATGTAATACACCATGTGAAATAGGAGTAAAGTTAGGTGCTAACTCTACTCAAAAGAAAGTGGATGGAAAATTATATAGGCAGCTTGTTGGAAATCTTTTGTATCTTACTATAACTAGACCAGATATTGCATATGCAGTTGGTATTGTATCGAGATACATGGCAGATCCACACATTGAACACTGGAAAGCGGCTAAAAGAATATTGAGATATATTAAGGGTACTTACCAGCTTGGCATTGAATACAAATATGGAGGAGAACCTACTTTAGTTGGATATACAGATTCTGATTATGCAGGTGACATTGATGATAGAAAGTCAACTTCAGGATATATCTTCCATCTTGGATCGGGACCGATTTCGTGGAGTAGCAAGAAGCAATCAACAGTGTCACTCTCATCTACAGAAGCTGAATATATTGGTTTATCAAAGGCATCTCAAGAAGCATTATGGCTTAGAAGGTTACTTGAAGAATTGCATCATCCACAAGACTCTCCAACAACAATATTTTGTGATAATCAAAGTACTATCAAGCTAGCAAAAAATCCAGTATATCATGCAAGGTCCAAGCATATAGAAGTGCATCATCATTTTGTTCGAGATCTAATTGAAAGACAAGAGGTGGAGCTTCAATTTTGCGGAACAGAAGATCAACTTGCTGATATATTTACAAAAGCATTGTCTATTGTAAAATCTACGAAATTTAGAAATCTATTGCAGCTCAAAGATGTTCCTACTCTCTCCAAATAAACATTATGGGGGGGTGTTAAAAATAATGTTTATTATAGTAGCTGGGCATTTAATGCACAGTCCAGAACTTTCTACTTGCTTCTTGGAGCCTCTCTCTTTGTGCAAAATGTGAATTTAAAATTATGTAGAAATCTCTAGAGTGCTTCCTTTCTTGAAGCTTCTCAAGAACCCTCTAGAAATATGTATGAGCTCTATAAATAGAGCATTCCTCTCAGCTGTAATAATAAGAAGAAACTTTATAGCTCTTTGATATATTTGAGTTTTGCTGCTCTGTTTTTAAGCTCTGTTTTTTATTCTTTGTGTTGCTGTTTTAATTCATCAGATATTGACTGCTCTCTGAATCGTTTTCACCTTTGGCTATAATTTGTTTTATTCTATTAATTGTATTTAATAGTGTTGATAATAATACTAGTTTTTGCTTTTGCAAGTATCGAATACTGAGATGATTCTATTAGAGTTTTCACAATTGTAGTTTAAATTTATGGCTCTGCCCTTAATTCTCTTTCTGTGGCCCACAATTTGTTATCACTCCTGTAGTTCTTAGATGTTGAGTGAAGTTGACTACTACTATAAAGTAGGGCACCGCTCATCGTTTAATTTTCTAATGATATGTTCAAGATCTTAGTTTCTATCTTGATTGGATATTTTTTCACAAAACTAAGATTTGCTTCCTCATAGAGAAAGGTTTGGTTCAGACTCCTGTCTCCTAGAGTGACAATTTCACATATACAGGTTACTGATAGCCCTAGGGAATTCATTTTAGACCACAGTATTCATGTAATGTCTCGTTAGCTATCCGAGGAGATCGTTTGTAGTCATATAAGAATCTAAATCACAATACTACCTATTCAGTCCAATTGGTGTGGTGAAAATGGTGTTATGTGCTTGCTCGAATGAGATGGACTCAGAACTCCAAGAATCAATCACTTTTGTTTGGTTGTTTATCCTACTATGGTAAGCAGAATCTAGTCCACTGTCACCTACACACACAATTGTCAGATGACAAGCAGTTGAGCTCAACTCTTTCAAGGTGGTAGCTAGTGACAAGACTTCCACCAAAGCTTCCAACTTGCAGCATCCCTACCTATATCAATACCACACTATTAGAATTTGCAACTCATCTTAGTTATCCATCAAAACTTGCCCATAGAAATACTTGTGAAAAAAATTGTTTGCTGCAGCGCTACTGACCAACTTAAAATTAAAGCTCAACACAAAGACCTCTTAAAATTGAGGTGGACAACCTAAATTGGATAATAATATCTTATGTGTTTTCTCTCCACACACAAATATATATCGACTATCAATATGGAACTTATATCCCTCTTGCATGCTTACAAAGTAGAGTTCATTCTAATTTTGTACACAATGTAGTGTTTTCTCATCACAAGTACACAGTTTCTGGTTTTGTTGTATAGTGTTTGCCTCTACCTTTCTCTTAGTTGAAATAGTGGCCAATTATTCTACCTTTATTTCACCCTTGTATTCAACCTAGCGTCCATTATGATATTACCAAACTTCAGAAAGCTTCGAACAATTATTTCTTCTTTTCGCTATGCCTATCTCCCCTGTTTCCTATAACTTGACCATGTTCTTCATGCATAATGTTGTACTCAAAGAAAAAATGTTAATAACTATGGAATTTTTCCCACAAGCTTACATGTACATCGCCCTTCTTGCATGTATTGTCAAGAATGGAAGACTTTTGGGAATAAATGGAATCCCTTGGTAGTCAAGGAACAAAAAGGCTTTAATTGAGTCTCTTGTATTCTAATCCACCGTATGTATGAAGTTGCATTTCTATTAGTTGTCTGCATATTTCATTGGGGCCAATCCTCCACTGGAAGTTTGAGACTATTGGACACTTTATCCTCTATAAAACATAATTGATTCTAAGACTAATTTGATATAATTTGTGAGTTGCAGTCACTGGAAAAAAGATCATCTACGATTGTGTCAATCAAAAAGATTGTCCCCAACATCCAAACTTATAACTTTGGATTTTATCCTGGATTTTAAGGTGAGTGATAGGATTAAATAAGAGTTTTCATTTTCAATTCTTGGTGTTGACAACATCTTAGGAATTATTGCTTGGCTTGTGGATGGAGATATGGTGGTTCAAATTTCAGTTTCCCGAACTAGCAGATTGAGGTATCTGCACAAAAGTAGAGATTCATAATCATGGAGGGCACTCATCTATAACTTTCTATCCAAACAAAATATGAACAAAACACATTAACACAACATGAAAAACCAAACAAAATATGAAATTTTCAGTTAGAGGAACACCTATTCGATTCCAAATGAATTTACAGGGAATCTCATGTTTTTCTTATCCACAATATGTATGAAGTTACAACTCTATTAGTTGTCTGCACATTAAATGTCTAATCCTCTACTAGAAGGTTGAGGTTGTTGGGTACTTTAGCCTGTGTAGAACATAACTAGCTCCAATACCAATTTCTGGCCTTGTTTGAGAATGAATGAATTGGTATTTACATTCATGGATACCCATCTTTGAATATAGGTTCTTTCAAATGATCTTTTCTCCAAATGAAATTATGGAAATGTTCATTGGTTTGACTACCTTTGCTTATCTATTTTTTTGGTAGAGGAGAAAATAAAGCTTATTGGTATGATTTTATCTGAATGGATCAATAGTTATTTGCCATTATTTCATTACTTGCTTAGTAATAATAAAAAAATAGAGACATTTTGAATGATCTTGTCTGTAAATGAATGAGTACATACATGCATTTTGATTGAACATGCCTATTAATGAATAAATAGGTATATATGCATTATATTTCCCCTTACACATTTTAAATGACAGATGATAGATTGATTTCCTTTAGATTGCATGTGTATGAATGGTTATAGGTGTGTTTATGAAGGTTGGTACTAGCATTTAGGTTTATTGTTTTTGGAAGATATGTTTAATGATAGATTTGTTTTGTAAAGCTTCTGGTTCGTTTTCCTCACCCCATTTTGAAAATAGGAAAAACTGGGAATTTTTCAATGGTTTTGTTTATCAATGAATAACACTTACAGATATATGATTTTCCATGTTTGAGAATATGTTGGTTGGGATGTGCTATGGCTATTCCGATTGTCTCTGACCCTTTACGTGAATTAATGCATATATGAATGCATAGGTGATCTTGAGCATGTGGGTATTTTTCTTTTCTTTTCTATTTTTATGATGGTGCAAGGGGTGGTGAATAGGTGAGAAATGAATGTCATATTAACTTGTTTTTAAATTGCCAAAGTGATGCAAATTTATTCTCATAAATGTGGAGTAAGCATGTATACTTCCTATGGGTTATCAAGTATTATGTTGAACGATTGATTTTGTTTGTAGAATTGGATGTGTGGTGGTTTATCATAGCTATCTAATAGGAACATTATTAGATTACCAATCTTGCTTCAATGGATGCCACACAGACTAGGCGTTATCCTCCCCAACATGGTAGGTCGTTCCTTTTCCTTGTTATGAAGTCATTTCTGTTGTGAAAATTATGTAGGTTTTGACAACACTTCTTACTAGAATTGGATGTCTGGTGGGTTATCAAAGCTTCCTGATAGGAACATTATTAGATTACCAATCTTGCTTCAATGGATGCCACATAGACTAGGCCTTATCCTCCCCAACATGGTATGTTGTTCCCTTTCCTTGTTATGAAGTCATAGCTATCGTGAAAATTATGTAGGTTTTGACAACACTAATTACTAAACTATCACAAATTTGACTCAAAGATGGAATTTATACTCTCCTAAAAGTGGATTCCTTTTCTGTGGTTTTCTTAATTTTAATTTCAGTTCATCATGTTCATATATTCTAAACTTATAGCTTTTACTTTAGAAATTTCAAGTGTAATTCCATTTATTAAAAAACATATTGTAAGTAGAGTTTGAATTTTTTGTATCAACAACTATTGTTTGAACACAACGGACTGCCAATTGGGTTATTAAACATTTAGTACATTGTGGTTATTATTATTTTTCTTCATAAATAAAAAAAATTAACTATGATCTCACATCTATTGTGGAAATTTAGGCAAAAAAATGATTCTTGGTTTAAGTGAATCAATGAAACAAAAAATTAGTTATGATCTCACATTTATCTTGAAAGATGAAAATGATTCTTGGTATAAATGATTCAATAATTAGATTCCTTTCTTAGAAACTCTTTAGTTATGATTTCACATCTATCGTGAATATTTAGGTAGAAAATTATTCTTGGCTTTAGTTAAGCCAATAATTTAGACTCCTTTCTTATAAACCCTAACTGTCAATATATATATTAGTTATTATTATTTTTCTTTATAAATAAAAAATCAGTTATGATCTCACATCTAGCGTGGAAATTTAGTTAGAAAGTGATTCTTAGTTTAGGTGACTCAATGACTTAGATTCCTTGCTTATGGAACCCAAGCAAAATGGTGATTTGAGGAGGAAGAGGAGAAGAAGAAAAAGAGGATGAGGAAGAAGTACAAGTTAAGGGAGAAAAAAATGATGTTGAATGCAAAGACCAAGGTATATCTCACAATCTAGTTTGAACCATGGCTAAAAAAAATTAGTTGGAAAGTGATTCTTAGTTTAGGTGATTCAATGACTTAGATCCCTTGTTTACAAATCTCACTCAACCTAAATAGTGAATTAGTTTAACAATATTAGTGAAGAGGAAGATAAAGAAGAAGAGGAAGAAGAAGAAGAGGATGAAGAAGAGATGAAGAAAAAGTGGAAGAGAAATAAGTACAAGGTAAAGTAGATCAAAATAATGTTGAATTCAAGGAACAAGGTATATCTTTCTATCTAGTTTGAACCATGACTTTAAAATGTTGTAGTCTACACAAGATCAACCATTTAAATATAGTGGGACCAAAATATATGACAAAACTATCCATCTACAATCATATGTGTAGAGAAAAATTACGAGGGCATCTAATGTTACTCCTACCAAAAAAAAGGCAAAATTTGAAACTACTCTTACTAGAAAAGTGAAAATGGTAATCTAATTGTGTATAATAGGGGAAGCAAGGTGTTAGCACAATAGACTTTAACAAGAACTCATAATCGAGTAAAGAATAACTGACTTTCGCTCATCATTTCTACATATATTGTATCATTCTGTATTAATGGAAATAAGGTATATCCCTAACAACTAACAAGGTCTAGAATCCTCCAATGATAGCTCTTTGAAGGAATGCCACTTGTAGTAGACGAGGATGAAATATTACTTGATCTCCACAAAGTTGTCAATTAAAAGTGAATAAAAATGAATAATCAAAATCAAGATTGTGACATTTGATATCGGTGTGACTCTTGAACCTTTGGAGTACAAGTGCTAGTTATTGTGTTTAGTTGATGGCTTTTCTTTCGTATTCCCCTCTTTAATAAAATACTCATATTTTCTAATCTCCTCCACAACTATCTTTTACAAATTTAAAGCACTATTTACATGGGCTAAAAGAGGAGTCATATCCCTAAACAAAGGAACATGTCACGCCATGCTATGTATACCTTTATTGGTTGACGTTACCATGCTCTTGCAATGTGTCAGTCTGGATTTGTTCCCAAAATGGGTAATGAAATAAATATAATTTAGGGTCAAATCAAAGGGCCCACCCATGGTATACATTCTCCTTTAAGTGCTCATGCTTATAGAATATCCGACTTCTTGTTTAATACTTCCATTTTATTTCCTTCATTACCATTTGATGCCTTATATCAATGATAATTTCCTCCATTTAATACCCTTCTACCGACTTGTGTTTGTACCCCTTTAATGGGTCGTGACTTGACCGTGTCAACTCACAAGGCTATCATATGATTTTCTTTGTTTGTTATTGTAGTTATAGGGATTAGTTTTAGTTTATTAATATTTAGTTAATTAGTATTTAGTTATTTATTAATTACTTTATATTTAGTTAAGTTATTTGATTAATCAGTATATTTTATGTAATTATTTGATTAATATCTAATTATGATACATATGTATCAATTTGTTTTAGTCAGTTTATTTTTAATGCTTATTATATGTTATACTCATGAATAGATCGACAAGGTCTTCATTCCAATTAGTATGCTCTAATGAAAAGAAAAAAACATTCTTAGAGGGGATATTAGAGTCCTTCCCTCTCAAATTTGTGTGTCCTCAAGCAATAATAAATTTTCATCTAATTGGCTGGATCACGATCAATCCATGGCTCTGGTACAATTTTTGAATTTGAGTTAAATGATATAATCGATAGTTTGAAGATGGATTTAAGTACACTTATATTGAGTTGTGTGATAGATTTCATGTGTTAATCAAATTTATGATTGTGAGATTGATTCTCATTTAAGCGATTGATTGAGCATAATCAATTGATTTGTGTTTCATGATCAAGTGTTATATGATGACAAATTATAGATTTCATAATGTCAAGGTGTTGAGTTGCCTCAAATGGTTCCAAACATAATTTGATTGATATCTTCATAATCAAAAGATATGGTTTAAGTAATCTTCCAAGTTTCAACATCTTTTGTTACAGTTTGATGATTCATTTAATGTTCTCTTTGAGGATCATTGATACATATTTAAAATGAAATTAATTTTAATAGTCAGCACATTGATTTTAGTCTTTTTTTTTGTTTCTTACATTCCCTCAAGTGAATTGGAATTTGAATTGTCATAGGGCGCTAGACACTCACCTATGAGTAGGCTTCCTCAATGCATTTGGACTACATGTTTGTACCCATCTTGGAATCTACCTATCTCGAGAGATTTTACTTTGCCTCTCCCAATTCGACAAAAATACTTGTATTTATGAACTTATATTGATCATTTATGTAATTGTGTTTCAAGGCTTCATTATCACCTATATCTAGTAATTAAACTTTAATTGATTGAAATGTTTATAATTGCACTTACCCTACAAGATGGCAAGATCACAACTCTGATACCTCGGTAATGTCCCTGCTATTAGAGCTAGCTTAAGACAATTATTAGCTACAAAATAAATATTATAATTAAACAATAACAAGATTAAATATATTATTCTACCCTTTATACTAACCCCAACCTTAAAGACATCTTTAGATCGGGTTTCTTAACCCTTAGTTATTCAACTGTCTTCTCTAGAGTGTCCCTCTTAAGGTGTTCATTATGTCAATCTTAGGAATATAAATCAAATGGAGATTATATCAATCTCACATACCAAAATTATAGAGATTATATCCATTTAAATGGTGTTAGCCAAATGGGAATTGTTGTCATCTTTGTGTTGTAAATCTAATAGGGAAAGTAAAACATAAACCATGTTCATACATATTAAAATAACCAATGTAATATTTATACATGGAGAGTTTCCAATAGGTAGAATATAACTAGGAGGTCTGAATTTCAGCACTTGAGTATCTTCTATCTTTCCAGTTATAAATATTGCAGGCTTTAGTTTCAATATATTTTTCAATGATTTTCACTAGAATGTATAAGCTAATTTGTACATCTCTCATTCGTTGTAATTCTTAAATCAAGGATTTCCCTTTATTTGTTATGTTGATATATAGGTTTATGAGGGTGGTTAGGTGTGTCATACTTTGATTTTGTGTTTGTTCAACCTACTTAGCTAATACTTGTATTCTATTGATGTCATCTTTAAATTGATCAAGGACTTATGCATTAAGGAGAACTTGACTAGAGATAGAGTTTTCTCCCCTAATAGAACTGATGATAGAGGTCATAGATTCCTTATAGGTTTGAACGTTGCCAAATTCTTTTGTAGCTCATAATTCTTCCTCTTCAATTCTGTGGCCCTTTTAGTTGGTGCTTTTATATGGAAATTTGAATGATAGGCTTCACTTTATAGGTAAGAAGGTCCCATATCAACATGAGAGATATTATAGTCAACCTTTGTGATTGTATCCATGTTTACATCCTTATCAGGGTTAACTATTTCAAAAATATTATGCCTAGTACCAGAATCGACAATGATTCTAGATGTTATCTTGGCCTTCTTAGGATTCCTAGAACTTTGAAAGAGAAAGGAAACAATTTCTACTTCATCAGCGTTTGGGGTTACTTTTCTTCTCCACCATATGTTTCAACTAGATAGTGGAAGTGAGGCTTGATCCAACACTATTAGTATCACCTTCTCCCAATGCACCAATACATGCAAGTCAAAGAATCACATGGGTAGAAGGAATATGAGAAGATGGTATTTCTATTATTAAAGTTATGTCACAGTCCTGCATAATTTGTTGATACACCACATTAGGGTCCTCTTAAACCTCTTTATGTTCAACAAGGGTACCTTCTACATCCAATCACTACTACATTTAGACCTATTTTTTGACATTACTTTCAACAGAGGGGGCACATTTTGTGAAATTGGTGTTTTTTTTTTTCAAATGCACCCCAATGTTGTTTAAATTATGACTACCTAGGTTAAAACCATCATATTTTAGATGATAACAAGGAATTCCAATAGAAAAACATCAAATTATTTTCACAATTGATCAGGTGTGAAAGGCACTATTCGAACACAACATTTGAGCACACAAGTTTCATGCTAGTGTCTCAATGTTGCATGTTGATATGTCATCGACATTACTAGGATAAGGACGTGTATTGCCTCAAGTTTATGTGATTTGAAAATGAAATCACTTGAAACCTGATTTATGTGATTTGAAAAATGAAATTGTTTGAAACCTTTTTTTTTTCAAAATGGAATTTGCCTAAAACTGGAAAAAAATATGTGCAAAAACACCATCAATTATGCCCTAAGAACACTATAACCCATGACGTGTTTGAGTAGCACAATTTGTGGCACCATCTTTTTGAGACAACTTCTAATCAACACTAAGTTGTAGTACACACAACCCCCTGGCCTAACTTTACAATATGCCCATTCTCGTGGCATTCATATATTCATTTAATATCCACTAACCCTGATTATGTTTTTCTTTATTTTGGTTTGTGTTGTTTTGATTTATAAAGCTAGGTGGGATTTGATGAGATATAGTTGGGATTTTTTGAAGGAGGGTAAGAATATAAACAATCATGAATGACCAAGCACTTAACAGTATAGTTCCTTGTTGTACATGAATTTGATGTGGTGTTATGATCATAGGATCTTCACTCTCTCCTCTTTACATAAACACAAATCAATGATAAAGAGAAACCAAGGGGCTGCACAATGGAATATTTTGTTAAGTTGGGGGAATGGAAGGGAAGCGAAAAGTCATTAAATCTTGATTGCTTGTATTATAACTTATGCCCCTACCTAGTTTTTCCATTCATTAATTAGGACTCAAGAGTGAATATATATTTTGTCTCTTATTGTGCCCTTGTGATCTATGTCTCTGCAGTGATCTATTTTAGTGGAGAAGGAAGGAAGGGAAAAGGAAAATGAGGGGTCTTGTATACACCGTAGTACAAGTGGCTTACATACAACCACATTAGTGGCTAGCAGGAGGCTAGGTTAGTCAATAGTAGTAATGATACTAACTATACCATACTATATTTGTATAGGCAGACTATACTACGATCGTAAATAAGAATTAGGTCTAGGCTTGTTCATGCCCATCATATGATCATGTAGCAGGCAATTTGAATAATCATTTATTGATCTTAGCTACAATCCCACAAACTCCTATATGTTCCCCTATGACCTAATTTTGTAATCCAAATAATGGAGGCACTTGACTTTGGTTATAGTCATGATAAGGGTGATGCACAACTACCTCTTGGATTTAGGTTTCATCCCACTAATGAAGATCTTGTAAAATATTATCTCATGAGAAAGGTTTTAGATAACAGTTTCACAGGAAGGGTCATTGCTGAAGTGCCATACTCATTGCATCATAAGATGTTTGAAGATCTTTTTAGTATCAATAAATCTTGTCATTTTATTGAGAATATGTAATGTCCATGTGAAACTCTTATCATAAGGGTTGAAGTGTGACCTTGTTTCTATATTATCAACAACTTACGAGTTTAACATCTTTATTATTGATAGAACTATCAAAAACTAAGGTTGAACTCATAGTGCACCTTGTCATTATCATTAGTTATTCCTCTTGCATTAATTGTCTTCCTCTTTTTGAAATTACTGTGCTTATTTCCACATCAATATCCTTTTTCAATTATTGTATAAATTATGGCTCATTGGTCAATGTGATCTCTCTAAGTGTACCTCTCTAATGCAATTTGTTAAGTACTACTTCATGATTCTCATATCTAGTAATTAAACTTTTATTGATTGAAATGTTTATAATTGCACTTACCCTACAAGATGGCAAGATCACAACTCTGATACCTCGGTAATGTCCCTACTATTAGAGCTAGCTTGAGACAATTATTAGCTACAAAATAAATATTATAATTAAACAATAACAAGATTAAATATATTATTCTACCCTTTATACTAACCCCAACCTTAAAGACATCTTTAGATCGGGTTTCCTAACCCTTAGTTATTCAACCATCTTCTCTAGAGTGTCCCTCTTAAGGTGTTCATTATGTCAATCTTAGGAATATAAATCAAATGGAGATTATATCAATCTCACATATCAAAATTATAGAGATTATATCCATTTAAATGGTGTTAGCCAAATGGGAATTGTTGTCATCTTTGTGTTGTAAATCTAATAGGGAAAGTAAAACATAAACCATGTTCATAAATAATTCACCACACACATGTCTGCCTTAACCTTGAACTTTTACATGCAACATCATATATCAACATTTAGTATCAGATCTAACATCTAATAATATGAATAAACATGTAAGTAATAAATTAACACGACACAAAGATTTTGTAACGCAGAAACCCTCCAAGGTGAAGGTAAAACTACCATGGGATGACACCCACAAAATCTTCACTATTGCAACAATAAAGTGTGTCTTTTAGGGTTACAAAGTTTGATCACTTCTGATGATCTACCCTGTGAGGGGTTTGTCTTGTTAAGAGATTACAAGACTTTTTGAGTCTACTTTGATTAAAGGATTTTAACTACACATTTAAGTGAGCACTCTATTAGGAGATTTACATGGGCCTATTAAGACTACTTTGTCAAGAGATTTACCTTGAAACACATGTTAAAATGTATCAGTACCTTGACCCTTCAGTATGCACTTTGAATGATGATAAATGATCACCTCTATACAATCTGATATCACCTCTCTGTGATAGATATACTTTATCTCCTCTATGCATTGCTCAGTCACCTTACTACTCCTTAACACTGAACTCTATTGAATTCACCTTCAACTTCTCATCCATAACTCACAACCACAAGAATTCAGATTAAAACCCTCCTTAAATAACCATATAATGAAGCTTTTAGATCTTGATCAACTATTTAGATTCATCATTTTTTGTCACTTAATCCTTCTAATTTTTTGATTGGTTGATCTTCTTTTATAGGGATTGATGATCCTCAATTACATGTGTAATTGACTCCTTGATTAACTCATCAATCTTAATTTGAACATGCTTCCAGCTTGGCAATAATGGTTTACATCAATGTTTGCACCATTCCAAACATTTATACAAAATTGTGTTACTCGACACTAATTGCTTCCTGATGCTCATCACATACTAGTTCTCCATGGTGTCCCTTGGCTCATGTTATTCTTAGCTTCTATTGTTTTCATCAGCCTCTCTATCACTCGACCCATGTCTTGCCTCTTGTAAAGCTCAACAACCATTGGAGTACTTGGTGACACTTGGTTTGCTTGGCAGTAACTATTGCTCAGCAACAACTAGTTATATACATCTCCTTTACATAGCTTGGCCTATATAGAGTAGCCTTATTGCAGTGTTGACTAACCAACTCTACCTTGTAAATGACTAAGTGTTTTTCACTAACTGACAATTTTAGATTTCCTTTAGGGTCAACAATTTCCCCCTTTGGCATTAGTGGCAAAAACAATTTGTCATGATCATAACTTGTCATTTCAAAACTTCAAAATTTGTACTCCCCCTTAGGATGTACACCATACTTGTAGCTCGGCCTATACATATACACTATTGTACTTTTATTTTCAAAATTGTTTATTTCTCACATCTAAGCATCAGACTAACTAATTCCTTATTACTCAAAAAATATATACCAAAGTTTCAAATCAAAATTTGACAGTAGACATACATGATCAGGAATTTTCATATACACATGCACTTGCTTACTTGATCATTCACCATTCTCATTCCCCCTTTTTTTTGTCACTTATGACTCAAATAGATTTTCAATTGGGCTTTTAGGAGGATCTGAATGCCTTTAGAAATGGATGGTGTAATTTGATAATGTTGGACATTGTGTTGTCCCAATTGGCCTTCAAATTGTCAAGTACTTGTTTTTCTATTTCTATCTTGGCCACCAGATTCACCATATTATCTGCAATTGAGAGGTGTTGGTCCTTCACAAGATCCTTAGCAGTTTGTATGTGCCTTTGCATTACTTCCATATGAGGTAGCAACCTTGCTTGAATTTCATTCACCTCATTTCTCATATGGCACTCTTCATGTAAACGTATGAATGCTTCCCTTATAAGAATTTGATTTGTAAATAATAAATTGAGTTAGAGTCGGGATCCATGTTCAAGTCTTTGCTACCTTTATGTAAGTTTACATCTATCTTATCCATTATGTCCAGTCAGGATTCATGCTCAAGTCTTTGCTATCTTTATGTAAGTCTACATCTATCTTATCCATTATGTCCCTTATAGACTTGCAATAAGAGGGATTATCATCAGACAACTTTGAAAATAATGTATTTGTGTGTGTGGCTAACTATTCTAGCTCAATGACAAGCGTGGAAATCTCAACTTTCTTCATCGCTATCTCACTAGATACTTTCTCCATCACTCTATTGTCATATTTATTCTTTGCTCTTTTCATTGACTTCTCTTGACTATCAATATACCAGGATCGTTAGCTTTCTCTACAATTTTGATCAACTAGTCAAGAATTGGAGCTTTTTCATCCAAACCATCAATAATAATTGTATCAAGAAAAATGTCTTTGATATTATACAATACTTGCCTCTTTTGATGTTCTCTTCTCAACTCAGCTTGATTAGCCTTCCTTGCAAATAGTTTTTTTAATACTATCATCTTCTCCTCGCACAAGTTAGATTTATCCCAATTTGGAATAACAATTTCTTCATGTAGACTGACATGTTTACCTCTTATGGTTGTGAGTGTTTCATCTTCTTCTTTAAATTCTTGCTTTTGGAATCTGGTGTGTTGGAGATCAACACAATCAAATGCGAACCTTGAGTTTGAACTCCCAGATTCAGCTTTTGTGACTCAACAATTACCTCTTCTTTCTTTCATTCATCTTATGACTTCTTCTCCTCGTGGTCCTTGTCTGAATTAGACACAACAACAATTTTAAGTTCACTGGTTGAACTTAGCTTACATGTCTCCTTATTTCCCTCAATTTGAGGTCTTGAGGGACTTGGTCTTACACCTATAGTAGACTGATCTTCTTGATCATCGTGACTCTTATCGTCTTTCTCATTTCCATCTTTACCCTTAGTGGCTTCATTTTTTTGTGTAGGAAATTGTGTGATTTCTTTTGTATTGACTGGCACACTTTGTTTCTCAATATCACCAACTTGTACATTACCTTGCTACCAAGTGGACTTAATGTAGTAATAGGAATAGACGAAGATTCAACCAGTTGAGTATTCACTTGTGTGTCAACCTTTGGGTAGTTCTTTACTTGCACTAACACAAGATTAGAGTCCATCAACTTCTCAGGGAGATGGCAACTACATAGTCTCGGTCTGACCTAGTCCTACACTTTGTTGCATTGAATCATTCATGACATTTTTGTTACTAATAGGATTGGTTTATGGCTCATCATCAATAATCACAGTCTCTATCAATCCTTGTTAATGTTATAATTATGTCAGATAAATTAAATTATATATATGAGATATATAAATAATTAATGGCAAGTATTATGTATGCAATAATTAACTTATGTTAAGAGAATATATATATATATATATATATATATATATATATATACATATACATAGACACACACACACACACATTTAATATTGTTATATAACCATTATAATACATTGAGAAAATATTATTTGTGAAATAACGATAACTAATACGAGTTAATATATTAACAAGAGACATGTCTCTACAAGAGACATGTCTCTACAAGAGACATGTCTCTTTATATCATGTATATATTCATTAGAATAGTAACTTGAAACACACATAAAAATCTACAAGTTCTATTACAAGTTACAACAATGAAAAATCTATTAAATTTTAACATGGTATCAGAGTTGGGTTAGGAGGAGATTTGTCATTCCCTACAAATTGGTAGCTAATGAAACAATGCTATGGACGTATTATAATAACTTAACAAAGAAAGAGGATGTGGGATCAATTTTGGTCGATCTGGGTCCTGCAAAATGAGCTCTGTAGATTGTTTCTTTAGTGGCTCAATCCATGCGTCTTCGTGATTGACAAAAGGCCTATGCTTGCTAGCTTATTTCAATGATGTTTGATGATGATGAAGACCCCTATTTTGGATTGATTTCAAAATGCGAGAACCTGTGTGAGGATGTATTTTTTGTGTTGAGACTACGTTGACCACCATGGAAAATGAGATTTTCTTAAGATAATTAACTATCAGGCCTACATAGTGACAATACAATGTCAGATCAAGTCTTGTTCTAATCTCCAATCAGTAAAACTATCAAGTCAATTTGAGTGTGGGGAAGATATACATTTTTTAATACTAAAAACAAATCCTAAGAGCTCATTGTAGCTTTTGATTTTCCAATATTGGGTAGCATATTCACCACTCTAAAGTGGCTATGAGTGCATGAATACATAGTAGGATGATCGGGAACAATGTGAGACAATTGCAAACCACATCATTATAAGGACAACAATTAGAAAGGGTAACAATAGAATTTCCAAATTCAAAGAATTTTTTATTCCTTCATACAATAGATCCATTTTGGGTAGGATGATATGTGTGGTGGGTACAAATACCTAGCATTGCTTGATAAGTGGTGATGCTTGGAGAGTTAGTGGAATTTTTTCCATAGAAGCTGCGAGGATATCAAAGATGTATTTGGATGACATGTTGATATTATATCTTGGAATGAGATTTATTATTGTGTTCAGAAACAAAAGGGCAAAACCTTCCTTGTCATGGGGACTTCCAAAATAGTGTTTTAGAGAGGCCTTGTGCCAATACATGCATAAGTTCATTTTTGTTTTTGTTAATTGAAATTTTTGCTCACCACTATGTTAGTGATCTGAAGGCATCCACTTAAGGTGGAAGATATATATGATGATATCTTCACATTTTAAAAAAGCAAGTTATAATAATGTCTTCAGAACTAATTAAAATAAATTTAAGATTACTTTTTATATGAAAAATTATATAAATAGCTAATCAATATTTTTATTTTCATAAAAAATAAATATCATCTATTTAGTGAATTTAAAAATATTATATGGTAAAGTTTTAATTACTTTTATATTAAAAAATTAAATAAATAAATTTCTAGTATTTTTTATTTTAATAAATAAATAAATTTCTAGTATTTTTTATTTTAATAAATAAACAAATACAATGTATTTAATTATTAAGAAAAATCTATCTAATTTTTTTTTTTTTTAAATTCATAAATCATTATAATATTAAATAAAATTTATTTGTATTAATTTTATAAAAAAATCATAAATCATTATAATATTAAATAAAATTTATTTGTATTAATTAAAAAAATATAATTAAAATTTTTCATGACAATAAAATCTAAAAAATCTTGTCATCTATAGTTTGTTAAAATAATCAATTAAATTAGTTTTCTTTATTAAATAAAAATAGTAAAATTGAAACAAATCATTATAAGATCTATTATTCTCTATATTTGATAAGAAATCTTATAAAGGGATTTTTTTCACACGGGAGAGGGCTTTGCAACTAAAACTCTGTAAAGCCCTCATTGATTTCCCCTGTGTAGACTTTCATGGACTCGTCCTCTCTGAGGGGCAAGAAGTCTAATCACTTGAGGAAATTAATCTTGGCTGCCTTTAATAATTGCATTGACAAGGAGAAAAATGTAGGTTCTCATTCTCGCAACCAACATCCATCCCATCATCAAGCCCAAGGTCTGCATGAAGAACCAAAAAAAATTGCAAGAGGAACGACCAATGGAGGAAGTAGAGCATCATTCAAATAGGCTCTCCAAGGTATCCCATTAGTCCAAGCCAGAGCCAAATTTGTCAAGAGGCCCTTTGCCATCAACGCTTTTGCCCTCCTAGAATGCCAAGGAGATGGAGGTAAGGATATTTCTTCATCTTGTTTCATAGCTAAGCCTAATGACCAGATAGTAGCAGAATTGGATAAAGAAAAGTTTAGGTTAAAGAACACAACTATTTTCTTTTCTACCATGGATCCTCTTAAATTACCTGCTAGGAATTATCTCAATGAATGGTTTCATAGGGACTAGAGCCTCAAACTAGGGCATCATTTTTCATTCTGGTGTATGATTCAAAAGGGTCTTTTCATCGTTATTTTTTGTAACCCTAAGTCCCAAAAAATGGTTGTGGATAAACAATTTTGGAAGGTGGGCAATGTAGAATTTAGGGCCTTGCCTTGGTCTCTGGAGTTTATTAACGACGAAATTCTAGCCCTAGCCAGTCCCAAATGGGTTACTAGTAGCAACCTTCCTCCTTTTACCTGGAATTTCATTCCCCAACTCCTGGAGCCGATTAGGAAAGTGCTTAAAATTGATCACTTTAACTCTTTGATCCCTAATGTTGATATTTGAGTCCTCATCTCCATCATTCTAGGTGTAGAGGCCCTTGAGAAATTATGTCTAGATGTGGACCCTTCTCCAATTTGGTGTCCTAATGCTTATCTAGGAGGTTTAAACACTTGCTACCTCTATAGAAGAGAAGGGCATAAGAGAAAGGATTGTCCTCTACTAGTTGGCAAGAACCTTGGGTGGGCTTCTGCCCCTGCTCCCCCTCTACCTCCTAAACTCAAATTAGTCATTTTCATGCCTCATAACGATGTTGTTCAAACACCGTTAGACTTGCAAGCGTTTGTCTGGATGCAAGACTCCGATAAGTTATTGACTTCTCTTGAGGCTTTGAAAGACCAATTTGGTCAGAAGCCAGTTACTTCTAGTGGTTATATATCCCAGGATTATCTAGACAATTTGAAATCTCTCCCAGATGCCCAAAATCTGGATTTTGGGACTAATTTTGAGTCTAAGGATGGTAATATTAGGAGACTCAATGCCCAACAATTGGCTTTGGTGTCTCTAAAGGATAAGGCAAGCAAGATTATCAAAAGTAGATCCTCCTCTAGTGTCAGGCTTTTCCCTACCCCGACCAAGGGCAAAGATGAGGTTGCCTCTCCTTTGTCAACTACCCATTGTTGTGAAGTTGGTTCAAATAAATTAGATTGTTTAGAGGAGGATACCCCTATCGTTCGCAATATGGATTTCTTGAATGATGAAAAAAGACTTAATGACTATTCCCTCGTTGTGATCCTAGTTGTTTCTAATGGACCAATGCTGGTAAGGGAAGGGGATCCCTCAGTCAATCTAGAACATAAGGTTTCGAATGTCAAACCTAAGTTGGTAGAGGATAGTTGCATTTCAGAGGAGGTACAACCCGATGCTACCCCTGAGGTCAGAGATGGGGAATGCACCAATATGGATAGCATCACCGAGGAGGAAGTTTTTATTTTTAGTGCTAATAAGAGGAAAGATAATATAAAGCACAATAAAAAGTGGAGTTGATAATGGAGAAGTTGTAAACAGGAAAAGGGGTAAACCACCTAATATCAGTGGTAATACTAGAGCCTTCAAAAAGGCCAGAACCAAAATACCTTAATGTTTCAAGGGCTTTCAAACCCCAGTGGACACTAAAAAGTAAAAGTTGATATAGATAAGCTAAAATTAGCTTCCTGGAATGTTAGAGGACTGGAAACTGCAAATAGGAAGTATGTGGTTAAGAGATTCCTAAGATGGATCAATGATATTGACATCCTATTTTTACAGCAGATCAAGGCTATAGGTTTTAATTTGGAAATTGCTTTGAAATGTATATGGAAGGACGTTGCTCCCTTCTTTACCAGTCACCCTAAAGGGAAGGGAGGAACAACCATTCTGGTTGGACCCAACTAAAGGAAGAAAATTAATAATCGAGGCAACTCTTCCTGCAATAAAGCATCTTGCATTTCCTTCAAAATTGATAATTTTGAGTTTGGGGTATGCTCTATTTATGCCCCTACTGAGCACCTGGATAGAATTAAGCTTTGGCAATGGTTGGTAGACCTTCCTAATATCCCTTGGATTATTTTAGAAGATTTTCAATATGGTTGAGAGGTCACAGGACAAGTCTAGAGGTGTCAAGTTTGAATGGAAAGGACATGAGTAGGTTCATTCATCTAGGATGTTGAATAAGCTCAATATCATTGATCCCCTTGCTGACTTGAAGCATCATTCCCAAGGAATGTAATAGACTTGGTCTAATTCGCAGAAAGGGGAGAAGAGGATTTATTCAAGACTAGACAAACTATACTATGATAAAAATGTGTTTAGCTGCTCCAAACCTGTTGATGGTAATCCTGTCCAGGTTCTATCCTATTCACTATTTGATCATCATCCTATTATGATTGGTATTCTTAAAATTGGTTTCTTCATTCTCAAATATAATAAATTGCAATCTTTTTCTCTTAATTCTTCCTTATTGGAAGATCAAGCTATATTAGCTACTTCTAAAATTATACATTAGTATAATGATAAGATTTGCAAATATGAGAACCCCATTAGGAGATGGGATCAAACTATCTATTCCTAGAAATTTTTATTCAAGGTGGTGGGGGAAAAAAAAGCTAAGGATGGTAGAGTGTTGGAACTCTCCTTGGTGGAGTCTCTCTAAACAGATGAAGCCTCTCTCCAAGACCACCCTACAGATTGTTGTCGTCTAGATTTGGTCACCAGAAATAAGCATGAATTGAGGAAACACCAATCTAAAAAGATTCAGGGGGCCAAAATTCGGTCCAGGGCTAACTAGTTGGAAAAGGGTGACAGGGGATCAAAGTTCTTCTTCAAGGTTCTTAAATTTAAGGAGGCTAAAGACAAGATTGAGTCTGTATGGGAGGATGGAACTGTGTACACTAACATTGAAGATATCCTTGGTGCTTTTACCAGATTTTGTAAAAATTTGTTCTCCACTAAAGATATAGGGGTAGACATGGAGGTTTCTTGGAACAAGGTGAAGGGGATTATCCCCAAGAAGTTGATGGATGTAGACTCAGAAGTGTTGATGGCTCCTATCTCTCTCACTAAGGTTAGAGAAACCATTGCCACCTTATGCTAAAAAAAAGCTCTTGGGCTAGATGGGATCATAGTTGAATTTTTCAAAATGAATTTAGAATGGATATGCCCCAACTTGGTTGAACTTTACTGGTATGCACTAGAGGAGGGCTCATTGGGTCTAACTATCAATTTAGGCCTCATTAAACTTATATATAAAAGAGGGGATAAAAAATCGGAGACCTATCACTCTCTTAAATGTTACCTAAAAAAATTTGGCTACTAGGTTAGTCCTCATTCTTCCCGAGATTATTAGTAAGACTCAGATAGGGTTTGTTAAAGGCAGATATATATTGGATAATCTCTTGACTTGTTGGGAAACAATAGATTGTGCCAAAAATTTAGCACAAAATATTGGTATGTTGTTGATTGACTATGAGAAAGCCTACGATAGGGTGGAATGGGGATTCATCTTTACGATGTTGGAAGCATTAGGCTTTCCAGTGGCTTTTATTAATATGGTGGGTATTATGTTAAAAGATGCAAATGTGGAAATTGAAGAGAATGGGATGAGGTCAATTTGTTTTGATTTGTCAGGGTCCATAAGGCAAGGATGCCCCCTTGCCCCTACACTATTTGTTATTGCGGCAAAAGCCTTGTACTACTTTTTAAGGGATGTCTTAATCTCTCGTTGCAAGACCCATCCTTCCAAATGGTAGTGAGATCTCTAACATTCAATTTGTAGGTGATACAAAAATTTTATTCCAACTCGATGAGATTAACATGATGTGTTTGATGGCCAAATTGGAGCTATTTTGTTCTGCCTCAAGTAGTAAGATATCAATTGCTAAATCTATTATCCTAGGCTAGGACCCTAGCCCTCCAAGATGGTGCCTTAAATATGGTCTTAGCTGGGAAGGCCCAAACTAGGTAGTTAGATACCTTGGTATACCCTTCTCTAGCAATTCAAATATTCATGACATGTGGAAATGGGTTAAAGAGAAAATCAATGGCAAGCTTCATAAATGGAATTCCTTTTATCTATCTTTAGCATGCAGGGTGTAGGTTTGTCAGAAGGTCCTTTCTTCTTACTTTGTATACTTCTCATCAACATGGCTATTTAATGTCAATCAGTTTGAATATCTGCAAAAAATTATCAGGGAATTTCTTTGGTCAGATGGGAAGGGGAATAAAAAGACTCGTGTAGTCAAATGGGATTGGCACACAAAAAGAAAGGAACTATGGGGGCTAGGACTGAAAGATCTAAGATTCCAAGGGTTGGCATTAGCTGTGAAATTGATTGCTAAATCTAGTCAGGGAGATGAACCTTGGAAGATTCTCATTAGACATAATTCAGCTAGAGGTTATCCATGTGGTGCAAAGCTTTGGAATAATTTGGATATGTTAGATTTTCTTGCTCTGGAATGTAAGACAACAGTTGGGTATCTAATGTTTTTAAGGCAATCTGGAAAAGTTGGAGTAAGGGGAGACCACTGTTGACGACCATTCCAAGAATAGAGATGGGAAAATTTAGTGTGATAACTGCTCTATTTGGTGGAATTTGAAAAGGAACTATAAGCCACTAACACTGGTTCAAGGGTGCTCTGCAAAGAAATGGGCTAGAGTTGGTATTAAAATCTTTAAAGATATTTTGATTAATGATAGTCTTATTTCACTGGACTATTCTCAAGGCTAAGTTATCCTTGTGATTCTTAGAAGAAAACATACTCTATGACTGTTAATGCCTTGATGTTGCTGGGGTGAGAAAAAGTTGTTGTGTGATTGAGTCATGCTCTTTCTAAGCTAAGGTGGCATGATTCCTCCTCCTTGCATCTGGTTAAATACAATATTGTTTACTCCTCCCTCTCCAACAGTATTGTTGTCCTTGATCATCTTAATTCTAGTTGGAAGTTATCCCTAGCACATAATGACTGGAAAAAAATCCTTAACCTACTTTGGGCTAGACCTAGTGAACCCAAAATTCTTTGCTTTATTTGGAGATTGTTGTTGCATAGGTTACCATTCAAGAACCCAGGAGGGGAGCCTAATAGTTGTTCTATTTTTTTCCAACTTGAATTAGTTGCTCATGTTTTCTTTCAATTTCCTTTTGCTCAAGATATCTGATATATGTTTGGATTTGTGTTTGAAGAAAATGTCTTTATTGAAAACATTATATTTGGTAAAATTTGTCATGGCAGCAAGTATCTTAATGTGTTTTGGTCTATCTTTTCTTCTTTCATACTCTAGTATCTTTGGAAATTTAAGAATAATAATGTTTTTTAGGGTAAAGAAAGGATTCTTATTGAGTCTCTAAGGAGACTCATAAGGGCTAACATTGTTGTGCAGGTTACTACCATCTTCAAAATGAAGGAGGAACTTTTATAAGTTCATCCAAGAAGGTAAAGGTACACTTACTAAGAAGGATTTGACTTATGGCTTCAGTACTATGAAGCAAAAAGAATGCAACACTGCTAAGGATGAGTTTAATGTCCCCTTGGCGTAGTTTGTGTAGCAAATCTGAAAGGAAGGTAACTGGAGGGTGTGTGGATCAGGAATGGAGCGACCAAATATGACTTTTATGCCTTCCCCCTTGAGATTCACTACTTCGGAATCTAGTGGTGAAGAGGAAGATTAATATGTTTAAGATTATCTATATAATGTAGTGACAATACTCTTGATGTAATATGTTGTAAAATCTCTGCTCCAACCATTGGGTTGTGTCTTGCCTTTGTTGTTTTTGCTTTTTGCTTTGTTGCTACTCTGAACTACTTTGTATTCTCTTTTTGTTTCCTTGATATGCAATAGTAAGATATATAATTCTCTAGAATAAAAATAAATAGATTTGTATTAAATAAAATATATTTGTATTAATTGAAAATATATATTGTTTATTTTACTTTTAGCAATAAATAATAATAATCTATTTTTGAAATAATTAAAATATTCAATATGAATTATCTATTTTATTAAATAAAAATACCAAAATTAGAATAAATAATAATAATTTTAAATATCTAAAGTATTAAATAAAAAATTTGTTTGTTTTTTGAGTATTTAAAATTTTCCTTAAAAATATGCATAAATATTGTCATGTGTTGAACTTCTTCTTATAAATATAGGGTCAAGAGTATTTCAAAGAACCACAATTTTGAGAAGTCTCACATAGTGAAAGGTATTTGACATATTCACGTGAATGAGTTTCAAATTAGATTTTCAATTATTAGTATTTTGGTACTTATCTATTTTGTATAGTATTAAGTGTCAATTATTCATATAATATACTGACTACTATCTTTCTTGGTTTTTCTATAATAAGGATTTGCATTTATTGTTTCAAAGTAGAGGAGGTACAAACATAAAGAGGCATGTCTTTGTCATTCAATAATTAGAAAAAGTGTTTATTTTGCTATTTTTTTATTTCAATGATGTCATCTGCGTGTTATGGAATATTTGTGTGTTTGTTATCCAATGTTCTCCAATTTCTTTTTGTTCAACTCTAATTTTCTGTATTTCTTTTGATATTGTACTATTTTCAATTAAGTCCTTCAATATTTTTGTCGGTGTGAAAAGAATATTTGATGTTACTTAATTGGTACACTTAGATTAGGCAATCCCCATTTCTAGGGTATAATGAACATTTGTTACTTTATCAGATCTATCTTTTACTTTCAAGTTATGTAAAAAAGTCAACTACCTCAGCCAATTATAGACATTTCAAGCCATGACTCTAACAAGGGTGCCCCAACACTGACTAAAATGTTAACATTTGTGAATTGGAGGGGAAATGACCAAAACAATATAATGAATTTATCAAATGATCTTCTGGCGAGTTGCACTGAGATATGTGACAATGTCATTCAAATAAGTGAGAATGCATATGATGTACAACATGTTGAAATTACCACAGTAGTAGAATCATTGTGCCAATTCCACATTATATGTGAAAAATTGGAAAATTTTTATGATCTCTTGGGAGAGTTAGCTTACGACAAGTACTACAATATGGGCAATCCATCATAACTAAAATTTATATTCCACAAGATTTTCTGAGGAATTTAAGGCCATCAAAGTATACATAAATGGCTAATTGTTTTTCAATGAAGTTTCTAGTTTGTTGGATGTTACACATAATTGAACTTTCACAATAGTCTATTTTCATTTGAGTGCTTTCCCTTTCCCCTTTACTTCAAGATTCCTTTACTATATTCCATACTTCAAGATTCCTTTAGTATATTCTAAATATGAATGTATGTATGTGTGTGTGTGTGTGTGTGTGTGTGTGTGTGAGTCCATTTAGCTAGCACGCTTCTACTAATAATATATATGTGTAGATTTATAAGATTTAGAATACTTGCATTCAAGTATTGCTTGAAATAATTTCTAATATTCAATATGAATTATTCTAAAAAGGTTTGTCGTTGTTGAACAACTATGTTCTAATTATTGAATATTATTGAAACCATAAGAAAATAAGCAGAATCACGTATTCTTCAAATAGTGGAATTTTTTGATAGATATGAATGTGTAAATTAATGATCATGATTATCTTTTTGGTTTTATTCCTATGATGGTGGGCTATGCATTTTAAAGTTTAATGGATTATAAGAGGGGGCATCAAATTAAGAATATTTGCATCATTCTTGATCTTAAATAGTCCCAGGTTTGGGAATGTTGTGATCTCTCAAAATATGATGTTTTCATATTTTTTTAAAAAAAATTATAGACTATAAAGGGCACAATGTCATAATGTTATGAAAAGATTGAGGTCTGATGTATAGAGTAGAAGAAATGATGCAAGGTCGGGTGCATGATCTTAGCAACAAGCGCATGAGTATTTGTATGGTAAGGAAAATTAATGAACCATCTCTGTGACGATATCACAGTGGCCTCAAAATCAATCAGCCTTTCTCATGGCGAATAGTGTGAGAAAATGTTATTTTTGTATGCAATAGGGAAAAGAGTGCATATAATTCTATTGGGTAGTGTCCAAAGTATAAAAGATAATCAAAAACTCTCTTCCAAATGTTCATTAATTAAGCATGAAGTAGACTAAACTAAACCCCAGCTGATATGTTACAAGAAGTACCTGTCCTTTACAAAATCTGGCAACAAAACCAAGTATTCTTCCAATGCTTCTAAATTTGCATCAACTACCCCATGTCTTTTCTTTGGTGCATTCTATCCAAACTCGTCATCATGAAAACAAGAATGGGTAGTACTTGTTTTATCTGGAATTGTACCCCATCAACATTCTGCCCAACAACAATATTTAAATCTAGAATGGGAGGTTGAACATGAGAAAATATTTCATCATTGGCATGGTCATATTTTAAAATGACCAACAAAGCATTAATTTTTTGTTGAATTAGTGGGACTAAGTCATCTCTATGTGTTCTTCCATTTCACTGTAGAGCATGGTTCACATGTTTGAAGTTTTGTCTTTCCACTGATTTTTTAATACTATTATAGAATTACACAGATGAATGCCAAATCATGAATTTATGCTCTCCAAACCATAGAAGTGATATATGTGATAGCCTCACAAGAGATTTATCTCATTTTTCATTTACTTTCAACTGTGAAACACAACATCAAGGTGACCTCAAAACCAATTGGCCTTTCTCATGCTGAATTATGTAAGGTAATGTGAATTTCGTGTGCACTGGGAAAAAGTGCACAAAGAATTCCATTGGGCGGTGTCTAAAGGATCAAACATTCAATAATTACCAAAGCACAAATGTCGACTTAACCCTAAATATTAGCTGAGAAGATTTGTGGATTTTAGATGATGTGTGGGCTGCCATAGAAGTTAAGTATCATTGATAGAGGAATTAATATCAAAACAACATGTTGAGGAGTGCTCAAGAAGTGAAAAAGGTCGGGAGCTTTAATATAAACATGTTTTGGTTACTTGTTACAACTAAGAAATAACATGAGGAGGGGTGATGATAGACACATACATATTTACATATCTAATTTACATGACTGAACCTATACTTCAGCTCTATTTGAGGGAATAAAAATTCACAGTTTGATCGTTAGGACTTATAGTCTTGTTAAGTTAAATATTTTCAAGAAGAGTTCCCTTATAGACATGTTTTCATAATGCAATAAAATTAAGGATGCACACCAAATATTTGAAAAAATGGGTGAGGCTTAAATTGTCTCATCCAATGCAATAATTATAGGTTAATTTTAGGAATGTACAAGATAATGAAAGTTTGGTTTACTCTTTCTGTGTGCTAAGCACTTGTGTCAACCTTGCATATATGCAAGAGGGAATCTAGGTGCATTCTTTTCTATGATTCTTTCCATCATCTCATTGCCTAAACCAGAATGGTATTTGAAGGGTTTCAAATTATTTGGGGACAAAGAGAATCGCAAATGTAAGGCTACAATCCACACCTCTATGATCATTTTCTTTAGTCTATATATGTATATAGAAACAATGGAATAGGAGGTGTAAGGGAATGATTGATAGGAAATAAGATACTTTTCCAAAATGTTGCTAAACATTATAGTTATATTTATATAATAATTTCTCTTTCAAAGTTGTACAACATAAAATAAAAAGAACAATTCCATTCAAAGATAAAGAAAATTACTCCAACACAAACTTTGAGGAATGAATCAATGTTTACATATTGATCACACATGACAAAAAAATTATATTTAGAAAACAATTTTAATCAGTTCAATCATTAAAATATTTTCAAAGGGATCCAAACTCTTAATAAGTTAACAATTATCAAAATTGTCAAGTCCAAAGTTTCCTATTGTCTGTTCCCTTGCACCTCCTTTGGTGCAAGTGCTAGTATATTAACAAGAGACATGTCTCTTTATATCACATATATATTCATTGGAATAGTAACTTGAAACACATATAAAAATATACAAGTGCTATTACAAGTTACATCAATGACAAATTTGTTAAATTTTAACAGTCCTCCACTTAGCTACACAAATTGCTAAATGTATGAACAAGATTATCTTGACTATCAACAATATCCTTAGGTTTGTCCAGTTCCACATTTACCTATTCACATTTTTCTTCCTCATTCTTCTGTTTGTCATCAGGCATCAGACCATAAATCTTTCTCCATGTTAGTTTGGTCTCTTCAACAAAATTTTCTATTTTATTTTTCAGAATCAAGAATGTTGTCCTCTTAGGTACAAACCTATTAGTTTAATATCTTAAAGATAAACAAATTTGACCCTTATTCAATTTTGACATAACATGAGCCAATGTTGCTTCTCTTATTTTCCTTTTAGTGGTCAATGCAAATGTCCACTTTCCATCAATATTTTTGTACAATTCCTTAAGAATCAATATACTTAAAATTCACCATCATATCAATTATTGCCTCTTTTACTTTATTTTTATCCTCCTTACTCAATTTATCATATTTTATATATTGGAAACCAGATAATCCTACACTACTCCTAATATTCTCACATACCTCATCAATGTTTTGATGCCTTTTGTGTGTAGGCACTCTGAATTGACTTAAGTCATCTGACTCGGTGTTCTCCTCGTCTTCTTCTTCTCCCTTCTGTATGATGAGATTTCTCTTTGGTTTATTTACTTATTTGCTAGGCTTGACTTCCTCAATTGTGGTCTTTCTCTTAGTTGAGCTCTTGACTTGAGCGAGCTTGATTGTCTTCACAACACCTTTCTTTTGAGGCTTGGCAATTACAGTAGTGGTTGCCCTTGTTCTTTGTCTTTTAACCTTTGGTGGTATAGTTTTAGGTTTCATTACAACCTTCGTAAGGCTTTTCTTCACATTAGGCTTAGCAATGACAAGTTGCTTGCCTCTTCCAGCCTGTGGCTCAACAACCACTATCTCCTTGCCTTTTTCCTCTACATTTTCTTCGTCATCATCATAACTTCTTGTTCTATCTTCTCCTTTACCTTTTTTAATCTACAAAGGCATCTCTTGCTAGGCTACTTCTCCCAAAACATTCTCCAAGTTCTCAATCATAACCTTTCTCTTTTTATTCAACTTAGGTGCATTGATTTGAATAGTAATCTTCACTTTTGTTTTTTCGTACCTACCAAATAGCTTAGCATTATGATCAACTTCCTTTGCTAATAGAGTTGCGATAGTTGCAGTTACTTCATCATTGTTAACCTTATAAGGAAAAGGTCTCAACCATGCAACTCTAGGTAGAACTACTGATGCATAGTTAAAATCAATGTCTACCAAGAAATATACATCATTTTAGTATTTGTCTACTAGGGATTGTGGAATCCTAGACCTATTTTTTCATTTTCCTCTTGAATTATTCAAAGTATCCATCCATAACAATTTCAAAAATATCACCCATTTGACTAATACAATTGTTAATTTGTTGGGTGACTGGCTTGGTCTTATCCCAAACAACATCACCAATGGTGGGAAACATGTTTTGCACATAACAGAAAATACAATTAATCAAAGAACAAATTTTTCACATACTTTTCTTTGTTTTCCTTACACTTTTCAAATTCTCAGCTAGCCATGTAAGCTGGAAGTCTACTAGGTCATAGTTGTGATTCTTCCTGACAATCTTCCATCGCAAGTCTACTGCAACACATGGCACACTATTAGGTCAGCTTGACTGATAAAATTTATGGGCAATGACTCTGACAACAAATGGTTTTAACCCTTTCAGTGATAGGGTATCCTGTAATGTAATGGGCAATCTTCTTTGTTATTTTCATAGGTCCATTCTCCAACCATAATTTCATATCATGCACACAACTCAAAACAACTTTGATCCATTCAGCCTTAAAATTCCTTGGGAAGTTTAGGGCATGTGTTAACCCTTTCTGAACAACAATCTTATGCTCATCCTTCAGTCTTCCATTCTCACACAATTTATCATATGCTTAACTCAAAATTTCCTACTTCACCTATCTTACACATATAACATTCTCTTACATCATGAATCATTATAACTCTAGGTGAAATTGATGACAAGGCACCTAAGGAATCACCCTTCATCATTATTTTAGGATACACTCTAAATTTATGTGGGGTTCATGCATCATTTTTAACTAAGTGAGCATTACTAACCTATAATTACATCTTCTTTGTAGGTACTGATGTGCTTGATGCCATTTCTTTAATTTAGGGTTGATAAAAAACCTATGTGCATCTCAGCCTCAACATAACTCATTTCTGTAGCTAAAGGCAAGCACCAAAATTGTCACAAACCTTGCTCAAATGCTCTCAAACACTCAAAATTAATGTACTCTTCAGAAAAATTGAATGTTGTGTGATCAAAATAACTCATAAAATTCACTATATAGCTTGAACTCTCAAGTTTAGGGTCTCATCAATGCTCTGCATGTATAGTGGGTGAGTTACAGCTATCTTGGCCATCTATATAAAAATTGGCAAACACACTTCCAAACTCCATTTTCTTAGTCAATGCCACAACTCGATCATAACTGACATGTTGGCTCAGTCTCTTCAAGACTCCAAAATTGACGCTCAATCATCATTAGATTTTCAATTCGGTACAAAAATACATTACCCAAGTCAAATCTCAAATCCATCCTTATGCATCTAATATCATGTTGATTTGGACTGTCATGTATATAATCTTAGGAACTAATATATGATTTCACAATTTGAAATGTAGTTCCATACATACCTCTTTTCTTAGTTTGAGGTGGGTGAATCACCAAATCCATTGGATTGCATGATCACAATTTCACCATTTGAAATGTTTTGTCCTTCAATTTTCTTTTTCTAGGTTTGATTTATCTAAGATCTCACTTCTTCAATATTGACCTTTACTTTTCCATTTTTCTCTTCAACATTAGGTGATGGTGCTCGGTTCATACATTCTCTACTTAGGTGACTAGCCTTTTGACAATTAAAACATATTGGTCCAAAGTTTCTTTAGCTACCTAATCTTCCTCTAAGATGTATCCTTGCATAATTTGTTGCAATGTGTCCATACTTTCCACAAAATTGACAATTAACCCATGTACTGTAATCCCAATTTATGGTATTACCTTGCCTAGGTCCTTTTCCTTGACCTTTAGGTGTCCAATTGTTCTTTTCTTTAGATCTACAATCTTGTACCTTATGACCATACTTATTACATGTGTGACAATAGCCTTCAGATCTAGATGTAGCTTGTGTCTTACTGGTCTTTGATCTGCATTCATGTGCTTGATGTCCATATTTATTATAATTAAAACAATTATTGTTGAATTTAGGCTTAGGATTTGACTTACCAGTTTGGCTCCTACAAATGTTTGTTGTATGACCTAGTTTTCCCCAACGATAAATGTTTGTTGTATGACCTAGTTTTCCCCAATGATAGCATGTAGGCTTCTTGTCTTTGGTAATACTTTGTTCTCCATGCTTTGATGAATCTCCTTGCTCAATAGATGATATAAACTCAGTATAACCTAGCCCAGTAGTGTCATGAGGTCTTCTTTGTGCTCTTAGTTGTTCATCAAGTTATCTCATAGGCTTTCCAGATCTATTCATTCTTCCCATGATTTCTTTCTTAATTCTTAATTCAAATTTTAGTTGATTGTTATCAGATGCTATCTTCACAATCTCTTCCACCTTCCTAGAAATCTCATGATTGACACTTAATAATTAATTGACCATATCAAATTGATTGTGAGTTAGCCTTTGTACCTCATCAATTCTCTCATCAAGACTTCTACCCATCTTCCTTTTGTCTTCTTCAGTCATTACCTTGTCTTCTTCAACCTTTTTCTTTTGTTCTATTACTTCACATAGCCTTACCAACTATATTTCATGTTCTCTTTTAAGTGATCTTACTTCTTCATTCATAATGATGTTCTTCTCCAATAGATCTACTATTGATGCATAGTTTTCACTTTTTCTACCTTCATCACATAAGTCATATATGCCTTCTTCCTTGTACTGGGTTTCATTTTGTTGAATTGTCATTTTCTTCCTTCTCTTTAGGGTTTTCTTCAGTTCCTCCTTTGCAGCCTTGACTTGCTCAAATGCAAGTTGCAAATAAATCTTTTGATTCTCAATAACCTTTCCCAACTCATAGTTTTCCATCTCCAAGATCTTTGACTCTCAAGTGGTTAGGCTTCTACTCAGAGAACTCAACTCTGATATTAGTTTTTGGAAATCCAATAGGGAAAGTAAGGGGGTGGGGGGAGGGTAAATCAAAATAGTCAAACTTTTACTAGTTCAAACATAAACCATGTTCATACACAATTCACCACACCCATCTCTGCCTTAACCTTGAACTTTTGCATGTGACATCATATATGAACATGTAGTATTAGACCTAACATCTAATAACATGAATAAATCATGTAAGTAATAAATCAACACATGACACAAAAATTTGGTAACACAAAAACTCTCCAAGGTGAAGGTAAAACTATAGTGGGGATGACACCCACAAAATCTTCACTACTGCAGCAATAAAGTGTGCATGTTAGGGCTATAAATTTTGATCACTTATGATGATCTATCCTATGAGGGGTGTGCCTATTAAGAGCTTAGAAGACTTATTCAATCTACCTTGCTTAAAAGATTTTAACTACACAATTAAGTGAGTGCTCTATTAGAAGATTTACATAGGCCTGTTAGGACCAGTCCGTTAAGAGATGTACCTTGAAACACATGTTAAAATATATTAGTATCTTGATCCTCCAATATACACTTTGAATGATGATAACATATCACCTCTATACAATCTAATATCAACTCTATGTGATAGATATATTTTATCTCCTCTCTGCACTATTTGGTTGTCATACTACTCCTTAACACTGGACTCCACTGAATTCACCTTCACCTTCTTATCAAAACTTCTAACTTGTAGCCACAAGAATTAGGTCTAAAACCCTTTTTAAATAACCATTTAATGAAGCTTCTATATCTTGATCAATGATCTAGGTTCATCCTTTTTTAATCTCCTTTCATAGTGATTGATGATCCTTAATTACATGTGTAATTGGCTCCTTGATTAACTCCTCAATCTTAAGAGCATGCTTCCAGCTCCTAAAAAAGTTTTATATCAATGTTTGTGTCATTCCAAACATTTATACAAAACTGTGTTAATCAGCTTCGTGATGCTTTGCGCATATTGGTTCTCCATGTTGTTCCTTAGCTCATGTTATTCTCAACTTCTATTATTTTGCCTAGCCTATGTATCACTCGGCTCATGTGTTTCCTCCTGTAAAGCTCAACAACCAATGGAGTACTTAGTGATACTTAGTTTGCTCGATAGTAATTACTACCCAACAAAAATTGATTATAAACATCTTCTCCTTTGCATAGCTCAACTTGTATGGAGTGGCTCGATCGCAATGTTGACCAAGTGACTCTACCTTGTAAATGATTAAGTGTTTTGCACTAACTGACAATATTGGATTTGCTTTAGGGTCAACACTTTGATACTGACACTAATTATCCATCTTTGGTTGTTAACCAAATAGGTAACTACACTCACATCTCTGATACTAACATTGAGAGTTTGTAGTCCATCTTTATCACCCTCTTTGAATCTAAAACTATTCTATTACAAGAAATAAAGCTAAATAGAGACAAGGGAGATAATCTAAGTAAAAAACTTGGATAATGGAAAACTAATTTGATATAAGCTACATGGGCTTTAGGAGGCATTGGCATAATTTGGGACCCTATAAAGATAGACTTTAGTAGTTCGGTTCAAATAACAACCGGATGGGGGGAGAATCAAAAGTTTTAGAAGTGACATATTATTCACACTGATAAATGTTTATGGATTGGCCCCAACAATAAATAAGAGGGCATTATGGAATGTAATCAACACCTTAATGGAAAATCAATACTACAAATTTTTTTTTTAGGGGGGATTTTGACGCCTTTCTAAAATTAGAAGAAAAATATGGAGGATCACAAACAATAACACATGTAATGACATATTTTAGATAATGGTTTGCAAAAAATAACCTAATAGATATCCTATCATTTAATTGGTTATACACGTGGAATAAAAGAAGATTGGGGTTTTGTCACGTTGCATTAAGGCCGGATAGATTCATATTCAAAGGAGATCTAAGTACTTTCAATTATTCAATTCAGTCTACAATCTTTATCCAACATTGGGTCAGACTATTTCCTAGTCAGACTAGAGATAGTGGAACAACAAAAAAAACCCAATAAATCCTTTCAAATGTGAGAAATGCGGTTTCTAGATGATAATTTCATGGATAACATTAAACAATGGCGGCAAAAAGGCAAATTTGAAGGATCCAAGATATTTTATTTTGCATCCAAATTGAAGCTATTAAAAGAAAACATTATTAAAGTTGAATAAAAATCACTCTAATAACATTTTTAAAAATAAATTGGATAATAAATATGAATTAAAAAGCTTAATGAAGATGTAATAAAAAATGGAATGGATAATGATAAATATTCTAATGAGAAAGATTTAGTAGCAAAACAAGAAAATACTAACAAAAGAACAGTTATTTTGGAAATCAAAATCACGAGATACTTGGTTATCAGAAGGAGATCGTAACAAAAAAAAAATCACAATAGTACCCTTAATAACATAAACATTAATATGATGACAAAAATAAAGGATAATAAAGGAAATATAATGAAAAATTCAACTCAAGTAGCAGCAGTTTTTGTGCAATATTACAAAGACATATTTAATAACTATGAATATTCTAATCTCGTAGCTCAAAAATTAATGAATTTCTTAATAAAAAAATTACATAAAAAGAAATAAAAGAAGCTCTCTTTAATCTCAATCCAGATAAATCTCCAGGTCTAGATGGATTTCAAGCCTTTTTCTTTCAGAAATGTTGATATATCTTAGGACTCGATTTATGGAAATCCATTGAGGCTACTAGGAACTCAGGATCAGTTCTAGTTGAGATCAATAGTAACTTTGTAACATTAATTCCCAAGAAAATTAACCATGAGAAACCTGGGGACTTTTGACCTATTGCATTATGTAATATCATCTATAAAATACTAACAAAAGCATTAGCTAATGGAATCAAAATAGTGCTGCCTAAAATTATCTCAGAAGAACAAACTAGCTTTGTTCCTAATAAATGAATTATTGATGGAATAATCATAATTCAAGAAATTATTCACTTCACTCAAATCAACAAAGAACCTAGTATGCTAATAAAACTAGATATGCAAAAATCATATGATAAAGTAGACTGGAGATTCCTATGCAAGACAATGGAAGCCTTTGGATTTTCTTGTAAATGGATAAATCTTGTTTTCAATTGTAGTTCAGATCCAAAAGTATCACTACTCATTAATGGAACAATAGAAGGATTCTTCAATATATCAAGAGGTATAGGACAAGGAGATCTATTATCACCTTTCATATTCATCATTATGATTGAGGCCTTTGGTAGAGCTATAAAAAAGGCTCAGGTAGAGGAAAAAATTAAAGGTATTTTAGCAATAGAAGGTGTTCATAAAGTAGCACATCTAGACATGGAAAGAAGCATTAGCAATTTTATGGGATATAAAAATGTACTTTTCCATATAAATATCTAGGAATTCAATTGGAAAAAGGAGTGAGAGAAAATAAATCATGGAAGCAAATCTCAAATATACTAGATAAAAAAATTTAAAAATTGGACCAGTAAATGGCTTACAAAGGTTGGTCAAGCAATTATGATAAAATTAGTATTCTTTACCATTTCAACCTATCAAATGTCATTTTTACCACTCTTAAAAGGAGTTAAAATAAATCTAGGCAGAAAATTAAGAAATTTCTTTTGAAAAGGAACAAAAGACAAGCAAAAACAAGTAATGATCAAATGGGACAAAATTTGGAGACCGAAAGAATTTGGAGGACTAGGATTAAAGAATATGAGCTAGAAAAATAAAGTGTTGGGAGCTAAATTAGTTTGGAGAATGTACCATGAACATGAAAATAAATGGGCTAAAATTCTATATCATTAATATTTAAATAGTTGGAATCCCTTGTCCTTATTCTGAACCAAAAATCCACCCAAAGGTTCAAAAAGATGGAACTTTATGATGCAATTTCGTCCCCTAATTTGCCATAATATAACATGGGATATTGGTTAAGGCACAAAAGCATTATTTTGGGAAGATGCATGGGATGGCCTTCAATCTGCAGAAAGTTATGACCTGCCCAATAACATAAAAAACACACTATCAAATATTTGGGGGAAACATGTAACTGACTATGAACAAGTAATAAATCAAGATCATATTAGAGGATGGAAGTGGAGATCTATAGAGGAGATAGATTTAACTGAGGGAAAAAATAAATCTTTAAGCAATTTTTAAAACAAAGACAAGTTAACCATAAAGAAAGAAGGGATATATTAATTTGGGGAGCTTTCAAAAGTGGGAAATGCAGTGTTAAAAGGGGCTACAAATTTATTATAAACTCATAAAATGGGAAAAGATTGATATTCCCCTAAGCCTGTGATAGGATTCAACATGCTTTCCCAAAGAAGGTATTTTTCTTGAGGCTACATTACAAAATAGAATCCTTACAGTGGACAGATTTACGAAGATGGGTTTTGAGGGGCCCTTAATATGCTCATTATGTGAAAACAATTCATAAACGATGGATTATCTGATGTTTCAATGTTCATTTGCCAATCAATATAGGAAATGGCTATGCCATAAACTCAATTGGTTAATAACTCTACCTAACAATCTTTTGAATTATCTAAAAAGTTGGACCAAAAATGGGAAATCTAAAAACTAGAGTAACCTATAGAAAATTTCCCCTTCTATCATTTAATAGGAAATATAGGAGGAAAGAAATAGGATAATATTTATTAATAAAAAATGACAATAACTTCATTTCTAAACAAAGTGGAAGCCAACATAATAGAACTAATTAATTATAAGCTAAGGAATATGCTCATAGAAGAAGGAACCTTCTTAGATTGGGATTCAAACATGCACAAAAATTGGAATAAACTTATTACTCCCCCAATGATCTATTTAAAAGCAGGTAAAAAAGAAAGATAAGAGTGTAAATGAGAACACCACCACCCCCCCCCCCCCTTCTCCCCCTTGCCATCACGATGGACAAAGTTAAATTTTCATAGAGTGTCTCGAGGAAATCCAAGTGAAATAGGAATATGATGTATCATTCATCTGGAAGATGGATCTTGGAAGGTAAAAAGAGCTAAGTATTTAGGGGCAACTCTAAATAACCTAGCAGAGTTAGAAACATTGATTGATGGTGGTGGAACCCTCAAATTTATCCTAAATTTGACACCAAAACCTCATAGAAGTTTAATTTCACTACTTTGGAAGGACAAGTGTAAGGGGTCAGTGAAATAGTGAAAATTGGAATTTCACAAGCACAATGTAAAGGGTGGTGTAAAATAATGAACTTTCACCAAATCACAAAGAGCACACTGAACATGGTTTGAAAACATGATTTTTGTTGTTTCAAAAGAATTTTCATAAGGGGGATGTGAATTTGTGACTTAGTAGAGTGGTTTTGTAAGGAGAGTGGGTTTAGCCATGTAGGAGACTTAATAGTTAAGCACACTCAATTTGGAGTAGTACTAGGATGGGTGACCTCCCAAGTAGTCGCAATGCTTCATCTCTGTGAGCATCACCTAGATCCAATGAGTGCTAAGTGTTCCATTTATTCTCATTAGATATGGATTCGTGTTGAATCACTATTCATGAAACATGGGTCAATGAGTTTGACTGAAACTACATAGTTAAATCCTGATAGTAATATCACAATTTGCCTCGTTGTGGAAATATCTCCTACTTATCAATTGACGAGCTTAAGAGACTTTCTAATGAATGGTTCATAATGCACAACACTTGGTGAAGGTTTTGCAGATAAGGTTGCAAGCAAAGTGAGTTTAACCATGGAGGAAACTTTATAGCTAAGCACACTCAAGCTGGAGTAGTACTGAGATGGGTGACCTCTCGGGAAGTCTTGGTGCTCTATGAGCATCACCTAGATCTAATGACTGCTAAGTGTTCCATTTATTCTCATGAGAGATGGATTCATGTTGAATCACTACTCATGAAATATGGGTCAATGAGTTTGACTCAAACTACATATTAAAATCCTGATAGCAATATCACAATTTGACTTATTGTGGAAATATCTCCTACTTATCAATTGATGAGATTAAGAGGCTTTCTAATGAATGGTTCATAAGGCACAACACTTGGTGAAGGTTTTGCCCCATTTCCTAGTATATCTTTGAGAGTTTTAATGTAAAATTACTTCAAATGACACAATTTAGAAATAGAGAAAACTAAAGGGAATAGAAATAGTACTTGGCCTCTTCTTATCTTATTATGAAAGATTCTAATAGAAAAGTTCAACCTTTTTTCTTAGTGAGAGGACTCATGCATATGAAGACATAAATAGCTACACATTTGAAAGAGGGTAAATACTTTTTTTGACAAGGTGGAAGGAAGCTGGAAAATCAACATACTAGATACAAATGATACTTAGTAGATACAATATGTTAAGTAATTTGAATGTGTAGACACCTAAAATTGTCCAAATCCCATTTCCTAGCCAATTAAATAAATAAATATTATTTATTTAATTCCCTTACCTTAATTAAATAAATTTTACATTTATTTAATTATGTTTTCCTTTCCTTGATTTAAATGAACTAAGGTTTATTTAAATCCTAACCCATTCACTTTAATTAAGTACCGTGTTTACTTAATTAATCCCTTTCCTAATCCTATTTGAGCACATGGCTCCTACTTTTAACCCTCACCTAACCTCACTACTCTAACCTAACCCATCTTGCTAAACCTACCCACTTCCCTAATCATGTTTTCTTTTCCTAATCATCCTAGCTAATCACCTCTTAATCCTAAGTGTGTGCTCACACATGTGTGAGAGATGTTCACACTTTTCTCATCCCTCATGTCTTGCATGCCTCTTGCACACTTGTCCTCTTGCATGAGAGTCAAGGTGTCTCACACATGTGTGAGAAGCCATGCTTTCACACCTCTTGCACACTTGTCCTTTTGCATGAGAGTCAAGGTGTCTCACACATGTGTGAGAAGCCATGCCTTTTCACACCCCTTGCACACTTGTCCTCTTGCATGAGAATCAAGTTGTCTCACACATGTGTGAGAAGCCATGCTTCTCACACCTCATTGATCATGTCACCATCAGAGGTTGCTCACACATGTGTGAGCATATGCCCCCCTTTGAATGGTCAAAACCCTAATCCATGTGGAGACTACTTAGCCTCCACCTCATTGATCCTGAGAGATCCTAGCCCTCCATCTTGCATTCAATCTTAGTCGTCCATTGCATCCATTTTCCTATAAAAGGAGAGCCCTCTCCTCATTTCCATAATCACTATCTAGCCTATTGTTATGTTGCAGGATTTGTGAGCAACCACATCCCACAACAATGTGAAATCATCAATCACTTGGTGATTTGTGAGGTTTGCATAGTGTTATTTTGATTTCATGTTATGCTTAGTTATATGTTTATCTTTCATATTTTGAGGTTTGCATAATCATGTAGGAATATGCATTAGTTGCTTAGTGTTATTCCATTGATTACATTTTTATGCAATACATTTTGGCACGCCCGGTGGGACACCCACGACACCGCAACACCGCCACCTCCTCTGTTTGCTCCACCGCAACCTTCGCTCCCTCTACCACGATGGTCGTAACCCTTTCCGCCACCACCACCACCACCACTGTCTACAAACCATGCCTCCGCTCGGCTCACGTTGCTCCATCCTCAGCCGCGGCGGAGCTCCCTAACTCGCTTCCGCTCCTCCCCCGCTAAATCCCCACTCCCTGCTTAGCTCGGACGCGTCCCCCGTCCCCCGCCACCCGCCAAACAAACTCTACAACCGGACTACCAACACCCATCGCTCGTAGCAACACCCACCCGCACCACTTGTCTCTAGCTCTGAACCCCTGCAACTCCCAGTCGCATTTAATCCCCACGTTGCCCACTCTCCTCAAAAGCCTAATGCCTCTGCCCTGTGAATGCTGTCTCAACTGCTGCAATCTCAGCCCGCGACCACGGCCTCATCTACTCCACCGCGCTCAGTTCTGCAACCAACAACTCCCTGTCCACCGCCACCTCCCCTTTCTCCTGCCTCTGCTGTTGTCATTGCTCCTCTCTGCATTCCCCCGCCGCTGCGAGCTCCCCCTTCCATCGCTTTATCCCGCGCAACCCGCGACCAAGTGCCTCCGCTCCACGGAGCAGCTCATCCCACATCCAAACCCTCCACTTGTCGTCCGCTCCTCAGCCCATGGCTTCAAAACTACTGCCTCCACTCGCCTGAAATCTCGTGCCAGTAACATCCCCAGCCGCTCTGCCCAAACCCTCTCTCTGCCATTAAACCCTTCTACGACCTGCATTTTTAAAAAGAAAACCTTTTTTTTAAAGATTCAATTTATAAAGCATTTTTTTTTTTTTTTTTTTTTTTCTTCTTCGAAAGATAGACTTTATCTTCAATAGAACATTTAGATTTTGTCTTTTCTTTTAAAAGCAAAAGCGTTCAAAAACAAAAAAAACAAAAACTGCTTGACGTGCCTCTAACCGTCAAATTTTTGCTCATAGGTCTCTGATGTCAGCACTGCATCAGCAGTCCACATGCCCTTTTAGACCATAAGAAGCAACCTTTGGTTTTTTGCTCATAACTTGAGCCTACGAGCTCCGTTTTTGCAAAACGAAATATCGCCGAAAAGTTGATTCCAAGCTTGTCGCCATGGTGCTAGTTTCATGAGATTTTGATGCTATTTAGATCCTTGATTTTTCTGTCAAAGACCAAACTTTGTGTTAACACTTCCATTGCAGGGTTTTTGATGCACTAACTTGTGTTTTTGCAGGGATATTTGCTCACTAACCATATTGCTTGCAGATTTTTGCTTTGATTTTGTTTTGGGAATGAGCTTGTATGCTTAAACACTCGTCTTTCAATGCATGGTTAAATGCTAAAACAATCAAATTCAATCTTGAATGCCTTAAGGGAATGGACATGTATGCTTAGGCTAGCAAACATTTTGAATTAGTGCTTAAAACGAACACTCACACAATCTTGAATGCCTTAAGGGAAATTGATTTCATTTTCAGCAATTTTGCTTATGCATACGCTCGATTTACTTTCTTGTTCATGAATCTGCGCTTTCATTTACGTTGACGGCATTTCAAGTTGGAAAGAACATTGTATGGCTTAATCACGCGTGTCTTCAACATAGATAGCAAACTTAAAGTTTCATTGGGAACAAACGTGTGTCTTTTTGAACTCCAAGGCCGCTTACGTATTCTCTCCCCTAGCGCCTTCAGGTGATCTTGGGTGCACAAGAAATAAGTGGTCTTATTTTTTCTTTTTTTAGGAAGCATGCTTGGGGATTTCATCACCCCTTGGGATGACCTCAACTCCCGTGTTCTGGCAGAGTATAAAAATCGGGAGGTGAATCGAAAGACACCTCTCTTGGAAGCAAAATATTGTCACTCTTGGCTAAGCCCCAAAGAACTTTATACCTTTGAGAAGTGAAGGAGGAGATTTGGATTACCGTCTCCCCTCGACTATGTGGCAGCATTTTCTTTCATCTACAGATTTGAGCCTCACGTGCCTTGTGTATATCAAGGATGCCCTTTAGTTGATCCTTGTACAGCCTAGTTGCAACCTTATAAGTTTGTTGGTGTGTTTGATGTTCTTGAGTGTTTGAAACACACTGACTACCTTTGCCTTGTACATATTTCCTTGTTTGATTTTGCATCTCAAACATAAAAATCCAAAAAATTATAAAAGTTCAAAAATCCAAAAAAAATTCAAAAACAACAAAAACAAGTCTTGGTTCAAGTCCTCTTAGTCAAGTTGTCCACATCATCAAAGTCATCATCATCATGCATCTCTTGTCTTAATCACGTTCTTAATTGTTCAAATCATTCCTCAAAACCTTAATCATCTCTATTCATCCAAACCATTTCCTCATTTTCTTAATCACTCAATCAAATCCATAATCTTCATCCTAATCATGGTTCATAATCCACATCAAGATCTAATTCCTTAATTCAATGATTCATCCTCATGATTCTTAATCCAATCCCTTGTCGAATTCATTCTTTTCTAATCAATTCTTAATTCAATCCATTTACATCTTCATCCATAATCAATCTTTCTAATTTCATCAACCTCTTCTTCTAATTCAATCTTTCACCAATCTTCTACTTTGGACATAGGAGCATAGTCATACACATTGGACTTTCATTCAAATCTCACATTCACTTGTTTGCAATACCATAGGGTTTTTATCAAATAAAATCACACCCTCATCCAATCAATATCCAATCAAATTAAATCAAATCAATATCAATATCAAGTCAAATCCAATTTGAATCAAGTAAAAGTCCAAAGCTCCTAGTCCTAAGTCCATCATCAAATCTTTCATCTCTTCATCTAACATCTATGGATCTGAATTTGCTTAATCAAATGGTTGACAATCTTCAAAGACAATATGGAGTTATACCTCCCATTCAACCAGCATATCAAATCCATCCTCAACACTTCATATCCAACTCTAACCCATCTCATGTTCATCACTCTTCTACCTTTGACAAGGGAAATCCACCTCATTATCCTTACACTACATATACTTCTATTCATAGCCCACACACTTCCTCAAACACAAATGACCTTGCCAAGGAAATAGAGCAATTAAAGAATTATCTCTTAGCAAGTCAACAAAATGAGGCCACCTTCCATGCCATGTGTCATCTTCCCCCATGTTTCGAAGATTCTAGTCCTCATGCCCCATCCAACCCCAACCCTTCATGCAATCCCCTACCCATAGTTACATCCTCACACAATCCTCATCCTCCAAAAACATCATCCCCACCTCATACAGGGTTTTTCTCATCATTATTGGCTAAATGTAAAAAACAAGATAAAGTGAGCCAATCACCCAAAGTTCTTCCTCCAAAGCATGTCACTATAGAGGCCTCTTCTCCTCTAACTCCGAGCATTTCTCCATCCCATCGTTCCCCTATCCCTCAAGATCCATCTATCCTCCTACTCCATTTCATGATTCCCTTCCTAATCAAGATCAAGACATTCCATGTACCACCAATTCCACTACATCTCCAGACTTAGCATCCATCAATCCTCCACTTCATGTAGAAGTTCCTTTCACTCCATCCACTAATACTCCTCCATGTCGAGATCAAATCACATCCATTCCATCTCATGATCCACTTGTTCCACTACACGATCCTCTTGTAAGTCAAGATCAAAGCACCCCTTAATTTTCCTTTCATGATCCCACTCCATCTCAAGAGCCTATTATCCTTCATAATCCTCTTTGTGATCCTAATCCTCCACATGATCCTATCACACCTATCCAATCCACTCATGAATCCCATATACCTGGACTCACATCTTGTATTAAAAATGATAAGTATCCCATTGCAAAAACAATATCTCAAGATGTTGGTATACCTTCCACTTCTTCCAAATCCAAAATTCCTCCATCCAAACCTAAAGCTTCCCATCATTCATCTTCCAAGTCCATTCTAGGTCCTTATATTCCATCCCTTCTAGGTCTTTATGTTCCATCATCAAACTCTTCATCCCTTCCATCCATTTTGGTCCCTTACATACATCCATCCACCATATCCATGTTTTCCCCTTCATCCCCTCATGCTCCTAATAAAGATCAACAAAGGCACACATCCTTGAATTCCTTACCATCTTCACCATCCATACTCTCTCCACCTCCTTTATCTTCATCCACACCTACCATAGCCAATGGAAGCAAATTGGATGCCAAAGAAAAAGAGCATAAAGTCACAAATCCACAAAAATCAAAGGATCAACATGTCCCCTCTAAACAACATGTTCAAGAAAACAAAAATCTGATCCAAAGCAAAATCAAAAGGCCACAAAGGCTAAAAATAAAAAATGCAAAAATTTTGTGGATCTCAAAGCTACTTAATGTAGCAATGAATCTCCAAGAAAGATTCCAAATAACATCCAATTTTGCTAATCCAAAGGCTTCCCTCATTCATAAATCACCCCAGCTTCCATTTTCTAAATCCATTTTGGGTCATTATGTCCCAAAATCTACCATCCTAAATCCATCGTCTCCTTCATCCATTTTGGGTCCTTATGTCCCAAAATCCACCATCCTAAATCCATTGTCACCTTCTTCCATTTTGGGTGCCTATATCCCAAAATCCAAACTTACGTATCCTCCACAATTTCCTCCTCTCCATCACCCTTCAAGGTGTGTGCCGATGACGATCTTTCCACTTCCTTCACAAGTCTTCCAACCTAGCGTCCATCAACCATGTCTTCTTCCCACCCATTCCTTCCCTTAATCCAAACCTTTTCATAAGTCCTTGACCTCCATTTCCCAATCTGCTTCATCCTTCTTTTCACTACCCTCCCAACATCTATGAGCAAATAGTCAAAATCCCTTTAAAACAACAAAGAAAAAAAAAGACAAATATATCAAAGGATACCATCCATATAAAATAGATGCTTGAGTCCTCCCTTCATTCTCCTATCATGTATCCATTGTCTTCCAATTCCACTTATCCCTCCATTCACTTTTCCTCTTTCACTTGCACTCTACACTGGGGGCAAGCTTCATCCATACCACACTTCCTTACATATCTTACATACTTCCATTTACCGTTCATTATCCTTTTCCATCTTTGATCTTGACTTTCACTTTCCTTTCATCCATCCACATGCTCACTTTCCATATCCCTTGCACATTATCCATACATCATCCTACGCACTTCCATCCACTTTCACATCCACATCTTTGATCTTGACATGCTATCCCTCTCTTGCATTCCATAGTCCTTCTCTTGTTCATCCATTTTCCATCCATACTCCTATATACTTCCATCCTTTTTTCATATGTCCTTGATCTTGGTTATCCCCTCCACTTCATATTCCACATTTCATCCATACCCTTCATATCATTATCCATTTTTCACAACCTCCCTCCCATATCCCATATCCCATATCGATTCCCCTTTCATGCCCATGTTCGTGATCAATACTAGAGGCACAATACCAAAATGTTTATACATGCTTTGGAAGAGCACATGCCTTCTCTTCTTCCATCCACTAGCCTTTACACTATCCTTCCATTTTCATGCATCCTTTCCCACCACATTTTCTTCCATTTTCCTATCCTTGGTATGGGGCATTTGGACTCCTTCGAAACATGATCCTTAGCCCCGCATTTTTTTTGCCACCATATCATTTTGCCTCTCATATCCTTTCACTATTCCTTGCATCCACCAACATCACATTGCTTTTCCTCCATTTACCATACCTTGACCCTCCCTTGTCATTGGTTCCATTCTATTCATTCTATCTCACATTCATTCAATCCAATCATTTTATCCATTCTCTCAAACATTAGTCTAATCAATTCATTTCTATCCATTATATGCATTCATTCATATCACATTCAATCTAATTCTTCCAATCACTTCAATCAAATTCATTCACCCTCTAATTCAATCAATTTTCACTCCTTCTAATCTTTTCACATCAATTTCAATCCTACTTTCATCATTTTTCATCTTATCAACATCATTCTTCCAATGTCATCCACGTTCATTCTTCTATCTGCCATAAAATTAAAAAATCAAAAAAAGTCTCACTATGCAATCAATCCTAATTCAATCAATCTAATCTTGTAATCTTGTTCATCAATCATTAATCAATTCATCAATTTGACCCAATCAGCTAATAATCCATTAACCATATTCAACATTATCATGGCATGAATCCTTCCCAATCCTTGGATGTGCATTACGCTTAGCATTAGCTTTACCATCCTTAATCAATCATTATCAATCAGTCCATTCATGGGTTTTCAGCTTGACTAGGGGCAAAATGTTGGTTTGCTTTTGATTTTTTGTGCATGATTGCTTGTTACTTGTCTGCATTATTATTTTTTGCATTTCTCATGGTCTTTACATCCTATGATCCCCAGGAATCATGGTCTTTCATATCATGGTTTCATAAGGCATATGGTTGTATTAGACCCCTTTTTTCATGTACTTGACACATTGTCATCTTGGTTCCTCATACCTTGGTGCATAGTGTTGAGTACAATATCAAACTTAGGTTGTTCACACCATTGCAGCATAACTTTCCCCCTCCCTTCCATCTTCCTATCCATTTCGAGAGAACATCCGCGTTCTCCTAACCCGCATGTCCTCTCGAGGGGGCATACCCTTCCACCCTCGTCATCCTTCCTCATCCTTCCATGACTGGGGCATCATGCTACTAGTCTTGTCCTCCCAGCCACTATATTTTATTCTTCTTTGATATAACATTACTAATGCTATATCAAAGAGGGGCAAAATGTAGACACCTAAAATTGCCCAAATCCCATTTCCTAACCAATTAAATAAATATTTATTATTTATTAAATTCCCTTACCTTAATTAAATAAATTTTACATTTATTTAATTATGTTTTCCTTTCCTTGCTTTAAATGAACTAAGGTTTATTTAAATCCTAACCCATTCACTTTAATTAAGTACTGCGTTTACTTAATTAATCCCTTTCCTAATCCCACTAGGAATTAAATATTGAAGTTAATCCTATTTGAGCACATGGCTCCTACTTTTAACCCTCACCTAACCTCACTACTCTAACCTAACTCATCTTGCTAAACCTACCCACTTCCCTAATCATGCTTTCTTTTCCTAATCATCCTAGCTAATCACCTCTTAATCCTAAGTGTGTGCTCACACATGTGTGAGAGATGTTCACACTTTCCTCATCCCTCATGTCTTGCATGCCTCTTGCACACTTGTCCTCTTGCATGAGAGTCAAGGTGTCTCACACATGTGTGAGAAGCCATGCTTTCACACCTCTTGCACACTTGTCCTCTTGCATGAGAGTCAAGGTGTCTCACACATGTGTGAGAAGCCATGCCTTCTCACACCTCTTGCACACTTGTCCTCTTGCATGAGAATCAAGTTGTCTCACATGTGTGAGAAGCCATGCTTCTCACACCTCATTGAGCATGTCACCATCAGAGGTTGCTCACACATGTGTGAGCATATGGCCTCCTTTGAATGGTCAAAACCCTAATCCATGTGGAGACTACTTGGCCTCCACCTCATCGATCCTGAGAGATCCTAGCCCTCCATCTTGCATTCAATCTTAGCCATCTGTTGCATCCATTTTCCTATAAAAGGAGAGCCCTCTCCTCATTTCCATAAGCATTATCTAGCCTATTGTTATGCTGCAGGATTTGTGAGCAACCACATCCCACAACAATGTGAAATCATCAATCACTTGGTGATTTGTGAGGTTTGCATAGTGCTATTTTGATTTCATGTTATGCTTAGTTACATGTTTATCTTTCATATTTTGAGGTTTGCATAATCATGTAGGAATATGCATTAGTTGCTTAGTGTTATTCCATTGATTACATTTTTATGCAATACAGAATGATACTACCAAAAGCCCCAAGTAAAAACATTAGTCTCTCCTTTTTTCTCATGCTCATCTCTAGATTTTTCTAACATTTATTAATAGAAAAAAAGACACTAAAATTAAAACCAATCAATAGAAAAAAAGGGGTAATTTTTTTTAATAAATCAAACCAAAAGGAATCATTCAAAAAAAATTTCAATTAAACTAACTAATCAAATTGTAGAATTAAACAAACTTCTATTGTTTAAATTCATTCTTTATTTTACAAGATTATATAAATCATAAATTTCTAAGATTCTATTAGACAATCCTAATTTTAGCAAGAGGTAAACTTATTTTCTATCACCAAAAAATTCAGATTTTTCGAAGCCTTATCTTGTTGTACCCTATACTACAGTCTTGTTAGAATTTATCAAGCATGAGTGATGTGATATCGAACATTATATTTAGTCGATAGGAAAGTTCCTTCTGGAGTTGCCTCTAGCCAAAAATTGTCTCACACCGCAAAATAGTTGACATAAAATAATTTATCGATATTGATTTCAAACACAGTGACAGCTCATAGATTGACACACATTTCTGACAATTTAATTTGAATGATAACGAGGACTCAAGTTGACATTTTTTTCCCTATTTCTAGGGTTTATATACGAGAAGGAGAACTAGATCTGTACACCATCAAACATGCCTACGTCAAAATCTCACTACCACAACTGGTTTGACGAAATCACCCAGTTTGAATGCGAAGAAATTGTTAAAGAAAGGATCGATATTGAAAGATATTTTATAGGTACCATGATACTTTGCATGAGTGTGCCTATGGTAGAGATTTGAGACAAGGAAAGAAATTCCATGCTCGCATAGTCCACAAGGGATTTGAACAAGGTGCTTCTGTAGGAAACCATCTCATTAACATGTATGATAAATGCGGTAGGCTGGAAGACACGTGCCCCATGTTTGACAAAATGCCTGAACGAAATGCCATGATAGCTGGATATTCTACTAATGGATAGTTTGGGAAGGTTGTGAAGCTCTTTTTTGAAATGCAACAAAAGCAGCTTGAACCAAATGGATCTACTTTTGTGAGCCTTCCCAGAGCATGCATCGATAGTCCAGATGTGGAACAAGCGCATGCCCTTGTTATCAAAATAGGGGTTTCATTAGATGTGACTGTGGCAAATGTTCTTATCGATATTTATAGTAAATTTGGGGACCTGCTTCAGGCTCACCAAGTGTTTGATGCCATGCCTCAAAGATATGTGGTTTCTTGGAATTCCATAATGACAGGATATATCCAAAATGATCATGGAGACAAAGCTTTGGATATTTCGTATGAAATGTGCAGGACATATGTGAAATCCAAATTGTTCAAGAAAGTAATAGGATTGATTGAATCTCTGGGTATTTTAGAGATAGGCTTCAAAAGATATGGTGAGATTTTGCAGACATGCACCCACATTAAAGAGTTGAGACAAGGAAAGCGATTCCATGCTCTAATAGTACACAGAGGATTCAAATGAGATACTTTTATAAGAAACAATCTCATTAGCATGTACGTGAAATATGGTAGCTTGGTTGATGCACGCCATGCGTTTGACAAAATGCCTAAACAAAATGTTGCCACTTGGAATGCCATGATAGCTGGATATTCTACTTGTGGGCAGTTTAGGGAGGTTGTAGAGTTTTTTGGTGAAATGCAACACGAACAGGTTAAACCAAACAGATTTATAATAATTATCTAACAAGAGTGCTAGACCAACCACATGTCATGTCTTTCTAAACTTTTCTTGAAAAGTCGAGTTATGAATTCTCTCCATTTTTTAAATTTTTATTTCTCCATCTTTTTGACAATACCCCGCTTTCTTAAGCGATTGGAGAAAAAAACCCAATGTCTCTTATGATTTGATTCATATACCTTGTTCCAAAGCTATTATTCTAAAATACATGTGCTTACGCGTTATCTAGTTAGCATTGGATCCCACTTACCTTTTCTACTCTTTTTCTAATCTGCTCAGGAAAATATTATCATTCATTCACCATTGTATTGTTTAATGTCTTCTATTACAAAATAATGACATTTATAGTGTTGCAAGTAAAAATATGGGGAAATAACAACTATCATGATAGTTAGCACCGTAAAATATTGCTTACAATAGAAACTGCCTTGCAGTTTCCTTGCAAAAGATAAGTCAAATTTTGGGTTTTGATTAGTGAAGGTGGAAAATAAAATAGTCATCATTTGAAATAGCTTTTGGCCTTCTTTGCCCTGCATATTTTTTGACTTTGGATTCAAATGATTTGCAGCATCTCGGGATCTAGTCGATGGGTTTAAAGTCATAGACACAAAAATGCCTTGTGAGTCTAAATTTCTATTTCATTGGCACTATCTACATAGCAACATATTTGCACCTTGATTTGACTAATTGTTTGGTATTAAAAATTAACTTCAAAATCACAATACAAGTATGATGTATTTATTTATTTATTTAATTAGCTGATAAGCTTTCCTTGTGAGGTTACTTGTAACCATAAATTGTCTCACACCTGTAAACAGTTGTACCAAAATGGTTTCCAGATCAAGGTTTCCAGATAGTCAGGTTGTACTGAGCCTTAAATGTCAACATAATAAATTTTAAGAATGTTATCAATGCAACCCCATTTTTATGCATGTTTATAAATGTCAAGATCTGGTTCCCATCACACCTTTGTGAATGATAGAACACAGAAAAACCTTTCGCACACTCCAAACCACTGTTGTTTTGGTTTCATGCCCAAAAATGGTATTTCAAATTAGTTTCTAGGATTTTCTCCTTTTGGAGTTCACTCCAACTGAGATTTGTCTCACATTGGCCAGAATTTGCCCAAATTTGTCTCACACTTACAGGTAAAATACCAGAAAAAAGAATTTGTCTCACACCCGCAAATAACATACCAGAAAAAAGTTTGAGCCTGTATATTTGATTTTGTGAGCATATCTTTCTACAATCATAAAAGGCATATTTGATTTTGTGATCATATATTTCTACAATCATGAAAGGTGCTTGAGTCAACATGCAACCTTAAAGAAAGGACTATCAAATTCTAATTTCTCTCAGCAACTCTCATAATGAGAAAATCTTAGAGAAATATTATTTACAGATATGGGGGTATGATAAGATCGTGTCCATTGATATCCTGTCCAACACACCATTTAACACAACTCACCCACTACATTGTCCACTCAATCTACACTCGACTGTCCAGCCAGTCTGAGTGCTATGAACATCAAGCTTCTCTATGAGCAACTGGTTAAGTGTATCCACTTTCCCCACCACAAAAACTTTTCAAAGCCGATTGTCCATTCCTTTCAAGAAATCAACATTTTCGTCTGTAGATAGAAATCAATGTCTGGTATATAGCAATCAACATCCAACAAGTTCTCTTCTTGCTTCTTATTTCTAGCTTCCATTGATCCACCTTCCAAACTACCCTGTCTTGTGTAAAGGAATGAGCTTCTCGTAAATGAAAGATTCAATAAAGATAATTTTATCAGTGATCTTTTTCTTATTTTAGGATTGAGTGAGGGATTTTGTCACAGAGGAAAGTATAAAGATCATAAGAAGAAATTGGGAATTTCTATGAAAAAGATGAGATCTCATCACCTATTTTTTTTTTATACTTGAAATATAATTTATATTGCTTTATCCTATAGAGTTGCCTGTGCAACCTCTCCAAACTGTCTTTCAGTGCTAAAGTATCAATTATGTATGTTCTTTCATTTGGTTCGATATTCTAAATTAGCCATGACTACAACCTTGTGAACACATTTAGAACTGCACTAAAATGAGGACCCCTTCCATCAAATTCTCATATTGTAGCTAGATCTATTTAAGTGCTTGCATGAAACCTTCAATGCCATGTTTAGAGGATATTGCAATTTGTAGAAGTATATTTAGACACACATACAATTAAATCAATGCCTTGTGTTCTCCTTGTAAAGTAAACCGGTCTCTGCAACTTCTGCTTGTAGTTTTAATTTTGCTACGGGTTTATTATTTTGCTCGTAGTTTTTTTTTTTTTTTTTTAGTACAGGTCTATGATTTTGTATAATAGTTTTCAAATTAAGTCAAGATATATAAAAATGGGCAAAGTCCTAACAAGTGCAACAAACAATGTCCTACAACTCACACCTCACATCCCTAAAACTTTAGGCTTTACGTCTATGGTGATACTATTGTTAGATAACAACAACAACATTTTTCAAGCATTGAAGGCTACACATCTTCATGGTTCCTCACATTTCAAGGGTCATAGTAAGCCCTTCATCCAGATTGGATATTTGTTACACTCTTTCTACTTTGTTCTCATAATGTAGATATAGCTTTGTTTTTTATTTGGACTTTCGATGCAGACATTTTGTTTGGATCTAAACAAACCTCAAAAAGTGCAGACTTGGAATTTGGTAGGCACATCAATCTTTACATTTTAATGGCGGTTTGATCATTTCGATGTTTTTATTTGATGATTTTAAATTATATTCATTGTTACAAAATAGTTAACTTATAAAAAATAATTGCTAAAAATATATTTAAGTTAGAAATATTTATATTAAACATTTTTTCAATTTTGTTAATTATACAAATTTAATATAAAATGTTTATTTATATTAGTTGGTTGTATATTTAATTATATTGAGGATATGAAGAGATAAGGATACTGACTATAAAATTTCGACCCCATCCCTATATTCATTGTATTGTACTCTCGTAGATACTTTTTCAAATTATTATATTGATCCATTTGCTTAATTAATAGGTAATATATAAACCATAGATTGTAATTTTGATTACATTGCCTCTGGTTCTCTTCAGTAATACCATATGAACTCAACCATGTGAGACGTAGAGCACATCAATTGTTATTGTCTTTGATTGGAATTTCTTATGAGATCCACTCCTAGTAGATTATCATTATTGGTCAAAAAGAAATTGAACATAGTTTAACGCACATTGTGTCACATGGATACAAATTCACATTATATATGAAGGTAGAACCTTCTACTTGTGAGCTCTATAAAGCTTTTTCCATGAATTATTCTAGATTTCATGTTCTTAAATTATAGGACTACCAATGAATGTGCATTACATGTGGTTGCCGCCTGATTGTCTTGTGTAACACATGGTTCCTTACTGCAATTGATCTTCCATGAATCAAAATAGGTTTGAGGAATGAAACTGATATCAAGGAGTTTATTCTGTTCAAATTTCCTAGTTTTTGTTATCCCTATAGAAAATGACACGATAGGGAAGATAATTTTGTGATACCAGTAAGTTAGTTTGATTGCCATCTAGGTGTATCAAGAAGTTATGTGAAACATAGTTTCAAGTCACATCTTTCTCTTCCCAAGATTCTCTATACAAATATTTTAATTTATGGTCTCTTGGTTCAAGTTCTCTTACAAGTTGACAGACTCACTAAACGTTAGTGCAATTTGAATGTTACATCTGAAAGAGAACACCAAGACCAATTAGGAGCTTATCCATTTCCATATTGATTCTAGTTGTTCCTTAATTTATGGTATATGTATGCTACCTTGTTTTATAAGGCAACAACAAGAAGTCTAAAATGTTCATTAGTGTATGTTTTGCATGTACTATCTTATTTTATTTATTTAACATTTTTATATCTTACTTTTAAACTGACATCTTCTAACTTTGTAGGTAGTAGATGGACAACTTCTTGTTCTTCATCTGTTGAATATGAAATGTCTTCTTCACCATTATGGTTTGCAGTAGAGGCAAATGGGGCCAATGTGGCTAATTGGGTTCCATTCGTAACCACTAACTCCACGATTCCATAAATATTATTTTGGAGTAATTTTAGCTTAGAAAAGGGTTCTGTCAATTGACGGTAGTCAACTTTATTTTTGATTAGCAATTGTTTCTAACAAGGATATAATATGAATTAGGAAGGAAAAGGACTTGAGTTTGAATTTCTTATATTACTTTCTTAAAGTCAAAGGTTACATATTCTCCATAAAGTGTTTTCACTCGATCTACTTTGAAAGTCGAAAGTATACATACATGTGATGTTCAAGATTTTGAGATCATCAAAGCAGAGGAAGTTTGGCAAGAAATCAATGCACAACAACTCAACTATTATAGCTATTGCACTTATCTAAGGGAGATTCAATAGAGAAGGAAGTGCACCCATTATTCAGTGTGCATTTCAAGATTATCATAATCGTCCATAGAACATGCTTTGCTTGTGTTGTCTTCTATTGGTGTTTATCAATGAGTCCTCTTATATAACTTTTAACAAAATAGAGGCTTTTGATACTTTTCCTATTATTGTAATGAATGAAACCACCATTTGTTCGTCCTCTATTATATGAAATGTTGATTTAGGTTTAACTTGTAAAAAGTAGTTCTATTTTGAATACAAATATGTCTTACATGTATCTGTGACATTTATTCTTCTTCATTTACCCCTACATATTTGAGATTTTTCAACTAGACACCGCATGTGTTTAATTATATAAAGTGGGCTAGAATCTGTACAAGATAGCCCACATACGTTTAACTACAATGGTTTTTTTATCATAGTACAATGTTGTATACAAATTCAATATAACACATATTTATGCATTTTTAAACACTCCTACCTATATGTTTATGTTTTTCCTATCTTTTTTTTTTTTTTTTTTTTGTAAAAACTTCAATTGTTACAATAACTTTAATATAAATATAAATCTTTCTTTCATTTATACAATATCTTCAATTTACCTTTTTAATAAAACCTATCGGCGTATCCCTTGCACCTCCTTCTAGTGCAAGTACTAGTTGGTAATGAATTAGGATATTAAACATCTAACTAGGAGAACGATACCTAGAAAAATAGTCATGATAATATTTTCCATACATACAAAATTCAAATTGAGCCTTCGAATTGCCATGGATGATGTATGGACTGAGAGGTTTTGGTCAAAATCCCAAACAAAGCAACGATCACATGTTTTGATGAGTCAACAATTATATTAATTAATAAAAACCACTAGTGTTGAAGATTACAAATTTATTTGAATAATTAGTTTATTTGTGATTTTAGTTATATGAACAATGAAATAAATTTCTCTTGTCTAGTAAGATTGTTGTAATATAGATAAACTATTTATTTAAATTTTAAATTATTAATCTAATTAATAAAATTAATTATAGAAATATATATGATATTGTGAAATTCTTATTTCTCATTTTTAAATAAATTAATTTTAATTATTATAAAAATATAGATTCATCTCTTTTTTTTTGTTAAATTTCTTAGAATGTGTAAGAATGGATATTTACATAGTTAAATGGAATATTTCAGAAATAATTAGCACAATAAAAATTTGACAATTTCATGTGATTTTATTTATTTACTCTTCTATTATAATCCTATTACCAAATATATTTTTTAAATATAATTTAATTCATAAATTCACATATATTAAATATAATAATGAAAAAGTAAATTAAAAAACTAAAAATATAATCATGTTCGTCCTCATATTTTTCCTAGTTTTTTACTCTTTCATCATTAATAGTAGGTAAGTAATATAAGCTAGCCAATTGAAAAATATTTAAAGACTTATAAAAATACATTTATCTAAATAATATTCATTTAAATAATGCATGAGAAAAATTACATTAGTTAATTTTTAAAAATATATCTTATTAAAAAGGTTTAACAATATTTTAAAAAATTGGATAAAATACTATATATTTTTTAATCTATGAAATAAGAAAATTAATTGATTTTTATTTATTCTGAACTTATATAATATTTTTATTTCTACTATAAATATACAAATATATAAAGAAGAACGTTAAATATTGATGATCCATTTTTTTGTAAAAATCTTCTTTTCTAAATAGAAAAAAAAACTCTCTAAAAAAATATTATTCTACTTTATCATTATCTAATGAATAAAATTATTTACTAATTATTAGTTTTAAAATTAATGCAATAGCTAACTTATATTCCAAAGATATAATAATATCAAATTACTTTTAACATTCATTTTGTATCACAAATGGAACATTAAAATGTGTTTTAATTATTACTTTGGAATTATTAAAATGTGTTTTTATAGTTTTGATCACTTGTAATTGTATTTCATAATTTGTCAATTTCGGGTATTATTTATCATTAATTTTATTTCAATTTCCATCCATCTTCTCTCCTAACTATTTGGCAGGAACTTTGACGCATTCGATCCCTTCTTGTATTTGTCGGAGACACATACTATTGCAATCACTTCGGTCCCTTGTTGTATTTGATTGGCTCATATTATTTGAGTGTTATAAGAACGGATTTGCTTATTGTTATTTATTGTAATTAATTATTTTTATGTGTTAGGGAATTCAAACCTAAGACCTCCCACATAAGAGGCTCTTGTTTGATTTAATTATATTAAATTGACATCATTACAATTGACTATTAAATTTTTATTTTTAAACTATTATAACTTACCTCCACTCTCTATTTTCTAAACATTAAATTTTTAATCTTAAACTATTACAACTTTTCACAAATACTAAGTGACACTTGTTTTTCTATTAATATCATTTTTAATATGATTAAATAATGATATCATTTTTATAGTATGGTTAAGTGATAGTTTGTTGCCTATTCTAAACGTGGACTAAGAAATAACTATAACTATAATCACAAGGCCAAAAACTTCCATTGAATCAGAGTAAACTAATTTTAGCCACACTTTACAAGTAGATCACAAAGGCAATGCAAAGCCACAAAAAAACAATTTTAGAAGGAAAACACAATCATATAAACGTGTCCTACGATGGTTCTTCAATATTAATATTAATATTAATATCGACTACATAACCCGCTAACCAGTTGACGCGTGGACGCCCTTTTTACCGATTTACGAAGTGCTTTAATTTTTTAAAATCTCGTAGAAGTTTCGTGAACTCCGTTACGTTTCCAAGCTGTATTAAACCTTCAAACCCTAGCGAAGTTCACAAACTCACTGTGTACATCTTGGGACCCCGGCAGCTGTTTATGCGTTTATTTCCTGTGGCTACGGTTCATTTATCTGGAGCAGATTTTTATTCAGGTCTGATGCCAGCTTCTTGACTAAATTTTAAAAATTACGGAATGAAACGGATATCGTAGATATCTGTCTGTAAATGTTTCATAGAATGTTTTCTCTATATCTAGATCTTGTTTACATGTTGGTAGGGTTTAATTGCTAAAAAACTGGTCCTGTTTTTAAACTTTTCTTTTGTTTTAAATTACAATGTGTACCGATCTCGGTGATGAGGATAATTCATGTATTTCCTAACATTTCTACCCAAGCGTATTTCGTTTCTATTTTACTGAGAAAGTTAGATCGCTTTTCCCTTGTGGCTTTTTTTTTACCCGTTACGTTATGCTCTGAACATTACTTATTTATTCTATTTTTCAGGCTATTTTTGGTTTGTCACAGAATATTTTGCTCGCAAACTGAACTTGATTTATGTAGTCGATTGATGTGAAGTACTTGTTTTCCCAAATCGAAGATATTCTTTTTGCTTGCATATACACTCGAAGATTGGATTTATTGTTTATTTACTTTTTGAATACATAAACAAATATGTTATACTTTCATTTTTGTGATGCTGTCTCTATACCAAGTTTTTAAGTTTTTTTAATTTTTAGATATTGAGTTATTTTTATTATTGGAAGTACAGCTGCATTCGACACCTTGACTCGTCGAAAGATGGCATTGATTTGAGGGGTTCAGATAAACATGTAGTTTTCCGAAATCGAAGATATTCTTTTTGCTTGCATGTTTTCTCGAAGATTGGATTTATTGTTTATTGATTTTTTGAATACATTAACAAATATGTTATACTTTCATTTTGTGATGCTGTGTCTATACCAAGTCTCGAAGTTTTTTAAATTTTTAGATATTGAGTTGTTTTTATTATTTGAAGTACAGCTGAGCCTGACACCTTGACTCGCCGAAAGATGGCATTGATTTGAGGGGTTCAGATAAATATGTAGTTTTCCCAAATCGAAGATATTCTTTTTGCTTTCATATTTTCTCGAAGATTGGATTTATTGTTTATCGATTTTTTGAATACATTAACAAATATGTTATACTTTCATTTTGTGATGCTGTGTCTATACCAAGTCTCAAGTTTTTTTAATATTTAGATATTGAGTTATTTTTATTATTGGAAGTACAGCTGAGTTGGACACCTTGAGTCGCCGAAAGATGGCATTGATTTGAGGGGTTCAGATAAACATGTAGTTTTCCCAAATTGAAGATATTCTTTTTGCTTGCATATACACTTGAAGATTGGATTTATTGTTTATTTATTTTTTGAATACGTTAACAAATATGTTATACTTTCATTTTTGTGATGCTGTGTCTATACCAAGTCTTTAAGTTTTTTTAATTTTGAGATATTGAGTTATATTTATTATTGGAAGTACAGCTGCTTTCGACACCTTGACTCGCCGAAAGATGGTTTTGATCTGAGGGGTTCAGATCACCGCATAACATCATTTAGATCAGAATTAGCAACCCAACCCACACAAGGGCTGAAGCGAAGATAACATCATTTAGATCAAAATTAGGAGTCCATCTCTTCAAAGCCAAAGATGATTTCCCATTCACCCACTAACCTCCACATAAAACAACTGATAACTCTTCTTTACAATAAAAATCAAAAGAAAAAAAAAGCTTTTGAGATAGCCACAATTTCAATTTGTCCTTTCAAACACCACTTCTCTTTTGCAAAAGTCCTAACTAGATTAATATTCGATCTAGGTCCCATAAAATTTCCATCAAGAGAAAAGGCCATTATGGATATATTATGGTCAATCACTAGATCCAAAACTAATATTTCATACCTTCTTGAAGCTAAATCTAAAATATTATTCACTTTAGGAAAGACCAAATTTTCACTTGGTTTGATCCCAAAAAGGGAAGATCAAAACCATTATCTTGTTGGAGCATCACCTAAGATTCCTTGAGTGGGTAAAAATTAGTGAAATCCCTTTCTTGTTGCCCCCCCCATACTTCCAAATATGCGAACACTACAGTCTCAAGACAGTTCTTCAAACCTAAATTCTCTTGTGCATACTGTGAAGATTGCTATCTGTGTGAGATTCTTGTTTTCATTTATGTCACAGTTCAACTCTGTTTTGTGGATTCTCGAATAGTGTGTCCATCTTAGCTACTGCGTCTGTTACAACTGTCTTACCCCATACTGCTTTTGTCCAATTTCCAGCTTAAACTTGTAGTTGGAATGTTGCCATATAAATTATTAATTAGGGAAAATGATAAATTAAAGTCTTTATTTACTGTTGTGTTGTAGGCTCTTGCCTAATTAAAATCTTTTGTTATTTTAGTGCAGCTTCACTTTTTTTTCCCTTTTCTTTCAAATGCCATTTGCAAGTAATATAATTAAAAAATGTTCAAAAGAACTGCTCAAAATAGAATGAATGATATTGCCCTTTAGGAGAACGGTGCATGTGCCACCAGCTACACTAATTTTCTGTTATGAAAAAATAGTTAGCTGTGGCATGGGACCTGCTCTATCAATATTCTCAGTTACAATAGAGGGTGGATCAGTTGGGGATCTATCAATATTAGGCTGGGGTCCCATGGAGGGGGCTTCTGCATTAAAAATTTAGCTTCCTAAATTTAAGGAAGCTAATGGTCCCATGAATATTATTTCAAGAATTTAAATATAGATATCATTAGTTTTTTTTTGATACTATCAATGATTAAATTTTTAAAATCATTAATAGATTGTTGACATGTGGCAGTAAAAACTCTTAAGTTGGTGGGGCTAATTCCAGCCCCACCCCATTTTCACCCCCTCAAATTGAGAGGGCTGAAATTGGGGCCTCCTACTTTGTAAGAAGATATTCCAATTAAACCTTTAGCCCCTTCTAAAAAATTACAATGGAGCTAGCTGCTCCACAAAAATATAGCCCAAGCCCCTCCCATGGGACCCCTGCCTAATCAGACTATTAGTTAGAGGAGAGGGTAGATTAGTGGGGGGTATTCCCTATCTGCTACAACTTCTGATGATCATGTAGCAGCATCAATATTGTGGAGCAACATAATGATGATGTGATTGCATTTCAACTCACTAGGTGGGTTTGCTGAAACCTGCCCTAGCACTATTGAGAACCTTACTTTCACAGTGTTACATTGGATAAGTGCAGGCTAAACGTGTTCTGGACCTAAAATTAAGTTTTGACAATGCATTTGCTGTTTTCAAATTCTGTCACCAGCCTATAGGATTATTTCTTTGGTGAACTCATTTGAAAGATGCATCTGCAACTTAATTGGGTATAGGTGGCGCAGGTCTTATTAGTAGTCTCAGAAGTCAGATACAAACTTTCCTAAGGAATTTGCAATAACGTTCAACACTTAATATCTTTGATATTGTAACCGTAAAAAGATTGAATTAAACTAAGTTAGGCCAAGTGGAATGAGTCACTAGTTAGGCCAAGTGGAGTGAGTCACTATTGGCAGGAGTTATGAAAGGAAGAAATCAGGGATTGAAGCTGACAAAACCTGTGGTCTAGACATTTTTTTTACCTGATAAAAAGTGAAAGACCTATAATATCTATGTCTATTCATCTCCTGTGGACTCTGCATAGTTGTGGGAGGCAGTGTTGAATGGGGGATGAATTAGATTGTGTTTTACTTTGCTCAAGATTTCTTTGTAGGAATACTTGCTGGCTTATACTCCTACACCTGCAGCTACAAAATTCTGCAGACCTTATTCTATCCCATATCTTCAATCTGGAATGGTGGATGAATTCAATTGCATTTTACTTTGCTCAAATTTTCTTTCAAGGAATACTTGCTGGCTTATACACGTACACCTGCAGTTACAAAATTCTGCAGACCTTATCCTATCCCATATCTTCAATCTGGTAAAAATGCTGGCTAGTGCCGAAGTTCATAATGAGACCTTTTCTTCACCATATTTTGAATTTCTTGAGGTAATGTATTTTTAAATAATTTTTGCAACTAATTAGTGAGTTCCCTTTCACTTTTTTTGAAGTTTTTAATAATGCTGGTGTATTCTTTATAAGATATTTTTAAGCTGCTGCTACCTGAAGGCTTATAGATACTCTATAATGTGTTACATGTTTTGACGTCAGTGGGAGTATGGCTATACAGTAATAAAGGTAAATTATATTTTATATTGAAGTACATTAGTATGAATCCTTAATGGGCTTAGGATTATATACCATAGCACCTCAATAATTGCCTTAACTAAATTAAAAAATCCATTTTGAAATGCTGGCATGGGGAGTTTCTGGTGTGTCCTATTTATCTTTTGTTTTTAATTTTCTTAATAGTTAACTTGATTATGACTAATTACTTGGATGTAACTCTATAAATGGCGGTCTCCTATTTGGATCTCACAATTAATTGGGATAGCAGACTGGGAACCAAAGCAGGGGTTTGCAGTCAATGCTGTCCTGGATATTTGAATCCAATTGACTTTGTTTGGAACAGTTTTCACGGTCTTTTTCAAAAAAAGTAAATATCATTGCACCTGAACTTACAAATGGGTTCAATTAACTTTGCACCATAACACTGAAAGTTTGATTTCATATTTTTTTGGTGTAAGGTATGTTGGGTTATGCTAGTCTCTTTATTCTGGATGTCTCAACACTCAATTTTTGCACCTTAGACTTTGCTTTGGCAGACATTAGATGCATTTTTCAACCATGTGAGACTTCCAGCTAATAGCTGTTTTAGCTGGATTTATGTTATCATTAAAAAGAGTATTGTTGTGCTGCTGTGTAGTGTTTATATTCCATTTGATTCAAATTTCAAATTATAGTTTCTACAGTTTGATGTTTGTATCTGAAATTCTCCAATTCGTCTCAGATATTCATTGATACATTATGATTCACTATGTTGAGGGTTCTTCTACAGAGCTGATATGAGAAAAAGAACTATAAAATAGTGTTACATGGCTCAGACTTGCCTTGGACTTGGAAAGCTGAGTTTTGACTAAGAGTCAGGACTCAGCGATTGGAGCTCGTAAAAACTCAAGCCAGGACCCAACAAATTGAATAATCCAAGAAATTCTAATTTTTTTAGGATTTAAAACATTTTTCATGCATCTTTTAATAAACTAACATTAACAACATAATAATTGAATAAACAGAAGCTACTTTGTAGACATGCACAAGTTTATGTTGATCACATAAGTATAAATGCAATTTGCTGAAGGAAATAAGTTGAACTAAATAACACATTAGAAATATAAAGTGTGTCATTGTCAAATGTCTGCTATATTCATGGAATATGAGGTCCATGGAATTGAAAGTTCAAAAGATATATATCAAAATAAAAGCTTTACCTATGCTCAGAGTATCCTATATCAGTGACCTGGCAACCCTGCAACCTTGTTATGTGTACGGATGAGATAGGTCATTTAAGATTCTGCAGCCATCTTCACTGCCTCTGTACAAGGCTATAAGCTTCAGTGACGTCCACATCCTTATCCGCAGGTTCCTCACTCCTAACCTCAGGGGCCTTCAAGTCCTCATTATCCTCAAATTCCTCTGTCTCAGTGTTAGGGTCCTCCAATGGTCTTGTGCTCTAGCCTCCTCTCCACCGTCGTTAGTGTCTGTATCCATCCACCTGATCACCCATTCCAAGTCTTCATCACTGAAGACAACATCATCAATGTCATCCTCATTGTTTATTAACTTCATCATCCTCATCATCTTATAGGATCAAAGCTCCTATAAAATGATAGGAGATATGTCAGTGCCCAAGAGCTGTTTGTGATGGAGGCGAAGTTTGTAATGAACAAACACAAGATCTGCTGGTCTGTTCTCTAAAATCCCAATATTTTCCTCTAATCCTTTTTTGTCCTCGTTTCTTCCATTTCGAAATGAAAGCATTTCACCTAAAAACATTAAAAGTGAACTCTGAAACAATTAAAAAATAAAAGTTTCCCCACTTTACTCACTTGGCCTAGAGTCAGTTTCTTAGATAAAAACAAATAAACAATGTAATTAAAATAGAATAATTTAAAAGCAAAATAATAGTACTAAAATAATAATAGAATTCAGTAACAGTCTAAAATTAGTTAAAGCAAACAATATAATTCCTTGGTAATTTTAAATTGTTTTTCAAAGGTATTCACTTTAATACAAAGTAAACACTGTGAGTTAAATAAGGGGAATAAAAAACATTGTAAATAATATGAAATTATTTCAAAAAGTTTTAAACTAAAATAAAATAGTTCTTAATCAATTAAAAGAATATTTAATGGAATAAAATGACTTGAGATTGACAACTCTATGCATTATTTAGAGGATCTCAGTTATAAGATATCTATAACAGTGTGTATTTTAATTGCATTGCTTTATGTGAGATTGAAGTTTTGGATCTAGCTATACAGATGTAATCCAAAGTCAAATATTTGTAGACTGACACATTCATGCTTAATCTTTAATCTATATGCACAAAAGTAGTAGCCATGTTTTTTTTATTTGCGTTACTTCGTCACTAGTAACAACAATGTTTTTAATTTCATTATTTCATCTTAAGGTTGAACTTTTGGATTTAGTTATACACATGTTTTTTAAAATTAATCTCTGCAGATTGATGTGTTCATCCTTGGACCTTAATGTTACATCTATTTTGCACTTAAGTATTAACAAATTTATTTTTGGTGCATAAATTTTAGGATTCCCAGGCTGCTAATTAAATAGCAAATTTGTTTTAGTTGCACAATGACAGATTTGTTATAGTAGCATAAGTGTTTCCATGTGTCAGCTGTTGCCATTTTATATTTGGAGTGAATATCTGTCAATGAATTCTGCATTCTTTAATGAGTTTCCTCAAGTATTTAGATTTTTTTATTTCTTAATTGATAAACTGATTAAAATTTTATGTATCATCGAGTGTTTGATTTTGCTAATATCTTGCTGCAGTTTAATTATGAGGTACAGAAGTCCAAGTTACAGCCCTTCTCCTAGTAGAGGCCGTTATAGAACACCTAGTTACAGCCCATCACCCAGGAGGAGGCGTTATAGAAGTCCATCTTACAGCCCTTCACCTTACAAAGGGCGTTATAGAAGTCCAAGTTACAGCCCATCACCCAAGAGGAGGCGTGGTAGAAGTCCAAGCTACAGTCTTTCACCAAGGAAGAGACGTTACCAAAGTTCAAGTTATAGCCCTTCTTCAAGAAGGGCAAGTTACTATAGAAGGCGATCGATCTCCAGCCCTAGTGATAGTCCAAGGGACCGTTATGGTGGACAACCAAGAAAATCTACCACAAGCCTCTTGGTCAGGAATCTTCATCCATATTTAAGGTATGTTACTTTTAATTATCACATAATAAAGGGCCTCTAATACTATGTTGCTTCCCTAGGCTTGGCTGCTGCAGATTTTTGGTTTCAGTCTTCCAAGAAATTATTAAGAGTCAAATACTTAATTTATAGTAACGAATTATTACTATTGCCAGGGAAGGTGAATAAGCTATTCATTTTTTTTCTTACATTAACTTCTTTGTTTGTTTTGGTTGTTGTACATATTTAAGGAGGTATTAATTCCGTGCAGCCAATTAATTATTTTTAGAGTGAACCATTGAGATTTATCTGTATTGTGTAGCTTATTAAATGGTTTTGGTGTAAATCAGAGGCATTTAGTGGCTGTAGTTTATATATTTTGTAGTTTTTTTTTTTTGAATCATTTAGTTGAGAAACATTTAGTGGGTTGAATTTTAGATATTTGAAATTTAGTATTTCTATAAGATATCTGGAAAGATTGTTAATGACAGAATGTTTTTTGATCTATGCAAGTCAATCTCAATTGAATTAATGACCGACAAACATCTTGAGAGGAGAATTCGAAATGTTTTAGCAATGGTGTGATGGTCTGTAGGACTTAAAAGAGTTAAGATGGTATAATACACATTTTTTTCTGCTTTGGTGCTTGGAGTTTGCAGCAGATCTCCAGGTTTAGAGTCTCCTCTTATGACACCCTATGGTTTTGTTTTGCTCCAGCAATAATAAACATGGATTGTATTTTTTATTGGATATATTATTATTGACCATTTAAAACCATTTTTAGATTAAATTATTAGGTAGAAATTTTTTTAATGTTATTTTATTGACTTTTCTTGTTCTTTTGCATGCTGCAAATTTAGGAATTGTTTTGCCATTTCTGAAACCTTACTTGTATGCCCAGAAAACTTGGAGATTCACTGGTATTTGTAGAATGATAGTAAAAACTAAAATGGATTAGAAATGATCCTTCACAGGAACATGTCCTCTGTCTCGATAGCTCCATCCCCATGCGAGGATTCAGGGATGGCCCCTCTGTCTCTGTCTCAACCAAAAATATGAAGCTTTTCAGAAAGGAGCAGGAGATGGATGGGACATAGGGATGACTAGCTGGCTCCAAGACAGCCAGGGGACATAATGTCTCCTTTCTGTCCTGGTGATGACTAGCCGTTAGCCATCTTTTAACATACGGAGGCATACTAGTTTGGTTTATACAATACCCATGAGGATATTAAGAAAAATGAAAATGGTGTTTGTCCTGTTTGAAGGTGTTAATTTGTGCTGTTCGAAGGTGGTAATTTGTGCAGCTCCTTGAACATATTAGGGATGTTGTACCCAAGTCCTAATCCAAGTATATGCCTAACCAAGAATTAGACCAATGATGAATCACGATCACAAAACCTGCCAGATAAATATCCCCTATTGGAAATCTTATTAACAAGGTATCTTGTTTCATCCAAGGGGCAACTTTAGTATACAAGGACTGGCATAGACAAAGTCAAATGCTATATTCAATGGTCATGATACTGTTGAATAGAAGTGAAGGCGCAGTATACAAGGACTGCCATAGGCAAAGTTGGCATGCTATATTCAATGTTCATTAAATTGTTGGATACAAGTGAAGCCATAGTTGGTAAGAAATGTCATCTTCATAATGCAAATAGGAATATATGCATGATTCCAATGCTCACAAATGTTTTGTACAGTCCATGATGAATGCTTTATCTGTTATCGATGTGAAATTCCCTGTTGTTTTTTTTTGAAACTATTGGGCCCTGCCATCTCCTAAAAATTACCACAACAGTACCCTTTATTGGAAACATGATTAGTCCTCAGCCCCAAACGCTGTGGAACATATCATATTGGAAGCACTGTTATTTGATTATGGTTAGTTAAAAAAAATGTATCATTTAGATGTGCCTTCATTTGATTATGGTATGATCATCTAATGAGAACTTGTGCTGGGATCAAGTACACTGTGCATCTTAGCTTATGAAATGTAGGATTATGGTATCTTCTGTGCACTCAAGATGTATGTCTAAATAAAAATAGCCTTGTAGTTTAACATATGTTTATCTGGCAACTTGGAAATCATTTAACATGATTGCCTCGCATGCAGGGTGGATGATCTCCGTGCACCTTTTAGAGAGTTTGGGCCTATAAAGGATATATATCTCCCCAGAGATTACTATACAGGGTAAGTTTGTTTTTGGTGCCTTCTTCTGATGTAGTTAGAGCAACTTATAGTGCCTTTTGGAACCATACTCATAGTTGAATGAAAATTCAAGTCCTGATTATCCTTTGATTTGCTAAAGTTGTTAGTTATAAACCTTGGCGTGTATGGTTTTTATGGATTTATACTTGCAATCATTCAAATTATCCAATTTTTTCTCAACCTTGACTTCACCTTCCCTGGGCATATCTGTTGTTCGATATATTTTCTTTTCAACTTAAAAAAGTAGAAAATCAATTTTTTTAATCTTTATGCTTAGAAGCACATATGAAGGCAAATGTGTCTTTTCGTATTAAACCCTTTTAGAAGTCACAAGTGATTGTTTTAACAATTAGCTCGTATGGGGGCAACCTTAAGCATATACTTAAATTCTCACGGTAACGAGTAATATGTATTTATTGTAATTTTAACGGCTTGGTGATAGTTGGTTTGGCAATAATACTATTTATCATTATGCTTTCTCTTTTAAAATTGTGAAATCATGATCTTGAAATAATAGTTTTGACTCGTCTACTTTAAATATATTTATTAATCATGCTTTCTCTGATTTGATTTTGCCATTAAGAAAATAATGCTGACAGTTTGGTTTAATAATATATCATAGTATATTTCTATGCAATATAATGCTATATTCATTAAATATTATGGAAATATAAAATAACTCACTAAATATTTGTGTCCAAACCAATTTTCTCTTAGAATCTTTTAGGATCACCCAGTTTTTTTAACATTTCCCATTGCACTGAAATTCCAAGCTTCTGAACCATGATGTACAGGGTGAGAACAATGTATTTTTTAAAATCATGCAACTGTAACTTATTTGCGCCTTGAGTAGGATGTTTCCTCAAATGCTAGTGTACTGTCGCAAATCTGCTGTTTGAGTATTCATGTACAACTTGCGCTTTGCTAGTTTCCCGTAGCTAATAATTTATTTTCAATCAAACTAGTGATAGGTGAGTTTGTGCTGTACCCATTTGTTGAATGATAAAATAGCCTCATCAATAAATCTTATGTGGCTGTCTAACACACTGACTTCTTCAAGTCTGTAGCGAAGACTTCTCGTATTTTTTTTTACAAGAGAAGACTGATGAATGAAGATTCTTCTGGTGGGTCAGAAGAGAAGAAAGTTGAAGCAAAAGAAGTCTGAATCATGTACTGATCTGGTGATATGGTGTTCAATATGATTGTAGGCATCGTTATCATTTTCAGCATGGTGTTGTAGGCAATGCAGTCATTTTTCAGCCTTGATGCTTTATGGCATGTAATAGTTCAATTCACTATTTCTGATGTTTTGTTTGTTTTCTGCTCTGTAGAGAGCCCCGTGGGTTTGGCTTTGTGCAGTTCTTTAATCCTGCTCATGCAGCAGATGCGAAATATTACATGGATAGACAAATTGTTCATGGGCGAGAAATAGCTGTAGTCTTTGCAGAAGAGAGTAGGAAGACACCATATGAGATGCGGAGTAGGCAGAGGTAAGGACAGCTTATTCAATGTGTTCCATCATTTTGGCAACTCCCCATGCTGGATGCCAGTATTCTATGCGATTCTTATTGTTTAGGGCAGATTTTATTGGTCTGATGGAGCTGTTATTCTTGTGCTTTTTTTAAATGCAGAAGTAGATATGGTAGCTATCACTCACGATCTCACAGTAAGGCTCAAAATTTTCATGGATAGAAATGAATCTTTTAATTAATTAATAGTAAATCTTTTGAGCTGTTAAGATTTTTGCTAATATTAATTTTGTTGCAGACCGATCGATATCCTACTCTCGCTCCCGATCGCGATCCTTGTCTCGTTCATGCTCTCTTTCTCCAAGGAGGCCGCATTATTCAAGGCAAGTTTAGATGTGGTTTTTAATAGCTATCGTTCCCACCATTGGTTGAAAATGCTTTCTCATTTTTTAGCTATAAATATTTCTCTGCCTTCAATTAATAACATCTGAAATATGTATGTTTCTTTCAATTCTTGTTTTAATTGTCTTGCAGATCAGTTTCTCCTTATGATGGTAGGCAACGAGGGGGCTCGTATTCTTACTCTTCTGGTTCTAGATCCCCGAGTCAAAGACTTTCATTATCCAGAAGCAGGTCTCCAACACCTGAAAATTATTCACATTCTAAGCAGGAAGAACCATCCATATCATTTAGCCGCTCCAGGTCTTACTCTCAGGCATCAGATAGGGGTGGGAGATTTGGATACGTGGAATCGAAACATAAGGAACAATTAAGGTGTGCATATGCCTTTATAATTAGTTCTATCACTGCTTTGTTGCTTATAATGTGTAAATTCTTTTTTGTTTGTGGTCATAATCGTCTCTAATTAGCATGATTGTTCCGTTTGCAGATCATGTTCTCTAAGTTCTAGCAAATATCTGAAGTAGAATTTGCGGGGCTGTTGCAAATACCTGGTATTATTGCTGTTTGTTTGCTTTGCATAGTCTTTCTGTTTTGTGTTCCCTTTGGCATCTTTCTTTATTCAGTTGTGCACCTTCTATAGTTTACCTTGTTTTTAATGGTGTTTGATTGGGCCCGTTGACAATTGTGTTTTTCTGGTCTAAGAAATGAGACTGACAAATTATTGTTGATCTAACAGAACCTACAATGTGAACGGTCATCAGCGATGGCTGATATTACTTGTTTATAACTTTATAGTTGCGGTCAAATTCAGCAGAGATTAACAGCTCTCTAAAAGTGCACTGTGGGAAACTATGCTGTAACTCAGAGATAATTTGCTTACCGAGGTGCTGCAGTATCTTTATCAAATGCACTCACATTAATGTAGAATTAGTGTCGTAGTATTACTTATCATTGTGCAAATGTCTTCATGGATATGGAATGGTCAAGAATATTTAACCTGGAAATTTTATATTGAAGCTGTGTGAAAGTTCTACTTATTTTGGTTTTATCCCATGCACTTCCTGATGTGAATCTTTTCCTTTTCCTTATTTGTGAACTCCTATTAAAAATAAACTAGGAGAAAAAAGTATTTCATTCTGTATGGATCAACCCCTGATTAACAATAAACTAGCAGAAAAAACATAACAGGAAATTAACTAGTAATCGGATGAATGTGAAATTTATTTGTCTAAATATGCCTATGGTATACTCTCGTAGAGTGTTTGGTATGAAGTGGTGGGGAATTTGATAAAGATGAGTTGGACGGGGGATGTGTGATCTCCATAGTAGAACAGAGACTCTTCCCCCCAGGGGTGGGGGGCCTTGGGGACTATATTTGCCTGTGCCCAGCGGTGCTCCCATATTCGGCCACCTACGCCAAGGACGAGGGGGAGGTTCCGCTGTTGACTATTTGTCGATTCGACTATTGATGTTCCAATTCAATGCAGTGTTCTAGTATTTATTCTTTTATATCTTTATATCGTATATTGTAATATATCTCTTCATAACTAGCATTTTTAAGTATCATATGTATGGTATGTACAACCCCCTATTGTCCATCGCTGCCCTTCTGTTTCCTGTCCCGGAAACCTGTCCCCCATTCTACTGGCCCGTCCTTCAGGGTGGTGCAACTCTAGTGATCGTGCATTTGATATTTGATTTGTGTGTTGATAGATTTCTATTCCTAACCTCATGTTGACCAAACTGTGGAAGGTAGCAGATTGTAGTCTGTCTCATGGCCAAAAGGTAGGAGAGTTCTGTGATGTTTGTGTATAGGTAGGGGATGGATTTTTAGGAGACAAATTAGATAGTCTGGAGTTTTGTTGGGAGGGAAGATTGCTGATTTGAGTGGAAATTTGTTGAGGATCGGTGGATTAACTGAGTTACTCTTGATATATAACAGAAATAGTTAGTTGCATGCCTCGAGAGAGTTGCTGAGGATGCTTTTTCTTTTTTCATCGGAGCTGGTTCATTTCATATAAATGATTTATTTTATTCAATTTTTTTTCATGAGAGCTTCAAAATCTGTGTTGTATGTTGAGGGTAGGTGGTTGTATCTTGAGGGTAGGCTCCATCGCAAATGTCTATGCCCGCATCAAATCGGCATTTTACTGTTTTTAAAAATTAAATAAAAAATTATTTTAAAACTGTATTCTTAAATCAATTTTTTCCAAAAATTGCTGTTTTGATGCTGTATAGACATGGGCAGTTCCATCATTGAGAGATGAAAGTAATGTGTTCTTAATTTAGCATAATCTTTACATTTACCAGTTAACAATTAAAGAGTAGAGAAGAAACTATAAATAAATTGGTGCATTGATAAAAGCTTTTACTAATCAGCTTCAAAAGCTACTCTTTTAATTATAAAACTGGCTTTCATTTGTGTAGTTATAAATTGATAATGATGATGTTGTAAAATAATAATGATGTAAATTAAAGACCTAAATAGTAATTACGTAATAGGCTAGTTATGATCAAATAAATATTTTAATATTTTAATATTTTAATAATTTGATTATAGTTTCTATTCCATCGTTGAGTCTTAGGTCTTTAATACTTAGAATAACTGACACTGTTTGGTGTCTTGTTGGCTCATTGTTGCTCTGTTCCTTTTGTTCCTTATCATCCCCTCAATGGCATGCATTGGATAGATTTGAAAGACCATACATATTGATCTCAATGTAGATACACTTTGAAGGACTCCTCTTTATTCGACAGAAAATAAAGAAGATTTTAATTGTTAAATTCACTCCCCTTTCTCTTTGTTCCCTCTTCCCTCAACTTCCCTTCTTTGATTTGGTTCTAAAGTCAGGGGAGTCTCTTTTGTACGCAAATCACTCTCTCATTTCATACTTCTGATATTACCTATTTGTAATTGTACATGACAACACAAAATGTGGGCAAGGGATTCAATTTCATAACAATCAGTGGGTGGAAGGGTGGTTCATTTTGTGACTGTCAATAGATAGTCTAAATTTTTCAATAAAATTGAAGAATTTAAAGTTTCTTTTTTATTAGATATAAGAGTTTCAGAAAACAAGAAGGAACCAAATAGTCACCACAAAGAACAAGGAGCCTAAGCCTCACCTCGGAAGAGCCGTACATCAAGACAAAAAGAAGAGAAGATAGATCATCTAACTAAGAACATCATAGTGAATATCCATCCAAGCAGTCCATCTTAAGGGACCCTCCATCCAAACGATACTTTTACTTTTTTGAAATTGCGTCAACAAGAACAAATCTTCTTTTTTGACATTCACGTTCTTTCTGATTTCTCTGTTCAGCCTAATACAAGCTTGCTCAAAAGCCTGTAAATCATCCAGGGTTCTTTGCCACTGGTATCCATGCTTCAACTCATAGTAGAAAAAGGTAGCATACCCATCCTGAAGGAACCTTCTAAGCTTATCCCTCTCAATCAACATAGTAGCCTGAACAATTTAAAGTTTAAAGTTTTCCATTGTGTAGAGCCATTTATCAATTAAAGTGGATTGATCAAACTTAAAATTATGAATTGTATTCTTTGAGGAGAGTAAAAATATGTTTATAAATGTTAATAAATTACAATGAAAAGTCTACACTTAGAATTGGACCATCAAATGAACTTACAAACACTTAGTCTCAAGCTGAAGTAACTTATTTCAAAATTTAAAAAATAATATAACTAAATATAATATATTAAAACTTAGTTATCATTAAAATATTTAAATTCATATTATAGATGATCATATATAAGCAATGAAAACAAATAATCAATGTGTTATTCTTATTCTTATTACTATGATTTCAAATATATACAATTAATAAAAACTAAAAACTAGAAACTACTTTAATATTTTGTAATCTAAAACATATACTTATGAATGTAATGAAAATATTATTAATCTTTTAATTTGTTGTTTAAAATTTGTTAATAACAAAATCACTCAAATAAATTATATAGTTATTGTATTGTAAAGATTTATTATAATTATCTTTGCTAACTAATTACAAGAAATTAAATTTGTTTTAACATAGGTTTATGCTTTGTATTTTCCAATATCTCATTTTCATCATTGACACATTATTTCAATTTGATACATCTTTTAGCATACTTTACATATAGTTAGCTAAAGATAGGTATATTAGGCTAATGATTTGCAATTATTAATAATAATAAATAGTAAAATTATGTTGCAAGGGAAACTATCACAAAAACAAATATTATACATATGTTCATCTAAAGATTAGCATGCTTTACATATATTTAGCTAAAGATAGGTATGCTAGGCTAATGATTTACAATAATTTATAATAATAAATAGTAAAATTTTTTTGCAAGGGAAAATATCACAATATATATATATATATATATATATATATATATATATATATATATATATATATATATATATGTTCATCTAAAGATAGGTGTACTAGTTTAGGCTGAAGCAAAGATTAATTATTATTTTTTATGATTAATAATTATGATTTGATTATTACTTATGCTTGAGTAGATTCAAACCCCCAAGTCCTCCCAAATAAGAGGTTCACTATTTACCATTGTGTTGGTTGATCTTGCCTATTTATTGTGCATCTTCTTTATGTTGTATTTTTTCTTCCATTTTTCATATCTTAATTTTCAACATTTGGGGAGGATCCACAATATTTGAGGCATTTAGGCTTCCCTTCCATGTTCACCCATTTTTAATTTTTCTTTGTCTTCATGTGTTATTCATTGGATTCAAGCTATGGGTGGCCACATGATGGTCTTTTCTCTCCTTAGAATGTCTCACATTCTACTCTATGTAGCATGGTCCATTCTAAGGGTGTTTCTTATCTAATTATCTTTCTATCTAACTGTATATTGGGAAATGATGATCAATGATATGTCAACACTTACCACATACACATTAAAAAGGGGATCCTAAAATTGGACTCCCTTTCGACTAAATATTATTAGCACAAACTAAAGTAAACGTGTTTCCAAGTTTTAGTCTTCCCCTTTTAAGCCAGAAGTCTTAAGTATGAAAGTTAGTGTGTGTCCAAGATTGATGTCTAAGTATCTTTTAGGTCACTTACTTCTCGATTTTTTTGAGTGCTCTACTTTCTTTGTTTTCTAGTTCCCCCTTGCATTACCTTTACCCACCATCTAAGAAGGATTCCTATTTTTCTAGTGTGCATGGGGTCTAGGTGATCTATCCATGGTTGGGATGTGTTCTGGCATCCTCTCAATGAGAAGTAAGTTACTCTGCATTTCATTTTTGCTACCTTTCCCTAACATTCCATGTCCCATGGATTCTAAGATTTCAAGATGTTTTTCCCCTTGAGTGAACTATATTGAGTGCATATCTAAAGAGTAAAGTTGTGACAATGATTAACAAGGTAAGAAGATGATTATATCATGCTAGAAAATGCCTACGAAGTTGTGGATCAAAGCTAGAATGAATCCCATCCAAATTTGTGGAGATAAGATCAAGTGAGCTACGAGGGAACATGAATATATGGGTTGTTTGATGTGTACTCATGGAAGTGAAGTTGTTTTGTTTTGCTTCTTGTTGTTTAAACTAGAGCCAAACCTTGGTCCCAAGGATCAAATGGTGTGAACATGATGTTGAATGAACCATTTAAGGGCTTATACTCAATAAGACATGCTCAAGATCTAACTTCGAGGCCATCAAATTAAGGTGAAAAAATGAAGAGTTGTTAGATGTGCTCTAGTCTGGGGAATGTTGCTAAGAAAGGGGTTTTTCATCCTAAGGCAATGAAAAAGGCCACTTCTTTGGAGGCTTTGAAAATAGAAATTCAAGTAACTCTAAAATGTGAATATCCTTCAGAGATGCTCGAAAGATACTTCCAAAAAATTTAGTGATGGAAATGTGAACCCAATATAAAAGAGATGTAGTGTTAAAAACTTTAGGCACAAAGTGAAAAAATGAAGTGCGCAAGCTAGTAGAAGGATTACTCCTCGTTCTACAATCTTGGATAGAAGAAAAATGGGTTTGCAGAAAAGCTAAGTTTCTTTCTCTCACTCCTGCATACATTAACATTATCAAGTATGTCAACTAGATCTGGGTCAGCTTCTCCTATGCCTTCAAGGGGTAGGGTTGCCTCTTATGCCGACATGGCCGCATTTGAGGTAGGTCTTCATGGCGTTGCTCGAGCTGCTCATTTCAAGCCTTCTCATCCTCATGAAGTTTCCCCTATAAGTGTATCAAACCCTATAAGGGTACTTTTAGACTTAGATACAATTGATGATATTTATAGTATGGTAAAAGACCTCTCTACCTTTGCTGCTATTTTTCACTTTCTGTGCTTTTTGCCCTCTCTTGCTAATCTTCATGCTTGGATCTCCAAGCATTGCGAACCAATTTTAGATTGTGATGTCCACATTTTTTTGATGGCTAAAGGATTTTTCATCTAGTAAAGTTTAAAATTCTTAAAGATAGGAAGACTATTTTGTGTGATAATAGTTTTTCATGGCACGAAAGATTTTCACTTATGGCCAAGGCATGGCATATGGATTTTGATCCACTTATAGAATCTTTTAACAAGGGTCCTATTTGGGTCCGAATTCTAAATCTCCCAATGCATCTTTTTTCTAGATTCTGTTTATGAAGCTATTGGGGATGCCATCGGTGATTTTTTATATGTGGACTCAGACACTTCAGATATTCTCCATTTGACGTGTGCTCAAATTCTTTTAGAGATGCATATTTTAAAGGGCTTCCCTAAGAAGGTTTGTTTGGAATCCTCGAGAGGCTCTTGAGCCCGAATATTGGATTATGAAGGTATCCATTTTCGTTGTAGAAAATGTCATATGACAGGTCACATTGTTGCTCATTGTGATGCTACGAAGACTAAATCAAGGCGACCACCTTCCTAATGCTCAGAGGCCTCTTTTGAACACTATACAATGGTTAAGTCCATGGATGCACCTCTGGATCCAGTGGATGATTCCTCTGCTAATGATCATTCGGTGCTAGAGATAGCAGAGGATGTTTGGACTCATGGTTAGGTCCGTATTCCTTCTCCTACCCTTGCCCCTGTATTGGATGTTCCTTTTGGTCCTATTAGGGCCAGGACCCTGTACCCTCTCTTGCCCCTGCCCCTGTATTGGACATTCCTCCTAGTCCTATGGGGGGCCAACTAGCTATGAGCTCTTCTAGGGAGATCGTTGTTGCTTCTAATTCCCCTAGGCTCCATTGTTCAGTTTCTTCTAGGGATTGGATTCTTGAGGCAGCTAAGGTGGATGACGGTTGGACTGCAGTAAAAAGAAAGAAATCTAAGCCATCTGGTCCTCCTTTATAAATGAACCTCTGATTGTGCAAGGGAGGCTCTAAATCAAAGGGAAAATCATGAGCTCCATTGTAATATTTGGCTCTCAGTTTGGTTTTTTCCCTTCTAGCTAGATCTTTGGTTTTTGCTGGTGCTAGGCTTTTCTGTCACCTTGGTTACCCTTTGTTTGGGTTGTGACCAGTTTCACTTTTGTTTGTTGTATTTTTTTGTTTCTATACTTATTGAAAATCTTTAGACTTGTACAGGGTTTTAGGCACCCTTCAAAACATATTTTACTTAATCAAAAACATTATCAAGTATGTCTACATTCTGAATTCTAAAGCAAAGTAAGACACTTCCCGAAAAGCTAAAGCATTTATGTTGTTAAGTGATTCTTAGTCATATCACTTTACCTTAAGTAAAGTAATAGAGATTTTAGGAATTTAATATTCTACACAGAAATGAACAGAAAGTTTAAATAGTTGATACTCATGGATGAACTTAATTTTGTTCGTGTGGCACCAACGCTCTAATTCCTATACCTATTTCATCAAAAAAAATTATTGGAATTCTTTAGGATAATTGAGAGGGGGGTGAACCAATTATCCAAGGTCCAGATGTACAATTAAAACTTTTCACAATTTAGTGAACCCACATCCATAAAACATTTTCATCATGCATGCATTCACTAGATTATGCAATTACTCAAACTTATAGGTTATTGTCAAATCAATATGCAAAAACATAAACATGAAACATAACAGATTCAATAACACATTTGACACAATGATTAACATGGAAACCCAATTTGGGAAAAACCACCAACAACATGCTACTAATTCTCACTCTTCTAAAGTGATGCCCTGTGAGAGGCCAACCTTGTTAAAGGTTACAATACACATTGTTAAATGTGACCTAATTAAAGGATTTTAATCACCCTATTAGGAGTGAACCTCATTAGAAGATTTTAGATCATTCACTTGGAATGTCACCTAGTTAAAGGATTTACAAATGACTGTTAGGTCAATCTTAATCCAAAAGATTTACCCTAGACTAATAAAATGATTAGAGAGTAATAGTAAGGCTTAATCTGATAACAACTTACAACTTCATTTGTAGATTACAAATCTTTATTTTAGTCCTCCATTTTTCTTGGCTTTCACACTATTCAACTCTGATAGCTTGTTCACCCTTCAAGAATCCATACCCTTAAGCCTTCTTGTTTTTTTTGCCAATGCAATCTCTTCTCTTACGTCACTGAATGATGTGAATACCCTAGACTCCTTGTCTTCCTTAGGTTCTCACACATCAACTCTTGCTTCTGACCAACCATCTCTATAAATAGAGAATTATGATTTTTTTGTTCATCCTCCATAGTCCATTATAGGGTTAGGTTAGATTAGATAGGATTCAAAGAATCTATCCCTCATTTCATTTCATTCCCTTCTCGAAACTTCTCCTTCAATCCTCTTTGAATTCACCTCAAAATAGTTTATCTTGAATTTTGTGCCATCAGCTCATCAATCTTATCTTCCACACAGTTCACACAATCCAAGAAATCAAACTTGTCAGCTCAAATTCATCAAATTCTTGATCTTTCTCATAATGCTAACACTCGACATTAACTGGCTTTTGATGCTTGACACATACTACATTGTTCGACATCCAATATCAAAACACTTAGTACAAACTAAAGTTTATTTGTGCTCAGCATCAACTAAACTTAACTTGGCTTACACTGTGCCTACACTTATTTTCTTGGCTCCAACTGATTTTCTTCTCAGCTTGCACTAACTTTTCTCGACACCTACTATCCACTCAGTCAAACTTGGTAGAAAAACTTCATTTAACTTGTTCTTCTAAACATACTTTGTGTAACCAACCTTTGTAACCTTAAGTAGATTATCAATGCACTATAATATCATTGTCTTAACTGATTCTTGTACTCCTTTCATATCATAACTCAACCTTTCCTCTAGGTGCTATTGTTACCTCATTTATTCAAATCCTCTTTGTCAATCAAATAAATTATAGTACTTAAATCATATAAGAAATTGTCTTACTAGCAATTAGTAGGTTTGACATTGGTGGCAAAACAATGAATGAAACAAATTTATCATACTTGTATCAATCTATTTTCAACATTTCCTATAATTGGTTTCTTCAAGTATATTTAAATGAATATTTATCGAGAATTGTATCATGTGCAATCATAGAAAATGACAATCAGAGCTGCTAGTTACAATAATTAAATTGGCTTGGAGAGTGAGTTAAAAGAGCTTACAAACACATCTTTCAAATTCTACGATTTGGGTGATCTTCATAGAAGAATCAATTCTCAACCTATTCACCCAATCACTCAAAATCTTAAAGAAAGCAGACTAGTTGAAGCAACTAGTTTTTCAATGGAAGTTCATGCACCTAAGCTAGTGAAGGAATGCATAAAGAGATACAACACAGAAACAAAGTAGATTTTGTTTCCCAATCAATCTATTCTCATCTCAATCAACAATGCACTAATGTAGGTTGCATTTAGTATTCCTATGAAGGAGCAATATTGTGATGTTGATTTTGCATCTTCCGTGTCTATGTTCAATGAGAAAATGACCGTTAGATAGGAAGATATGTAGAGGACATGGTTCTTGACTGGGTGCTCAAAGAAGACCAAAATGTCAAACACCCTCTTTGGCACGAATCTAAAAAGAGAGATTGTGGATATCCTTGCACTCCTCCTTAGATTCAAAGAAAAGGAGAATATTTTGAAGTTCATTGAGCACCATTACTTCCTAGTGCAAGCAATACATGTTGACGATATGTAGATCGACTGGGCACAGATCATCTGTGATGAGCTAGCCTCGTGGTTGAATTTAGCCAAAGGATTCAAGTAGTTCTATGAATCCTCATATATTATCTATGCATTAGAAACTCACAACTTATGGCCTGACCTCCCTAGCATCCTGAACTATGATGAGTGCATGAAAATATATGAATTTTACCCACATTTGTAGCTGTAGAGAAGTTATGATGAGTATGTGGGGTTTAATGATGCCTTCACAATGAGGCTATGCCAAGAATTGCAAGGATGCCCTCAAAGGAGATTTTCACCAAAGGAAATTTCATCCATAAGCCAATTTGGATGCTCATTTATCCAATTTCCAAGCTTCTCCTATTTACAAATAGGAGCTTACAATGACTTTCCTAAGAGGTTGTCAAGGTATTTAGAAGACAAGGTGGTTTTACTTGAACAATGTCTATAGAACCTTGAAGTGAATATGTTGTATTCTAATGTGAAGAAGATTGTTGGGAATCCCTTTCCTATTGTGGTTGGTCAAAATTCATGTGCTTCTAGATCAGATGCACATAATTTGGTAAAGAGCTTTGAAAAAGCCATTAAATTGTTATACTATGAGCTTTGATGAAATTTTTTGAAGGGATTCAAGAGAGTATGGTGAAGGGAAGTCTCTCTTTTGTTACTCATGAGGAAGAGCAAGAATGGAGGGGGAAATGGAGATTTATATTTGGAAGAGAGGAGGTGTTTTGGAAGTAGAGATATCGAGTTCAATGGTTAACTAAGTTGGATGGTAACACTACATTCTTCCATAGGATGACTTCGAGACACCAAAAGCAAAATACCAATACTAAGCTCTTTGATGTTAATAATGTGGAACTCACTAATTAGGAAGATATTAAGACTTGGGCCACATAGTACTTCCACAAAATTTATAAACCTCCCCTAATTGAAAAGAAACCTAACACTGAAGAAGCTTTTCTTAGTGTTATCAATACAATGATTGGTGAAGAAATGAATGAGGACTTGAATAGAAAGGTTTTAGATGAAGAAGTTAAGGAGGATGTAATTTATATGGGAGATTATAAAGAACTAGGACTAGATGGTTTTCCCCATTCCATCATTTAGGAATTCTGGAAAATCATCAAATATGATTTGGTGTACACGGTTGATAACTTTATAAGGATAGGTAGAATCCTCAAAGAACTAAATCAAATTTATATTTTTCTTGTCCTAAAAATATATTAACGTACCTAGGAGGAATTTAGGCCAATTAGTCTATTTAATTCTATTTATAAGATCCTATCAAAGGTGGTGTTCAACTACATAAAACCTTTCCTTGGCAAATCTATCAATCCTAATCATAATGATTTTCCAGATTCTTGATGAGGTGATAACTACCCATGAGGTTTTTAATTCCATGGAGAAAAGTATAAATCTAGGTATGGTGTTGAAGTTAGATATTTTGAAATCTTATGATAAATTTAGAAGGGAGTTTCTACTAAAAAATCAAGGAAAAACTTGGATTTGGAGAGAGGATAATTATGTTAATTAAGGCTATTATCAACTAAGTCAAATTTTTGGTCTTGTCCAATGGATCACTAAGGAAGTTCTTTAATTCTATTAGATTTATTCACTAGTTTTATCCCTTATTTTCATACTTATTTATTATGGTGGAAGAGGTCTTGGGTAGGAACATCCTTACTATGGCTATTCACGAGAAGATTCTAGGAGTCAAACTAGCTACTTCTTTGTCACTAGAGACTCTACAACAATTTGTTGGTCACACTTTTTTGTAAGGGATATCTTCTATAAGGGAAGAAAAATATTTGAAGAATATTTTAAATTAGTATTTGGAGGTTTCTAGTCAGCACATAAAATATCAAAAGACCAAGTTGTATTTCTTTAACATGAATATTAACCTTCAACAATGCCATAACTAGGAAACTCAACTATCAATGGGCTTCCCTTCTTGACAAAAACCTTGGTCTCCCCATTACTATGAAAGAAGTCACTCCTGAACTTTGGAATGTTGTGGTGGAAAGAATGCAAAGGAAACTTGTGGGCCAAAAAGGTAAGGTTCTTAGCAATGGTAGGAAACTCCAACTCATTGATGCATCTCTACAAGAAATTCCAATGTATTTTTTTTCCATGTTCAATATTTTAGGCCCCTTCAAGGATATCTTGGGAAAAATACAAATAAACTTCTTATGGTCAAGCGATGAGGAAAAATTGAAGATGAGCCTGGTTAGTTGGAACCAAGTTTGCAAGCCAAAGCACAAGGAGGGTTGAACCTTAGAAAAATGGTAGACCTAAATAAGGCCCTTATAACTAATATTGGATGGAGATTATCTAAAAACTCAACTGGATGATGTAGAATTATTAGGGCTAAATATCTACAGGGAAGGATATTTAACCAATGTTTGTACATTGTTGACCTCCCAACTAGATCAAGAATCTGGTTAGATATTGTTAAAGGAAAAAAGTACTAAAATATTATAAACTTTTTGTGGCATAATACATTTCTATGCTACAATTTTCTAATTAATACATTACCTCTTTGTGTAGTCCACTTTTCTCAACTCCTTAATCTCAACCTTTTATTAAAAAATATAGTAGTTAGGAAGATTTAAAGTAGTATAAGTCTTGTTGTTGTTTCACCTAAAAGTGTTGAGAGGTACCATCTTTAGTTTCTAATTTAAGATCTACTTCTAAAATTGTTAGAAAAAAAATAAAATCTTAAAACCCTTTTTTGGTGGCTTATATATGTGCACTTACCTAATAGTAAAAAATGAGCTTTCCAAAGTCAAATTTTGAATAAATAGTAAAAGAAATCTCTCTCCATATAGAAATGCTTATATTCATCCTTAATCAATATTATTAAATTTAATTTTCATACTATTCTTCTCTTTGTATCTATTTTCATAGACATTAAAAATTTGGCACGTTAGAAAAAAATCATGATTCTGAATAACCAAGAAAATGTGTGAGGCTCTCATTAGATTCTATATCTTCTATTAAAAAAATAGTAATTAATTTATCTAAAAAATCAACTCAATAATTTATTATTAATTAAAATGGGAAGGGTTTGGACCCATAACAATTAAAGTAACATTAAGTCTTAAACATACAACCCAAAGGATCAGAGTAGTGACCCTACCAAAAGTCAATCATAACTAGAACTAGCAACTACACCTGCATAAAAACAAAAACTTTAAATTGAACCATGCTGGGTAAAACCAAATACCCGAGTCATCTAAAAGATTTTTCAAACAAACTAAGTTTCCACTAGCATATAGCATGAAAAAAAAACTTTCTAACCTATAAGACCATAGTATACCAAACCAACAACCACATTTAAACACTGCACTACACGAACCAGTAAGTGCCACCAAGCAATAAAACCCATAGCATTGGGAACTAGAACCCAAAATCAACATGAGTTAGAAAAGAAAAAACCAACTCCTTTATTTTATACCTTGAACTCAATAAAACCATAGGAGATCACTTATTGTCATTCCTCCTTTCTTAGAGTCTCCTCCTTCCATTTTCTATTTGTCTCTCTCTCCTCCAGCTATGCCTTCAAACTCCATATTTCCCCTTCCATCTTGGTCAGGGATTGAATTATCTGGGAGGCTAGATTATTAATTTTCTCTCCTAGTTGGGCATGCACATTCTTGATAGACACCAAGGCCTTTAGCATTACATTCCTCTCTTCCTCGTGCGGTACTTTGTCCTTGATATCCTCCACTTGTTCCTTTATCTTCTCCAAGCTATTGATCTTGTCTCCCATCTCTTGATCCACTTCCCACATGACTTCATCCCTTTGACTAGTCATCCAATCGAAAAAAATTCACTTAGCTTCAGTAATTGCCTCTAGCCTATTAATCTTTTTGTACGTTATATGCATTTGAAAATGAAGCCACCTATCCACCTCTTTAAATTCATTATAACAAGAGCTCATCTCCATAGAGTGGAGGGTTAGAGTGTCCAAATAAATTGAGGCATCATCTTTTTTATGAACCACACTAGGAGAGGGCTCTCTAGACACCTAGGGATCATCTAAGTAGCTTGAATACACCATGGGGGAGGGGAGGTACATTGTAGAACCCAAGGAAAGAGGAGTAAAAAAGTAGGACATGGTGTCTAGGGTCCAATCAGTCTTAGTGGCTAGGGATCCTTACTTTGAATCCTCCAAACCCTCCATGGTATCATCTTTTTTATTGGAAGGTCATTCTTTTTTTCTTGGCTTTATGGGGAGGAAGAGTCTTAACAACAAAACTTAAAGAATTTTTGGATGTAAAAAGAGTGCAATATTGTCCCATTTTGGGGGAAATGACCTTGAAAATATTATTATTAAGCTCATGGGAGGACTGAAGGGTCATATTCAATTGGAAATCATAAAGTCTAAGTAAAAGCCCTTGATGTTTTGGCAGGGACTTTACATTTTTCAACAAACACGGAAAGAGATGAGTAATCCGAAAAGAAAAAGAAAATGGATCATTCCTATGAAAATGATTCAACATAGGGAAACTATGGGAGTAGATCCTTTTGACCTTCCTTCTGATGCAGAGCCACACCTTGGAAAACTCAAGAGGAATCAGACACTCAACTGAGTTGCATCAAGGGGCATCTACAACCTTCAGGATCACACACTAAAATCCAACATCACAATGTATTAATTGAGTTTCTTCATACACATTAAAAATGCATTTACTATCTAAATCCATTCTATATACTTTTCCATCCACTTAATCCATTAAACAAAAGTTTTAAAACAAATTGCCCAGAAAATACATTCTTTCTGCCTCCTGGATAGACCTGCACTCAGACATGAATAACTTTCGAACCAAAAAATATTTACTCAATCCAACCGTTGAGATTTGGAATAACTAAGTTTAAAACAACATATAAAAATTTGAGAGAATTCTAATGGTTTAAACTTGAGATATTGACCACGCATCAGAGTACATTTTTTTTGCAAAATATTGCTTCTTGCTGTCTCTAGATAGACCTGCACTCAGACATGAATAACTTTTGAACCAGATCAAAAATCTTCGATCGCGCTAGTGAAGATGGGCGTAATTAGGCCTATAACAACATATCCAAAGCTCATCAAAATCCAACAGTGCATTTGGGAGATATTACAAACGCACTGAGACTGATTTCTGCAAACATACCGAATTCAACCCAAAAATAAAAACTTGTCTTCTTCCTCTCTCTTCCTCTCTAAAAAATGACTCCCTAAATAAGGAATATGAAACGTCCCTATCCAAGAATAGGAGACTGTTTCAAAAATTATGAATATTCCTGCTGCCAACTATCTGTCCTTTTTTAGGATATGATTAGATTCTTAAATCATTGCACACTATTAACTCCACTAAAACAAACACACATGGTCCTAAGTGGCTATATTTGGAGATTATCATTTCACTCCTCCATTTATGCCACCACGTCATAGGACATTATTTGAAAACATAAAACTCTAAACTCACACACACAAACATTTCAAAATTTAGATTTTAAAATCAAAACTTTTTGATATTTGCTTTGTACCCTGCATTTTAGTCATATTGCAAGTTGTCTTTCTGTCGCCACCAAACTTCCTATCGCAGACGTGCTCCTGCACCACCTTCACAAGTGAAAATTTGCATGAGAACCTTCACTAGTGCCTTCTAAACCCCTTCCATTGCCTCTTTCTTAAACACATGATGCAATTTTGGGATATTTTTTACCCGGCTTCCTAAACCTCACCATAGCATCTTTGAAAGAGATTTTGATGTTTCTCATAATCTTGACCCCATCCATACTCAACCAAGGGATGGTAGAGATGGACTCTAGGGTCATGACAAACAAAACACAACCCAACATAATCTTTCAACCATCCCATGACTCCATAATTTTTTAAGAAAGCTCTAGATTATAACCTTTCATGTCTATGATATAATTTTTTATATTGTCCTACTCAAGGATCTCTCAGAGCTCCTTGTTATTTTCGTACTCTCCCTATTCATCAGGCTCTATCTAATAAGGGTCTCCTCCTATCCTTTTATTCTGATTGAAATAGTAAAAACACATTGCTTCAAAAACTAACATGCCCACAAATGGAAAGATGACCAAACCCAAGCTTTTCTTGGTAGTCACATTAAACTATAAAACTGAAATAGAAATCCAACTCATAAAAATGCTTCACAAAATGGACCCCGTAAAAAGTAATAATGCAAAGTTTATTAACGCGTAATTTATGTGCTATCATGAAAGATCACTTCATACACCTCCACCAGGATGGATAGAGAGTCATCCCAAATTTTGAACCCCTTAGTATATTTCCACATGCTCGTCAACCTATTTGCAGCATGATTTCCCTCTTGATAGGTGTGTTAAAATGACACCTCCTCTAAGTTTCTTAACACGTGTTTTATTTTTGCAATGACATCTCTATCATTCCAACCTATCTTTTCCACATCTTTTTAAATATTTATGTTTTTTGAAGCATCCCCTTTTATGATTACCTTTTTCACATTTTTCCTAGTCAGCACAGAGACCCCATCGTAAAGGGCTAGGAGTTTAGCCACATAAGTAGTCTAGACCCCAAACTTGACCAAGTAAGATGTCAACAAATCCTTTTTTGAGCTTCTCAAAATGTCACCCCCACCTACCTACTATTTAATATTCTTTCTAATAATTGATATCAGATTACTAGTACTAAAAGCTCTCAAGTTATCCAACATGCCCCATTGACTACCAACCTCCCTATCATAGGAATATGATGTGGAACCATGTTTAGTAGCACAAAGGATCTTCATATTCTCCTTCACATTTTGGACATGCCCCATACTTACCAATTTAGCATTTTTACTTGTTTCCCTTAAGATCATGTTGTTGCAACCCTTCCATAGGCACTAACTATCATCTAAAAGGCACTGTCTCCATAGCTCAATGATAAGGGGTGAGGAGAAGGGGATCTCCAATAATTGAAGACCTCTTTAGGTTCATTATTCCAACACCAATGAAGTTTGAATAGGCTATGATATGGCTAACTTCCCAAGAAAAAGGTAGGAGAAGACGATGTGAACTATACAATCTTAATGTATTCATATGAATTAAAATTTTAAAAGAAACTAGTTTCAAGTCAGCTTTAAACTAGTTGATGTCAACCTCCTAGTTCACCGTGTAGTCCTTCCTTTCCTAATAGTCCCTAGCCTTGAACCCTAGTCTATTGATAAGGACATCCTTTAGAGATAGAAACATAGAGCAATAGTCAAAAGTAGGCATATCTGACCCAGTATCCCCATTACCCACCTACCAAGAAGAACCTTGAGTGAGGAGGGGGATAGTCTTCTTTAGATTATTCCACAAAATCGACCCTTATACAAGGGGGTTCTTCAACAAGATGATCTCATTCCCATTTTTGAGATACTTTCCTCATAAAATATTGGCCTAGTCCAAATCTAACTTCATCACATTCCATCCAATCTTCAATATGAAGGCACTAAGTTCATAAGGTGGGAGTCCCTTACATTCAGGCATCCTTGATCCTTAGGAGAGAAGATCATTTTCCATTTGACAAATGAGAGCCTCTTCTTTTCTTCTAGTCCAATCCATAGGAAATTTATTTCGACAGTATCCAAATTTTTGGTCCAAAAAATTGGTATATAAAATAGGGATGTAACATATTGAGTAGAGCTTTAAAGATTCATCATTAGCATTTGGAGTTTGCTAGCTTTACTAAGAAGAGCTTCCTTCTGAGCTGTAAGTTTTAACTAAATTATTTTGAGAAAACTAGCCCAAACATTATTTTCCACTATAGCAAAAGTCAACGGCATTACAAGATAAATAGGGAGAAGGGCGACAATCTGGCAACTAGTAATCAAATAAATTTTGTTTTGGGAACTCTAGGGGGCATTAAAAAGTATAGAGAACTTTAAAACAAATTAAATTTCTAACCCAAAGCTAGGGTATAGTTCACTAGATTGTACCAACTATTGTAGCTTCTCCACCTGTCAGGTTGTCATCCACAAACTATTGGTGTGAAACAATCTCTACTACAGAAGAGGGGTTAAAGCCTTTGATAGTACGAGAATCTACCATTCTACTAACATCTTGGCCAATAATATCAGCTAAATTGATAAAGAGATAGGAAGATAAAAGATCTTCTTGTCTTAGACCACCAGAGATACTAAAGAAACCCTTTGGGGAGCCATTGACTAGCACAAAAAACTTAGGCATTTTTTAAGCATTCCTCTATTAGCTGAAGGATTCTTCCTTTAAATCCAACTTTCTTAAGGACCTCCATTAGAAAGTCTCGTGAGACCATGTCAATTACTTTGGAAATGTCAAGCTTAAGTATCATACTTTATTTTTCCCCTTTATCCATAAAGTGAATCACTTCTTAAACAGTAGCAATAACATCTTTTATTTGCTTCCTAGGGACAAAACCTTTCTGTTGAGGGTGGATCAAGTGATCTAGAAAGGGTTTGATGCAAGAAACCAATAATTTAGAAAAAAATCTTATATAAGGTATTACAAAGGCTGATAGATCTAAAATCCTCCAATTTTTTTGCCCCGGTCACCTTAGAAATTAGAGAAATAAAGGTATTATTGATCTCTTTAAGAATAGCCCCTGAAATAGAAAAATCTATGTCTGCCCAAAAAACATATTTTCCCATGATATCCTAGTAATTTATGAGGAACAATGAAAGAAAAGCATCTAGCCATGACGACTTATAAGGGCTTAGGGCAGAGGTGGAAACTCTAACCTCCTCTAGGTAAAAGCGCAAACCTGTGTCACCCTTTTGTAAACAAAAATGCTAACAAAAGTATAATTGTACACATTGAATGACATAAAATTCGTATTATTATTTTGAATTTGAAAATGAAGTAAACTAATGAAATGTGTAGAAATAGATGAAGTTTAAGATTATAATTTATAATTATTATTTGGAATAAGAATTGATATATTTTCCTAATTTTTATAGATAATTTTTTAGCTGCTGAAAAATGCTGAAAAATAGGGTCTAGTTCCCACCACAAAACTATATGGAAATAAACTTATTCCCTTTTATCTTTTACTATGTTATAGATAGCATATATAGGTAGAATAATCAAAAATAAAAAATGGCTTTAGACCTTTATTTTCTCTTTTATAATGATTCAAATTTCAACTCAGCTGGAATCGTTAGTTTTCATCTCCCACCACATTTTTCAAAATAAATCTATTCTAATTAGGAGAAAAATTATATATTCTAGAAGAGGTTTCTCTCCTCTAGAATTCCATATAATTTTTAATAATTTTTTATATGATTTAATAATTTTTTCTTTCTAAAAATTGATATTTTTTCGAGTGTTATAATATACTATAACTTATTACAACACTATAAACTCTGTATGAGAACAGTCTTGATTTCGAGCTCTACAAAATGGTGTTTATATGTTATTAAAAAAATATCATAAAAAATAGTAAGAGTTATTGAAACGCCACTTTTCTAAAATAATTTTATTTCTTTAGTAATTGGATACAAACTAGTATAAAACATGCATTTAATTGACATTTCCAATTGGAAAAGTGTATGACCATATACAACTTAGCTAGAACGAGTTTATCTAGATCATATGTTTGAACAAAATTGATTTTTAGATAAAAATATTCAAATTCAGTTGTTTTGTTAAGTCAACTTGAAAGGTGATGTAGCTTTGTATTTTTACCCCTCTATAGTACCAAATTTCTTTAACTTCAGAAGCTATTCTAACGGGATACAAGTGGGAGCACATTGGAGTAGATTGATCATTCTAGCTTTTGAAGGATGATTGAGGGGGTTGGTTAAGAAGGTCCCAAAAGTGAGGGACCACCTTGTGTTCCACTTCCACTTTCTAATTAATATTGCCTTGCTCTATGGCTAGATCTCTAATCGAGTTCCTTTTCCTATGCTTTAGCACCGATTGATGGAAGAATCTAGAATTTTTGTCTCCTCCATTGATCCATTAGATCTTGAACCTTTTTTCCCAAAAGGTCTCTTCCTTTAGAATGATATTGTGGAGATCAGACAAAAGACACTTTTCATGCTTATCCCTTTCCTGGTCCCATCCCATGGATTACATCTCCTTTTGTAAAGAGTGTAGTTTTTCCTTTATTCTATCATTTTGTTCAAAAATATTTCCAAAAGAAAACATAGTCCAATGTTTAAGATGTTCCTTCAAAACTTTTAGTTTACCCACAAACAAAAACATATCAGTATCAATAAGTTTACAATTCCACCATTTTTAAAAATGAGTGGGGAAATTTGGGTTAAGAGTCCACATATTTTCAAATAGAAAAGGATACTTATCTTGTTTAACCAAAGGATACCATTTGAAAAAATATACAATGATAATCATAAAAAAACCTAACAATACCAAAAATTGAGAAATCATGAATGATGTTCCAATTTAAGAATAGAAGGCATAAGTCTAACCTAACATGGATCAAGTTGTTTCTAGAGTGCATGTTGGACCAAGTGAAACTCCCACCATGTACGTCCAAATCCTAGAGCTTCCCCTCCGAAATAAATTATGTAGATATAGTATAATGTAAGAAAAATCAATCATAACGCCTTTTTTAAGAATTGAAAAGAGGGGTTTTGAAATTCCCAATCACCATCCAATATTCAAACATATTGTCCTTATTGTCCAAAAGGATTTTCTCCCAATAGATCTTCCTTTCTCCCACCATATTTTTTGCATACACATTAGTTAGATTTCACACAAGATCTATATTATTATAAGACAACACCATGTAATGGACCTACTTTCCCTTGTAGAAAATAGAGCCAGTCAAGAGGCAAGACTTCCAAATAATGACCAACCCACCTAAATCTCCATTAGATTTAATGGAAAAAATTAGAGATAAAAGGTAGATATACTTGCTAATAGTAGACAAAAAGGAAACATGTATTTTTGTTTCTTGTAATAGAACAATATCCAGGTTCAAATCTTTAATAGGTACTTAACAAGCATCTACTTTTGTAGACTGTCAAGGCCTCTCATATTCTAGGAGACCATAATTATTGAGATTTATTGGATCACAAGTGCTCAAGAGTGCTTTGGATCTCACCACTAATGTCCTCTGCAAACTTATTTGTCAAAAATCTACTTGAATGCCTCCCAGTCTTCTAGTACATTCCCACATCAATATAATTATGGCTCTTTAAAAGGTAAATAGGGAGTGGGAGGGAGAATACTAAGGGGGAAGGGGAGAAGGGGAAAGGGGAGTCAAGGGGGCGATTGACAACAAGGGGAGAAAGTGGGAGAAATGGGGGGAGGGTGAGAAACCAATAGAGGGAGGGGGTAGGGTGTAAAAGGGAAAGGGTCACCATGGGGATAGAACTAACTTTTGAGGGGAGGGTGAAGGTAAGACAATAAGAGAAGAAGTGTGACCTAGGAAGGGAGGGAGGCACAAGGACCTAAGAGGGAGGGACAAAGAAGAGAGACTTCTCTAGCCCAATACCTCAGGACATGGGCATGGGCCCAAAAGTAGAGAGTGAAAATATCTGCAACCATCTTAGGAGAAGGCTTTTCAAGAGAATCCTTAGGGAAAGCATTTGAAAGTTGGATAGTCATAGAGAAGAGTTGGTAGAGGCATGGAGTTCTCATACTCTAGAGGTTGAGAAATAGAGAGATAAAGAGGGTCTGGTTACAAGTCACAACATCAACACCTAGAAAATCCCCAAATGAGTTGGATATGCCTTTAAAGACCTCTTTGTCCCATAATTTGAGGGGAATCCTAGGAATTTGTACCTAGGTGGAAACAACACCAAAAAGATGAGTGATCGAGTCAAACCCCAAGTGTCATTTATAAAGTTACAAAAGAATCTTGCTTCAAAACCATGGGTCACATACCAAGATACATAGGAAGTATTTCTTGAGGGAAAAAGAGATACAAAAGCATCCTTTGGGAAGTGCCAAAAATATTACCAAACCTTTCAAACCCTAATTAGCGAAATCCCATTTCCTGAGAAAAAATAGAATATGATCTTTGTGTGTACATAAAGTATCACACTTCTATAAACCATTATTCTTGAGAGAACCCATGGAAGAGGAAGTCTCAAGAGCCGACTTATAGCTCTCTATCTATGATGTGAAAAGTCTATGAGATGGTGATCCCCAAATGAACCAAACTATGCAACCCTTGCAAGGTGCACCATAGAACAAGAGATTCAAAGAGTAGAGGCAAGAGTGCTAATATCGAAGAATCTAGAATAAAATGCAATGCAAATGTAAGCTATTCTAAATGAATAGTAAGCTAACAAAGAGAACTAAGATAAAGTATAAAGGAAAATAAACTAAAAAGTATTCCATAATGTAAGTAGAATGAGTGTTAAGCTAAAATGCAAAAATGCGAGAATGCTCTGAGTCTCCAAAAGTACCAAGAAAACTTGCACCATAACAATGGCATGATAGACTAAGATCTTTAGAATGAGGAGAGAGCCCTCCTTCCAAACCTAAGGCCATAGTATGAGGACTTCCATTCTTTGATCCATGCACTTCAATCTCTTTGGTTCCTTTAGCCAACTCCCACTCTAAAGTTGCAGAGCACATTTAAAAAAAATTCAACTCAATATGTTATGATGAAACTTAGTGCACCAAATATTATGTATAATAGAAAATTCACAGGTATGTGTTGCAACCTTATTGATAGTAACATATATCATTGAAAAAATTATTTTATTTCAATAGTATTGATTGTGTACCAAAAAAAGATGAATTTATAGATCAACCTATGGTTTGAAATTTCTCAAAATTATTTTGTACTTAATTGTATTATGTACAACCATGTATAGAGAGTGCTCCCATTGAAGATGTTTTGAGATTGAAAAATATATATTATAAATGATTTAATTATATTATATAAACTATGATACCTAAAAAATACTAGCACTTCCTTCTATGTGTTTCACAAAATAAAATGTCCTTTTCTACTAAAAATTATTTTCCACATAATTAGCTAACCCCAACATTCCTTAACCCACTTTTAGCTCTCATAAGCTACTTCACGAAAAGAAAATACTTTAATATCTCTATCACTAGTATTTTTCCTCCATAATGTGACTCAATTTACTATTTAATTTTTTAAAATTTTTTTTCCTTTGTTATTATTTTTGGTTTATCAATTTCATTCCCTATTGAGACTTAAAGACTAAAATAGGGGCTTGAGTTAGCCCTATAAAACATCACTAATTAGGAAGATATTAAGACTTGGGCCACATAGTACTTCCACAGAATTTGTACCCTCCCCTAATTCAAAAGAAACCTAACACTGAAGAAGCTTTTCTTAGTGTTATCAATACAGTGATTGGTGAAGAAATGAATGAGGACTTGAATAGAAAGGTTTTAGATGAAGAAGTTAAGGAGGATGTAATTTCTATGGGAGATTATAAAGAACTAGGACTAGATGGTTTTCCCTATTCCATCATTTAGGAATTCTGGAAAATCATCAAATATGATTTGGTGTACACGGTTGATAACTTTATAAGGATAGGTAGAATCCTCAAAGAACTAAATCAAATTTATATTTTTCTTGTCCCAAAAATAGATTAACCTACCTAGGAGGAATTTAGGCCAATTAGTCTATTTAATTCTATTTATAAGATCCTATCAAAGGTGGTGTTCAACTACATAAAACCTTTCCTTGGCAAATCTATCAATCCTAATCATAATGATTTTCCAGATTCTTGATGAGGTGATAACCACCCATGAGGTTTTTAATTCCATGGAGAAAAGTATAAATCTAGGTATGGTGTTGAAGTTAGATATTTTGAAATCTTATGATAAATTTAGAAGGGAGTTTCTACTAAAAAAGCAAGGAAAAACTTGGATTTGGAGAGAGGATAATTATGTTAATTAAGGCTATTATCAACTCAGTCAAATTTTTGGTCTTGTCCAATGGATCACTAAGGAAGTTCTTTAATTCTATTAGATTTATTCCCTAGTTTTATCCCTTATTTCCATACTTATTTATTATGGTGGAAGAGGTCTTGGGTAGGAACATCCTTACTATGGCTATTCACGAGAAGATTCTAGGAGTCAAACTAGCTACTTCTTTGTCACTAGAGACTACAACAATTTGTTGGTCACACTTTTTTGTAAGGGATATCTTCTATAAGGGAAGAAAAATATTTGAAGAAGATTTTAAATTAGTATTTGGAGGTTTCTAGTCAGCACATAAAATATCAAAAGACCAAGTTGTATTTCTTTAACATGAATTTACAAAAGATATCGTACCCACGAATATAGATCAAAATTAACTCTAGACAAAGCAATGCCCTATAAAACATCATACAAGAGCAAGATATATTGCTAGACTAGATTTATAAATAAATTTAAGAATATTCATGTACCTGGAAAACTCTGTTGCAGTAGACACGCTTGATGATAAAATAATTATTCAAAATCAAACCAACCAATCCGTCCCTCGAGAGAGCGATGTATATGAAATTTAATTTTTACAAACAATCATCTTGAAATTTGTCTTCATCAATCAACGTTGATGGTTTTTTAAGAGTTCAAAAAATTGCTAACTCGAGACAAGTAGGTATCATTTACGGAAAGGACGGCGGGCATACATTTTATCAATAAAAATTGAAAGTGGGAAAAGATTCAGTTCCAATAACGTGGAAGGTCTTCAATCGAAAGCTTCAGTTCCAATCGAAAGCTTTCCAATAACGTGGAAGGTCTTCAATTTCATCAATCTCTGCCTCGGAGTGACTGAGCAAGTACCGCTGTGCTCTGAGGAATGTGATTCCATTTAAGAACTATCTTCTTGTACGCCATAAAGGAACGACACAAGATTGCACCACTAACAAGCAAATGAAGCGCCTCGTTCATTTTTTCTGAAAGTTCTTAATGGGAGTCCGCATTCATTTCTTTGAGCTGCTTAAGGAATTTAGCGAGATCTAGCATCAGTTTGAGAAGGTCCAAGCAATCTCTATTGTTTGTAGAAATCTTGTCGAATCTTTCAAGAACATTAGCTATTTAGAAATTTAGAAATTTAGAAAGTAGACAGGCTTCTAACAGTGTCACCAATTTAGAAATTTCCCGCAGCCAATTTAGAAATTTCCATTAACACCAATTTAGAAATTTCTGGCAGCCAATTTAGAAATTTCCATTAACACCAATTTAGAAATTTCCGGCAGCCAATTTAGAAATTTCCATTAACACCAATTTAGAAATTTCCGGCAGCCAATTTAGAAATTTCCATCAACACCAATTTAGAAATTTCCGGCAGCCAATTTAGAAATTTCCATTAACACCAATTTAGAAATTTCTGGCAGCCAATTTAGAAATTTCCATTAATAATGTGACCGTTGCATCACAGCTCAATGCCATTATAAAAATCTTAGTTTTTGTACAGAACAGTTCTCCGCATTCAAACATACTTTTCGCAAGCAATTCTTTTCAGTAATTGTTGTTTTTTTTTTCTAACTTTCATGGCGAGAAACAACGGAAGGAAGAGGCTTAATGAGCTCGAAGATGAGATAATTAGTGTAGCCTTTAGAGTAATGTTTATGGTTTTTTGCTTTGTAGAAATGTTTGATCAGCAGCTCTTTCCAGATAGAGTCGATCACAAGCTCGGTGCTTTACTGCTTTGGTGTCTTGCTACAGTCGTCATGATTACGACTTGGCTTTGGATAGGAGAACCAGACGACGAGGAAGATGATTATGAGGAAGAAAAAGTAGTAAGAAAGAAAGAAAATGAGGTTCAAAAAATGGTGAGAAAAAATGGAAATGAGGGAAAAGAAGCGATAAATGAAGTTAGAAAGGTAGTGGGAAAAAATGGAAACGAGGAAAAGAAAATAATAAATGTGACTAAAAAAGTAGTGAGAAGAAATGAAAATGAGGGGAAAGAAGCAATGAGCATAGAAGAAGGTTTGGTAAAAGAACTAACAAAGAAATTAGATTCAAAAAATTTGAATCTTCCAGAAGGGGATACTCTACACAGTTGGAAATCTACTGCTCACCGGAGGGTTACTTTTGCACTAGACCATTCTGTAGAAGAGGCGAACTCCAAGAAAATGTCAAGCAGTAGGCGTGATGTTCCTAAATCAATAAAGGAGTTAGATCCACCATGTTTGCATCTTCAAGAGTCGGGTTCTCAACCTCCTTGGGAACCTAATTCTCAACCAAAGGTTACGCCCCAGCTGGAACGTTCGGTAGGAGAGGTGAACACCTACAAGAAAATGCCCACCATTCCACATAGTGTCCGTCAACCAGCATCTTCTCCTAGATTTCGTACAATAGAGGTAAATTATTAATGTGCAGTGAATTTGATTTTTTAATAAACTTAAAATCTGGTTTCTATTGGATTTTTTAGTTATTAGTTTATATTTTAATGTTATATATATGAATTTAAATTTTAACAAATTTAAAATTTAGTTTCTATTGGGTTTTTAATTATTAGTTTTTATTTATATATTTATTTTATGTTCAGTGCAAAGTAGAAGTGCCTCTAAGAAGATCTACAAGAATTCGTAATAAACTTATGTTGGGGGAGGTAAATTTATTTTCTTATTAGTTTTTTCTCATTTGAAATCTATATTTTATTGAGTTTTTCAGTCATGATTTTTATACTAATGGAATATTCTTTATTGTCTTTAGTGTAAAATAGAAGTAGCCCCCAAAAAACAAGGAAATAAAGCTAGGCCAAAAGAGGTAAATTTCTCTGTTTTAATACATTTAAATTTTTTCCCTCAATTTTCAAACTACTTTTATTCGAATTTTCAGTCATTAGTTTTTATATTTATTGGTTATATTCCTTGTTGTATTTAGTGTAAAGCAGAAGTAGCTAAGCGAAGATCAAGGAGAATTAGCAAAGACATGACCCAACCATGAACATGTGTAAGGTCCCTCCTCACATGTACTTTTTAAATATGAATTTCCTTGTTACAATTGTTGTAGGCGATTAGAATGGTTATGAAATAATGTTTTATGGTTTAGATGTCCTAATAAGAATTGAGATCCTAATACATTCATGTTTTAAATAAGTAAGTCATTCAAGAATAAACTACATTATCTCGACTATTTAAATATTAAAATTTTTCTAACAATAATACAAGGTGTTTCACTTAATGATGATGTTATCGATTTTGTTACCTCAGTGATTTGGATTCTATGCATTTAGATAGTTCAATACTCACTATTGGTGATGTTATGGTGTTTAGGTACATGCATGCCTAACAATGATTATTCTTGTATTTAATCTACTAATGATTAAATGTGAGTAGAAATGAATTAAATAGTTAAATAATTGAAGCATTATGTTCTAAGTTCACCCCGACCCTTTGTAGCCTTGGTTGTTATTTTATCATTTTGATACTCACGACTCGAGATGTTGAAACATTACCTGATGCTTAGAACATACTATATTATTTCATGTTGTGTGATGTTATTTTCAGATATTTGATGTCTGTCATTTAATGCTTATGTATATGTATGTTGATGAATTAAGTAAAATGTAGGATTAACACATTGATTTTGGAATCTTTAAGATTAAGGATATAAGTAGGATGCAAGAAACCTTGATTGATGTATGTTTCAATTTATGTGAATTTCTGATACGTATATATGTACATGAGATTTTCGGGACTACTGATGTGTGCAATGAGTGTGCAGATATTTTAGCCGAGAAAATCGATGGAGGAACAGAACTGATCTCTATGTGTTAATTTTGGAAACCTTGTTGTTCTTAATTAAAGTATTCTAATTGTGAGATGTATGTATGTATGTATCCTTATGTGATCAGTAAAGGTTAATGTTCATAAACTGTGTTCTTATAGTGTCACTTGACACTCGTGAATTGTTTGTGCCCTTTAGCGTGCTAGTTAGGGTTAGTTGTGTAACCCATGGACCTAAGTCGGATTAAGTTAGTATCTTTTGCTAATTTGGTTCTTAATCAAATTTAGTGATCTTTAATTCAGATTAGTGCTTAATCTACTTTTTTAGCGTTGTTAGTTGGTCCTAATTATTTCCTAGCTTTTGTTTGGTTGGAAACCTATTCCTAAGGCTTTAAAACATGAAATAATTATGCCCAAGGGGTATGGGCATGGGTTGGGGGTCTTTTCCAACCCTTAAGCCCCTTTTGTTGACTTTGGAGATCACTCAAAAAGTCTCATTTTACCTTTGTGCGAAAATTGCAAGTGGCTATCTTGAGTTACCTCATCTCACCTCCACTTAGTGTTTAACCATGGTGTGGGTTGAGTTAGGAGCTTCTAGATTTGTAGGTGGATGGGTGTAGTTATTGATCCTTTTGGGTGGTTGAGTTGGAGGCTTATTTGGAGGCCTTTCTTGGACTAGTGGAGGATGGTTACCCAATCTCTACATTTAGAGAGGAGTTCTTGAAAATTGAAAGGAAGGAAGGGGAAACTCTACTCAAACTTGTTCATTGCCATTACCTCTTTGCGAAGATAGGAATTATCATCTCCCTTGTTCAGATTTCATTCTTGTTTCATGCTTATGCTACCTTGTTGTTGTTTGAATGTTTGTATGTTTGTGGGTATGTTGGGAAGATTTGAAAACCATGTTATTTGGGATGATTTCTTTTCATGTTTATGTTGAAATTTTGAGATTTTCTTGCATGAGTGTTTTGGTATTACTCACCCTTGGATAGGGCAGAAGTGACCAATTTTGGGAAAGGTCTGTTTAGTCGGACTCCAACCAGTGTAGAGTCTCTTCTCAGGATGAGAAGAGGGAGAAAGGGTAGGGTGTTATGGGCCCCTACCTGTTAGCACAAACCTTGTATGATTATGGTATGTTAAAATCGAAGAACGGAAGTTCTTGGTAAATAGTCTCGATTGGGCATTTGTTTGGTGTTGTGCTTGACTTCTCCTGGTTGGAAGAATCCACCTTTCCCTAGTGTTGATTCATTGTGAATCATATTGTGAAAACCTTTTATGAATACGCATGTTTGAATTGTTCTTGGTCATGCTTTTGGTCACTTGATCAGCTTCTGTTCCCTCCATGGTTCTAGAAATGAGTTGCAGAAAACATTATAAATCCCTTGAACAGGGTCATGAAGAAAATTTGATTTAATTGTTGAAATTTGGGATTGAGATCCTATTGTAAATTGTATTTTGAACCTTGTTGTAATAGGAAACGAAGCCGGGTTTTCTTCCTGATTCTTTCCCGGCTGAGCCTTTGAATCAGGTTTGCCAATAAAATGGTGTTTGAGTAAATATGCTTGCATTGAGTCTTATAGCTTTGTTTTCTGTTTTGCATATGTAATTTAAAAATCAGATGTGATGGTGTTACCTTACTGCACATTTTTATGGTTGGTAATCACATTCGTATAAATTTGATTTATTAGATAACATGTTGATATATACTTAGCTATGCAATTTTAAGTTTAAAATATGTTAAGAAAATTTGCATTTGAGTTGTGCTTAATTTTTATAATTATACATGTGCGTGAGGAAGTTAAGTGAATTGAGTGAATACTTGTTTCTTACATTTAATCCTATTATCACTTTTAAATATTAAAACAAAATTTGTTGGTGTTCTGGGCATGACATTTTGGTATCAGAGCCTGAGTTCGTAACACTTGGGCAATAATGGGTTCATATAAAGTATGGAAGTTTAAAACTGCATGGACTAAACCTCCTCTTAAATTACGTATTTGATTCGAAGGAGAAATAATCCTATCTTATTGTATTAACAAGACGTTTAAACTCTAGGTTATAATCAATTTAAAAAAAAAAAAAAAAAACCTCCTTGGCTAATTAAGTACTTTGGATAATTTGATGCTTTAAAAAAAAAAAGAATGAGGGGGGAAGCTTGAGAATATTGTTCATTTTTAGAGTAAATTAGTTCTGTTTTTTGTATGGGAAGGGAAAAAAAAAGAAGAAGAAGAAGAATTCCCTTGTTACAACAGAGCATATTCTAAAAGATTCTCTAAAATATCTTTAGACATCATTTTTTGTTTTTTAAAATGCTAATTATGAGAATATAAAATGAAATTCAGCAAAAGGGATACGATCCTATCCTATCCTTTCAAAAAGATTCAAAACACCTAATTTTCTTTTCAACTTAACTTGTCTTGCCAAAAGTGGGCGCAGACATATGAGACTAAGGACCTTAGTCAATGTCACCCCACTCTATCAAATCAGAAGGAAAGACATGACTTGTTTAAAGTCAAATTAAACTATTTATATCTTTATTATGTTAACTAAAGGTTCCTTCTCCCAATCACCTCAAACGAAGTTATGAGGGTGTTGTCAGCAAGTCAGACCATCAAATCGACCTCCTATCATCCCAGACTCCATCATGTCATAGTAAGATGTGGGTAGAAGAGTAGATCTAGGCACCATGTGGAATGGGGAAGCAAGTCTTCCTTGTTAAATGTAAACATAAATGTTGGAATTGACCATCGTTCAAGCACACAACCTTTTGAAACTTTTTCACCACTCACGCCTAGGAAAGGATGGCAAGCATGTGCAGCAAGGATGAATCCTCAAAAGGTTTTGTTTAAAAGAAAATAAAATCAATGCAATTAAATTTTCATCCATTTTCTGCAACAAACGAAGTTTTGTTTTGGAGGTCAGTACGTGGCGTGGAGGGGGCGACATGATGGAAAATGGTGACTTTTACCCCATGCGGATTTGGCCTGACGCGGATCTAATCTGACGTGCTAATTATATTAATGCAATATCACCTCCATTCACTGCACTCCATCTCTGATTTTTTTTTTCCATTTCTCCTCTGTCAGCATGAGATGACTTTGGGACGTGGTTACAGTACTTGGACAGAGCACCCAGCCAAGTAAACAATGGAGGCGCTTATTTTCAAACTTACTTCATTACCTCTGCCATGCGATTTTGGGCATTTATTACCTCTGCCCTACGTACTTGGACGTTAACCATGGAAACTTCCCCCTACAATTTTGATTGGTGAATGAAGCTCCTGTTTGACTGAGTTTCCAGCAAGTCACCTCCACCATATGAAGAATCAGTGCCTTGATTTGTTTTTGGACAACATGCAAGGGTATAAGACAGGCGCTTTTAAAGCGCTAAGAAAAGTATAGGCAGTAGTTTGTTGAGTGGTGGTCGTCCTTTCACCAACACCCATACCTTCCTTAGCGCCTTGATTTGTTTTAGTACAGCACACAGGGTACATAAGAACTGTCCAAGATTTTTTTAAAAGATCATATTCAACACAACATATGTAACTTATAGGCCGACAGAACAAGTTATTTGTCACATTTTATGATTATCTGTTTATAAGCGGCATATTGACAGATGTCCATCAAAGATAGACCCAAACAGGGTGGGAGGATGAAGGTAATGGGTCTATTTGATTGCATTCTTCCGGCCCCCTACTCTACAATGTCCTGATCTGCGGGGGAGGTAGGCGAGGAACTATCATTCCTTCTGCGATTCTATAAAGGTAGGCAGTGGGGGCCCTATCTTCTAAACCGTCGATAGTGATGCACAGTTTGGAACTACCATTGTAAAGATTTCCAGAATACAGAATTTTCAGTTTCAGTGATTATATATCCATCTTCCAGTCTTTCTTTGTGACTGTCTATCTATATTTAATGCACCTGAGGAGTTTTAGAGAGTCGTGTGCATAGAACAAGTGAATTGGTGTGGGCACTGACTTATTGTTTCCTATTGGACTTTCCCACATGTGGGTAGAACATGCACGATTCAATTAACTATAGACCAAGTATGTGTATCGCTGTAAAGTGATGCCCATGACGATAATATCATGATAGACACACAAATTAAAGATTCTCGAGCAAATTGTATTTGTCCCATCTCTTCCATTATTCCATCTATTCCATTTAATCTTGTCTTCCTAGCTCGAACCACAATTACCCACGATGGCGACAAGGATATGATATTTTATTATGTTTAGATGAAATTAAGAGTCGTTAAGAGTGTTTGTCTTAGAATAATTAGTGTTAGATAGTGTTGGTAAAATTTAGTTTTGATTGTTAGATGTTAAAATTCGTATTAGTTTATCATAAATATAGTTTGTATTAGTTTGTATTAATTTATTTATTTGATTATGGTAATTATTAAGTGATGTTAATGTAGCTTAAGGGATGTAGGGAGTAGTTAGGAAGTAGTTAGGAGTTATGTTGATGTTTTATTATTATTATAATTATTATTCTCATTATTATTTAGTAAGTTTTTTTTTATTTGTAGTTTTAAAAATATTAGTTAGTTTTATTTTGGACATCCATTTTATTTTATTTGTTGATAATTTAGAGTTTTAAAGTTTTTATTTGTATATTCTCGATGATTGAATGCAAAATTATAAAACATTGAGACTAGTAGATGATCTCAAGTTTATTAAGCAATGTTTATTTTAATTATCACGATCCATGGTGGAGTAACAATTTTAAGCATAGTTGGCGATGTCTTGTAAAGGAAAAACCTTTAATACATTGATACAAAAATTAATCTAAATACACAAGTTTTGAAATCTCTAGAAAGTAGAAACTGATGCATTTAAAGCAATTAAAAAAAGAAGAAATTTGTTTCTTTAGTATTTCTAACATTTCCACAAACATCACCAGTAGAAGATGCCTAAGTAGTTCCACACAATAGGTATAATAGTCTGACCATGATGAAGGAAACAAAATTCAGACTCTCAGATGATCTATAGGTTAAATGCAAACTTGCATCATTGCAAAGTGCTAAAGAACAACATAAGATATGGAAAAAAACTTGAAAATTATTATATTACCAAGTTAGACACTTACCATACTTGAGATGCCTATTTCAATTCCTACAATATCAGTTGACACCAACCAAAAACAAAGAGGCCAGAATAAAAAAATGACATGCATGAAAAATAATACCCTCAAAATGTATTTAGTTATATTTTTGAAAGATATAACTCCTAAACAACAATGTGTGGAAATACTTTTCACCCACAACCACAATCTACAATCAAATTTCATACTCAAATATTTAACTCAAAACAAACTAATCAACCTATAGAGAAAGCCATTTGAGTACGATAATTTTGTAGTATAATTTAACTATGTAGGACACTCGGTTGTAATTAGTACATCTATCCAAATGAATGTTGGAAATATTCAAGACTAATTTAGGTTACGGAGAGGGGATGGGTGAACCAGTAACTTCAAAAACTTTATCAAATATAGATCTTAATTGCAATAATCCTATAACCATTAAATTAGATCTAACTATATGCATGAGAAACTAAAAACATAAACATTCATGGCACATGAACCCAATAATTTGGTGACCCAGAAACCTTCCAAATGGAAAGTAAAACTAGGGTGGGGATGATACCCAAAAATTTCAATACTGCAGCATAAAAGTTGGCCTGTTAAGGCCTATAATGATCACTTCTGATGATCTGCCCTATTAGGAGCAATTAGGACTGCTAGGTCCACCTTGTTAGAGGTTTTACAAACATACAATGAAATATGCACTTGGCAAAGAGATTTGACAAAAGACTATTAAGTATACCTTGTTAGAGGATTTGGACTAGTTCACCTATTAGAATGAAATAATAGATCTCTGACTTATAACTAATTTTTGGATAGATATTCTTTGAAGTACTAATCACCTTTATGTAATAGATATGACTCTGCTGCTCCTTTGCTGATATGGCCTTACAATACACTTTGCTGCTGATTCATATCCGCATGCTTCTTACATATTCTTCACTCTCACTTGTCATTCATGCATACATACATCTATTCATCTATATTTAGTATGATACAATACATTACATATATATCAATCCAATTTACAAAACTACAAAATCGGCCAATATACAAGTTAACACCAATATTACAAAGTCAGCTCAAGCGAAGAAACTTGGGTTCTAAAGACTGACTTGGTGAAGTTTTGATACACGATGTCCACTATCATTACTCAAAATCGTCATGCATTCGGTAGAGGTAGAAACTCGGTCCATACTAATCATCTTAGAGTAGTCTCAAACTCAGTCTGCACTAGTGACTCAATAGATATTGTGTAACTTGGTAGAAATTGAATTACACATTTACCATGACTGCACTTGGTAAACACTGATCATCACATAGCTCGGTTAACACTAACTTCACTTCACATGAACTATTGGCTCAGTTTGAATTGTGAAGCTCGGTGGCTACTGAATTACATGGAAAACACTGTAGACTATTCAATGAGCTTAGTAGCCATACATAATCTAAATAAATGTTGTCACTAATAAGAAGCTTGACTTAATGTCAACAATCTCCCCCTTTGGCATTAGTGAAAAAAACACTTATCAACCAAAAATTATATACATCACAGTATAATACTGATTCAGTACTATTTTTGAAATTTTTCAAAATTTGATTTTGTAAGTATATACAGTATACTATCCTTACCTTTGCATGATTCTCCCCCATACAATATACATACTATATTTCATATATATATACATACTATTTCTCCCCCTTCTTGACAATAATGCCAAAGATTTATTCAAAACTTATTTACACAGAGACACTGATATAAGAAATAAACTTAGAATGTACCTTAAGTATGAGTGTTAAAGTCTTATCTCAATTTTCTTACAAAACTTTGCATGTATGTAGAGCAATTTGGACTTCTGTAGAGAGTTCTATCATGTGATTTGCAATTGAGAAGTTGTTGTCATGGATCAATGTTTTTGAGTAAAAAATGTGCTTCTGCATTATGTCCATGATGGGAACGATCATATTCTAAATATCTATTAGTGAAGACTGGATCCTTGCTTCTTCTCTCAATAATTCTGCTTGCATGTCTGACAAGAATCTGATTTTCGTATGATGGGCAAAGCTTGAACTATGGTCAAGTTGCAACTGCTATGCACTGGCCTTTAGATCTTCATTAATCTTTGTCAGTTTGCTCTTTATTTCCTTTGTAAACTCGGTAACATTACATAATTTTTCAAAAAGTGATGTTACATTTGTGCAAGATTTTTCAAGATTGGGCAAAATTGAGGAAAGCTCCACTTGCTGAATGGCAATTTGTTGAGCAATGTACTCAAGCACTTTGTTATCAAATTTATTCTTTTCTTTCTCAATTGATTTGTCTTGACCACTTGAGTTCTCATTAAACTTTTGGACTGCCTCTTCTAATTGAAACAAAATGTGTTGAGAATTATCAACTTCAACACCTATTACTTCAGTCAAAATATTCTTAGCACTTTCTATAATTTTATATTCTCTGTCTCTTTCCTCTCTTAATTTCTTCTGCTTTGCTTTCTTTTGGAGGAACTGACTAGCTATTTGCATTTGATCTACTATGGCATTACCAAAATCCCACTTTGGAATTTCAATCTCTTCATCTAGGTCAATGTCCTCCTCTATCTCCTTTCCACTCAAAATTCTTGAATTTGGTTGAGCCTTAGGTTCAACTGCCTTTCTACTTAATGCCTTAGAATCTAGAATGGAAACAATAGTAGAGATAGTAAGACTAGCTATGAAAACTAATATAGTACCAACAGAAGTAATGTTGACTGGTATGCTTGTAAATCCAAAACTAATATACTTACAAAAGTATCTAAAGCTATAGAATCCAAAATTGTAGAACTTGAAACTGTAGTTACTACTGAAGAACATAAAATTGTAGAACATGCTATACTCACTACTGATGATGTTGATTCTGGAATTGAAGAAGAGGGAGGCTATAGCTCGGTAGATGAAGTGGTAGAAACTTCCATTAGTGATGTGCTGAGCTATGAGAGAGCAAAGAGTGATTGGAAATTTGATGTATCTGCTATGGTCACAATCAAACTTGTTGAAGCTATCTCCGAACTTGATGTAGCTACTGATTTGCTTGGAGAATGAAGAAGTGAGGCAATGACTGCTACTGCTATCTTCATAGGATCTGTCTCCTCATCATCTACTTTGTCTTCCTCGGTAGCTTCTTCCTCTTTATCTTATTCAACTTCTTCATTGTCAAACTATATTGTTTAAAAGTATATTCCTTCTTCCTCATCATCATTGTCATCATCCTTGAATTCTACTAGAAAGTCACTTCATTTATGCAAGTGATAAATATTCTTCCACATACCTATAGCATTCTTGACTACATGCTCTATATCCTTTAAAAAAATTAAACAAGTATTAAATCTAAGAGTCATCTTATCTTCATTTTTCTTCATAAACTCTTTTACCTTAGCATCTGTGATGCTCAATAACAACTGCCTCAGGGTTTGTTCATAGATATCTTTTGCTGTCTATGTAGTTGAGTCCCATCTTGGCTTCAACTTCTCTAATAGCTCATTAGATATCTGAGAGGCTATCTAATCAGGGGAATACTTCCATTTTCCCATCTTGGTTAGCACCAATTCTTCAATCTATTTCTTCTCAGCCTCTATCCTAGTTTCATACTTTAGTGATTTGAAATTGGTTATGCCTGCACCTTCTTCCAATTGTTTCATTTTTCCTGGAAGGTGGGGGGAGCCTTGCTAAACACAACTTCACTACCTTTCTTCCTGGATCTCCTGGTAAACACTGTAGTGGATGACTTGGGTGGCTTGGTGATGATCACCTTGCCTTTCTTCTTTACTGACTCTTCTTCCTTTTCAGAATCTTCTTCATCCTCTACTTCATCATCATCTTCTCCCTTACCCTCAGTCAACATAAGAGGTGTGCTAGTTTTGAGTTTTTTAATTCTCCTCTTGCCTTTGTTAACTGCCTATGGAAGCTTGATTTCAAGCTCTATTCTTGTCTTGGCCTCATCATATGTTCCAAAGTGTGGTGCCTTTGGATCAATAGGTTCATTTGTCAAGGCTTCAATTATGTCCTTTTCTTCATCAATGTTCACCTCATAGGGAAGAGGTTTTACCCATACAACTCTTGGTTTTACTGCTTGAATGTAGACTTTTTCATTGTCTACCATGAAACAAACATTGTCTTTGTAATTTTCAACCAATTACTGGGAATCCTGAATCTGTTATTCATTTTCTCCTTGAAGACATCAAAGTTAATTATCCATTATGCTGATAGAATTCTCACCCATTTCTATAATATACTTGTTAATCTGATACAAAATTATCACATCCTTTCTCCATACGATTGTACCTTTTGAAGGGAAAAACTTTTGAACATAGAAAAATAGACATGTCAACAATGAACCAAAATTTCAATGATTGTTCTTGGATGTCCTAATACTTTTCATGGTTTTGTTAAACTATTTCAACAAGTTTTCAAGATCATATGATAGATTGTTCTTCACAACTTTGAAGGCTAAGTCCACTGCTTCACACGACACACTATTTAGATGACTAGAATTGTAGATCTTGTGCACTATCACATGTATGCCAAATTTTATTTCTTCATCTATTACACTACTAATCTTCATACTTATGCCATCCCCCTTAGCTAGGATTTTCTTCTCTAACTCCACCCGACCTAGGGTTTTAGTAGTTTTAGCTTTGGAGAGCACAGGAAGGCTGGTGATATGATGAATCGTCTTCTTAGTGATCAAATGTTTTTGCTCAAGCCATAACTGATTGTTGTGAACTTGGCTTAGGATGTATCTAATCCATTTGATTTGGAAACTTTAGGGTAGGTGGGGAATGTGGGTTACACCCTTATCTTCCAAGTGCTTATGTTTGGGTTTAAGAACACCATTCACTCACAATTCACCTAGGGAATCATCTATCTCTAGGGTTCAAATTTCTCAAATTGAGCACTTAAAATGAGTTTGGATATCGTTAATGAGTAGTACCTTAGGAGGGATTTGCGATTGTGCTCCATTTGGACCTAGGGTTTCTATAATTGCTGGCACAAGTTTGAAATCTGGTGGTTTCCATTTGACTCCTCGAACCAACATTTTTGAACCTTTCTTTACCTTGCTATTGTAGCTTGATGCTGCCATGACTACTTGGTAGGTTATGGAAAACTTCAAAAAAAATTACAGCAAATTCTGCTCGAAATTGTTTGATCGCTTTGCAATTCACTTGATTGCAATAAAAATTTAAAATTTTTGATGAAAAATAAATTCAACTTCCTACCTTTTGATGAAATTTTTCCATTAATGCTTGGTAAAAAAGTAGCTGTAATGAAATCATTATGTGCAATAGGCTGTCATCCACTATCTATTTGGATTGCTCGGTAAATGCTTCATAAGTCGATAACCAAACATGTGAGATTGGTTACTCTCAACCTTGCTCGGTAGAGTCCATGACCCAACCTTACTCGGTAGGGAAACTAACTCAGTGATAACTGATACTAATCTTCTGTGATCCCTTTATATCTTAAATACTAATTTGGATCTTTGTTCCCTTTTAATTTTGGAACTGTTTAGATGTGATCATGATAACAGTTCTAGTTCTTACTTAATAACTTAGTTGGAAATGGTGGAGTCACCCACTTCTTGAGTGACATGACCATCATTACTTGGACTAGCTTCCTCGGTGGATTTAGGAATCCATTGCCACCTCATTTGCTTTTTGATGTTGTCTGCTTTTGCTTTCTTTTCATCTTCAATTCTACCTATATTCATGCATTTCTTGGCTAGATGACCAAGTTCTATACAAGTGAAACATCGTATGATGGTATCTCTCTTCCTTGTGCGATGTTTAACATAGTTCATGCCAATCTGTACATACTCTCCACAGTAATGACATCTGCACTAGGTGTTATAGTCCCAACCAAATATTGCTTTCCCAATTTTCTTTGCTAGATTGAATGACTTGGTTCTATAGTTTGATGCCTTGTGACCTTGTTTCTTGCATTTGTGACACTTGCCTTCAAATTTTGGTTTTTTATTACATTCATTAGCCTTGTGACCATGCTGATTACAATTGTAACATTTACCAGTGAATTTTTCTTTACCATTACTCCAACATTTATTTGATGTATGGCCTATCTTACCACAATGATTACAAGTAGGTCTTTGATTCCTTTGAGCACAATGTTTGGAGGATTCACCCTCTTTTTTGTATCCAATTCTTGCTTTACCTTTTTATGTATAGAGATTTTTCTCATTCAGTTGATTTAATTGATTCATGTTTGGTTGGGATTTTATCATTCTCTCATTAACTTGCATTTTAGTGTTTAGGTCATTTTTCAGTCTTTCATTGATTTGCTTTTCAGATCTCAACTCACTTCTTGTTCTTTCATTGATCTGTCTTTGGCTCATGATTTCTTCATTTGCGTTAGAGATATGACCTATAAGATTTGCATGCTAAAGGGATTGGTTCTGGATCTCATTGTTTCTTCCATCTATTTCTTCTTTCATTTTGTTCCTTTGTTCCAAGATTTCACATAGCCTTACTGATTGAATTTCTTGTTCTCTTTTGAGCTTTCTTATTTCTTCTTGTAGGGAACCATTCTTCTCTAAGAGTTCTTTGATTGCATCATTTGCTTCATCTGAACTACTTGAAGGGAAAATGTCTTCAATCTTTTCTTCAATGTATTGATGATCATTCATTTGATTTTCAAGTTCCTTCCTTCTTTTTAGGGATTGGGAAAGTTGCTCCTTAGCTTTCTTGAGTTGTGCAATGGCCATTTCTAGATCTACCTTTTCATTATCAATTGCCTTATCAAGTATAAATATTTCCACTATCCTTGATCTTTGCTCAAGCTATCAAGCTTTATCCTGAGAACCACAAATGCTATGATACCAATTGTTGGAAATATTCAAGACTATGCTAGGTTACTGAGAGGGGAGGGGTGAATTAGTAACCTCAAAAACTTTATCAAATATAGATCTTAATTGCAATAATCCAATAACCATTAAATTATTAAATCAGATCTAATTGTATGCATGAGAAACTAAAAACATAAACATTCATGGCACATGAACACAATAATTTTGTGACCCAAAAACCTTCCAAATGGAAAGTAAAAATGGGGTGGGGATGATACCTACAAAAATTCAATACTACAACATAAAGTTGGTCTGTTAAGGCTTACAATGATCACTTCTGATGATCTACCCTGTTAGGAGAAATTAGGACTGCTAGGTCCACCTTGTTAGAGGTTTTATAAACATACAATGAAGTATACACTCAATAAAGAGATTTGACAAAAGACTGTTAAGTCTACCTTGTTAGAGGATTTGGATAGGTTCACCTTTTAGAATGAAATAATAGATCTCTGACTTACAACCGATGTGCTGATAGAGATTCTTTGAAGTACTGCTCACCTTTATGTGATAGATATGACTCTACTACTCCTTTGCTGATATGGTCTTACAATACACTTTGCTGCTTATTCACATTCACATGCTTCTTACATATTCTTCACTCTCACTTTTCATTCAAGCATACATACATCTATTCATCTATATTGAATATGATATAATACATTACACACACACACACACACACACACACACACACACACACACACACACACACACACACACACACACACACACACACACACACACACACACACACACACACACACACGCACACACACACACACACATATCAATCCAATTTACAAAACTACAAAGTCGGCCAATATACAATTTAACACCAATATTACAAAGTCGGCTCAAGTGAAGACACTCAGGTTCTAAATACTGACTTGGTGAAGTTTTGATACATGACACCCACTATCATTACTCGGCATCGTCATGCATTCAGTAGAAGTAGAAGCTTAGTCCATACTAATCATCTCAGAGTAGTCTCAAACTCAGTTTGTACTGGTGACTCGGTAGATACTATGTAACTTGGTAGAAACTAAATTACACATTTACCATGATTGTACTTGGTAAACATTGATCATCACATAGCTCGGTTAACACTAACTTCACTTCACATGAACTGCTGGCTCGGTTGCTACTAAATTACATGGCAACCACTGTAGACTATTTAGTGAGCTTGGTAGCATACAAAATCTAAATAAGCATTGTCACTAATAACATACTTGACTTAATGTGAACAATGAAGGCATGAGAAAATAATTTTCTTCCAATCGGATGAAAAAATATGCAATCTAGACACATTTTCCACCAAAAAAATCAAGACAAAATGAGTGCCATTTCAAGCCAAAAATCCTATACATAGTCGAATATCAAAATCTCATGAAAAGAGAAAATGCCCACCCAAAAAAGAGAGTTTTAAGTTCATTAATGAGCTTTCTACTCCATCCGCAAACTTGGTTGCTTTAACTTGTGCTTCTAGTGATGGGGAGTTTCAATCCAATCAAAATATTTAATCACAAAGGAAGCTATAATGTATCAAAGAATTCTATGACATCAAGCCCATTTCCCAAGGCTTTCATCCCTCCATTAGGCATTCAAATGTGGAAGAACACACAAAATCAGGGATGATAGCATATTGTGAAGAAATTTTATGTTATCAAAGGACATGTTAAAATAGAACTCCCCAAATAGAGTATGGGCAACCTGCGATACGATTGGTGATGTTGATGAGTCTCTTCTAACCCAAGCTACTCTCTCAAGTCACCCAGCAAAGGACTTCCCTAGTAATACCTAGAAGAAAGAGGCTAGAATAAAAAAAATGACAAAACAAATTTATTTTCCATTAACATGCACATATAGTTATATCTTCGAATTATTTTTAGTCAAATGCTTTTTTCAAATACAAAGTCTGTTTAAGTTGATTTAGATAAATTGACCTTTATTCAATGCATATTGTGTAAGACCTCAATGTGTCCCTCTTGGCTTTACCACGTAATGTACAAGATTGCAAAACTATAAAGATGTATACAATGAAGTTTCCATTGTAATCAACAATCTCAAAATTAATGAGATCAATCATAACAAATGTTCATAGAAAGTCATATTGTACTATACATGCACCAAAGCTAGAAAACCATATTCATAGAAATAACAAGTATATATATATATATATATATATATATATATATATATATATATATATATATATATATATATATATCTGTGTGTGTGTGTGATAATTGTTATATAATGAGTTGTACATAAATATGTTATTTCTACAAAGTGCAAATATATGTTCATGTTTTGCAATACAACTAAGTTCGAGAGTTGTAGTCTTCCCACATCCTTTGGGCTATTTCATCTCAAAAATTCCCCTAGGTTCTCTATCTGTTTGAATCATTCCATAAGTCTCTATAATGGACACATTTATCCTAGCACGATCATCCTCCTCTTCAATATCCACTTCGGATAGAAGACTATCCTCCATGGTAATGAAATTGTGTAGTATGTCGCATGCCAAAACAATCTTTGTTTGGGTAAATATACCGTAGGATATTGCATGCTTTAGGATAGGAAAATGTTGCCTTAAAATATTAAATGTTTTCTCAATCACATTCCTAAGAGAGGAGTGTCAGTGGTTAAATAAATCTTTGAGAGTGCTGATCGAGTTTGCTCTACAAAACTCTTTTAGGTGGTAACGTGTACACTGATAAGGGGCAAGAAAACCTAGTACATTTTGATACCCGACATCAACTAAATATAATTTTCCTACATTAATGGAAATAAAATTATAATAAAAATAGAGCATACAAGTTTTGATTTAATATAATGATAATATTATCATATAAAATATGAATTAATATACTAGGAGGAACCATCAGTGGATCTGCTCTAGACAAAGCTAAAGCAAGCACCTAACTATCTGCGACAGACCCTTTCCAAATAACAAGAATATATTGAAACTTGTAGTCAAATGAACAAACACCAAAATATTTTGTGACAAATTGCCTTTTCTATCATGATATTTTTCTTGGATGTCCACATCGACAGTAACATGCATATGGGTTCCATCAATTGCACCAATACAATCCTTTAAAAAGAAATATTATTAGCAAATATAAATTAATAATATTATTATTTCTAGCAAAGAAAGAAATTTCACTAGAGTATTTACCTTGAAATATGGATCAAAATGGTCGTTCCTAGCAATTTTTGGAGGATTTATTGCAAGAGGGGGTAACAGATAATCGTTATGAAGTGTTGATATGACCTTCAAGACCTTGTGGAAGTGTTGACTCACTATCTCTCCTGAGTGACCAATGTTATGGGAAATCTTTTGGTTCCTTAGATTATGGCGAAGGGTGTGGAGAACCATCACTAGTTGTTCTTCCAATGTTATGTTAGCCGTATCTTGGATGCTCCATTTTTGTCTTAGAATTTTGGCCAAGCAAAAGAAGGCTACTCTACTCATAAGTATTTGGTTGTGGAAATTTATGTTACTAGAATGGATAATATGCTTATAAAAAGGACATGAAACTCTTCTTCACTTATTCCTATATCTTCTAGCCTCTTGGGAAGACACTACTATCAATACTGCAAGGCTGGCCAACAAAACAACGAGTATGCACATGACCTTGATCTTCTTAACTATGACTCCTTGGACTTCTATATTTCGAGTAAGATCCATCGAATGACCTAAAATGAAAACAAGGTCATGTGAATCTTATTATTGTTAAGAGTTATATAAACAAAATATAAATAATAATTACTTAAAACTACCGAGACTACATCAATACATAGAAAATTTTCTTACTAGATAAGATCTCTAGACAATATGGAAGAGGCAACTTCTAGCTTACATTGTATTAAAGAGAGTATATGGAGAAGTTCAAAAGGGGGGCAACAATTACTAATCTAGTTTACATAAGGTTTTGAGGGCACAACATGTATTTCAATAGGACCCAACAGTTCTATATGCCAAATCTGCAAAGAGCTAAAAGGGAACACTAGTCATAAAGATAATGATCTCTGAAGAAAACATTCCTATAGAAAAACACAATCTTCATCTACTTTGGAACCAAATAATAAAGAATATACACATAGAATGAAAAGGGTCAAACAAAGAGCTACACCATGTTCTGCAACAAAAAAAGGATGCTGCAGCTATATGTGAGCAGAAAAAGTGACAATTGAGCAAAAAAGGATACTGCAGCTATATGTGTGCAAAAAAAGTAACAATTGAGCAAAAAAGGATATTGCAGCTATAGCTGTGATAACTGTTACCAATGTAAGTATGCATAAAAATTGGGATGAGAGAAGACAGTTGTACATTTCAAGGAGTGATGGTAGCTTTATATTATCGAAGACGAATATTATAGACAATTTTCATGCATTCATACAAACAAATATTATAGATAAATTTTGAGTAATTATGATCATACTCCCCAGATTAATCCATAGAAAACATTTGCAGAGAATGACATGATGAGTTGCATCTCCTTAAAACACATTGTATGCACCCTAAAATGGTCGCCTAGACTATGGGCCCCCATTATTCAATTTATCAAATTTCCTGAATCAATGGTTTGCAATATTTTATTAAATCAATTTAAATCAATTTCCTTGATCAAATTTGATTTTTTCTTTTATTTTTTAAAGTTGATCATTTTATCCTAAGTCTTATTTAATTAAAAGAAAATCTCCCTTTTAATTAAATAAAATAAGTCCCCATTTAATTAAAAGATAACCTCTCTTTTAATTAAATAATTCATCCACATTTAATTAATTAAGAGAAAAACCCCTCTTTTAATTTAATTAAATATTTCCTATTTAATTAAAAGAACTTGCTCCCTTTTAATTAATTAAATATCCCACTTAAATCTTTTTTTGATGAAAAAGGAAATAAAACAAATAAAAATTTGAATAAATCTATTTTTTTTGTTTTCTCTACACTTAATGTGGGATGTATCTTTTCCCTCTTTCCATTTTCTTCTCCATTTAATTCTTTTCCTATTTTCTCATTGGTGGATTTTGTTTTCACATAGATTATTCTTTCTCCACCCTTGATTAAATCTTTTTTCCTCTTAATCTTGATCATCCAATCTCCTTTATAAGGGAGAACTTCTATCTTCTTGTCTTATTCTCTCTTGCATGCATGGCTTTCATCATGAGTTTTCATCCTTGCATTTGCATATTAGTTTAGATTCACATTTGTTTTCATAGATTAGATCTACACTGTTATTATGTTTCCTTTCTTGCATTGTTTTGCGTTGTTATCATTTAGATTAGTTTTCATCTTCATTTACATGCATATTAGATCATTGAAGAATCTCTTGTTTCATGGTGTACTTGCATGAGCATAAACTAGGTCAGACTGAGGGCCTCCATTACAAACCCCTGCACTCCATGAATAGGGAGCTATGAGCCACCATTTGAGACCTCATTTTTGAGAAATCTTGAATATAATGACTCATAGAAGTGTGCCCACATTTTAGGCATACACACATGACATACAACAAACTAAAATACATGACATACAAATGAGATACTTGGTATTTTTTAAAACTCTCCTTGTGTGCTATGTGTTCTAGTTGGCTAGATAGTGACAAGTTCATGATCTAGCTTGCTCAAAGCACCACATCCATGATTTTTTTTTTTGAATTTGACAAAATGACTATTATTATTGTTTCCTAAACCCTGACTAGTCTAATAAATGGTTAAGATCTTTATCTATAACGTATCTCCCATAGTTTTTGAATATCGAGCATAGAAAATTTGAACTTTGCATGTGAGGCTTTAATTAATTATTTCAGTAGAAGAATTTGTGATGTATTTGATTGAAGAATAAGTATAATGGGACCTTCCCAATCCACCTTGTTTATCTTTCCTAATTTTCATTTTTCTATCTTATTTTGCCCACGCGATCTTTCCTAATTATGGTTCCTTGGACTTTTATATTTTGAGTAAGTAGGAAAGTGGCAAGAAACCCAAATGTGGTGGAAATAAATTTAAATGTGAAGAATACTTAATAAAAAAGAAGTGGCCCAAAAAGTTATCATATCAAACCCTGAAAAATGAAGGCTTTTCCAAATATGCAAAAATGCACTATTTATTGGGATTCAGGGATGGCTAAAACAATAAAAGTATCATAAAAAAAACAATAATCACAAGAGTGAGAACATATAGGAACAATTTAGAAACAAAAAAATAAAGCAGAGATAGTTTTGTAATTGAAATAAGGAGTGGATTAAGGATACCTTGTTAGAAGAGTTGTGAGAAGGATAATGCAAATTCGATGCTGTAGTTGGACCCGCCCACTACTGATGATATCCTGCCTTAATCAATTGAGCCACAAAAAGAAGATGTAAGTCCTCCCTTTACATAAAAAACATGCTCAAACTCCACAAGGAGCTTGATCGCTTTCAACCACTACACAAAATATAAACAATTCTTCAAAATACACATAAAATGAACCAAATATTAACAAACACCAAAATAAGTAGATCAAATATGCAGAAGCACATAACATAAATCTAAAACCATTAACCTAAAATAGAAATGGTACATTTCATAAACATTTCTAATTCTATTTAATGATAAAAGACAACATTACAGACATGAAAAATAAGGACAAAAGCAACAAATTAAATTCCTATGTGGACAAACCCTAACATTCGACAACTGGTTTGCCTTAAACTTTCTATTACATTTCATTGTATCTAAGAACATGTAATATAATTTTTTTTATTTTTTTCCTCTTTTGGTCAATAAACAACTAGTAGTAATTTCTCATGTGTGTAGATAACAGATAGAAAAAAGAAATGATTGAACCAGATATCCCTCACAGTCAGAGTGCTAAAGGATTTGTAGAAGGCAAAGATGGAGCTAAATCCCATCAATATAAAATGTTACAACCATCTTCAAATGTGTGTATTTATGAGGTTCTTGAATCCATGATGGCTTCAAAACCACAAGCTTAATTATGTTCCTTTGGTAGTGTCCTTTGGATTTTATCATCACAAGAAAGGGGAACAACTATCTGTAATGGATGACCACAAGCTAGAAGTAGTAGAGAGAACATCAAAAGGCTCAATAATATGGACATCTATATGTTGAAAACATAAATTGAGATGTTAGAGAAAAGAATCAAGGAGTGCTACCAAGATTCAACAGTTGAATACGATAGAGAAACAGTGGCCTGGATGCTAACAATGGGTGCATCTTTTATTCTAGAGTTAATTGATGACTTAATTGAATCAGAGAAAGATGTTTCTTTTCTTTGGAATCAAGAAATCATCACAAGCTTGATGGGGAGAGATAATGAAATAGGTGTCATGTTCCATGATCTAGATAGGGAAGTTTCTATACAACCAATTGAACAATTTTAGGTGGCTATGAAACAAATAACAGATCAATATCACAATCTGTTGAATTTGTGGATCAGACAATTCAAAGAAGAGTATTGCTCAAGGCCATGGTACATTATCTCTCTTCTGGTGGTGATACTTGTTTAGGGTATGATTATTGTGCAAACATTTTTTGGATCAAAAAATAACTAAAGTTATATAATCTCAGATATAAATGACATTGCTTCTTTTTTAGAATTTTACAAGATGTTGAACCTAAAGGGTTATATTGTCTTTTGATCTATGTCATTGTTTACATGTATATGGTTAAATGACATCAATAATATCCAAATCAGTAACACATCAATTTATGTTATTTTAGTCTTGAATTTCAAAAGTTGCATGTAATTTCAACATTTTAAGCAATCTAGGTTTTTACAAAAAATAATTATAATTTTATGAAATTTACAGTAATCTGTTTTGCGCATTATACATATAATTTTTTTTAATAGAAAATATTAATGTGTTAATGATCTCCTAGGTTATTTCTTAAGCCATTTTTGATAAATTTATGATTCATTGTTTGTTAGTCAAAAAATTGAAATTATTATTCAAACAAAAATACAAAAATACTTGTAAGAAAGGGAAAAACAAATTCATCATTAGGAAACATATTAAAATTGGAAATATTTGAAAAAAATAATACTAAGTTGTTTGTTGAATAGTAGAAGTCCATACTCTTTTCTTATTGTATTCTATCATATGTTGACTTCTTTCTAAACATCAAGGAAGATGCCACCTTAAAGGTTTGCAACCCTAAAAAATATCAAGTTAGAAATGCAAAACTCTTCGCAATAAAGCTCTAATACCACAACAAGAACACAATAACAATACACAAACATCAAATTGGAGAAATGCCAAATCCTTTCTATTTGAAACTAGAAGTAAAATTTTGCAAAATCATTTGATTACAAACTAAGAAATAAGCCACTGATTATAAACAAATTTGCAAGAATTTGGAGTTGTATCCAACAAAGTCTACAACTTCTTATCCAACTCATGCTATAGACTTAGAGTTATAATTTAGATTTTGAAATTATCTACAATGTAATGAACTACTGCTACAACATTTGTTTCTTCACTGCTCAGGACTTCCATTCACAAAAATATTCTTTCTTTGCTCCTACTTACAATATCATATAGTCTTGTGGAATATGCCCCCTTGTAGAACAGAGAAAGAAGGCAGAGCATGAAACCTCATAAATGAAATCAACATGATTAACATCTAATTAAGAGAAACTAAGTGACTGCCATGCCATAGTAGTGAAGTTTCCTTTGGCTATATGATGTGTTAAGCCGGTGGTCAAAATTCTCATACTTTTGAGCTCTTGGAAATTTTTTAGAAGAGGGTTTTTTTTTTCTTTTGGTTGCAGGAAATGGAGAGAAAAGAATCTATATCTCACTTTGATTATACCAAAGTGAAGAGAAAGGCGGCTACAATTCCACCAAAGCGAGGAAGTATAACACGACAAATAATTGCCAAATTTCTAACTTTGAGATCAATTTCATTATGTTGCAGATGATGAGATTTGGGGCTTTTGAAGCAGACCCTTACTAAATTTTCATGAGTTGTAAAAAGAGGGTTTGAAAGTGTTATGTATGTAATTATTAGGTTTTTCATGATTCTCTCTATGAATCTAATTGCTCTACTTGTATTTGCGAGTCTGCAAATGCATATGCTGATTTTAATGAAGAAATGATGCGTTTAGAGGCTATATATAATGCCTCTGGGGTGTTAACAAGGCAAAAGTTGTAGTGTAAACTGAAAATGAAAAGTTGCAGGTTGTTTTCAAACAAGAATTGCAAGAGAGCATCTAAAATCAAACAATGGACAGTCACAGGCTATTTGTTAGTTAGGGTTTTGAATTATTCAAATAAATGAGACATCTAAAATTTAAAAAATAAATTAAGAAAATAGAGCTTTGGCTTTGAATAGATTTTCAAAGGAAGTTTGTCATTAGCTTTCCTTTTCTTCACTCAAAAATAGGGTTTGCAGATTGTCATTGAAATATATGCAGATGATCAAAACATTAGTAGAGATTTACACTTGGGAGCTATACGAGCATACATAAAAGCCACAAAACTACTACAAATCTAATATAACATACCTTTCAATACAAGCAAAATGCAAGACCTTCCCATTTTGTCACTACTCAACGAAATCAATCTCGAGAAATGACAGAGTGAAATGGCATAAGTATTATGAGTGAGAATTTTTTTGCAGATCCGACGAATTATACATTTTTCCATATGTTGGGAAAGTGAGATTGGCAGACCCAATGAATTATGCATTTTTCCATATGTTGGGAAAGTGAGATTGGGAATGAGATTGGCCCATTCCAATTAGAAGTTTTTTTTAGAATGGATAAAATCCCACTTTAATCTAAAATAGGAATTCAAAATCTTATTCTCCACTCCCATTCTGTATAGCAAACAAAGAATTAAAAACATATTCTAATTTTCTAATCATATTCACATCATATTCTAACAACCAAATAGACCCTAAGGGAATTAGTTTGAGATGATCAAAAGGAGAAGTGAAAGGCAACACATAAAATGGGTATTACATGTGTCTTACAGAATCATCCTCCAAAGATATAGCAAAATTCACTATAAAGTCATGTATAAAGGTTTGAAAAATCTCATATTTATAATCTATTTTGTGTAGTTTACTCAATCATTATTTTCCATATTTAGTGCATTCTTTTTTGTTTCAAATTTTTAGTCATTTTATATAGTTTTAATATATTTCATGAGAACTTGTTGTGTTTAGAAGATCTACCAAGGCTACCAAGATATGCAATTAATGTGAGGAAAAGTATAATGTTATGCTTTGTCACTTCTTAAGTTTAATTCAATTTCTTCCACTCAAAAATAATTTCAGTTTACATGAGTTTTTAAGTATTTTAAAAATATGTCATAAAACATCATTCTTCTTACACTAATAGTATACAAAATGAATATTTCATATTAATAAGAAGAATTGAAAAAAAAGAAATTTTAATAAATTGAAGAAATATGTTTTATGTGTGTTAAGTTCTTTAAAATAAAATTTTTGAAAAATTAAATATGTTATCTTACATTTCACATGTTTTTCAAGATATTTGATATATTAAAGGATATTTAGATCCATAGATTAAAATATTTATTCAAATTCTTCAATTTGAATAACCTATATTAATCATTGACATTAATGGTATTTTTTTTAAAACTTGATATTGTCTCTTATATAGATAAAACTAAAAACCTTGATAACTTGATGTGTTTAGTGTAAATAACATAGATCTACCAAGGCTACCAAGGTATGCAATTAATGTGAGGAATTTCTTGTACGTATGAATAATTTCATTTGGTATGAGTAACATGCTATTTTGATTAAATTATTTAGGATGTTTTAAAAAGTGATTTTTTTTTCAAAAAGGAAACTGATAGAATGATTTGTTCCAACCATTTCTAATGCTCTTGATTTTGTGCAGGTTCGACGATATTCTTGATTTTAAACTATACGACAGTGTGTATTATCTTTCTTCCTCTATTTTATTTTAGAAATTGCAACATATTTTTCTTCTAGGGCTTTTATTTTGCAAGTAATACTCTTTATGTGCATATAAATTGACTATTTTTAGAACAACCCCAAGTCTTATTTGTTTTTACTTACTTTTTCTAATTTCACTAATTTCAAAATCTTTCCTTACCTTGGAATTCTGTAATTTTATAGAATTTACATGTTTCTTTTCCTAACTTTTAACATTATTTATAATTCAAGATTGACAATTTCATCACAGGGTGAGTTGATTTTTTTCTTATATAATTATATCAAATCTTATTTATTTTTACCTACTTTTTCTAATTTCAATATTTTCACAATTTTCCTTACCTTGGAATTCTCTAGATTTATAGAATTACTTTTTTTTTTCCCTAACTTTTAACATTATTTAGGATTTGATTGATAATTGATATCATCATTCTTCAATGTGAGTTGTCTCAAAATTTACTTTTATAAATCTCCACTTTTCTTGCAAGTTGATTGATTTTTTATATAATTATATTTTAATATAAACTTAGTTATGGTTTTTTTTTTCTCATTTGAAATCTATATTTTATTAGATTTTTCAATAATATATTTTTATATTAATGAAATATATTCATTATTATTTTTAGTGTAAAATAGAAGCAGCCCCCGAAAAAACAAGAAAATAAAACTAAGCCAAAAGAGGTAAATTTCTCTCTTTTAATACATTTTTTTTTTTTTCTCAATTTTAAAATTATTTTTATTAAAATTTTAAATCATTAGTTTTCATATTTATCGATTATATTATTTGTTTGTATTTAGTGTAAAGGAGAACTAGACACGCTAAGATCAAGGAGAATTAGCAAAGACATGACCCAACCATGAACATGATACATAATGCATGGAGAGGATGCTTAGACTACTTTTAACTTACTCTCTAAAATATTTTAGTGAATGATTCCATTTAATTAATTAGAGTGGAAATGTGAGTTTTTTTTTTTGATCTTTCAAAATTATAAAAGATCCTCTAAAAAGATAAAGGTTTTGCAAACTGAAGAAATGCTTTCTAATTTTATTTTGTTCTATTAAGGTAAGGTTTTTTTTCCTAAATCAACTATATCTTTTTGGGAATCAAGTCCCTTTTTAAGTTGATTTTTTAAATCATTTTTTTCTATATTTATTAGGTTTGTCTTCATTCCTCACTTTCTATTTTTAATGGATATTATAAATTGTTTCTTATGTATTATAGAATCATCCTCCAAAGATACAACAAAATTCACTATAAAGTTGGGTATAAAGGTAAAAAAATATATATCATTTTTTTTCACTCAATCATTATTTTCCATATTTAGTAAGTTCATTTTTGTTTCTAAATTTTAGTCATTTTATATATTTTTAATGTATTTCATGAGAAAGATCTACCAAGGCTATTAAGGTATGTAATTTATGTGAAGACGAATATACTCTTATGCTTTGCTAGTTCTTAAGTTCAATTTTATTTCTTGTATTTATTAATAATTTCATTTCATATATATATTTTTTAGTGCATTTAAGAAATATATTATAAAATGTTATTCCTCTTAGACTTGGATGAAATTCCTATCTCATCTTAAGTTAATGACATGTATTTAATACATAATTTATAAAATTGAATCAAAAATTTGAATATGAAATTATTTAGGATGAAACTGATAGAATGATTTGTTCCAACCATTTCTAAAGCTCTTGATTTTGTGTAGGTTAGACAATATGTGAAAGCTTGAGTATATTGACTATTTGATTTGTGTTCATCATTGTCAAATCTTCATGAGAATAATGTTATTTCTATTTTTTTATAGGAAAGGATTGTGGGTAGTATGTTTCTTCCTCTATTTCATTTTAGATACTTTTAGGGCTTTTATTTTTCAAGTCTACGAGCTTTATGTGCATATAAATTAACTATTTTCATAACAACCCCACATCTTATTTATTTTTACTTGTTTTAGTTTCACAAATTTAAAATTTCATTGACAATTGACAATTGATGTTATCATTCTACAAGGTGAGTTGTCTCCTCAACATTCAATTGTAGATTTTATAGAAGTACATGTTTGTTTTCCTAACTTTTTAACACTATTTAAGATGTCATTGGCAATTGATATCATAATTCTATAGGGTGAGTTGCCTCTTTAACATTGTGTGTCAAATTTTGCTTCTAGAAATCTCCACTTTTCTTGCAAATTGGTTGATTTTTTCTTATATAATTTTAATGTAAATTTAGTTATCTTATCTTATCTTATCACTTAAAATTTTTGCAATATTATAGAGTTCTATGTGAATTTGTTCCAATGTTTTTATGACTTGAATTGGTTACAATTTTCTTCTATAACAACTAAATCTTACCATTGTAGAAGCCAATTAATTGGTTATTGTTTCAATCTTATTTGTCTTTTATTGTTATATTGGTTAACATTTAATTAGGAGACAATTTTTGTCCTATGATTTACTATATTTTCCACATATAAAATGTTTTTCTATATCGATTTTGGAATTAAACTTTGGTGAAATCATTTATTGGTAAATTTTTATTTTTACTTTACTAAGGTAATTTTTTTCATTCATTAAATTTGTACTTTTGAAATTTTGAATTTGATTTCTTGTTAATTTTTCAAACCACTAATTTCCATTGAATATATATTCTTTGTTGTGTTCAATGTGGTTTGCAAAACTATGTAAAAATATAAGAATCCAATTTAAGAGGTAATTTTTTTAAATTAAATTTTATTGCAAAATTTTTAATTAATTTAAAGTTTGAGTGTCCTTATATGGTTCAACAAAGTTCATAATTAAGTTATGTATCCACTATGAATAAAAGATTTTACTTTAAAGCAAACTAAATGTAAATATAAAGTTTGAAAAAGGAAATTCAAACAGTTGAAATAATTTTTTTCAATTAAAAGAAATAAAATTATTTCCTACATTAATTTTTTTTTAAATTAAATTTATTTTCCGTTTCAATCACTAATTTGCATATTTAGTTAATTTAAACTAAAAACATCTTATGGCACATAACATAAAGTTATCTAAAATTAGATAATAAAAAATTATTTCTTTAATTTTTTTTCCTAATATTAATCTTTTTTTATTGATTTGGTCAGTCACTAGTTCTTGTTCTTCTTGTGTATATCTTTTATGTTGAGTTTAAAGCAGAAGGGCCTCTAGAAGAATGGGATAAAACTCACATTAAAGCTATCTCTGAACTGTAGCAAGAACACTCAAAGTGACATCCACACATAATTATATTCTTATATTTTCCAACTTTTTTAAGTTCAATTTTAATTTCTGCTAATTTTTTGATTAATAATTCTGCTTTACCAAGAAATGTAATATCATTTTTTAAAAAATATTTGAAAATCATGTAATCACTTATCATTTCTCTCAGAATTACACCCAGTGGCACAGGTAACATTCTATTTCTATTTCTATTTCTATTTGATTCTGAATATTTACTAAACTGGAAGGTTTCCAAATGAATATCCATAGTAAAGCCCTAGATTTTTTGTAGATGGAAAATTTGTGCTAACGTGCTTTATATTCAGTACCGAGGACCTTTGAAGTGGTGTAAAGCTTTTGGAGTACGTTTCAGTACACAAGGTTTCCTTCAATTGTTGAGTATGTTGTCTTTTTGTTTTATTTTGTGGGTCATTCATCATTTTTTAATCATCTTTGATTTAGATCAAGGGAACAATTTTATTTCTATTTTGTTTCAGGTGTGTATGCACAAATTATGTGATGATTTACAATGGTGCACTAGGGAACATGAGAAATATAGTTGAGAAATATCAAGTTTATTTGGGAAAATGATAAATGAAATGGGCTTTATTTCCATTGTTATGAAACAGGACTCATCAACACTGGAGCGTATTTATGTCATCATCGCGACATAAGAGATTTTGGTATCAATAATAATAAGGTAACAATTATTGTGCACTCTATTTTTCTAACATTTTTCACACTATTAGCATTCATGATCCAGTTACCAATTGATGGGTCAATAGATATATTTACCAATTACATTTTAGTAAGGGTTTGAATTTTGATAATAGAAATAAAACATTACAATTTAACCATCATTCTATATCATTGTTTACATTTAGAAACCAGGTTAATAAAGGGAGCTTCGATTTGATTAATATTCTTCTAAGAGTTTGCTTCAAGATCTCTCAATTTTTGTGTAGATTTTAGGGAGGAGATGACCTTGGTTAATCAAAAGATTGGGCTCACATATATGAGAAAAATAGCATCCCTCGTGCCTATATTTTTTAACAAGCTTTATCAAGTTACATGGTATACATTCAACAACCTTCACTTTTAAGAAGTTACTTTGTTTTGCTGAAATAGAAGTTAATCGTGTGCTTGCTGAATTTTTACATGCTATCAGACTTGGCCTTCAGGAAACAATAAAGAAGATCAAGATGTTGTGAAAATTCTATCATCCCCTCAATGGCATGCATTGGATAGATTTGAAAGACTATACAGATTGATCTCAATGCAGATGCACTTTGAAGGACTCCTTTTTATTTGACTAGAAAGTAAAGAAGATTTTAATTGTTAACTTCACTCCCCTTTCTCTTTGTTCCCTCTTCCTTCAGCTCCCCTTCTCTGATTTGGTTCTAAAGTTGAGGGAGTCTCTTTTGTACGCAAATCACTCAATTTCATACTTCTGATATTACCTATTTGTAATTGTACATGACAGCACAAAATGTGGGCAAGGGATTCAATTTCATAACAATCAGTGGGTGGAAGGGTGGTTCATTTTGTGGCTGTCAATAGATAGTCTAAATTTTGTAATTCTTTATTTTTCAATAAAATTGAAGAATTTAAAGTTTCTTTTTTATTAGATATAAGAGTTTCAGAAAACAAGAAGGAACCAAATAGTCACCACAAATAACAACAAGGAGCCTAAGCCTCACCCCGGAAGAGCCGTATTAGCTATACATCAAGACAAAAAGAAGAGAAGATAGATCATCTAACTAAGAACATCATAGTGAATATCCATCCAAGCGGTCCATCCTAAGGGACCCTCCATCCAAATGATACTTTTACTTTTTTGAAACTGCATCAACAAGAACAAATCCTCTTTTCTGACATTCACATTCTTTCTGATTTCTCTGTTCAGCCTAATACAAGCTTGCTCAAAAGCCTGCAAATCATCCAGGGTTCTTTGCCACTAGTATCCATGCTTCAACTCATAGTAGAAAAAGGTAGCATACCCATCCTGAAGGAACCTTCTAAGCCTATCCCTCTCGATCAACATAGTAGCCTGAACAATTTAAAGTTTAAAGTTTCCCATTGTGTAGAGCCATTTATCAATTAAAGTGGATTGAACAAACTTAAAATTATGAATTGTATTCTTTGAGGAGAGTAAAAATATGTTTATAAATGTTAATAAATTACAATGAAAAGTCTACACTTAGAATTGGACCATCAAATGAACTTACAAATACTTAGTCTTAAGCTAAAGAAACTTATTTAAAAATTTAAAAAATAATATAGCTAAATATAATATATTAAAACTTAGTTATCATTAAAATATTTAAATTCATATTATAGATGATCATATATAAGCAATGAAAACAAATAATCAATGTGTTATTCTTATTCTTATTATTATGATTTCAAATATATACAATTAATTAAAAATAAAAACTAGAAACTACTTTAATATTTTGTAATCTAAAACATATACTTATGAATTTAATGAAAATATTATTAATCTTTTAATTTGTTGTTTAAAATTTGTTAATAACAAAACCACTCAAATAAATTATATAGTTATTGTATTGTAAAGATTTATTATAATTATCTTTGCTAACTAATTACAGGAATTTAAATTTGTTTTAACATAAGTTTATGCTTTGTATTTTCCAATATCTCATTTTCATCATTGCCACATTATATCAATTTGATACATCTTTTAGCATACTTTACATATATTTAGCTAAAGATAGGTATGTTAGGCTAATGATTTGCAATTATTAATAATAATAAATAGTAAAATTATGTTGCAAGGGAAACTATCACAAAAACAAATATTATACATATGTTCATCTAAAGATTAGCATGCTTTACATATATTTAACTAAAGATAGGTATGCTAGGCTAATGATTTACAATAATTTATAATAATAAATAGTAAAATTTTGTTGCAAGGGAAAATATCACAAAAATATATATATATTATACATATGTTCATCTAAAGATAGGTGTACTAGTTTAGGCTGAAGCAAAGATTAATTATTATTTTTTATGATTAATTATTACGATTTGATTATTACTTATGCTTGAGTAGATTCAAACCCCCAAGTCCTTCCAAATAAGAGGTTCACTATTTACCATTGTGTTGTATGATCTTGCCTATTTATTGTGCATCTTCTTTATGTTGTATTTTTTTTTCCATTTTTCATATCTTAATTTTCAACATTTGGGGAGGATCCACAATATTTGAGGCATTTAGGCTTTCCTTCCATGTTCACCCATTTTAAATTTTTCTTTGTCTTCATGTGTTATTCATTGGATTCAAGCTATGGGTGGCCACATGATGGTCTTTTCTCTCCTTAGAATGTCTCACACTCTACTCTATGTAGCATGGTCCATTCTAAGGGTGCTTCTTATCTAATTATCTTTCTATCTAACTGTATATTGGGAAATGATGATCAATGATATGTCACCACTTACCACATACACATTAAAAAGGGTATCCTAAAATTTGACTCACTTTCAACTAAATATTATTAGCACAAACTAAAGTAAATGTGCTTCCAAGTTTTACTCTTCCCCTTTTAAGCCAGAAGTCTTTAGTATGAAAGTTAGTGTGTGTCCAAGATTGATGTCTAAGTATCTTTTCGGTCACTTACTTCTCAGTTTGTTTGAGTGCTCTACTTTCTTTGTTTTCTAGTTCCCCCTTGCATTACCTTTACCCACCATCTAAGAAGGATTCCTATTTTTCTAGTGTGCACGGGGTCTAGGTGATCTAGGCATGGTTGGGATGTGTTCTGGCATCCTCTCAATGAGAAGTAAGTTACTCTGCATTTCATTTTTGCTACGTTTCCCTAACATTCCATGGCCCATGGATTCTAAGATTTCAATATGTTTTTCCCCTTGAGTGAACTATATTGAGTGCATATCTAAAGAGTAAAGTTGTGACAATGATTAACAAGGTAAGAAGATGATTATATCATGCTAGAAAATGCCTACAAAGTTGTGGATCAAAGCTAGAATGAATCCCATCCAAATTTGTGGAGATAAGATCAAGTGAGCTACGAGGGAACATGAATATATGGGTTGTTTGATGCGTACTCATGGAAGTGAAGTTGTTTTTTTTTTGCTTCTGATGTTGTTTAAACTAGAGCCAAACCTTGGTCCCAAGGATCAAATGGTGTGAAAATGATGTTGAATGAACCATTTAAGGGCTTATACTCAATAAGACATTCTCAAGATCTAACTTCGAGGCCATCAAATTAAGGTGAAAGAATGAAGAGTTGTTAGATGTGCTCTAGTCAGGGGAATGTTGTTAAGAAAGGGGTTTTTCATCCTAAGGCAATGAAAAAGGCCACTTCTCTAGAGGCTTTGAAAATAGAATTCAAGTTACTCTAAAATGTGAATATCCTTTAGAGATGCTCAAAAGATACTTCCAAAAAATTTAGTGATGGAAATGTGAACCCAATATAAAAGAGATGTAGTGTTAAAAACTTTAGGCAGAAAGTGAAAAAATGAAGTGCGTAAGCTAGTAGAAGGATTACTCCTCGTTCTACATTCTTGGATAGAAGAAAATGGGTTTGCAGAAAAGCTAAGTTTCTTTCTCTCTCTCTTGCATACATTAACATTATCAATTATGTCAACTAGATCTGGGTCAGCTTCTCCTATGCCTTCAAGGGGTAGGGTCACCTCTTATGCCGACATGGCACATACTAAATTGTTCGACATCCACTATGAAAACACTTAGTACAAACTAAAGTTTATTGGTGCTCAACATCAACTAAACTTAACTTGGCTTACACTGTGCCTACACTAATGTTCTTGGCTCCAACTAATTTTCTTCTCCGCTTGCACTAACTTTTCTCGACACCTACTATCCACTCAGTCAAACTTGGTAGAAAAACTTCATTTAACTTGTTCTTCTAAGCATACTTAGTGTAACCAACCTTTGTAACCTTAAGTAGATTATCAATGCACTATAATATCATTATCTTAACTGATTCTTGTACTCCTTTCATATCATAACTCAACCTTTCCTCTAGGTGCTATTGTTACCTCATTTATTCAAATCCTCTTTGTCAATCAAACAAATTATAGTACTTAAATCATATAAGAAATTGTCTTACCAGCAAGTAGTAGGTTTGACATTGGTGGAAAAACAATGAATGAAACAAATTTATCATACTTGTATCAACCTATTTTCAACATTTCCTATGATTGGTTTCTTCAAGTATATTTAAATGAATATTTATCAAGAACTGTATCATGTGCAATCATAGAAAATGACAATCAAAGCTGCTAGTTACAATAATTTAATTGGCTTGGAGAGTGAGTTAAAAGAGCTTACAAACACATCTTTCAAATTCTACGATTTGGGTGATCTTCATAGAAGACTCAATTCTCAACCTATTCACCCAATCACTCAAAACCTTAAAGAAAGCAGACTAGTTGAAGCAACTAGATTTCCAATGGAAATTCAAGCACCTAAGCTAGTGAAGGAATGCATAAAGAGATACAACATAGAAACAAAGTATATTTTGTTTCCCAATCAATCTATTCTCATCTCAATAAACAATGCACTAATGTAGGTTGCATTTGGTATTCCTATGAAGGAGCAGTATTGTGATGTTGATTTTGGATCTTCCGTGTCTATGTTCAATGAGAAAATGACCGTTAGATAGGAAGATATGTAAAGGACATGGTTCTTGACTGGGTGCTCAAAGAAGACCAAAATTTCAAACACCCTATTTGGCACGAATCTAAAAAGAGAGATTGTGGATATCCTTGCACTCCTCCTTAGATTCAAAGAAAAGGAGAATATTTTGAAGTTCATCCATAAGCCAATTTGGATGCTCATTTATCAAATTTCCAAGCTTCTCCTATTTACAAATAGGAGCTTACAATGACTTTCCTAAGAGGTTGTCGAGGTATTCAGAAGACAAGGTGGTTTTACTTGAGCTGTGTCTATAGAACCTTGAAGTGAACATGTTGTGTTCTAATGTGAAGAAGATTGTTGGGAATCCCTTTCCTATTATGGTTGGTCAATATTCATGTGCTTCCAGATCAGATGCACATAATTTGGTAAAGAGCTTTGAAAAAAACATTAAATTGTTATACTATGAGGTACTTAGGCCTCATTATGATCCAATTAACTTTGTAAGAGATAATTTGAAGTTGGGATATACCTACAGGCATGTTTTAGATATTGAAGACTTCTGGTCCAGGTGTATTAACAAGTACCAAAATTGGGAGAGGTTTTGGTCATTGTTAACCATTAATGAGATTAAATTTTATAATGATTTTGTCGATATTTCTAACCTTGCAGATGATGGAACCTACTTGCACCCCACATCTTACAAGAAGATCAAACACACCCCAATTTTGTCTACCCCACCTATAAATCTAGTTATTGACACTATGGAGGTTCTTATATATAGGACAATCAAGAGAAAAGACAAATGGGTGGAATAGACCCAAGTGAGGAAGAAGAGGATTGGAAGCACTAGTTCTACAGGTGGAGTATCAAATGGAGCTGCCTAGTAAATCATAACAACGATAGCATAAATACTACATTGACATTTTCAGGGCCACTATAGTCCATTGGCCAAGGTGGAGACCATCCTCTACAAAAGAATGTGCCACTCACTCCTACCCATGAAGCTAGGTCTGTTCTGAACATCAAGAAGGCTGGAGAGAAGTAAGATGATAAGGATAAGGGGAAAGACTAAGAAAAAATAGTGGCCAAGCCATCTTCTGCTATCCAAGTCATCAATTTGGATAGCAACACTAACCCCATGGATGGTTAGGAATAGGATGCATCTTAGTAAGGGGATACCTTATCCCTTTTGGTAACTAAGGTTGATGCCTTCCCTGTTGCTTCTTAGAGAACACCAAATCCATTAATCCTAAGGAAACTATTTGATCCTACTCCCTTGTAGTCTACTATCAATGTCCTTTCTGTAGAATCATAGCTCAAAGAGACCATTTATAGGAAGAAGAGGATATATGAGGAAGTAGCTTCATCGATGCATTTGATCACATAAGTCACCTCCTCTCAGTCATCAATTTGACATGAATGCAAAGGAGAATAAAAAGCTACTCCTAAAGTTGCAACAAAAAAGGCAATTTAGGCAGGTTGGTTGAACATGGGTAGATCAGATCAAGGCTTAAGGTCCTTTACTAGTAGAAAACCTGGGACGCCTAGTTTTGGCTGCTCACAAGCTTAGGAAAGTAGCTTCAAATCATTAGGAAACCATATAGAAGGTAGCAGACAAGCTGATAGAGAAATTGACCCTTCTACAAGAAGTAATAGACATGAAGACAAATGTGGTCATTGCTCATGGGATCCTTAAGATAGGCAAGGAGTCACTGTGTCACAAGAAATAATCCTTGGAGTTTTTTTTATAGAAAGCTCCATGAGATCTGCAAATGAGCTCAAGGATGCACGTATGACCTAGTGCAAAAGCTCACTGAAAAGTTGTTTCAATATATGAAGATATTGCAAACAAAGTCCTTTGTTTCCACTAATTACAAGCACATGGATATTGAGAGAATGAAATCAAAGTTCTTGGCATTTGTTGATGAATTTGTTGACCCACTCAACTTCCATGTGTCCAAGAATTGAGAACTCTTAGCAGTGGACATGATCATAAGGAGAGAAATGGAGAAATTCAAGTCAACAATGGCTAGAATAGATGACTTAACAGATATGCATGACTACTAGATGGTCCAAGCCAACATCATCATCATTATAGATGTTGAAGACCTGGACAAAGTAACCAAAGCCATGAAATATTATAGAGCTAAATCAATTTGCTCCTAAGAAGGCATGATGTTCTGATAATTTTCTAGACATCTCTCATTCTTCCCATTGTCTTTCTCTTTGTATCTATTCATGGCATTTTTTTAGTCTCTATAACAAATAATGATTCAAGCTTGTTCTATTTTAAGTTGATTCTATTCAGAGATGTTGGATAGAGTGCTACAGTTAGCTAATTAGAACATCCTCCCCTTCACTTCCCTTTAGGCTTTACCAAGGATTTTCTCTAATCGTTCAATGCTTTTATTCAGTTGGGTTGAACAGAGGTCTAGTGAAAAGAAACACTTTAGATATTAGATCATGTGGCACTCCCATCCTTAATTAAGGGAATGTGTTTATTAGTGGTGGAATATTGAGGTCCAAGGTACTGATATGTTTCAAATAGCTAGAAAACTAGATAATATTAGAAGGGAGGTGGTGGGATGGAATAAGTCTTCCTTCGGTGATAATTTTAAGTAAAATAAATAAATTGATGAAAAAACTTGAAGGCATTCAAGAGAGTATGGTGAAGGGAGGTCTCTCTTTAGTTACTCATGAGGAAGAGCAAGAATGGAGGGGGAAATGGAGATTTATATTTGGAAGAGAGGAGGTGTTCTAGAAGTAGAGATATCGAGTTCAATGGTTAACTAAGTTGGATGGTAACACTACATTCTTCCATAGGATGACTTCTAGACACCAAAAGAAAAATACCAATACTAAGCTCTTTGATGTTAATAATGTGGAACTCACTAATTAGTAAGATATTAAGACTTGGGCCACATAGTACTTCCACAGAATTTATAACCCTCCCCTAATTCAAAAGAAACCTAACACTGAAGAAGCTTTTCTTAGTGTTATCAATACAGTGATTGGTGAAGAAATGAATGAGGACTTGAATAGAAAGGTTTTAGATGAAGAAGTTAAGGAGGATGTAATTTCTATGGGAGATTATAAAGAACTAGGACTAGATGGTTTTCCCCATTCCATCATTTAGGAATTCTGGAAAATCATCAAATATCATTTGGTGTACATGGTTGATAACTTTATAGGGATAGGTAGAATCCTCAAAGAACTAAATCAAATTTATATTTTTCTTATCCCAAAAATAGATTAACCTACCTAGGAGGAATTTAGGCCAATTAGTCTATTTAATTCTATTTGTAAGATCCTATCAAAGGTGGTGTTCAACTACATAAAACCTTTCCTTGGCAAATCTATCAATCCTAATCATAATGATTTTCCAGATTCTTGATGAGGTGATAACCACCCATGAGGTTTTTAATTCCATGGAGAAAAGTTTAAATCTAGGTATGGTGTTGAAGTTAGATATTAGCCTGAACAATTTAAAGTTTAAAGTTTGCCATTGTGTAGAGCCATTTATCAATTAAAGTGGATTGGTCAAACTTAAAATTATGAATTGTATTATTTGAGGAAACTAAAAATATGTTTATAAATGTTAATAAATTACAACGAAAAGTCTACACTTAGAATTGGACCATCAAATTAACTTACAAATACTTAGACTCAAGCTAAAGAAACTTATTTAAAAATTTAAAAAATAATATAGCTAAATATAATATATTAAAACTTAGTTATCTTTAAAATATTTAAATTCATATTATAGATGATCATATATAAGCAATGAAAACAAATAATCAATGTGTTATTCTTATTCTTATTATTATGATTTCAAATATATACAATTAATAAAAACTAAAAACTAGAAACTACTTTAATATTTTGTAATCTAAAACATATACTTATGAATTTAATGAAAATATTATTAATCTTTTAATTTGTTGTTTAAAATTTGTTAATAACAAAACCACTCAAATAAATTATATAGTTATTGCATTTTAAAGATTTATTATAATTATCTTTGCTAACTAATTACAAGAAATTAAATTTGTTTTAACATAAGTTTATGCTTTGTATTTTCCAATATCTCATTTTCATCATTGACACATTATTTCAATTTGATACATCTTTTAGCATACTTTACATATATTTAGCTAAAGATAGGTATGTTAGGCTAATGATTTGCAATTATTAATAATAAAAAATAGTAAAATTATGTTGCAAGGGAAACTATCACAAAAACACATATTATACATATGTTCATCTAAAGATTAGCATGCTCTACATATATTTAGCTAAAGATAGGTATGCTAGGCTAATGATTTACAATAATTTATAATAATAAATAGTAAAATTTTGTTGCAAGGGAAAATATCACAAAATACATATATATATATATATATATATATATATATATATATATATATATATATATATATATATATATATATATATATATATATATATATATATATATATATATATATATATATATATATATATATATATATATATATATGTTCATCTAAAGATAGGTGTACTAGTTTAGGTTGAAGCAAAGATTAATTATTATTTTTTATGATTAATTATTATGATTTGATTATTACTTATGGTTGAGTAGATTCAAACCCACAAGTCCTCCCAAATAAGAGGTTCACTATTTACCATTGTGTTGTATGATCTTGCCTATTTATTGTGCATCTTCTTTATGTTGTATTTTTTCTTCTATTTTTCATATCTTAATTTTCAACATTTGGGGAGGATCCACAATATTTGAGGCATTTAGGCTTCCCTTCCATGTTCACCCATTTTTATTTTTTCTTTGTCTTCATGTGTTACTCATTGGATTCAAGCTATGGGTGGCCACGTGATGGTCTTTTCTCTCCTTAGAATGTCTCACACTCTACTCTATGTAGCATGGTCCATTCTAAGGGTGTTTCTTATCTAATTATCTTTCTATCTAACTGTATATTGGGAAATGTGAATCAATGATATGTCATCACTTACCACATACACATTAAAAAGGGGATCCTAAAATTTGACTCCCTTTTGACTAAATATTATTAGCACAAACTAAAGTAATCGTGTTTCCAAGTTTTACTCTTCCCCTTTTAAGCTAGAATTCTTTAGTATGAAAGTTAGTGTGTGTCCAAGATTGATGTCTAAGTATCTTTTAGGTCACTTACTTCTCGGTTTTTTTGAGTGCTTTACTTTCTTTGTTTTCTAGTTCCCCCTTGCATTACCTTTACCCACCATATAAGAAGGATTCCTATTTTTCTAGTGTGCACGGGGTCTAGGTGATCTAGGCATGCTTGGGATGTGTTCTGGCATCCTCTCAATGAGAAGTAAGTTACTTTGCATTTCATTTTTGCTACCTTTCCCTAACATTCCGTGTCCCATGGATTATAAGATTTCAATATGTTTTTCCCCTTGAGTGAACTATATTGAGTGCATATCTAAAGAGTAAAGTTGTGACAATGATTAACAAGGTAAGAAGATGATTATATCATGCTAGAAAATGCCTACGAAATTGTGGATCAAAGATAGAATGAATCCCATCCAAATTTTTGGAGATAAGATCAAGTGAGCTACGAGGGAACATGAATATATGGGTTTTTTGATGCATACTCATAGAAGTGAAGTTGTTTTGTTTTGCTTCTTGTTTTTTAAACTAGAGCCAAACCTTGGTCCCAAGGATCAAATGGTGTGAACATGATGTTGAATGAACCATTTAAGGGCTTATACTCAATAAGACATGCTCAAGATCTAACTTCGAGGCCATCAAATTAAGGTGAAAGAATGAAGAGGTTTTAGATGTGCTCTAGTCTGGAGAATGTTGCTAAGAAAGGGGTTTTTCATCCTAAGGCAATGAAAAAGGCCACTTCTCTGGAGGCTTTGAAAATAGAAATTCAAGTTACTCTAAAATGTGAATATCCTTCAGAGATGCTCGAAAGATACTTCCAAAAAATTTAGTGATGGAAATGTGAACCCAATATAAAAGAGATGTAGTGTTAAAAACTTTAGGCAGAAAGATGAAAAATGAAGTGCGCAAGCTAGTAGAAGGATTACTCCCCGTTCTGCAATCTTGGATAGAAGAAAAATGGGTTTGCAGAAAAGCTAAGTTTCTTTCTCTCACTCCTGCATACATTAACATTATCAAGTATGTCAACTAGATCTGGGTCAGCCTCTCTTATGCCTTCAAGGGGTAGGGTCGCCTCTTATGCCGACATGGCCACATTTGAGGTAGGTCTTCATGGTGTTGCTCAAGCTGCTCATTTCAAGCCTTCTCATCCTCATGAAGTTTCCCCTATAAGGGTACTTTTAGACTTAGATACAATTGATGATATTTATAGTATGCCAAAAGAGCTCTCTACCTTTGTTGCTATTTTTCACTTTCTGGGCTTTTTGCCCTCTCTTGCTAATCTTCATACTTGGATCTCCAAGCATTGTGAACCAATTTTAGATTGTGATGTCCACATCTTTTTGATGGCTAAAGGATTTTTCATCTAGTAAAGTTTAAAATTCTTAAAGATAGGAAGACTATTTTGTGTGATAATAGTTTTTCATGGCACGAAAGATTTCCACTTATGGCCAAGCCATGGCATATGGATTTTCATCCGCTTATAAAATCTTTTAACAAGGTTCCTATTTGGGTCCGAGTTTTATATTTCCAATGCATCTTTTTTCTAGATTCTATTTATGAAGCTATTGGGGATGCCATCGGTGATTTTTTATATGTGGACTCAGACACTTCAGATATTCTCCATTTGATGTGTGCTCAAATTCTTGTAGAGATGGATATTTCAAACGGCCTCCCTAAGAAGGTTTGTTAGGAATCCTTGAGAGGCTCTTGAGCCCAAATATTGGATTATGAAGGTATCCATTTTCGTTGTAGAAAATGTCATATGACAGGTCACATTGTTGCTCATTGTGATGACCAGTTTCACTTTTGTTTGTTGTATTTTTTGTTTCTATACTTATTGAAAATCTTTAGACTTGTACAGGGTTTTAGGCACCCTTCAAAACCTATTTTACTTAATCAAAAACATTATCAAGTATGTCTACATTTTGAATTCTAAAGAAAAGTAAGACACTTCCCGAAAAGCTAAAGCATTTACGTTGTTAAGTGATTCTTAGTCATATCACTTTACCTTAAGTAAAGTAATAGAGATTTCAAGAATTTAATATTCTACACACAAATGAACAGAAAGTTTAAATAGTTGATACTCATGGATGAACTTAATTTTGTTCATGTGGCACCAACGTTCTAATTCCTATACCTATTTCATCAAAAAAAATTATTGGAATTCTTTAGGATAATTGAGAGGGGGGTGAACCAATTATCCAAGGTTCAGATGTACAATTAAAACTTTGCACAATTTAGTGAACCCACATCCATAAAACATTTTCATCATGCATGCATTCACTAGATTATGCAATCACTCAAACTTATAGGTTATTGTCAAATCAATATGCAAAAACATAAACATGAAACATAACAGATTCAATAACACATTTGACACAATGATTAAAATGGAAACCCAATTTGGGAAAAACCACCAGCAACATGCTACTAATTCTCACTCTTCTGAAGTGATGCCCTGTGAAAGGCCAACCTTGTTAAAGGTTACAATACACATTGTTAAATGTGACCTAATTAAAGGATTTTAATCACCCTATTAGGAGTGAACCTCATTAGAGGATTTTAGATCATTCACTTGGAATGTCACCTAGTTAAAGGATTTACAAATGACTGTTAGGTCAACCTTAATACAACGGATTTACCGTAGACTAATACAATGATTAGAGAGTAATAGTAAGGCTTAATCTGATAACAACTTACAACTTTATTTGTAGATTACAAATCTTTATTTTAGTCCTCCATTTTCCTTGGCTTTCACACTCTTCAACTCTGATAGCTTGTTCACCCTTCAAGCATCCATACCCTTAAGCCTTCTTGTTTTTTTTGCCGATGCAATCTCTTCTCTTACGTCACTGAATGATGTGAATACCCTAGACTCCCTTTCTTCCTTAGGTTCTCACACATCACCTCTTGCTTCTGACCAACTATGTCTATAAATAGAGAATTAAGATTTTTTTGTTCATCCTCCATTTTCCATTATAGGGTTAGGTTAGATTAGATAGGATTCAATGAATCTACCCCTCATTTAATTTATTCCCTTCTCGAAACTTCTCCTTCAATCCTCTTTGAATTCACCTCAAAATAGTTTATCTTTAATTTTGTGCCATCAGCTCATCAATCTTATCTTCCACATAGTTCACACAATCCAAGAAATCAAACTTGTCAGCTCAAATTCATCAAATTCTTGATCTTTGTCATAATGCTAAAACTTGACATTAACTGGCTTTTGATGCTTGGCACATACTACATTGTTCGACATCCACTATCAAAACACTTAGTACAAACTAAAGTTTATTGGTGCTCAACATCAACTAAACTTAACTTGGCTTACACTGTGCCTACACTAATTTTCTTGGCTCCAACTGATTTTCTTCTTAGCTTGCACTAACTTTTCTCGACACCTACTATCCACTCAGTCAAACTTGGTAGAAAAAATTCATCTAACTTGTTCTTCTAAACATACTTAGTGTAACCAACCTTTGTAACCTTAAGTAGATTATCAATGCACTATAATATCATTATCTTAACTGATTCTTGTACTCCTTTCATATCATAACTCAACCTTTCCTCTAGGTGCTATTGTTACCTAATTTATTCAAATCCTCTTTGTCAATCAAACAAATTATAGTAATTAAATCATATAAGAAATTGTCTTACCAGCAAGTAGTAAGTTTGACATTGGTGTCAAAATAATGAATGAAACAAATTTATCATACTTGTATCAATCTATTTTCAACATTTACTATAATTGGTTTCTTCAAGTATATTTAAATGAATATTTATCAAGAACTGTATCATGTGCAATCATAGAAAATGTAAATCAGAGCTGCTAGTTACAATAATTTAATTGGCTTGGAGTGTGAGTTAAAAGAGCTTACAAACACATCTTTCAAATTCTACGATTTGGGTGATCTTCATAGAAGAATCAGTTCTCAACCTATTCACCCAATCACTCAAAATCTTAAAGAAAGCAGACTAGTTGAAGCAACTAGTTTTCCAATGGAAATTCATGCACCTAAGCCAGTGAAGGAATGCATAAAGAGATATAACACAGAAACAAAGTAGATTTTGTTTCCCAATCAATGTATTCTCATCTCAATCAATAATGCACTAATGTAGGTTGCATTTGGTATTCCTATGAAGAAGCAGTATTGTGATGTTGATTTTGGATCTTCCGTGTCTATGTTTAATGAGAAAATGACCGTTAGACAGGAAGATATGTAGAGGACATGGTTCTTGACTGGGTTCTCAAAGAAGACCAAAATGTCAAACACCCTATTTGGCACGAATCTAAAAAGAGAGATTGTGGATATCCTTGCACTCCTCCTTAGATTCAAAGAAAGGGAGAATATTTTGAAGTTCATTTAGCACCATTTCTTCCTAGTGCAAGCAATACATTTTGACGATATGTAGATCGACTAGGCACAGGTCATATATGATGAGCTAGCCTCGTGGTTGAATTTAGCCAAAGGATTCAAGTAGTTCTATGAATCCTCATATATTATCTATGCATTAGAAACTCACAACTTATGGCCTGACCTCCCTAGCATCCCAAACTATGATGAGTGCATGAAAATATATAAATTTTACCCACATTTGTAGCTATAGATAAGTTATGATGAGTATGTGGGGTTTAATGATGCCTTCACAATGAGGCTATGCCAAGAATTGCAAGGATGCCCTCAAAGGAGATTTTCACCAAAGGCAATTTAATCCATAAGCCAATTTGGATTCTCATTTATCCAATTTCCAAGCTTCTCCTATTTACAAATAGGAGCTTACAATGACTTTCCTAAGAGGTTGTCGAGGTATTCAGAAGACAAGGTGGTTTTACTTGAACAGTGTCTATAGAACCTTGAAGTGAACATGTTGTGTTCTAATGTGAAGAAGATTGTTGGGAATCCCTTTCCTATTGTGGTTGGTCAATATTCATGTGCTTCTAGATCAGATGCACATAATTTGGTAAAGAGCTTTGAAAAAAACATTAAATTGTTATACTATGAGGTACTTAGGCCTCATTATGATCCAATTAACTTTGTAAGAGATAACTTGAAGTTGGGATATACCTACAGGCATGTTTTAGATATTGAAGACTTCTGGTCCAGGTGTCTTAAAAAGTACCAAAATTGGGAGAGGTTTTGGTCATTGTTAACCATTAATGAGATTAAATTTTTTAATGATTTTGTTGATATTTCTAGCCTTGCAGATGATGGAACCTACTTTCACCCCACATCTTACAAGAAGATCAAACACACCCCAATTTTGTCTACCCCACCTATAAATCTAGTTATTGACACTATGGAGGTTCTTATATAGGGGACAATCAAGAGAAAAGACAAATGGGTGGAATAGACCCAAGTGAGGAAGAAGAGGATTGGAAGCACTAGTTCTACAGGTGGAGTATCAAATGGAGCTGCCTAGTCAATCATAGCAACAAAAGCATAAATACTACATTGACATTTTCAGGGCCACTATAGTCCATTGGCCAAGGTGGAGACCATCCTCTATAAAAGAATGTGCCACTCACTCCTACCCATGAAGCTAGGTCTGTTCTGAACATCAAGAAGGTTGGAGAGAAGTAAGATGATAAGGATAAGGGGAAAGACTAAGAAAAATTAGTGGCCAAGCCATCTTCTGCTATCCAAGTCATCAATTTGGATAGCAATACTAACCCCATGGATGGTTAGGAATAGGATGCATCTTAGTAAGGGGATACCTTATCCCTTTTGGTAACTAAGGTTGATGCCTTCCCTGTTGCTTCTTAGAGAACACCAACTCCATTAATCCTAAGGAAACTATTTGATCCTACTCCATTGTAGTCTACTATCAATGTCCTTTTTTTAGAGTCATAGCTCAAAGAGACCATTGATAGGAAGAAGAGGAGATATGAGGAAGTAGCTTCATCGATGCATTTGATCACATAAGTCACCTCTTCTCAATCATCCAAGAAGATGAAGACGTAGAAGACAATTGCTACATTGGCTATGGCTTCAACGACTAGCCATATGCTAGTTTATATTTTTTAGCCACATAAAGAAGAAAAATTTAACGAGCTCTCAAAATATTATTTCCATATTAGAATGGTAGTTCTTGACATCCTGGTTCACAACTCTATGTTGAACATGTGGAAGTCTAACAATGAGAAAATTGAAGATAAGTTGAAAGAGCTTAGAGTAGAGAAGGAAATTATGAAATCCTCAAATAGAAATTTTTTGGAAAGCATAAGGTTTGCACTAGCCAGCACTTCGTTGAGTCAATTTGACATGAATGCAAAGGAGAATAAAAAGCTACTCCTAAAGTTGCAACAAAAAAGGCAATTTAGGCAGGTTGGTTGAGCATGGGTAGATCAGATCAAGGCTTAAGGTCCCTTACTAGTAGAGAACCTGGGAAGCCTAGTGTTGGGTGCTCACAAGCTTAGGAAAGTAGCTTCAAATCATTAGGAAACCATATAGAAGGTAGCAGACAAGCTGACAGAGAAATTGACCCTTCTACAAGAAGTAATAGACATGAAGACAAATGTGGTCATTGCTCATGGGATCCCTAAGATAGGCAAGGAGTCACTGTGTCACAAGAAATAATCCTTGGAGTTTTTTATAGAAAGCTCCATGAGATCTGCAAATGAGCTCAAGGATGTGTATGACCTAGTGCAAAAGCTCATTGAAAAGTTGTTTCAATATCTGAAGATATTGTAAACAAAGTCCTTTGTTTCCACTAATTACAAGCTCATGGATATTGAGAGAATGAAATCAAAGTTCTTGGCATTTGCTGATGAATTTTTTGACCCACTCAACTTCCAAGTGTCCAAGAATTGAGAACTCTTAGGAGTGGACATGATCATAAGGAGAGAAATGGAGAAATTCAAGTCAACAGTGGCTAGAATAGATGACTTAACAGATATGCATGACTACTAGATGGTCCAAGCCAACATCATCATCATTCTAGATGTTGAAGACCTGGACAAAGTAACCAAAGCCATGAAAGATTATAGATCTAAATCAATTTGTTCCTAAGAAGGCATGATGTTCTGATGCTTTTCTAGACATCTCTCATTCTTCCCCTTGTCTTTCTCTTTGTATCTATTCATGGCATTTTTTTAGTCTCTATAACAAATAATGATTCAAGCTTGTTCTATTTTAAGTTGATTCTATTCAGAGATGTTGGATAGAGTGCTACACTTAGCTAACTAGAACATCCTCCCCTTCACTTCCCTTTAGGCTTTACCAAGGATTTTCTCTAATCGTTCAATGCTTTTATTCAGTTGGGTTGAATAGAGGTCTAGTAAAAAGAAACACTTTAGATATTAGATCATGTGGCACTCCCATCCTTAATTAAGGGAATGTGTTTATCAGTGGTGGAATATTGAGGTCCAAGGTACTGATATGTTTCAAATAGCTAGAAAACTAGATAATATTAGAAGGGAGGTGGTGGGATGGAATAAGTCTTCCTTCGGTGATAATTTTAAGTAAAATAAATAAATTGATGAAAAAACTTGAAGGGATTCAAGAGATTATGGTGAAGGCTGGTCTCTCTTTAGTTACTCATGAGGAAGAGCAAGAATGGAGGGGGAAATGGAGATTTATATTTGGAAGAGAGGAGGTGTTCTAGAAGTAGATATATCGAGTTCAATGGTTAACTAAGTTGGATGGTAACACTACATTCTTCCATAGGATGACTTATAGACACCAAAAGAAAAATACCAATACTACGCTCTTTGGTGTTAATAATGTGGAACTCACTAATTAGGAATATATTAAGACTTGGGCCACATAGTACTTCCACAGAATTTATAACCCTCCCCTAATTCAAAAGAAACCTAACACTGAAGAAGCTTTTCTTAGTGTTATCAATACAGTGATTGGTGAAGAAATGAATGAGGACTTGAATAGAAAGGTTTTAGATGAAGAAGTTAAGGAGGATGTAATTTCTATGGGAGATTATAAAGAACTAGGACTAGATGGTTTTCCCCATTCCATCATTTAGGAATTCTGGAAAATCATCAAATATGATTTGGTGTACACAGTTGATAACTTTATAAGGATAGGTAGAATCCTCAAAGAACTAAATCAAATTTATATTTTTCTTTTTCCAAAAATAGATTAACCTACCTAGGGGGAATTTAGGCCAATTAGTCTATTTAATTCTATTCATAAGATCCTATCAAAGGTGGTGTTCAACTACATAAAACCTTTCCTTGGCAAATCTATCAATCCTAATCATAATGATTTTCCAGATTCTTGATGAGGCGATAACCACCCATGAGGTTTTTAATTCCGTGGAGAAAAGTATAAATCTAGGTATGGTGTTGAAGTTAGATATTTTGAAATCTTATGATAAATTTAGAAGGGAGTTTCTACTAAAAAATCAAGGAAAAACTTGGATTTGGAGAGAGGATAATTATGTTAATTAAGGCTATTATCAACTCAGTCAAATTTTTGGTCTTGTCCAATGGATCACTAAGGAAGTTCTTTAATTCTATTAGATTTATTCACTAGTTTTATCCCTTATTTCCATACTTATTTATTATGGTGGAAGAGGTCTTGGGTAGGAACATCCTTACTATGGCTATTCATGAGAAGATTCTAGGAGTCAAACTAGCTACTTATTTGTCACTAGAGACTCTACAACAATTTGTTGGTCACACTTTTTTGAAAGGGATATCTTCTATAAGGGAAGAAAAATATTTGAAGAAGATTTTAAATTAGTATTTGGAGGTTTCTACTTAGCACATAAAATATCAAAAGACCAAGTTTTATTTATTTAACATGAATATTAACCTTCAACAATGCCATAACTAGGGAACTCAACTATCAATGGGCTTCCCTTCTTGACACAAACCTTGGTCTCCCCATTACTATGAAAGAAGTCACTCCTCAACTTTGGAATGTTGTGGTGGAAATAATGCAAAGGAAACTTGTGGACCAAAAAGGTAAGGTTCTTAGCAATGGTAGGAAACTCCAATGCATTGATGCATCTCTACAAGAAATTCCAATGAATTTTTTTTCCATGTTCAATATTTTAGGCCCCTTCAAGGATATCTTGGGAAAAATACAAATAAACTTCTTATGGTCAAGCGATGAGGAAAAACTGAAGATGAGCCTGGTTAGTTGGAACCAAGTTTGCAAGCCAAAGCACAAGGAGGGTTGAACCTTAGAAAAATGGTAGACCTAAATAAGGCCCTTATAACTAATATTTGATGTAGATTATATAAAAACTCAACTAGCTGATGTAGAATTATTAGGGCTAAATATCTATAGAGAAGGATATTTAACCAATGTTTGTACATTGTTGACCTCCCAACTAGATCAAGAATCTGGTCAGATATTGTTAAAGGAAAAAAGTACTAAAATATTATAAACTTTTTGTGGCATAATACATTTCTATGCTAAAATTTTCTAATTAATACATTACCTCTTTGTGTAGTCCACTTTTCTAAACTCCTTAATCTCAACCTTTTATTAAAAAATATAGTAGTTAGGAAGATTTAAAGTTATATAAGTCTTGTTTTGTTTCACCTAAAAGTGTTGAGAGGTACCATCTTTAGTTTCTAATTTAAGATCTACTTCTAAAATTTTTAGAAAAAAATAAAATTTTAAAACCCTTTGTTGGTGGCTTATATGTGCACTTACCTAATAGTAAAAAATGAGCTTTCTAAAGTCAAATTTTGAATAAATAGTAAAAGAAATCTCTCTCCATATAGAAAAGCTTATATTCATCCTTAATCAATATTATTAAATTTAATTTTCATACTATTCTTCTCTTTGTATCTATTTTCATAGACATTAAAAATTTGGCACATTAGAAAAAATTCATGATTCTGAATAACCAAGAAAATGTGTGAGGCTCTCATTAGATTCTATATCTTGTATTAAAAAAATAGTAATTAATTTATCTAAAAAATCAACTCAATAATTTATTATTAATTAAAACGGGAAGGGTTTGAACCCATAACAATTAAAGTAACATTAAGTCTTAAACATACAACCCAAAGGATCAGAGTAGTGACCCTACCAAAAGTCAATCATAACTAGAACTAGCAACTACACTTGCATAAAAACAAAAACTTTAAATTGAACCATGCTGGGTAAAAACAAATACCCCATTCATCTAAAATATTTTTCAAACAAACTAAGTTTCCACTAGCATATAGCATGAAAAAAAAATTTTCTAACCTATAAGACCATAGTATACAAAACCAGCAACCACATTTAAACACTGCACCACACGAACTAGTAAGTGCCACCAAGCAATAAAACCCATAGCATTGGGAACTAGAACTCAAAATCAACATGAGTTAGAAAAGAAAAAACCAACCCCTTTATTTTATACCTTGAACTCAATAAAACCATAGGAGATCTCTTATTGTCATTCCTCCTTTCTTAGAGTCTCCTCCTTCCATTTTCTATTTCTCTCTCTCTCCTCCAGCTATGCTTTGAAACTCCATATTTCCCCTTCCATCTTGGTCAGGGATTGAATTATCTGGGAGGCTAGATTATTAATTTTCTCTCCTAGTTGGGCATGCACATTCTTGATAGACACCAAGGCCTTTAGCATTACATTCCTCTCTTCCTCATGCGGTACTTTGTCCTTGATATCCTCCACTTGTTCCTTTATCTTCTCCAAGCTATTGATCTTGTCTTCCATCTCTTGACCCACTTCCCACGTGACTTCATCCCTGTGACTAGTCATCTAATCTAAAAAAATTCACTCAGCTTCAGTAATTGCCTCTAGCCTCGATGTAAAAAGAGTGCAATATTGTCCCATTTTGGGGGAAATGACCTTGAAAATATTATTATTAAGCTCATGGGAGGTCTGAAGGGTCATATTCAATTGGAAATTATAAAGTCTAAGTAAAAGCCCTTGATGTTTTGGCAGGGACTTTACATTTTTCAAAAAACACGGAAAGAGACGAGTAATCCAAAAAGAAAAAGAAAATAGATCATTCCTATGAAAATGATTCAACATAGGGAAACTATGGGAGTAGATCCTTTTGACCTTCCTTCACAAGTGAAAATTTGCATGAGAACCTTCACTAGGGCCTTCTAAACCCCTTCCATTGCCTCTTTGTTAAACACATGATACAATTTTGGGATATTTTTTACCCAGCTTCCTAAACCTCACCATAGCATCTTTGAAAGAGATTTTGATGTTTCTCATAATCTTGACCCCATCCATACTCAACCAAGGGATGGTAGAGATGGACTCTAGGGTGATGACAAACAAAACACAGCCCAACATAATCTTTCAACCATCCCATGACTCCATAATTTTTTAAGAAAGCTCTAGATTATAACCCTTCATGTCTATGATATAATTTTTTATATTGTCCTACTCAAGGATCTCTTAGAGCTCCTTGTTATTTTTTGTACTCTCCCTATTCATCAGGCTCTATCTAATAAGGGTCTCCTCCTATCCTTTTATTCTGATTGAAATAGTAAAAACACATTGCTTCAAAAACTAACATGCCCACAAATGGAAAGATGACCAAACCCAAGCTTTTCTTGGTAGTCACATTAAACTATAAAACTGAAATAGAAATCCAACTCATAAAAATGCTTCACAAAATGGACCCCGTAAAAAGTAATAATGCAAAGTTTATTAAAGCATAATTTATGTGCTATCATGAAAGATCACTTCATAACCTCCACCAGGATGGATAGAGAGTCATCCCAAATTTTTAACCCCTTAGTATATTTGCACATGCTCGTCAACCTATTTGCAGCATGATTTCCCTCTTGATAGGTGTGTTAAAATGACACCTCCTCTAAGTTTCTTATTATGTGTTTTATTTTTGCAACGAAATCCCTATCATTCCAACCTATCTTTCCCACATCTTTTTAAATATTTATGTTTTTTAAAGCATCCCCTTTTATGATTACCTTTTTGACATTTTTCCATAAGAAAGTCTCGTGAGACCATGTCAATTACTTTGGAAATGTCAAGCTTAAGTATCATACTTTATTTTTCCCCTTTATCCATAAAGTGAATCACTTCTTGAACAGTAGCAATAACATCTTTTATTTGCTTCCTAGGGACAAAACCTTTCTGTTGAGGGTGGATCAAGTGATCTAGAAAGGGTTTGATGCAAGAAACCAATAATTTATAAAAAAATATTATATAAGGTATTACAAAGGCTGATAGATCTAAAATCCTCCAAATTTGTTGCCCCAGTCACCTTAGAAATTAGAGAAATAAAGGTATTATTGATCTCTTTAAGAATAGCCCCTGAAATAGAAAAATCTATGTCTGCCCAAAAAACATATCTTCCCATGATATCCTAGTAATTTATGAGGAACAATGAAAGAAAAGCATCTAGCCGTGACGACTTATAAGGGCTTAGGGTAGAGGTGGAAACTCTAACCTCCTCTAGGTAAAAGCGCAAACCTGTGTAACCCTTTTGTAAACGAAAATGTTAACAAAAGTATAATTGTACACATTGAATGACATAAAATTGGTATTATTATTTTGAATTTGGAAATGAAGTAAACTAATGAAATGTGTAGAAATAGATGAAGTTTAAGATTATAATTTATAATTATTATTTGGAATAAGAATTGATATATTTTCCTAATTTTTATAGATAATTTTTTAGTTGCTTAAAAATGCTGAAAATTAGGGTGTAGTTCCCACCACAAAACTATATAGAAATAAACTTATTCCCTTTGCTCTTTTACTATGTTATAGATAACATATATAGCTAGAATAATCAAAAATAAAAAATGGCTTTAGACCTTTATTTTCTCTTTTATAATGATTCAAATTTCAACTCACCTGGAATCGTTAGTTTTAATCTCCCACCACATTTTTCAAAATAAATCTATTCTAACTAGGAGAAAAATTATATATTCTAGAAGAGGTTTCTCTTCTCTAGAATGCCATATAATTTTTAATTTTTTTTATATGATTTAATAATTTTTTCTTTCTCAAAACTGATATTTTTTCGAGTGTTATAATATACTATAACTTATTAAAACACTATAAACTCTGTATGAGAACAGTCTTGATTCTGAGCTCTACAAAATGGTGTTTATAAGTTATTAAAAAAATATCATAAAAAATAGTAAGAGTTATTGAAACGCCACTTTTCTAAAATAATTTTATTTCTTTAGTAATTGGATACAAACTAGTATAAAACATGCATTTAATTGACATTTCAATTTGGAAAAGTGTGAGACCATATACAACTTAGCTAGAACAAGTTTATCTAGATCATATGTTTGAACAAAATTGATTTTTAGATAGAAATATTCAAATTCAGTTGTTTTGTTAAGTCAACTTGAAAGGTGATGTAGCTTTGTATTTTTACCCCTCTATAGTACCAAATTTCTCTAACTTCGGAAGCTATTCTAATGGGATACAAGTGGGAGCACATTGGAGTAGATTGATCATTCTAGCTTTTGAAGGATGATTGAGGGGGTTAGTTAAGAAGGTCCCAAAAGTGAGGGACCACCTTGTGTTCCACTTCCACTTTCTGATTAATATTGCCTTGCTTTATGGCTAGATCTCTAATCGAGTTCCTTTTCCTATGCTTTAGCACTGCTCGATGGAAGAATCTAGAATTTTTGTCTCCTCCATTGATCCATTAGATCTTGAACCTTTGTTTCCAAAAGGTCTCTTCCTTCAGAATGATATTGTGGAGATAAGACAAAAGACACTTTTCTTGCTTATCCCTTTCCTAGTCCCATCCCATGGATTACATCTCCTTTTGTAAACAGTGTAGTTTTTCCTTTATTCTATCATTTTTTTCAAAAATATTTCCAAAAGAAAACATATTCCAATGTTTAAGATGTTCCTTCAAAACTTTTAGTTTACCCACAAACAAAAACATATCAGTATCAATAAGTTTACAATTCCACCATTTTTAAAAATGAGTGGGGAAATTTGGGTTAAGAGTCCACATGTTTTCAAATAGAAAAGGATACTTATCTTGTTTAACCAAAGGATACCATTTGAAAAAATATACAATGATAATCATAAAAAAACCTAACAATACCAAAAATTGAGAAATCATGAATGATGTTCCAATTTAAGAATAGAAGGCATAAGTCTAACCTAACATGGATCAAGTTGTTTCTAGAGTGCATGTTGGAGGCTTATTTGGAGGCCTTTCTTGGACTAGTGGAGGATGGTTACCCAATCTCTAGATTTAGAGAGGAGTTCTTGAAAATTGAAAGGAAGGAAGGGGAAACTCTACTCAAACTTGTTCATTGCCATTACCTCTTTGCGAAGGTAGGAATTATCATCTCCCTTGTTCAGATTTCATTCTTGTTTCATGCTTATGCTACCTTGTTGTTGTTTGAATGTTTGTATGTTTGTGGGTATGTTGGGAAGATTTGAAAACCATGTTATTTGGGATGATTTCTTTTCATGTTTATGTTGAAATTTGAGATTTTCTTGCATGGTTGTTTTGGTATTACTCACCCTTGGATAGGGTAGAAGTGACCAATTTTGAGAAAGGTCTGTTTAGTCGGACTCCAATCAGTGTAGAGTCTCTTCTCAAGATGAGAAGAGGGAGAAAGGGTAGGGTGTTATGGGCCCCTACTTGTCAGCACAAACCTTGTATGATTATGGTATGTTAAAATCGAAGAACGGAAGTTCTTGGTAAATAGTCCCGATTGGGCATTTGTTTGGTGTTGTGCTTGACTTCTCCTGGTTGGAAGAATCCACCTTTCCCTAGTGTTGATTCATTGTGAATCATATTGTGAAAACCTTGTATGAATACGCATGTTTGAATTGTTCTTGGTCATGCTTTTGGTCACTTGATCAGCTTATGTTCCCTCCATGGTTCTAGAAATGAGTTGCAGAAAACATTATAAATCCCTTGAACAGGGTCATGAAGAAAATTTGATTTAATTGTTGAAATTTGGGATTGAGATCCTATTGTAAATTGTATTTTGAACCTTGTTGTAATAAGCAATGAAGCCGGGTTTTCTTCCTGATTCTTTCCTGGCTGAGCGTTTGAATCAGGTTTGCCAATAAAATGGTGTTTGAGTAAATATGCTTGCATTGAGTCTTATAGCTTTGTTTTTTGTTTTGCATATGTAATTTAAAAATCAGATGTGATGGTGTTACCTTACTGCACATTTTTATGGTTGGTAATCACATTCGTATAAATTTGATTTATTAGATAACATGTTGATATATACTTAGCTATGCAATTTTAAGTTTAAAATATGTTAAGAAAATTTGCATTTGAGTTGTGCTTAATTTTTATAATTATACATGTGCGTGAGGAAGTTAAGTGAATTGAGTGAATACTTGTTTCTTACATTTAATCCTATTATCACTTTTAAATATTAAAACAAAATTTGTTGGTGTTCTGGGCATGACATTTTGGTATCAGAGCCTGAGTTTGTAACACTTGGGCAATAATGGGTTCATATAAAGTATGGAATTTTAAAATTGCATGGACTAAACCTCCTCTTAAATTTATGTATTTGATTCGAAGGAGAAATAATCCTATCTTATTGTATTAACAAGACGTTTAAACTCTACGTTATAATCAACTTTAAAAAAAAAAAAAACCTCCTTGGCTAATTAAGTACTTTGGATAATTTAATGCTTAAAAAAAAAAAGAATGAGGGGGGAAACTTGAGAATATTGTTCATTTTTAGAGCAAATTAGTTCTGTTTTTTGTATGGGAAGGGAAAAAAAAAGAAAAAAGAAGAAGAATTCCCTTGTTACAACAGAGCATATTCTAAAAGATTCTCTAAAATATCTTTAGACATCATTTTTTGTTTTTTAAAATGCTAATTATGAGAATATAAAATGAAATTCAGCAAAAGGGATACGATCCTATCCTATCCTTTCAAAAAGATTCAAAACATCTAATTTTCTTTTCAACTTAACTTGTCTTGCCAAAAGTGGGCGCAGACATATGAGACTAAGGACCTTAGTCAATGTCACCCCACTCTATCGAATCAGAAGGAAAGACATGACTTGTTTAAAGTCAAATTAAACTATTTATATCTTTATTATGTTAACTAAAGGTTCCTTCTCCCAATCACCTCAAACGAAGTTATGAGGGTTTTGTCAGCAAGTCAGACCATCAAATCGACCTCCTATCATCCCAAACTCCATCATGTCATAGTAAGATGTGGGTAGAAGAGTAGATCTAGGCACCATGTGGAATGGGGAAGCAAGTCTTCCTTGTTAAATGTAAACATAAATGTTGGAATTGACCATCTTTCAAGCACACAACCTTTTGAAACTTTTTCACCACTCACGCCTAGGAAAGGATGCCAAGCATGTGCAGCAAGGATGAATCCTCAAAAGGTTTTGTTTAAAAGAAAATAAAATCAATGCAATTAAATTTTCATCCATTTTCTGCAACAAATGAAGTTTTGTTTTGGAGGTCAGTACGTGGCGTGGAGGGGGCGACATGATGGAAACTGGTGACTTTTACCCCATGCGGATTTGGCCTGACGTGGATCTAGTCTGACGTGCTAATTATATTAATGCAATATCACCTCCATTCACTGCACTCCATCTCTGATTTTTTTTTCCATTTCTCCTCTGTCAGCATGAGATGACTTTGGGACGTGGTTATAGTACTTGGACAGAGCGCCCAGCCAAGTAAACAATGGAGGCGCTTATTTTCAAACTTACTTCATTACCACTGCCATGCGATTTTGGGCATTTATTACCTCTGCCCTACGTACTTGGACGTTAACCATGGAAACTTCCCCCAACAATTTTGATTGGTGAATGAAGCTCCTGTTTGACTGAGTTTCCAGCAAGTCACCTCCACCATATGAAGAATCAGCGCCTTGATTTGTTTTTGGACAGCATGCAAGGGTATAAGACAGGTGCTTTTAAAGCGCTAAGAAAAGTATAGGCAGTAGTTTGTTGAGTGGTGATCGTCCTTTCACCAACCCCCATACCTTCCTCAACGCCTTGATTTGTTTTAGTACAGCACATAGGGTACATAAGAACTGTCCAGGATGAAGGTAATGGGTCTGTCTGATTGCATCCTTCCGGCCCCCTACTCTACAATGTCCTAATCTGCGGGGGAGGTAGGCGAGGAACTATCATTCCTTCTACGATTCTATAAAGGTAGGCAGTGGGGGCCCTATCTTCTAAACCGTCGATAGTGATGCACAATTTGGAACTACCATTGTAAAGATTTCCAGAATACAGAATTTTCAACTTCAGTGATTATATATCCATCTTCCAGTCTTTCTTTGTGACTGTCTATCTATATTTAATGCACCTGAGGAGTTTTAGAGAGTCGTGTGCATAGAACAAGTGAATTGGTGTGGGCACTGACTTATTGTTTCCTATTGGACTTTCCCACATGTGGGTAGAACATGTATGATTCAATTAACTATAGACCAAGTATGTGTATCACTGTAAAGTGATGTCCATGACGATAATATCATGATAGACACACAAATTAAAGATTCTCGAGAAAATTGTATTTGTCCCATCTCTTCCATTATTCCATCTACTCCATTTAATCTTGTCTTCCCACCTCGAACCACAATTACCCATGATGGCGACAAGGATATGATATTTTATTATGTTTAGATGAAATTAAGAGTCGTTAAGAGTGTTTGTCTTAGAATAATTAGTGTTAGATAGTGTTGGTAAAATTTAGTTTTGATTGTTAGATGTTAAAATTCGTATTAGTTTATCATAAATATAGTTTTTATTAGTTTGTATTAATTTATTTATTTGATTATGGTAATTATTAAGTGATGTTAATGTAGCTTAAGGGATGTAGGGAGTAGTTAGGAAGTAGTTAGGAGTTATGTTGATGTTTTATTATTATTATAATTATTATTCTCATTATTATTTAGTAAGTTTTGTTTTATTTGTAGTTTTAAAAATATTAGTTAGTTTTATTTTGGGTTAAAATATTTTATTTAGTAGCATTACTAAGGATTATTTGGGGTTTTGTGTTAGAGTAAAGAAAGTTAGATTTTTAAATAGTTTTAGCAAGTAAAATTAGTCGTTAATTGTTGATGTTAGAATTTAGTAAAGGATAATTATTGGTTGATGTTAGTACTTAAGTATGTTTTAGTTTAAATATCTTAGTGATTAGATTTATAATTAATTCTTAATTATAGAAGTATAACTCAAGGTGGCTAGTTACACATAATACGATGAGTCAGATTTTGATAGAAGACGAGTTAGACATTGCAAAGAGTTTTGGAACTTGATGTCATATCTTTACAATTTGAACAAGTGAGTTAGCTAGGAACACTCAAGGAAACTTAGTTAACCTGTGAGTAGTGGAACCCTAATCGTAGGGCAGTGTCGATAAAGTTAACTACATAGTTAGTACGTGGGATCAATCAGAGTTTTAGTGACATGGTCATTAGAACTCCCTCTTATTTCTATTCTAATCCCTGCAATGTATCTGGAAGACTTGCACTTCCTCATTTTTTCTCAGTGACTTTGGTACAGCCACATTATGTCAGTATTGTAAATTTTGAGAGTAATTGGATGTATTTCCTTATTTTTTTGATTTTTGATTTTGGTATTTTAATGTTCTTCCTTTTTGCAAACAGTATGATGTGGGGCTGTTTAGCCAACCGTATTATTGATTATTCTATTTTTCCTCTTGGTTATGTCTTTATTCCTCAAGTAAAATTTTACTATTGTGGCCACTCTTTATTTATTTATTATTATTATTATTTATTTATTTTTTTGACTTTTGAGCTGGATGTTTCATCCTTGATGTTGAATTTAAATTTTGAGGCATTTTCTTGTGAATTATGTAGGCAAAGTGACATATGATGGGCCTACCAAAAGGGATTCTTGACGATTAAGTGGATGTTAACTTTAGGGTTGGGGATTACTAGTGAAAAATATTCGTGCCCCACCCTCTCTAGAACTTTGAGTATAGGAATAGCATAGCATGAACATTTTAGTTGAGTGACTTCTAGGAGGAAGTCAAAGGCTAGTGGGGGAGGATGCAAGGTCCCTCCTCACATGTACTTTTTAAATATGAATTTCCTTGTTACAATTGTTCTAGGTGATTAGAATGGTTATGAAATAATGTTTTATGGTTTAGATGTCTTAATAAGAATTGAGATCCTAATACATTCATGTTTTAAATAAGTAAGTCAATCAAGAATAAACTACATTATCTCGACTATTTAAATATTAAATTTTTTCTAACAATAATACAAGGTGTTTCACTTAATGATGATGTTATCGATTTTGTTACCTCAGTGATTTGGATTCTATGCATTTAGATAGTTCAATACTCACTATTAGTGATGTTATGATGTTTAGGTACATGCATGCCTAAGAATGATTATTCTTGTATTTAATCTACTAATGATCAAATGTGAGTAGAAATGAATTAAATAGTTAAATAATTGAAGCATTATGTTCTGAGTTCACCCCGACCCTTCGTAGCCATAGTTGTTATTTTATCATTTTGATACTCACGACTCGAGATGTCGAGACATTATCTGATACTTAGAACATACTATATTATTTCATGTTGTGTGATGTTATTTTCAGATATTTGATGTCTATCATTTAATGCTTATGTATATGTATGTTGATGAATTAAGTAAAATGTAGGATTAACACATTGATTTTGGAATCTTTAAGATTAAGGATATAAGTAGGATGCAAGAAACCCTGATTGATGTATGTTTCAATTTATGTGAATTTCTGATACGTATATATGTACATGAGATTTTCGAGACTACTGATGTGTGCAATGAGTGTGCAGATATTTTAGCCGAGAAAATCGATGGAGGAACAGAACTGATCTTTATGTGTTAATTTTGGAAACCTTGTTGTTCGTAATTCAAGTATTTTAATTGTGAGATGTATGTATGTATGTATCCTTATGTGATTAGTAAAGGTTAATGTTCGTAAACTGTGTTCTTATAGTGTCACTTGACACTCGTGAATTGTTTGTGCCCTTTAGCGTGCTAGTTAGGGTTAGTTGTGTAACCCATGGACCTAAGTCGGATTAAGTTAGTATCTTTTGCTAATTTGGTTCTTAATCAAATTTAGTCATCCTTAATTCAGATTAGTGCTTAATCTACTTTTTTAGCGTTGTTAGTTGGTCCTAATTATTTCCTATCTTTTGTTTGGTTCGAAACCTATTCCTAAGGCTTTAAAACATGAAATAATTGTGCCCAAGGGGTATGGGTATGGGTTGGGGGTCTTTTCCAACCCCTAAGCCCCTTTTGTTGACTTTGGAGATCACTCAAAAAGTCTCATTTTACCTTTGTGCGAAAATTGCAAGTGGCTATCTTGAGTTAGCTCACCTCACCTCCACTTAGTGTTTAACCATGGTGTGGGTTGAGTTAGGAGCTTCTAGATTCGTAGGTGGGTGGGTGTAGTTATTGAACCTTTTGGGTGGTTGTGTTGGAGGCTTATTTGGAGGCCTTTCTTGGACTAGTGGAGGATGGTTACCCAATCTCTACATTTAGAGAGGAGTTCTTGAAAATTGAAAGGAAGGAAGGGGAAACTCTACTCAAACTTGTTCATTGCCATTACCTCTTCGTGAAGGTAGGAATTGTCATCTCCCTTGTTCAAATTTCATTCTTGTTTCATGCTTATGCTACCTTGTTTTTGTTTGAATGTTTGTATGTTTGTGGGTATGTTGGGAAGATTTGAAAACCATGTTATTTGGGATGATTTATTTTCATGTTTATGTTGAAATTTTGAGATTTTCTTGCATGGGTGTTTTGGTATTACTCACCCTTGGATAGGGCAGAAGTGACCAATTTTGGGAAAGGTCTATTTATTTGGACTCCAACCAGTGCAGAGTCTCTTCTCAGGATGAGAAGAGGGAGAAAGGGTAGGGTGTTATGGGCCCCTACCTATCAACACAAACCTTGTATGATTATGGTATGTTGAAATGGAAGAACGAAAGTTCTTGGTAAATAGCCCTGATTGGAAATTTGTTTAGTGTTGTGCTTGACTTCTCTTGGTTGGAAGAATCCACCTTTCCCTAGTGTTGATTCATTGTGAATCATATCGTGAAAACCTTGTATGAATACACATGTTTGAATTGTTCTTGGTCATGATTTTGGTCACTTGATCAGCGTCTATTCCCTCCATGGTTCTAGAAATGAGTTGCAAAAAATATTATAAATCCCTTGAACAGGGTCATGAAGAAAATTTGATTTAACTGTTGAAATTTGGGATTGAGATCCTATTGTAAATTCTATTTTGAACCTTGTTGTAATAGGCAACGAAGCCAGGTTTTCTTCCTGATTCTTTCCCGGCTAAGCCTTTGAATCAAGTTTGCCAATAAAATGGTGTTTGAGTAAATATGCTTGCATTGAGTCTTATAGCTTTGTTTTCAGTTTTGCATATGTAATTTAAAAATCAGATGTGATGGTGTTACCTTACTGCACATTTTTATGGTTGGTAATCACATTCGTATAAATTTGATTTATTAGATAACATGTTGATATATACTTAGCTATGCAATTTTAAGTTTAAAATATGTTAAGAAAATTTGCATTTGAGTTGTGCTTAATTTTTATAATTATACATGTGCATGAGGAAGTTAAGTGAATTGATTGAATACTTGTTTCTTACATTTAATCCTATTATCAGTTTTAAATATTAAAACAAAACTTGTTGGTGTTCTGGGCATGACAACATGACACTACAAATAACATGAAGGGGATGCATGGAGAGGATGATTACACTACAATATTTCATTAATTTTTTACTTCTAACTTACTCTAAAATATTTGAGTGAATGATTCCATTTAATTAGAGTGGAAATGTTAGTATCTTTTTGTGAACTTTCATTTTGTTGTATTTAGGTAATTTTTTCCCCTAAATTAACTTCATTTTTTTGGGATTCAGAGTCCTTTTTTAGTTGACTTTTTCAATCATTATTTTATATATTTAATAGGTTTGTCTTCATTCATTACTTTCTATATTTAATGGGTATTACATGTGTCTTACAGAATCATCTTCCAAAGATATAGCAAAATTCACTATAAAGTCATGTATAAAGGTTTGAAAAAATCTCATATTTGTAATCTATTTTGTGTAGTTTACTCAATCATTATTTTCCATATTTAGTGCATTCTTTTTTGTTTCAATTTTTTAGTCATTTTATATAGTTTTAATATATTTCACGAGAAATTGTTGTGTTTAGAAGATCTACCAAGGCTACCAAGATATGCAATTAATGTGAGGAATAGTATAATGTTATGCTTTGTCACTTCTTAAGTTTAATTCAATTTCTTCCACTCAAAAATAATTTTAGTTTACATGAGTTTTTAAGTATTTTAGAAATATGTCATAAAACATCATTCTTCTTACACTAATAGTATACAAAATGAATATTTCATATTAATAAGAAGAATTGAAAAAAAAGAAATTTTAATAAATTGAAAAAATATGTTTTATGTATTAAGTTCTTTAAAATAAATTTTTTGAAAAATTAAATATGTTATCTTACCTTTCACATGTTTTTCAAGATATTTGATATATTAAAGGATATTTAGATCCATAGATTAAAATATTTATTCAAATTCCTTGATAACTTGTTGTGTTTAGTGCAAATAACATAGATCTACCAAGGCTACCAAGGTATGCAATTAATGTGAGGAATGTCTTTTACATATGAATAATTTCATTTGGTATGAGTAACATGCTATTTTGATTAAATTATCTAGGATGTTTTAAAAAGTGATTTTTTTTCAAAAAGGAAACTGATAGAATGATTTGTTCCAACTATTTCTAATGCTCTTGATTTTGTGCAAGTTCGACGATATTCTTGATTTTAAACTAGACGGCAGTGTGTAGTATCCTTTTTCCTCTATTTTATTTTAGAAACTGCAATATATTTTTCTTCTAGGGCTTTTAATTTGCAAGTAATACTCTTTATGTGCATATAAATTGACTATTTTTAGAACAACCCCAAATCTTATTTGTTTTTACTTACTTTTTCTAATTTCACTAATTTCAAAATCTTTCCTTACCTTGGAATTCTGTAATTTTATAGAATTTACATGTTTCTTTTCCTAACTTTTAACATTATTTATAATTCAAGATTGACGATTTCATCAGAGGGTGAGTTGATTTTTTTCTTATATAATTATATCAAATCTTATTTATTTTTACTTACTTTTTCTAATTTCAATATTTTCACAATTTTCCTTACCTTGGAATTCTCTAGATTTATAGAATTACTTTTTTTTTCCCCCTAACTTTTAACATTATTTAGGATTTTATTGATAATTGATATCATCATTCTTCAATGTGAGTTGTCTGAAAATTTACTTTTATAAATCTCCACTTTTCTTGCAAGTTGATCGATTTTTTATATAATTATATTTTAATATAAACTTAGTTATGGTTTTTTTTCTCATTTGAAATCTATATTTTATTAGATTTTTCAATAATATATTTTTATATTAATGAAATATATTCATTATTATTTTTAGTGTAAAATAGAAGCAGCCCCCAAAAAAAAAAAGAAAATAAAACTAAGCCAAAAGAGGTAAATTTCTCTCTTTTAATACATTTATTTATTTTTTTCTCAATTTTAAAATTTATTTTTATTAAAATTTTAAATCATTAGTTTTCATATTTATCGATTATATTATTTGTTTGTATTTAGTGTAAAGGAGAACTAGACAAGCTAAGATCAAGGAGAATTAGCAAAGACATGACCCAACCATGAACATGATACATAATGCATGGAGAGGATGCTTAGACTACTTTTAACTTACTCTCTAAAATATTTTAGTGAATGATTCCATTTAATTAACTAGAGTGGAAATGTGAGTTTTTTTTTTTTGATCTTTCAAAATTATAAAAGATCCTCTAAAAAGATAAAGGTTTTGCAAACTGAAGAAATGCTTTCTAATTTTATTTTGTTCTATTAAGGTAAGGTTTTTTTTCCTAAATCAACTATATCTTTTTGGGAATCAAGTCCCTTTTTAAGTTGATTTTTTCAATCATTGTTTTCTATATTTATTAGGTTTGTCTTCATTCATCACTTTCTATTTTTAATGGATATTATAAATTGTTTCTTATGTATTACAGAATCATCCTTCAAAGATACAAAAAAATTCACTATAAAGTTGGGTATAAAGGTAAAAAAATATATATCATTTTTTTTTCACTCAATCATTATTTTCCATATTTAGTAAGTTCATTTTTGTTTCTAAATTTTAGTCATTTTATATATTTTTAATGTATTTCATGAGGAAGATCTACCAAGGCTATTAAGGTATGTAATTTATGTGAAGACGAATATACTCTTATGCTTTGCTAGTTCTTAAGTTCAATTTTATTTCTTGTATTTATTAATAATTTCATTTCATATGTTTTTTTTTTAGCATTTAAGAAATATATTATAAAATGTCATTCCTCTTAGACTTGGATGAAATTCCTATCTCATCTTAAGTTAATGACATGTATTTAGAATACAATTTATAAAATTGAATCAAAAATTTGAATATGAAATTATTTAGGATGAAACTGATAGAATGATTTGTTCCAACCATTTCTAAAGCTCTTGATTTTGTGTAGGTTAGACAATATGTGAAAGCTTGACTATATTGACTATTTGATTTGTGTTCATCATTGTCAAATCTTCATGAGAATAATGTTATTTCTAATTTTTTAGAGGAAAGGATAGTGGGTAGTATGTTTCTTCCTCTATTTTATTTTAGATACTTCTAGGGCTTTTATTTTTCAAGTCTACGAGCTTTATGTGCATATAAATTAACTATTTTCATAACAACCCCAAATCTTATTTATTTTTACTTGTTTTAGTTTCACAATTTTAAAATTTCATTGACAATTGACAATTGATGTCATCATTCTACAAGGTGAGTTGTCTCCTCAACATTCAATTGTAGGTTTTATAGAAGTACATGTTTGTTTTCCTATTTTTTAACACTATTTAAGATGTCATTGGCAATTGATATCATCATTCTATATGGTGAGTTGCCTCCTTAACATTGTGTGTCAAATTTTGCTTCTAGAAATCTCCACTTTTCTTGCAAATTGGTTGATTTTTTCTTATATAATTTTAATGTAAATTTAGTTATCTTATCTTATCTTATCACTTAAAAATTTTTCAATATTATAGAGTTCTATGTGAATTTGTTCCAACATTTTTATGACTTGAATTGGCTACAATTTTCTTCTATAACAATTGAATCTTACCATTGTAGAAGCTAGTTAATTGGTTATTGTTTCAATCTTATTTGTCTTTTATTGTCATATGACAGGTCACATTGTTGCTCATTGTGATGCTATGAAGACTAAATCAAGGCTACCACCTTCCTAATGGTCAGGGGCCTCTTCTGAACACTATACAATGGTTAAGTCCATGGTTGCACCTCTGGATCCAGTAAATGATTCCTCTCCTAATGATCATTCGGTGCTAGAGATAGCAGAGGATGTTTTGACTCATGGTGAGGTCCCTATTCCTTCTCCTACCCCTGCCACTGTCTTGGATGTTCCTTTTGGTCCTATTAGGGCCAGGACCCTGTACCCTCTCTTGCCCCTACCCCTGTATTGGACATTCCTCCTTGTCCTATGGGGGGCCAACTAGCTACGAGCTCTTTTAGGGAGATCGTTGTTGCTTCTAATTCCCCTAGGCTCCATTGTTCAGTTTCTTCTAGGGATTGGATTACTAAGGCAGCTAAGGTAGAGGAGGGTTGGACTGCAGTAAAAAGAAAGAAATCTAAGCCATCTGGTCCTCCTTTAGAAATGAACATCTGATTGTGCAAGGGAGGCTCTAAATCAAAGGGAAAATCATGAGCTCCATTGTAATATTTGGCTCTCAGTTTGGTTTATTCCCTTCTAGCTAGATCTTTGGTTTTGGCTGGTGCTAGGCTTTTCTGTCACCTTGGTTACCCTTTGTTTGGGGGCTGACCAGTTTCACTTTTGTTTGTTGTATTTTTTGTTTCTATACTTATTTAAAATCTTTAGACTTGTACAGGGTTTTAGGCACCCTTCAAAACCTATTTTACTTAATCAAAAACATTATCAAGTATGTCTACATTCTGAATTCTAAAGCAAAGTAAGACACTTCCCGAAAAGCTAAAGCATTTATGTTGTTAAGTGATTTTTAGTCATATCACTTTACCTTAAGTAAAGTAATAGAGATTTCAGGAATTTAATATTCTACACACAAATGAACAGAAAGTTTAAATAGTTGATACTCATAGATGAACTTAATTTTGTTCGTGTGCCACCAACGTTCTAATTCCTATACCTATTTCATCAAAAAAAAATATTGGAATTCTTTAGGATAATTGAGAGGGGGTTGACCCAATTATCCAAGGTCCAGATGTACAATTAAAACTTTTCACAATTTAGTAAACCCACATGCATAAAACATTTTCATCATGCATGCATTCACTAGATTATGCAATCACTCAAACTTATAGGTTATTGTCAAATCAAAATGCAAAAACATAAACATGAAACATAACAAATTCAATAACACATTTGACACAATGATTAACATGGAAACCCAATTTGGGAAAAACCACCAGCAACATGCTACCAATTCTCACTCTTCTGAAGTGATGCTCTGTGAAAGGCCAACCTTGTTAAAGGTTACAATACACATTATTAAATGTGACCTAATTAAAGGATTTTAATCACCCTATTAGGAGTGAACCTCATTAAAGGATTTTAGATCATTCACATGGAATGTCACCTAGTTAAAGGATTTACAAATGACTGTTAGGTCAACCTTAATCCGAAGGATTTACCCTAGAGTTTAGTAATAGTAAGGCTTAATCTGATAACAACTTACAACTTCATTTGTAGATTACAAATCTTTATTTTAGTCCTCCATTTTTCTTGGCTTTCACACTCTTCAACTCTGATAGCTTGTTCACCCTTCAAGCATCCATACCCTTAAGCCTTCTTGTTTTTTTTTCCAATGCCATCTCTTCTCTTACGTAACTGAATGATGTGAATACCCTAGACTCCTTGTCTTCCTTAGGTTCTCACACATCAACTCTTGCTTCTGACCAACCATCTCTATAAATAGAGAATTAAGATTTTTTTGTTCATCGTCCATTGTCCACTATAGGGTTAGGTTAGATTAGATAGGATTCAATGAATCTACCCCTCATTTCATTTCATTCCCTTCTTGAAACTTCTCCTTCAACCCTCTTTGAATTCACCTCAAAATAGTTTATCTTGAATTTTGTGCCATCAGCTCATCAATCTTATCTTCCACACAGTTCACACAATCCAAGAAATCAAACTTGTCAGCTCAAATTCATCAAATTCTTGATCTTTCTCATAATGCTAACACTCGACATTAACTGGCTTTTGATGCTTGGCACATACTACATTATTGGACATCCAGTATCAAAACACTTAGTACAAACTAAAGTTTATTGGTGCTCAGCATCAACTAAACTTAACTTGGCTTACACTGTGCCTACACTGATTTTCTTGGCTCCAACTGATTTTCTTCTCAGCTTGCACTAACTTTTCTCGACACCTACTATCCACTCAGTCAAACTTGGTAGAAAAACTTTATTTAACTTGTTCTTCTAAACATACTTAGTGTAACCAACCTTTGTAACCTTAAGTAGATTATCAATGCACTACAATATCATTGTCTTAACTGATTCTTGTACTCCTTTCATATCATAACTAAACCTTTCCTCTAGGTGTTATTGTTACCTCATTTATTCAAATCCTCTTTGTTAATCAAGCAAATTATAGTACTTAAATCATATAAGAAATTGTCTTACCAGCAAGTAGTAGGTTTGACATTGGTGGCAAAACAATGAATGAAACAAATTTATCATACTTGTATCAATCTATTTTCAACATTTCCTATAATTGGTTTCTTCAAGTATATTTAAATGAGTATTTATCAAGAACTATATCATGTGCAATCATAGAAAATGACAATCAGAGCTGCTAGTTACAATAATTTAATTGGCTTGGAGAGTGAGTTAAAAGAGCTTACAAACACATCTTTCAAATTCTACGATTTGGGTGATCTTCATAGAAGACTCAATTCTCAACCTATTCACCCAATCACTCAAAATATTAAAGAAAGAAAACTAGTTGAAGCAACTAGTTTTCTAATGGAAATTCATGCACCTAAGCTAGTGAAGGAATGCATATAGATATACAACACAGAAACAAAGTAGATTTTGTTTCCCAATTAATCTATTCTCATCTCAATCAAAAATGCACTAATGTAGGTTGCATTTGGTATTCCTATGAAGGAGCAATATTTTGATGTTGATTTTGGATCTTTCGTGTCTATGTTCAATGAGAAAATGACCGTTAGACAGGAAGATATGTAGAGGACATGGTTCTTGACTGGGTGCTCAAAGAAGACCAAAATGTCAAACACCCTATTTGGCACGAATCTAAAAAGAGAGATTGTGGATATCCTTGCACTCCTCCTTAGATTCAAAGAAAAGGAGAATATTTTGAAGTTCATTGAGCACCATTACTTCCTAGTGCAAGCAATACATGTTGACGATATGTAGATCGACTGGGCACAGATCATCTATGATGAGCTAGCCTCATGGTTGAATTTAGCCAAAGGATTCAAGTAGTTCTATGAATCCTCATATATTATCTATGCATTAGAAACTCACAACTTATGGCTTGACCTCCCTAGCGTCCCAAACTATGATGAGTGCATGAAAATATATGAATTTTACCCACATTTGTAGCTGTAGAGAAGTTATGATGAGTATGTTGGGTTTAATGATGCATTCACAATGCGGCTATGCCAAGAATTTCAAGGATGCCCTCAAAGGAGATTTTCACCAAAGGGAATTTCATCCATAAGCCAATTTGGATGCTCATTTATCCAATTTCCAAGCTTCTCCTATTTACAAATAGGAGCTTACAATGACTTTCCTAAGAGGTTGTCGAGGTATTCAGAAGACAAGGTGGTTTTATTTGAACTGTGTCTATAGAACCTTGAAGTGAACATGTTGTGTTCTAATGTGAAGAAGATTGTTGGGAATCCCTTTCCTATTGTGGTTGGTCAATATTCATGTGCTTCTAGATCAGATGCACATAATTTGGTAAAGAGCTTTGAAAAAAACATTAAATTGTTATACTATGAGGTACTTAGGCCTCATTATGATCCAATTAACTTTGTAAGAGATAACTTGAAGTTGGGATATACGTACAGGCATGTTTTAGATATTGAAGACTTCTGGTCTAGGTGTCTTAACAAGTACCAAAATTGGGAGAGGTTTTGGTCATTTTTAACCATTAATGAGATTAAATTTTATAATGATTTTGTTGATATTTCTAACCTTGCAGATGATGGAACCTACTTGCACCCCACATCTTACAAGAAGATCAAACGCACCCCAATTTTGTCTACCCCACCTATAAATCTAATTATTGACACTATGGAGGTTCTTATATAGGGGACAATCAAGAGAAAAGACAAATGGGTGGAATAGACCCAAGTGAGGAAGAAGAGGATTGGAAGCACTAGTTCTACAGGTGGAGTATCAAATGGAGCTGCCCAGTCAATAAAAGCAACAAAAGCATAAATACTACATTGACATTTTCAGGGCCACTATAGTCCATTGGCCAAGGTGGAGACCATCCTCTAGAAAAGAATTTGCCACTCACTCCTACCCATGAAGCTAGCTCTGTTCTGAACATCAAGAAGGGTGGAGAGAAGTAAGATGATAAGGATAAGGGGAAAGACTAAGAAAAATTAGAGGCCAAGCCATCTTCCCCTATCCAAGTCATCAATTTGGATAGCAACACTAACCCCATGGATGGTCAGGAACATGATGCATCTTAGTAAGGGGATACCTTATCCCTTTTGGTAACTAAGGTTGATGCCTTCCCTATTGCTTCTCAGAGAACACCAACTCCATTAATCCTAAGGAAACTATTTGATCCTACTCCATTGTAGTCTACTATAAATGTCCTTTTTGTAGAGTCATAGCTCAAAGAGACCATTGATAGGAAGAAGAGGAGATATGAGGAAGTAGCTTCATCGATGCATTTGATCACATAAGTCACCTCCTCTTAGTCATCCAAGAAGATGAAGACGTAGAAGACAATTGCTACATTGGCTATGGCTTCAACGACTAGCCATATGCTAGTTGATATTTTTGAGCCACAGAAAGAAGAAAAATTTAATGAGCTCTCAAAATATTATTTCCATATTAGAATGGTAGATCTTGACATCCTCGTTCACAACTCTATGGTGAACATGTGGAAGTCTAACAATGAGAAAATTGAAGATAAGTTGAAAGAGCTTAGAGTAGAGAAGGAAATTATGAAATCCTCAAATAGAAAATTTGTGGAAAGCATAAGGTTTGCATTAGCGAGCACTTCGTCAAGTCAATTTGACATGAATGCAAAGGAGAATAAAAAGCTACTCCTAAAGTTGCAACAAAAAAGGCAATTTAGGCAAGTTGGTTGAGCATGGGTAGATAAGATCAAGGCTTAAGGTCCCTTACTAGTAGAAAACTTGGGAAGCCTAGTGTTGGTTGCTCACAAGCTTAGGAAAGTAGCTTCAAATCATTAGGAAACCATATAGAAGGTAGTAGACAAGCTGACAAAGAAATTGACCCTTCTACAAGAAGTAATAGACATGAAGACAAATGTGGTCATTGCTCATGGGATCCTTAAGATAGGCAAGGAGTCACTGTGTCACAAGAAATAATCCTTGGAGTTTTTTATAGAAAGCTCCATGAGATCTGCAAATGAGCTCAAGGATGTGTATGACCTAGTGCAAAAGCTCACTAAAAAGTTGTTTTAATATCTGAAGATATTGCAAACAAAGTCCTTTGTTTCTACTAATTACAAGCTCATGGATATTGAGAGAATGAAATCAAAGTTCTTGGCATTTGTTGATGAATTTGTTGACCCACTCAACTTCCAAGTGTCCAAGAATTGAGAACTCTTAGTAGTGGACATGATCATAAGGAGAGAAATGGAGAAATTCAAGTCAACAGTGGCTAGAATAGATGACTTAACAGATATGCATGACTACTAGATGGTCCAAGCCAACATCATCATCATTCTAGATGTTGAAGACCTGGACAAAGTAACCAAAGCCATGAAAGATTATAGAGCTAAATCAATTTGCTCCTAAGAAGGCATGATGTTTTGATGCTTTTCTAGACATCTCTCATTCTTCCCCTTGTCTTTCTCTTTGTATCTATTCATGGCATTTTTTTAGTCTCTATAACAAATAATGATTCAAGCTTGTTCTATTTTAAGTTGATTCTATTCAGAGATGTTGTATAGAGTGCTACACTTAGCTAACTAGAACATCCTCTTCTTCACTTCCCTTTAGGCTTTACCAAGGATTTTCTCTAATCGTTCAATGCTTTTATTCAGTTGGGTTGAACAGAGGTCTAGTAAAAAGAAACACTTTAGATATTAGATCATGTGGCACTCCCATCCTTAATTTAGGGAATGTGTTTATCAGTGGTGGAATATTGAGGTCCAAGGTACTGATATGTTTCAAATAGCTAGAAAACTAGATAATATTAGAAGGGAGGTGGTGGGATGGAATAAGTCTTCCTTCGGTGACAATTTTAAGTAAAATAAATAAATTGATGAAAAAACTTGAAGGGATTCAAGAGAGTATGGTGAAGGGAGGTCTCTAGTGATGATTATCCTTGTTTTCCAAGCTTCAGCTACTAGCCCTTCTCAAAGTTTGCTCCTCTACTTCATCCTCTTCTCCAAGCTGGATGATTATCCTCCCTCCCAATTTAAGACACCACAAGACCCCCTACTTATACCCAACTAAGCCACAAGTCGGCCTAGTATGTTACAAATTAAATAAACCCTTCCATTAAATTAACATTTAAGCTACAAGTAAGCTTACAACATAAATTAAATACAAATAATCAAATTAAATTCCAAGGTCAAATCACACTGGAAACCGATCACAAACAACTCAGGCAAAGCAAAAACCAAGACATGACCAAGTATCAGAAAAACTACTATCGAGTATCAACAAAACTACCAAACATAACTGAGCTTACACAAGCATTGTCAAGCATCAGTATGTGTTGAGTCCTCCAACAATCAAGCCCCTTTATTGATCAAGCTACTCGATCAACACAACAACCATGTATAATCGAGCCATGCAATATAAGTTAGGCTTCTAGTGTATGCCAAGTACCTTCACCAATGGAATGCCACCAAGAAATGACCAAGTATTGTTACTCCAACCGAGTATCTCATTTAACACTGCAACCAAAACTACTCAGTAATGACCAAGCCACATTCTTTAACCAAGTTCCCTAACTTCAAGACTAAAGCACTCCAACATGTAGAATTTCCAACTACCCCAAGATGCTCCTGCATTAGACGCCCCACGTGCGAAAAAGATGTTCTTAGCAGTAGCAAGAACATCTTCTAGGATTCAACACATAAATCCCAAACTGGTTCTTTACATAAATGTTCTCCAAGTCTTCAACTTGTACATTCTTTCCCTTGTTCAACTTTTTCTTCTTCACATCTCCACGTTGACCTCTAACCCTCTCAAAATCCTTTAGCTCAACTCTACTACTAATACTTAGGTTCCTCCTACCAAGTTCTTCATTCTATAAAGGAATTAGGGAATGCTTCTTGCCACCTTTCTCAATAGTAATGAAATTCTTTGCATAATCATGCATAGCCTTGCAATCATACTACCAAGCTCTACCAAGCAATCTGTGACAACTACTCATGTCCACAATATCACACAACGCTTGATCCTTATACTGCCCAATTTGAAAATCAACAAGACATTGCTCCCTCACTTCTAAAGCATGTTCATTTTTGAACCAACCAATACATAATCACATTACATACTTTACCACTAGACTTACAATGAATCTTGAACAAATTACTCCTCTGACAAGATTACAGTATCCTCTAACCGATCAATACTCATCGAGCTAGTAAATTCTCTCCTTGCTTAGGTTCACTGATATGGTTTTCACCCTCATTCACAAAAATAGCTCTTCTGTCACCAGACTCAGCAAATTCATAAGGTTTATGTCCTTCTTCATGACATCTTAAACTCACCTCTACATGTCCTTCTTTTCTATCAATATGTTTTGGTTCATCTTCAACATTCGGTTTAGCCTTTTCATAGTAGTCCCACTTCTCCTTCCCTTAGGAACTACCTTGATTCTTCCTCTTGAAATTATCTTTTTCCTTTAGGGCATAATGATAAGAATCCTCAACCAAAATAATATTCAACATATAGACCTCATCCTGAATATTGAATCTCAAGCCATTAATATATCTAGCCACCTTCTCCTTAAACAGTTCTCTATGTCTAGACTGAATAGTCAACTTGTAAAACTCCTATGTATAATCTTTCATAGTCATATCTTTCTACTTCAAATTATAAAATTTCTTAAACTACTCAAGTTCATGATCAACAAGAATGAACTTAGCCTTTAATTTAGTCACCGTCAATCTCAATCTAGTGATCTTTATATCACCTTCCTCTTCTCTCTCTCATTGCAATTCTTCCCACCAAAGAGCAACATGTCCCTTCAGCTTAGTTTGTGTCAACCTCACTCTAAGAAGATCTCCAATATCCTCTCACTCAAAGTAATCTTCTAATTCACCAATCCAATCAATCAGGTATTCAAGATTCAAAGTACCTAAAAAATTAGAAACCTCCATCTTATGTTTCAGCTTTAACTAAGATCTAGGTCTAGCAAACTAACCAGGCCTATCTCCCATAGGTCTCTCTACACAATCAGTTTTGTCATCGCCACTCGCTCCAACAACCTTAAAGTCTTCAAAAACTTCCTCACAACCGTCTTTAGTACCCACATGACAAGGGACACCACCTATAGAACTTATGATCTCAATGATCATAGTACTCTTCATCAACGCCATCTTACATATGAATTTAACTTTAATCTTCTTTGAGACCCTTTCTTCCACATCATCATAAAGATCTTCAATTTCCCTATAGTCCAATTATCTTGGAGTAATCTTCCAAGATTTTTGCAAATCCTCCACAACAAATCAATCAGATCCAACCTTCAATCAGATAATCTTCACCCCAATTCTTGATGCCAATTGCCTCAGCTTCAGTGATATGTCTACACGCTCAAGAAAACCTTCACTCTACTATCAACTTATGCAATGCAAGGTAGGAGAATCCAAAAGAGATGTCCTAGCCCCTAACAAATAACCACACAACAAAAATAATATAACAATACAAGATCTGATATCAATTACAACACTTTTTTCATAAAATAATTGTTTACATGCAATGTGATAGGCTATAAGGCCTTCTAGGTGTTGGTTAAATATAATAACAATTAGAAAATAGTTCTACAAAATCCCTCAAGATCCAACCCAAACCCTAGATAGTGCATATCCAAGGTAGAAACCTCCAAGGAAGATCCAAACTTGTGCTTGCAATCCCACCAAGCAATCTCCTTGTTTTCCAAGCCCCAACTATTAGTCCTTCTCAAAGATCGCTCCTCTACTTCATCCTCTTCTCCAAGCTGGATGATTATCCTCCCCCCTAACTTAAGACACCATAAGACCCCATATTTATACCCAACTAAGCCACAAGTCAACCAAGTATGTCACAAATTAAATAAACACTTGCATTAAATGCACATTTGAGCTACAAGTCGGCTTACAACAAAAATTAAATACAGACAGTTAAATTAAATGCCAAGGTCAATTCACACTAGAAACTGATCATAGACAACTCAAGAAAATTAGAAACCAAGACATGACTGAGCATTAGAAAAACCACTGTCAAGTATTAACAAAACCACCAAACATAACCAATCTCACACAAGCATTATCAAGCATCAATATGTACAGAGCCCTCTAGCAATCGACCCCCTTTATTGACCAAGCTACTTGGTCAACACAACAACCAAGTATAACTGAGCTTCTAGTGTATGTCAAGTACCTTCACTAGCTAAATAACACTAGGAAATGACCAAGTAATGCTACTCCAACAAAGTATCTCGGTTAACACTACAACTACAACTACTTAGTGATGATTGAGCCACACTTATTTCCTTGACCAAGTCCCCTAACTCTAAGTCCAAAGCACTCTAACATGCAAGATCGCTAACTACCCTAGGATGCTCCTACATCAGACACCATATGTGTGACAAAAGTGTTCTTAGTAGCTAGAAGAACATCTTCTAGGGTTCAACACATAAATCCCAAATTGGTTCTTCACATACATGTCCTCCAAGTCTTCAACTTGTACATTCTTTCCCTTGTTCTACTTTTGCTTCTTCACATCCATCCTCGATGTGATATAGGTTTTCTTTCCACACCGACCTATAACCCTCTCAAAATCCTTTAGCTCAACTCGAGTGCCAATACTGACGTCCCTCCTATCAAGTTCTTCATTCTAAAAAGGAATCATGGAATGATTCCTACCACCTTTCTCAATAGTAATCACATTCTTGACATAATCATGCATAACCCTACGATCATACTACCATGGTCTACCAAGCAATGTGTGACAACTACCCATGTCCATAATATCACACAACTAATCCTTATACTGCCCAATCTAAAAATCAACAAGATATTGCTCCCTCACTTCTAAGGCATATTCATTTTGCAACCAACCCTATAATGACAAGGATATCTCACTCTTCTAAAACCAAGTTTTTGAACCATCTCCTTAGCAACAAGGTTTTTAGTACTACCATTATCCATAATCACATTACAGACTTTACCACCAGGCTTACAATGAGTGTTTAACAAAATACTCCTTTGACAAGATTCTATTGTCCTCTAATCCGTCAGTACTCACCAAGCCAATAAATTTTATCCTTTCTTAGGTTCATTGATATGGTTTTAAGCCTCATTCATAACAACGACTCTTCTATCACTAGCCTTAGGACATTCATAAGCTCTACGTCCTTCTTCATGAAATCTAACACAAGTACCCTTAAAATCACCTCTACATGTCCTTCTCTTCTGATCAATATGTTTTGGTTCATCTTTTGCACTCGATTTAGCCTTTGCCAAGTAGTCTTGCTTCTCCTTCCCTAGGGAACTACCTTGATTCTTCCTTTTCAACCCATCTTCTGCCTTCAAAGCATACTGATAAACATCCTCAATCAAAGTAATATTCAACATACCAACATCATCCTGAATATTGAATCTCAAGCCGTTAATATATCTAGCCACCTTCTCCTTAGACAATTCTCTATGTCTAGACCGAATAGTCAACTTGTAAAACTCCTCTATATAATCTTTCACAGTCATATCTTTTTGCTTCAGATTTTGTAATCTCTTAAACAACTCAAGTTCATAATAATTAGGAATGAACTTAGCCTTTAATTTAGTCACCATCAATCTCCATCTAGTGATCTTCATTTCACCTTCCTCTTCTCTATCTCACTACAATTCTTTCCACCAAAGAGCAACATGTCCCTTTAGCTTCATTTGTGCCAACCTCACTCTGAGCAGATCTCCAACATCCTCTAACTTAGAGTAGTCTTCTAATTCACCAATCCAATCAATCAGGTCTTTAGGATTTAAAGTACCTAAATAATTGGAAACCTCAATCTTATACTTCAACTTTAATTGAGATCCAGGTCCAACCCTATCTCCCATAGGTCTCTCCACATGATTAGTTTTGTCCTCACCACTTGATCCAAAAACCTCAAAGTCTTCAACATCTTCATCATAACCATCTTCAATACCCACATGCTAAGGTACACCATCTATAACACTTATGATCTCAAGAATCACATCACTTTTCGTCATCACCATCTCAAATATAAATTCAACTTTAATCTTCTCTGAGATCCTTGCTTCCACAACATCATAGAGATCTTCAATCACCCTAGGGTCTAATTGTCTCAAAGGCATCTTCCAAGATTTTTGCAAATCCTCTATAAAAAATCAACCAGATTCAACCTTCGATCAGATAATATTCACCCCAAGTATTAGTGCAAACTGCCTCAGCTTCAACGATCTATCTACATAGTTAGGAAAACCTTTGCTCTAATACCATCTGATGTAGTGTAAGGTTGGAGAATCCCAAAAGAGATGTCCTAGCCCCCAAAAAATAACCACACACTGGAAACACTACAACAATGCAAGATCTGATATCAATTACAACACTTTATTCATAAAATAATTGTTTAAATGCAATGTGACCGGCTGTAAAGCCTTCTGGGGTTTGGCTAAATATAATAGCAATTACAAAAATAGTTCTGCAAGATCTCTCAAGATCCAACCCAAACCCTAGCTAGTGTAGATCCACACTTTGGTAGAAACCTCCAACAAAGATCTAAACTTGTGCTCTCAAGACCACCAAGCAATCTCCTTGTTTCCCAAGCCTAAGCTACTAGCCCTTCTCAAAGTTTGTTCCTCTACTTCATCCTCTTCTCCAAGCTGGATGAGTATCCTCCCTCCTGACTTAAGACACCATAAGACCCCCTACTTATACCCAACTAAGCCACAGGTCACCCTAGTATATTAAAAATTAAATAAACCTTTGCATTAAATGCACATTTAAGCCACAAGTTGGCTTACAATAGAAAAAAATACATACAACCAAATTAAATGCCAAGGTAGGCTCACACTAGAAACTAATCACAAACAACTCAGGAAAAGTAAAAACCAAGATATGATCGAACATTAGAAAAACCATTGCTGAGTATTAGCAAAACCAAGAGAAATAACTAAGCTCACACAAGCATTATTAAGCATCAGTATGTGCTGAGTCCTCCAACAATTGAGCCCCTTTATTGATTGACCTACTCAGTCAACACAACAACTAAGTATAATCGAGCCATGCAGTATAAGCTGAGATCCAAGTGTATGCCGAGTACCTTCACCAACAAAATGCCATTGGGAAATGAGAAAGTAGTGCTACTCCAACCGAGTACCTTGATTAATGGTACAACCAAAACTACTTAGTAATGATCGAGCCACACTTCTTTCTTTGACTGATTCCCTTAACTAAAAGGCCAAAACACTCCAACATGTAAGATAGCCAACTACGTCCCTAGGATGTTCTTGCATCACTTATCAATGAGATGAAAGTAAGGATAATGAGATTGGATTAGAGTATATAGGAAAGATGTTTTCCTTGGTTATATATCATAGTGATGATCCATTGTATTTCTATGAATGGTGATATGATGCAAGCTTGAATGCTGGATAATCAAAGTAGAGTAGAGATTATTTTGGTAGATAGAGTTAAGATTTAAAGGAATTGTATTGGAAAATATGTTGTAGATCAACCAGTTTAGTATTTCATATATCTTATCCTAAAGTGTTTATCTTTAGAGTTGTTGGAACAATTTTGATAATGGGTCTAGTTATTTCCTTATTAACCTTTAACAGGGTAAGAATCTTCCCATAAGGGTCCAAGGTTTCCTAATAGAGATCTCTCCTTTAATAGGGATTATTCTACTGAATGCATTATAGTAATTAGTTCCTAATAGACTCACATCCTTTCACAAGGAACATTTTTATTAGTACATTATCTTTTGGGTGACATCCCCACTAGGGTTTTCTCTTGGATCGAGGGTTTATAGTGAAAGAATTATTGTGTAATTATTAACGACTTATCTCTTGTTAGGCTTCATTGTTTTTATTATTGAAGTTGGACTTAAGTTTATTTTTTCACAACTAATTCAAGTGTGGACTTTACTTCTTAAAAAATTGTATGCTGCAAATGTTGAATTTGTAACTAAGGATGTAGGAAATCTCAAAAAATGCAGTGGATCTACCAAAACCACATCATGGATCCATGGATGTAAGTGTGCACCAAAGAAGAAGAAGAAGATAATGAATGCCACAATATAAATCTCCTCGCCTGATGATCAATAAGGCACTAGATCTTGAAGATGAAATGCTCACAAAGGATCCTTGAATCTTGGAAACACTTTGAATGCTTGAAATGCCTTAGGAAACATGCTTGCTTGAGTTCTTAAAATTTCTTGAGATCTTATATTCATGTGTGTGGATGATAGTGGATATGAAAATGAGGTTCTTATGCCTCCTTTTATGATGGTTTTCAAGTGCAAAAAAAAGAAAGTTGATGAGGTCAACTAATTTTTTAAATTTGAGTCCCTAAGAAAAAATTAGCCCCAGGACAAAAAATGCTCAGGTAAAGGAGGACTTGGTCGATCTATACAAGGTTAGGTTGATTGGGTCAACCTACACCTGTATAGGTCAACTAGGTTGACCTATACCATGATTATCTTAAGAAGGGTCAACCTATACATGTATAAGTTGATTAGATCAACCTACACCTATATAGGTTGACTGTATTGACCTATACTAGGTTTATCCTCAAAAGGGTTAACCCCCAGTCTCAAACAAGACAAATAAAACTAGAAGAAAAGGAACTAAGTGAGAGAAATAGTTGATTGAGCACAAATACATCCATGGTCTATAAAATAACTAAAGGGTAGGAGCTAGTGTTAGAGAAAAAGGTTAATTTAATTTCATTAATTAGATTACCTTTTCTCCCTTCTTAAGATTTCACTTTATACAGTTTTTTATATTCTCTATTTGATAATGTTGGAATACTTTTAGAATAACTGAGAGGGTGGGGGTGAATCAGTTATGCAAGGTATAGATGTATAAATAAAAATTTTCACAGCTTAGTGAATACATAAAAACATTTATACTCATGCATGCATCCACAAGATTATGCAATCACTAAAAACTTGTAGGTTACTGTCAAATCAACTTGCAGAAATGTAAAGCATGAAACATAGAAGATTCATCAACACACTTGACACAATGATTTATGTAGAAACCCAATTTGAGAAATACCACCAGTAACATGCTACTCTTTTCACTCTTTTGAAGTGATGCCCTGTCAAAGGCCAACCCTGTTAAAGGTTAAAGGTTACAATACACACTGTTAAATGTAACCCTATTAAAGGATTTCAATCACCATGTTAGGAGTGAGCCTTGTTAGAGGACTTTAGACCATTCACTTGAAATGTCACCCAGTTAAAGGATTTACAAATGACTATTAGGTCAACCTTAATCCAAAGGATTTACCCTAGACTGATACAATTGTTAGAGAGTAACAATAAGGCTTTGATCTGATACAACTGACAACTTCTCTTGTAGATTACAGATCTCTATTCAGTCCTCAATTCTGCTTGGCCTTCATTCTTTGCAGCTCTGATAGCTTGTTCACCCTTCAAGCATTCATCTCCTTAAGCCTTCTTGCTTAACATGCCATTGCAGACTCTTCTCTTAGGTCACTTGATGAAGAAAAACCCTTGAATCCTTGTCTCCCTTAGATTCTCGCACATGACAACCTTGCATCATGACCAACCATTCCTATAAATAGGAAATTAAGATATTTTTCTGCTTATTCTCCATTGTCCAATTTAGGGTTCATATGGATTAGTTAGGATATAATGTATCTACCCCATATCTCATATCTCTTCTAGAAACTTCTCCTAGAATCCATTTTGAATTTGCCTAAAAATAGTTTACCTTGAAATTTGTGCCACTAGCTCATCAACCTTGTCTTCCACCTGGTTCATACAATCTAAGAAAACAAACTTGTCAGCTCAAATTCATCGAATCCATGATCTTTTAAATAATGTAGCAAATTGACATTATCAATGTTCTAATGCTCAGCACATACTACATTTCTCGGCATCCACTATGAAATTACTCGGCATAAACTAAAGTTTACGAGTGCTTGGCATCAACTAAACTTTACTCGACATCTAATGTTTTGCTCAACATACACTAGAATGAACTTTTACTCAGCTCCAACTAATTTTTTGCTCGGCTTGTACTGAGTTTTCTCAACACCTACTATCCACTCAGTCAAGCTTAGTAGACAAATTTTGTGTAACATGTTCTTATAATCTTTCTTAGTATAACCAACCTTTGTAACCTTAAGTAGATTATCAATACATCATGTCATCACTGTCTTAACTGATCCTTGTACTTCATTACACAATCATAACTCAACCTTTTCTTCAAGTGCTATTGTTACATCTTTTGATCAAATCCTCTTCATTAATCAAATAAGTGATAGTTCTTGAATCTTATAAGTAGTTGTCTTACCAACAAATAATAGGTTTGATATCAGTAACAAAACAATGATTGAAAAAAAATATTTGCTTCAACAATCTTCCTCTTTCAATCTAGTTTCAACAATCTCTCAAAAATGATCTTTTCAATCAGATCTCAATAAATAATTAATTAGTAATTATAAATAGCTTTTACCTTTAGGTTATCCATTGTAACTTTTAGGTTACCTTTTTCGGGTTTCAATCTCCTTTTATAAGGATTGATCTCTTTGTAATTCTACATGTTTTCTTTATCTGAGAATACAATTTGTATGTTTTCAGAGCAAACCCTTGCCTCCTCTTGTCTTTTTCTTCTCTGTGATAGATTTTCTACATGTAGGTATTTGATGGCTTTGTGGATTTGATTTGCGTATTTGCTCAAATCCTTCATGAAATTAGAACTAGATTTGCTATAGCTTGTTCAGTATTTGGAGAAAAGGGGAGAATGAGCATTTGATAGATTAGATCTAGACTTTTGTAGGTATTTCCTAAGAAAATGGGGGATCACTAATTTTTACAGCAGTTTGAGGTCAAATGGACTTCACAGATGGATCCAAAAGGCATCAAAACCCCTATTTACATATAAAGTTCATCCATTTTGGACAACATTGATCCAAGAAGATTTTTTTTTTACCTAGAAGGTTGTACGGCCTCCTACATGCTCTCCAAGATGACTTAAAAAAATAAAAAAATAAAAGGGTCACGAGCCATTTTCTAGCATGTAGCCCCTTTTTCTTGCACCAAGCAGTGCTTTTTGACATTATCGAATGACTGTCGGCCGCAAAAAACTCCAAACATCGTTGTTTTCTAGCCTGTCACCTTTTTTCAACTCCCACTACTATTTTTCGGTCATCATCCTCGATTCCCAAACATCACCATTGATTCTTGTCCTCTAACACACCACCATAGCCTCAACTCCGCTAGTGGTGCCACCACCTACATCTACTGCTTCGCCACCCTCCAACCCCTTTGCCTCCTCCGCCCACATGGCACAATAGGCACTTGCCATGTGGCACTGGTGCCACTTTAGCACCTTTCATGTGTCAGGTGCCACATCATTCTTTTTTGGGCCCACTACCATGTGGCAATCTTTTTTTGCTGCAACAGACCCTAGGCCATCAAATTTAAAGTAGTAAAATGCTGACTTTAGCACTACATCAACACTCCTGCATGCCCTTCAGGTTCTTTTTTGACCTACTATTGGTTTTTTGGCTATAACTTGAGCATACTAAGGTTTTTTTCTCGATCCAGAAGAAGTGCTAGAAAGCTGGTTCGAAGACAGAGATAGTGGTGTGGGAGTTTTCTATTTTTGATGTAGTTTGGTTTCCTTTTTGGGTACTCAAATTTGGATGTTTAGTTTTTCACTCCGGAGGGCATATCTTGAGCGTCTCATCTCTATTTTTCAAAAAAGTTATATTTTTGGAAATTTGGTTCAATACTCTTTTCAGAAATGCTAGTTTTTCTTCCAGATTCTACTCCATGCTCTTTCTATCATGTTTTTTGCTTTATTGCAATATGGTGGGTATCTTGGGTGTTTCAATTCTGAGGATTGTTTTCGTGATATGAAATCTCTTCTTTTGGGTTGTACTATCTATTGTAACAACTCTTTGCCCTTTCTGATCATTTTTTATATCATTTGTAAGCATGTTTATGCAAATACACTGTGATAAAGTGCCACTCCTTACATTTTCAGGATCTTTTTTTTCATTGTGACTTATTGTACTCTATTTTTGGGATCTTTTTTATTATTATGACTTATTGTACTCTATTTTTAGAATCTTATTTTTCATTGTGACTTATTGTACTCACACTACATTATAAAGTACCATAAGGGATAGTTGTTTTCCTTTTAGTGCCATCTTCCTTTGTCAAGTGAGTGTCTCTGTCACAACGTTAGTTGCATGATGTGTCAATGACACATGCCTTTATAGGTGTTTGTACCTCTTCCTCACTCTCAATGTTCTTGGTTCTTTTTGTTTTGCAAGAGATATTGGTCCACTTTCTCAGTTGCTTGTCACCTCACCTTTTTCTGCATTGGGGGGTTCTTTTGTTATTTCTCATGCTTACTTGGTTCGATGGAGTGAGCTATGTATTTAGTATTTGATCCAATGTACTAGGCAATTGCAGTGGTTGGATACCTATGCATTTCTGTCAGATGGATCATTTACCATATAGACACTCTTCTTTTTGTTCCTACTTTGGCTACAACCTTCCTTGGTTTGATTGATCAACTCTTCAGGCTTTGGTATTTTATGCCATCTGTATTTTTGAGTTTAGTTGTTTGCCTTTGTTTACCTTCTGATTTGATGCATATTACAGTCTTCTCTATCTAGTCAAGTTCTATTTCAGAGGAGGTTCTACAGATTAGCAGTATCTTTTTGACATAGTTTGTGACTTCTTCATGCTTCATTGATGATTCTTCATGATCGCTCTTTGTTCTTATTTTTTGGAACATTCCTTTAGTTGGAGGCTTCCGCAATCCTTCAATAGGTTTTCAACTATCTTTTTTTGGAGTAGAGTTTTTCTCACTAGGTTTCTCTATTTCTCCATTTCATAGAGATTTTTTTGTGATTGGGTACCTCATCTTGCCTTGTTATTGGGACCCAAGTTTGCTTTCAACCTTGCATTTTAGTTTCCTTGCTCTTTCTACATTGTTTGTAACTTCATTGTTGCTCATCTTAAGGGGGGGGGGTGTTAGAGAAAAAGGTTTTTTTAATTTCATTAATTAAATTACCTTGTCCCCTTTCTTAAGATTTTGCTCTATGCACTTTTTGCATTCTCTATTTAATAATTACTTAGTAATTATTAAATAGCTTTTACCTTTAGGTTACCCTTTTCGGGTTTTGATCTCCTTTTATAAGGATTGATCTCTTTGTAATTCTACATCTTTTCTTTATCTAAGAATACAATTTTCATGTTTTCAGAGCAAACCCTTACCTCCTCTTGTCTTTTTTTCTCTATGACAAGTTTTCTACATGCAGGTATTCAAGTGCTTCATGGATTTGATTTGTGTATTTGCTCAAATCCTTCAGCTAGAAGGTCTAAAATGATGGGTTCCTCGATTTTAAGATGACACATTTAGCCCCCACTTTAGAAAGAGTATGAGCTATCTCATACTCTTGATAAAGTAGACCAAAAATAAGAATTTATCTCATCAGGACTAAGGAGATAAATAAACTACCAATCCCTTGATAGATTTGAGTCTTCATCATATCCAAAATCATAACAATAGAAATGTCATTGAAAAGAGAAAAGAAAAAAGAGAAGAAGTTTAGTGAACTCACCCAATAAGGTTTGTATTCCTTATTGTGAACTACATGAAAAGGGTAGATTATTGTAAACTATGGTATTGAATGGTCTATAAAGTGTGTGTGTGTCATGCTAATCATTCCATAAAAAAGATTCATCCTCAAGGGAACTCCTTGTCCTAAAAGGGGAATCAAAATGACCTAGGCATAAGGATGTGTGTGTCCTTAAAGGATCAAAAACAATATCATGCTTCCCAAAATATCCATAGTCCAAAGAAGGAAAAATAAAGCAATACTTAGGCCTCCCAAACTATTAATAATCTAAAGAGAGATCAAAGCAAGGATTGGGCCTTTTAGACTATTAGTGATCCAATGAGGGATCCAAAAAGAACAATGAGGACCGAGGTCCTTGAATTATTGATAATTTGATAAATATCCAAAAAGTTGAAAAACCAACCATCAAAGTTTGTGTGTGTATGAGTGAGCAGAGTGTATTTTGCCATGTTAAATAAATTACAAATTCTTGAATAAGAGAAATAACTTTAAGAGAAGCATGAATCCACTAGAAACATTTTCACTATGAAATGCCCAAAGAGAACATTTCAAGGGAAATAAACACATGAGAAAAAGAGAGAGCATGAAAGGGATCCATTCATTGAGGGGTCAGTATGATCATATGATAATATTTAATATCATATAAAGAATAAAATGTCATCATTCCCCAGAGGAAGTATAACTACAACACAATGGAGGAAAAACATGTAAGAGATATGAAGAAAAGTTTTTTTGGGTCGTCAACATAGACACCAAAAAGATTCGGTGTTACCATGTTGCAAGTACCAAAACAGACTACATGGGGTACATAAATGAACAATAGTACATATACAACATGAAATATAACACGTAGAAGGAGAGAGATACAAATAGAATAATGTGTATAGAAAGTTCAATTACTTTATCACCTTGCACTAATGGAGCAACAAGGATCATCTAAATAAATCTAGACGAAGCATATAAAAAAGAACACAACACGAGGGAAACACAACATAAGTACACAAAGAATACCCTATAGAGAAGTCCACTTCAAGTGTGTCGCCTACCCCTCCAATCTCACTCTGTATTATTAGAGAAAGGTGGGCAACTTGCAAGAGGGACAACATCCAAAATGGTAGGATCAATAACTAGATCCAAGCAAGGACTTTGCTGGAAGTCACTATGCTTGATACTGGGAGTATGTATTAATTGTTTAGATAATATGTTAGGAAAATAATAATACATAAAAATATTTTTATATTCATCATCACTAACATGTGCATTATCATTAGAATTAATAACATCATCGTCAATAGTATCTTCCTCATAAATATTAATCACAAAAGAATCTAAGGCACAAGTAAAACCACAATGTTTATCCATTTACATGTTATTATTATGATTCACGTTGTCTAAAGGCTCAAGCATAGGTTGATGGAAGGAAGGAAAATGTTGAGGAGAGCATCAATTTGAGAAGCAAGAGTACACACCTTGGCCTTAGCTTGATGGTTACTATGGCATTGACAAGCATGTTGATTACAAAGAGTCTTATGAGATAAGATTGAAGGAAAGGATCAACTAACATAGGTTCCAAAGAGGGATCAACTATGGGTTGAGGAGTGTTATACAAAGAAACAATAGGTGGAATAGGTAAGATAGTTGTAGTAGGATCAACCTTAGGAATGCTATACTCATGAATCTTATCTACCTTGTACTACCGATAGGATTGATAAAGATGTTCGAGAGAAGTAGGTAGTTTTTGAGGGAGAAAAGGCCAATGTAAGTCTATTTTAGCACAATTGTGAGGATGCAAAGGTTTATAAAGATAATGATTAATGGTGAAAATTTCTTCATTCTATGGAAATTTAATGCATTTATGAATAGGAGAACATACAACTTGTATAGGAGAAAGTTGTGAGATACCAAGCTTAACTTGAAATTTATCGAAACTAGGAATGTCAAAAAAGGTAGTATCCACAACTTTACCATAAAGGATCATAGGAAGAGACATAGAACCTTGAGGGCAATAAAGGAAACCATTATAAGTTTGAATCTAAACGTTGTATGTGTCATAGGTGTCCTTATGCAATGATTTATTAAAAAGATGCTCTTTAGTGATAATATTCATAGAGGAAGAGGGATCAAATAAAACATCACAAGAAGGGATATGAGTAACCATAGAAGTATTATAGAGATTACCACCATGTGCTTTAATCTCTTAGAATGATCAAAGGTGATATAAAGTGAATGTGTAGGCTTGGGTGGAGGAAAAGTCAAAGGTTGAGGTTGATATTCAATATGATTAACCACATGATTAATTTCTTCCACCTTGTCATCATTAATGCTATTAGCAATAGGAGAAGAAGGTTAGTTAATGACATTTTCTAAATGTGAAGGTAAAGGATTGTTGTAAATTTGTAAGTTTTGATTAGGAGGTGAAACAATTTATTCATACTATTAACCTCAACACCAATAGATATATTATTACAATCAATAAGGTTTTGAATAACATTTTATTTTAAAGCATAACACTTGTGAGTATCATGGGTAGGCTAACAATGGTATTGATAAAAAAACATTTTGATCAAATGCCTTAAGCATTGGTTTATTAGTATCAACAGGAGAAGTAGGAGGAAGTTTAATAATGTTAGCATTATCAACTTTGACATCACCACATGAAAAGGTTTAGATATAACAGTGTATTTATGATTAGGATAATACATAGAGGAAAAAGGAGTTGTACCTTTAGATGTAGTAGCAACTTGATCATCTACTATGTTTGTTTTCTTGTTGATTTTGATGTAGTTGTTAGGCTTGGAAAACTTGTTTTAATGAATGATGCCTTCACTCTTCTCAATAGTAAAAGGAGCCATTGGAGCAGAGATCACAAGCTGGCTCACTTGTAATTGATAATGGTGATGCACTGCACATAGATGTGAGAAGGAAGTATACTCAATAAGCATAATCTTATCTCTAATGTCTGATTGAGGAGAGTGACACATTTTGATTGAAGAGTTCAACTCAAATGATTAGATAGTGAAGTGGTGCATGCTTGATTTGATTCGATTGTCTCACTTCATGGAGAGTGGACTAGATTTGATTAGATAATTGATAAAGATTGATTGAGATGACTAAATAGATGAATTAGTGAGCTAGATAGAATGATTACTTTACTAAGTAGATTGAATAGTCACAAAATGTGATTGATTAGTTAACATAATCAATTGGGTCTATCAAATTGAGACTTAATGTTAATTATAATCGGGAGAATAAATTGATTTAAATAGAATACAAAATTCTTTTAACTGTATGTGTTGAATATAAATTCATTTAGTATATTTATTTATGAGAAGAATAAACAAGAAAAATACCAAGGGAAAAGGCTTCATTAGCAATAGATCTAAGCAGACCTGGAATTTGATGGTTGTATTGGCCGTTTTTGCACTTTTGAACCCTATATGATAGGCTGAAAAATTGTAAGACCGTATGGATTGATAGGATAAATTTTTAGAGAACTGTCATTATGACAAGTAAAATTATTAATAAGCTGTCAATATTTATCATAGAAAACTTAATATTTTATTTTATAATATACATAAATGTGATTTGTAATGTGTAATATATATGTGTGATAAATATATATTATTTTATATTATACACGTTTCTATTTTTTGTTTGTTTTGTTTAATTATGTTTCTATTTTGATGATTGAATATTTATATTAATTTAGAATCTTGTTAAAAAAGAATATAATGAATTTTAAAAATATATACCATTTTACAATATTAGGTATGTATTTTTATATTATTTATTATATGATTATATTAATTTAAAAATCTCTTAAAGTAACATACATGAACGTAGAAACTTGCTTCTTTTATTTGAGATTTTTGTATATATTACTAATTCATAATTATAAGCTATTCATTAAGACTTTTGCATATACTCCTTTTTAATATTTATTATTTTCTAATTTATAAAATATTTAAATTTAAAGTATTGCTTACTTTTCTTAAAATAAAAAAAATGACAATCGATTTTAAAAAAAAAAAACCATAAAATGAAAGGTATGGAAATTTTTGGTGGTGATTAAAAAACCATATGATAGGCTAGGGCAGCCATCAAATTCCAGGCCTGGGTCCAAGTACATATTTCTATAGTACATTTCCATAGGCAATTGATCACCCAACCAGATAGAGGGATGCAAGACCTATTTGATGAAACTCAGTTGTTGCCTATGCTACAGATGTAGGAATAGAGAAGCCTTAAAGCCAATTAGAGAGGAAATTTATTTGATTGTGGTGACTATGGTCCACATTCTCAACCAATTTGTTAGTGTTTGTGTTCCAAGTTCCTTCGTATTGGCTCTTGAAAATTATGGAATGGGTGTGTTGAATAGATGGGCCAGGGGAATGTGTTTGTGCCGCAATTTAGTGTTGCGAGGAAGTCATCCCAAAAAGATTGGTGCCATACATTGTGCTGCTCAAATGCGACAAGGGTTACAATGTTCTAAGCGCATAATTGATAATGTTTTTGCACAAATTTATTTATGGGTAGAAGGGGTGCGCATGCTATTTCTAAGAGATTTTCTTTCAAGCCTGGATAAGCATTGGGTGATTGCGTGAGAGGAAGACATACTTCCATTCTCACATCTGTTTTCTAAAAAAAAAGCTTATTATTTTCCAATTAATAATATTCATATTTAAGAATTTTGTTTCAAGACAAAACTAATGACGACTCTCCATGAATGTCATTTTTGATGGAAGTTGTACCCAAACTGTTGTCCCTCATTTTTTTTCTAGGTTTACGCAAAATGTTTGATCTTTGTAAATTTTCTTAATGCAGTATTGTGCTTGGACTAAATTGAAATTCGTGGTAAAAATTCTATTACTCAATGAAAAAATAGAAATTATTGATTGAAAATCAATTAAAAATAAATAACTTTTGAACTCTAGTGTTATAATAACTTTTGTTTTAACAATTAAATATAGACCACCAAAATAATATAAATAATAATAACAATAATAAATCTAAACTTCAACCTATTATCTTAAAAAAAAAAAAAACCTTACAAATTCTAACAATTTAAGACTAGAAATGATTCTTTACCATTTCTTATTAGTATTTTTTTTCAATATCTAATTTTTAATAATTATACATATATAAACCTTATGAGCCCTCTCCTTCGCTTTGAACTTCCTCCAGCGAATTTGATGCCCATCGCAGGAACCACTTTCTATTAAATTTAAGAAACACTATTAAAAATATAAATCCTAGTCAGCATTAACTAAAACTGAGAGAAAGAAGCCACGAAATGGTTGGAATCGCTCTGCCGTTTCCAAGTTTGGCTAGTTTTATTCCATATTAACTATTAATCAATTATTATAAATGAATTTAGATATGATAGAAACAAGAAAACATAATCAAAGGGACCATTGTCTACGCCCTCTGAAATTCCCCATTTATTGTAATGTTAAATTCATTTTATTATAATTTTAAATTGTTTAATTTTAAATATTGAATTAATTAATAATTAATTAAATGAACAATTTTAGGTACTTTATAGACGTTGCCATTTAGTGGGAGTGGAAGACTAGTGAAAAATAACAAAAAAACAATTAAAATATCTCGGTACATTACAAATTTTAACAAGATTTTAAATCTATTTTCTATATATATTTTTTGATGGAGGTCATTCACAAACAAGTTTTAGTCCACACTCAAGCATGCCCAAAACCTCTTCGACTAGGAGCCAAGGAGTAGAGAGCTATTTTCTATATTTTAGAATAATAATAAGATTCTAAAAAATTTGGTAATCTTTTCCTCTGCTAGTTCATTGGATTGTATCAGTATTACCTTATCAGCAGCACAACCTCCGACTTCGTTCTTGCTTAATCTCACAATGTAAGCCTGCCTGAAATTAAAATTGAAAACGAATGCAATGGAATGGAGAACTAACAATGTATGTACGGATTTCTTGCAGGGGAAGGTGCTTCGCTGAAGGGAGTGAAAATGGGAGCCTGACGAGGGCATTTGACGTGGAGGAGTTCAGAGAAAATGCTCACAGAATGGTAGACTTTATTGCTGACTACTACAGAGATATCCACAAGTTCCCCGTGCGAAGCCAAGTCCAGGTAACTTCAAATTTTCATTTTAGTTTCGATATTAGTCTAGACCAACGAGCTCAATTCTCATGAAAACAAGCATAAGTTGCATGTAATTTTTGATATAACATCAATCTATCCTGATGAAAGACCACTTGAGTTTTACTAAACGTGGTAATCCTTTCACATGGCTTGTAGCCAGAAAAAATGTTATCAGTAATATTAATTTAATGGCTTAAATTATCTCAATTATTCTCTTCTTTTATTTGGAGAATGTGGGATTTTCAGCTTGGGCGGACCAGTTCAAAATTCTTTCCCAACATGAACATGTGTAACGGTCCAACCTGTGTGGACAGCAGTCCAACAGAGGCATAGACTTTGCAAGTAGACCATATATGGACCAGATAGTCACACAGGAATGCCACTAGCATAATGCTAAGGTTCAACTATACTAGATCAGTAAGGGTAGTGGTGGTTTGAATCCTGGTAGCAACATCAACAATGCCACAACTAAACTATGGCACTATTAGATGAACTCCATCATTGTCATTGCTACCTCACTACTGGTACCAATCTTAATTATGAATAAATTCTGCTGTTGTGTGTTTCATGAGGAGGTTTTTCTTGCGTGTATGGCATTATTTTTTCAATATTATTCTCATTACAAAATGACTGAACTTGAATGAATTGGAATTAAGGTAGACCTGAAAGTAAAGCTAAAAGATGAAAAGTCTCAACCAATTTGCAATTTTTATCCTTAATGCAACATTCTTTCCTATCCACAAATCAGTCAAGCCTCGGACTATCAATAGTGGTGTAGAGAAGTGTTGCTGGACTCTTTAAACTTGTAAAGACTGCTGTGGCAAAGTGAAACTAACAGAATATCAGATCTGATTTTATTATACAACAGGCCACTGCAGCATACCACACCTAATTGCTCTGTAAAATTGTTGTTTCCTTGAAAGACATTTCATCAAACAGTCTCCTTGCATGCAGAGTTTCAGATCTGCAGTTATAACATTGTTCATTTGGGATGTTTGAGATACTGTTTGTTAATCATAGGAGCATAAATCATTTGGGGAATAAATTGGCAAACAAGAGGAGTCAGATTTTAAAAATAAATCAGATTCAGAGTTTAGGGTTTAGGGATTTAGGGCATAGAAAATAAACAGAAAAACTGGGTAATTTTTGGCGTGGTTTAGGATTTTTCCTGGCAAAAAGCTTGCGTGGACTAATTGTGTTTTTTTGCAAGGAGTAATGGCAATTTTGCCAATTAGTTGCCAAAAAATCCACAAAAAGTTGTTTGCCAAAGTCAACCAAAAACCCCTGACATTTGGGGGAATAAATCGACAGAATGTTCGATCAAGGATTAATTTTGATCCATTCCAGATTTCTGCTTCTATGGTTTATTCAACCTGATACATCAATAAAGAAGGTCAACAACAAACTGATGATAGAGAGTGGGCTCGTTACTTAGCTACATTTATTCATTCACGATGTACTGCTGGTTGGTAATAGAATGAGGAAATTCAAATACAGTTCTGCTAAAGTAGAGAGTGGGTTCATTGATATCTCTGTATGAAAATATAGATACTGATCAAACATCATCGCATTTCAGTTCATCTTGACTGTAAGAACAATTTCTAGACAACTGATTGTTTCCAGGAACATGTGATTACCTCCTGTGGATGGCAGTCTTCAATCAACAAAGAAGTCCACCACATCGTAAACCAGACTTTACTAATACGACTAGTAAGAAGCCCTACTTATTTTTTAATCAACTCCCGGACATGTTCCATGTATCACTTAGATCAATCACCATTTGACTTTAATAATTTGTTCAGAATAAAGTAACTTTTTTTCACAGATCCAGTGCAAATATAAAATGCTTTCATTGTTCTTTATTCTAGAAATAAACCTGAAAAGTTTACAAATTCGTCTCTGATGTGGAGATTTCAAAAATTTGAAATACTCTGTAAAAATGCAACCTGGGATACCTAGCTGACACCTTCAATTGGAACTAGGTTTCTGTCCAATTCATAAGAAATCCTAAAGGTTTCCTTCCTCAGATTTCTGACACTGAAACAAGAAGCTCTGAGATCTCCTCCAAATGAAATTAATAAAGCAAGCATAATCTCAATGAAACTCTCATTGTCCTTTTATAACCCACTGCAGAGACTTTTGACTCTCCCTCTACTATGCCTCTTCACTTTCCTTTCTTTCTTCTTTTTATTTCTCATTTTTAATATGATTTGAAGTTAGGAAAATAAAAGTAAAGTGACTTCATTATATCTTCACTCAACTCACCACTAAAGTCACTTTAAACTTATTAAATAATATTAGCCTTATGATTTATTTTGAGGGATGATATTAAATAATTAAGTTAAAAACTTTCATGACCTTATCATATATTCATATTTCAAGGTCACATTCGAAAGGGACTATCTAGGCCCAAGAGTGGAACTTTGGCTCTCTTGGCCCTGGTGATAGGTAACATAGACATCCATCTAGGGTGCATACCTAGTTGACAGTCATCATAGTCCCTCTTCTGCCTACACCTTCTTCCTTCTATAATGATGGAAGTTCACAAACAGATTATCGATACATGCATCTATTTCTAGTCGTAAATAAACACAATAAAAATAATTGATTGACAATAATACCCAGGTGTTGATAATACCACAAGACCGATATTCAGATTGTTACAAGGTTACAACAGGTTTGAGCCAGATTCCTGAGAATCTGATCTGATTATAACTCTGCTATTTACCATGACTATTGTCTTCTGTTTCCTGTGGTTACATGATATTGCTCAAGATATATTCGTAATGCTTGCTGATGATCTGATTATAATTCTGCTATTTACCATGATCCTTGGGTCTGCTTTATTGTCTTCTGTTTCCTGTTGTTACATGATATTGCTGAAGGTATATTCATAATGCTTGCTGATAACTTGCTGATTTGATTTCTGTATTATAATAAATGCTGATTGTATTCCTTTTTCTTCCTTATGTTTGATGCTTATAACAATCTGATTTTCTCTTTTATAAGTGCTGTTATCCTTTTCCCTTCTTCCTCTATGGTGTTTGTTTGGACTATATATCTTTCAATCTCTTAGGGTCATTCCCTTTGAAGAGATAAGGGACACGTCATTTTGTAAATTGTTGCTTGAGCCATTATAGTAATTACATTCCTCAGCCACAGATTACACCTCTATATTAGCAAGTGTTTAAGTGCACCTTTCCTTATTGAAATGCACCTTTCCTTAAAGATTTGCTGGTTTAGTTTGTTCTTGTTGCAAAGCAATCTTAGTCACACTGTACGACATTGCTGTTTTCTGCATCCACTCTCACAGAGGTCAGCACTCTTCTGGATTTCCTTGTGGTCTTCAAAACTCTAAAATGACTTGTTACTGTTTTTTCATTGTTTAGGACATCAGAGACCTGCATATTGACTTCCAATTTCACCACTAATTTGCCCATGTTTTAAATCTGATGCTTTGTTGTTGTCTAGTTCAATATGATATCTCAATGGTTCCAAGCATACCCTTTGTTGTCGGGAAAATGGGTGGTTAGATAGTTGGTCTACCCAAGGGAGTTACACGGGTGCGACTGTTCGCCTCGCACCCCCTCAGACACTATATGTACGCATTATGCCTTTTGATTGGGACATGGTTGTACTGAATACATCTATGTATGGTAACCAAGCAGTGAATATAACACTATTGTGTTCTTTTTACATTCTGTGTTAAATACTTTATTTCTTGTATGCAATTAATCTCTGTTACCCCACAAGGGTAACCATTTGGCGTTGTTGCCGAGAATTTTGCAAGTCATCAGGAGACGACCTTTTCTTTTGAGGGGGATGATGTTGTTAGGAAATTGGGTAGTTAGTCAGTTGGTCTACCCAAGGGAGTTACATGGGTGTGATGGTTTGCCTGCACCCCCTCAGACACTATATGTATGCATTATTCCTTTTGATCAAGACATGGTTGTACATAATACATTTGTGTATGGTAACAAAGCAATGAATATAAATACTATTGTTTTTTCTTTACATTTTGTGTTAAATACTTTATTTCCTGTATGCAATTAATCTCTGTTATCCCACGAGGGTAAACACCCTCATTGTATGCATCTGATGTTTTTAATGGAGACATGACAGTCCTCCCTTCTTGAGATTGCTTGTCCTCAAGCAATAGTCGAATCATCATGTGGTCTAATTTATAATTGTTGTGCGACTTGATATTACTTTAGTTGCAATTTGAACACAATCTAGAATCGGCATGGTTTGTATGTTTCTCTAACCCTTGTTTCACATCACTTGGTAAAGGTTTAGGTTGCCCCAATGCTTGCCTACTTTTGTAGATATTGCTTAATATTAGGGCAACGATTTATATATTAAGATGAGGATTAGGAGCATGACACACATCTATGACCTTCATTGGTGAGGTTTTTTCTTAATGCCATCTTCCTTCCCTAGATGCAAACATTATGGTGATGCATAGAAGATGATACCATCAGTCCTATTAAGAATGCTTCCTTCTTTAGTTGGTGATTGCTCATTACTCTACCACAGAATCTCTTCACAGATTGATATGGGTCATAAACTTGTTTGAGAACTCAGTAATCCCTTGTCGTAGGCGTGCTTCAGTTTTTTCGTTCTTTTGATGACTGACCCATCATACATGAAATAGACATTCAGCTAAGAGTGCGAAATGGTAATGCCAACTCTAAGATGGAGGCCATATGCTGTTCTGAATTTGTTCACTGATTCCCATGGTTTTTATGGTGGTTGTACATTATTGTTAATAGTTAGGAGTTTAACTGCATAAAAGCATAGACAGATTACTTTGTTAAATCAATCTTTGTATTCTGAACACACGATCTTGTGGTGTTTCACTATGTATGAGCAGCAGCTTGTGAGCTGATAAGTACTGTTTATGGTTGACAAAGTTATGCTTTGGGAAATCAGATCCCTTTGTCGAACAAAAGGTCAAACCTTTAGTACTGAGAGCTATTGGATGTACATCTTAAAGCTGAATTATTCATTCAATATGATATTATTCGAATAAGTCTTAGACTATGATATCTTGTTATTTCTGGGAATCTCTTGTTCCCTTTTCAAGTCCTTGGCATATATAAGTGGCTAGTTCATTGAGGTTTGTGCGCATTGACCTTTTATCTCAATTAATAGTTCTGTCCATTTTGGTTTTGAGGATGGGATTTGCGGAGGTTTTTTAATGATGCAGTGCAAGGTAGGAGAATCCCCAAAGAAGATGTCCTAGTCCCCAACAAATAATCACACAGTAGAAGAATAACAATAATGCAAAGATTTAGATCGAAATAATGCCAACTCTCATAATAGAATCATAAAATTTACATTCAATATGCGCAGATGTAAGGCTTTCCGGGTTACGGCCAAATACATAAGCAATTACAATAGTAATTTTGCAAGGTCTCACAAGATCCAAATCCTAGCTAGCCTAGATCCACAACCTAGTAGAGAACTCCAAGAAGAATCTCAACTCGTGCTCGCAAGCCACCAAGCAACCTTCTTGTTTCCCAAGTCCACACTTAGCTACTAGCTCTGCTACACTTCTCTCCTCACAGCTACTCCTCTTCTCCATGATGAATGATGATAATGACTCTAGACACCACAAGACCCTCTACTTATACTAAACCAAGCCACAAGTTGGCCTAGGATAGTAGACATTAAATAAATAACACATTAAATAAAACCTCAAGCCACAAACATTAAATACATGACATAAATTAAATACTTAGCACAGACCCCAAGTTTACAATGCATAACTAACTCATAAGACTACATAAGAATACATGCACTTACACATAGGTCTATGTGCCATCCAACAATCCAAATCGAAGAGCATGCACACCAACTCTCATGGATCAAAGCTCACAAATACAATCTCTAAAGTCTGCCAGTAAATTAGGAACAGGTGACCAACAGTCACCAAAACGACTCTAACTCCAAGATGATAACTCCAAATTCTATGCGCACTTAGGACAAGGTTGCCCAATATGCCTCAAACACATCCCCAATCATGCAAACCATAAGGTCCACAAAAATCCAAGCTCGATGCTCCTGCATCAGACTCCTCGAGTAGATAGAAAAGCATGTCCCATACTTTGATGCCCAAAGAAATCTCCACAACCAACTTCATCTTCACCAAAAGGCTTCGAATCCATCAAGGATAAGAGAACAAATCTAAAACTCAACCATCTATGCTTCATCTATACAAACATTAGAATCATATGAATCTCAGCAACCCAATAAACATGCTCACTCCCAAGAGCAAACTGAATATAATGCTTTGCTAATAATCCCTATAACTTGGGCAAATCAAGAACACAGATCCACAGTATCATATAGATCCCCAACCACATCAGCAACATCCAACTCCACATAAGTAGCAACATCCATATCAACCATATCAGCAGTAACTAGTATTTCCTCAATCATCTCAGCAGCCAGATATGAATGCAGATCCATATCAGCAACCATATCCAAATCCTCATCCATATGTAAATTGCCATAATCAACAATCTCATCATCCACAATAAGATGCTCTACAATTTCCATGTCAGATCCAACCAACTGATCATGAAAACCAATCTCCATCCCAACATCAACAAGATTAGGAACCTCTTTAGCAACAAGTACAAGTTGGTCTACAGATTTCGCATCAGACTCCTCAAACTGATCAACAAAACCAACTTCCATCTCAACCTTGCCATGCCCTCTTCTCTGTCGAACAAGTCTTCTAACCGGCCAGACAACTCGCTTCTAGATCGGTAGACTCCAACTCCAGTAGCATAAAACTTCCTTCTTCTGTTCCTCAACTCATTTAGACCAAGCAACGTCCACCCGAGCAATCGTCTCCATTATATTATAAAGATCTGCAATCATTCCAGGGTCCAATCTTCTTGGAAGCATCTTCCAAGATTTTCGCAAACCCTCTGCGACAAATCATCCAGATCCAACCTTCGCTTTGATACCACTTGGTGCAGTGCAAGGTAGGAGAATCCCTAGAGGAGATGTCGTAGCCCTCAACAAATAATGACACAGCAGAAGAATAACAATAACACAAAGTTTTAGATCCAAATAATGCCAACTCTCATAATAAAATCATAAAATTTACATCCAATATGCCCAGTTGTAAGACTTATTGGGTTATGACCAAATACATAAGCAATTACAATAGTAATTCTGCAAGATCCAAATCCTAGCTAGCCCAGATCCGCAACGTGGTAGAGAACTCCAAGAAGAATCTCAACTCGTGCTCGCAAGCCACTAAGCAACCTTCTTGTTTCCTAAACCCACACTTAGCTACTAGCTTTGCTACACTTTGCTTCTCTCAGCTACTCCTCTTCTCCATGATGAATGATGATAATGACTCTAGACTCCACAAGACCCTCTACTTATACTAAACCAAGCCACAAGTCGGCCTAGCATAATAGACATTAAATAAATACCCACATTAAATACACCCTCAAGCCACAAGTTGGCTTGGTTACATACATTAAATACATAACATAAATTAAATACTTAGGACAGGCCCCAAGTTTACAATAACTAACTAACTCATACGACTACATAAGAATATGCACACTTAGACATAAGTCCATGTGCCATCCAACGATCCAAATCCAAGAGCGCACACGCCAACTCCCACTGATCAAAGCTCATGAATACAATCTCCAAAGTCTGCTAGTAAATTAGGAACATGCAACCAACAGTCACCAAAACGACTCTAACTCCAAGATGATAACTCCAAATTCTATGCGCACTTAGGACAAGGTTGCCTAGTATGCCTCGAACACATCTCCAATCGTGTAAACCATAAGGTCCACAAAAATCCAAGCTTGATGCTCCTGCATCATGTTACCATGAACTTATAGTATGAGTTCATATAATTCAAATGGTTTATACACTATATGGTGTTCTAGCAATGGATACCTATGTACTGGTCATATTTTGTAGCTTCCCAGAGCAATTTTTTTTGGTTTGTGAGCTTTAACTTTCCTATACCATTAAAGAGTTGTCAGGTCAGATTGTTCATAATGACAGTTTGGCATCACGCATGATTCTAAAAATATATGACAGATTACTATTGAACTTAGATCATAACAATGAAACATATGACGGACCTATGCACTTGTGCCTGATGTTACTTTATGTTTGCAGAAAGAGAATCTTGATATTCTAAGCCATGCACCCTTTTTATTTTGAGTGCGAGATTGTGGTTAGTTGAAACATTACAAGTACTCTTAAAATGCTTGTGGAATAAACATGTTGAAACATATCAAACATGATGTGAGGCACATTTGAGATGTAAGGCGGGCAGCATCATAAATTAATGAATTAATCATGTTGAAAACATGAGGCAAACGCATAAATACACATGGAATATAAAGCACACATCTAGACTATTGAAGATTGTAATTGTGATAGAGATCTTTACCTCTGATTTTGCTATTGAGAAAATACTTCTATATTGTGTCAAGTTGTCAACAGCTGAAGAAAATATTTATGATAATATTATATGAAGAGACGTGTCATGTGAGGAGTCACGTGTTTTGAAATATGAAGACTTATTTTTGGAAATTGACGAGACCTTCAGTTGTGATATGAAGACTCTCTTAAGTAGTCGGTGTCAATATGTCATCTCTATATTGATTAGATAGCTGTTTGATATTCAAATTCACCATACAATCATTTTTTTCTTCGGTTATTGACCATTCGTTGTTGCTTATTCTAATATTATTTGGCATTCTTAATAGACGAATCATGAACGAACACTCCATCAAAAGGATTTTAATTATCATTTAGTTTGATGATTGTTTAAAGAATATAACTATCTTCATTGGTGGCTAAAGGGGTTTATGTGAGCAGATCATTGTCTTTGCTACATGATTTATGTCTACTCTGGATTATATTAATTAACAATGTCACACAACATAAGGTAATCATACTTTTGGATGTCCTTTCATAAGGAGATATTTAACTGCTTTATGATGGATGCCATTTCTTTATTATTATTTTATCTTTTAATTATATCTTTAATATTTATCTTTTTTGATTATAATTTATTTATATCCTATTATTAGGAAGAGGGATATTATGGTCCTACCATCCTCAAAATTGCTTGTCCTCAAGCAATTCAATATTTCCTCATTATTTTGATATTGACATTTTGTTAACTTAAGACAAGTTTTGTTATTTTCTAGAGAGACGATCTTAGATCATCTTATAATGGCACCAATCAAATTTGGCCAAAATCCTATTTGTATGATAGTATGTCTTGGATTTATCTCTCTTGGATTATTTTTTTATTTTAGATCAAATCAAATAGAGCATACACTTGAAAACATATGCATGAGTATGTGAAGACACAAGGTATACACAAAGAATACACACTAATGCATGAAGACACAAAGCATGCACAAAGTATACACATTAATGCATGAAAACATGAAGCATACACAGAGTTTACACATAAGTGTATGAAGACACAAGCATACATAAAATATAGGCAACATATGCCCATTATTATGCCACCAAATTGATTCAACTTAGAAACTCGATGAATAATTTCATAATACATACAGGATAGTTAAACATATTTATGCCTTGATTCCTTACATCTTTCCTAACTGAACCCTATAGAGAGTGTGGATTTACTTTTTGTAGGGCGCTTGACACAAATAGGCTTCCTTAAGGCATTGGGACTGCATGTTTGTACCTGTCTTGGGGTTTCCCTCAAGGCATTGGAATTACATATCCTTACCAATCTTGGAATTCTCTTATCTTGTGAGGATTTACTCTACCTTTCCCTACACAATACCAACTATCAACTCCCGGGGCTACAACAAGAGATTAAGGGATAGGTTATATCAATATTGCTTGTATGGCAACATTATAAATATATATTCATATGACATATAACTATATATTATAATTCTAGTCTTATTGATATTATTTGTAAGTAGGATTCATTTTCGTTAGCATAATTTTGTACCCCACAAGATGGCAGGATCATGCTCTGATACCAATTGTAATGTCTTCTAGCAAGCTTAGGCCAGTTAGACATAGATTCATTCAAATTTTAATAGGATTCATTTTAATTTACACGAGTAAGAAAGCAATACATTCGATCATTAACAAAATATAGAGATCTAATTCTCCATGATTACTAAGTTTATGCTTACCTTATTATTATTTTTGAGTTTAGGAAGGATGCTTTGGATGTAATCAGGTTGCTTTGGCACCAACCCTCAATAGGCTTTCCCTCAAAGTTTACAGATCCAAGCCCTTAATCCTTTCTTGGTACGATGCCCTCAAGGTGTTCAGGGTTGCTGATCCCCACCCTATTTTGGGAATAGCCTATTGATTGAAATTTACCGTAGCCTCTCCCTAATTTCATCCTTAACTTCCCTCCTCAAATACAAAAATAATAATAAGTCATAGCATTCATATGCTAGTGTATACTTTACTTTGTATCTTAATTAAATGATAACTTTCAATATCTGTTACTTATTATTGAATTAATAATAATTTTCAGTATATATATTACTTAGTATTACTAATTAAATGATTCCCAGTTTTGGTACATACCCAGGACAGGGGTGCAGCAAGGTACCTGTGATCTATAATGATATCAATTAATATTTGGTGATAGTATGTATATACAGAATGCGGATTGACTTTAATGTATTACGATGTTCTGTAATTCCAGCTCAGAGCTTATTATTGTTCTGAAACTTCAATGTTTCCGTACACTTTCTTCCATGAGTCGAACTACATCTTATACATGTCATAATGGTAAGGGTTGCATTCCCAAAACATGTCTCATAACCGTACCTCCTTATATTTAATATTGTAGGATTCTAATGACTTCTCCTTAACATTTGATTAGTCTCTTAAGTAGTCAGTGCCAATATGTCATCTCTGTATTGATTAAATGGCTATTTGATATTCAAATTCACCATAAAATCATTTTTTGGATTATTGACCATTCATTTTTGCTTATTCTAATATTAATTGCTATTCTTAAGAGACAAATCACAAATCAGCACTTCATCGAAAGGATTTTAATTATCATTTAGTCTGATCTTTGTATAAAAAATATAGCTATCTTCTGTAGGTAGCATTTGCCGTTGCACCAAAAGCTTGAACTGTTAATGCCCGATACAAATGCCGAGACTTACCCGGATCCACAACACAAATCTCTAACAAATTGCTGAGCACCACGTCAACACTCTCAACAATCTCCTACTCAGCACCAACTGAGCCTTCAACTCAAACTGAAGGGAGACTTGAACCTATGACCCAAGGTCTTTGATACCAATTGTAGGTAGCATTTGCCGTTGCACCAAAATCTCGAACTGTTAATGCCCGATACAAATGCTGAGACTTACCCAGGTCTACGACACAAATCTCCAAGGAGGTGCTGACCACCAAGTCAACACTCTCAACATCTTCATTGTTGCTTAAGGGGATTGTTGTGAGTAGATCCCTGTCTTTTCTGCATGATTTATGTCTTCTCTGGATTATATTAATTAACAACGTCACATAGCATAAGGTAATCATACTTTTGAATATCCTTTCATAAGGAGATATTCGACTACTTTATGAAGTTGTTTCTTTAATATTATTTTATCTTTTAATTTTATCTCTGATATTTATATTTTTAACTATTATTTCTTTATATCCTATTAGGAGTAGGGATAGTGCAAATACACATGACGTAGGGCATGAAACAATTACATAAGACATGAAGTAATACACATAAGGCATGAATCATACACATGAATGCACACGAGTCATGGAACAAGAATACACTTTTTGCATTAAGCATTTAATTTAATTAATCATGAAGCATACGCTTGGCACATGCCAACATGAAGTATGCACACAAATTTAAGCTGTGAAGCATATATGTGAATACACATATCTTACAAAGCATCTAGTATACACACACATGCACATGAATACATGTAGTGCATAAACAGGCTCTGGGCATTTAATGTCTTAGGCTCCTCATAGACTGCTTTTTAAGGTTATTTGATGTTTGTAGGACATTCTGTTTTTGTAGCTGAAAGTTGCAAACAGGCTCTGGACGGACATGTCAGAGAATTGGATATTAATTGGTAGATTTTGCTTTCTTCTATTTGTGAAAGGTTTTGCGATGTTCTGATCTGAGAAATTTATTAATGATTCTTAATTTATTTGTTGTTCAATATATTTGATGTATTAAACCATGGTCTTAGAAAATAAATAATGACATGAGAAAGCAAGTGTTTTGCAATTCTAAGAGGGGTAATCTGTCGTTCTTACAGCCTGGATATTTGCAAACACTCATACCTGATAATGCTCCAGAATACCCTGAAACATTGGAGGATGTTCTAACTGGTGATGTGGCTAATTTTATTAACGTTTTACATTATTGGCATTTGTTAGTTTATTTGTCATTCTTCTATTTCTTAATGAGTGCTTTGTTTTGAGACAGTACTGTTAATATTTTCTTGAATATTTTGTAACTCAATACATACAGAATTTCTTCGTCTGATCTTTTCATGTGAGTGTTGCAGATGTTCAGAATAAGATCATACCTGGGATTACCCATTGGCAGAGCCCCAATTTTTTTTCCTTTTATCCTTCAAATAGCAGCATTGCTGGGCTTCTAGGGGAAATGTTAAGTGGTGGTTTTAATATTGTTGGTTTTAGCTGGATAACATCTCCTGCTGCAACTGAGCTTGAAGCTATAGTCCTCAACTGGCTTGGAAAAATGTTAAAGCTCCCTGAGCCTTTCCTTTTACCTGGTACATAATGATGAATTTCATTTTCTTTTAGGTTTCAATATTAATTCATGTTGTTTATGTCAATAGACGGTTCAATGATAGCAAAAGAGTTTCTCACCTGTTCATTTCTTCTCATTTTTCCGCATAGTTAATGATATAAAATTGTATCCATAAAATAGCAATCTGTAACTTCAAAATTTTGGATAAGGTGGTGCTGCAAAGAATGTTATTCTATTAACTAGAATTGAACACACATTTCAACAGAAAGGAGATTGTGGAAGGGAAATTTTCAGCCAGATCTTCAATTGATTAAAATGAAGTCACGCTAACCAGGAAAAAACTTTTTTGCAAAATAGATATTACACCAAATAAATAGAAAGCAATAGAAATATTGTTTAATGGGTTTGGTGATTTCCCTTCCTGCCATTGTATTGGCCAGCCGAGCAATTGCTATCTCTTTTTTATGAATTAGAATATAATGTCCCCAACTGGGACTTTACTACATTTACCCTAGACTTCCCAACTAGGGTTTGGATTGCTTTTGGAAATGGCAATTTACTGTCTTTGTAATGTTCCCTACTAGGAGGCTGCCAATTCGCAATTATTAATATACACCAGTATTGATTTAAATCAAATTAAATTAGGAAACAATTAAAGATTCATAATACATTTGACAGTTTACATAAGCCCCAATTCCTTACATCTCTCCTATGGGAGGATCTGGAATTACTTGTTACAGGGGGCTTGGAAACCATGTTACAAGTAGATTCCCTCAAGGCTTTAGGACCCTGTTCATATCCTATCTTGGGATTCACCTACCTTGTGAGGAATTGTTCTCTACCCAACAAAACTAACCTATCCTCTTAGGGGGCAATAGAAAGTGATTAAGGATTAGGCTATGAGCATTCTAATATCTCATGTATAATGAGAATGTGTGTGTGTGTATAAATAAACTGATATAATTCTGATTGCACTATTATTAATAGATGTAAATGCCACAGCTCACTAGACCATATATTTTCACCAATTATAAATCATAGTTCTGATCCTTCGTAATGTAATAAATAAACAATCATTTTTAGGGTTTTTCCTCGCTACATCTCTAACTCTAATGGAGGATGGTGAAATTACTATGCTAGGACACTTGGAAACATCTAGAAGCAGGCCTCCCCAAGGTTTCAGGAACACATGTTCATACCAATCTTGGGGCTTCTTCCTCAAGGCTTCATAAATATATGTCCTTACCCCATCTTGAGACTTACCCGTCTTGTAAGGAACTATTCCACCTCTCCCTACACAAGTCTCCCATCCTTATGAAGGCATTAGCAGATTATTAAGGACTGGGCCATTAATTATAGTCTATCATGTTTTACAAATGTATATGCATAGCAATGAAATTAAGCATGGTTGTCATATAATCCAAATTCCAGAATCCAAATTCCAGTATCATGCATACATTTCGATACCACATTATATGTATTTGAATCTGTTGTTTATTTCATTGGAAATCCCACCCTTATTCTGACCTGAATTTTTCACTTCTGGTTATTTGACAAATTTTCGGACAAGTGGCATACAATCTGATTTTCTGATTTCTAATGCAATTTTCAGAGTTGTAGTGTATGTATTCAGTGCATAGTTGACATCATAGTTCAAAATAGTGCCAATAAGTGGCCAATAAATCAACTTCTTGCGAGAAGTTTGGAGTGGTGAGAAAATACAAGTTTTTCGCGCCAAAATCTCAGCTGAGAAGTTTGAAACTTCTCGCCGAGAAGTGGGATACCTCTCTTGAGAAGTTGAAAAAATCTCATGAGCAGCCCAACGAGATACCATTTAGTGGCCTTGTAGATTTATTGCAAGTGGATTTGAAGTGGATTCAAAGAGATTTTTGAAGAAAATATTGATTCAAAAGAAGGTGGTTTTGCACCGATATTGGATGACATTTAAGAGGAGGGCAGTGAGAGTGAGGACACTTGGGACACTAAGAGTGAGGATATAGAAGATGAGGAGTCATTGCTAGCGTCAACATCAGCTACATCTAGGATGGATATTGAGACACAACTACAACCATAGCCATAGTGGACTCTAGGGCAAGACCCCTTCCCACTTCCATAGTTTTTACTAGAGCTATTGGGAAGAGGAAGAGTAAGATGTAGACTAATTTTATATTGTACTTGACATTTGCATTTGTTTATCTTTTTACAATGACAATTTGCTATGTTTAGTTTGCTTCAAACTTAAGAGTCTTTAACTATGGCTGTCAGTCATCGACATTCCACATGAGGATGAGATTTTGTTATGTATTGCATTTATATAATATCTAGATCAGCTTGTTTGGTTTGTTTACTCATTTACTGACTCATTAGATTCATCTCTGTATTGAATTTTGCAAAAAAATGCATTTTAAATTAAATTTAAGTCATTTTAAAAATTCCTGATTTCGAGAACTTACCGATTTATCTCCGATATTTGTGAGAATTTTTTTTTTTGCCTTGCTGATAAGTGGTAGAGAATGAGATTTTGAACTATGGTTGGCATAATCACCTAAAAATCGGCGAGTTTCTACTAATCACCAAGTTTTTCTAACTGATAAGTTTTTTCCAGATTCAATTGCGACTCGGCTAGAGAAAAAATATGACTTTTTGTGAAAAATCGTTGATTAATTGCCGAGTTTTTGTAAAAAAATTTCAAGTTTTTCAAAAAAACTCTTTTCTTAAAATTTTTAAAAAAATATTTTTAATTTTTAATTTTTTAAACTTTTGCAAAAAGCCTATATATATTATATAAAACAGAGAATTACAATATGCTGGTAGAGTTGGGAAGAGGAAGATGTGATTGTTATGATATATTTACTTCTAGTTTAACAGAAACTATTTATTATTTTGCTTCCTGCCATCAACATTCTCCATTAGAATGCGATTTTTTAGCCACTATGCATTTATATATATCTAAACTCTACTTGTTTCTTTTGTATTCTCTTTAATTAACTCATTACATGCATATTCTCGTTGAAGTTTGCAAAAAAAAAGTAATTTAAGCAGTTTAGGTTCTCGAGTTTTTCTGGAGTCTGTTTGAAAAACTGGCTGATTTTTTTCCCAAATAAAATTTTTGGGGCTTGGTGAGTTGTTGCTGAGTGAGTTTTCCAACTATGATTCAGTGAGTTTTCAATGCCTAGATAATTTGCCTTGATAAATTACAGAAATATTTAACATATGAAATAACAACAAGTTTATGGACTGGAATTAAAATTAGACATCTGATATAGTTCTGAATGGCAAGACTTTCTTTCCGAATTCAACGAGTTTCAATACAATGACATATCGGATTTTGCCTTCAAAGTTACGGTGCATAATTGCCAATAAAAAGGCATTGATGCTGTTTATAACACTGATTATGAACTGAATATAAATCTGATTTCGGCATAACTGAAATAAGGTTGAGTCTGTCCCAAATGTCTGAAATAGCTCCTTAGATCACCTCCAAAGGTTAGTGCTAGGAACTCCAAATTAAGCACTCAAACCCTATGCTCAACTTTTCTGTGAAATACTATAAACCCCTTTCTCAAACAAATCTAAACTTGCTGCAAGCGCTGTTCATGCCACTGTTCACACCATTGTAGCAAGCCTTCAACATCCAAGAAATCTTCAAAATCCTTCACAAAACTCATGCCAAAACCTATCCATCCATGGTATTATGAAAAACTTGGAAAATAAATTTCTGCATTCGAAGCAATGTCTTCCACCTGCAAATAAACTTAAAACCTTAGCTAATATGATTTCCTTCTTTCAAACCCTAGCTAGTTGAAGCTCCAAATGGTGTAAAACCTACAAATATAGTCAATGGTGAATTTTGAATGAATCCACACCAAAAATAGATTTGTTTTTCTGTCCAAACCATTCAGAAACTCGGATGCTTTTCGTCTTCAATTTTCAGTAAATGAAAGCCAAAGCTCTTAAACTCCTCAAAGAGAAAATAACCAAGTCAAGTACATGCAAATAAGCTCCAATTGGGCCCTTTTATAACTTTATGGAATACCCATTTAATTGTCCACCTCTTTAATTTTCATATATACTTGCAATTGGTAATAATAATAAAATAACCCCTTATATAGTTTTAAATTAAGATAAACTGTGTTAACGAATTATTACATATTCACCCTTATATATTCCTATATTGGCATCTATCTCCATAGGACACTTTATTGAACTATTTAAAGCCTTATCACTCCCTAGGCACCAATATAAAGTCACTTTGGACAGTGACTTAAAAACACTTTAACCCCCTGTGTTCTCATATCATAAAGTCACTTAATATAATTAGTAGTATAATTTAATAATTTAACTTAAATCATTAAATCCCTTTTAATTGCCAACATCAACTAAGAACAATGCATACACTTTCCCATATATAGGTATGGTGCCATTTGACCACTCTGTTGACTTACTATAAATATTAAGTATGAACTAAACATCCAACTAACTTATTTAAAATAGTAAGCATGAATCAAAGTGTCTTGAACGATCCTTGGAAGGCACACCACAAATAAACTAGGACACTGCTAAAGAATTCTGAAGTAAGCACCATAAGATCAGCTACAGAGCCATAGAACATCCTCAAAAGTGTCCCTTGAGGCTAACTTCTAGAAAAAAATGATGTCTTGAAAGGGGACATTATATTTCATTTCTTATTTGATCTGATTTGCCCCCTTTCTTTGAATGAATCTTCTTCCCTTTATATCCCTCAATGCGAGGGAGAGGTCACACCTTTTTATTGTAAATACTCTTTGGCGAAGGACACAACCTTTTACCATTAGCACTCTTGAAAGAGTGTAATGTCTCCACTATTAGGGTCATCTAGGAACAAGTAATACCTGTAAAATCATTGTTAAAGTCATAATAATAACAATCTAATTATACTATTCTACTCTCTAATTTAACCCCAATCTTAAGGACGTCCCCAGATCAGGCTTTCTAGCTCATAGCTACCTTGTCATCTTCCCGGGAGCACACCCCTTAAGATTCTTCTTGGACGGGACATCCTCTATCCAAGGCCAATCACACATGCATATGTTGATGTCATCAGAATATTCTGGCCATTTCTCATCTAGCCATTCATATAGGGTTACTCATCTCTTGCATTGGCATGATAGCCATCCATACGAGGATCTCACTTCTTGCACTAGCACTATGAGGTTCCATTTATTACTCATCTAGCCATTCATACAGGTTACTCATCTCTCGCACTGGTACAATAGCCATTTATATGAGGACCTCACTTCCTGTACTTGCACTATGAGCACTGAATAATTTACTTCTTCCATTAGAAAATGTATTGACATATTTGTGCAAATTAACCCACTCAAATTTCTAAATACCATTCTTTAATAAATATAATTATACCTTTAAAAAATAAAATAAAAAATAAATCTATATATATATATATATATATATAGAACTACTATGACTAGTATAGCTATATACAATATTATACACTATATTCCTTAATCAATTATCAAATTCTCTAATTCTTCTAATAGTAAATTATAATCCAACATTATTGAACCTTTTTATTATTTTAATATACAAATGAAATAATACTTGACATAATCTATATATTTTCAGCTTTAAAAAGAGACATACCTTTTATTTTTACCTTAAAGTCTTTCATGTGGCTCCCTTTTTCTATTGCCCTCCTCATTAAAAGGTTTATTTGTCTTATTATTGCTGACTTGGCCTCCCTTTCATTACCTCACTCTATCCTTTACTTCCCATACTTATGGTGTGGTCTTTGCTTAGTTGACGGGTGAGTTGGGACTATTTATTTATTTCCTCTTGTATATCTATTGCCTATAGTAATTCGTCCTTGGCAAGTTTTTTTGGTTGTTCTCTTCTTTTTTAATATATCTCTAAACTTGCCCGGGTATCCGCATCACTACTTCCACCATGTTTCCTTAATTTATTTCATTTGCTGCTGCTTATTATAAAGATGTCACTTAGGTAAATTCTTCTTAAGTTTTTTTCCCCACTCTCCATGAACAATGTGCGCAATGATATATTGCTCTTAACCGGCATGTAAAAGGTCACGATGTTTGGCTTGTGATTTAGTAAATAGAATCACCGCTTTTAATGCCTTTAGAGATTTAGGTAATATAATGTTTGATTTATTATTTGATTATTTAAATCATTCATACATTAGTACTTACTAATGATCATCAAATAATTCCTTGATATTTCTATTTGATTATTTGATTTGGTGTTTGATATAAACATTGGTTTATTTATATCAATTCATTAAAGTGTAATTTATTTTAGATAATTATCTTTTTATTGTTCAATTATCTTAATATATATTTTTATCAAATTGTTACATATATATATATATATATATATTCTTTTAGTTATATTTTATCATTAGGGGCGGATATTACAATTAAGTATGAGCAAAACATCCAAGTGACTTAAAATAGTAAGCATGAATCAAAGTGTCTTGAATGATCCTTGGAAGGCACACCACAAATAAACTAGGACACTGCTAAAGAATTCTGATGTAAGCACCAAAAGATTAGTTGCAGAGCCATAGAACACCCTCAAAAGTTTCCCCTGATCACCATTAGCCTACAAGGACCAAAGTTGTAGGCTAACTTCTAGAAAATATTGATGTCTTGAAAGGGGACATTATATTTCATTTCTTATTTGATCTGATCTGCCCCCTTTTTTTGAATGAATCTTCTTCCCTTATATCCTTCAATGTGAGGGAGAGGTCACACCTTTTTACTGTAAGTGTTCGTTGGTGAAAGACAAACTTTTACGATTAGCACCCTTGAGAGAGTGCAACTCATTATTATTTCTGCTCTTTGAAAGGGAAAACCTTTCAGAAACAGATCTGCACTTTTTACTTAATTCAGATCTGTATTCTGGTTCCTCCTTTCTTGATTCTGAAATTTCCTTTTTATTTCCTCAATCCTTTTGGATACTCATTTCAAATTAATCCTTGCCCCTTTTATATCTTCCGATATAAGGGAGGAGTCACGCCTTTTCATTATTTTTCCCTTTGAAAGAGCCACAACTATTTTTTTTAATAGGTAATGGGCCCCAGCCTAGATTATTTATTATTTTATTATTATTTGTTGAGATTAATTATTTTTATGTGTTAAACTTGAGTAAACTCGAACCCAAGGCCTCCCTGATGAGAGGCTCACAATTTACCGTTGTTTTGTAGGCTCTTGCCTGAGCCACAACTATTCATTGTTGGTGTCTTTTTGAAAATAACTACTTCAATACATATCCTCAAGTCACTTATGTTGAAACTCAAAATTGACAGCCAAGATTGAAGACCGATCAATGGTCATAATGGCATTAGGAAACCAAATTTGGAAAATGACAAGTTGATGAGTGATTTGGAAAGTGAAGAAATTAGAGGACATGAATTAGTGGAAAAATAAGGGGAAGGTGTCATAGGGGAAGTTAGTGGGATTATGACACAAGAAGGAAAAGTGGGATTGGAGAGAAATTAGGGGGAATGTCATAGGAGAAATTAGTGGGATTATGACACAAAAGGAAAAATGGTTTTGGAGATAAATTAGGAGCTATGATAATAGTTAATGAATGAGGGGAATGTTATTAACTCCCTCACAATTTGGAAATTAGCCAATTGATTTAAATATTTAATTAATTGTGGAGGAAAGGTATGAAGGGGGTAGGCAAATATAATTTATTTACCAAGATGAGAAATTAGGAAATGGGGAGAAATTAATGCTTGTTTCCCCCTAAAAATTAAACAATCAATGTGATAATTTAATTAGACAAGTGGACAAAGACAAATGGATAGTACGTGATGGGGATTATAGGACGAAAGTTAGTAACTAATTGAATAGTTTTCATCGTTTAACTAATGAAGGATTAACACAATATCGATGAATAATAAATAACGAACATGCAATATAGAAGACATTTTAAAATTGGAGATAGAAGCATTCACCATTTCTTAGTGTTTACATTGTACTTGCCCTCGTATTTGTAGGTTGCTCACAAATGCAATTCATAGGGTAAAAGAAGTGCTGGAAGAGCAAAGAAAAGAATGGAATTATTTTGGCTGCACCATTCTTTCCATTGGGTGGACGAGTGGAAAACACCCTACCATCATTAATTTTTTGATTTCTTGCAAGAATGATGCTGTGTTCTTAGAACCGGTGGATGCTTCTAACAAGGTGAAAGCTATAGAAACTTCACCTCTAATATTGGAGCAAGTTGTCATAGAGGTGCGATTGGAAAATGTGGTGCAAATAATAACCAATAATGTAACAACATATGTGGCAGCTAATAGAATCCTCCAAGAGAAACATAGTACACTTTTTTGGACACCTACATGTTTTTGATGTTTTGGAGGACAAAGGAAAATTAGATTGGGTGAGATCAATTGCAGATGATGCAAGGAGGATCATAAAATATATCTACAATCACCCTTGGATTCTTCACTTGATAACACTTCCACGGGAGGAGTATAGAAGATCGAGTGTCACATGTTTTGCAAGAAGTTTCTTAATTTTTCAAAGTATTCTTAGTTCATCGATGGCTGAACTCTACTTATTCAAAGAAGCCTAAAGGAGAGGGTGTCGAATGTATAGTCTTTGACGACCTATTTTTTGAAAGAGCTAAGAGATTGTGAAGGTAACTTCAAAACTTGAATATTTTTTTATAAGAATTTGCCTAAGGGCAAAATTCACCCAGGAACTAAGAACTCAAACACAAGCACAACTGTAGGCCAAGAGAGAGAGTATGATCAGAATGACGATATATTCAATATGCCATGTTAAGAGTACACTAGGAGTGCCTGTATATAAAGGCCTTTCAGGAAGCACCTAGAATGTCTCTAGAAACAACTAGGAGATAAGACAACTAAGCACCTTATCCAACATTCTAGATGAATGGATAAGAATGACAAAGTGTCATATGTGTGTAGAAGATTCCTGTGTTGTAGACAACATGTGCTTAAAAGAGTTGTGGACCCTTATGATGTCATCATGACAACTCACAAGAGTGCACATACTCCTAGGTGACTAATAAATAAATATTAATATAATGCATTAACCTAAGTAAACTTAACTGTAATAAGTAAATACTTATTTACACCAACACCCCCCCTTAAGTGCAACTTAGGGGAATGCCCTTAAGCTTACGAAACTAGGATGAAGATGCATAATGGGTTCCGGCTACTAGGCCATATTAGGTACCCATGTACATAATGAAAATGCAATCTATCGTAAAGCGGAGAAAGAGGGAAAACCTCATGGGAAAAACCCTCCCCCAAAAAGAGAGATAAATAAGGATGCATCGATGGATGGAGTAATCAAGACCCCCCCATTACGACATACATCTAGTATATACATAAGAGAAGGAGAGAAGGAAGAGAGATAGAATAGGCTTCCCCCCCAAAGAAGAATGCCGACAAGTGAAAGTCGCTCCAATGAAGAAGCTGGTCCAAGAATGCAGAATGGTGTTCCTCCCCTTTGGAAGAAACACAGGCAAAGGTACACTCCTGAAGATGTACGGTGGCCCTGAAACTTGCTCAAGTATCCTTGTGTTGATGCTAGTGTTCACCCCTTCCAACTGTGCTGAAAATAAGAATGCAAATCTGGCAAGGATGTCTGTTGAACCGGTTCTACTGAACCATCTGTCTCCTCTACTGACAAAGAGACCTCCACTAATTGCTGTTCATAAGGATCCATAATCACACCAACCTATGAAGATTGATTATGTAGAGAATGGACATGAGGGTCAGAGTGAGCCCTCGCAACAATTGTAGAAGGATCAACTTCATCAATGAGAAGATGTGAATCCTCAAGTCTGTCTCCCAAGTCAACTGAAGCTGGAGCTGGAAGATGAGATGTACCATGCTGTGTTGGACCTTTCACTATGGCAATGTAAGCATGTGGACTAGACTGATGTGACCTCTCACTGCAACTGTCGATAGAACCCCACATGTCTGAACCTGTTGAAGCACTATCGCTGGTGTCACTATCAGTTTCCACTATGTATGATGTGCAAAGAGGAGTAGAGGATAAGCTGGGTGAACTTTCCTCAAAGTGGACATCCTTCTCCACAAATATTTCACGTGTCTCAGGATCCATAAGTCTGTAAGCCTTTGCTTTGTCTTCATAACCAATGAAGGTACAAGGCCTAGGTGTCGGTGCCTTGCAACTCTTGGAAGATAGGTTTGCCCAAGTTGGACAACCGAAGACTCTAAGGTGACTCACAACTGGTTTTCTACTGCACCGTGCCTCGAAAGGAGTCTTCCCATCTAAGGCATTATGAGGAGACCTATTAAGTATGTGAGTAGCACTACTAATGGCTTCAACTTCTAATGTAGGATCGAGAGACTTGGCCTTAATCAGGCAACTTGCCATGGTCTTGAGAGTCCTAATCCTCATTGCTGCAACATCTGTCTTATGGGGATTGAATGCTGGTGAGTTCTGAAGATCAATCCCCTCAATCCTGCAAAAGTTCTTAAGTCTTCTGTCAACATATCTGTTCTCATTGTCCACCCTTAGTACCTTGATGGCTTTTCTTGACTTGTGTTCAACATCAGTCTTAAAGTCTTGAAGCTTATGAACCACTTCATTCTTATGATGAAGGAAGTAGACCCAAGTGAATCTTGAAAAGTCATCAACAAATGTGAGGATATAGCGGCCTTGGCTGACTGAAGTCACTGCAAATGGTCTTGCTAAAACCATGTGAACTAACTGAAGAACAACTGGAGCTCGAGAAGACTTCTCTTTATCATACTTCTCCTTGAGATTCATAGCCACTGAGCAAGATGAACATTCTCCCTTAGAAAAGTTGATATTAGGTACACCTTTGACCATATGTTTAGAGCAAAGTTGCTGAAGAGAGCGGAAGTCAAGGTGACCAAACCGCTCATGCCATAATGTAATGTGTGAATGTGAGTGAGTCAACAAGGCTTGAGAAGGAGACTTAGGCACAAAGTGGGAGAAGGAATAAAGCCTCCTGTCATCATTGACTTTCCCCACTGCAACCAATTAATCATCTCTAAGACTTCACATCATCACTAAATCTGGAAGGAACTCAACTTTATGACCATCTCCAAGGTGAGTGATTTGGTAAACTGATAGGAGATTGGAGCTAAGGTTTGGAACGTAGAGAACATCTTTGAATTCCCCATTTTCCATTTCCACATGTCCTTTCCCTTCAACTTCCATTTTAGTATCATCTCCCACAAAGATGTGTGGTACCTTTGACTGCTTCAATGAAGAAAAGTCTTCCTTTGAAGAACCTATATGATAAGAGGCACCTGAGTCAAGTATCCATTCTGAAGAAGAACTTGTGTTAGCCATAAGTGCTTGACCTTTACCCTTTGAAGAGGTTGGAGTTGAATCCTTGGAAGTACCTGGCACTTGAATCTTGTTCTTCCTGAGTAGGTTTTCCAACTCATCGATTCTTTTTGTCTTGCAATGATGCTCGTCATGATTTGGCTTTTTGCAGTATGAACAAAAAAGATTGTCCTTCTTGTCATTACTTCCCTTCTTGTTGGAAGAAGAATTGCCTTGTTGAGAGGAGGATTGTTGTGTCCCAGGTTGTGATTTCTGCTTCCACTGCTTGTTGTTGTTGTTGCTTTTCCCTCCTTGACCTGATTTGTGCTCATCACTAGCCACCAGGGCTTTGGTCTTTGATGACTTGAGAAGTCCAAAATCCATCAAGTGAGATTGTTCAACAATCAACATCTCTGCAAATGCATCAAATGAAGGCTTGTGGTAAGAAAATCCCATGGTCAACCTGTGAGTATTAAAACTCAAAACAAAGTTATCGAACTCAGAAGGTAGCCTCTTCAGGATGTGATGAATCAACCTGTCATCCTTCATGGGGTTTCCACAATCTTTAAGAAGTGCCCTATACTCATTGACTTTAATGATATAATCTTGAATTGTGTCAAAATTCTTTGGATCCAAGAGAAGTAGATCATCCTCAATCTGAAATCCCTTTTCTTCATCCACCTTACCATACAACTGTTCAAGTTTATCTCAAGCTTCTTTGGATTCTGAGCAATTTTTAATGTGGAGGAGAAGATCCCCATGTACACAACTCCTGATAACTCCTAAAGCCTGTCGGTTTTGATTGTGTTGATCAATGAGTTCTTTAGCATTAGTAGGTTTGGTAATTGTACCATCAACATAAAGACTATTTCCTTTTTCCATTAATCTACTCCATGCAATATCTTTCCATGTAGAATAGTTGCATGAAGTTAGAGGAGAACATTTAAAACCCATGATGCAGAAATGAAAAGAGCACAATAGAGAGACACAAAAAACACAGTACACACCCCCCCTTTCACTCAATCAAAAGACCCCCCCCCAAAAGATGCTTTTGGCACTTTATAAGTAGTGCGTTTACAATGGGCCACTTGTCAAAATGAACAAAGTGGATTTTTTGATTTTGCTTCTACTACTACCTTATAAGGCTTAAATTTGTCACTTAGGCATTGTAGCTCATATTTACAACAATTTTGAAAAAGAATCAAAGCTTTACAATGCCGAAAAAGGTCTAATTCTGAAAGTGAGAAATTGGTCCACACAACCCTAGAATCTAACTCTAGATCTGGAAAGTAAACGAAAAAATACGCACTTCAAAGAAAAACAGAACCTGAAAAAGTGACCAGATGTGCCCGTACGGAGCGTTTGAACTTGTAAAACGCAGGATTATGCAGGTACAGTCACCAAAAAATGCATTTTCTGCAAAATATGTGCACCAAAACTAGAAAACAACACCACCACTGGAAAATTCAAGAAATTTTACCCAATTTCAAAAAAAATTGCACTTGAATCGAAGTCTAGATGTCTGAGTTATGGGCTTGCGAAGTTAGGCTGCCAAATTGAAAAGCAATCTGGGGAGGGGTCTGGAGCAAAAATTGCGAGTCTAAATTTGACGGTCAAATAGCCGTCGCTGTAGTTGTAAAATGCCTTGTTATGACGGTCAAATGACCGTCAACTTTAACTCAGTGATCTGTTGATGTCAGCAAAAAATAACGCCTCGGCTAATGTGGCAGGCTGACTGTGTCGTCCGTACGGTATGGACTGATATGTGGCAAAATTTCGTACTGCTGATGTGTGGAAGATGTGGACAAGTGGTGCCAACCGAGCCTGACGTGGCAAAAAGAGCGGTGGGCAGGAGTTTGAAAAGTCCAAATTCTACCGTCGAAATTTAGTACGTATGTCAATGGTGACGTGTGCACCTGTACAACGATTGACGTGGCAGAAGCTAGGTCCACCTTTCACGCACTGGAAACTTTTGATTGTGTTGCCGAGCTAGAATATGCCTTGGGGGACATGAAATATCCCCAATGCCACCGGTCTTCAAAAAAAACGACAGCAAAAAACCTTTTCGTGGGTGGATAATGAATACAGCGGGCGGGCAAAAAACACAATGCCGAAATTTTTGAACGTGGCCAGACATACACTGCGGATGTTGGAATTAGAGTTTGCCGATGCCGTAAGGTTTAGTCGACTGCCGGAAACCAAGTCTGCTGGTGGAATTGTTTAATGCAGTTAGAAAACCTTATTTCGATGGTCGGAGGTCTTTTCATAGCCGGCAGGAATTAAAAGAATTGTCCCACATCGATTGTGTAAGCGCAACAAGCGCTTTATAAAAGTAATGACCTGCGGATTTAAAATCAAATGAGGTGGGCCGCTGGGGTTGTGGCCGAGCCGTGCTGGTGGGGAAATATAGTTGCCGAAATTGGTGGAGATGGGGCCGGACTTTGTGGCTGGTCAGCCGGAAATTTACTGTACCCGCTGCGAATACTGTACGCAGTACGGCCGTAGTATAAATATGCCCACCAAATGCCTGTGATTAAAATAAATATACCTCCAAAAAGTGGCAGATCCGGGGTGTCACTACCCAGTTCTGTTAAAAAAAATTTCTCTGCTGGGTGCCCGAAGGGCAAAATATTTTTTGGAAATATTGTCGAAAAATGTAGAGAAATAAAATAAAATTGCAGATCCGAAATTAATTAAATTTGCAAAAAATGACCATACGCGAACTGCAAATCAGGGCTTCCGGGTTCCAATTTGCAATTTTTTTTGCCTCGCGATCGACTTTGGGCCAAGGTAGCCGAGTTTATAGTCGATTTTCACTGGTTCAGCATTCTGAACGCAATGGTGAGGTTAGATCTGGCTCTCGACACTCTCAATTTTTGCAGTCTTTCGGATTCAGGTTGAGGTGATGAAGCAAGCGTGGTCTCGAATGACTATGTGATGAGGAAATCTCCAAGTTGCTCTGACACCATGTAAGAATTTGCCTAAGGGAAAAATTCACCCAAGAACTAAAAACTCAAACATAAGCACAACTGTAGACCAACAGAGAGAGAATGATCAGAATGATGATATATTCAATATGCCATGTTAAGAGTACACTAGGAGTGCTTGTATATAAAGGTCTCTTAAGAAACACCTAAAATGTCTCTAGAAACAACTAGGAGATAAGACAACTAAGCACCTTATGCAACATTCTAGATGAATAGATAAGAATGACAAAGTGTCGTATGTGTGTAGAAGATTCCTACGTTGTAGACAACATGTACTTAAAAGAGGTGCAGACCCCTATGATGTCATCATGACAACTCACAAGAGTGCACATACTCCTAGGTGACTAATAAATAAATATTAATATAATGCATTAACCTAAGTAAACTTAAGTAAGTGTAATAAGTAAATACTTATTTACACCAACATTTTTGATATTCAATTCTTTCATTATTAGTTTGTAACTTTAATGATTAATCTTTTTGTATTCTCCAATTGTAGGTGTCAGAGTCCTTGGTTAGAGTTCTCCACTTGGTAGATAAGGATCAAACTCTAATAGGGTATTTTTATGAGGCCATGGATAGGGCGAAGGAGTCTATCAAATTTTATTTGACTTGGGAATTATTGATAAAAGATGGAACAATCAACTCCACCAAGCCATTCATGTAGTAGGATGCTTTCTCAACCATTGTCTTTGCTTCTTAGAATCCTACTTGGATCACAGTGGAAAGGTCATGGAGGGTTGTAATGTCCCCATTTTTAGCAGGTTCCTGCAATTGGCCAGGTCAGTTCACTTGTGAGCTGACAGTAGGATTTGAGAATTTTTGTTGTGTGGTTATAGGCTTTCCAGCAGCCTATGGTATGTTTTGGCTCCATTTGAGGGACTTACTATTTATAGTAAGTCAATCTGTTGGTTCCGATGAGCTCAGTTGAGTTAGAGGAGTTGGAGGAGGCTCTCAGTTTTTATTTCAAGCTTTTGGTTTGGGCTCCAAGAATCTTGGAGGGAGCGTCTATTTATAGTAAGTCACCTCATCAGGTTCATTCATTGTCTTTCATCATCAGGATTACTTTGGTGTTGTTAGATTTTGATTTTGATACTTTGTTAGTTGTTTTTGCAAGATGGGTAAATTATTATTATTCATCTAAATACGCTAAGGTTGTTATTTTTGTTAGTGTTGTTGGTTGGTCACCTCAGTATCATAGTTCATTGCAACTGTAATGTTCTCTTTTTGGAACATTAGAAATATTGAAGTCTTATTTTACGCAATATTAAATTGACTGTGAGACATAGGCTCAAAATATTAAAAAGGTCGATTTAATGTTATATAAAGGACAAAGGGGCAAGGAGAAACAAGACCGAATGCCTTAGGGAAGTTGAAGAGCCACAAGGGAATAAGACGAAAAACACAGAGGAGCCGAAGAGTCTTGGTTTGCGTATTAAAAGGGGAAAGAGGCTCATTGTTGGGTATGCTTGATTTTATTATTCAATTCAATTACCTCTCTTGGAGAGTCTCAGAAAGCTTCAACTTTTAGCCAGTTGGAGGACATACCCCCTCATGCTAGCAGACAGTGGATGCAAACCCATTGTCCCGGGAAACATCATTTCAAGTGTTTCATTTGTGCTTACAAGTTCTTATCCTAGCATTCCAATTTGACTGTTAAATTTGTATTTAGGATTGGATTTTGTGTACTGGTTATTGTATTGCTGTTGTATAATACAATAACGTATTTTCTGGAGTTGTATGGAAGTTTCTGGTTTTAACATTATAAGTCTGTAATGCATTTCTATATGCTTGGAATTCTGAATATTATTTTGAAAAGAGCTGGTTATTAATTTGTGAAGAATCTTCTGGTTTAAGCATCGTATTGTATTCCAATTGCCTATTTCTGAGTTTGAATATTATTATTAAGAAGAACTAGTTAAAATTCTATCGGCTATTGTACTGGAATCTATCTGCAATGTGTTTATTTCTGATTGCATTGTTAAAAGGAAAAATCAGCAAATATCCTATTCGGGATATTACAGTGGTATCATAGCTTTTGAACCTACCATCCTTTGTTGAGCTTTTAACGACATCCCCTCAAAATTCCAATTTATCTCGAGTTTATTCTTGGCTGTAGAGGATGAGCAATAGATGGATATTACAGTAATGTTCCGTCTTATACAGTCATGGCAGAATCTTAATTGACAACATGGTATCATTACAACCTCTTTAAATATTGATTGGCATAATGAGCATTTTTGTTCAGATGGAAGCTCGGAATTTGGCAAGGTAGAGTGGTTGGTATTTGTTTGTTTTATTTTGGAAAGATCATCTGGTTAGATTTTAATGGAGTTGCGACCCTTGAAGATTTTCTCAAGGATGCTGTTGCTTTGCTTGCATATGAAGATCCAATAATGTTTCAAAGAGAAGCGGTTGCAGATGCAGTAAATGCTATGGCTTATTAACTAATCCTGCATTGCAAAAAAATCTTGTACCATGACGGATGGGATTAATGGAACACTATTATTTATATGTGCAAATCAATATTTAATTTCTAAAATGGAGGGAGGCAGATTGATGAGTTCGAATTGAATAGGTTAACATAGATGGTTGAGTTTGTTAGCACATTTCCATTACCTTATTACAGTATTAATGAATCAAACTCTATTTAGAAAATTGGTTGGAGAGCTCAATTTCCTTATTACTTGTGTAATCTACTGCATACTATCTCTATCAATGGTTACTATAGTAACATATCTATAACAACTTGTTCAAGAGTTTGATTTCATGAGAAGTGTTGTCAAAATTATGTTAAGTTCAAAATCCAATATTTCTATTCTACCTTAGCAGAGAATTAGTACAGTGGTAGAAGAGATTTAGTCCAAGATTAGAATTTCTTTTTAAATCCGGTTAAGATCATTCCAGTGGGCTGAAGTAAATAGACAGGATGGAGGAAATGTACAGGTTGATGAAATTTCCAATTAGTCAAATAATTTGAATCAAGTTGATTTGTTGTTAGGAAAGGCATACTCAGATTGGGGGGCACGTAGGAGATGCTATAGTAGTATATGATTCATTTATAGCTACTCGGCCAAATGATTTTTGAGGATTCTTAGCAAAGGGAATACTATTGAAGGAAAGTGGTAAAAAAGGTGATGTAGAGCACATGTTTATTCAAGAAAAATATATAGCACCTCAGAGTGTGTTGTCTTCTGCATTAGCACTTTTTACTGAACGAATTGCAATGAATCCCCTTCGGTCAACATTTGATACCCAAATTATGAACCCTTATCCTCAATTCCAAAATGATTGTTTTGGACAAACTTAGAACAAGAATGCACACCAATGTGTTGGTGATCAATCTAAATTAAAAGCCGAAATACTTGATGTCTATAGAGAGTATAAAACGCTTCCCAACCGAATTCAGAATGACTTATCATTCAATGACTACTTGGATTTTTATCTAGGGCAGCTAAGTATGATTGATATGGAAAAACAAAAGTAACTGGAGTTGGCCTAGGATCTTTTTGCAAACGAACAACACACAGGTGTGTACGAAGAAATTCCGATAGACCAAAATTATCTTTTGGATGACCTCGAAGTAGAAGAGCAAACAACTACCAAAGATGAGCAGCCTTCTCGCGATCACATAGAAGATGTTACACGAGGTACAAGTTTCTTCATTGGTGACTTGGAAGTGAGCTTTGCCAAGCAGATTAATGAAGTAGATTGCACACAAGGTAATAATAGTTTGGGACTTTGGCATCATGAACCATATATTCATAATACTCAAAACGTGAATTTAGAAGAATAGCCTAGGATGACACTGCAAGACAATGAACAACTTCAGCAGGGAGATAATGAAATACATGCCTTACAAAATCAATTGAAGGTTAGTAAAGACATGGTCATAGCATCCTTGGTGCAGTTTGACAGTACCCATGAGTTGGTTGAGGAGCTTTAAAGGAAAGTCCCAAGGGAAGAGGAAGGTGACTGGCATGTGGCCGATTTACAGAAGGTCAAAACAGCCCTAGAGACTATGAAATCAGATTACTTACATCTGCTGTCCAACAGGGATCATATTCTTAAGGCTGCTGAGACTTTTGTAGCACAATCAAATAGGGAAAAAGATGAGATTGAGGATCTCAACAGGATGCTAAGGTATGTTCGGGAGGCACTGAGTGAAACTCAGTTATCTCTACAGGGAGCAGAAGATCAAATCAAGCTCATGGAACACTCTTGGGAACATGAAAATAGAATGAGGCAGGAGTTTTTCCAGGAAGTCATTGATGAACTTGAGAGCATTCAGCAGATGTATGACTTGGATAGCTGCCCCAAACAGTTAAGTAGCAAAACTTCAGAACAATTTCAGCTTGTTGACAACCCTTTGTTTGAAGTTGTTGCTGATTGGACGTCCGACAATCCTCTTTTTGTGTTAAATGAGAGATCATCTCTTGTTTGCCATGAAGAAGAAGAGTTTGATTTCAGACTTTGGGATCCTGACTTAGATTCTAGCAGTGAATCTGGATCTCAGCAAGGGAACGATGAATCAACTTCTGTTGCTTATTATCTGATCAGTCCCAACATATTTTTTGATTTCATTGCATTCAGGAGTTGGGTGAATTTTCTTCATCAGCCTCTGATCAGTTCTCTGTGGAATATTTATTTGAGGTTTGTGGTTAGACTCTCAACATCTTTCATTCTCATTGCACCTATGCGTTTGGGAATTCTCCAAGTTTATGCCAACAGTCTGAACTTTTATATCCATAGGATGGTGGTTTCAGTTTTTGAGCAACTCATTTCTTACATCATCCATTTAGGATAGGTCTTCACATTCTACTAGATTATACATGGACCCTGGATATATTTCTATCTCATAATAGCAGTGAGGCAGCATAAGAGTTTGGGATCTAGGTGTTGGCAGATTATATCTATGGTTGGACGAGGATTTTATTGTGGTCATGGTGTTGGTCAGTGTTGATCAGTTTACAGGTGTAGGTGCTGAGTTTTTTCAGAGAGTTATATGGGATTCATGGATTTGGTTGAGAGATTTATTGCAGAGAGACATTTGGCTTCAAAGTATGGCCGAAATTGTTTTCAATTTGGATTACAGGGCTGCCTGTAGACTTGTATGGGATCTTGGTACTAATTGCTTGAGGACAAACAATTTTAAGGAGGGGAGATTTGTAATGTTCCATTTTTGGAACATTAGAAATATTGAAGTCTTATTTTACACAATATTAAATTGACTATGAGACGTAGGCTCAAAATATAAAAAAAGTCAATTTAATGTTATATAAAGGACAAAGAGGCAAGGATGAACAAGACGAAATGCCTTACGGAAGTTGAAGAGCCACAAGGGAATAAGACGGAAACCAGAGAGGAGCCGAGGAGTCTTGGTTTGCATATTAAAAGGGGAAAGAGGCTCATAGTTGGGCATTCTTGATTTTATTATTTAGTTCAGTTTCCTCTCTTGGAGAGTCTCAGAAAGCTTCAACTTTCAGCTAGTTGGAGGACGTAGCCCCTCGTGCCAGTAGACAGTGGACGCAAATCCATTGTCCTGAGAAACATCATTTTAGGTGTTTCATTCGCGCTTGCAGATTCTTATCCTAGCATTCCAATCTGACTGTTAAATCTGTATTTAGGATTGGGTTTTGTGTACTAGTTATTGTATTGTTATTGTATAATAGAATAACATATTTTGTAGAGTTGGATGGAAGTTTCTGGTTTTAGCATTATAAGTCTGTAATGCATTTCTATATGCCTAGAATTCTGAATATTATTCTAAAAAGATCTGGTTATTAATTTGTGAAGAATCTTTTGGTTTAAGCATCGTATTGTATTCCAATTGCCTATTTCTAAGTTTGAATATTATTATTAAGAAGAGCTGGTTAAACATCTGTCAGCTATTGTACTGGATTCATTTGTGCTGGAAGCTATTTGCAATGTGTTTATTTCCGAGTGTATTGTTAAAAGGAAAAATCAGCAAATATCCTTTTCGGGATATTACAACAATCGGGACAAAAAGCTTTAAATCACGAGAACAAGAAACAATAGCCTTACATGGCAGAATTTGAAGTTATGGTGGAAAAGGTCATTTTTGGAGCCAAAAGCAATTAATGAATTAGTTGATAATGACACTTTTTTTTAATGTTGTGTGTGGGAAGCTTCTTAAGTGAAGTTCATTTGAGAAACTTTGTGCCATTTGGAGATTATAAATATGAGCCCATTTGATGAGTTAAGCATTTGATTGGTTATTTTCTTTTGTTGCGTATGAAGAGTTTTTGAGTTTGCTGATTTCTTTGCCCTTGCTGAAGTATAAGGGTTTGGAATTACGAAGTGCCTGGTAATTCACATCTGAGGTATTGTGAATTAATTATGAGAATTGTCTTACTTAAATTATAGCATTTCCTGATTGTTATGTACTGTACTTGGGAATTTCATTGTGGCTAGAGAATTTTTGATTTGGAATGCCATTATTGTCTGCTGTTTGGCGTGGTCAAAGAGGAATGTACTATGGCTGTCGTCCCTGTATTTGGTAGCGATTTCAGACTTTGTGGAAGGCTACAATCAATTATTGGAGGGTAGCAATCAGGTTTTAGAGCACCTGCGATTATAAGTGAGGAGCATGTATTTCTGAACCTGCAAGTAAATTGGATTATTTCTTGAGAGTTGCAATCCATATTTCATTTGTTAGAAGTCAATTTCCAGGTTCATTATTGCATTCTTGTAAATTTCTAGAAGTCAATTTTTAAATTGGATATTAGTAGCATTGCCATCAATTATAGAATTGCTTCTGAATTGTTTAGTGGTGTTCATTTGTCCAAATCGATAAAGACTTAATCAATTAAAATTGTAAGCAGTTGGCTGTGAATTTAAAGCATTATTTATTGAGTGATAATAATTTGCCTGCCAAATGTTTAACAAAATATCAAACTGTCGATTAGCAAACGCAAATTGATGTTTGTTAAGGACATAATTGGATAGGGGTTTTTACAAGGGCCATGGTATATGCATTTAGAGGATGACACCAGAGCTTGAGGTGAGAAATCTTATTGTGTCCGAGCTAGAAATTTACCAAAATGCAAGTGGTAGGCTATTCACTTCATAGTTGGCTAAGAGAGGAAGAACCACTCAAATCCCAAGTATAATATTTAAAATATGTTTTCACCCTGATTTTTAACTCTTTAATAGTTTATAAAAATTATAATATGTTTTCACATGTACGACAAGTAGATAAAAATTAGAATATGTTTTCACCTTGATTTCTAACTCTTCAATAGTTTATTTTGTAGATATTTGGTGAGAAAATTGGGGTGGAAATGTCCCAAATCTGCAAAAATTAGTCCTTTAAATCTTATGCCGACCTTGTAGTTCATTCACTTGTGAGCACAAAAATGTGTTAATGACTATGTCTTTTTGCAACATTACCTTCGGTTGTGGATGAGGAAAGTAGAGGAAACACTAGTTGGTCCACTTGATTTGGATGATATAAATCCTTATAGTGATCGGGCATCACTAGAGTAGTCTCCCTTGTTTTCAAAGGATGAGATCTATGATTTGGAGAGGCAAGCTATGGAAAAGGGGTTGGATTCAAATAGGATGACATTGAAGAGGGTGTGGAGGTTGAGGATGATGAGTAGTCATTGCCAGTGCTAGCAACATCTAAATGTAGGATGAAGGTTGAGTCATAACTGTGCCGAGCGACGAGGTGTAGCCTCAATGGACTTCTAGGACTAAACCGTCTCCCCCTCTTGTAGATTTTACCAAAGTTGCTAGGATCAAGAAGAGAAAGATGTAAACTATTTTGATGTTGTATTTGATTATAAATTTACAAATAAAATTTTGTATTTAAATATTTCTTTAGACTATAAGACTACCAACCATTACCATTCCACATTAGGATGTCATTTTGCTGGCCAAGTTGAAAATAGTTGTGCTTGGCCTTTTCTACATTAAAAAGCAAAGGTGATCGTTAAAAATACTGGTGTTTGATGTGGGCCAAAAAAAAACAAAAAATAAAAGATTTACCATTACCTAAATTGTAGAAAAGATGACGAAAGTAGCCAACTGATCATAGAAATAAGGTTTAGTGCAGACAAAAATGAAAATTGCGCTAAGGTGGACCAAATACCGCTAAAAAAAGAGCTGAAAAACTCAAGTGGGGTGAAAAATTACACTATTGTTTGATTGGTTTTTAATTTCTCTCAAAAATAAAGAATTTTTTACCAGGTAAAAGGTGTGGGCTTGGGAAAGTGCTAGAATAGAGAAAAGTATTTTGACCAATGAAGCTAAGAAAAATGCTAACTGGGTAGAAATCATAGGGGTTCAAAAAAGTATTGGGCGATGGTTTGACGGAGCTGCCACAAGAGACTAAATCACAGTAGGAAGTCTATTGACACGATTGAAAGCAAAAAATGTTGGAATTAGTGATGAAGACTGCCAAAACTTCGAAAGAAATTTCAAAAATTCCTCAAAAGAAAATCATGAACGTGGCCAACAGAGTTTGTCTTTTTCATGCAATATTTTGTGTAATTGTGCTGATAGAGAACCTAAGGAGGTCTAGGAATCCAGAAAAATAATAATCATTGTGCGATCTATAGAAATTCCTCCTGCTGTCATGATCCTGCACGAAAGCAATGAAACTATAAAAAAAAATACTGAAGACCGCTGAAAATCACCACAATTTAGAAAAGGATATTTTATTTTATTTTTCCCATGCGATCTTTGTTTTAACCATGAATTATGAAAAAATAATTATCAAACCAATTAAATTCACGTGGAAATATAAAAAGGTCTTAAGAGACATAAAATTTGGGGCCCATCGAAATTTGCTTTTATGGCTAGCTAATTCATAACTTTGTGTGAATCTTACAGCCATGACAATAATAGAATTTGGCCAAATATTGGTTAAAATGTGATCTTTAATTTGAGTGCCTTCTTTGATAACCAGATGTCAACATCAATATATATTTTGAGAATTGCACTTATTTGATAGTTCCTTGTAACTAAAAATTCGTTGCTATCAGAAAGTTTAGTGATTCCGCACTCGTGTGAAATCCATCATGACTCATCTCTCAGGAAGAATCATGTTTTCGTCCAACCGTTAGGTTAATTTTTGAAGGTTTTTTGTTTGCAGAAATAAGCAACTAGTGCAAACACACCAGACAAATTTATCAAATCAAAATAACATTTGAATATGCTTGTATAATCCAAAAAAGTTGTTATCCAATGTGGATTCGATACCATGTTGGTTTTTATGATAAAAAATTAGATAAACAACAGACAAAAATAATGAACTCAAGACATAGCAATTTATTCCAGGAAAACCCTAAAATTTGAGGGGGAAAAACCCAATTGCACAAGAATCATTTTGGTAATGAAAGAGCAGTAGACAAATTTACAATATGCCCAAAACTAGGCCAAAACTAAAGCAATGATTATCATCCCTATGATCCGCAAACAACAAATGAAATATCCCTAGGATACAATCTCTCAACAAAGAAAATTGAAAAATGTACCAATGAAGTCTAGCTTGAAGAAAATAAAACATTTCCTTGTCCCTTCATTGTCTTGCCGTTATAAAGTGACGACCCTTTGTTGTCCTGATCCCTCTTAGTCTTCACTCTTTAATGTCTTGTCCTTTCAAGGTGAAGGCCCTTTGCTGACTTTAATAAAGGATAGATTTATATATTTGAAATTTAGGAGAGATATCTCCTAAAGCTATATCTCCAACACTCCCTCTTAGCTATAGAGATATCTTTTCAAATATCCACATAAGCACTAGAATCAATTCTCAAAATAAGGAAATATCAAAACCAAATTGTAGAGGAAACCATCACAGGTATGAATGATAACTCTGACAGCTACATATCGTTGACATAAAAGACCCACCTTCCAAAATAAACATGGCCCCTTCGAAGATGAATTATTTGTCCTTTTTTGACTCAAAGAAAATGATACAATGTAATTCGAATGAACAAAGATTGTAAACTCCTCTTTTATATAAAAAATTCTGAGACTAGTCTTTCTTTTTTGATTGGTAATATTAGTTTGCTTGTATTAATTTTCAAAAAAGAAACTACGTAGAGCCACTGAATTGGTAGATTTCAACTTCTAAAGCCCAAGTCCTACCCAAAATACCAAGGAACATACATTGGAACAGCCATACATGGTTTCACCAAGAAATCTTCAAGATCTACATCACTACCCAAAACCATAGTCATCTCTAAATCCATGCATACTACCTTCAATGAGGCCTAAATAAAACATAAACAAACAAAAAGAATAGAAAGCAGCTCATTGAAACCAACACTGCATCTCATCCTTCAACATATTGGAAAAATCATACCACCATGCTTCACATTTTTACTTAGCCTTCCATGTTTCGCCTTTGTCGCAATTGAGCTTGATTCTCCTAGGGAAGCTACAGATTTGATAGGTGTAATTGTAGGCTTTAGCTTCCTTTGCCTCTCTTGCTTCTCCATCTATTGAATTTGTAATAACAATCACACCCATCCCATGGGAGCACCATGCATTTGGGTGTATATTAGGCGAGAAGAGCTCCAAATAATTAGATGTTGTAATTTTCCCTCACATCCACCAATGACCCTCCACGGCTCTTGTCCCATGTGCGATCCAATGTCAGCCTCTACATCCTCGACAATGCCATCCACTCCCTTGGCTCACTGAGACTCCACACAAACCCGCTTCACTTTCCTAGCCTCCTCCCTCGTTCCAAGCATCAAAGCCTTGGCAAGAAAAAGGGATGCAACGACCAGATTGGTTCGAGGGAGGATATTGTTATTTAGGTATTCCTCCCCAATAATTGTACACATACAGTCCCAAAATTTTAGATCATGAGACTGAAAAAGACCCATATTCGCTTCATTGTTATCAACCACGAAATGTAGGGAGTTGATTGGGGGACTCCAAAGAAAAATTTGCTTCCGTCCTCAAACTTGGCTCCACCAATTTTGCAAAAAAACTTTTTGAATACTACACCAAAAGAAACCACACAAGCCATAATAAAGCCACAAAACTCTCTAGATGTTGATGTCCACCATCATCAACTAGCGAAAAAAAAAGCCCATGGTACTCTCATTGGTAACGAGCAGATAAGAAGTAATTACCCATCAACGTCAAGGCGTATCTCCGCATCATTACTTGAACATCCCTCACATGTACATGCCACCTTAATTGTTCGCAGTCCCACCACCCATCAACGTGAAAGATTTCCCAAATCAAAAGTCCGCCACCAATTAATTCAAAAACATCCCATGCTTTATATATTAGCCAAATGAAGACTCCAAAGCCTTAGAAAATTTCAAATGTTTCTTGGTTAGAACTCCCAATACCAACTTTAGATAATTTATCCTTTTGTTTCTGATTACTTTGTACCAAGGAAGGATTCATAGTCCTTACCTTATGTTTCTTGTTCTTTTGTCTTGTTTTGTTTCTTTTCTGACACCATTTTGGTGTTTCTGGTGTGGTCGACTCTTCTGTTTGTATGTTCAGTCCCATAAACCTTTTTGGTTTTTTGTTGGACATTAATATTATATCTTATCTTATCTTATCTTCTACAACATTTTCTTCCTGAAGGACATGAGACACCCTATGGTCCTCTAATGTCTCTAGAACTAATCAAATTCTTTGGATATGCTTGTTTAAATACCAAGCGTAAGTCTCCCCTTTATTTATAGCATTTACTACTTGAGTTGGGAATATCACCTTCCAAATGCAATTTACCAATCCCCAACCATTTCGCCATCAAGTTTTTATTGTTGCAGTGAAACATTCAATTTCATTATTCGATCCCTGTGGCAATTTCTTAGCTCTAATAGCAAGGATATTCCCCAAGTTATCTCTCGCTACAAAACTTGCACTAGACGGATGTGGGTTACCTTTAGAAGCCTTGCCAAAATTAATTTTCATCCACCCTTTGATCATGAGGCTTCCAAACCACAAAATCCCTTCTACCATCCTAAGGTTTAACTTTCAATAACCCATTAATGGGCCTTCTGAGACTAGTCTTTGAAAGCAATTGGGTACGAAAAAAAAAAAAAACCAAACAATCAAGCCTCAACTTTCTAGTTTTGCAATCCCACCTCTACAATAGTTTTTTAAGTCTTAGCATTGGTGATCCATTTGTCTCTTCCATTCTTCTATTTCCATTTTTACAAGGATCAATTTTTGGCATCCTCAGGGTCCACTTTTGAAGATTATGACCTGGTATCTAGGGTCTAGGTTTTCCTCATAAAGCATACAAATTAGAAGAGAGTCCTTGACTTAACTCTTGTCAAATTCAAACTCCACCCAAATCCATCATGGGAGACCAAAAGTGAAAATTTTCTATACAACAAAAAATAAAAGGATTTCCAATATTTAGAGATTTTTATGTGTAAATTTCTGAGATGGAATAGGATTAAAGATTGAAGATTCTTGTTTTCCTGATTCGTTTTGTGGATTGAATATAATTTGTATTTTAAGGTTTTGATAAAAAACACGTATATCTTTGAACCGATAGAGGGTTATGAGGTATTTAAATATTTTTTAATTATTGATTATGAGTATCACTATTTTTTTTTAATCGTTCAAGTGAAGGATTATGGCCCCTTCCATTATATTACATAATAAAATAAGATAAGATTATGTTGAGAAACTAGGACTGACAACTTAAAGAAATCAAGCACTAAAAACTATATGGGCAATACCAGAGGTTTGTCAGTCTTCCCAAGTAATAAACCGATCACTATTTATGAGCCATAAATCTTCAGAAAATAGTACACAAAAAGTGCCTCACATGATTGGTTTTTGATACCTAAACTCCTTTCCATTCTAGATTACAAATCTAGTTGAGTTATAGAAAAAACCCTTTTTATTTTCAATTTGCATATGCGAAAAAACACCTTTTAAAACTTGGCATGGTTGGGGATTAAATGGCAGCTTGGTCTAGGTAAAAATATGCTTGAAAACAAAATGACATAAAACTGAACTATCATAGATGAAAGTCTCTGTTACTCTATCTGTGCAGGTTGTTGGTTTCTTTAGTCTTGTGTTTTCCTTTGGTGCTTATCAATATGCGATTGTATTAGTTTTGTATGTATTTAGTTTTGTTCACAGATTTTCCACTTTACTTACTGATGCCTTACATGAATGAATTATAAATATTGTTCATCTCAATCTATATCTATCTAATTATTTTTTGCATCCTATGATAATTAATGCTTCAACTCTTTTTTAGGGGTTTTGCATTTTCTGTACTTATGGTAAGAAATTTGTGGCAGGTAAGGGTGGTGGTGTTATTCAAGGTATAGCAAGTGAAGCTGTTTTGGTTGTATTACTAGCAGCACGTGATAGAGTATTAAAGGGGGATAGTACCAAATCACTAGAAAAGCTTGTTGTATATGCATCGGATCAAGCACATTCTGCAGTGCAGAAAGCTTGTATGGTATTGGTGCTTTCCTTCACTGCATTCAATATGTTGTTTTCCTTAGCTTCAAGCTATACAATTTGACTGGTAGGGAACTGGTCAGTGAAATTTAAGATGTGAATTGTCAGAATTACACCTTCATGACTCATCCATGCAATTTGGTTTTCTAGTTGAAAAATGGTACACAGATACATTCAAATCCCAAAATGATATTATTTTGAGGCAAGAATTTTACAAACATTCGAGTTCTTTTCAATAATTTTGTCCAGCTGGAGTTAACTTCAACAATTTTTTATTTAGCTGCATTTTACAAGCAAGTTAATGAGTTTTTTATGTAGGCTGATTTTCTGAGAAAATGGAACCTATATTACATTAAAGAATAGATTACATCAAGTGCAAGGTCTTACAGGGATATACCTTCGTACCCATTCAATTCGAGTTAATATGTTTGATTGGGCTCATCTTCAATATCTTTGCAATCGTCAATGGTCCCTTGGTCTACTGGTGAAGTTGAAATGTTCATTATGAGCCCACCAAAGATCAAGTCTGGATGAGTGTAAGCTTTGACATTGAAGTAAGGGACGAGGTGAGGAGTGCACCCTGAGCAATTTCAGTCCTTGGCTCTTAGCTGAATAGGTTCAGTCTAAGGCTCATGCTCTTGTAGCAAGTTGCCAAAAAGGTTTCGTGGATGACCACCCAAAAAAAAATCTTTGAAATAATGAAAAATAAAGGTGTAGTGTGGCATAGTGCCACACTAGACAATAATTTAAAAAACATAGGAACAAGGGTTTATTCTAAACCCAACTGCATTTTTTTCTTATTTTATGTTAACATAGCATTACTTTTTCAGCACTCCTAGGGCCAATCATGGTTTATGTCTAAGTGCAATTATGACTTGGATAATTAGAGTATGTCTCATGCAAACCAACTACCTATGTTACAAACATGTTGTACTACATAGTTTTTGCAAGAACTAAGGTTTTATAGGGCAATATAATGTCAAATTAATTCTAATGTCTTCCTCTCATTAAGAATATTTAGTATTAGGAAAAAAAAAAGCATTCCTATTGACAAGTTATGAAAGTTTTTAAAGCATGATTCAATATCATACCAATTTGTACCAACGCTCCACAGAGTTTCCGAGATGAGGACGTTTTAGGGGATGGGGACATGTTTCCGGTATAGGTACAGGTCGAAGCCAAAATTTAGGGAATGGAACCTTAGGGGACGACGATTAAAAACATAGGGGATTTTTATAAATAGCGATGTAATTCAAATATGTATATCATAACATTGATAAAACATTCACCATAGACATTTTAGAAGATTAATACATGGAATATTATAAAATGGGAAATACTAAGTACTTCCATTATAATAATATTACATACATATTTAGAAAAAATCGAAATGCCTAGAGGCTCCAAGTATCATGCTGAAATCAGAATGTTATAAAGAGAAGTCCAGCTAAAATAGTTAGAAAATACTAAATGCAATCTTTCCTTGCTAAACACAATCTTTCCTCACTACTGCTACTGCTCTCATGTTTTTTTCCTTCCTCTTAGCAAGAATGTCAAAACTAAAAATGATTAGAAGAGTTAGTGTTTTTATGGACCAAATATGATTGTATATTTTTATTATGTCTTTAAGACGACTAGGGGCCATGCAGACAGCAAAAAAAGAAAAAAATGTTTTTTTGGGGGCATTTTGCCTTTAGCAGATTGGCTGGAAAAAAGGGGATGGCCGACAGTTTTGGGGACGGATAGGGGATGACAAAACCATCCTTAGTATTGGTGGTTGCCCCCAAGTTTCCTACTGAAAAAATTGGGCGTTTTGGGGACGTTTCCGAATTTTCCAAAAAGGGTACAACTTAGGGGACGACCAAGATCTGTCCTTGCATCCTTGTTTCATCCCCAGTACGGGCACGACCCCGAAACCATAGGGGACGTGTCCCTGTGGAACGTTGATTTGTACCCATTGCTCCATCCAATAGAAATCCATAAGTTTAAGAATGCGTAACCCAATACTCTAAAAGGATATCTACACCAAAGTAACGAGACTTGGACCCAGCTCGGACTCGGCAGGGTAACTCGACTCGGACTCGGTAGTGACTCGGCAAAGTGATAAAACCCTTGAAATTTAGAGATTTTTTGGATTTAAATTAATTCCATGCACCAATTATTGAATAAAGATTAAAGACACAATAACATCATAAAATAGAAGATAATTTGATCACATACATAACATATATCAATTACGTAACTACAAAGGTAAAATAAAAATAAAAATCAGCCGAGTTAGATGAGTCAGCCGAGTCACCTAGGCGAGTCAGCCAAGTCACTCTGCCGAGTAAGGCGAGTCGGGTGAGTCAGCTTAGTTGACCTGCCGAGCCAAGGTCATGGGTCATTTTGACCCGGCTAAGGCAACTTGACTTGCCAACTCGGATGACTCACCCAACTCGTGGCGAGTCTCGTTACTATGATCTACACCCATGATCAACTCATCCTTATGCATAAATTTTCTCCTGATGTTGTAATACAAGAGATATAAACATATGCATGGCAGAGGCTCAACTACAACCCTTGTTTCTGGACCTCAATGTTTTGCATGACATTTAGGTCTTGGTGAAGCACTTGAGAATGCAAGAAGTAGTCACATACCATATATAGAGGAGCTTAGGGACATTCAATCAAAGGAGCGACAAGGAGAAAATGATATAGATCTAGTGGTAATGGAGGAATAAGAAGAAAATTAGTTTAATTCCAATTTCTTATTTTGCTTGTCAGAGGATATTAATAATGTTTGTTCATATGAGATGAAAATTATAGATACATGGCATGTAAAGCCATATTTTGTTCTATCTGATCAAGGTCATATCTAGATTATAAGAGCCTTTTGTAAATGTACTTTCAAACTATCTTCATAATATTAATATTTTTCAGGCTTTTAACTTTTTGCTTTAAAAAAGGAGATAATCAATAGTCTCAAAGAAGATTAGAAATTAAACCATTTACTATGCATTGAGCATACTGTGACAACAAATAAGGCTGTAACATTATTGAGTTAGATACTCATTTATGGAATGTTGTGTATATGTGCTATTAAGGATGGAAAGCCACCATTTGCTAATATATATTTATTAATAACAAAATCAGAATTATAATTATGAATATAGTTATATGCTATGAATATATGTATACTTTTTGTAATACAAGAGATATAATCTTATGCATAGCATATTCCTTAATCACTTGTTATAGCCACTTAAGAGGGTAAGTTAGTGTTGTGTAAGGAGAGGTGGAGTAAAACCACACAAAGTAGGTAAATCCCAAGACGGAATAGTGACAGGGTCCTAAAGCCTTGAGGGAACCTACTTGTAGCTTGGTGTCAAGTGCCCCATGACTAGTAAACTGCATTCTCCTTAGGATTAGGTTTAGGAGAGAAGTAAGGGATCAGGGCTTCAATATGTTAACTACTGCATGTATTCTGAACAATTTATAGTTTTCTTTGATTGGATTGATTTGGACACATAGTAATTTGCATAAATTATGAAAATTGATAGCCTCCTAGTTGGGGACATTACATATTATCTTTGTAATATCAATTTGTATTGTTTTCAATCCAAAAATCTAAAGGTGAAACTGAGAACCTCAGAAAAAAAGGGTGTATATTACATCACATATAACATACACACAATTGTATTGAGAAGGAACATTGCACCAAATTAAATAAATAGGTGCCTCTTTAGTATTCTTGCAGACTGTACATGGTCTCCAACATTACTCAGATTTACTCATATATGTAAATCTGTAAATTGATAAACCCAACTCATATATGTAGAGGAAGATCATGTTAGGCACGATTATTGAACACAACGGTTTGCTTTGGACCTAATCATAACCATTATTAACTCCATCTTTTTATAAAAGAACAAATATGTTATGCTTGTGTAATCTTTCTTCATTATCTACAAATTTTTACATGCAACTATGCATGTGTACAACTCATAACATATTATATGCAAATACATTAAATGTTCACCTTTTAGGAAAACCATTTTAACTGCATCAACCACTTAATTAAGCTGAGAGGCAATTTATGTTAGAAAAGTTAGTTTGGAAGATATCACCTCCTCGGTTGAGATTATTCTCGAAATCATGTAGGGCACAGTAGTAAAAGCTATAGGCTTCTATAATGTAACTTGTGATTATAAAATTTTTGGCCATGGCTTCCAATAAGTCCTGACTTTTAAGTCATCCCTCGCTACTCTTTCTTATGAGGTGTAGTTGAATTAATATATTGAAATCGTATTGAGTAATGTTCTTTGCTTATTGTGGCTATTGAATATAATTTTCCTGGAAGGACACACATGTGAACCATGCACAAGTGAAAATACATTCCCAATGATTAATTGTGATCTGCATTATCGGTCTCCTTAATTTTTCATAAGTAGCAAGCTCATGGATATATTTATGTAATTTCCTTCTCATGAGCTTATTTTTATAGAATGACCAATTCATAAGATAATTTGAATCTTAGATTTTAACAAGTTTTCCAAATTTGAATGCGTTATAGATTGCAGGAATAAGTGAATCAAATTTTAGAGCACTTCCAACGAATTCTTCTACAAACTATGCACTTTCACCCAACATTCTTCAAAAAGCGATTTTGGATGATATACATGCTGGATTTTGTCCCCTTTTTCTATGTGCAACGGTATGGAATCTATGTTTCCTTGTGTTTAAATTCTTACTTCACTTCCATTTAAATTTGTTTCTTCTAGATGTGCAATTGCATACCACATTTTAAAGGTGCCTAACATTTCTTATCAAGTTTGTATTCATGAATTGTTTGTTTTTACCATTCCAACTTTGCGAGGAGCAAATATTTATTCTACCATTTTCTTCATAGATATTATACTTTTATAATGAATTTTCATTATTTTGATATTTTACCATTGGTTTTTCATTATGGCTCAGAATCTTGAGATTATTAGGAAAACCAAAGAGATATAAGATTAGAGGTATCATAACATCGATTGTACACCTTTGTAAATATATTCTTATAGGCTTTCATTGCCAAATGATGTATTTAGAACTTATGCTCAAGGTCGTTGATGATTGATAATAGGCTCGAAATATCAGAATATACTAAAGGAATCAATTTCAAAAGTTGCAACCTTTTGAAGCATGGAAAACGCGATAGAGGAAAACTCCTAGTTCCCAATAGTGGCATGGTGGTTTCCCACCACTCTCATAGTTTTGCAGCTATTGTTGTGATTCTAGCATTGGCAACTATGAAATTCGTTGTTTCCTACCCAAAACCATAGTTGGCAAAATTGTAGTTTAATCTGCGATTAGATACAAATCACTGAGTTTATTTGCTGGGTGAGTTTTTTGCAGAAAAAATCGCCGATTCAAGAAATCGTTCAGTTCTAAAAACTCACGATTTTTTACTTCAAACTCAGCTGGGCTTGAGGCTTAGCGATATAGGCCAGAACATCCTTTTTTTCAACACCAATTTTGTTATGTGCATTTGGAGGCTTGAGGAGGGGAGAGAAGAAGGGTTCCAAGGGATTCTTAGGTGATTGCAAGCTATTGAAGGCGAATTTGAGTAGAGCTGGAAAGAGGAAGATGTGATTGTATTGATGTATTTAGTAATTTACTATTTAGTATTTACTTCTAGACTTCTAGTTTGACATAAACTATTTACTATTTTGCTTCCCGCCATCAACATTCCTTATGAGAATTCAATTTCGTACCCACCATGCATTCATATATAGCTAAACTTTGCTTGTTTCTTTTGTGTTCTCTTTAATTAACTCATTAAATGCATCTTCTCATTACAATTTGCAAAAAAAATTGTATTTTTAATTAAATTTTAGCAGTTTTTTTAGGTTCCCGAGTTTTTTTGAAAAATTGACTGATTTTTAACCAATTAAACTTTTAGGGGCTTGGCGAGTTTTCCAACTATGCCTAAAACCACTTTGGAAAAGGGATTACATTTTTTCAAAGGTTTCCACCCTTGAATACTCACATTGAGGAGTTGGTTGTTCACCAAATCCCCTAGCCAAGGTGGTACTTCATGCCCTGCTATTGTGGACAAGTTTTAGTCTAATTGTGTAAAACATGCAAAGTACAAAACATTTATTATAATCCTCCTTTTTTCAAACACTTTACATAGGTGGGCAAGTACACATGAACTACACTAAGCGAAGCTATGACCATTGCTTTCTTACAAAAAATCTTTTTACTTCACACAAACTTCATTAAGGTGTTGACAATCTATGCCAGTATATAATCTTTTTCTAACAATACCTTTCTTCTTCCATCATGTGCCTAGAAAAATGATATTGCACATTGATATGCTTTGTCCGAAAATGATAAGTTGGATTTTCAGTTAAGTAAATTGCAGTTTTGATATTCAGAGTATTTTTAAATAGTTTTCTTTAAAAAACCAACATACAAACACAATCTATGTAGCCATTCAACTTTATTTGCATGCATTAGGTTGTGCCAAGTGCCTAGCATTTCTACGACTTGTTGAATTTGAAAAGCCTTAAACCATATTAAATGGTTCTTCATTTTTTCTGTGTTCAAACCTTTGGGCTTTGTTGAGTGCTTTTGCAGATATGGTAGTATTCAATGGAAGAGCGCTTGAACTCAAGAATATATTAGTGGAGATGGTGCCCCCTTGCTTCTTGTTTATTAGTTCTTTTGTAAACAGCTTGTTGACTCTTGTTTTGTCTAAGACTAGAATTAGGACAAAAGTCCTAAAGATCTTATAAACGGAACTTGTGAATTGCTGCATGTGGGTTTTACTATTTAGTCACCATTTGTGTATTCATTCCAACTGGTAATGAATTATGGAACTGTTTTTCTTTTTACAGTTTATTCAAATTCTTCTTTCCTAAGTATCTAGAATATCAATTAGGCATCTTTCTAGTGTTCTATATATATCTGAAAGTTTTGGCTTCTATTCTTTCAGGTTGGTACAACTTCATCATCTGCTGTTGATTCTTTGAAGGAGCTTGGAAAAATAGCTCAGGTAGTCATGATATTTTATCCCCATCCTATCATTTCACTATTGCATATATGTTGGGTTTTGCATAGAACAAATAATTCACGTGTTAAAGTTTAAACTCTGAATGGATTATTTGAAACTCACAAAGATTGAGGCAAGCTTCAGTCCTTACTTTTCCAAGCTTTCCTACTTTCCTAAGTTCACTTTTCCAAATTCGGAATTCTTAAACAATGTCAATCTTTTCAAGTTCTTGTTTGTAGTAGAGGGAAGAAAAATGAGTGGAGAGGATATTGTATTTCACCTTAATAACAATTATAATATATTGGGTATTAAGACATAAGTGAAAATGAAACATTATGTATGGGTTAACTGAGTTACTTATTAGAATATTGATATAATAAAGTGTACCTACATTTGTATCTTATAAATACGTTTGTTGCATCTTAGTCATAAGGTGCTGAACTTCCATTAATAAGGTGTTATAATAATAAATATCTGAATTTATATATTGTTGTTCTCTCTCCATGATGGGAAACCATCTCTCTTTAATCTTAATCTTTTGTTCCCACTACATTTAATTAAGGCATAGAATTGATCTTGTGAAGGAAATTCTGAAGGCTCAAGGGAAGGTTGTGAGTGTTTCTTTGCGATTGTTAAGACATGAGAAATTCTAATGTCCTCTTCTTGCACCTCTAGCTTAAAATGAATTTTCCATTAGCTTATTCCTAGGTTCATATAAGCTAAGAGAATATCGTTAGGGGATTCAATGTCCTAAGGTGATCTCTAATAGTGATTTTCAGATTTTTTTGGCAAACTTTCCATTTTGGGCATGTTGCTATTTTAGCACCTAGTCTTGGCCTCTATTGCTCCTTAGTGCAATGTAGTCTTTTCTAGTTTCGACCTTGGCGAGTTCAGAAATTTCCTTCACAGAGATTTTATTTTTATCAATATTTTTTATAAAATTGCTTTGTGAATTAAGTGGGCATGTTGTGTTTATAAAGCATAACCCTTGTGCTACTCATAGTGAAGTAACAACTTAAAGCTGTTTCTAAAATTGGGCCAATTAGACATCCTATGTTGATGCCAAAGAAGGGGGAAGTTTAATGTTTTGAAAGCTTTTTTAATGATTTTTCCAGGTGACACAAATGTTGAATAAGGGAATAACGTGAAAGATTAAATGCTATTTTTTGAGGACAAAAGCTAGTTGAACCTCTTGGAGGCTTTGTCATGTGCTTTGAAAATAGCTTTGGAGGGAAAGTGAATTCAAATTGAAGAAAGGTTGTCCTAATTCATCCCTCTCTCTTTATATTCTCATCTTGAGCTCTTTTTTTGGGTTGTGCATGCTTAGTGAATTAACAATTCAAGGTTTCTTTTTTATAGTGGGCCAGTTAGACATCCTAGGTTGATGCCAAAGAAGGGGGAAGTTTACTGAGAAGTAGTACATAGTTGGGACAAAATATAGGCTTCTATTGTTTGAAGATTAGGCATGCCAATACCATAATCCTCCCACCATAAATCTACAAAAAAATATTTAGAAATATTAAAAATTTAAATGAGTAAAAGATGTAACAATCATTATCAAGTTTCTAATATTTTCTTGTAGTATTGAACAAAACGTTTTCCCTGGTTGTTTGTCTCCTATCAATTTCTTGTTGTGAAGCAAAGAGTCTCCCCTCTGCACCCTTGTAGATCTTGAACAAGGATCATTTTTAAATTCAGAAATATGAACTGTCAATCTCAACAATGAATATTTCAAAATTCATAAATACGATATAGAAAATCTTAAATCTCACCTCCAACTCATCCAGAACCTTGTCTCGCAAGCCATGGTTTGGTGCCATCTTACCAATGCGTCTAACAACATTGCCATAAACAAGGATCGTTTTTAAATTCAGAAATATGAATTGTCAATCTCAACAATGAACATTTCAAAATTCATAAATACGATATAGAAAATCTTAAATCTCACCTCCAACTCATCCAGAACCTTGTCTCTCAAGCCATGGTTTGGTGCCATCTTACCAATGCGTCTAAGAACACTTGCCATGACCTCTTCAACAATCCTAAATGAATTGAAGAAGTAGAATTGTGGGTTCAAGAAGTAGGCCAAAGCATGTTTCCTTTGGTGGAGTTGGTTTTTCCACCTATGATCAGTGGTTTGCCAAAGAATTTCATATTGTCTTGAACTACTGCCATAATAATGTGAAATGGCCTCGTTGGCCTTATCAGTGAAATCAAATGGCATGACCTCTTCATCCACCATACAAAGAACCCTTACCAAAGGTTTTGTCACCTAAAAAAATGAGAACTACTTTTAAATATTTCAAAATTAATCCCTAAAAATAGAAAATAGATGTCTTGTATAAAATTGATGTGGTTGTTACTTGCCTTGATCAAATCTTCTCCACTCTTGTTAAACCCATCATAAAAATATACTTACTATGCTCTCTACCTTATGTTTTTTGGAGTATGTAGACTCCAATCAGGCATCAGGCACAAACATTTGGTTAAGTTGAGGAATGGCACCAAGTGTGCTTTGCAATGTGAGGAATTGGCCCGAAAATTGTCCCACTCTTGATTGCACAATGTCTTTTCCATCTAGGTGTTTTCTCATCAATGAGAGGACCCAATTATGGTATAGATGAATTTGGCTACACTTTTAGCATCTCCAAGCACCCTTTTTTCCCATCTAATCTTCCCATTGTCCTCTAACTTAAGTCCAAGCAATGTGTAGCATGAGGACTCAATGTAATTTCAAGATGTCTATCCATAAGCATTTTTCTTGCGGTTACATATGCATCTCCATTGTCCATGATAATTTGGACAACATTGTTAACTCACAACTTTTGGGATCACCCCATCTAACAAATTGCATAAAGTCTCAACGTTTTTTATTTCATTTGGGGCATCTATAAACTTGAATAGGATTGCACCATTAGAATCCATACATAAGTTGAGTTCTTTTTCGTCCATTCGTCCATCCATCAGATAAGAAGTTGCATCCTTTTGTCCATAATATTTTTTGATCATCAACCAGCACTTGTGTATTTTTCACGGATTGCTCTAGTAATGGCCCACTAAAGTCTTTAGTTGTTGGGGCCCTAAAGCCCTTGCGTGCAACTGTAAATGCAGATATCAAAACTTCCCAGTATAAGTTGTTTCCAGCATTAAAAGACAAATTGTTGTAGTACCAAAAATACATTGTTGGAATCCTTGAAATATCACCGTGGAGAAATAAATACAAAATTTTCAGTAGAGGCTATTATATGTGTCGTCCTCAATTTTGGCTTCATAAGATTGTGGCAAGCCTCCACAATTTTCTCATGTATTCGTAGGTGTATCTTCTTTGTTTAATGTATTGGTAAAGTGTTATGAAGGCAATTCTTTATCCTTGAATTATGCTCTATGTAACTTTATTTGTGCATTTCTTTTGAATGTTTCCATCAAGTTAGATCCTCACATGTTTGTAAGAAAGAGTTATAATTCTTTGACTGCGAACGCTTGATATTTGGTAATATTTCACATCTTTTCTTCATTTTTCTTTTTATTGCAAATATTTTTGAGTCTTGTTTTTGCCTTATGATAATAGCCCTTACAATCTTGTTCGTTTCAAGCTAACTTAGGCCTCAAACAAAGTTGTCTAGCTCAAGTTATAAAGGTTGGTGGGGGTTTTTAGGTCGGCAACACATCTTGTTTAAAAATCCTCGAAAAGTGGGCTTTTTTTTATTGACAATTATATGGAATAAGATTTTTTTTCTAAATATTTGAAGTGAATTTTAACATCCATTTAAAAATTTCAGCTCATTCTGAGTTGATTTGACCATAATTTTTAATGTTTTATGAAAATTAGCCTTTTAAAGTCTATTTTCGTGTTATTGTATTGAAAACTATTGTTATTTATTAAATATAACTACACGAGACATCTAAAATGGATATAGGTGGGGTTTTATTAGTCATTGCATATCATCAACATGCAAATCACCTTATAAAAGCCCATTGCCAATTAAATATAATTCCTAAATACATATAGGACTTTTTATATGCAATAACATTTTTATATCACTTATATGCTTATAAGTGGGGAATTCGAACCCAAGTGCACCTGTTATTGCACTTTAAAAGTCCATTAATGTGTTTTTTGACTTGAGTTATGATTTAAATGCATCATGGTGGGGAATTAGAACCCAAAAGCATATGTATTAAAAATTACATGTGTTTTTGCATCTTAAAAACTTCTCTATACTTCTCCAATAGAGGCATTTGGACATGTTAATGCATATGGTGGAGTTTTTGAAGTGAAAAGCACTTTTTTACTATAAAAAACACATCATTACATTTATTAACACTAGAAACTCATTATGGTGGGGAATTCATTGCCAAAAGCACATGCTTTTGGATCTAAAAAACATGTGTTTAATTATAAAGAGAGGTGTTTATAGCCAAAACTCATAAAGTGACATTTTTGAACCCAAAAACATGTGTTTTGGCCATGAAAAAACCCATCATTAATCTCTATCACATGCATTTTGATCAAAACTCCTTTGGTGGCAATTTCTAAGTGAAAAACACATGTTTTGGAGTTGTAAAAACCTTATTTTGGGCATTTTCAGAAAAAAACGGGTTTTTGGAGCAAAGAAGCACAAGATTTATCACCAAAATTCAAAGGTTTCTTCCTCCAATAGGGTAGTTTTTGCACAAAATCCATCAAAGATCATTCTTAGCTCATCAAAAGTGCAGATATGCAGACATTTTATTAAATTTTACAGTCCCTTCAGGGCACGTTTTTGCACAAAAGTGCCTTATGTTTGATCATATTTCTCCATCAAATCTTTAAAGTGTTGTCTCAAGGTAAGTTCTAGGGTATAACATTCATTTTCAGCCTGTTTACAACTCTTTTCAAGCTGCATTTGATGCCTTGGATACCATTTTTGATATGCATTGCATATTGCTTGGTCAAAATGGTTGCTATTATTATGCATTTTTAATCTCCAACTACCTATACTTGGAAAGGTACGAAGTTTTACTCAAGAATGCAGTCATTTTGCAAGGATTGAGTCAAGATTTGAAGTCAATTTAACTCTTATTCATGCAATCTTTTTAAATCCAAAAATCTCATTGGCTTCATTTTCAGATTTTGCATAAGAGGTTTTCATGATGAAAAAAGGTCAGATTCTTTACCAATTTCATAGGGCTTTGTTGTATATATTTGTTCTTTTGTTTATGCAAGTGATTTCATTTCAATTTTCAGATTTGTATAATGTATATGATGTGCTTCTATTTTCTGTCTAAATTCTCCAAGTTGCATGTGCAAGTACTTTATCTTACTTGTACATGTAGTCGGGATTAAAAACTCTGTTATTGAAAAAAAAAATCATGAAAAGTGAGCTCATTTACCACATGCTTTTGCATCTGAAAACCCTACCTTTATGCTTGTATGCACTTCATTTGCGCTTTTTATATTGCTGCCTTGTGACTTAAAACTCATGCTGGTGGTTGCTTGCACGTTTCCTTACGATGAAAACATAAGAATTCATAAGTAGATGTTATGCTTCCCATTATCTATACATTTTCCATGTATACCGAAAACCCATATTTGGCTTTTATCACCATTTAAGCACTCATTTTGAGCTCAAATTTTTGTCCATTCGCTGTCTCAAATGTTTCCAACCATACACCGTGTGCAATGCTCCCAAAAAACCTTGTTTTTTAGTTTTTCCCCCATTTAAAGAGCTGATTTTATGCATGCAAGGAAGAAAGAGCAACACAACGCAAGTATGATCACATAATGGAGCCTACAAGGAGGTGAAAGAATGATTGCAAACATAAAATGCTTTCAAGAGAAAAATGGTCAATGAACACTCAACGAAACAATCAAGGATGCATATTCATATTCTGGTCCGAGATGCTTCCACCAACCTAAGCACATCATTCATAAAGCATTCCTTTAGTAGCATGAAGACCAAAAATGTTGATGCAATAGATGTTGTGTCTTGTTAGACACTTCAAATATTTTCATCATGTAGTAATTTGTAATCGACATATTGCATGTAATGAAAAAACAAGATGTAATTGCATGTGGTAGTTGTTGATCTCTAAGCCTGAGTTTCCTATTAGTGTCTAACACTTAGTCATTTCTAGGGTAGAGTTGGACGGTCATCACTGCGACCAAGCCATCTAGAGAAGGCCGAGCTCTGAAAGGACTTGTCTATCTATCAATACATGGTGAGCAAGTCAAAGGTTGCCGAGCACCCTAGTTGAGACCGAGCAAGCATACAAGCCTAGTAATTCAGTTGAGACTAAGCAAGCAGAAAGTCAGTTATTGCCAAGTGAACAAAATATGTGGAGGCCAATTGACAACATGAATGTTAGTTATGACCGAGCATTAGAACATTCAAGTGTTGAGTAAACCATTATTGACATATGAGTTTGTAATTGCACAAACACTTATGTAATTCATTCTAGCCAACCTCTATACGACACTTAAGGATCAAAGAGATAATTAAGGAGGAAATTAAGTATTTTGTCAGAAGGTATTGATCCCTAGGCAAACAAAATTACCAGTCAGAAAATCAGAATGGAAAATGACGAAAAGGATGAAATATATATCGTTGATCCTAATCTAGAACCTTCGAGGATTATCTATTTAAGAATGATTCCTAACCTAAAAATTGCATAGAGAGTGTGTGTGAGTCATATGAAGCGAAGTGAAAAAGTGAACAAGCTAAGTACAGAGCGAAGGAGTTTAGATAGTGCAACCAGAGCAGTGAAGGACAGAATAGACAATCAGATAAGGAGATCAGATTTTGGAGAGAGGAGATCTGTAATCAGCTTTTAGAGAAAACCGAAGGGTCAGGTACTGAATCAATTCTAATAGATTGAGTCAGGGCAAATCTCTTAACAAAGTGGTTCTAACAGACCTACTTCAAGTCTCCTAATAGAGTGCTTACTTTATTGTAAGTGTAAAAGCTTTTCACAAGGTAAGACCTAACAGTCTTAAATGCTTTTGACGGAGCAAACCCCTCACATGGTAGATCATCTGATATGATCAAATTGTAACCCTAGTAGGTTAACTTTGTTGTTGCAATAGTGAAGATTTGTGGGTTTCATCCCCACCCTAGTTTTACATTCATACTGAAGTGTTCCTGGGTAACCAAAATCATTATGTTATGTGTTAATGATTTTCATGGATGTTATGCTTAGATAGATTTCATTTCAGCATTACATATTTATGGTTTTATGGTATAAGTTTATAGATATGAGATGGATTAGGCGTGAAATGTTTTAGCAGAGAAAGGTATTATAAATCCTGATTCACGCCTCCCCTCGTCCGCCCCCTTCTTAGTATCTTGTTTCCCATTAAGATTCCCAACAATGGTATCACATGCAATGTTGTAACATATAATCAGGTTGCAAGTGCATTAGGCACACAACTTTGAATAAGTCAAAGTTAGAAGTTTGTTAGGGAATAAATTAAGGTGGTAAAAGGTTTTTCCTTTTTTTCTCCACCTTTCCCTCCACTCTTTTCCTATATAAAAGAGGGAGCTCATTGTAAATAATCATCATTAGGCAACACAAGAAAATGTTTTCAATTTGTATTATGCACTTTGAGACTTTGTGGTTGGATGTAAATCTGATTTGCATTCAATAAAAGAGGCAGGTTATTTTGAGACTTTGTGCCAACCCAACCTGTTTTGTGACAATATTTTCTTGAATTGGTTGCGAGTTTTACTCATTTGCTGAAGAGGTATTTGAATTCAATTGTGCTTACTTTGAACTGCCTATTGCTTTTTGTAATGTCCCTTGCTAGATTTCCTTGGAATTAAGGAACAACTAACCCATTTCCTACAAATCTTGATTGTTGATCTCATTGTTAATTTGTATGATAAGGATGACAAGAGTAATAACTAGTATCAATTGCAGCTATTTCTAGTGACTGTAGACTTTTCAACGTGACTCCTACGTAATGATTCCTTAAATGATATTATCACCAATGAGTAAGCATCCAATGTAATTGTATACATAACGATCATTAATTAGATATTATGTGTTGCATATGAGGTAAAGTCTCTGACATATTCATCTACATGATTTTCATACCAATTCCTAACTTGACTATTTACAAGTGTATAGTCTTCATAATAACTAGTGCTTACATTCCTTAGTTTAATAGCTGGGTATAAATTAACATATCAATTATTCTTCTTCCATGTAATGGCTTGATGACATAACTATCACAATATTATGTTGATAATGATGTATTTGGAATCAAATAAGTTCTTGGCATCCACATATGGGAATAGACACATGCATGAAATTGTATTGGAACCGATTATTATCTCCTTAGTCGCTGATTGGGTTAGTGTACAAGGTGAAATGTGAAGCAATCATATAAGGGCTCAACTACTTCACATTTTGGGGGTTGATTAACCTTGTACCTCGAAGGGAAGTTAAGAAGTTAAGGAGATTAATTAGATATTATGTGTTGCATACGAGATAGAGTCTCTCACATATTCCTCTACATGATTTTCATACTGATTCCTAACTTGAATATTTACAGGTGTATAGTCTCCATAATAACTAGTGCTTACATTCCTTAGTTTAATAGCTGGGTATGAATTAACATATCAATTATTCTTCTTCCATGTAATGGCTTGATGGCATAACTATCACAATATTATGTTGATAATGATGTATTTGGAATCAACTAATTCATGGCGTCCACATATGGGATTAGAGTCATTAGACACATGCATGAAATTGTATTGGAACCGATTATTATCTCCTTAGTCGCTGATTGGGTTAGTGTACAAGGTGAAATGTGAAGCAATCATATAAGGGCTCAACTACTTCACATTTCGGCCTCTAAGGGAAATTTAAGGAGATTGATCCTTTCAATCTCAACTTTAAGGTAATAGATCTAAGAAGATTTGTGCCAACCCAATGATGAAGGAGCACTAATGCAAACAAAGATCTAATGGTTATAGAGTTGGAAACAAAATGCCAAATGTTTAAAACCCTAAGGTAGCTAGAGCTATGGAGTGTAGCAATGAAAGTAGATGTGCAACGCAAAGTTGAATGTATGGAAATGGAAATGTGTATTTACTATGGAGAAGGAAGGAAAACTCACCTTGCAAAATACAAACCTGAAAACAGACTATCAAACGATCTTCGGAACTGTTGAATCTTGCTTATTGGACTGAAAACTTTGAGATCTACAAAACCCATAAATCGTTCGGTTGTCTGTCAAGGTTGAAATGGAGAAGCAAGGTGTAATGTCCCCTTTCTAGAGCACGATCCAATAAGAATAATAAGTAAGATTAAATAAATAATTAAAAATAATAAAATAATACATAGTTGTAAACAAATAACATTATAATTATATTAAATAAAAGAAAAATGAATTTAATATTAGAAGAGCTTAATGTTTATCATATTGTATAATACATTTAATTAAATATAAGTACTACTAAATAATGATATTAAAATATAATTAGAGTTATGACCAAAATGCATGTCTGAAGGGACACAACCACACAATGTAAAGTTATTTATAGCTGGTCTTTAAGACATTCGATGGGAGGAAAAAAATATAAGAACAAGTAACAGATTATTCAGGGAAGAGAAGAATATAAAAGAGAGGAATATCAAAAATATACGCAGAGAAGTAATCGGCAAAAAAGAAAACATTGAAACAATTCAGAATCCATTAGATCACTGAGACGGGCAAGTGCCGATGAAGGGATCAGAGAAACTTAAACTTTGAACACTTATTCCTTAGCAAATATATCATGGGGGAACATCATTGCATTGGATAAGAAACATTCCATACATCAATAACTCAAAGAAGGAAATGTAGGAACATTAGTGTACATGGAGTAGAGAAATATATTGATCACTGTCATTGGAATGATATTGCTTACTACACACAACAAAACCAAACACATCAGCACCATATAAATAGCAGAAAAAGGAGAAGTTCAGGGATTAGAATTTGTATTCAGAAAAAAATAACAATGGAATGGAGGATTGATATTTTGTCAATCAGCATGTGTAGTATACACACAATGCTGGAAACAACATAGTGACAGCCGATAGATCACAAAGACCATCGGAGATTCATTGAGGAACATTACACCAAAGTAACAAGAATCAGAATCATAACATCATCAAATAGAAGTTAAAACTTAACATACATAAACATGGAACATAAAATCCATCACATATGTAACTATGTTATCTAAAATGTAAATTGTAGGCTAGCTGAAGTAAATAGAAATCAAATGATCACAATGATTTAAATCATAGAATGTATGTAAGATGATCCATAAGACATCAAATCATAAATGTATGTAAGAATCTAAGATGAAGATCCATGAAAGTTTGAAACATATGTCTATCAATGATTCAGTATCAATATCTGTAAACAAAATATAAAAACAAGGCTCCAGGTCAAGCCTCAGACTCATAGTCATCATCATCATCCTCAACATCATCCTGAAGCTCGGCTGCAGCCTCAGCCTCAGCCTCTGAGTATCCAGTCTGCCTAGTAGCAAGGCGTCTAATGTAGGTCCTAGAGGACTGCCGAGCCATATCTCCCGCGTGTAAGATGGGCTCATGAACGTCGCTAGGGCCTGTGCCTGTGCGTGCACGTGTGCGTCTACCAATGCCTGAAGAACGTGCTCTAGCTGCCTCAGCCTCTATATCCACCTGGTCAACCCACACACGGTCTTCCTCAGTGAAGACTGGATCCACAACCTCTGTGAGCCACTCTGATTCTGGATCAATCTCCTCTAGAATGATCGGAGAGGAGTCAGTGCCCAAAATCTGTCTGATCCTAAGACGGAGGTTGTAATGAACAAAGACAATATCATTCAACTTCTGCACTGTCAACCTGTTTCTCCTCTTCGAATGGATGTGCTCGAACATGGACCAACTGCGCTCACATCCAGAAGCGCTGCTTGGCTGACTCAGAATACGAATGGCAATTTTTTGAAGTTTTGGGGTTGTGGCCCCGAACATTTGCCACCATCCTTCTGCAATAAGGGAAAAATTGAAAATAGAAACAATTAGTCTCATTTACAAATTACAAGTTAACTCTAAAATTACATAATCAACTTTAAGATTAGAATCTAGATTCATGAACATTGAATATATTATTTAATTTTTACCTGGCTGTAGTGTTGTCTGAGCATTTATGGCCATCCTGCTAGAGAAAAGTGGCCCCTCTTTATTGTTGAACTGGTCTAGCTCAACAATCGCAGCAACGCTATCTTCATCGCTACTCAACCTCTGAATCACTGTGTATAAGCCAGTGAGAACCTCCGCATCCGCCTTGAACTCAGGACGGAAACGATATGTCGGATTCAGAAAGTAAGCTGCTGCATGGATGGGTCGATGGAGCTGATTCTGCCATCTCCTATCGATGATGTCCCAAATAGGGCCATACCTCTCCTGCACTCCTGCATATTGGGCTCTGATGGCCTCCTTGGCCCTATCCATGCCCTCATAAATGTAGCCCATAGAGGGCTTCTCCCCATCAGCAGTTCGTAGCAAAGCTACAAGGGGCTCAGTGACCTACATATAAAGTAAAACAAAAAACTTGAGTCAAAACTTAAATATAAAATAATATAACTTAAAGTAAAAGTAAAATACTAAATGTTAAATTGCAATAAATTTACCTGCAGGATTTCTCTAGCGGGTTTCCAAAAACCATCCTCATCAAATATGCAATCCGCCACATCTATCCCTACAGTGGTCGTAGCATAGGAAGAGGAAATCCACTCCCGCCCAACAAACATGCTCCTCAATTCATCCCTTGATGTCAACAAGGACTGCAAGGTGATGAAATTCGAGGCAAACCTCGTGATACCTGGGCGAGCTAACTCTTTGCCTTCTGTGTACTTCCTCATTGTGCTAAGGACAAATGAATGATTATAAATGAATTTGCATATGTTTTTTGCCCTTTCCACACATGACTTGACAAACTCAAGTTTGCCAATTTCCTCCAACATGAGGTCAATGCAATGTGCCGCACAAGGGGACCAAAATATGGTGGGGTGCCTCTCCATCAAAAGTTTACCTACAACAATTTTAAGTCAATTAGAAATTCAAATTTCAAAATTCAAATAAATTTATTTTCAAAACTTGAAAAGTTAAAAGTTTACCTGCAGCAACATAACTTGCTGCATTATCCGTCACCACCTGGATCACATTTTGTTCTTCCACCTCTGCTATGACTTCCTCAATAGCCTCACATAAGTATGTGGCATTTTTTACATGTGCGGAAGCATCAATGGATTTGATGAACATGGTATATCCTACAAGTAACAAAACAATGAATTAGAATATTAAAATTAAATGGATCATCAACAAATTAGCATTCAACAAATCAAAATTTACAATTATGTATGTAGGAAAGTAGAATGATCAATTACCTCCACAGGATACAAGAAAATTGAGGAGTGTTCTATTCCTCCTATCTGTCCAACCATCAGTCATGATGGTGCAACCCTTTGCAATCCACTCCTTTCGGTTCTCCTCGAGCTCAGCCCTCATGTCCTCTACCATCTCATCCAAGAGGTATCCGCTCAACTCAGCCTCAGTTGGGGCTTTAAACCCCGGACCACAAATAGCAACCGCGTCTATCATGTTCTGCCAATAAGGAGCCCTGTCACAAATAAAAATTTAGATGTCAAAGACTCAAATTATAAAACAAGTAAATATAATTAAAGTTTTACTTTTACTTTTAATTTTAACTTTAAAGAAAACAACGAAAAAAGAATCAATTACCTCGCTGCAATAAATGGAATGTTGCAAAAGTACCAAAATTTGCATATCTCCTTTCTGGCAGCATCATGAATTTCCTTGTTCAAACCCATGCCCTCAAGCGTGGGTTGGGAACCAGGAGTAGTGCGGGGCACAAAGTAACTATCCATTCTGTTTTTCCGCACTCTAGGCTGCAATAGGTTGGTGTGGGACTCTGTCTCAGTATGTGACCGACTAGCACTAGCACAAGCAGAAGAACTAGGATAAAAAGGAGGCCTAGAAGAACCCTCTCCAACACAACCTACAGATGCAGAAGCTGATGCAGATGCAGATGTGGATGCGGCTGCAGATGCTGATGCGGGAACATGGGAGCCAATACCCCTTAACCCTTCAAGTTGCATTTTCCTATTGGCTTTGTCTTTTTCAATTTTTTCTAATGCCATTAAGCAAGTGCGTTTTGCCTCAGGAGTTTGGTGAGTGCAAATTGTAACATCGTGTCCAGGTATAGCAGCAATGTGGTATTTCAATCTATAAATACCCCCAGAAGTTATTTTTTCTTTACAAAAAATACATTTTGTTTGATATTTGGTTCTTCCAGGAAACTCTTCGTTATATTTCCAACATTCATTTTTTCTACCCATTGCGAATTTGCAAAAAATGAAAGCAAAGGCTACTGCAATAAAAATTTATATGTAAAATATCAAAGTTTGAAGCTAATAAAAGCTACAAAACAACAAACCCTAGTTTGCAACTTAGTAAAAATAAAGAACATTCAAGATCTAAACTAAAAATCTTGAAAACTATAAAAATTTAACAAAAAATGCATAATACACTAACATGCAAAAAAAAAAAGAGCACTTACCTCTTGCAAATGAGTTGAGGAGTGTTGAGATTGGCTCCCTAATGCTCCCAATGCAATTGATGGCCTCCCCAAATGGATTGCTGATCTCTTTTGTGCTCTTTCTTCTTGCCGGTTAGAAACCTATGGCTTTTCTTTTCTCTTCTTCTCTCTCACTTTTCCTCTCTTCTACTCATGTTAAATAAATAGAAGGCCCTTTAGGGTTATAACAAAGAGAAATGGTCAAAAACAAAGTAAAAAAACCAAGCAATTTTTCAAAATTTTACAACTCTATACTTTATTGGCCACGGGCGATTCCTGCCGATTTTTCCAGGCGATTCATGCGATTTTTTGCCTGAATCGCCTAAATCGGCGATTCAGGCGATTCACTTGAAGAAATCGGCAATGGCGATTTCCGACTCCAAAAAAATCGCCATTGCTGAATCTAATTGCCGAATCGCCGATTCAGGCGATTTTATGGCGATTCTCGTTACTCTGCATTACACGGACTGCCAACAACTCAGAAGATGTCAACACAAGAAGCTGCTAATTGCCAAGGAAGACAAATGGGGAAATGTATAGTATAGAGAGTTAGTAAATTTTTTTCAAAACATGAACACCGATGGAAAATGACAAGCAATATTGTCATCATATTAGTAAGAGAGGCATTTGAATAAGAATCACTAGACACCGGTCATGAGGGCAATGTGCAATGAAATTAAGAAATGATTACAGACTTTGACAATAATTTTTATCTGTTAGCAGCGATGATTGTTTCTGCAGTAATGGGAATCCAAATGGTGACAAAACTAGGACGAGGAATTCACCATAAAGGAATTCAACAAATGATGGAGGAGGCAAAGCAATAGAAAATAATGATATTAAATAATCAAAGAAAGCATCGATATCATCGATACAGGAAAGTTATGATTCCATCAAAGATAATAATATTGGTTGCAATCATATTTGAGGACTTGACCCTTATAATCTTTTGGTGATACTACAATATTGTCATTATTATCAAATAGAGACATTGCAGTACTAAAGTCTGGAAATAAGAAGAGTCTGATTGATCTTATTGATTAAAATAAAAAGGTCAAACACAAACTAATGGTATATATATGAAGGGGCATGTTAGCAATTAAGAGATTACAATAATTAAACACATTACAAAGACAACAATTATCGAGATCTAATCGATAATCATAATTGAAATGAAATAGTGGAATTATTATTAAGGAAAGAATATAATACTTAATAAATATAAGTCAAGTCCTTTGGAAGGTGACTCCCGTTTTAATTGGAAGATATGCAAAAGCATTCATTTCCACTTCAATAATTATGGATTGGAGTTCTTTTAGTATGAACAAATGTAATCCCAAACCCTAATTGAGGATTTTAAGAGCAAATCAAGTAAGTCCTAATAGGGGACATTACACAGGGTTGAAATGACAAGAATGAAATGCATCTCTACTCAACAATGTCAGATCGTGAAACAATTTAGAGTCTACGAAGTTCTGTGAAAAGGGTTTCCGAATTTGTGCTCTATTTTCCCTTCTAGGATCCACAACTTGCAAGAAAAATGGTTTTGTTTTGCTTATGGGGGGTTTGGCTTGGTCAAACCCCAGTTTAGGAATTAACCTTGAAATTGAATTAATTGAAATGCTGGAAATGTAACTAAATGTACTAATTTACCTTACAATAGTATGATTTCTCAAATCAAATGCAATGAGCTCTCTTTGCTAATTGAATTAGATCAAGAGGAATGTGAATGTGGAAGAAGAATGAATGTAGAAGAAGTATGAATGCATGAGATTTGCTCTCCAATGACTTGCAAAAGGATCTCCTTGGATGTACTTGAAGATGACTTGAATGCGTGAACACTTGAATGCTTGAAGACTTGAAGGTTTGAGTGCTAGTGCATGATAAATGCTTAATCGGAATACTTGACTAATGGATGCAAAATGAGGCAAATGGATGGGCTTATAAAGAGGCCATAATAAGCTTTCTCCCATAGACAGACTGTACTTCAAATTTTGCACCCGAGATTAACCTGGACTCGGGACCTAAAAAACGAACCCAAAATAGGTCCCAAGTAGGGACACATTGCATCCCTAATTGAGCCAATAGGGACACACTGAGTCCTTGATTGAGTAGAGATTGCTAACCTAGCCCTAAAACCCTTGGGATTCCCTTGGGGTCTCAAAACCGGTCCCGGTCTTTCGAAATCATGTATAATTTTTCAATAAAAGTTAGTTTCGGTGTAGAAAATAGATTCCAAGTGATTTGTGGAAGGCAAGGGAGAACCCAAGTGGATAGATCCTACGTCGAGTTTTACTCCATGAAATAGGAATACTAAGGAGAATCTATTAGGTCCTACCCTAATTGTGCCTAGGAGAAATGAGAAGAAATAAGAAGAGAAGGGGAGAAATGCAAATAAAAGATGACTCTGCCTTAAATGGGTGCTAAACCATCATTACATTGAAGTGCTTCTAATTTAAGACGGTATAGTTAGATATTTCCAAAATGTTATGTGCAATGTGATATGTGTTATAGAAATAGATCTGCAAATGTAGGCTACAAATACTTAGAGTGATTATATATTTATACTAAGATGTTTCATTCTATTTGAGAGTCTCATTGGATCAGTTATAAATTTTTTTTTATTGTGATCATTACTATAGTGACTTGCAAGTAATATTTAATGCTTGGATGTTGAAGACGATTTGTAATTTGCTATAGTTGCCTCTAAAAGTGGGTTGTCTTATAACTACAATTGCTGCTAGTAGCTGTCGAATAGTGGACGGATATTGTATCCCCCGAATGTGAACATCAATAGGAAATAGAATTTATTTAATACTCCATGATATCACTCAAATCTCTTCCCTATCTATTGTTATTTTTTTTATTTCGATGGATATGGAATTCCTATTTGATCGTATAGATTTTCTGATTTTGGTGTTGTTGCGTATTCCTTCCTAAGTTCCCTATTCCTCCCTGCTTAGAATGATTAATTCTAATTTCCTTATGTATTCATCCTCACATAATGGTTATATTTTTAAAATACATGTTCATTCTTCATTTGCTTCTCAAGAGATACATTCTAATTTCTATTTCCTTTGAATATTGTTTGTCGATACTAATAAATCTTATTACTGATTGGAAAGATGAATTAATGGCCAATGCCCTTCATTAACAATCATTGTTGCGTTTAGCTTATTTTATTTCATATCTTCTATATCCATATTAATAGAATAATACCATGTTATTCGCTCTTGACTGATTGAGACATTGTTGGTATTAGTTGTATTGATTTGTTGTTTTTCTTCCTTTTGAATAAAAGTATGGTTTAGTCAAATATCTTTCCTCAACATTCATTATTCTTTGATATATTCATAATGTTATTGGAATAGTATATTGTTTAATTTCATTGTAATCATCCTTTTATATATTTAATTAATATATATTAAATTGATTATATTAATATATTATATAACATTATTAGTTGATAAATCTCTTGTCTTATTATATTGAAAAAGTATATTTTATGATTGTGTTGATAGTAGATTTCATTATATGTAATGTTCCCATTATAAAATAAATAATAAATTAAACTTTGTAACGGGCTGATTGATTTAATTTATCTCAGACCCATTTTTATTTTGTTTCCAAAGTTTGTGTCGCCGTCGGCTATCTTTGTACACCCTCGGAAGGGTTTTCCCGACGGGTATTTAAGCATGGGTTGTAGGAAGTCTGTAGGTAGGCTTTGGATTATATTTTCTTTGTACTGCGAATTCTTGTTGGAGTTCGGGATTGTTCGCCATTTCGGAAGTGAAAGATCTTCCTTATTTGGCTCGTGTGGTTTCGGTGAGATCCAACCCTCACCCTATTTTGTTGTTGCATGCATCTCTTCACTCAGATCTGGCAAATTGGAGCACCATCTGTTGGCAATTATCACTCACATTCAAATCTCTATTATTGTGTGGTTTTTTTAATCAGGACCTATTGTGTTTGTGTATGAACAAGAGTGTATTCTGTTTGGATTCCGATACCTATCTATGTGGCTTCCTGACATTTCTGTACTGCTCATACCTTTACCATACGGCCCCCATCCTTCCAAATCATTGCATGGCTTATGCCCTTCCTGCCACTGTACGACTTACTACCGTACGACCTCCAATTCATTGGTATGGCCTCTAGTTCATCCATACGGTCTTCAAACATTACCGTACGACTGCTTACTTCCTTGTACGGTCGACATAGTCCTTTGACCTGTCTCCTTGTTCCCATACGACATCTAATTCCACCGTATGGCTGCTCTTCTTTCACGTACGGCTTGGCAAATCTCCTCCATACGGCACAACAATCCCTCACCATACGACCTAGTTAATTTCATTATTTGAGCCATCCAATTCTTACTGTACGACTTAGTGATACTTACCATACGATCTCTGTGGCCTTTGTACGGACTCCTGTTCGTCATTTCCTCACACTTGCATCGTACACCATCCATACGACATCCCCTTGTAGGGCATACACACCATTATCCAATTGATTCATTTACCAGAGGAGGTTGGAAACATCATAGTGGTATCAGAGCGCTTCAATCCTACTAGCCTGTGGATAGTGAATGAGAGTTTATAGCTGGAAGAGAAGGACACATTCCGTTGATTGAATGGCTGATGAACGGGAACCGACCGCTGCCAAACTCATGGCATTACTGAGGGAACTTGTTAGGAATCAGGCACAAATCACTGATATGCAACGACTTATGGAAGAAACTCTCAAGAAGTTGGTGGAGAACAAAATATCTGGAGAACAAAATGGTCACATCGCGGACTCGGTGTCAGGTAAATCAAACCCTTAGCTAGCATGCTCTTGACCTTCCATGCCGACTTTTCCACTACAAATGGAGGCACAACACGGAGAGAGACAACCAAACTTCGAAGAGATGAGAAAAGACTAGAAGAATGCAAACCTTGAAGAAGATATATCCTACAAAGATTACGCAGATTTGATAATGAGATATTCGGGAGGCGAAAACAGAGGATACTTTAACGATGATCTAAGGAGAAAGTTGAGTAAGGTAAATCTGTCTCCAATTGACGGATCGGGTTCCATATCAGCGCAAGCGTGGGTAATGAAAGCTGATACCTACTTCCAGCTGAATCCTATGCCAGAAGAAGCAATCAAATTTGCCGTGTTGCATTTGGAGGGAGTTGCGTAGGAATGGTGGCACCACGGCACCATCACATTAGGGCATGATCCAATAAAGACTTATGTGGAATTCACGGAAAAATTGATAGAACGATTTGATGGTAAAGATCCGGAGCATCATCCTCATCCTCTCGAAGTTACACACATTCTAAACTGCCGATGTTTCCGAGGGACAAACCTCTGCCCAAGAAGCCGTCGTTGGATGAAGCTACCAGATAGGAACTCCGAAGGAAGAAATTGTGTTTCAATTGCAAGGGACCTTGGGAGCTTGGTCACCGATGCCTTGGGAAAGGGAAGATCCACTACATTGAGTTCGTATCTGATGATGAGGAAAAACACGAATATGAAGAAATGCCGACTAAAGATAACTCACCCCACAATGACACCAACATCAGTTCGAATCGTACGAAGAGAATTGCCACTCTGTTACAACGCAGAGGAACCATTGCCTTGGCCGGTAGCCCGAGGTGCATGGCTTTTCGTGTACGGGGTACCCTTCAAGGACAAAGTGTTACGGTGATGTTGGATAGCGGAGCTACTCTAAATTTCATAAACTCATCCTTGATAAAATGAAAAAGTCTCCCTACGGAGGCGCAGACAGGTTTTCAGGTCAAGGTAGCCGGAGGGACTTTCTTGCCCTGCATGCACCTTGTTCCTCAGTTGAGTATCACTATGGCGAATCACATGGTGATTGAGGACTTCTTCATAGTGGACCTGACCGACATGGAAGTTATTCTTGGCATACAGTGGATGGAGATGCTTGACAAATACACTCGGAGTTTCAAATGGATGGACTTCACTTTTGTGGTTGACGGAAAGAAGGTTGTCCTCCGAGGAATGGCAAATGAGGGTCCAAAGGAAGTTTCTGCGCATCGGATGGAGGTAATCTTTCGACACGATGAAGTGGCGTGGGTTGCGGATTGTTTTATCTCTTCGGAACCCATAAAGGGGCGTCAAACACCTCCACAAGATGATGAGCTTTAGGATATTCTAAGTGGACACGATAAAGTTTTCATGGATATTCCTCTTGGCATACCACCACATTGGGGGTTTGAACACACTATTGAGTTGGAATCAGGAGCAAAGCCAGTCATAACCACACTGTACCGCCACCCCAAGAAATTTAAAGATGAGATCGAAAGGACGATTCAAGAATTACTAGAGAAAGGATGGATCTGTCCTAGTTCTAACCCATTTGCATCATCTATGGTGTTGGTCAAAAAGGACGGGACGATGCGCATGTGTGTGGACTACTGCGCGTTGAACAAAAAAACAATAAAGAATAGATATCCCATTCCAAAGATAGATTTCCAAAGATAGATGAGTTGTTGGATGAACTGCATGGCGCAGTCTATTTTTCAAAAATAGATCGCTGTTCCGGATACCATTAGATCCACATGAGGGAAGAAGATGTGGAAAAAATGGCTTTCCATTGTCACTACGAACATTATGAGTTTCTGGTAATGCCATTTAGATTGACCAATGCACCTGCTACATTTCAATCATGCATGAACCACATCTTCAACAAGCAATTGCATAAGTATTTATTGGTATTCTTTGATGATCTTATTTATAGCAGGACATGGGAGGAGCACTTGAAGCATCTGGATGAAGTTCTAAGTATCATGGAGGAACAATCCCTGTTCGCCAAGCAGTCCAAATGTGAATTTGGTATGACAGAAATACTATACTTGGGGCATGTTGTCAGTAAATATGGAGTTCAAGTGCATCAGGAGAAGATTCAAGCTATCCTTGACTGGCCTCCCCCAAAATCACTCACGGATTTGCGAGGATTCTTCGGACTGTGCAGTTACTACAGGAGGTTCGTTAAAGGATTCTCTCAACTCAGCGCACCTTTAACAGATTTGACAAAGGGGTCATTCCAGTGGAACGAAAAGGCACAACTCACCTTTGATAAGCTGAAAGAGGCCATGAGCACTTGTCCCGTGTTGGCATTACCTGACTTCACTCGACCATTCATTTTGGAGTGCGACGTGTCTGGGGAAGGCATTGGAGCGGTACTGATGCGAGATAGACAACCCATTGCCTATGAGAGCAGGAAATTTATACTTGCAGAACGCCTATATTCCATCTATGACGAAGAAATGTTGGCCATTGTACATGCCCTAAACAAGTTCCAGCAGTATTTGGTAGGTGCCAAGTTTGTCATCCGTACGGATCACAACAGTTTGAGATATTTTTTGGAGCAACGGGACTTGAATGAACGACAACAAAAATGGGTAAGCAAAGTTCAATCTTTTGATTTTTGACATTGAATATGTGAAAGGGAAGAATAATATAGTTGCAGATGCCTTGTCCAGAAAACCCACCATCTGCTCATTAGATCAGATTTCAGCCGACTGGAAGGCACATCTGTTAGTGGAATATTCCAAAAATACATTTGCCTATGAAATAATGGATGGTCACACCCATGATGATCAGTACAGAGTGGTGGATGACATCATCTACTATAAAGACTGGATATACCTAGTACCAAAATCCAAATTGAAGCAGAAGATTTTGAAGGAAGTACACGACTCACCTCTGGCTGGACACCTAGGTTTCCTCAAAACTTACAGAAGTCTTTGGAAGAGGTTTTCATGGAAAGGACTTAAAGGGGACATGTTGCAGTATGTAAGAGAATGTACGGTCTGCCAATAGAACAAGTCCGAACATACTCTTCCTGCTAGGTTGCTACAACCTTTGCCAATTCCCAAATATAAGTGGAAAAATATATCAATGGACTTCATAACAGGTCTTCCCAAGGTGAACGGAAAGGATTGTATCTTCGTGGTGGTTGACAGATTGATAAAGTATGCACATTTCTTCGCCATCCCCTTGGAGCTTCAGGCTGCACAAGTTGCCGATCTGTTTTTTAGAGAAGTCTTTTGTCTACACGGATTACCTCGAAACATTGTCAGTGATCTCAATGGACGATTTGTCAGTATATTTTGGACAATTTTTTTTCGGATGGTAGGGACAAAATTATCACCAAACATGAGTTACCACCCGCAGACGGACAGTCCAACCGAGATTGTGAACAAATGGCTCAAGGGCTACCTTCAAAACTATGTCTCGGCACAACAACAAGCATGGGTAAAATGGATCCATCTGGGGGAATATTGCTACAATACCATGTATCACATGTCTATCGAGATGGCACCATTGAAAGATCTGTACGGGTACAGACCCCTCTCTTTCATTGACACAATTCTGGGTGACAGCCGCGCACCAAGGGCGAGGGACTAGCTTCAGGAGGGACAAGACATATTGAGGTGCTTGAAAGAAAACCTATAGCGCGCACAAAATCAACAGAAGATGTACGCCGACAGACACTGAATAGGGAGGAGTTTTGAAGTGGGGGATCTGGTCTATCTTTGGCTCTAGCCATACCGACAATCTTCATTAAAGGGATTTGGAAAGGAAAAATTGAAGCTATGATTTTATGGCCCCTATCGCATGGTTTTGTATTGGTGAAGTAGCATATGAACTGGAACTCGTGGAGGGAAGCTGCATTCATAATGTCTTCCATGTTTCCTGTCTGAAGAAAGCCATAGGACAAAATGTCACAGTTGCTACCGACCTTCCGCCACTCAATGAAGAAGGAAAGCTCATTTTGGAACCGGCCGAGATCTTCAAAGTACGTGAAAAGACCCTACAGAACCTCACTGTAAAGGAATACTTGGTATGCCGGCGACACCTACCATTGGATGAAGCAACGTGGGAAGGCGAGCACATTCTCTAGCATCCGACATTGCATTTGCTTGAGGACAAGCAAACTTTGGGACGAGAGGACTATAATGTTCTCATTATAAAATAAATAATAAATTAAACTTTGTAACAGGGCGATTGATTTAATTTATCTCGGACCCATTTTTATTTTGTTTTCGAAGATTGCGTCACCCTCGGAAGGGTTTTCCTGACAGGTATTTAAGCACGGCTTGTAGGAAGTCTGTAGGTATGCTTTGGATTATATTTTCTCTGTACTGCAAATTCCTGTTGGAGTTCGGGATTGTTCGTCATTTCGGAAGTGAAAGATCTTCCCTATTTGGCTCATGCGGTTTCGGTGGGATCCAACCCTCACCCTATTCCCTTGTTGCATGTATCTCTTCGCTCGGATTTGGCAAATCGGAGCACCATCTTTTGGCAATTATCACTCACATTCAAATCTCTATTATTGTGTGGTTTTTTTTTATCAGGATCTATTGTGTTTGTGTATGAACAAGAGCGTATTCTGTTTGGATTTTGATACCTATCTATGTGGCTTCTTGACATTTCTGTATTGCTCATACCTTGACCATATGTCCTCCATCCTTCCAAATCATTGTACGGCTTCTGCCCTTCTTGCCACTGTACGACTTACTATTGTACGGCCTCCAATTCATCCGTACGGTCTTCGAACATCACCGTATGGCTGCTTACTTCCTTGTACAGTCGGCATAGTACTTTGACCTGTCTCCTTGTTCCCGTATGGCATCTAATTCCACCATACGGCTGCTCCTCTCTCACGTATGGCCTGGCAAATCTCCTCCATATGGCATAGCAATCCCTCACCGTACGGCCTAGTTAATTTCATTGTTCGGGCCATCCAATTCCTATTGTACGGCTTAGTGATACTTACCATACGATCTCTGTAACCTTTGTACGGACTCCTGTGTGTCATTTCCTCATACCTGCACCGTACACCATCCGTACGACATCCCCTTGTAGGGCATACACACCATTATCTGATTGATTCGTTTACCAGAGGAGGTTGGAACCATCACATTATATCATTAATAATATGTTATATATATTTGTTTATTTATTTATTTAACTTGATCATTTGTATATTTAATATAATAATAATGATTTATTATGAGACATTGTTTGAGGAAGGGGCATTATACTTTTGGAGTCAATTTGAAGTTTTGAAGGCTTTGTTTTGTAGGAGGACAAAATTTTATGGTTAGTAGTGGGTGTAATTACTTAGAGTTGAAGACCCTAGACTTCAGTTGTGAGTGTTTTTACTAAATTTGAGAGTATCCAGTAAGGGACTTTGTGCCTTATTGGTTATTCTGATTGAGTCGTCATTCGAGACAAGCCCAAGAGACTTTGGGTACCTATATTTGTTTCACAAAAATATATAAGTAAATTTCTGTCTTTGGTGTTGTTCTTACATCAACCCCAAAGCAACTGGTATTATTGTAGCAATAGAATCTTTATGTTAAGTTTGAAGCCATAGTTGCATGCAAGTCATTCTTGAAGAAAAGAGGTATTGATTAAGAGAATCGCCCTTTTTGTAATTTTTAGTTAAGTTTCTATTGGAGCCACCTATGGTAAGAAGGGGGCCTCCCCTATTGCTGAGAGGAGAGAGAAATCTCATTAAAGTCACAATTTTGTAAGTTTTAGAAAGCGACTTACAATTTTTTTAGCCAACAATATCTTTCCCATCCTTTTTGTACAAACAATTCTAGGTGCTTAGTTTGACATCCCATGGAGAACTTTCTTTTTCACTTCGGCAAAAAAATTCAGTTCTATTTTCTAAAGTTTCTGTGTGAATTTCTCAAGGGAAATGTAAACATTGGACTCCCAAAACTATATTGTTATCTTCTCTGCCAACAACCTAGAATTCATTATTTACTTTGTGGTTTCTCAAAAGATGCTTAGTTCAAAATGTTTCTTCATGTAAGTTAGAGTTAATCCATCAACAATCATTATGTGAAATTCTTCAAATTCCTCCATCTTGAGGCCTTTTCTAGTGTACAAATCTTCATTAGTGAAATTGAGGGTTGCCCCACTGTTAATAGTCCACGAAGAATTTACTGAATTTTGAAGGGATATTTAGGAGTACTTGATAATGTGGCAGAGGTACTGCCCAAAATAATGTCTTCTCGCTCCTTACATTTAGGGTTATCTGAAATGTCCCTTTTCTGATTTTGTATTATATTTCCAACCTCTAATCAGATCTTTAAGATCAAACAACTAATATCACAAAGATCCACCAAATTTCTCAAGAAACCCCAAATCGGGTATGCTAAAAATAGTGCCAAAAGCTTCACAACTTCACAAATTATTAATAAATCTGAAAATGGACATTTTTACAGAAATTTCAGCAGCATAACAACCTACAAAATGACATTTCCAGATCCGTATAGCCTTTACACAACAGTTCACAAATGTAGGACAAAAAGTATGCTCATCGGGCTCCCGAAATTAACACAAAAATGTCCGGAAACACCACAAAAACACTAATAATCTATCTCAGAAGTTTAATCACGTCCCAATACATATATTCAGCTCTATTTTAACACCTTAAAATCTGAAATACAGCAGCAACCCAAACTGATATGAAATACTCAACTGTAAACACCAAACTCATACAAAAAACACACTCGAAAACCCACAAATCTGCACTGTTCAGCACAAAGGCAAACTCTGTATGAGCATGTACATGGAATGGCTTCAAACTCCCGTCCTTAGCCTTCTTGGAAACCTGCAAACTCCCGTTCTTGGGTCTCCCTGGAAACCTGCAAACTCCCGTTCTTGGGTCTCCTTCTCCACAGGTTTGGCAGCCTCTGAAGAATAACAAAGAATGAGCAAAAATCAAGTTCTGGAATCCTCCCAAAATGCCTCCAAACCCCTTAAAAGAGGGCATAACTGTAACTCACGTCCAAGAGAGGTTAATGAAACATATTTTAATAATAATTTTCATTTATTAGTCCAACGGTTTCCAAAGATTAACCCCCTTTTTCTGAAACTTCACTTTCTTGGGCCTGCCTGCCTTAGCAAAGATTATTATTTTTTAATTATTTGAAAAGGGGACATGACAAGTCCTCCCCTCCCAAACATTGCTTGTCCTCAAGCAATGGCTGAACAATAAACCAATCAATCCACCTGGATCCCAAATGTAGTCATGAACTATACTACTACCAATTAACACAGGCTCCTGCAATATCCTCTGCAATATGACCAAGAGGAATCCGTAATCAAACTGACAATTATAGCTCAACCAAACTCCAAAATCACCACTACCACAGTCAAAAACCCATGAGACACAAACTCTTAGAACATCAGAACCCAAGTAAAGTGGACAAATCAAACTACCAACACAATAAATACCATCAACGCATCCCACTGGCCTATACGGAATGTACAATCCAACTCTGCAACAATGGTGAACGCTCTCGAATGAAACTGTACCAAGTATGGAGAATCCACACATTGTACAACTCCTGCAGTCAACACAACTCTGCAAATCACCGGCCACTATCTCATAACCATAACTCCCATGCACTACATGAACAAGTGATACAACCCACTGTGACTGATCACTAGCTAAGTCAGGAGATGTCATAGCCAAAAGAGTAGAATCAATAACAACACCCACTGAAGCATCACTCCCAAACTCCTGCTCTAAGTCACATATTATCAAGCTGTCAACTGCAGAACCTATCACCATGTCATGCCCATCACAACTCTCATCTTGAGGCATCAAACTGTCCCATAACTGATGATAAGCACTAGGAACCAAAGTACATCTCTGTATCATCATGAGACATGTCTCTATGATTAATCATTATTAGTTAATATATATTAACAATATAAATCACAATATTATATATAATATATTTTATATATAATATAATATTATATATATTTATAATATTATATATATGTAGTATATTATAATATAATATATATTTATAATATTATATATATGTAGTATATTATAATATTATATATATATATATATAGTATCTTAAGATTAAATCAATCTGACTGTAGCTATAATCTTAACAAATAATTTGAAATTGGTAATCCTCTTCAATGCTTAACTCCTCCTTATATAGGCACTAGAGGGAACTATTATTTTGTTCTCCTTTTTCCCTCAAAAACTTTTTTTATAAGGAAGGGTCGAGAAAGTCTTGTAAATAACATTGCTTTTGGACTTCAATCTTAATAACACTTTTTGTCCTTATTTTAGGAAAACAAACCTTTATAATGCTACATTTTGGAGGAATGTAAATTAAATTATTAATTTATCTCACTTTCACCACCCCGTTAGTCTACAAGAATTTAATTAACAGGTTAAATGTCTCCTTATTACTCGTAGTTGGAAATGGCACATATCTTTACTTTTACTATTATTTTTTTATTGTTTAAATTGAGTTCTTTTTACTTAATTTCATTTCTTGTCTCCTTTGTAAACAACAAATGATCAATTTTATATATACAGGGTCTTAGGTATCCAAATTAAGTATTATTCTTGGTTTATTTGTGCAACAGGATAATGGCATGTGGTTCCATGTTGATGCTGCATATGCTGGTAGTGCCTGTATTTGTCCTGAATACCAACACTATCTTGATGGCGTTGATGCAGCAGATTCTTTTAATATGAATTGTCACAAGTGGCTTCTTACAAATTTCGATTGTTCTGCTCTTTGGGTAAAGGTGAGGATTGTAAATTTTAACTAGTTTGTTAATGTGTAGAAAACTTTTGTAAATAACAGAGCAATTGACATGTGGTGTATGTGTAAGCTTCCATCGTTATTTCATTTTTTAAGTCTTTCTTAATGACTATCACATCTGCTTTTCAATGTAATTGTTAAAAACACAACAGAACATTCTTATGTAACAAAAGTATTTCCTTTCTTTCTATGAGATACTGTACATCGAAATATTGATGATAAAATATTAGGAATGTTTGTTTTCTCCAAAGTTAATGTTTAACCTCAATAAAGTTCAATACCTACACTTTTTGATATGATTGTTCAAAACATGATTTTCTAGGTCAATTTATTTGATAAACATTAATATTGTTGTAAAATGTTAACACTTAACTTTTTTGTTGAACCATATTTTATTTCTACAACGATTATTTTGACCATACGTGTTATCATGATGCATAAGTGATTGAAAAGAAGTGAAGTGTTCTATTAAGGGAAAGGGAAGAATTATAAATTCAAAGTGCCCAAAAGTCCCTTTGAAATTAAATTGCTGCACATTTCTTATTTCTTCTCCACATATCCAAGGGTAGTAAATATGAGTATAGCCTGATACTCTAAAAATTATATCATCCTTAGACTTAAATCTTGAACATCAAAATGAAATTGATTTTTCTTACCTTCTTCCCACAATTAGCATTTTAATATGAGTATCTCCATTTGGCAATCATCTATAATCTTGTCATCAATTGTGAGTCTTAGCTCTCAAGAACTATCCATGATTTGTAGACTTTGGAACATGGTTAAAATGCATAACGACCCATATAAACTTCAGTTCAATATGATGAAAGAAATGGGGAACTCTATAGCATCATTAGAGACTGAAGAGAAATTTCTTTCTCCCAATCTTGAGGATTTAGCAATAGCTTGAGCTCGGCGATACCCTTCAGTCTCAATCTTTTTTACTTCCCAAATCCCATAGGACCCTAACTGATTGTTTGGATGAAACTGAATTTGGTGGGGCTTCCAAACGATACCTCGGCCTACATGGCCTGGTAAAATTATCAAGTTGGTTAATTGGCAACTTAAAACAAGCAAACAATATGGCTGTTCACTTGTTCTGTGGACATACAGTTACTAATTTACTAAAGCACAGTAAACTGGTATATACATGCATGATTGATTCAAATGAGTTGTTAATTCAGAAGATATAACAGTCTTTTTTAATTCATTCAATATTTCAACACTCTTCGATGAAAATGGCAGAGGGAATGATTTTCCAATGACATGGTCCCTTTTCTTTAGCTACATAACAAATATATTAACTTACCAATGTTTGCCAAGGAATTCCAACCATCAGCAACTATTCAAAATTAATTCAATCAACTAAAGTGGGATAACACAAATACTAATTTGTCGAAGGAACAATATAACTAATGTAAACAATTATTAATATATGTTTTAGCTAGCTAAATGGCCGAGCTTTGTGCTTTAAAAATGGGTATGAAATTAGCCAAATCAGTGCAGATCACCAGGCTACAAACAGGTGACTTCAATCTAATTCAGTTTAGTCAATACGAGCTTCCCAAACAATGAAATCATCTGAAATTGGAAAGTAGAACTGATAATATGACAGATTGTCAACCATCTCAAAGAGCGTGAACACATTTCCATATACTATCAGAGAAGATCTACAAACAAATCAGCAGATCGACTGGTCAATGAAGCGATCACAGACAGCAATGGAAAAAAAATGGATTAGTAATGATTTTGAGTTGGGAGTCAGGACAGATCATTGAGAAAGGTTCTCCTGCAAGTAATTAATAAGAGAAAAATGTGCATTGCAACATAAGAACAATGTCCAAAAACTTATATAGAATGTTCAATAAATGTGCATCAAAGGGTTTAGTCAACTATTACAGCAAGTACAAGACTAAATACTATGCCACCTTGTTGCACCCATCCTCAACCCTCCACAGATTCTAGCACATTTAAATACATTCATGTTCCAAACTTATATTATAGTCAATCCAAAACCACACATCCATTGTGGGCATTGTCAGAGAAGCAAATGTTGTCGGCAGAAATTGTGTATTAGCCGACGGGTCCCTTCGGAAAGGAAATTGTGTATCAGCCGACGGTTCCCTTTGGAAAGGAAATTGTGTATCAGTTGATGGGTCCCTTCGTAAAGGAAACTGTGTATCAACTGACGGGTCCTTTCGGAAAGGTTTTTGTTATTTAGCGACATGTTGTATGTGGCCGACGGACCCCTTCGGGAAAGTTCTTTGGAAAGTATTTATAACCCCTTCGGAAAGCATTGTATTCATCTTATCATGGAAGCATAATGTAATATCTTTGGCATATGCGAATAAAATAAGAAGTTCTGCTATTCATATCTATTGTTTGTGCGTTGATTTCTTTACCCAGTACGGTAAACATTTGGCGCCATTGCTCGATGGACCTGGTACGTAGGTAGGCGGATATGAATTAAATGCTGAATCAGTTGAACAAAGATAAGACTAAGCTGAAGGAAAAAGGTGACATACGCGTTGCGCAGGAAAATTTAATTCTGGCTCAGCAAACAGAGCGTCGAAGGAGATTTCAGAAGATTGCTGACGGAAACAAGAGTGCGGAAGGATTGTTGAAGGAGACTCGACAACGGCTTGATTTGGTGGAAGGAGCGAGGGACGATTTCCTGAACCTGCATACGCCACGGGAAGAGAATCCTGAGAGAAGGAGATCGACTCGCACGGCTCGGAGTGCTGAAGGAGCACGAGCGTGGAGTGACCTCTTCGTTCGAGATATACTTCCGGAATGAACAACTTCGGTTGACGAAATCTCTTCTTTACCAAATAGCACAGAAGTCGAAAACAACGCGGGTGTTGGAAATAGCACGGGTGTCTAGAACAGCATGGGTGTTGGAAACAACGCGGGTGTGCAGAACAACGCGGGTGTCTGAAATAGCGCGGGTGTCCAGAATAGGGTAGGTGTTGGAAACAGCGCGGGTGTCCAAAACAGCGTGGGTGTCCACAACAGTGCAGGTGTGCAGAACAACGCGGGTGTTCAAAACAGCGCAGGAGCTCAGAACAGCGCAGGTGCTCAAAACAGCGCGGGAGTGCAAAACAGCGCAGGTACACAACAAAACCCTCAACATACAGTGATAATGGCAGGTCCGAAAGAAAAGTTGCTTAAATTTGATGGTGATGAAGCAGCTGATCCCATTCGACATTGTAAAACATGTGAAACGATCTGTAGGGCAAATGGCATAACAGATACAAATGAATGGATTCGACAATTTCCTGCTACCCTATGGGGTGTTGCGATTGATTGGTTTACTGATACTGATCCACAAAAGTTAAACAGTTGGGATAACATTAAGAAGGAGTTCATCGCAGAATTTCAACTTCCGCGCGACAATAATGAAATTGTAGTGGAGATATTCAATACCAAGCAAAAGAAGAATGAAACAGTACGGGTCTTCGCTAGGAGGTTGAAGGACTTAATCAGTAAAATGGAGAATAAGCCAGCAGATGGGCTCTAGAAAAGATGGTTCATTGAAGGCCTTCACCCGAAGCTGCGGAAAAAGATGAAGATCGTGCCACCATCGACATACATTGAAGCGTACAATTGGGCAATGAACCTTGAACGTGACCAGAAGACAAAGAAGAAGAAGAAGAATAGCTCGTCCGATTCAGATGACGATGCATCTTTAGGGGAAGATAGCAGCGATGACGAGGTAAGCAACAAGAAGGTCCGTGCCCTCTAGAAGGACATGATTCGAATGATGGAGTTCAAGAACATGAACAAAGAGACTAAGGGCAATGACCTATGGTGCACGGAGTGCAAGAAAGAAGGCCATACGAAGGGATCCTGGCTGAAAGATCAATTTTGTGAGATTTGCCAGATTATGGGACACTCGGTAAAGGAATGCCCTTTCAATTTGAAAACAAGAACACCGCAGCAAGTGTTCCTGACACAAGAAGCTTCCGCATCAGGAGGGAACGGAAATGCAAACATTGATGGTGCCACTTCGGGTGGGTACAGGAATAATAGCAGAGGGCAAAATAACAACAATAGCGGCAACAACAATAATGGCGGAAGGAGTCGAATTCAGTATGATGCGAATGGTCGGCCAATTGTTCATTGCCGTGCATGCAATCTGTGGGGTCACTTTGCTCGAGAGTGCACAATGGCGAACACACCGAAGTTGCTATGTCGATGGTGTGGACCGGGCGATCATGACGATGCTAAGTGCCCGAAGTCCGGAGTAAACTTGATTATCGTCGGGATGGACGAGGAAGAAGTTCTGGCAATCACTCGGAAGCAAGCAAGCAAAGCAAAGTCACTTTATAAAGTTAAATTCAAATATTTAACTTTGTTAATGCTTAGACTATAGTTGGTGGGAAATATTTAAATAAAAGAGTCCCCTTTATTTTATAATACATTTGGAGACATAAGTTACATAAGGGAGTTATGTTTATCACTTGTTTAGTTTGGAGAGAATCTTCCTGGGGCTTTGAGGATGAAATCCCTCTTAGCTATTAATCTCCACGCTGTTGCAATATACAGTCTAGGGGTTTATTTGGTGCCTGCAAATCAGAAACTAATTTGCAAAGTGAATGGTGAACAGTGACAGCGCTACAGTGTCGAGCTACAGTGCCAAGCTACAGTGATACGGCTACAGTAATTGCTATCTTGTTGGAAATAAGATTGTGAGGTTCGGCAGCAGGGTACAGTGCAATTTCTGGACCAGTTTGGGAAGCAGTTCGGGTGTCTCTTCATTAGCATTCATCAACAATGATTTGCATCAATTTCCAGGTTCCAATTTAATGTGTTCAGTCTTAGGAATAGCAATAAGAGTGTTTTTACTGATAAAAAAATAGTACAGACTATAACAATCCAGCATATGTGTTAAGATGAGTCATTGTTATTCATTGAAAAAATATATATGTATTTGGAATGTCATAGTAAATGTGAAGTGCATTGATGAGGTCTTGACATTTCAATAGATTCATTCTTCATGTATTGGAGTTGTAACATCTAAATGTTGTAATTGGCAACCCTCTTGAAATACATCATTGATTGGTACTGTTCTTACATCACTACATTTTGGCACTGTTATTACATTAGTTTACTTTGGGTTTGTTGGACAACAAATTTTTGAGTACGGTATTAAACCTTAACAGTACAAATCAGTTGCTTGCCAAGTGTTTGACGGAGTTCCCATAGTACCTATTCAATTCCATTCTACAGCACCACAGGTCAGATTGCATGCCAAGTGTTTGACAAAATTTCGTACTTCAGCATTGGTAGTTGTTAGTAGTTTTTAGTAGGGATCTTTACATTGAAGTACTTGAAGGTTCAAGGTTAGGACTCTCACACATCAAAGCATTGTATGTCAATTTTCTAGGTCTTTTGCTTTCTCGAAAAGTCCCTAAAGGTGCTGCAAATCCATCTCCTTCCTGTATAATTTTCCTTGCCCAAAGTGGTCTCTTAGAATGGTCAAGACTCTATATCCTTGTCCAGTTTCATTGAAACCAATAAGAATTCCTTTTCTTCTAGTAGGTTCTAATTTTGTCCTTTTCTCCTTAGGTACATGAACATACATAGGACATCCAAATATCCTTAAATGACTGATGTCAGGTTTCTTTCCTACAAATGCTTCTCCAGTGGTCTTATTGTCCAAATATGAGTGAGGACATCTATTCTGAATATAGATTGTTGTATTAGATGCTTCAACCCAAAATGACATGCTCAAGTTTTGGTAAAAAATCATAGCCCTAGCAACTTCTACAATAGTTCTGTTTTTCCTTTTAGCAACTCCATTTTGTTGAAGATTGTAGGGGACTGTGAACTCCCTCTTAATTCAAACAAGTTTGCAGAACTCTTTAAATATTTTTGAAGTGTACCTTTTCCCATTATTTATTCTCAGAACTTTAATTTCTTTCCTAAGGAGTTTTCAGTGATTGTTTTGAATTCTTTAAACTTAGAAAGAATCTCTTTAGATTCTTTGCACTTAAGGAAGTATATCCATGTCTTCCTCGAAAAATCATCAACAAATATCACATAGTACAGGAACCCTTCTATAGATGGTAAAGACATGGGTCCACATAGATCAGAGTGCACTAGTTCCAACACATCTTTACTTTTGCTCAAACTATGAGGGAATGACTTTCTAGTGTTTCTCCCTAAGGCACAACTTTTGCAGGGTTCATTATGAATATGGTTTAATTTGGGCATTCCAATTACTAACTTCTCCATAGATATTAGGGCACAAAAGTTGATATGACCGAATCTTCTATGCCATATTTCATTCGAATCTGAAGTCTCATGCATAAGTGCAAAGTTTGTCTTAATGCATAGCTCATATAATAGTCCTAATTGTACTCCTATTGTTAGAGCCTTCTTTATGGTTGAATTATTAGGCCAAGCTAGTACCTTACCTTCCATGAATGCAATTCTATAACCATCATCTTCAAGTGCCCATATGGATATTAAATTCCTTTTAATACCTGGTACATAAAGAACTCTAGAAAGCTGAATAGAATTCCCAAATTTCAATTTGATGGTGCAGTTCCCAATCTCTTTTACGGAATGTGCAGAATCATCACCAATTGTAACTTCTTCATCTGATTCTATTTGCATGCTTTCTAGGTTATCCTAATATCTAGTGATGTGTCTTGAAGATCTGTTGTCATCTATCCAAGTGTTAGATTGTCATGTCCCCTTTCTAGCGACATGATTCCTACAGTAGATTTGCCTATCATCGACTCTCGTAGGCAAATGATTTTTGGAGAGAGAGTCCTACTATTGCCAGATGATTTCTTTTTGCTCTCAGAGAGTACAATTAATCCTACATCCAGTAAGTTGGGGCCTACATGTTCTAATGTTGAATTGAGATTGCACTTTTAATTTTATAAAGTTATTTATTTAATTTTATAAAGTTATTTAATAATAAAGTGCATTATAATAAGATATTATGAAAGACGTTTCTAGAAGCTTCCAGTGACTTCTCAAAAAGTGAATAAATAGAGTACAGGAGGCACCCATTGGGACAAGCGGTTTTTGTGGATTTGACTTCTATTTCAGTTGGAGCAATTTGTAGTCATTTGGTCTGCAAATTCTCAAATTATCCTTGGGAAAGAAAACTCCCATGGGTAAGCAATTTTGAGGGTGTGAAATATCATCTAAATTATTGCAAACCGGAGGTGATAATATAGTCACTTCACCTGGGCAGAGATCTGTGGCCTAAGGCCAAATTTTGTGGTTTGTTGACATCGGAGAAAGGAATTACTATTGCCGGACTGGGGGAACTTGAAGGAAACTAGAAGCACATTTACCTGGTTGAATTTGCATGCGAATTGTTAACTGGTCTTGCCTGAACCCAGACGGCTCAGTCCACATTAGGTTGGGCGTTTTCGGTGGAAGATTCGAATTTATATAAAGAGGTCGCAGTATGAGCAAACCGTAAAGGAGGGGGGGACAGTTCAGGGCAGATTAACAAGCTCCAGATCCATCCTTCCGTCCGTTCTTTCAGCAGCGCTTCCGTATATCATTAAGACCATTTTCGTGGAGTATGGAAAATTGATAAATAAAATCGCAGGTCACATTGCAATGCGATCTAGCGCATCTTACTAGCCATTCCAGGCAGACGCAGGTCGGATCATCTCTAAAAAGGGAGGGGTACAAATCGCATCAGTTCAGAGGTATTGATCGGCAAGCAAATAAACAAACAGTGTATAATAAAATCGGCGGTACCAACTATATTCCCGAATTTGGGGGGGAAAAAAAAAAAAACGGAATCGATCACCATCCTAACAACCCCACTCAAACAGTGAACAATGGAAGCAGTAATCCAGGTTCTTGATGTTACTCGTTTGCCTATGTACAGACTCTGTCATTTATTTTAACTGGATTATTGTTCTGATACAGATCTGTTCATAAATAAAATATTCTTGGATACTGTTGATATCACTTGCATTTGTTACAGTTAGCCCATAGGTAAATTATTTGAGACATTCACCATTAACCATTTAACAGATGCATACCTAGTTTTGACAAATTTCATAGAACATTGTCTTTCATAGTACAGTTCAGACTACATGACAAGTATTTGTCTCAGTTTATCATTGGTTCTTTCGTGACTTTTATAGTTAGAGTCATCTCAGTGGTATCAGAGCTATTGACCTGCCATCCTGTTGGGTAAAAACATCTTATGCAACCTTATCCCAGGTATTATACACAAAGAAGAGCAACAGTTATGGGTGAGAGACAGTCACAGAGTCCACCTAGAATTGATGACGATGAGACCAGAGAGTTCTACAGAATCATGACTACCAGACAGCAAGAAATAGCCCAGTCATTACAAGCATTGACTACCATAATGGAGAGAGTTGTTCCACCCAGGATTCAGGAACATGGTAGAGGTACGCTTGATCATGACAATAGAAGTGTGGCAGGCTCACAGGGTGCTCCGAGGCGCAGATCATGGATAGCTAATAGACCTACTCGTCCCACTTTCCTTAGGGAGGAGGCCCAGGAGATAGAGGAAGATGATTTGCCGGAGGATTTTCAAGATGATCTCAGAGCTGCTACTGAAGAATGGCAGGCATTACGACCCCATGTGCGTGAGCTACTGAATTTTGATCGCTACCTGAACCAGAGGAGAGAGCATATGAGGAGTAACCGTCAGAACAGGAGGCCTAAATGAAGTCATGATAATGAGTTGCAGCGAGCTGCTAGTAAACTCACTTTACCATCTTTTGATGGTAGTTGACAGATGATAGCACAGGCATGGGTTCATAAGTTGGATACATTCCTAGCATTGAGGCCAATGTCGGAGATAGATGCCATTAGATACGCCACCTTGCATTTGGAGGGAGCAGCTCATGATTGGTGGTCACACGAGATGATTACTTTGCAGCACAATCAGGTGACATCTTACTAGGACTTTGTGGATAGATTGGTTGAGCGTTTTGATAGGAAGGATCCAGAGATCTATTTTCGTGACTTGACCAAGCCTCTTCCGGAGTTTTACCTTTTCCCGCTACTATTGTGGTGTGTGGGGTGTAGTTAATTGGCGTTTGATGGCATGAGTATCCAAGAAGCTAGAGAAATCATTATAACAAAATTACCCCCCATTGTCTGATCTAAGATTAATAATAGATTTCCCAGACTCTATTTCAACTAAAGGTTTAAACTTCTGAAATACAAGAAATGCATTTGATTTCTTTTTAAGGAAATATGCCCACATTTTTCTATTGAAATCATCAACAAACAACAAAAAATACTTGGACCTAAGAATAGAAGGAGTGGCCATAGGGCCGCAGATATTAGCTTGAACAAGTTGAAGTACCTGAGAAGCTCGCCATGAATTGCCACTTGTGAAAGGTGTGCGATGTTGCTTCCCAGCATGGCATGCATCACAAACTCCAAGCTACTGAGTCTGAATCTCTAACAATCTATGGACAAGCTCATCCTGAGCAAGCTGAGAGAGATAATGCACATTTAAGTGCCCATATCACCGATGCCAAAGTGTACTAATAAAAGACTGCCGAGCAGCCATAGCTAAGTCCTGAGAATCACTACAATCAGTAAGTAGGAAAAGACCACGATCCTCAAGATCCACTGCAATAGTACATTGAGTTGCCCGATCAGTGATGGTACATTGATGTGAATTGAAGGTGACATTTAGGTGTGGAGAATGTCGCAGTAACTGACTGACTGAGAGTAGATTTATTTCGATCTCTGGAATGTTGTACGCATCGAGGAAAATTAGATTCCTCCTAGCAGACTAAATCTGAATGTTGCCTTTCCCGACAATGGTGTACTCTTCTTCGCCACAAAAAATAACAGAATCTGAATAAGGCTGGTAGTTAGTAAACTAGTCTCTGCAATGAGTGAATTACGAGAGGCACTTGAATCAATGTACCAGGTAGACAACTTCACATGATTTGTAGGTCTTTTAGCCATGAAGGTGTAAAAGGCAGATCTCGTTTGCTCAGTGTGCTCTGCACTGTTTGCTTTGGGGTTGTGAACTTGATTGCTTAGATTGGGCAGCTTAGCATTTCCGACATTCAACCTTCATATGACCAAACTTGTGGCAATATTTGCATTGAATATTCTTCTTCCGGGTGCTGTTTGAAGCTAGAGCAAAGGACGTCTGTTGAGAAGACAGCTGAGACTTGCCTTTATCATTTTGAAAGGGTTTAGTAGCAAAGGCTTGCTCTATGGAGGTGGAGCTAGAATTACTACTGAATTTTTGTTTCCACTGATCTCGCTGAAGCAAAAGTGTGCAGAGATCGGTGAACTTTAGATCAACACCAAAAGACGTGATGTTGAGAGTCTCAATAAATTGCTCGCAAAACTTTGGTTAACTCTAGAGAGTGATAACCACAATGTCCTCTTCCTCCACCTTGCGACCAATGGCAAGTAACTGATCACAGATTTCCTGATTCCTATTCAGGTGTGCCTGGAGCGAGGTTCGCTCATCCATGATAATAGAAAGCAGAGCATTCTTCAAAAAAAAAACTTTGCTTTTGTTAGAAGTCTCATGAAGACCTTTGGGATGTGTCCACATCTCGATAGCTGTCTTGCTGGATGGAATTTGAGAGAGATAATCATTAGCCATGAATAATTTGAGAAGCATCACCGCCTCTCAATTATTCACATCCCATATATCTTGATTAGTAACAAGAGCAAACGGATGCTTCATACCACCCATAACAATTTGATTGGTATTTCAATATTCAAAAATTGCTATGATTCGCTGCTTCCATGTGCCATAATTTCGCCCATTGAATTTTGAGTTGTACTCAAGCAAAATGTTTGTTAGAGATACCATGACATGTTTTTCAATGAAAAATGTGAAAATTTGTGAAGCCACGTTCTTCGAGGCAAAAAATGGAAGACCTAGAAAATTTGAAGGATGACCCAAAAGAGAGCTTGAAAAACCCAAAAAGAAAAGTTGTCGGGTCTAGATCCGTTGGCTCAAAAATTGAACCACAAAAATTGAGGCACCTAGAAAAAATAGACAGCCCTGTTGAGCTCTTGAAAAACACAAGAATTTGTAATCAAATATTTTTTTGAGATAAAAAATTAGGGTTTCAAAAAAACCCTAGTCGACAACTATGAAAGCTCGGATTTGTAGAAAAATGGAGTTTGTGAGGCCAAAATATTGCGATTTGAGGTTGCAAACAACCGAGCTAAGGTCGTTTTTGGCTTGGGAAAGCAAAAACGACCCCAAAGTGCAAAAAATAGTTGCAATTTAAAAAAAAAAGGCTCTGCTTAGACGTGATGTGTATGGAGACTAGTAGTTTCCGATTTGTCCATAGTGCATGTATTGAGTGAACAGAAGTTTGCCCAAAAAACACAGATGCAATTTGTTCAAAACATGTTTTTCAAGCATAACCAAGTTGAGATTTTTGCAGACCAAGATGAATCATTACGCATGCCATAGTTTAAAAACTCGGTATTAGGAATATCTCAGCTGACCCAAAATTTTTGGAAAACTCGAAATCGGCAAAAACTCAGCAAAAAAATCAGCAATAAATTGACACTTTTATCGAACATTTGAAAATATAAAATTTCTTAAAATATTCTTAAAAACACATACATACAACAAATTTGTAGAATGTATAATAATTTGAAAATTGAGATATCCACCATATATCAGTCAAAGTTTTAAGTTAAACAGTAATTCATAGCAAGAGGAACTTAGTAGATTAACATATTGCTAGAATCTTATACCAAAAAATAAGTACAACATCTGAATATAAATAAGTTAGATACATAGAAGTCAAACTCTATGAAACTACTACTTCTGAATAGTACATATTAAGTTCAAATTTTAGTATCAATGAAACTGGAATCAGCAATCATAAATTGCGTCTACGAGTAAAACTCAAAAGAGATCATTGCTGCTGGGTGGGTGGTCTTGTAGTAGTTCTCGTGGCAACATCCTCAACAGGTGCCCTAATAGGTGCCTCATGCTCGATAGAAGCCTCTGATGGATGACCAAGCTCATGTTCCTCCTCACGTGCTGCCACATTTGCATCCCACTTGTCTGCTTCTCTCTCAAACTCAACTAGCTGCTCATCTGTCAATAGAGGTTCACCAACATCCGCATCCTCACCATCAGGAGGAGCAATCCAATCGGCTGAATATGTATCAATCTCATCCAAGTCAAGTGTGCTTCATATGAAGCCTGCCCTTTCACCTTCTTCTTGTGCAAGAGAAGGTTGTACTTCACATAAACCAAATCATTTAGGCGGTTTTGAGTCAACCTATTACATTTCTTTGTGTGTATGTTTTGAAAAGTACTCCAATTTCTCTCGCAGCCAAAAGCACTACAAGGCTCCAATAAAATTCAGATGGCAAGCTATTGAAGATTAGGCATTGTGCCACCATAATCTTCCCACCACAGATTTGCAAGGATTAAAAAAACCATTTATGATGTGGTAAAACTTCCAATAAATTTGACGAGTGAAATAAATGGTATGATAAAACTAAACACATGTTCTTTTTTACCTAATTGCAAGGTGTATCTCCTATGTTTACAATCAGGAGAAGAAAACAATGGCCCGTCTTCCCTCATGTAGCTCTGCAACTCATCAAGTATGAGGTCTCGGAGGTCCGTATCAGCAATCAATCTTCGAATACATGTATCCAATCCAATTTGAACCTCTGCATCTACTTTAAAAGTGTTGGAGAAATAGTACTTGGGTTTCAAGAAGTAGGCAGCCACATGAATGTGTTGGCGTTGTCATCGGTTCCACCTACGATCAATGATGTTCTATATGGGTCTATATTTGGTCTCATTTGACCTATACACGTGCCAAGGAAAATATTTCAAAATTTAATATAAATCATCAATGAATACTTGAAAACTTACTTTGAGGGTCTCTTCCATCAGCTTTTCAAAGCTAGCATCAAACACAATCCTCACAATCTTCTCTGCTTTAGGCTTCCTAGCATAAGGACTCTCTAACTATTTCTTATCAAGAAACATGCGCCTGAGGTCTAGCAATGTCTCAGATATGCTTTGCAAGTTCAAAAAATTAGTAACAAAGCGTGTGACCCCTGCTCGTACAAGATCCTACCACTAGTGTGCTCTCTCATAAGATTCAAGACCCATGTATGATTGTAGATGTACTTAGCAACATTCCTTCCATCTTCAACCACCTCCACCTAGCTCAGCTTCCCCAGATCCTCAAAAAACAAGTCAAGACAATCAACAGCACAAAGGCTCCAAAATAGCGTGGGATGTCTCTCCATGAGAAGTCTACTAGCAGCCACATAAGTAGCTGCATTATTAGTCACAATTTGGATGACATTAACCAATTCCGCTTCTATTACCACCTCATCCAACACGTTAGACAAATTTTTTGCATTTTTTACTTGATCAAAGGCAGCAACTGATTTAGAAATACCAACTGCCCCCCTGAAGCAACTATAAAGTTGATGAGCATCCCGTTCCTGCCATCTGTCCACCCATCAGATATAATAGTGCAACCTTTCTGTTCCCAAACTTTTCTTTGCTCTTATACAAGTTGATGAATATTTCTTACCTCGTCCTATAATAATGGCCCACTCACCTCATAGGGAGTTGGGGGGCTTGAATCCCTTACCAGACAAAGAAATGGAGGTTACCACTTAATCCCAATATGGACTACATAAAGCATTGAAGGGAATATCATCGTGGATCCAAAATCTTGTAATTTCCACCTTTGTCTTCTCATGCATCTCTTTGTTCCATGTAGTGCCTATTAAGTTGGGTTGAGCACCAGGAGTGGTATGTGGAACCCAAAAGTCCGGTAGAGACCTACTCGTACTTCTTGATCCTCGTATCCGAGGCCCAATAGAAGAAGAACCCTCTACACCTGTTTTTGATCCTATAGAACTAAAAGTCCCCATTGGGGCTGCCATGGCCTCAAATGTCCTCTTTTTTTCTGCCTTACCTTGAGCATTTTTTTGTAGGCTTGTCAAAGGCTCTCTTGTAACCTCTTTCGAACATACTTCACACGGTGTAATATCGTTGCATGGAATCTTCGCAAGATTGTATTTCAATCGGCTTATCCTTGAAGTCATTTTCTTATGGCAATGGGTACATTCGACGTGTCCACTAATTAACCCTGGGATCCCATGTTTCCATAAAGGATCCTTAACTCTGCCACCACCAGTGATCTTGTAGACTTAGAGAACCTAATAAAAAATAGATGATGTGTAGTTAGAAAGCATACATTATCTATTAAATATTCAAAAACTAGATTATAAATCTTGTAAACAATACATTTAAAGTTAATTCTATTATATAAAAAATTATAAATTATAATTGTTAAATAAAATAGCATTATTGTAAATTTACTAAATACTAGTACATAAATTTCAATAAAACTGTAAATTTAATTACAGTAATTATATTTTATTTAACTATTATAATTCATATATAACGGTAAGTCAATAACAAGTCTATTTTTTAAAAGATTTATAATTTAGTATTTTAAAATTTAAATATATTAAAATTTATTTATAAATTATAAATACCGTTAATTTGTTAAATATTGTTAATTTACTATGCAATTTAAGTGTATTTTAAACCATAATTTTTTTATCAAAACCAAAATAGTAAAATTATAAATCATTTAATACATTTTAATTTGTAGTATTTAGCTTTAAAATATAGTTAAGTTTAAAACATTTTTTTTACTAAATTACAAATAAATTAAAATTTACTCAAATATTTACAAATGAAAAATTTAAATTTTAAACAAGCTGGGAAGTGTCGACTTGCAGCCTGTGATGAATGCGATGAATGAACTTGAAGTGTTGCAGTCTGTCAAAGCTCGGGAGGGTGATGAATGTCGAGCTCAGGAGGGTGATGCTGTTGTGAGTTGTGACTCGTGAGAAAGTCCCACTCGAAGTGCCTTATGGAGGTCGAATTTGAAGACTTAGTGGCAGCATGGCTCAAGGGTGGGAGTTGTATGTGAAGGTCGAATCTGAAGACTCAGTGGCAACGTGGCTCAAGGGTGGGAGTTGTATGTCGGCAGTCAGCTCTGCAATCACCAAATGGAGACTTAAAATCGCTGTCGGAGAACAAAAAGAGCTGCAAAAAACTTTAAATCTAAAATGGACTACTTTTCAACTATTTAAAAACCAATTTTTACGTTTTTCATGCAATATTAATAGGAAAAATTGCGGCGATATATCACTTTATTTCGGTGGTGATTTATTGAGCGCTAATTTCGGTGGAGAGGCCATTATGCAATGTTTTGCGATTTTAACGAAATACCATAGGTTTTTTAAACTATGACGCACACGATTTTTCTCATGCCTTTGATGCGGTGGTTTGAATAGTGGATACCCTAGATGGGTTTTAGAAAAAACTCAAAAATAATTTCGAAAACTTGTAGCCGATACTTTCGAAAGAAATTATAAAATGTTCAAAAAAATTTGAAGTATTGGCTTTGATACTGTATTATGAAGTAATTGGTAAAATACTTGCTTGTTATTAATAGGGACCAAGAAGTCTTTATACACAAAAGAATAAAGCAATGTTTCCTTAGGAAACGATCGTAAAGAATAGAAACATTCTATTCTAGTTAAAAGAAAGCTAAAAAGGCTAACAGATAACTACAGCTAACTAAATATTAGAAACATTATGATATTTAGAATAGATTACAAATAGATTACCATTAACTAATAATAGATGTTTACCTATCATCGTAATAGTTAATGTGTTTTTTGACTTATGTTTAAAGTGCATAAAGGTGGGGAATTTGAACCCAAAAGTAAATATATTTTAAGTTACAAGTGTTTTTGCACATCAATATCCAAATTGTCTAGTTCTATTGACATATCCACAGGAGAAGTAGGTGGTTTCTTTCGAATATTTTGTTGAGTGGGACTTGCATTTTATTCTTTATGAAAATGAGAAGGAATTTCCCTCTCAACTCATGGTTCATTGTCAATAGCTGACATCCTTTTCTGACCCTGGAACAATTCCTTCTCTCTTGCAGATGACTTCTTGTTGGTGTAATGAGCCTGATTTTGATCTCTTCTTCTTTTGATTTTACAACTTTTCTTACTTCTATCCTTAGTGAGCTTTCAGCTGTATCCTTTCTCTTCTTTAAATTTTGACTTTCAGGTTCCTTTGCATTGTATGCTAACTTTGTTATTGACTATCCTACCCATTAAATCATAAGTGAAAACCACTTTCCTTTCCCTTGGCTTATGGAGTTGCCAATCTACCCACCATTGGGTATGCTTGGTAACTTGTTTCATTACTATGGACAAGGCTGTAAGTTCAGAGCTAGACCATTTGATCGGAGGAAGATCCTCATCTTTTCCTTTTTTACAATGTCGCTAGATGCAATCTCCATCATCTTTTAACTTATACGGTATTGGGAAAAGCTCAGATGCTTTGATTAATTCACTGGTATCTTCCACTGACATCCTCATTGTTTCATATTCATTCATTAAGTTGGCCCAACAGTCTTTAACTTCTACAATGTTTCTTTACTTCTTTCCAATAACTGAAACCCTGCATTATAGTATGTTTTTTGGTAATTTTTTCAGAGGTGTTTCTGCAATGCTAATCAGTATCTCCAATCAACGAAGTAATATATACTTTGAATTTCAGTGTAGTTTACTGGTTTAAGAATTATAAGTTTGAAGTTATTTTTTCGTTTGCAAGTTTCAATGGCTATATTGTGAGAATATTACAAATCTCTTCTATATCTGACAATACTGTTTCTAATAGTGATTTATGTTGCTCTCTGCCTAATTTAATATTGGTAATTTAATTTGGAAGCCTTGCCTCTAGAACATATTTCGTTACTAACATATTTTGTATTGGTTGCTACATTGAGTTATGCATTGTAATACCCCTTTCGGCAGAGTAGTCTAGAATGACTAATTAGCCTATTTAATTTCCATAGGCTAAAGGTAGATAAAAGGGGAATAATTAAATTTAATTATTTAATATTGTCTGAATTTATTCTACAGGTAATATTATTTAAATGGTTTGATAAGGTTTATAAAGTGATTTGAGTGTATTATTAAAGGAAAATTAATAAACTGACTTTGTTTCTTAGGTTCAATTAACATAGTAAAACGAGCGGGAATTCAAAATGTTCTTCTAGCAGTCTAGGGGTTACCAAAAGGACATTTTGGGGGTCATTTGATATGCTTGGATTATTATTGTTCCTTTTGGAATTTGGAGGGCTTCTTTAAAGTTAGAAATCTTAGGACAAAATCCCTAAAAGGGTAATTGGATTCAGTAGTGCGACTAACTTGTCCTAGTTAGTTTGTTTGAGATTTCATTTAGAGTCTCACATAGTATTAGCACTGAATGATTGGTACAAAATGATTGTATAGCAACTTATAATTCAGTCAAAAAATGATTATTTCTAACTTCATTTTGACACAAACGATGATGGAAAATGACTATATGAAAAAATCAAGTTTCATTTGGATACAAAACTTTTATTTTCTGTAAAAATATCAAATGACATGATCACATTTGTTTTTGTTACAATGTTATTTTTTGAATGCTATCTCAAAAATACTCTCTTGAGCTTTCAGTCTAATTTCTTGTTGAATGTGGTTAATTTCTACTAAAATATATTTTAGTTAGCAATTATTAATATGATATATAATGTGCGATGTGACTTTTGAAGCTAGGCTAATTTAGTATTTATATTGCTTTGGACATATTTGCAGGCTTCAGAATCCAGCCTAGTAGTTGACTATAAAGATTGGCAAATACCCCTTGGTCGTCGATTTAGGTTAGAAATTTGTTTCCCTATATTCTTGCATAGCTGATATATGCCTGTTGTAACATTATATGAGGTCTATTTTTAAATTTTTTTTAGGAGTTAAAAATACTTTGCAAAAGGTAATATTTTCAATTTGATAAAAGTGAAAATGTATTGTTTTTATTTATCTTTAATTTGTTTATGACATACAATCCATCAGTGAAAGAGAAAACAGATTGTAGAAATGTAAAGCATCATACTGAAATTGGGGAAATATGAGATGATTTTAAAATGGAAATGAGAACATTATAAGAATTATGCCAGAAGAATAAGGAAATGATTATATTATCAAAGTGGATTTCTTCTAAGTGTATTTACAGACATGACACTGAAGTATTGCCATGAGATAAGCCAAAACAAACATTATCTTTATCATCCTTTGGAATATGAAACAAGTACCAAAATATGTAGGAAATAGTTTTGAATGTTATTGATGCCTTGTAGTGTAAACATGTAGAGCTGAACTTGCATATTACATTTTGAATAGATATCGTAGTTGTTTATCAAAATGCTTAATGTATAACATTCCAAAGTCAATCTTTTAGTATTACAATTTAGGATTTGATCTGAAAATAAAATATTTGTGCATAGGAAATGTAATATCCCTAACAGGATATTTGCTTCCAAACCCTTAATGAAAACTCATAAATATTAAACAAATAACTTCACGCAATGATTTTCAAATTTTTCCGACAAACTTCAATAAACAACTAGATAAAGCAGTCCCAAAATATTATTACATTAAATCTTCAATAGAAAATACATCCATTTCATTTTAGTTCTTAAATAAAATAAGCCAGAAATATAATCATATATACAGATACTCGAACAAGATTGGATATTAGAAAAGATGAACATGGAATACAATGTGAGGCACTTGCATGATGTTTCCAACTGACAATGGGTTGTCCTCCACTGCCCAACTTGAGGGTTTCCGTCCTCTCACCCGCTGAAAGCTTCTTTTGAGAATAACTCTCTAAGGGCTTGTTTGGCTGCGGGAATAGGAATTGTTATTTTGGAATAGAAATTGAGAGCATGTATTCCTATTCTCTGTTTGGTTAGACAAAATTGAAATTGGAGTTTGAATAGCAGACGAACAATGTCGATAGACCAATTCTCATGCGTCTTTTCACTCTTGACGAATATTTCATTCTAGAGAGTTTGAGGCTTGTCAGCAATGAATCACAAAGAAACCACAATGAGGATTGAGGATGGAACCTGAATTCTGTCTTTCACAGAAATAGGGTCCAGTCTTGCCAATTTGATATCTTGACTGACCTTGTCATGCTTGAAAATTAGGTTCCCATGAGCATCCTCATTTAGTTGTTGGAGATGGAGGTAAACTTAACAGAAGAGACAACAAAGATTGAGCTTCTTAGAATGATATGCAATGATATAATTGCTTTGGCTCACACTTTCTCATATCATCTGCATCCAAGAACAGGGGACACACTAGAAGAGCACAAACAACACGACGCAAAATTGAATGAAGAATTGAAGTTGCTACATAAAGATCTGAAACCATATGATCACATTCTGAGATTTTTTCATGATTTCATTATGTACGAGTCCAAAAGTATCCATGAAGGGAAAAAGGAAGAGGATGTTCGAGTTCCTCATGATTTTCTTCATCACCGAGGTCATAAAACACTTCATATCCCTATGCGGGCTTGAATTTTTGGTATGTAATCTCAGTATTCAAAATCAATGCCTTTGATATACTAGTGGTTTGTGCAAGAGCTATGCTTTTGTTCAAAATTGACCATTTTCCTAATTTCTTTAGTCAACCAATTTCTATAACTGTGGGGCTTTCGGTGGGTGTGGTCATAGGCATGGACTTGAATTTTTCATCAAATATGAAAAAATAAAATAGGAATAGGAATACGTATTCCAATTCCACTTATTTAGGTGGAATTGCAAATGTTCATTTTTGGGCCAAAGTGGGAATACGTATTCCTATTCTCAATTCTGATTTTGTGCACCCAAATAGAGGATTAGAAGTTTTAAGAATTTACATATGCCTATTCCAATCTAATTCCCACTGCCAAATGTGCCTTAAGAGAGAAAAGTGAAATCCAAATCACAACCCAAGTATGCTGGAAATGAGTGAAATGTCCCTTTCTGTGATTTTATATGATATTTCAAACCTCTAATCAGATCTTTAAAATCAAACAACCAATATTTCAAAGATCCACCAATTTCTCAATAAACCCCAAATCGGGTATGCTCGAAATAGTGCCAAAAAACTTCACAGCTTCACATATTATTAATAAATCTGAAAGTGGAAATTTTTATAGAAATTTCAGCAGCATAACAGCCTACAAAATGACATTTTCAGATCTGTATAACATTTACACAACAGCTCCTAAACAGAGGATAAAAACAATGCTCATTAGGCTCCCAAAACAACACAGAATAACCCGGAAACACCACAAAAACACTAATAATCTATCACAGAAGTATAATCATGACCAAATACATATATTCAGCTCTATTTTAACATCTAAAAATCTGAAATACAACAGCAACCCAAACTGATATGAAATACTCAACCGGAAACACCAAACTCTTACAAAAAAACACATCCAAAAACCCACAAATCTGCACTGTTCAGCACAAAGGCAAACTCTGCATGAGCATGCACATGGAATGGCTTCAAACTCCCGTCCTTAGCTTTCCTGGAAACTTGCAAACTCCCGTTCTTGGGTCTCCTTCTCCACAGGTTTGGCAGCCTCTGAAGAACAACAAAGAAGTGAGCAAAAATCAAGTTCTCCAATTAGCCCAAAATGCTTCCAAACCCCTTAAAAGAGGGCATAACCCTAACTCACGTCCAAGAGGGGTTAATAAAACATATTTTAATAATAATTTTCATTTATTAGTCCATTAGCTTCCAAAGATTATCCCCTTTTTCCGAAACTTCACCTTTTTGGGCCTGCCTGCCTTAGAAAAGATTATTATTTTTAATTATTTGAAAAAGGGACATGACAATGAGCTCCATCTTCCCTTTTAGGAAAAAACATGTGACTCTTTGCATTCCCATTTCTGTTTCTTTATTTCTTTTTTAAATAAATTCTTTTCTTCCACTTAAGGAAATAAAGTGCACATAGATAATAAAGTGACATTAACAATATCAACTTAAGTTATAAAGTCACTTCATAATAAATCTGTTAAATCTTTAGACAATAAATCCTCCCATCATATGGACTTGGATATGCATGGTTGATAGCTCACTCGAAAGCTCTTGACAAGGCACTTCTAGTCTCACCCTGAAATGCCAAGAATGATGAGTCTGTTGGCTTACCAAACATAGGAAGTGCCTAAAAACCCCACTAAAATAATCCCGATTAGCTTGCAACTAAAATTGTCTAGGCCAAAAACTTGGTTTTCCCATGGGACCGAGGGAAAACAAGCTAATGGTGCAACCAAAATCATTGGCTAGAAAAGGGGACATAACAATCCTCCGTTCCCAAAGATTGCTTACCCCCAAATACTTGAATCCCCTATCTGTGTCGAAGATGACTCTCTGTCCAATTGCTGCGCTATACTGGTGTAAACAGCTGTAGCCCCAAAGTCATATAACAGCTTAGTATGAACTTGGACACCAATGAATTGGATGCCTGACATCCAAACCATCTCATGCATATACTCAATCTAGACAGCTTGCCATGCACTACTATCATAAAACGAAATTCTCGCTACCCAACCGAGTACCTCCCTCCAACTATAATTACACACACCTCTGACATTAAGAGGTGGCGGGAGCTCAACAATATACCAGCCACCATCGAGAATAGAATGCAACCAATCACTCCTCCTGACTTCCTGAACTAAAACCATCTTTGTAAAAGCTCCACCTGAATCCCAAGTGAAAATCTGTGTGATGTACTCGATATCACCCACTAACTCCTTTAATACCTGTGCCCATGACGAGTATAATATCTGCTAGACTACTTCATTAACTGTAGCACCTTGCTACAAATCATGGAGTAATCGAATAGTAGGTTTCACAAGAGTAAACATCTCAAAAGAGAGCAACCCAGAAAGCTATCCTGTCTTGCCTCCCTCAATTGTGTAAGGACACACCACATCAACTATCCAAATTTTGCGTACAAGAGGAATCCATCAAAATTAAAACATATCCAAGGTCATCAGACTCCTATTGCATGACTCTGACCTCATCTTCACCATACCATGATTGGTGAAGCCCATCAATGGAACCCAACGAAGCTATACTGCTATCTCTATCAATACTCGGGTCCCAAGGAAAACTGCTCTCACATCCATCATCCATAAGGAGATACAAACCACTAAAGGAATCTGCAGTCTCATAAGTACATCCAACCTCTTCGAGATTCATATGAATGTGCTAACTCTGCACGTAACCTAGGTGGTAGCAATTGACACCATAACCGTCGTGTAAACTTGTATCCGCACGACACACTTGTGACATAGAATTAAGAAACACACTCAGATATATATTACTATAGTGAAAAATTGGTTAGTGCCTCTGTAAGTTATCATCGGTCACCACCTAATTCAAATACTTGCGGCCTCGAATACCATCTTCAGAAGATGGCTGACCTTCATCCCACACTAGATGATACAATCTCTGAGTCAACCCATACTTGCACCTCATCAAATCCTCTATGTGTGGATCAAACATAAAGTTATGAGCACTCCTCGATGTATAGTACAATAAATAGCTCCAACCTCCATCAATGGCTCATCATACAGTACAATCTGCCTACTGGAAGTAGATGAATCCTGCTCAACCTGATCAGACCTCATGCTATCATCACTAAGAACCTCCTCAATGGTCATATTTGAATGTTGGGCTGAATTAGAGCGTGCCAAATGTAATTTTTGATTGTACTCAGCAATTTGATTTTTTGCTTCATGAAATGCCACTAAAGTAGCCTCAAGGGTGTCCTTGACACTCATTAGCTCATATGTACATGCATCTATGTTTGTTTCCTTCTTCCTCAGTGCTTCTGAGTAAATATCTACGAGGTCAAAGAGATGATCACGATCTGAAAGAAGGTGTAGGTAATTTGATTTCATAGTTTGCAGCCCTTATTGTATTATTAATGGCTGTGAAAATTCCTCTTTAAGTCCCCTTTGTTTCCCCTCCATTTGTTCCTTCCAAAGGTGCTTTTCAAACATTGCTTATTTTTCATCAAAGCGTGATAAAGCTGCAATAATCTTATGTTCAGTCACTTTCATTTGACTCTCTAAATAAGGTGAACTAGTAGGTGTATGAGATCAGTCAAGTGCACATGAAGTGGGAGAATGTGTTTCATGATACACATCCACATCATAAATCTCATCTTTCATTCCCAATTGCGTAGAGGAATTAGGGACAGCATTCTGTTCAAAAGCCAACTCATCACAAAAGGAATCTATCCCATCTGTAGAGACCATTAAGTCTGAATGAAAATCAGCATCAACACTCACATAAGATGGGGAGTTGCCATCGTTGGCTGATTGGTCAACTTCCTCAGAAGGGCTATCAACATTCTTATCAAGAGCACTAATGCAAGCAGCCCTATAAGATCGCTCTACCTCCAAACTGCCTGTCAACAAACTTGTGCCACTATTAACATTTATCCCCTGATCATGTGAAGGCTGTAAATAACTGGTAGTTGGTTGTTCTTTTTCCAAACCACCTATAACCTGGATTTTGACTGCTGAAAACTTGTTATGCAAAATTTTGCACCTATCCTTTGCAAGAAGATGCTAGGCCAATTCAGAGCAGTTCTTTGCCGCATCATTTTTGTTTTGCAGCTTTGGACGAAAGTCCATATAATTGATGGAAGGTAAGTCGTTTTGGTTCCATGGAGGAAGTTTCTAACTTCTTCCAAACCATGCATTTTCCCCATGACAACACTTTCTTCCTTTCAAGGACTCTTGTATTGATAATTTCTTGTATGCAGAGATAACAATCTCAGGATCTGGCACTAGCTTTGGTAAACATTCTCATTCAGGCTATGTGGTATCCAGTAGTAACACATTCAAATGATAATCAGATGTTAACTATAACCGATTCCAGAGTTGACAATTTGTCAAAGACATCCTAGTGAATGGAACCAATTTAAACTCTTTGGTTTAGAAGGTTAGTATATAATCATTCACTAGAAATCAATTCAGAATTCATGTGCTGGTAATTTGGTGATTTGCTACAAGAGTGACTTACAAATGACAATATACAAGTCAATGATCATGTATGGATTCCAAACAAGTGTTGCACTTTTCAGATGAGTTCTTACTGGCAATTATGCAAAGTATATAGGAAAAGAATGAGCACTGTATAAGAATCACATTACCTGGGACTGCTCATGCACCACTTTTGAGAGAGGTGTTTTAATGTTATATTTACGTCCTCCAATGGTCTTCAACACCAGATGATGTCTGTCTTGATTTCCACAATGATTATTTCAGTTGACTCCCTTAAGTTGTAATACACAGTTTACTTGAATCTGTGTGTACAGATATGTCTTCAAAAACTCTTGCTTGCTGTCAGACTCAGAACTTGTCCAATGAATATTTTTGTGCATCATGCATCCCTATTCTGGATAATACGCATTCATAATAGCATCTTCAGTTTGCTCTAGAAAGATGAAAGTTATTAAAAATGCTTCAATATCTGTGTAATGGACACCCTTGGATGTCCCAAAAACTAAACCAAATTGCTGAAAGGAATTATGTCAAACAGTTTGCATTCAACTTCTTAAAACCCCTTATAACTCTGGAAATCAAACGTTTATTTTTTTGTTGTGTTTCGTGCATGGAATTGGTATCATACAACATAAACAAGAAAGAAACTACAATAATATGCAAAGTGGAAATGAACTGCTGCTAATAAAATGTTATTCTCAAAATTCATAAAACCAAATACATGGCAGATTTATCAACTCACTAATTACTTCAGCAATATTGTCATAATACTTCAGCCCATGCTTACGAACTTGCTGCTACAATACTTTGTCCTCCAATCAGTCCACTACCTTCATAATACCATTCCCTCCAAGCGGCATAAGCGTCGGACAAGTAGTGAAGAAGATATGAGCAAAATATCAAATCTGCCTGTAGCCGGAAATGCAACTAAACTGCCTGATAATGAAGCCAATAACAAAAAATTCCAAAGGCCAAACCCCAAGGGAATGACGTCTAGAATGTTACAAGAGAGGATAGACGTCCTCAAATGCCAAGAACGGAGCTGCAACTCACACACCAATTTCTTCTCATATTCAACCTCCCTAATGAAGCTACAAATGCTTCCTTTTATTCTATTCCCACGGGTCCGCTCAACTCATATGGGCAATGTGGGATAAAGATGTGTAATATAAAACATATATTAAAATACCCCTTATGTCTCCCTTGGGTACACATCACCATAAAATAAATATTAAAGTAACACTTTAATATTTTACAGTTAAATTAGACGTTACTTTAATAAAACTTCAGGCATTAAAATGTATTAGCAATCGGACTCCGAATAATACGAGTGATAGCTCATCGGAAAGCTCTCACCGAGGAGTATTGAATCCAATCACCAAAATTGACCTGCACTGTATCCTGCCGACTTACTAAAAATAGTAAGTATGCCTGAAACTGAGTAAATCAACTTCGTTTTGGCCCAAACTGGAAATGACTAGGCCAAAACACTCCAAGATCCCATTAAACCCTTCGTTAGCCCTCGGGACCATGTAGAACAAGGCTAACGCACACACACCTGGTCAACTGCTAAAATGGGGACATTACAATCTGTATAAGAATCACATTATCTGGGACTGCTCATGCACCCCTTCTGAGAGAGGTGTGCTAATGTTATATTTACATCCTCCAATGGTCTCCAACACCAGAATGATGTCTGTCTTGATTTCCACAATGATTATTTCAGTCGACTCCCTTAAGTTGTAATACGCAGTTTACTTGAATTTGTGTGTACAGATATGTCTTCAAAAACTTTTGCTTGCTATTAGACTCAGAACTCGTCCAATGAATATTTTTGTGCATCATGCATCCCTATTCTGGATAATATGCATCCATAATAGCATCTTCAGTTTGCTTCAGAAAGATGAAAGTTATTAAAAATGCTCCAATATCTGTATAAGAATCACATTACCTGGGACTGCTCATGGACCGCTTCTGAGAGAGGTGTGTTAATGTTATATTTACGTCCTCCAATGGTCTCCAACACCAGAATGATGTCTGTCTTGATTTCCACAATGATTATTTCAGTCGACTCCCTTACGTTGTAATACACAGTTTACTTGAATCTGTGTGTACAGATATGTCTTAAAAAACTCTTGCTTGCTGTCAGACTCAGAACTCGTCCAATGAATATTTTTGTGCATCATGCATCCCTATTCTGGATAATACGCATCCATAATAGCATCTTCAGTTTGCTCCAGAAAGATGAAAGTTATTAAAAATGCTCCAATATGATCATGCGTTCAGTTGTGTAATGATGCCTAATAGACATTCATGGCCCCATGATTCCACTTGCAGTGAGGTTAGGAAGAAGAATTGGTTTTCTCCAAACTCAGGATATTTCTAGGTACATCCACAATAAGAACTAAGCATTAACAGACAAGAAATGTTCCAACACTCCACTCTTCTTTAAACTTTTAGTCTCCACGATATTATTGAAGCTCGAACCAATCTATAGCTGAAGCTGAAGATACTCTGACCCTTGAGACAACTGGGTACTTCAAAGTAAGCATGATACCTCAGAAATGATGTCCAATATGTAATATTTCACTTCATCAATACTCAAAGGTAATGTTAGCTATTGGGTGTTTTTATGTTGGTTCATGTTTGAAGACCATATAGTCTTTCCATTGTGGATGAGGCACAAGAATCTTCGCGTTCTCTAAAATGAGTCACGGTAATGCTCACGCTAAATTAAAAATGATTCCAACTCTCAGTTAAATTCAGCAGTTCTTGGAAACAACTTCCAACTCCATCACAAATCTTCCACGCGATTCAGGACATTTCACTCTTCTATAAAAATTACATTAACATGTAGAGAGACATTCAATGCATACTGATTCTGAAACTTCATTCTTGATAATTGACAGACCTTTTAAATAATTATAATAAGAATGTCATGCCCAACATTAGAAACAATTGAAACCTTAGATAGGTAGCATTAATCCAATCATTAATTTCCAACATATCCGTAAACAATAATAGCTCCCTTCTTGGTGCGCATCCAATGAAGAATTTGTACTCCAAAAAAAATAAAAAAAAAATATATATATATATATATATATTACACATATATATGAAAATATATATGTCTCACATTAAAAAAAAGTCCCCGCATTAAACTTCATGTTTTTCCAATACGAAGTATTGATGCCGCAACATACAAATATTTCCTCCTGCACTGATATAAAGCTTCCACAAATAATTATCAAACAAAAACTTCTACCATGCAATTCCGTATTACTATTATCTCAGGCAAACCCACTATAGTTTCCTTTAATATTTTATTTTGCATTAAACACCAACCTTTTGAGATATATACCAGGGAAAGAAATGCTAAAGTGTTGATTTTAACATTTGTAAATGATACTTACGGCTAGACTTTAGAAAACCTTGGACAATCATTAAACTTTATTAATCCACTGTCAAATAAGACTGCCCTAATTGCTCAATAAAAGTTCATGAGTCTATACCAAGACGCAATCCATTGGCTACAATTTTGAAGCTGTTGTGTTTATTCTTTATAATCATTTTTTAAATAACCTTCACAATATGGCAAGATCAATGCCTTGATACCACTGTAATACCCCTAATAGGATATTTGTTTCGAAACCCTTAATGTAAACTCATAAATTTTTATCAAATAACTCCATGCAATGATTTTCCAATTTTTCCAACAAACTTTAATAAACAACCAGATAAAGCAGTCCCAATATATTATTGCATAAAATCTCCACCAGAAAATACATGTATTTCATTGCCAGTTCTTAAATAAAATAAGCCAGAAATCCAATTGTAGATATAGACACTACAACAAGATTGGATATAAGAAAAGAAGAACTTGGAATACAATGTGAAACTTGTGCGGGATGTCTCCAATTGACAATGGGTTTTCGTGCACTGCCCAAACTTGAGGGTTTTCATCCTTTCACCTGCTGAAAGCTTCTTTTAAGAATAACTCTCTAAGAGAGAAAAGTGAATCCAAATCACATGCCAAGTAGCTGGAAATGAGCACCATCTTCCCTTTTAAGAACAAACAGGTGACTTTTCGCATTCCCATTTCTATTTCTTTATTTCCACCACTTAAGGAAATAAAGTGCACATAGATAATAAAGTGACATTAACAATATCAGCTTAAGTTATAAAGTCACTTTATATTAAATCTAAAAATGATGAGTTTGCCGAGTTACTAAAAATAGTGAGTGCCTAGAAACCCCACTAAAACAACCCGATTAGCTTGAAATTGAAATCACCTAGGCCAAAAACATTCTTTGACCGTATAGAAAACCTAGTTTGTCTGTGGGAACAAGGTAAAATGGGCTAATGGCGCAACCAAAATCATTGACTAGTAAAGAGGACTTGAGAAAAAACAAATCATACTTTGTCGAATGGCTTTGGCTGTTGTTTAGACCATCAAATAACAAATTCATTAGAAGAAGAAAATCAAGTTAGCAAGCCGAAATAACTTACTAGGTCATCAATGAGGCCTTCGATATCAAATGGTCTGTAGAAGTTATGGAATCACAATTCAAACCAGGATCAACTAACTCAAAACAATATATGATCCCTTCAGAGACTCTTGTTAGCATTTATTGCATATTGATGCTATATAATGTAGTTAGGTGTTTTTTCAAAGGTGTAATAACCCCAATAGGTTATAACTTCTTCAAACACCAAAAATCTTTATACTTCAGTTGTTTGACATTTCGTCAAACACTTTACAAGCAAGCTTTGATACCACTGTAATGGCCATCCTCAAATCTGCCCTCAAAAATGCTGATGAAAGCTCAAGGAATTTCATCAAACAATTCACATGCAAGAGACATATGACTGATATAGTATTTCAGCTTGCTTTAAATGACTTTTTTCCAATTTGCATCAATGAGAATCTAGTGATAGAAGATTACAATGAACTACACAATGACCTAACATGAGTGTGCTCCTAATTTTGACAATATTCAATGCATATATTATGATCTAAGCATGAGAAAAGAACACCTACAGCCAACTGGCATTTTTGCAAACAGCTGGTATGCAAACTATCTAGTTGATAAATAATGAGATTGAATTGCTTAAATGACACCAGCAACTATTATCTTTTTTATTGCAATCAAATTTCTAATACAATGCTCATGAAATATGGCCAAGACTTTGGCATTTACATGGATTACCAAAATGACAATGCTGGTATAATGCACACTTACAGCTGAAACTTATAATACCCTAAAAAAAACAATACTAACAAGGGAACCTGGTTGTAGATGGCTGTAATGATTTTCCTTCAATGCTGCCCCTTCTGCTTTACTTTTTCGAAATGCTTTTTCAGCTTGCTTTTTCGGTTCCGCTTTTTCTGCTTGCTCTTTCGATTTTTCTTTTTCCACCTACTTTTTCAGTTCCACTTTTTCCGCTTGCGTTTTTCGATTCCGCTTTTTCTCCTTGCTTTTTCGGTTCCATTTTTTCGGACTGCTTTTTCGTTTCTGCTTTTTCGGATTGCTACCCTGTTGAATCTCAAGACCATATCTTTCAATGGCATCAAGATTTTCAGCTTGAAGAGATTTCGTCCTTCAAACTATTGAGACATAACCTCCAGAAAATTCTCCAATTTCTTTGATATTTCCAACCATACTTAAAAGAAGCTCTTCCATTTCTTTTATAGTGTTCTCACAAGAGCTCCATCCTTCGTTTTCTCAATGTGGGATAAAACATAACTCCCTTTATGTAACTTATGTCTCCAATGTGTTATAAAATAAAAGGGACTCTTTTAATTTAAATATTTCTCACAAACTATAGTCTATGCATTAATAAAGTTAAATATTTAAATTTAACTTTATAAAATAGCTTTATCAATGCAAAACAAATCTTATCAATGATAAACAAGTCTTCTTGCCGATTTTAAACAATTACTATCGACATACCGTTGCCACTGGATGTCCACCCATGCCCAAGATGACTTACTATAAATAGTAAGTATGCCCAAAGTTGTCTCAAAACCCCTCAGAAAGACCTGCAACTGAAACTATCTAGGCCAAATGGCCTCTAAGCCCCTTTAATGTCCTAGTTAGCCTACGGGACCGTGGGGAAATAGGCTAACGACAACATCATGCTATGAATGCGAAAAAGGGGACATTACAGTCCGCCCTTCCCAAAATTGCTTGTCCCCAAGCAATGGCCGAACAACAACCCAATCAATCCACTTGGATCCCAAATGTAGTCACGAACTATACTGCTGTTAGTCAACATAGGCTCCTGCAACAACCTCTGAAAATTAACCAAGAGGAATCCATAATCAAATTGGCGAATACAACTCACCCAAACTCCAAAGTTAGGAACCCATGAGAAACAAGCTCTCGAAATATCAAAACCCAAGTAGAGTAGATAACCCAAACTGCCAACACAGTAAATACCATCAACGCATCTCACTGGTCTATATGGAATGTACAATCCAACTCTGCAACAATGGTGGCCACTCCCACATGAAACTGCACCAAATACAAAGAATCCACACACTATACATCTACTGCAGTTAACACAACTCTATAGATTACGGGCCACTGTCTCATAACCATAACTCCCATGCACCACTGATGGTGAAAAGACATCACAAGATAAACAGCAAGAAATGGAACCCAAACCAAATCTGCCTGCCACCAACTCCTTAACACAAGGATCAAATGCTAAGTGATGTACATACCCTGCAGTATAATGCTGATAAAAAGAACCAATCCCAGTCAACAGATCACCATGAACAAGTGATACAACCCACTGTAACTGATCACCAGCTAAGTCAGGAGATGTCATAACCAAAAGAGTAGAATCAATAACAACAACCGCTGAAGCATCACTCCCAAACTCCTTCTCTAAGTCATGTATTATCAAGCTATCAACCACAGAACCTATTGCCATGTCATGCCCATCACAACTCTCATCCTGTGGCGTCAAACCATCCCATAGCTGATGACAAGCACTAGGAATCAAAGTATATCTCCATATCATCATCTCATCAACATGGTCATCAAAGGTAAATTGATGAGCATACCTCACAGTGTAATGCCGATGGAATGCGCCAATCTTAGTTAGTGGCTCAGACTGCAACCCAGATGAAACTAACTGCAATCGATCACTAACCAAGCTGGAACTAATTACTACCTTCGAAGACATTGCCAAGGGAGTAGTATCACTAGCAAGAACCATGCCAACTGTCGGCTCACCAACATCACACATGATCTTTGATACAACATCTCTAGTCTCCGTGCCATCAGTACTAGAGGCCACCACCATGTCAGGCATACCACAACAATCTGCTATAGCACCCAACTCAACTGAACCTGACTCTAGTAGGAACGGAACCGATATGCCAATGTTAGTATCAAGGGTGGATGCATACCCATCTCCACTATCTCTGACAATCTCGACCATGGACATCCTCGGATCAGTAGACACCACAGCTTGTGACTGTACAGAATTTGGTAAAGACTGCAGTCGCTCTAACTCCATGATCACCTTAGCCAAATGAAAGTGTGACTCCTCCAAAGCCAACTGTGTACTCTCAAGAATCTCAGAAGTCACCTCGAGCTGCTGAGTAAGCTCACTCACCTCATCTTCCTTGGCTAATAATGCATCGTATGCTGTACTCCCCCACTCCATAAGATAATCTCTATTGGCTACCAACTGCATATAATCCTGTCTCAGAATCCGAATAGCCTCCCATAAAGAGTGGATCTTTGTCAAGGAAAGATAACTACCTCCCTGCTCATCAATAGTAGGACAACCCCATCCATAAACTGCTAACAACTGACGAGCAGCGTCGAAATGCTGGCAAGCGATAGAAATGTCTCGCTCACTAACTCTCAACTGACTAGACACATGATGGCACTGGCTAGATTGTCTCCTACAAACCTCCTCTAACACACTGTCTAAAGGAGCATCCTCAAAGTTACTAGTCTCTAGACTATTACCATCCATATCCTGCGAATCAACTCCAAAGCTCATATCAACATACGTAGTATCAAAAACTGTAGCATCGCTGTCCAACCCCTCCGTACCATAAAAAACTGTTGAGGAAACTAAGTCCTCAAAACTATCCACAACATCCCCCTGGGTGTCGTCTGTAATAATTAGATCCTGGGACTCTCCTGTAAACTCTGTCATCTTTGAGAAATCATCAACATGTGACCTGACTGTAAAAGAAAACTGAGTCCCTGCTATAAGCGCTAACTCTCGAACTGAGCTCACCTCAAGACAAAGCTCGTCCACATGTCTCTCAGAATCCTGGAGAGCCAACTGAATACACACCAAGGAATTCCGAGTATCCTCTAGCTCATGAGAAAGTTGGTCATCCTCCTCCTTCTTCTTCAATGCATCTAAATAGATCCCTGCAAGATTAAGGAGATGATCGCGATCTAAAAGTCGGTGTATGTAACTTACCTTCATTGCTTCCATGCCTTCCTTGATCTGCTGTAAGTCGTCACAAGAAGAACCTGTTGTGACTCCTTTCTATCTCTCCTGTAGTTGAATCATCCAAATGTGATTCTCAATCAATCCATACATCCTGTCATGATGAGATAAAGTCGCGACAATATCCTTGTCCCTTGTCTTCAGCTGGCTTGCCAAACCAAGTGAAGAGCTACTAGCCTCTATCTCATGTGAAGAAGCATCCAACTGTGCTTGATACTCATTTTCTGCAAAGTCCTGAATGCTCACTTTTTAATCAACTGTACTATCCTCAAACATGACAGTATCCTCAACTGCTGTAACTTCATCCAGCCCAACTGTACTGGAATCACTATCTGTGTCAATCATGCAATCCGATGTGCCTATGATATCACCTTCTGATGCAACTGGCTCAACCTGCACAACATCTAAAACCCCTTCTTCCTGTGAAGATGATGCAGATAAACCATTACTTGAAGATGTGCTGAAGTCTCCCTGTATCGAATCTGCATGTCTGTTAAACTCCTCATACAAGTTTCTGCCTGTCATAGGGAAGGTATGATCCTTAGGCCTATCAAAGCGTTCAGTCAGTCTCTCTGAGAACTCCACATATGAGGTAATGTGTGCATGACCCATAGTGACCATACCATGATGCCACCACTTGTGTGCTAACCCATCCAGGTGAATTGCTGCATACTTAATAGCTTCTTTCTCAGGCATAGGGTTCATTTGAAAGTATGTGTCAAGCTTTTGAACCCAAGCTCTTGCTGTAGACTTCCCCGAACCATCATAATATGGTAACTGAAGTTTCCCTACTTTCTTCTGTAGCTCATAGCTCTGGTTCCTGTCATGTCCACGTGGCATATGCTTCATCCGCACATCTATATACTCCCTAAAGGTAATTGCAGCAATAAAATTTGGACCTCCGGCTTCCCAATCTCTCCTCAGTTGGTCCTGTATATCAGTGATCTGGGGCTCTGGTACGGGCTGCTCTAGAGCTCTAGGAGGAAATATGGGAATCATGGGCCGCGAACTCACTGTCCTAGTTTGCTGGGGTGCATGACCGAAATTGTTCCCAACTTGTTCGCCTCCATTATGTGCCCCATCCTGATTATTACCATTCTGATTATTTCCTCCACCCACATTAGCATTCAACCCCATTTGACAAGCCATCATCTGCATCATAAGCTCAAATCTCTGACTCTGTTCCTATGCTCTTTGCTCTGCTGATCGCTGTCTCTGTGCTAAGGTGTCTAATAATTGTAAGAATCTTTCCTTTCCCTGATCTGGACCGACATTCATTTTGTCAAACAGTTTTCTCTTTATCTGGCTATTCCAAATTCCCTATAAGACCTCCATAGGATGGCAAGACTTATAGCTCTGATACCACTGTAATGACCCCAATAGGTTATAACTTCTTCAAACACCAAAAATCTTTATACTTCAGTTGTTTGACATTTCGTCAAACACTTTGCAAGCAAGCTCTGATACCACTGTAATGACCCTCCTCAAATCTGCCCTCAAAAATGCTAATGAAAGCTCAAGGAATTTCATCAAAGAATTTACATGCAAGAGACATATGACTGATATAGTATTTCAGCTTGCTTTAAATGACTTTTTTCCAATTTGCATCAATGAGAATCTAGTGATAGAAGATTACAATGAACTACACAATGATCTAACATGAGTGTGCTCCTAATTTTGACAATATTCAATGCATATATTATGATCTAAGCATGAGAAAAGAACACCTACAGGCAACTGGCATTTTTGCAAACAGTTGGTATGCAAACTATCTAGCTGATAAATAATGAGATTGAATTGCTTAAATGACACCAGCAACTATTATCTTTTTGATTGCAATCAAATTTCTAATACAATGCTCATGAAATATGGCCAAGACTTTGGCATTTACATGGATTACCAAAATGACAATGCTGGTATAATGCACACTTACAACTGAAACTTATAATACCCTAAAAAAAACAATACTAACAAGGGAACCTGGTTGTAGATGGCTGTAATAATTTTCCTTCAATGCTGCCCCTTTTGCTTTACTTTTTCGAACTGCTTTTTCGGCTTGCTTTTTCGGTTTCGCTTTTTCCGCTTGTTTTTTCGATTCCGCTTTTTCCACCTGCTTTTTCAGTTTTGCTTTTTCCGCTTGCTTTTTTCGATTCCACTTTTTCCGCCTGCTTTTTCGGTTACGCTTTTTCGGACTGCTTTTTTGTTTCTGCTTTTTCGGATTGCTACCCTGTTGAATCTCAAGACTATATCTTTCAATGGCGTCAAGATTTTCAGCTTGAAGGGATTTCGTCCTTCAAACTATTGAGACATAACCTCCAAAAAATTCTCCAATTTCTTTGATATTTCCAACCATACTTAAAAGAAGCTCTTCCATTTCTTTTATAGTGTTCTCACAAGAGCTCCATCCTTCGTTTTCTCAATGTGGGATAAAACATAACTCCCTTTATGTAACTTATGTCTCCAATTAGTTGAGGGGCAATTGGTTGGAAGAGTGATACTTTGTTGTGAGAAGATATTGAAACCTTTGTTGGGTAGAGATAGAAGTAGTTAATGAAAAATAGTCTTCCAATACAAGAATTCATGAATGCAGCAAGAACAAACTAACTTGACAAGAACTTTTCTTTCCTGCGAAGTGCCATGGCAGCCTAATCACATAAGCACAAGTAAAATGGCAAAGGTGCTAGAGGAAGATAAGTCAGCAAAGAAAGTATGGACTGACAACAAAGAAGGCACGGCTGCTAAAGTTTGGTTCTAACACAATGACAGAATGAGTTGAAACAAAAAGAATTCGTCATTGTTGTAGGTGAGGGGTATACAAGTCTCTATATTGGTGACTTGGAGATTATTTTTGATAAACCTTGTTAAAAAAATGAGTTTTTGGATGAATCTATGGTTCATCATAATGCTGTCCCACCATTTTGACGTGAGGATTTTATGGTCTCGTCCATTGAGTCAGCTGATACTGATGGGTGTAGTGTTCCTATAGATAAAAGAAAACTAGAAAATGTAATGTTGTGAGTGGCCAAGTCACTTTGATGACTTAGAGAAAAGGCCTTAAGCATTGCAGATTTGAATGACCAATTATTAGTCGCGAAGGAGAAGATTTTGCGAGTATTATCAAGGGCAGATGTTTCTATTAAATACATTGCAGATCTTATTTGGGAAACTCAAACTTAGGAGAGGAAAAGGGAGTTTTGAATGGAGTCACTAGTGCGTAGCTACACACAATTGAAGAATTATAGGTAAAAAGGGTATCATATTACATGCAGCTGTTCATGCATAGCGATTTGGCTATCAAGTTTGCAGAAGACTAGGAAAAGGTGGTTGACAATCTTTGCCACCAGTTAAGTATGGCTCATTTCTCACTATATAGAGAAAAACCTATGAAACATGGAACTAATATAAGGATCATGGAGAATAAGCGAATTATTGAAGGCATTAATGAAATCCATAGGGATGAAATAGTTGATAGTATATCCAACATTTCTTACAGTAAGGAGTTTTAGTGTGTTGAGGATGAGGAGGAAGTTAATTTCTGAATTTTATTGATCAATCTTCACCTAATATAGTTTGTAGCTATGAGATAGCTTCTATAATAGGTTTTGTTGGAATTTTTGAGAGGGGTATACTTGATAGATCAGGACTTGTGTTAAGAAACCAAATTTTGTAGAAGAGAAGAATGAGCCATATGGAAACACTAACCAAAGGTATGGGACAAATGCTGATTTTATGGTTATGAACAACTGATTCAGGAGCATATTAGGTTCCGAGTGATCTTGCATCAACCAATAATATTCTGTTTCCAGTTTTCTTAGTTTGCCATTATTTCAGTCTATTGATTGATTCCACGATCCTTGATTTCTTTGAGTTAACATTTGTGATGTTCAGAGTTTGATATGAACTTGTTCTTGTTCCTAAGTTCACAACTTGTTTGGGTCTCTAGTTGTGATTCATTCTCTCTCAAGTAGCTTGTTCTTGCCAATTTCCTTGACCGTTAGTGGATTTCAGTCTTGTGATGGAAATCTACGACCGTGTGTCTTTAGTGGTGCTTCTAACTATGTTCTTGGATCATGTGAGGACATAAATATGGAGCTGCAAGTCTTCAAATCGTTTATGCCTTGTGTTTCCCTTTGATTTGGGAATGGATCTATTTATCGTAATATGTTTCCTGTTTTTTGGGGAATGTTATGGATCGTATGTCTAACCTGAATGTCACTTGCCCATATATTGTAATGTAATATATCTCTTGAAGGCGATAGTTGAGAGCATTGATGTAAAAATCGCTTGAGGAGATTAATCGCCTAGGCCTGAAAAAGTTTAATCGGGAAAAATCGGGAAAAAATCGGGGAAAAAATCGGGAACTAAAAAACCACTAAATTTTAATAAAAAAATGCGATTTTTTTTACAGAATTCAATGTTTTTTTGCATCTAATGACTTAATTACTAACAATACATAAGAAACAATCATGTTTAGATTTATATCAATGCAAAAAGAGTTATTAATCGGTAAATTACTAACAAGTAAGTAGTGACAAGTTGTAAATTACTAACAACTAACAAGTTCACAACACATGAGAAGTATTCTCATAAATAAAGTGTCAAATGTAAAGAGTTCAAATAAGCACATCAACATGACTACAAATAAGTACAAATGTCAAATACAGGACTACATCTTCCTCTTCCCAGTCACTTTACTAGCGAGTGCGGGAGAGGGTAAAGCTCTAGAACTAGAACCCCGCAGGGTTTGTGCCCGTGTCTGTATCTATGCCAATGCAGGAGATGGTGTAGCTATAGAACTAGATGTCGGTATCTCCACATTCGCTGCGCGCAAGATGTCAAGGTCCTCTGCAGTAAGCTCAATGTCATCATCCTCATCATCGCCCTCCTCGATGTCATCCAAATCGATGTCATATCCAGTTCCACCCCCTTCCTCCTCCGCAACCTCCTCCGCAGCCTCCCTCTCCAAATTGGAGATGTCCTATGTAAATAAGGGAGCCTGCTCCTGTGCCGTCCAATCATAATAAGGATCTATCTCATCCAAATCGATTGGCCCAGGAGGATCTTGTTGCGCCTTTTTCATGCGCAATTTAAGATTATATTGCACATAGACCATGTCATTCATCCTCTTTTGGGACAACCTGTTTCTCTTTTTTGTGTGGATGGCCTCAAACAAACTCTAGTTGCGCTCACAATGTGATGCGCTACAAGGCTGTGATAGGATTCTGAGAGCAAATTTTGCAAGATTTGGAGTGCTTGCACCCCAAGTGGTCCACCAAGCCACTGCATCACAAAAATTGTACAAGTTAGAAAATACTAATAGACAACAAAAAATGAAACATAAATATTAATTTAGCATTTGAGATTCAGAAGTTTGCAAATGTATTACCTGGGGTTTGTGTAAGCCTTGCTCTCTTGCAGAGAGAAGTGGAGAACACCTTGCCTCCTGCTGAAGTGAAGATCTCCTGCTCAGCGATGATTTTATCTCTTGTTTCCTTGCTGGTTACCATCTTTTCGACGCACTCACTTAGGCCTCTGATGACCTCTCCATCAGGATCTGCATATGTACCATTAGCCCTAAAACCAAAAACGAAAAACAAATAAGTCTTCCAATTTTAGTACACACCCAACACCCTACGAAAGCAAAATGAATTGAAGTCTTCGTTAACTTAAATTTGAGTAAGAATGAGCTTACAGTATACCTAAAACGTGGGTTGAGGAAATATCCTGCTGCATGAATGGGTTGGTGAAGTTGATTATTCCACCTTCTATCAATGATCTGCCAAATGGGTTCATATTTGATGCTTTCCCCCTCGTAGTAATTTTTGACAGATTCTTTGGCCTTGTCCATGGCCTCATATAGTTCACCCATTGGCGTTTGGTCTCCATCAACCAAACGCAAAACTCTGACTAAAGGCTCGGACACCTGCAATATAAATTTGAAATTAGTTGACAAGTTACAAAATTATTATTTACTTGAGTTACAAACTTAGTATGTTATAAAGTTGTAAAGTGTAAACTAAAACTTAAAGTTTTGTAGTTACCTTTACTATTTCATCAGCCTTATCTTCCAATTGTGGACATTACATGGAACCTTTGAAAGGATGGGTGAAGGGATTCAACTCCATCATGCTTACTGAAGCAATTAAGAAAACATGTGACATGGTAATATCCTCCTCTATTTCTTCCAAGAGTTAGTCACATACCAAACCACCCCTTGCTCTGAAGAAAAAGATAACAAACCCCAACCAAAAAAGTCATCACTGGGTGAGGCCACTAGGTAAGAGCTTAGGAGAAGAAAGCTTTGTTTTAATGTAAGAAGCCATGGGAACTAGGGCACCGATGCATGGACAAAGGAAAAATCCACTATATTGAGGCGATGTTCATCGAGGAGCATAAAGAACTTGAAACCAAAGAAGGTCAACAAGCTTCCAAAGAAGTTAACATCAACCGTGTAGAGAGAATTTCCATGTTGGTACGACAAGGAGGTGCTATCCCAACATTTGTTAGTCCTTCAAGGTGCATTGTATTTTGAGTACAGGTTACACTCTAGGGATAACGAGTTGTGGTCATGCTCGATAGTGAGGCGACACTTTCATCAACATGTCACTTTGTGAACTGAAAGGGTTTGCACATGGAGGCACATCAAGGGTTCGAAGTGAAGTTGGTAGGAGGAAACCTCTTGTCACATAACCATATGGTCCCACAACTAAGCATTACCAAGGGAAACTATACAGTAACATATGACTTATTTGTATTGGATCTTGATGACTTGGAGCTTATATTGGGCATATAGTGGATGGAGACTCTTGATTAGTACGCATAGTGCTTCAAGAGGATGGCATTCTCCTTTGAAGAGAATGGAAAAAGGGCAGTGCTGAGGGGGATGTCAAATGGAGGCTCAAAGGAAATCTCGGTACAAAAGATTGAGGCAATCTTCAAGCATGATGATTTTGTTTGGGCAATACACTACTTGGTTTCCAAAGAGCCTATTCATGGGGACTAGGCTTACTATCAAGATGATGAGCTTCAAACAATGTTAGATAAGCATAGCGTGCTCTTTTCTGACATCCCATCGAGTATACCTCTGTACCGTAGCTTTGAGAACACATGAGTTGGAAGGAGCCAAGCCTGTCATCACCACACCCTACTTCCATCATAACAACTCTGAGGATGAGATAGAGAAGATGATCCAAGAACTCCTTGAAAAAGGAAGAATTGGACCCAATTCTAGACCCTTTCCATCATCAGTAGTGTTAGTAAAGAAGGATGGATCGCTTTGGATGTGTGTGCACTACTGTGCGTTGAACAAAACAATCATAAAAAATAGCTATCCTATTCCCAAGATTGACAAGTTGTTGGATTGGCCACATCCCAAAACTCTCTCAAATTTTCATAGATTCTTTGAGTGCTCAGTTTCTACAAAAAGTTTTTTGAAGTGTTTCTCATTGCTTAGTGAACCACTAATAGATTTGACAAAGAAGGGATCTTTCCATTGGGCTGAGCGGGCACAACACACCTTCGACAAACTGAAGGAACTCATGAGTACATGTTCTATTCTGGCACTACTAGACTTCATTCATCCCTTGAAGTGTGACGTGTCAAGAGAAGGCATTGGACAATGTTAATGTAGGACCATCACCCCATTGTGTTCGAAAGTTGGAACCTCTTAGAAGCATAATGAGTATACTTCCATCTATGACAAGGAGATGCTCGCCATTATTCATGCACTGATGAAGTTTTGATTGTGTGTACAAACCATAGTAATGTGAATCGGAATCGTATCGGAATCGGCACGGCCGAATCGAATCATGAATCGGGGATGAATCGTCGGTGAATCGGCAAATTTGAAAAAACCCTTTAAATGTAAAGATTTTAACAATTTAAGACTTATTTCATGCATCCTTTATTGAATATAACTTAAAAACACTATAACATCATCAAATAGAATCTAACATACATAAACATGAAACATAAAATCCATCACATACGTAACTATGTTATCATTATGTACTAAAATGTAAATTGTATGCTAGCTGAAGTAAATAAAAATCAAATGATCATAATGATTCAAATCATTGAATCAGTAAGATGAAATCATGAAGATCTAGAAGACATCAAATTATAAATGTATGTATAAATCTAAGATGAAGATCCATGAAAGTTTGAAACATATGCCTATCAGTGATTCAGTATCACTATCAATATCTATACAATGCAAACAAAATATAAAAACAAGGCTCCAGCTCAAGCCTCATCATCCTCATCATCATCCTCTAGCTCTGCTGCAGCCTCAACCTCAGCCTCTGAGTATCCAGTTTGCCTATGAGAAAGGCGTGTAAGGTAGGTCCTAGAGGACCGCCGAGCCATGTCCCCTGCATGGACAATGGGCTCATGAATAACGTTGCTAGGGCCTGTGTCTGTGCGTGCGCGTGTGCGTCTACCAATGCCTGAATGTGCTCTAGCTGCCTCCTCTGCCCTAGCCACAGCCTCAGCCTCTACATCCACCTGGTCAACCCATGCACGGTCTTCCTCAGTGAAGACTGGGTCCACGGTCTCTGTGATCCACTCTGATTCTGGATCAATCTCCTCTAGAATGATCAGAGAGGAGTCAGTGCCCAAAATCTGTCTAATCGTAAGACGAAGGTTGTAATGAACAAAGACAAGATCATTCAACCTCTGCATTGTCAACTTGTTTCTCCTCTTCGAGTGGATGTGCTCGAACATTGACCAACTGCGCTCACATCTAGAAGCGCTGCTCGGCTGACTCAGAATGCGGATGGCAATTTTTTGAAGGTTTGGGATTGTGGCCCCAAACATTTGCCACCTTCTATCTGAAATAAGGAAAAAATAAAAACAATTAGTCTCATTTACAAATTACAACTCTAAAATTAATGCATTATATAATCAACTTTAAGTTTAGAATCTAGATTCATGAACATTGAATATATTATTTAATTTTTACCTGGCTGTAGTGTTGTCTGAGCATTTATGGCCATCCTGCCAGAGAAAAGTGGCCCCTCCTTATTGTTGAACTGGTCTAGCTCAACAATCGCAGCAGCGCTATTTTCATCGCTACTCAATCTCTGAAACACTGTGTATAAGCCAGTGAGAACCTCCGCATCCGCCTTGAACTCAGGACGGAAACGAAATGCCGAATTCAGATAGTAAGCTGCTGCGTGGATGGGTCGATGGAGCTGATTCTGCCATCTCCTATCGATGATGTCCCAAGTAGGGCCATACCTCTCCTGCACTCCTGCATATTGGGCTCTGATGGCCTCCTTGGCCCTATCCATGCCCTCATAAATGTAGCCCATAGAGGGCTTCTCCCCATCAGCAGTTCGTAGCAAAGCTACAAGGGGCTCAGTGACCTACATATAAAGTAAAACAAAAAATTTGAGTCAAAACTTAAATATAAAATAATATTACTTAAAGTAAAAGCAAAATACTAAATGTTAAATTGCAATAAATTTACCTTAAGGATTTCTCTAGCGGGTTTCCAAAAACCATCCTCATCAAATATGCAATCCGCCACATCTAACCCTACAGTAGTCATAGCATAAGAAGAGCAAATCCACTCCTCCCCAACAAACATGCTCCTCAATCCATCCCTTGATGTCAACAAGGACTGCAAGGTGATGAAATTCGAGGCAAACCTCGTGATACCTGGGCGAGCTAACTCCTTGCCTTTTGTGTACTTCCTCATTGTGCTAAGGACAAATGCATGATTATAAATGAATTTGCATATATTTTTTGCCCTTTCCACACATGACTTGACAAACTCAAGTTTGCCAATTTCCTCCAACATGAGGTCAATGCAGTGTGACGCACAAGGGGACCAAAATATGGTGGGGTGCCTCTCCATCAAAAGTTTACCTACAACAATTTTAAGTCAATTAGAAACTCAAATTTCAAAATTCAAATAAATTTATTTTCAAAACTTGCAAAGTTAAAAGTTTACCTGCTGCAACATAATTTGTTGCATTATCCATCACCACCTGGATCACATTTTGTTCTCCCACCTCTGCTATAACTTCCTCAATAGCCTCACATAAATATGTGGCATTTTTCACATGTGCGGAAGCATCGATGGATTTTATGAACATGGTATATCCTACAAGTAACAAAACAACGAATTATAATATTAAATGGATCATTAACGAATTAGCATTCAACAAATCAAAATTTACAATATATGTAGGAAAGTAGAATGATCAATCACCTCCACAGGATACAAGAAAATTGAGGAGTGTTCTATTCCTCCTATCGGTCCAACCATCAGTCATGATGGTGCAACCCTTTGCAATCCATTCCTTTCGGTTCTCCTCGAGGTCAACCCTTATGTCCTCTACCATCTCATCTAGGAGGTATTTGCTCAACTCAGCCTCAGTTGGGGCTTTAAACCCCGGACCACAAATAACAACCACATCTATCATATTCTGCCAATAAGGAGCCCTGTCACAAATAAAAGTTTAGATGTCAAAGACTCAAATTATAAAACAAGTAGATATAATTAAAGTTTTACTTTTACTTTTAATTTTAGCTTTAAAGAAAACAAAGAAAAAAGAATCAATTACCTGGCTGCAATAATTGGAATGTTGCAAAAGTACCAAAATTTGCATATCTCCTTTCTGGCAGCATCGTGAATCTCCTTGTTCAAACCCATGCCCTCAAGCGTGGGTTGGGAACTAGGAGTAGTGCGGGGCACAAAGTAACTATCCATTCTGTTTTTCCGCACTCTAGGCTGCAATAGGTTGGTGTGGGACTCTGTCTCAATATATGACCGACTAGCACTAGCACTAGCACGAGCAGAAGAACTAGGATAAAAAGGAGGCCTAAAAGAACCCTCTCCAACACAACCTACGGATGCGGAAGCTGATGCAGATGCAGATGTGGATGCGGCTGTGGATGCGGAAACATGGGAGCCAATACCCCTTAACCCTTCAACTTGCATTTTCCTATTTGCTTTTTCTTTTTCAATTTTTTCTAATGCCATTAAGCAAGTGCGTTTTGCCTCAGGAGTTTGGTGAGTGCAAATTGTAACATCATGTCCAGGTATAGCAGCAATGTGAAATTTCAATCTATAAATACCCCGGGAAGTTATTTTTTCTTTACAAAACATGCATTTTGTTTGATATTTGGTTCTTCCAGGAAACTCTTCATTATATTTCCAACATTCATCTTTTTTACCCATTGAAATTTGCGAAAAATGAGAGCAAAGGCTGCTGCAATAAATTTTTTTATGTAAAATATCAAAGTTTGAAGCTAATAAAAATTAGAAAACAACAAACCCTAGCTTGCAACTTAGTAAAAATAAAGAGCATTCAAGATTTACACTAAAATTCTTGAAAACTATAGAAATTTAACAAAAAACGCATAATACACTAAAAATTTAACAAAAAATGCATAATACACTAACATGCAAGAAAAAAAAGAAGCACTTACCTCTTGCAAATGAGTTGAGGAGTGTTGATATTGGCTCCTTAATGCTCCCAAAGCAATTGATGGGCTCCCCAAATGGCCTGCTGATCTCTTTGGTGCTCCTCCTTCTTGCCGGTTGGAAACCTATGGCTTTTCTTTTCTCTTCTTCTCTCTCACTTTTCCTCTCTTCTACTCATGCTTCACAAATAGAAGGCCCTTTAGGGTTATAACAAAGAGAATAAGTCAAAAACAAAGTGAAAAAAATAAGTGATTTTAAAAAAAATTTCAACTTCCCTTTTTACATGCCGCGGGCGATTCATAGCCGATTTTTTAAGGCGATTTTGGCGATTTTTACATGAATCGCCTGAATCGGCGATTCAGGCGATTCATGGCCCAGAAATCGGCGATACTGATTCATGATTCAAAAAAAATCACCCAGGATGAATCGGGTCGCGGAATCGCCGATTCAGGCGATTTTTGGGTGATTCTCGTTACTATGGTACAAACCATAAAAGCTTGAAACTATTCGTGGAGCAGACGGATTTAAACAAAGAACAACAAAAGTGGGTGAGAAAAATCTAAAGTTTTGATTTTGACATTGAGAATGAAAAAGGTAGAAACAATATGGTGGCCTATGTGCTGTCAAGGAGACTTGCCAAATGCTCTTTCTGCCAGATTTCGATGGATTGGAAGCAACATTTGTTGGTTGAATACTCCAAGAACACATTCACATACCAAAGAATGGATGGTTAGGTGCATGATGATAGGTACAAGGTAGTCAACAACATCATTTATTATGATCAAGTAATCTTTTTTGTACCTGAGTCCAAGCTGAAGGAAAAACATCTAAAATAAATACACGAATCGCCCTTGGTCAGACGCCCGAGATACTTGGAGACCTATTGACAGATTTGGGAAATGATTTCGTGGAAAGGCCTTAAGAATGACATATTGTAGTACGTGTGAGAATGTTCCACTTGTCGACAAAACAAATCTGAGAACACCTTATTTGTGGGTCTTCTTCCACTGCTAATCCCAACCAGAAATTGGATAGCTTCTCATTAGATTTTATTATCAAGCTTCTTAAAGTGCAAGGAAACCATTTCATCTTCGTCGTAGTGGATCACTTGACCAAGTATGCTCATTTCTTTGCCATCTCCTTTGGATGCCAAGCAACTCAAGTGGCCAAGTTTTTCTTCTGTAAGGTATTTTGCTTGCATGGTCTTTTTTGGAACATAGTGAGTGATGAGGATAGCCATTTTCTTAGCAACTTTTGGATGTAGTTGTTTTGGATAGCTAGAATGAAGCTATCGCCAAGTATAAGCTACCACCTACAAACGGATGGACAAACAAAGATTGTGAACAAATGGCTGGAGTGGTAACTTAGGAACTATGTTTTAACAAAACAAAAAGCATGGATTTATTGGCTACATGCGGGAGAGTTGTTACAACACTACCTATCACATGTAGATAGGTACAGTGACCTTCAAAGCATTGTATGGTTATGAGCCTTCATCATTTGTGTATCTAGCACTAGTTGATATTTGTGCACTGAGATCGGAAGACTAGTTACAAGAGAGGTTAGATATCTTGAGATCGCTCAAGGATAACCTACAAAGGGCTCAAAACCAATAGAAGATATATGTTGACCGGTCGACAGTGTTGAGGTTGGTGATCTAGTACACCTTCGGCTTCAATAGTACAAAGAATCCTCCTTAAAGGCTTGTGGTAAGGAGAAGTCGAGGCCTTGTTTCTATTGGCCCTATAGAGTGGTTTGGAGCGTAGGTGAAGTTGCCTATGAACTGAAACCTCTTGAGGGGAGTCTAATTTACAATGGTTTTTATGTGTTGTGTTTGAAGAAAGTTGTTAGATAGTGTCATAGTGGCAAAGGAACTAACTCCCATTGATGAATACGGGAAACCAATTCTTGAGCAAATCGAGAACGTCAACTTCGAGAGAAGAGGCCGAGGTCATGCAAAATCAAGATCAAGAAATTTCTTGTGCTATGAAAGGATCTTCTAATCGATGATGTCAATTTTAATATATATCAGGCCCTTTTAGTTTTATTTGTTTAGTGTGTTGACTGTGTCGGCATCATTTGTAATCCTTCAGGATGTTTCTCCTAAGCCATATATAAGGTCGAGTCTATTGTAGTTGTAGTTATGCAATTTGAATTTTATCTGTGAAGTGTGAATTCTAGTTGGAGTTCTTGTTGTCCATTTTAGAGGTGAAAGATCCTCCCTATTTGGTTTCTACAATTTTGCTAGGAATATATCCTCACCCTATTCTGCTCTATTCTTAGTTCGAGTTTTTGTAATCTGAAGTACTATTATTATTCAATCTATTTCTTTTTTTGTCGCTTGTGTTTGGTGATTATCTATCTAGTGTTACCATTATTGATTATTCGAAGGTAACATCATCAATACCATTTTGACATCCTATTGCATACAATAATTGAAGGACAAAGATCGTACGACATCTTTTTTCACACATAACTATTGACAAAAGGGATAATTTACGCACCATACGACCTACACCATTTGAACATTATAGTCTTACATTCGTACAACTTTGATGTTGTAAAACCACCAATTTGTATAAGGTCTCATTGCAATGCCATAGGAAGGTATTTTGTCTTACCGTACATCCTTGTCACCACATTGTAGAGACGTACTATTCCCCTACAGTACGGACTTGCCACTCTACCGTATGGCCACTAGTACTCCCATATGTCGTATGACCTTTGTCATACCTACTATACATTCAATATTGAGCACATAGTGGGTTGGGATTAGTGAGGGTGTTTTCCTACACCGTATGGCTTGTACTTTGAAGTTTGTTCTCTTTCTCTCTCTAGTAACTACCCTACACCACTCTCGATCATGTTGTCAGAGTTGGAACATTACACTGGAAGTGGGATTAAACAGAGAGAATATAAAAGAAATACAAATCATTGTTGAATCTATAGCAAATTGAGAGTATAGAAAAGTATAGAGAGGATATAAGACAATTGGTATTCTCTAGCACTTAAGGGGTACTCATATAGACACACCATTAGAGAGCATTTGTAGATCAATAACATTCAACAATAGTCTATAGAAAAAACCTTATAACCTGATCAATATATCTATTTTGATTACTCACCATGCCTATAAGATAAACATATGCTATTTTATATGTAATGATAGTGCTATGACTATGTGATTATCATTATGGATGACTCGAATGCCTCTGATGATCATATGAATGTATGCAACTGTTTGAATCTGATTTTGAAGGGAAGGGCTTGAGTTGTAAGCACACGGGGTTGTTAAGGCTATATAATAGGGTGTACTAGAATGGAGCAGAGGATCTTTATGTCAAAGAGTTGAGAAACCCACTTACAATCGCTACCTAATTCAACAAGATGGTGTGTGCTTACTGGAAGATGTGGTAGGATGGGGAAAGTAGTTACAAGCATAGTTCAAAATCTCGTACTTTTCCACTTATCGGTTAGGCAAATAAAAGTTTTCTTGACAAATATTAGAGAGAAATCGGTAACTTCTCGAGAAAATATCGAGAACTTTAAAAATGAGTTAAATTTAATTAAAAATGCATTTTTTTTGTAAAATTCAATAAGTAGATGCATCTAATGAGTCAGTAAATGAGTAAACAAACTAAACAAGCTGATCTAGATATATATAAATGCAATACGTAACAAAATCATATCCTCGTGTGAAATGCCGATGTAGTTAGAGACTTTGAACTTTGAAGCAAACTACAAATAGCAAATTGTCTTTGTAAAAAGATAAGGAAATACAAATGTCAAGTACAATACGAAACTAGTCTACATCTTTCTCTTCCCCTTCTCAGTAGTTTTAGTAGAAACTATGAGAGGCATGGAGTCTCACGGCTTAGCTCTAGCAATCCTCTGTGATGTAGATGGTGCTGGTTTTGGTGCTTGCGCTAGCAATGACTCCACATCATCTGAATCTTCATTGTCACTGTCCTCACTCTCATTGCCCTCCTCTTGAATGTTTTCTATTCCTGGTGCAAAACCCCCCTCCTCCATAGCCTGCCTCTCCAAATCATTTATGTCATCCTCTATGAACAATGAAAGTTGCTCCTATGTTGTCCAATCACCAAAAGGATCTATGTCATGCAAATGAAGTGGCTCAACTGGTGATGACTCTACCTTTCTTATGCACAATTTAAGGTTATATTGCGCAAAGACAAGGTCATTTAGGCATTTCTATGCCAACTTGTTCCTTTTCTTTGTGTAAATGGCTTCAATTAAGCTCCAATTACGCTCACATTTGGATGAACTACATGGATGACATAAGATGAGAAGGGCAAGTTTTTGCAAATTTGGGACATTTCCACCTGAATTTTGTCACCAAGCATATGGAAGATTAATATTAAAGAGTTAGAAAGCAAGATGAGGACAAGTTTTTGTAGCTTAGTATTTATCTACTTATTATGCTTGTGAAAAACTCCTAATTCCAAATATTGTCCCTGGGGTAAGAGTGTGCCTACCTCTCTTTGCCATGTTTGAGGAGAATAGCTTTCCCGTTGAATGTTGATGCACTTCCATCTCGACCAAAATGAGGTCTCTCACCTCAATATCAAGTACCATCCTTGCATGCATTTACTGAAGCCCTTCGTGACTTCTCCATTGGGATCCTTGTATATTGGAGAGAAGCAGAATCAAGGGCTGAGGAAATATCCTGCCACATGAATGGGTTGGTGGAGCTGATTGCTCCACGTCCTATAAATAATTTTTCATATGGGCTCGAATTTTAGGTTGTTCCCCCAGTATTGATTTCTTATAGCCTCTTTGGTCCTATCTATGGCCTCATAAAGGGACCCCATTGGGGTTTGTTCCCCATCTACCAAGCAGAGAACTTTAACCAAGAGCTTTGCCACCTACAATTGAAACATAGAAAATGATTATTAATCAGAGAGTAGGCTTATAAATTAATGATGAAAGACTTGATTATTGAATACAAAAAAATTAAATATTCACCTTGTTAAGTTTCCTAGTTACCTCTACAATTTCTGTAGCTAGATAAAAATAAATGGCAATTAAAGACAATGTGTGCAACACTTTGTTCATTAGGCTTCTTTGAATAACTTGACTTCGGCCATGGCAGACTCACAAACATCTACCTCAAAGGATTCATATAAACAAAAACATTTTGCAATAGTAAAAAAATTGTTGCAAACCATGTGACTGTGGGTCTAATAATCCTCATAGGTGAAGTTTCTCATCAAGCGAATGACCCAAGGGTGATTGTAAATATTTTTTGTTATCTTCCTTGTATTCTCTACAACCGGTTTTACCCAATCCAATTTCCCTATATTCTCCAAAAAGAAGGTCAAAAATATGCATCGCATAAGGAGGCTATAAGAGTGTGCTATGCTTTCTTGTAAGATCAAACCCACTGCTACATATGCTGCTGCATTGTCAGTTATTTATTGCACCACATTTTCAGCCTCAACCTCCATCAGAACATTCTCTAGCATTAGAGCCAATGTCTCAGCCATCTTTACCTTGTCCGAGGCATCCAAGTATTTAAGAAAGACTATTTGATCCTTTCAAGAAACCAAAAAATTGATAAGGGCACAATTTCTTCCATTCGTATATCCATATGAAAGAATGGTGTAGTCATATTGTTTCCATTGTAATTATTACTTGTCAACCACATCTTTAGCCCTAGAAACAACATCTTTGAGCAATCTACAAGAATAAAATAAGAAATGACATTAAGTATACGATTGTGATTAAAAACAAATTACATTCAACAAAGATAAGTAATTTTGTAAAACTACAAAAGTATTAAAATTTGAAACAAGTAAACTAGCCTCCCATGCAAGTCTCTAGGAGTAGGTGGTGTGTAGCCCTTTCCTACTACTGTACAACCGATGTTAAAACTCCAAAAATCAGCACATTGAATGTCAACTTGCTAGTGCACATCACTATTCCATCTAGTACCCTCTAGTGATGATTGTGCTCTAGGTGTGTTTCTATGCACAAAATAACCATCAAGAGAAGATTTTTGTGGTCTACTAGAACCAATGGAAGTGGAAGATGAGTGAATGGTAGGTGTGTGTTTCTGTGGGCTAGGAAGAGAGCCAATCATGCCCTCAACTCTTGCTTCTTCATCAAGGTTGACTGGGATTCTTGGTCACAACCCACATCATTTCATTATGATCATTGGTTTAGCTCAGTCCAAAGTCCAAGCAAATAATTGAGATTAGAAAACAATAATTGATTCTTAATGGAGACATACCTTGCAATTTGGAAGGCTCACCTCATGGAAATATATAGTTTCTGATTATAGGAGTATAGTATTGAGGCTCATTATCACAGGAATATTTAATTAGCGAGATGTAACCCTTACCCTAATTTGTTACAACTATGGTTTTAGGTTCTCCAACAAATTAAGAAGGGGGTGTCAAAAGCAATTACTTTAAAATGAAATAAGTTCTATGGATACCATATAAGTGGAGGATATCATTTTTCTCATCGTAATGCTTGTCTTATAATAGATATATAAAATTATGATTATCTAACTCAAAGGAATGCATTGCTTTATGTTAAGATCAAGGATGATGAGCATCTTTGTCATGCACCATATTCTATAGCTGCTAGTGTTGGGTATATTTTTAGTTTTGTTGTTAATTATGGCTTTTCCAAGAATTGAGATTGTTAGGATTTTATTTTGCACATCCTAGTGCAACACAAAATGTAATAGGTTGCATTGCATAACTGTTTTTTAAATTAGAAGAGGAGGCTCCCTATAACAATGAACTAACCTAATCTAAACATTGTGCACTTGTTATTTACAATTTGGATAGTTTATTTAGTCTATCATGCTCATGCAGAAAAATCTAAAGGTGCAATTTTTGATTCACCTAGAGAAAATAATTGTTACGGATGCCAACTCAAGATAAAAGATATTTTACGTTTTTATCCTAAATATGATCCCTCTAATTACCATTATTGTACTGTTCATCTAAAGAGAAATTGAGTAGTAGTACACATAAGGATTGAATAAGCTTGTTAGTAGTGGCATGTCATGATGGTTCAGTTGTGTTGTTTTTCTTGCCATCAAGGTTCGAATCTCATGGGGGATGATGTCCCCCATTTGTGGCCTCACCAGTTCATAGCTCCAGGTCAAAGCATTTACCCCTCTTAAAAAAATGATTAAATCAAGATTTTGTGTTTTGAATCAAGGAAATGGTACAAAAATACAATCTCAAATTCAAGCAAGATTATAAAGTTTGCAAACTTGCTCAAAATAATCTGATCTATCTCAGCATGCATATACAAGATGTTATGAGATCAACACAATGGGTGTATTGTAATGAACCTAATTTGAAAATCTGTATAATTCCGAATATCTCTTGATATGTAATAATTTAAATTTTTTCAACAGAGTTCCAAATGAACACAACAGATCATAAGGTAGAAAAACTGGTATTATTCAGAATCAGTTTCCAAACATCAATGCCAAAAATAGCTGAAATGTTAGCCAGGAGAGAGTACAAAAAATTACTAAGTGCCAAAACTCTTATAGCATTGAGATCTTCTCTACCACTCGAGACTAGCAAATGATACAATTCATAGTTGTGAATGAACTCGTTCTACAAATTCCAACTGTTATTTTAAATGAGTAAAGTTTACTAGCCCCGTGATGTGACTCTGATGACCAATGGAGAGTTGGGACAATATTCATGTAGTTGCAAACCTGGTAGGCACCTCCTTATTGCTATCTGCATGTTATACATGGCATTCCCAACGCATCCTAAAGCAAGCAGATGATGTGAGATCTACAATTATGTTAGCCTGAGTGTATCCTCCTGTAGCATGCGTTTGGGGATTGGATTCCACTGGGATCGGGACCATGCATGTTCAACCTCAACTGTGACTTCAAGACATCACTATGGTGGTCACCAAACATATACATGCTCCCTTTTGCGCTTGTTGGGAATGATAAGCATACACGATAATCTCTAGGGTTTTACACGATGCCTATCTTCCTAGATTGATAAGTGAGTTGCAACTATACACTCCACATAATGAACGATATGTTCTCCAAGTATACACCAACCTGCAACAACACTACTGAGGATTACGCGAAGATTGTGGCTTGGAATAAGAAAGAATTAAGAAGAAGGGCTACGTCCTATTCTACTAGGGACTAGGGTTTTCGTCTTACCCACAACTCAATCAAAATACCTTACATAGGGAAATTTCAGTGTTCGACTCCCAGCTCCTTCCAAACATCTCCCTTAATTCTAGTTCCTCCCACGGAAACAAGGAAGCATTACGCTTCCTCTCATGTGAGCATTACACAACCAATAGAGGGAGTTGATAACAGTGCTCCCAGAATGCATGGGAAATGATTCACAAAGGCCACGTAAGCAGGGGCCTCCACATAGGCATGGGAAGGAAAGAAATGCGATGAGGTGGAAGTTAAAAATTTGAAAGTTATTTCACTTCCACACTCAAGTCACCCCTTTAATATCAGACTTAAGCCTATTGGGGTGAGGGATAAGCTAAGTGTGGTGTCAAGATGATTAATTGGAAGGTGGGGATATGATAGTACACCCTTCTTGGGAGTGTTTTTCCCAAAGCAATCAAAGGGCTGGGTGCTGAAGAATCTGGTCACCTTCCCAAGTCGTGTCTTTAATCAGCAAATTGGTCCATCTAATAAGATACTCTTTGATGACTCTTCTTTTTAGTTTCCTTTTCTTTTTAGTTTCCTTTTCCTAACGTCCAATTTGTTGTGATGACGAAGAAACGAGCATACTTTGTTAATCTATCTACCACCACAAAAATACTATCTTTACCTTGAGCTTTCAGAAGCCTGGTGATAAAGTCCATCGATATACTCTTCCACTTGTCTTCTAGAATAGGTAGAGGCCGGAGTAAACCGGCAGGATGTAGATATTTTGACTTGTTTTGTTGTCATGGAAAGCACTCCCTGTATGAGAAATATAGTTGAGAAATATCAAGTTTATCTGGGAACATGATAAATGAAATGGGCTTTATTTCCATTGTTATGAAACGAGACTCATCAACACTAGAGCATATTTATGTCATCATCGTGACATAAGAGATTTTGGTATGAATAATAAGAAGGTAACAGTTATTGTGCGCTCTATTTTTCTAACATTTTTCACACTATTAGCATTCATCATCCAGTTACGAATTGATGGGTCAATAGATATATTTACCAATTACAATTTAGTAAGGGTTTGAATTTTGATAATAGAAATAAAACATTACAATTTAACCATCATTCTATATCATTGTTTACATTTAGAAACCAGGTTAACAAAGGGAGCTTCGATATGATTAATATTCTTCTAGGAGTTTGCTTCAAGATCTCTCAATTTTTGTTTAGATTTTGCAGAGAAGATGACCTTGGTTAATCAAAAGATTGGGCTCACATATATGAGCAAAACAACATCCCTCGTGCCTATATTTTTTAACAAGCTTTATCAAGTTACATTGTATACATTCAACAACCTTCACTTTTAAGAAGTTACTTTGTTTTGCTGAAATAGAAGTTAATCGTGTGCTTGCTAAATTTTTACATGTTATCAGACTTGGCCTTCAGGAAACAATAAAGAAGATCAAGATGTTGATGAAAATTCTATCATCCCCTCAATGGCATGCATTGGATAGATTTGAAAGACTATACAGATTGATCTCAATGTAGATACACTTTGAAGGACTCCTCTTTATTTGACAGAAAATAAAGAAGATTTTAATTGTTAACTTCACTCCCCTTTCTCTTTGTTCCCTCTTCCCTCAACTTCCCTTCTCTGATTTGGTTCTAAAGTCAAGGGAGTCTCTTTTGTACGCAAATCACTCTCTCATTTCATACTTATGATATTACCTATTTGTAATTGTACATGACAACACAAAATGTGGGCAAGGGATTCAATTTCATAACAATCAGTGGGTGGAAGGGTGGTTCATTTTGTGACTGTCAATAGATAGTCTAAATTTTTCAATTCTTTATTTTTCAATAAAATTGAAGAATTTAAAGTTTCTTTTTTATTAGATATAAGAGTTTCAGAAAACAAGAAGGAACCAAATAGTCACCACAAATAACAACAAGGAGCCTAAGCCTCACCTCGGAAGAGCCGTATCAGTTGTACATCAAGACAAAAAGAAGAGAAGATAGATCATCTAACTAAGAACATCATAGTTAATATCCATCCAAGCAGTCCATCCTAAGGGACCCTCCATCCAAACAATACTTTTACTTTTTTGAAACTGCGTCAACAAGAACAAATCCTCTTTTTTGACATTCACGTTCTTTCTGATTTCTCTATTCAGCCTAATACAAGCTTGCTCAAAAGCCTGTAAATCATCCAGGGTTCTTCGCCACTGGTATCCATGCTTCAACTCATAGTAGAAAAAGGTAGCATACCCATCCTGAAGGAACCTTCTAAGCTTATCCCTCTCAATCAACATAGTAGCCTGAACAATTTAAAGTTTAAAGTTTTCCACTGTGTAGAGCCATTTATCAATTAAAGTGGATTGATCAAACTTAAAATTATGAATTGTATTCTTTGAGGAGAGTAAAAATATGTTTATAAATGTTAATAAATTACAACGAAAAGTCTACACTTAGAATTGGACCATCAAATGAACTTACAAATTCTTAGTCTCAAGCTGAAGAAACTTATTTCAAAATTTAAAAAATAATATAGCTAAATATAATATATTAAAACTTAGTTATCATTAAAATATTTAAATTCATATTATAGATGATCATATATAAGCAATGAAAACAAATAATCAATGTGTTATTCTTATTCTTATTATTATGATTTCAAATATATACAATTAATAAAAACTAAAAACTAGAAACTACTTTAATATTTTGTAATCTAAAACATATACTTATGAATTTAATGAAAATATTATTAATCTTTTAATTTGTTGTTTAAAATTTGTTAATAACAAAACCACTCAAATAAATTATATAGTTATTGTATTGTAAAGATTTATTATAATTATCTTTGCTAACTAATTACAAGAAATTAAATTTGTTTTAACATAGGTTTATGCTTTGTATTTTCCAATATCGCATTTTCATCATTGACACATTATTTCAATTTGATACATCTTTTAGCATACTTTACATATATTTAGCTAAAGATAGGTATGTTAGGCTAATGATTTGCAATTATTAATAATAATAAATAGTAAAATTATGTTGCAAGGGAAACTATCACAAAAACAAATATTATACATATGTTCATCTAAAGATTAGCATGCTTTACATATATTTAGCTAAAGATAGGTATGCTAGGCTAATGATTTACAATAATTTATAATAATAAATAGTAAAAAAAATTTGCAAGGGAAAATATCACAAAAAAAAAAAAAAAAAAAATATATATATATATATATATATATATATATATATATATATATATATATATATATATATATATGTTCATCTAAACATAGGTGTACTAGTTTAGGCTGAAGCAAAGATTAATTATTATTTTTTATGATTAATTGTTATGATTTGATTATTACTTATGCTTGAGTAGATTCAAACCCCCAAGTCCTCCCAAATAAGAGGTTCACTATTTACCATTGTGTTGGATGATCTTGCCTATTTATTGTGCATCTTCTTTATGTTGTATTTTTTCTTCCATTTTTCATATCTTAATTTTCAACATTTGGGGAGGATCCACAATATTTGAGGCATTTAGGCTTCCCTTCCATGTTCACCCATTTTAAATTTTTCTTTGTCTTCATGTGTTATTCATTGGATTCAAGCTATGGGTGGCCACATGATGGTCTTTTCTCTCCTTAGAATGTCTCACACTCTACTCTATGTAGCATGGTCCATTCTAAGGGTGTTTCTTATCTAATTATCTTTCTATCTAACTGTATATTGGGAAATGATGATCAATGATATGTCAACACTTACCACATACACATTAAAAAGGGGATCCTAAAATTGGACTCCCTTTCGACTAAATATTATTAGCACAAACTAAAGTAAATGTGTTTCCAAGTTTTAGTCTTCCCCTTTTAAGCCAGAAGTCTTAAGTATGAAAGTTAGTGTGTGTCCAAGATTGATGTCTAAGTATCTTTTAGGTCACTTACTTCTCGATTTTTTTGAGTGCTCTACTTTCTTTGTTTTCTAGTTCCCCCTTGCATTACCTTTACCCACCATCTAAGAAGGATTCCTATTTTTCTAGCGTGCATGGGGTCTAGGTGATCTATCCATGGTTGGGATGTGTTCTGGCATCCTCTCAATGAGAAGTAAGTTACTCTGCATTTCATTTTTGCTACCTTTCCCTAACATTCCATGTCCCATGGATTCTAAGATTTCAAGATGTTTTTCCCCTTGAGTGAACTATATTGAGTGCATATCTAAAGAGTAAAGTTGTGACAATGATTAACAAGGTAAGAAGATGATTATATCATGCTAGAAAATGCCTACGAAGTTGTGGATCAAAGCTAGAATGAATCCCATCCAAATTTATGGAGATAAGATCAAGTGAGCTACGAGGGAACATGAATATATGGGTTGTTTGATGCGTACTCATGGAAGTGAAGTTGTTTTGTTTTGCTTCTTGTTGTTTAAACTAGAGCCAAACCTTGGTCCCAAGGATCAAATGGTGTGAACATGATGTTGAATGAACCATTTAAGGGCTTATACTCAATAAGACATGCTCAAGATCTAACTTCGAGGCCATCAAATTAAGGTGAAAGAATGAAGAGTTGTTAGATGTGCTCTAGTCTGGGGAATGTTGCTAAGAAAGGGGTTTTTCATCCTAAGGCAATGAAAAAGGCCACTTCTTTGGAGGCTTTGAAAATAGAAATTCAAGTAACTCTAAAATGTGAATATCCTTCAGAGATGCTCGAAAGATACTTCCAAAAAATTTAGTGATGGAAATGTGAACCCAATATAAAAGAGATGTAGTGTTAAAAACTTTAGGCAGAAAGTGAAAAAATGAAGTGCGCAAGCTAGTAGAAGGATTACTCCTCATTCTACAATCTTGGATAGAAGAAAAATGGGTTTGCAGAAAAGCTAAGTTACTTTCTCTCACTCCTGCATACATTAACATTATCAAGTATGTCAACTAGATCTGGGTCAGCTTCTCCTATGCCTTCAAGGGGTAGGGTTGCCTCTTATGCCGACATGGCCGCATTTGAGGTAGGTCTTCATGGCATTGCTCGAGCTGCTCATTTCAAGCCTTCTCATCCTCATGAAGTTTCCCCTATAAGTGTATCAAACCCTATAAGGGTACTTTTAGACTTAGATACAATTGATGATATTTATAGTATGGTAAAAGAGCTCTCTACCTTTGCTGCTATTTTTCACTTTCTGTGCTTTTTGCCCTCTCTTGCTAATCTTCATGCTTGGATCTCCAAGCATTGCGAACCAATTTTAGATTGTGATGTCCACATCTTTTTGATGGCTAAAGGATTTTTCATCTAGTAAAGTTTAAAATTCTTAAAGATAGGAAGACTATTTTGTGTGATAATAGTTTTTCATGGCACGAAAGATTTTCACTTATGGCCAAGGCATGGCATATGGATTTTGATCCGCTTATAGAATCTTTTAACAAGGTTCCTATTTGGGTCCGAATTCTAAATCTCCCAATGCATCTTTTTTCTAGATTCTGTTTATGAAGGTATTGGGGATGCCATCGGTGATTTTTTATATGTGGACTCAGACACTTCAGATATTCTCCATTTGACGTGTGCTCAAATTCTTTTAGAAATGGCTTCCCTAAGAAGGTTTGTTTGGAATCCTCGAGAGGCTCTTGAGCCCAAATATTGGATTATGAAGGTATCCATTTTCGTTGTAGAAAATGTCATATGACAGGTCACATTGTTGCTCATTGTGATGCTACGAAGACTAAATCAAGGCGACCACCTTCCTAATGCTCAGGGGCCTCTTTTGAACACTATACAATGGTTAAGTCCATGGATGCACCTCTAGATCCAGTGGATGATTCCTCTGCTAATGATCATTCGGTGCTAGAGATAGCAGAGGATGTTTGGACTCATGGTTAGGTCCGTATTCCTTCTCCTACCCTTGCCCCTGTATTGGATGTTCCTTTTGGTCCTATCAGGGCCAGGACCCTGTACCCTCTCTTGCCCCTGCCCCTGTATTGGACATTCCTCCTAGTCCTATGGGGGGCCAACTAGCTATGAGCTCTTCTAGGGAGATCGTTGTTGCTTCTAATTCCCCTAGGCTCCATTGTTCAGTTTCTTCTGGGGATTGGATTCTTGAGGCAGCTAAGGTGGATGAGGGTTGGACTGCAGTAAAAAGAAAGAAATATAAGCCATCTGGTCCTCCTTTATAAATGAACCTCTGATTGTGCAAGGGAGGCTCTAAATCAAAGGGAAAATCATGAGCTCCATTGTAATATTTGGCTCTCAGTTTGGTTTTTTTCCCTTCTAGCTAGATCTTTGGTTTTTGCTGGTGCTAGGCTTTTCTGTCACCTTGGTTACCCTTTGTTTGGGTTGTGACCAGTTTCACTTTTGTTTGTTGTATTTTTTTGTTTCTATACTTATTGAAAATCTTTAGACTTGTACAGGGTTTTAGGCACCCTTCAAAACATATTTTACTTAATCAAAAACATTATCAAGTATGTCTACATTCTGAATTCTAAAGCAAAGTAAGACACTTCCCGAAAAGCTAAAACATTTATGTTGTTAAGTGATTTTTAGTCATATCACTTTACCTTAAGTAAAGTAACAGAGATTTCAGGAATTTAATATTCTACACAGAAATGAACAGAAAGTTTAAATAGTTGATACTCATGGATGAACTTAATTGTGTTCGTGTGGCACCAACGCTCTAATTCCTATACCTATTTCATCAAAAAAAATTATTGGAATTCTTTAGGATAATTGAGAGGGGGGTGAACCAATTATCCAAGGTCCAGATGTACAATTAAAACTTTTCACAATTTAGTGAACCCACATCCATAAAACATTTTCATCATGCATGCATTCACTAGATTATGCAATCACTCAAACTTATAGGTTATTGTCAAATCAATATGCAAAAACATAAACATGAAACATAACAGATTCAATAACACATTTGACACAATGATTAACATGGAAACCCAATTTGGGAAAAACCACCAGCAACATGCTACTAATTCTCACTCTTCTAAAGTGATGCCCTGTGAAAGGCCAACCTTGTTAAAGGTTACAATACACATTGTTAAATGTGACCTAATTAAAGGATTTTAATCACCCTATTAGGAGTGAACCTCATTAGAAGATTTTAGATCATTCACTTGGAATGTCACCTAGTTAAAGGATTTACAAATGACTGTTAGGTCAACCTTAATCCAAAAGATTTACCCTAGACTAATAAAATGATTAGAGAGTACTAGTAAGGCTTAATCTGATAACAACTTACAACTTCATTTGTAGATTACAAATCTTTATTTTAGTCCTCCATTTTTCTTGGCTTTCACACTATTCAACTCTGATAGCTTGTTCACCCTTCAAGAATCCATACCCTTAAGCCTTCTTGTTTTTTTTGCCAATGCAATCTCCTCTCTTACGTCACTGAATGATGTGAATACCCTCGACTCCTTGTCTTCCTTAGGTTCTCACACATCAACTCTTGCTTCTGACCAACCATCTCTATAAATAGAGAATTATGATTTTTTTGTTCATCCTCCATAGTCCATTATAGGGTTAGGTTAGATTAGATAGGATTCAAAGAATCTAGCCCTCATTTCATTTCATTCCCTTCTCGAAACTTCTCCTTCAATCCTCTTTGAATTCACCTCAAAATAGTTTATCTTGAATTTTGTGCCATCAGCTCATCAATCTTATCTTCCACACAGTTCACACAATCCAAGAAATCAAACTTGTCAGCTCAAATTCATCAAATTCTTGATCTTTCTCATAATGCTAACATTCGACATTAACTGGCTTTTGATGCTTGACACATACTACATTGTTCGACATCCAATATCAAAACACTTAGTACAAACTAAAGTTTATTGGTGCTCAGCATCAACTAAACTTAACTTGGCTTACACTGTGCCTACACTGACTTTCTTGGCTCCAACTGATTTTCTTCTCAGCTTGCACTAACTTTTCTCGACACCTACTATCCACTCAGTCAAACTTGGTAGAAAAACTTCATTTAACTTGTTCTTCTAAACATACTTTGTGTAACCAACCTTTGTAACCTTAAGTAGATTATCAATGCACTATAATATCATTGTCTTAACTGATTCTTGTACTCCTTTCATATCATAACTCAACCTTTCCTCTAGGTGCTATTGTTACCTCATTTATTCAAATCCTCTTTGTCAATCAAACAAATTATAGTACTTAAATCATATAAGAAATTGTCTTACTAGCAAGTAGTAGGTTTGACATTGGTGGCAAAACAATGAATGAAACAAATTTATCGTACTTGTATCAATCTATTTTCAACATTTCCTATAATTGGTTTCTTCAAGTATATTTAAATGAATATTTATCAAGAACTGTATCATGTGCAATCATAGAAAATGACAATCAGAGCTGCTAGTTACAATAATTTAATTGGCTTGGAGAGTGAGTTAAAAGAGCTTACAAACACATCTTTCAAATTCTACGATTTGGGTGATCTTCATAGAAGAATCAATTCTCAACCTATTCACCCAATCACTCAAAATCTTAAAGAAAGAAGACTAGTTGAAGCAACTAGTTTTTCAATGGAAATTCATGCACCTAAGCTAGTGAAGGAATGCATAAAGAGATACAACACAGAAACAAAGTAGATTTTGTTTCCCAATCAATCTATTCTCATCTCAATCAACAATGCACTAATGTAGGTTGCATTTGGTATTCCTATGAAGGAGCAATATTGTGATGTTGATTTTGGATCTTCCGTGTCTATGTTCAATGAGAAAATGACCGTTAGATAGGAAGATATGTAGAGGACATGGTTCTTGACTGGGTGCTCAAAGAAGACCAAAATGTCAAACACCCTCTTTGGCACGAATCTAAAAAGAGAGATTGTGGATATCCTTGCACTCCTCCTTAGATTCAAAGAAAAGGAGAATATTTTGAAGTTCATTGAGCACCATTACTTCCTAGTGCAAGCAATACATGTTGACGATATGTAGATTGACTGGGCACAGAGCATCTGTGATGAGCTAGCCTCGTGGTTGAATTTAGCCAAAGGATTCAAGTAGTTCTATGAATCCTCATATATTATCTATGCATTAGAAACTCACAACTTATGGCCTGACCTCCCTAGCATCCTGAACTATGATGAGTGCATGAAAATATATGAATTTTACCCACATTTGTAGCTGTAGAGAAGTTATGATGAGTATGTGGGGTTTAATGATGCCTTCACAATGAGGCTATGCCAAGAATTGCAAGGATGCCCTCAAAGGAGATTTTCACCAAAGGAAATTTCATCCATAAGCCAATTTGGATGCTCATTTATCCAATTTCCAAGCTTCTCCTATTTACAAATAGGAGCTTACAATGACTTTCCTAAGAGGTTGTCGAGGTATTTAGAAGACAAGGTGGTTTTACTTGAACAGTGTCTATAGAACCTTGAAGTGAATATGTTGTGTTCTAATGTGAAGAAGATTGTTGGGAATCCCTTTCCTATTGTGGTTGGTCAAAATTCATGTGCTTCTAGATCAGATGCACATAATTTGGTAAAGAGCTTTGAAAAAGCCATTAAATTGTTATACTATGAGCTTTGATGAAAAAATTTGAAGGGATTCAAGAGAGTATGGTGAAGGGAGGTCTCTCTTTAGTTACTCATGAGGAAGAGCAAGAATGGAGGGGGAAATGGAGATTTATATTTGGAAGAGAGGAGGTGTTTTGGAAGTAGAGATATCGAGTTCAATGGTTAACTAAGTTGGATGGTAACACTACATTCTTCCATAGGATGACTTCGAGACACCAAAAGCAAAATACCAATACTAAGCTCTTTGATGTTAATAATGTGGAACTCACTAATTAGGAAGATATTAAGACTTGGGCCACATAGTACTTCCACAAAATTTATAAACCTCCCCTAATTGAAAAGAAACCTAACACTGAAGAAGCTTTTCTTAGTGTTATCAATACAATGATTGGTGAAGAAATGAATGAGGACTTGAATAGAAAGGTTTTAGATGAAGAAGTTAAGGAGGATGTAATTTATATGGGAGATTATAAAGAACTAGGACTAGATGGTTTTCCCCATTCCATCATTTAGGAATTCTGGAAAATCATCAAATATGATTTGGTGTACACGGTTGATAACTTTATAAGGATAGGTAGAATCCTCAAAGAACTAAATCAAATTTATATTTTTCTTGTCCTAAAAATATATTAACCTACCTAGGAGGAATTTAGGCCAATTAGTCTATTTAATTCTATTTATAAGATCCTATCAAAGGTGGTGTTCAACTACATAAAACCTTTCCTTGGCAAATCTATCAATCCTAATCATAATGATTTTCCAGATTCTTGATGAGGTGATAACTACCCATGAGGTTTTTAATTCCATGGAGAAAAGTATAAATCTAGGTATGGTGTTGAAGTTAGATATTTTGAAATCTTATGATAAATTTAGAAGGGAGTTTCTACTAAAAAATCAAGGAAAAACTTGGATTTGGAGAGAGGATAATTATGTTAATTAAGGCTATTATCAACTAAGTCAAATTTTTGGTCTTGTCCAATGGATCACTAAGGAAGTTCTTTAATTCTATTAGATTTATTCACTAGTTTTATCCCTTATTTCCATACTTATTTATTATGGTGGAAGAGGTCTTGGGTAGGAACATCCTTACTATGGCTATTCACGAGAAGATTCTAGGAGTCAAACTAGCTACTTCTTTGTCACTAGAGACTCTACAACAATTTGTTGGTCACACTTTTTTGTAAGGGATATCTTCTATAAGGGAAGAAAAATATTTGAAGAATATTTTAAATTAGTATTTGGAGGTTTCTAGTCAGCACATAAAATATCAAAAGACCAAGTTGTATTTCTTTAACATGAATATTAACCTTCAACAATGCCATAACTAGGGAACTCAACTATCAATGGGCTTCCCTTCTTGACACAAACCTTGGTCTCCCCATTACTATGAAAGAAGTCACTCCTGAACTTTGGAATGTTGTGGTGGAAAGAATGCAAAGGAAACTTGTGGGCCAAAAAGGTAAGGTTCTTAGCAATGGTAGGAAACTCCAACTCATTGATGCATCTCTACAAGAAATTCCAATGTATTTTTTTTCCATGTTCAATATTTTAGGCCCCTTCAAGGATATCTTGGGAAAAATACAAATAAACTTCTTATGGTCAAGCGATGAGGAAAAATTGAAGATGAGCCTGGTTAGTTGGAACCAAGTTTGCAAGCCAAAGCACAAGGAGGGTTGAACCTTAGAAAAATGGTAGACCTAAATAAGGCCCTTATAACTAATATTGGATGGAGATTATCTAAAAACTCAACTGGATGATGTAGAATTATTAGGGCTAAATATCTATAGGGAAGGATATTTAACCAATGTTTGTACATTGTTGACCTCCCAACTAGATCAAGAATCTGGTTAGATATTGTTAAAGGAAAAAAGTACTAAAATATTATAAACTTTTTGTGGCATAATACATTTCTATGCTACAATTTTCTAATTAATACATTACCTCTTTGTGTAGTCCACTTTTCTCAACTCCTTAATCTCAACCTTTTATTAAAAAATATAGTAGTTAGGAAGATTTAAAGTAGTATAAGTCTTGTTGTTGTTTCACCTAAAAGTGTTGAGAGGTACCATCTTTAGTTTCTAATTTAAGATCTACTTCTAAAATTGTTAGAAAAAAAATAAAATCTTAAAACCCTTTTTTGGTGGCTTATATATGTGCACTTACCTAATAGTAGAAAATGAGCTTTCCAAAGTCAAATTTTGAATAAATAGTAAAAGAAATCTCTCTCCATATAGAAATGCTTATATTCATCCTTAATCAATATTATTAAATTTAATTTTCATACTATTCTTCTCTTTGTATCTATTTTCATAGACATTAAAAATTTGGCACGTTAGAAAAAAATCATGATTCTGAATAACCAAGAAAATGTGTGAGGCTCTCATTAGATTCTATATCTTCTATTAAAAAAATAGTAATTAATTTATCTAAAAAATCAACTCAATAATTTATTATTAATTAAAATGGGAAGGGTTTGGACCCATAACAATTAAAGTAACATTAAGTCTTAAACATACAACCCAAAGGATCAGAGTAGTGACCCTACCAAAAGTCAATCATAACTAGAACTAGCAACTACACCTGCATAAAAACAAAAACTTTAAATTGAACCATGCTGGGTAAAACCAAATACCCGAGTCATCTAAAAGATTTTTCAAACAAACTAAGTTTCCACTAGCATATAGCATGAAAAAAAAACTTTCTAACCTATAAGACCATAGTATACCAAACCAACAACCACATTTAAACACTGCACCACACGAACCAGTAAGTGCCATCAAGCAATAAAACCCATAGCATTGGGAACTAGAACCCAAAATCAACATGAGTTAGAAAAGAAAAAACCAACTCCTTTATTTTATACCTTGAACTCAATAAAACCATAGGAGATCACTTATTGTCATTCCTCCTTTCTTAGAGTCTCCTCCTTCCATTTTCTATTTGTCTCTCTCTCCTCCAGCTATGCCTTCAAACTCCATATTTCCCCTTCCATCTTGGTCAGGGATTGAATTATCTGGGAGGCTAGATTATTAATTTTCTCTCCTAGTTGGGCATGCACATTCTTGATAGACACCAAGGCCTTTAGCATTACATTCCTCTCTTCCTCGTGCGGTACTTTGTCCTTGATATCCTCCACTTGTTCCTTTATCTTCTCCAAGCTATTGATCTTGTCTCCCATCTCTTGATCCACTTCCCACGTGACTTCATCCCTTTGACTAGTCATCCAATCGAAAAAAATTCACTTAGCTTCAGTAATTGCCTCTAGCCTATTAATCTTTTTGTATGTTATATGCATTTGAAAATGAAGCCACCTATCCACCACTTTAAATTCATTATAACAAGAGCTCATCTCCATAGAGTGGAGGGTTAGAGTGTCCAAATAAATTGAGGCATCATCTTTTTTATGAACCACACTAGGAGAGGGCTCTCTAGACACCTAGGGATCATCTAAGTAGCTTGAATACACCATGGGGGAGGGGAGGTACATTGTAGAACCCAAGGAAAGAGGAGTAAAAAAGTAGGACATGGTGTCTAGGGTCCAATCAGTCTTAGTGGCTAGGGATCCTTACTTTGAATCCTCCAAACCCTCCATGGTATCATCTTTTTTATTGGAAGGTCATTCTTTTTTTCTTGGCTTTATGGGGAGGAAGAGTCTTAACAAAAAAACTTAAAGAATTTTTGGATGTAAAAAGAGTGCAATATTGTCCCATTTTGGGGGAAATGACCTTGAAAATATTATTATTAAGCTCATGGGAGGACTGAAGGGTCATATTCAATTGGAAATCATAAAGTCTAAGTAAAAGCCCTTGATGTTTTGGCAGGGACTTTACATTTTTCAACAAACACGGAAAGAGATGAGTAATCCGAAAAGAAAAAGAAAATAGATCATTCCTATGAAAATGATTCAACATAGGGAAACTATGGGAGTAGATCCTTTTGACCTTCCTTCTGATGCAGAGCCAGACCTTGGAAAACTCAGGAGGAATCAGACACTCAACTGAGTTGCATCAAGGGGCATCTACAACCTTCAGGATCACACACTAAAATCCAACATCACAATGTATTAATTGAGTTTCTTCATACACATTAAAAATGCATATACTATCTAAATCCATTCTATATACTTTTCCATCCACTTAATCCATTAAACAAAAGTTTTAAAACAAATTGCCCAGAAAATACATTCTTTCTGCCTCTTGGATAGACCTGCACTCAGACATGAATAACTTTCGAACCAAAAAATATTTACTCAATCCAACCGTTGAGATTTGGAATAACTAAGCTTAAAACAACATATAAAAATTTGAGAGAATTCTAACGGTTTAAACTTGAGATATTGACCACGCATCAGAGTACATTTTTTATGCAAAATATTGCTTCTTCTTGCTGTCTCTAGATAGACCTGCACTCAGACATGAATAACTTTTGAACCAGATCAAAAATCTCCGATCGCGCTGGTGAAGATGGGCGTAATTAGGCCTATAACAACATATCCAAAGCTCATCAAAATCCAACGGTGCATTTGGGAGATATTACAAACGCACTGAGACTGATTTCTGCAAACATACCGAATTCAACCCAAAAATAAAAACTTGTCTTCTTCCTCTCTCTTCCTCTCTAAAAACTGACTCCCTAAATAAGGAATATGAAACGTCCCTATCCAAGAATAGGAGACTGTTTCAAAAATTATGAATATTCCTGCTGCCAACTATCTGTCCTTTTTTAGGATATGATTAGATTCTTAAATCATTGCACACTATTAACTCCACTAAAACAAACACACATGGTCCTAAGTGGCTATATTTGGAGAGTTTATCATTTCACTCCTCCATTTATGCCACCACGTCATAGGACATTATTTGAAAACATAAAACTCTAAACTCACACACACAAACATTTCAAAATTTAGATTTTAAAATCAAAACTTTCTGATATTTGCTTTGTACCCTGCATTTTAGTCATATTGCAAGTTGTCTTTCTGTCGCCACCAAACTTCCTATTGCAAACGTGCTCCTGCACCACCTTCACAAGTGAAAATTTGCATGAGAACCTTCACTAGGGCCTTCTAAACCCCTTCCATTGCCTCTTTGTTAAACACATGATGCAATTTTGGGATTTTTTTACCCGACTTCCTAAACCTCACCATAGCATCTTTGAAAGAGATTTTGATGTTTCTCATAATCTTGACCCCATCCATACTCAACCAAGGGATGGTAGAGATGGACTCTAGGGTGATGACAAAAAAAACACAACCCAACATAATCTTTCAACCATCCCATGACTCCATAATTTTTTAAGAAAGCTCTAGATTATAACCTTTCATGTCTATGATATAATTTTTTATATTGTCCTACTCAAGGATCTCTCAGAGCTCCTTGTTATTTTCGTACTCTCCCTATTCATCAGGCTCTATCTAATAAGGGTCTCCTCCTATCCTTTTATTCTGATTGAAATAGTAAAAACACATTGCTTCAAAAACTAACATGCCCACAAATGGAAAGATGACCAAACCCAAGCTTTTCTTGGTAGTCACATTAAACTATAAAACTGAAATAGAAATCCAACTCATAAAAATGCTTCACAAAATGGACCCCGTAAAAAGTAATAATGCAAAGTTTATTAACGCGTAATTTATGTGCTATCATGAAAGATCACTTCATACACCTCCACCAGGATGGATAGAGAGTCATCCCAAATTTTGAACCCCTTAGTATATTTCCACATGCTCGTCAACCTATTTGCAGCATGATTTCCCTCTTGATAGGTGTGTTAAAATGACACCTCCTCTAAGTTTCTTAACACGTGTTTTATTTTTGCAATGACATCTCTATCATTCCAACCTATCTTTGCCACATCTTTTTAAATATTTATGTTTTTTGAAGCATCCCCTTTTATGATTACCTTTTTCACATTTTTCCTAGTCAGCACAAAGACCCCATCGTAAAGGGCTAGGAGTTTAGCCACATAAGTAGTCTAGACCCCAAACTTGACCAAGTAAGATGTCAACAAATCCTTTTTTGAGCTTCTCAAAATGTCACCCCCACCTACCTACTATTTAATATTCTTTCTAATAATTGATATCGGATTACTAGTACTAAAAGCTCTCAAGTTATCCAACATGCCCCATTGACTACCAACCTCCCTATCATAGGAATATGATGTGGAACCATGTTTAGTAGCACAAAGGATCTTCATATTCTCCTTCACATTTTGGACATGCCCCATACTTACCAATTTAGCATTTTTACTTGTTTCCCTTAAGATCATGTTGTTGCAACCCTTCCATAGGCACTAACTATCATCTAAAAGGCACTGTCTCCATAGCTCAATGATAAGGGGTGAGGAGACGGGGATCTCCAAGAATTGAAGACCTCTTTAGGTTCATTATTCCAACACCAATGTACTTTGAATAGGCTATGATATGGCTAACTTCCCAAGAAAAAGGTAGGAGAAGACGATGTGAACTATTGACTCAACATCATTTTCACATAGAACACTCCTATTAATAATTTGATTTCCTCTTTTTTGGATATTATCAAGAGTGAAAATCTTGTTATGACATACAATCAAATTAAAGAACTTAACTTTAGGAATGGCTTTGTTATCCCAAAACTAGTTTTAATAGTATAAGCTCTCAATTTGGAAATCTTTGATATGACTTCATCTATTTGGTCTAGTCTATACAATCTTAATGTATTCATATGAATTAAAATTTTAAAAGAAACTAGTTTCAAGTCAGCTTTAAACTAGTTGATGTCAACCTCCTAGTTCACCGTGTAGTCCTTCCTTTCCTAATAGTCCCTAGCCTTGAACCCTAGTCTATTGATAAGGACATCCTTTAAAGATAGAAACATAGAGCAATAGTCAAAAGTAGGCATATCTGACCTAGTATCCCCATTACCCACCTACCAAGAAGAACCTTGAGTGAGGAGGGGGATAGTCTTCTTTAGATTATTCCACAAAATCGACCCTTATACAAGGGGGTTCTTCAACAAGATGATCTCATTCCCATTTTTGAGATACTTTCCTCATAAAATATTGGCCTAGTCCAAATCTAACTTCATCACATTCCATCCAATCTTCAATATGAAGGCACTAAGTTCATAAGGTGGGAGTCCCTTACATTCAGGCATCCTTGATCCTTAGGAGAGAAGATCATTTTCCATTTGACAAATGAGAGCCTCTTCTTTTCTTCTAGTCCAATCCATAGGAAATTTATTTCGACAGTATCCAAATTTTTGGTCCAAAAAATTGGTATATAAAATAGGGATGTAACATATTGAGTAGAGCTTTAAAGATTCATCATTAGCATTTGGAGTTTGCTAGCTTTACTAAGAAGAGCTTCCTTCTGAGCTGTAAGTTTTAACTAAATTATTTTGAGAAAACTAGCCCAAACATTATTTTCCACTATAGCAAAAGTCAACGGCATTACAAGATAAATAGGGAGAAGGGCGACAATCTGGCAACTAGTAATCAAATAAATTTTGTTTTGGGAACTCTAGGGGGCATTAAAAAGTATAGAGAACTTTAAAACAAATTAAATTTCTAACCCAAAGCTAGGGTATAGTTCACTAGATTGTACCAACTATTGTAGCTTCTCCACCTGTCAGGTTGTCATCCACAAACTGTTGGTGTGAAACAATCTCTACTACAGAAGAGGGGTTAAAGCCTTTGATAGTACGAGAATCTACCATTCTACTAACATCTTGGCCAATAATATCAGCTAAATTGATAAAGAGATAGGAAGATAAAAGATCTTCTTGTCTTAGACCACCAGAGATACTAAAGAAACCCTTTGGGGAGCCATTGACTAGCACAAAAAACTTAGGCATTTTTTAAGCATTCCTCTATCAGCTGAAGGATTCTTCCTTTAAATCCAACTTTCTTAAGGAGCTCCATAAGAAAGTCTCGTGAGACCATGTCAATTACTTTGGAAATGTCAAGCTTAAGTATCATACTTTATTTTTCCCCTTTATCCATAAAGTGAATCACTTCTTAAACAGTAGCAATAACATCTTTTATTTGCTTCCTAGGGACAAAACCTTTCTGTTGAGGGTGGATCAAGTGATCTAGAAAGGGTTTGATGCAAGAAACCAATAATTTAGAAAAAAATCTTATATAAGGTATTACAAAGGCTGATAGATCTAAAATCCTCCAATTTTTTTGCCCCGGTCACCTTAGAAATTAGAGAAATAAAGGTATTATTGATCTCTTTAAGAATAGCCCTTGAAATAGAAAAATCTATGTCTGCCCAAAAACCATATTTTCCCATGATATCCTAGTAATTTATGAGGAACAATGAAAGAAAAGCATCTAGCCATGACGACTTATAAGGGCTTAGGGCAGAGGTGGAAACTCTAACCTCCTCTAGGTAAAAGCGCAAACCTGTGTCACCCTTTTGTAAACAAAAATGCTAACAAAAGTATAATTGTACACATTGAATGACATAAAATTCGTATTATTATTTTGAATTTGAAAATGAAGTAAACTAATGAAATGTGTAGAAATAGATGAAGTTTAAGATTATAATTTATAATTATTATTTGGAATAAGAATTGATATATTTTCCTAATTTTTATAGATAATTTTTTAGCTGCTGAAAAATGCTGAAAAATAGGGTCTAGTTCCCACCACAAAACTATATGGAAATAAACTTATTCCCTTTTATCTTTTACTATGTTATAGATAGCATATATAGGTAGAATAATCAAAAATAAAAAATGGCTTTAGACCTTTATTTTCTCTTTTATAATGATTCAAATTTCAACTCAGCTGGAATCGTTAGTTTTCATCTCCCACCACATTTTTCAAAATAAATCTATTCTAATTAGGAGAAAAATTATATATTCTAGAAGAGGTTTCTCTCCTCTAGAATTCCATATAATTTTTAATATTTTTTTATATGATTTAATAATTTTTTCTTTCTAAAAATTGATATTTTTTCGAGTGTTATAATATACTATAACTTATTACAACACTATAAACTCTGTATGAGAACAGTCTTGATTTCGAGCTCTACAAAATGGTGTTTATATGTTATTAAAAAAATATCATAAAAAATAGTAAGAGTTATTGAAACGCCACTTTTCTAAAATAATTTTATTTCTTTAGTAATTGGATACAAACTAGTATAAAACATGCATTTAATTGACATTTCCAATTGGAAAAGTGTATGACCATATACAACTTAGCTAGAATGAGTTTATCTAGATCATATGTTTGAACAAAATTGATTTTTAGATAGAAATATTCAAATTCAGTTGTTTTGTTAAGTCAACTTGAAATGTGATGTAGCTTTGTATTTTTACCCCTCTATAGTACCAAATTTCTTTAACTTCAGAAGCTATTCTAACGGGATACAAGTGGGAGCACATTGGAGTAGATTGATCATTCTAGCTTTTGAAGGATGATTGAGGGGGTTGGTTATGAAGGTCCCAAAAGTGAGGGACCACCTTGTGTTCCACTTCCACTTTCTAATTAATATTGCCTTGCTCTATGGCTAGATCTCTAATCGAGTTCCTTTTCCTATGCTTTAGCACCGATTGATGGAAGAATCTAGAATTTTTGTCTCCTCCATTGATCCATTAGATCTTGAACCTTTTTTTCCAAAAGGTCTCTTCCTTTAGAATGATATTGTGGAGATCAGACAAAAGACACTTTTCATGCTTATCCCTTTCCTGGTCCCATCCCATGGATTACATCTCCTTTTTTAAAAAGTGTAGTTTTTCCTTTATTCTATCATTTTGTTCAAAAATATTTCCAAAAGAAAACATAGTCCAATGTTTAAGATGTTCCTTCAAAACTTTTAGTTTACCCACAAACAAAAACATATCAGTATCAATAAGTTTACAATTCCACCATTTTTAAAAATGAGTGGGGAAATTTGGGTTAAGAGTCCACATATTTTCAAATAGAAAAGGATACATATCTTGTTTAACCAAAGGATACCATTTGAAAAAATATACAATGATAATCATAAAAAAACCTAACAATACCAAAAATTGAGAAATCATGAATGATGTTCCAATTTAAGAATAGAAGGCATAAGTCTAACCTAACATGGATCAAGTTGTTTCTAGAGTGCATGTTGGACCAAGTGAAACTCCCACCATGTACGTCCAAATCCTAGAGCTTCCCCTCCGAAATAAATTATGTAGATATAGTATAATGTAAGAAAAATCAATCATAACGCCTTTTGTAAGAATTGAAAAGAGGGGTTTTGAAATTCCCAATCACCATCCAATATTCAAACATATTGTCCTTATTGTCCAAAAGGATTTTCTCCCAATAGATCTTCCTTTCTCCCACCATATTTTTTGCATACACATTAGTTAGATTTCACACAAGATCTATATTATTATAAGACAACACCATGTATTGGACCTACTTTCCCTTGTAGAAAATAGAGCCACTCAAGAGGCAAGACTTCCAAATAATGACCAACCCACCTAAAGCTCCATTAGATTTAATGGAAAAAATTAGAGATAAAAGGTAGATATACTTGCTAATAGTAGACAAAAAGAAAACATGTATTTTTGTTTCTTGTAATAGAACAATATCCAGGTTCAAATCTTTAATAGGTACTTAACAAGCATCTACTTTTGTAGACTGTCAAGGCCTCTCATATTCTAGGAGACCATAATTATTGAGATTTATTGGATCACAAGTGCTCAAGAGTGCTTTGGATCTCACCACTAATGTCCTCTGCAAACTTATTTGTCAAAAATCTACTTGAATGCCTCCCAGTCTTCTAGTACATTCCCACATCAATATAATTATGGCTCTTTAAAAGGTAAATAGGGAGTGGGAGGGAGAATACTAAGGGGGAAGGGGAGAAGGGGAAAGGGGAGTCAAGGGGGCGATTGACAACAAGGGGAGAAAGTGGGAGAAATGGGGGGAGGGTGAGAAACCAATAGAGGGAGGGGGTAGGGTGTAAAAGGGAAAGGGTCACCATGGGGATAGAACTAACTTCTGAGGGGAGGGTGAAGGGAAGACAATAAGAGAAGAAGTGTGACCTAGGAAGGGAGGGAGGCACAAGGACCTAAGAGGGAGGGACAAAGAAGAGAGACTTCTCTAGCCCAATACCTCAGGACATGGGCATGGGCCCAAAAGTAGAGAGTGAAAATATCTGCAACCATCTTAGGAGAAGGCTTTTCAAGAGAATCCTTAGGGAAAGCATTTGAAAGTTGGATAGTCATAGAGAAGAGTTGGTAGAGGCATGGAGTTCTCATACTCTAGAGGTTGAGAAATAGAGAGATAAAGAGGGTCTGGTTACAAGTCACAACATCAACACCTAGAAAATCCCCAAATGAGTTGGATATGCCTTTAAAGACCTCTTTGTCCCATAATTTGAGGGGAATCCTAGGAATTTGTACCTAGGTGGAAACAACACCAAAAAGATGAGTGATCGAGTCAAACCCCAAGTGTCATTTATAAAGTTACAAAAGAATCTTGCTTCAAAACCATGGGTCACATACCAAGATACATAGGAAGTATTTCTTGAGGGAAAAAGAGATACAAAAGCATCCTTTGGGCAGTGCCAAAAATATTACCAAACCTTTCAAACCCTAATTAGCGAAATCCCATTTCCTGAGAAAAAATAGAATATGATCTTTGTGTGTACATAAAGTATCACACTTCTATAAACCATTATTCTTGAGAGAACCCATGGAAGAGGAAGTCTCAAGAGCCGACTTATAGCTCTCTATCTATGATGTGAAAAGTCTATGAGATGGTGATCCCCAAATGAACCAAACTATGCAACCCTTGCAAGGTGCACCATAGAACAAGAGATTCAAAGAGTAGAGGCAAGAGTGCTAATATCAAAGAATCTAGAATAAAATGCAATGCAAATGTAAGCTATTTTAAATGAATAGTAAGCTAACAAAGAGAACTAAGATAAAGTATAAAGGAAAATAAACTAAAAAGTATTACATAATGTAAGTAGAATGAGTGTTAAGCTAAAATGCAAAAATGCAAGAATGCTCTGAGTCTCCAAAAGTACCAAGAAAACTTGCACCATAACAATGGCATGAGAGACTAAGATCTTTAGAATGAGGAGAGAGCCCTCCTTCCAAACCTAAGGCCATAGTATGAGGACTTCCATTCTTTGATCCATGCACTTCAATCTCTTTGGTTCCTTTAGCCAACTCCCACTCTAAAGTTGCAGAGCACATTTCAAAAAAAATTCAACTCAATATGTTATGATGAAACTTAGTGCACCAAATATTATGTATAATAGAAAATTCATAGGTATGTGTTGCAACCTTATTGATAGTAACATATATCATTGAAAAAATTATTTTATTTCAACAGTATTGATTGTGTACCAAAAAAAGATGAATTTATAGATCAACCTATGGTTTGAAATTTCTCAAAATTATTTTGTACTTAATTGTATTATGTACAACCATGTATAGAGAGTGCTCCCATTGAAGATGTTTTGAGATTGAAAAATATATATTATAAATGATTTAATTATATTATATAAACTATGATACCTAAAAAATACTAGCACTTCCTTCTATGTGTTTCACAAAATAAAATGTCCTTTTCTACTAAAAATTATTTTCCACATAATTAGCTAACCCCAACATTCCTTAACCCACTTTTAGCTCTCATAAGCTACTTCACGAAAAGAAAATACTTTAATATCTCTATCACTAGTATTTTTCCTCCATAATGTGACTCAATATACTATTTAATTTTTTTAAAATTTGTTTCCTTTGTTATTATTTTTGGTTTATCAATTTCATTCCCTATTGAGACTTAAAGACTAAAATAGGGGCTTGAGTTAGCCCTATAAAACATCACTAATTAGGAAGATATTAAGACTTGGGCCACATAGTACTTCTACAGAATTTATAATCCTCCCCTAATTCAAAAGAAACCTAACACTGAAGAAGCTTTTCTTAGTGTTATCAATACAGTGATTGGTGAAGAAATGAATGAGGACTTGAATAGAAAGGTTTTAGATGAAGAAGTTAAGGAGGATGTAATTTCTATGGGAGATTATAAAGAACTAGAACTAGGACTAAATTAGTATTTGGAGGTTTCTAGTCAGCACATAAAATATCAAAAGACCAAGTTGTATTTCTTTAACATGAATTTACAAAAGATATCGTACCCACGAATATAGATCAAAATTAACTCTAGACAAAGCAATGCCCTATAAAACATCATACAAGAGCAAGATATATTGGTAGACTAGATTTATAAATAAATTTAAGAATATTCATGTACCTGGAAAACTCTGTTGCAGTAGACACGCTTCATGATAAAATAGAATATCTCCCATTAACCTAAGATTTAAATTCCGCAAGGCACAAATAATTATTCAAAATCAAACCAACCGATCCGTCCCTCGAGAGAGCGATGTATATGAAATTTAATTTTTACAAACAATCATCTTGAAATTTGTCTTCATCAATCAACGTTGATGGTTTTTTAAGAGTTCAAAAAATTGCTAACTCGAGACAAGTAGGTATCATTTACGGAAAGGACGGCGGGCATACATTTTATCAATAAAAATTGAAAGTGGGAAAAGATTCAGTTCCAATAACGTGGAAGGTCTTCAATCGAAAGCTTCAGTTCCAATCGAAAGCTTTCCAATAACGTGGAAGGTCTTCAATTTCATCAATCTCTGCCTCGGAGTGACTGAGCAAGTACCGCTGTGCTCTGAGGAATGTGATTCCATTTAAGAACTATCTTCTTGTACGCCATAAAGGAACGACACAAGATTGCACCACTAACAAGCAAATGAAGCGCCTCGTTCATTTTTTCTGAAAGTTCTTAATGGGAGTCCGCATTCATTTCTTTGAGCTGCTTAAGGAATTTAGCGAGATCTAGCATCAGTTTGAGAAGGTCCAAGCAATCTCTATTGTTTGTAGAAATCTTGTCGAATCTTTCAAGAACATTAGCTATTTAGAAATTTAGAAATTTAGAAAGTAGACACGCTTCTAACAGTGTCACCAATTTAGAAATTTCCGGCAGCCAATTTAGAAATTTCCATTAACACCAATTTAGAAATTTCTGGCAGCCAATTTAGAAATTTCCATTAACACCAATTTAGAAATTTCCGGCAGCCAATTTAGAAATTTCCATTAACACCAATTTAGAAATTTCCGGCAGCCAATTTAGAAATTTCCATCAACACCAATTTAGAAATTTCCGGCAGCCAATTTAGAAATTTCCATTAACACCAATTTAGAAATTTCCGGCAGCCAATTTAGAAATTTCCATTAATAATGTGACCGTTGCATCACAGCTCAATGCCATTATAAAAATCTTAGTTTTTGTACAGAACAGTTCTCCGCATTCAAACATACTTTTCGCAAGCAATTCTTTTCAGTAATTGTTGTTTTTTTTTTCTAACTTTCATGGCGAGAAACAACGGAAGGAAGAGGCTTAATGAGCTCGAAGATGAGATAATTAGTGTAGCCTTTAGAGTAATGTTTATGGTTTTTTGCTTTGTAGAAATGTTTGATCAGCAGCTCTTTCCAGATAGAGTCGATCACAAGCTCGGTGTTTTACTGCTTTGGTGTCTTGCTACAGTCGTCATGATTACGACTTGGCTTTGGATAGGAGAACCAGACGATGAGAAAGATGATTATGAGGAAGAAAAAGTAGTAAGAAAGAAAGAAAATGAGGTTCAAAAAATGGTGAGAAAAAATGGAAATGAGGGAAAAGAAGCGATAAATGAAGTTAGAAAGGTAGTGGGAAAAAATGGAAATGAGGAAAAGAAAATAATAAATGTGACTAAAAAAGTAGTGAGAAGAAATGAAAATGAGGGGAAAGAAGCAATGAGCATAGAAGAAGGTTTGGTAAAAGAACTAACAAAGAAATTAAATTCAAAAAATTTGAATCTTCCAGAAGGGGATACTCTACACAGTTGGAAATCTACTGCTCACCGGAAGGTTACTTTTGCACTAGACCATTCTGTAGAAGAGGCGAACTCCAAGAAAATGTCAAGCAGTAGGCGTGATGTTCCTAAATCAATAAAGGAGTTAGATCCACCATGTTTGCATCTTCAAGAGTCGGGTTCTCAACCTCCTTGGGAACCTAATTCTCAACCAAAGGTTACGCCCCAGCTGGAACGTTCGGTAGGAGAGGTGAACACCTACAAGAAAATGCCCACCATTCCACATAGTGTCCGTCAACCAGCATCTTCTCCTAGATTTCGTACAATAGAGGTAAATTATTAATGTGCAGTGAATTTGATTTTTTAATAAACTTAAAATCTGGTTTCTATTGGATTTTTTAGTTATTAGTTTATATTTTAATGTTATATATATGAATTTAAATTTTAACAAATTTAAAATTTAGTTTCTATTGGATTTTTAATTATTAGTTTTTATTTATATATTTATTTTATGTTCAGTGCAAAGTAGAAGTGCCTCTAAGAAGATCTACAAGAATTCGTAATAAACTTATGTTGGGGGAGGTAAATTTATTTTCTTATTAGTTTTTTCTCATTTGAAATCTATATTTTATTGGGTTTTTCAGTCATGATTTTTATATTAATGGAATATTCTTTATTGTCTTTAGTGTAAAATAGAAGTAGCCCCCAAAAAACAAGGAAATAAAGCTAGGCCAAAAGAGGTAAATTTCTCTGTTTTAATACATTTAAATTTTTTCCCTCAATTTTCAAACTACTTTTATTCGAATTTTCAGTCATTAGTTTTTATATTTATTGGTTATATTCCTTGTTGTATTTAGTGTAAAGCAGAAGTAGCTAAGCGAAGATCAAGGAGAATTAGCAAAGACATGACCCAACCATGAACATGTGTAAGGTCCCTCCTCACATGTACTTTTTAAATATGAATTTCCTTGTTACAATTGTTGTAGGCGATTAGAATGGTTATGAAATAATGTTTTATGGTTTAGATGTCCTAATAAGAATTGAGATCCTAATACATTCATGTTTTAAATAAGTAAGTCATTCAAGAATAAACTACATTATCTCGACTATTTAAATATTAAAATTTTTCTAACAATAATACAAGGTGTTTCACTTAATGATGATGTTATCGATTTTGTTACCTCAGTGATTTGGATTCTATGCATTTAGATAGTTCAATACTCACTATTGGTGATGTTATGGTGTTTAGGTACATGCATGCCTAACAATGATTATTCTTGTATTTAATCTACTAATGATTAAATGTGAGTAGAAATGAATTAAATAGTTAAATAATTGAAGCATTATGTTCTAAGTTCACCCCGACCCTTTGTAGCCTTGGTTGTTATTTTATCATTTTGATACTCACGACTCGAGATGTTGAAACATTACTTGATGCTTAGAACATACTATATTATTTCATGTTGTGTGATGTTATTTTCAGATATTTGATGTCTGTCATTTAATGCTTATGTATATGTATGTTGATGAATTAAGTAAAATGTAGGATTAACACATTGATTTTGGAATCTTTAAGATTAAGGATATAAGTAGGATGTAAGAAACCCTGATTGATGTATGTTTCAATTTATGTGAATTTCTGATACGTATATATGTACATGAGATTTTCGGAACTACTGATGTGTGCAATGAGTGTGCAGATATTTTAGCCGAGAAAATCGATGGAGGAACAGAACTGATCTCTATGTGTTAATTTTGGAAACCTTGTTGTTCTTAATTAAAGTATTCTAATTGTGAGATGTATGTATGTATGTATCCTTATGTGATCAGTAAAGGTTAATGTTCATAAACTGTGTTCTTATAGTGTCACTTGACACTCGTGAATTGTTTGTGCCCTTTAGCCTGCTAGTTAGGGTTAGTTGTGTAACCCATGGACCTAAGTCGGATTAAGTTAGTATCTTTTGCTAATTTGGTTCTTAATCAAATTTAGTGATCCTTAATTCAGATTAGTGCTTAATCTACTTTTTTAGCGTTGTTAGTTGGTCCTAATTATTTCCTAGCTTTTGTTTGGTTGGAAACCTATTCCTAAGGCTTTAAAACATGAAATAATTATGCCCAAGGGGTATGGGCATGGGTTGGGGGTCTTTTCCAACCCCTAAGCCCCTTTTGTTGACTTTGGAGATCACTCAAAAAGTCTCATTTTACCTTTGTGCGAAAATTGCAAGTGGTTATCTTGAGTTACCTCACCTCACCTCCACTTAGTGTTTAACCATGGTGTGGGTTGAGTTAGGAGCTTCTAGATTTGTAGGTGGGTGGGTGTAGTTATTGATCCTTTTGGGTGGTTGAGTTGGAGGCTTATTTGGAGGCCTTTCTTGGACTAGTGGAGGATGGTTACCCAATCTCTACATTTAGAGAGGAGTTCTTGAAAATTGAAAGGAAGGAAGGGGAAACTCTACTCAAACTTGTTCATTGCCATTACCTCTTTGCGAAGATAGGAATTATCATCTCCCTTGTTCAGATTTCATTCTTGTTTCATGCTTATGCTACCTTGTTGTTGTTTGAATGTTTGTATGTTTGTGGGTATGTTGGGAAGATTTGAAAACCATGTTATTTGGGATGATTTCTTTTCATGTTTATGTTGAAATTTTGAGATTTTCTTGCATGAGTGTTTTGGTATTACTCACCCTTGGATAGGGCAGAAGTGACCAATTTTGGGAAAGGTCTGTTTAGTCGGACTCCAACCAGTGTAGAGTCTCTTCTCAGGATGAGAAGAGGGAGAAAGGGTAGGGTGTTATGGGCCCCTACCTGTCAGCACAAACCTTGTATGATTATGGTATGTTAAAATCGAAGAACGGAAGTTCTTGGTAAATAGTCTCGATTGGGCATTTGTTTGGTGTTGTGCTTGACTTCTCCTGGTTGGAAGAATCCACCTTTCCATAGTGTTGATTCATTGTGAATCATATTGTGAAAACCTTGTATGAATACGCATGTTTGAATTGTTCTTGGTCATGCTTTTGGTCACTTGATCAGCTTCTGTTCCCTCCATGGTTCTAGAAATGAGTTGCAGAAAACATTATAAATCCCTTGAACAGGGTCATGAAGAAAATTTGATTTAATTGTTGAAATTTGGGATTGAGATCCTATTGTAAATTGTATTTTGAACCTTGTTGTAATAGGCAACGAAGCCGGGTTTTCTTCCTGATTCTTTCCCGGCTGAGCCTTTGAATCAGGTTTGCCAATAAAATGGTGTTTGAGTAAATATGCTTGCATTGAGTCTTATAGCTTTGTTTTCTGTTTTGCATATGTAATTTAAAAATCAGATGTGATGGTGTTACCTTACTGCACATTTTTATGGTTGGTAATCACATTCGTATAAATTTGATTTATTAGATAACATGTTGATATATACTTAGCTATGCAATTTTAAGTTTAAAATATGTTAAGAAAATTTGCATTTGAGTTATGCTTAATTTTTATAATTATACATGTGCGTGAGGAAGTTAAGTGAATTGAGTGAATACTTGTTTCTTACATTTAATCCTATTATCACTTTTAAATATTAAAACAAAATTTGTTGGTGTTCTGGGCATGACATTTTGGTATCAGAGCCTGAGTTCGTAACACTTGGGCAATAATGGGTTCATATAAAGTATGGAAGTTTAAAACTGCATGGACTAAACCTCCTCTTAAATTTACGTATTTGATTCGAAGGAGAAATAATCCTATCTTATTGTATTAACAAGACGTTTAAACTCTAGGTTATAATCAATTTTTTTTTAAAAAAAAAAAAAAAAACCTCCTTGGCTAATTAAGTACTTTGGATAATTTGATGCTTAAAAAAAAAAAAGAATGAGGGGGGAAGCTTGAGAATATTGTTCATTTTTAGAGTAAATTAGTTCTATTTTTTGTATGGGAAGGGAAAAAAAAAGAAAAAAGAAGAAGAATTCCCTTGTTACAACAGAGCATATTCTAAAAGATTCTCTAAAATATCTTTAGACATCATTTTTTGTTTTTTAAAATGCTAATTATGAGAATATAAAATGAAATTCAGCAAAAGGGATACGATCCTATCCTATCCTTTCAAAAAGATTCAAAACACCTAATTTTCTTTTCAACTTAACTTGTCTTGCCAAAAGTGGGCGCAGACATATGAGACTAAGGACCTTAGTCAATGTCACCCCACTCTATCGAATCAGAAGGAAAGACATGACTTGTTTAAAGTCAAATTAAATTATTTATATCTTTATTATGTTAACTAAAGGTTCCTTCTCCCAATCACCTCAAACGAAGTTATGAGGGTGTTGTCAGCAAGTCAGACCATCAAATTGACCTCCTATCATCCCAGACTCCATCATGTCATAGTAAGATGTGGGTAGAAGAGTAGATCTAGGCACCATGTGGAATGGGGAAGCAAGTCTTCCTTGTTAAATGTAAACATAAATGTTGGAATTGACCATCTTTCAAGCACACAACCTTTTGAAACTTTTTCACCACTCACGCCTAGGAAAGGATGGCAAGCATGTGCAGCAAGGATGAATCCTCAAAAGGTTTTGTTTAAAAGAAAATAAAATCAATGCAATTAAATTTTCATCCATTTTCTGCAACAAACGAAGTTTTGTTTTGGAGGTCAGTACGTGGCGTGGAGGGGGCGACATGATGGAAACTGGTGACTTTTACCCCATGCGGATTTGGCCTGACGCGGATCTAGTCTGACGTGCTAATTATATTAATGCAATATCACCTCCATTCACTGCACTCCATCTCTGATTTTTTTTTTCCATTTCTCCTCTGTCAGCATGAGATGACTTTGGGACATGGTTACAGTACTTGGACAGAGCGCCTAGCCAAGTAAACAATAGAGGCGCTTATTTTCAAACTTACTTCATTACCTTTGCCATGCGATTTTGGGCATTTATTACCTCTGCCCTACGTACTTGGACGTTAACCATGGAAACTTCCCCCTACAATTTTGATTGGTGAATGAAGCTCCTGTTTGACTGAGTTTCCAGCAAGTCACCTCCACCATATGAAGAATCAGTGCCTTGATTTGTTTTTGGACATCATGCAAGGGTATAAGACAGGCGCTTTTAAAGCGCTAAGAAAAGTATAGGCAGTAGTTTGTTGAGTGGTGGTCGTCCTTTCACCAACACCAATACCTTCCTCAACGCCTTGATTTGTTTTAGTACAGCACACAGGGTACATAAGAACTGTCCAAGATTTTTTTTAAAGATCAGATTCAACGCAACATATGTAACTTATAGGCCGACAGAACAAGTTATTTGTCACATTTTATGATTATATGTTTATAAGCGGCATATTGACAGATGTCCATCAAAGATAGACCCAAACAGGGTGGGAGGATGAAGGTAATGGGTCTATTTGATTGCATTCTTCCGGCCCCCTACTCTACAATGTCCTGATCTGCGGGGGAGGTAGGCGAGGAACTATCATTCCTTCTGTGATTCTATAAAGGTAGGCAGTGGGGGCCCTATCTTCTAAACCGTCGATAGTGATGCACAGTTTGGAACTACCATTGTAAAGATTTCCAGAATACAGAATTTTCAGTTTCGGTGATTATATATCCATCTTCCAGTCTTTCTTTGTGACTGTCTATCTATATTTAATGCACCTGAGGAGTTTTAGAGAGTCGTGTGCATAGAACAAGTGAATTGGTGTGGGCACTGACTTATTGTTTCCTATTGGACTTTCCCACATGTGGGTAGAACATGCACGATTCAATTAACTATAGACCAAGTATGTGTATCGCTGTAAAGTGATGCCCATGACGATAATATCATGATAGACACACAAATTAAAGATTCTCGAGCAAATTGTATTTGTCCCATCTCTTCCATTATTCCATCTATTCCATTTAATCTTGTCTTCCTAGCTCGAACCACAATTACCCATGATGGCGACAAGGATATGATATTTTATTATGTTTAGATGAAATTAAGAGTCGTTAAGAGTGTTTGTCTTAGAATAATTAGTGTTAGATAGTGTTGGTAAAATTTAGTTTTGATTGTTAGATGTTAAAATTCGTATTAGTTTATCATAAATATAGTTTGTATTAATTTATTTATTTGATTATGGTAATTATTAAGTGATGTTAATGTAGCTTAAGGGATGTAGGGAGTAGTTAGGAAGTAGTTAGGAGTTATGTTGATGTTTTATTATTATTATAATTATTATTCTCATTATTATTTAGTAAGTTTTGTTTTATTTGTAGTTTTAAAAATATTAGTTAGTTTTATTTTGGACATCCATTTTATTTTATTTGTTGATAATTTAGAGTTTTAAAGTTTTTATTTGTATATTCTCGATGATTGAATGCAAAATTATAAAACATTGAGACTAGTAGATGATCTCAAGTTTATTAAGCAATGTTTATTTTAATTATCACGATCCATGGTGGAGTAACAATTTTAAGCATAGTTGGCGATGTCTTGTAAAGGAAAAACCTTTAATACATTGATACAAAAATTAATCTAAATACACAAGTTTTGAAATCTCTAGAAAGTAGAAACTGATGCATTTAAAGCAATTAAAAAAAGAAGAAATTTGTTTCTTTAGTATTTCTAGCATTTCCACAAACATCACCAGTAGAAGATGCCTAAGTAGTTCCACACAATAGGTATAATAGTCTGACCATGATGAAGGAAACAAAATTCAGACTCTCAGATGATCTATAGGTTAAATGCAAACTTGCATCATTGCAAAGTGCTAAAGAACAACATAAGATATGGAAAAAAACTTGAAAATTATTATATTACCAAGTTAGACACTTACCATACTTGAGATGCCTATTTCAATTCCTACAATATCAGTTGACACCAACCAAAAACAAAGAGGCCAAAATAAAAAAATGACATGCATGAAAAATAATACCCTCAAAATGTATTTAGTTATATTTTTGAAAGATATAACTCCTAAACAACAATGTGTGGAAATACTTTTCACCCACAACCACAATCTACAATCAAATTTCATACTCAAATATTTAACTCAAAACAAACTAATCAACCTATAGAGAAAGCCATTTGAGTACGATAATTTTGTAGTATAATTTAACTATGTAGGACACTCGGTTGTAATTAGTACATCTATCCAAATGAATGTTGGAAATATTCAAGACTAATTTAGGTTACGGAGAGGGGATGGGTGAACCAGTAACTTCAAAAACTTTATCAAATATAGATCTTAATTGCAATAATCCTATAACCATTAAATTAGATCTAACTATATGCATGAGAAACTGAAAACATAAACATTCATGGCACATGAACACAATAATTTGGTGACCCAGAAACCTTCCAAATGGAAAGTAAAACTAGGGTGGGGATGATACCCAAAAATTTCAATACTGCAGCATAAAAGTTGGCCTGTTAAGGCCTATAATGATCACTTCTGATGATCTGCCCTATTAGGAGCAATTAGGACTGCTAGGTCCACCTTGTTAGAGGTTTTACAAACATACAATGAAGTATGCACTTGGCAAAGAGATTTGACAAAAGACTGTTAAGTATACCTTGTTAGAGGATTTGGACTAGTTCACCTATTAGAATGAAATAATAGATCTCTGACTTATAACTAATTTTTGGATAGATATTCTTTGAAGTACTAATCACCTTTATGTAATAGATATGACTCTGCTGCTCCTTTGCTGATATGGCCTTACAATACACTTTGCTGCTGATTCATATTCGCATGCTTCTTACATATTCTTCACTCTCACTTGTCATTCATGCATATATACATCTATTCATCTATATTTAGTATGATACAATACATTACATATATATCAATCCAATTTACAAAACTACAAATCGGCCAATATACAAGTTAACGCCAATATTACAAAGTCAGCTCAAGCGAAGACACTTGAGTTCTGAAGACTGACTTGGTGAAGTTTTGATACACGATGTCCACTATCATTACTCAAAATTGTCATGCATCCGGTAGAGGTAGAAACTCGGTCCATACTAATCATCTTAGAGTAGTCTCAAACTCAGTCTGCACTAGTGACTCAATAGATATTGTGTAACTTGGTAGAAATTGAATTACACATTTACCATGACTGCACTTGGTAAACACTGATCATCACATAGCTCGGTTAACACTAACTTCACTTCACATGAACTATTGGCTCAGTTTGAATTGTGAAGCTCGGTGGCTACTGAATTACATGGAAAACACTGTAGACTATTCAATGAGCTCAGTAGCCATACATAATCTAAATAAATGTTGTCACTAATAAGAAGCTTGACTTAATGTCAACAATCTCCCCCTTTGGCATTAGTGAAAAAAACACTTATCAACCAAAAATTATATACATCACAGTATAATACTGACTCGGTACTATTTTTGAAATTTTTCAAAATTTGATTTTGTAAGTATATACAGTATACTATCCTTACCTTTGCATGATTCTCCCCCATACAATATACATACTATATTTCATATATATATATACATACTATTTCTCCCCCTTCTTGACAATAATGCCAAAGATTTATTCAAAACTTATTTACACAGAGACACTGATATAAGAAATAAACTTAGAATGTACCTTAAGTATGAGTGTTAAAGTCTTATCTCAATTTTCTTACAAAACTTTGCATGTATGTAGAGCAATTTGGACTTCTGTAGAGAGTTCTATCATGTGATTTGCAATTGAGAAGTTGTTGTCATGGATCAATGTTTTTGAGTAAAAAATGTGCTTCTGTATTATGTCCATGATGGGAACGATCATATTCTAAATATCTATTAGTGAAGACTGGATCCTTGCTTCTTCTCTCAATAATTCTGCTTGCATGTCTGACAAGAATCTGATTTTCGTATGATGGGCAAAGCTTGAACTATGGTCAAGTTGCAACTGCTGTGCACTGGCCTTTAGATCTTCATTAATCTTTGTCAGTTTGCTCTTTATTTCCTTTGTAAACTCGGTAACATTACATAATTTTTCAAAAAGTGATGTTACATTTGTGCAAGATTTTTCAAGATTGGGCAAAATTGAGGAAAGCTCCACTTGCTGAATGGCAATTTGTTGAGCAATGTACTCAAGCACTTTGTTATCAAATTTATTCTTTTCTTTCTCAATTGATTTGTCTTGACCACTTGAGTTCTCATTAAACTTTTGGACTGCCTCTTCTAATTGAAACAAAATGTGTTGAGAATTATCAACTTCAACACCTATTACTTCAGTCAAAATATTCTTAGCACTTTCTATTATTTTATATTCTCTGTCTCTTTCCTCTCTTAATTTCTTCTGCTTTGCTTTCTTTTGGAGGAACTGACTAGCTATTTGCATTTGATCTACTATGGCATTATCAAAATCCCACTTTGGAATTTCAATCTCTTCATCTAGGTCAATGTCCTCCTCTATCTCCTTTCCACTCAAAATTCTTGAATTTGGTTGAGCCTTAGGTTCAACTGCCTTTCTACTTAATGCCTTAGAATCTAGAATGGAAACAATAGTAGAGATAGTAAGACTAGCTATGAAAACTAATATAGTACCAACAGAAGTAATGCTGACTGGTATGCTTGTAAATCCAAAACTAATATACTTACAAAAGTATCTAAAGCTATAGAATCCAAAATTGTAGAACTTGAAACTGTAGTTACTACTGAAGAACATAAAATTGTAGAACATGCTATACTCACTGCTGATGATGTTGATTCTGGAATTGAAGAAGAGGGAGGCTATAGCTCGGTAGATGAAGTGGTAGACACTTCCATTAGTGATGTGTTGAGCTATGAGAGAGCAAAGAGTGATTGGAAATTTGATGTATCTGCTATGGTCACAATCAAACTTGTTGAAGCTATCTCTGAACTTGATGTAGCTGCTGATTTTCTTGGAGAATGAAGAAGTGAGGCAATGACTGCTACTGCTATCTTCATAGGATCTGTCTCCTCATCATCTACTTTGTCTTCCTCGGTAGCTTCTTCCTCTTTATCTTCTTCAACTTCTTCATTGTCAAACTATATTGTTTAAAAGTATATTCCTTCTTCCTCATCATCATTGTCATCATCCTTGAATTCTACTAGAAAGTCACTTCATTTATGCAAGTGATAAATATTCTTCCACATACCTATAGCATTCTTGACTACATGCTCTATATCCTTTAAAAAAATTAAACAAGTATTAAATCTAAGAGTCATCTTATCTTCATTTTTCTTCATAAACTCTTTTACCTTAGCATCTGTGATGCTCAATAACAACTGCCTCAGGGTTTGTTCATAGATATCTTTTGCTGTCTATGTAGTTGAGTCCCATCTTGGCTTCAACTTCTCTAATAGCTCATTAGATATCTAAGAGGCTATCTAATCAGGGGAATACTTCCATTTTCCCATCTTGGTTAGCACCAATTCTTCAATCTATTTCTTCTCAGCCTCTATCCTAGTTTCATACTTTAGTGATTTGAAATTGGTTATGCCTGCACCTTCTTCCAATTGTTTCATTTTTCCTGGAAGGTGGGGGGAGCCTTGCTAAACACAACTTCACTACCTTTCTTCCTGGATCTCCTGGTAAACACTGTAGTGGATGACTTGGGTGGCTTGGTGATGATCACCTTGCCTTTCTTCTTTACTGACTCTTCTTCCTTTTTAGAATCTTCTTCATCCTCTACTTCATCATCATCTTCTCCCTTACCCTCAGTCAACATAAGAGGTGTGCTAGTTTTGAGTTTTTTAATTCTCCTCTTGCCTTTGTTAACTGCCTATGGAAGCTTGATTTCAAGCTCTATTCTTGTCTTGGCCTCATCATATGTTCCAAAGTGTGGTGCCTTTGGATCAATAGGTTCATTTGTCAAGGCTTCAATTATGTCCTTTTCTTCATCAATGTTCACCTCATAGGGAAGAGGTTTTACCCATACAACTCTTGGTTTTACTGCTTGAATGTAGACTTTTTCATTGTCTACCATGAAACAAACATCGTCTTTGTAATTTTCAACCAATTACTGGATCCTGAATCTGTTATTCATTTTCTCCTTGAAGACATCAAAGTTAATTATCCATTATGCTGATAGAATTCTCACCCATTTCTATAATATACTTGTTAATCTGATACAAAATTATCACATCCTTTCTCCATACGATTGTACCTTTTGAAGGGAAAAACTTTTGAACATAGAAAAATAGACATGTCAACAATGAACCAAAATTTCAAGGATTGTTCTTGGATGTCCTAATACTTTTCATGGTTTTGTTAAACTATTTCAACAAGTTTGCAAGATCATATGATAGATTGTTCTTCACAACTTTGAAGGCCAAGTCCACTGCTTCACACGACACACTATTTAGATGACTAGAACTGTAGATCTTGTGCACTATCACATGTATGCCAAATTTTATTTCTTCATCTATTACACTACTAATCTTCATACTTATGCCATCCCCCTTAGCTAGGATTTTCTTCTCTAACTCCACCCGACCTAGGGTTTTAGTAGTTTTAGCTTTGGAGAGCACAGGAAGGCTGGTGATATGATGAATCATCTTCTTAGTGATCAAATGTTTTTGCTCAAGCCATAACTGATTGTTGTGAACTTGGCTTAGGATGTATCTAATCCATTTGATTTGGAAACTTTAGGGTAGGTGGGGAATGTGGGTTAAACCCTTATCTTCCAAGTGCTTATGTTTTGGTTTAAGAACACCATTCACTCACAATTCACCTAGGGCATCATCTATCTCTAGGGTTCAAATTTCTTGAATTGAGCACTTAAAATGAGTTTGGATATCGTTAATGAGTAGTACCTTAGGAGGGATTTGCGATTGTGCTCCATTTGGACCTAGGGTTTCTATAATTGCTGGCACAAGTTTGAAATCTGGTGGTTTTCATTTGACTCCTCGAACCAACATTTTTGACCCTTTCTTTACCTTGCTATTGTAGCTTGATGCTGTCATGACTACTTGGTAGGTTATGGAAAACTTCAAAAAAAATTACAGCAAATTCTGCTCGAAATTATTTGATCGCTTTGCAATTCACTTGATTGCAATAAAAATTTAAATTTTTTGATGAAAAATAAATTCAACTTCCTACCTTTTGATGAAATTTTGCCATTAATGCTTGGTAAAAAAGTAGTTGTAATGAAATCATTATGTGCAATAGGCTGTCATCCACTATCTATTTGGATTGCTCGGTAAATGCTTCATAAGTCGATAACCAAACATGTGAGATTGGTTACTTTCAACCTTGCTCGGTAGAGTTCATGACCCAACCTTACTCGGTAGGGAAAGTAACTCAGTGATAACTGATACTAATCTTTTGTGATCCCTTTATATCTTAAATACTAATTTGGATCTTTGTTCCCTTTTAATTTTGGAACTGTTTAGATGTGATCATGATAACAGTTCTAGTTCTTACTTAATAACTTAGTTGGAAATGGTGGAGTCACCCACTTCTTGAGTGACATGACCATCATTACTTGGACTAGCTTCCTCGATGGATTTAGGAATCCATTGCCGCCTCATTTGCTTTTTGATGTTGTCTGCTTTTGCTTTCTTTTCATCTTCAATTCTACCTATATTCATGCATTTCTTGGCTAGATGACCAAGTTCTATACAAGTGAAACATCGTATGATGGTATCTCTCTTCCTTGTGCGATGTTTAACATAGTTCATGCCAATGTGTACATACTCTCCACAGTAATGACATCTGCACTAGGTGTTATAGTCCCAACCAAATATTGCTTTCCCAATTTTCTTTGCTAGATTGAATGACTTGGTTCTATAGTTTGATGCCTTGTGACCTTGTTTCTTGCATTTGTGACACTTGCCTTCAAATTTTGATTTTTTATTACATTCATTAGCCTTGTGACCATGCTGATTACAATTGTAACATTTACCAGTGAATTTTTCTTTACCATTACTCCAACATTTTTTTGATGTATGGCCTATCTTACCACAATGATTACAAGTAGGTCTTTGATTCCTTTGAGCACAATGTTTGGAGGATTCACCCTCTTTTTTGTATCCAATTCTTGCTTTACCTTTTTATGTATAGATATTTTTCTCATTCAGTTGATTTAATTGATTCATGTTTGGTTGGGATTTTATCATTCTCTCATTAACTTGCATTTTAGTGTTTAGGTCATTTCTCAATCTTTCATTGATTTGTTTTTCAGATCTCAACTCACTTCTTGTTCTTTCATTGATCTGTCTTTGGCTCATGATTTCTTCATTTGCATTAGAGATATGACCTATAAGATTTGCATGCTAAAGGGATTGGTTCTGGATCTTATTGTTTCTTCCATCTATTTCTTCTTTCATTTTGTTCCTTTGTTCCAAGATTTCACATAGCCTTACTGATTGAATTTCTTGTTCTCTTTTGAGCTTTCTTATTTCTTCTTGTAGGGAACCATTCTTCTCTAAGAGTTCTTTGATTGCATCATTTGCTTCATCTGAACTACTTGAAGGGAAAATGTCTTCAATCTTTTCTTCAATGTATTGATGATCATTCATTTGATTTGCAAGTTCCTTCCTTCTTTTTAGGGATTGGGAAAGTTGCTCCTTAGCTTTCTTGAGTTGTGCAATGGCCATTTCTAGATCTACCTTTTCATTATCAATTGCCTTATCAAGTATAAATATTTCCACTATCCTTGATCTTTGCTCAAGCTATCAAGCTTTATCCTGAGAACCACAAATGCTATGATACCAATTGTTGGAAATATTCAAGACTATGCTAGGTTACTGAGAGGGGAGGGGTGAATTAGTAACCTCAAAAACTTTATCAAATATAGATCTTAATTGCAATAATCCAATAACCATTAAATTATTAAATCAGATCTAATTGTATGCATGAGAAACTAAAAACATAAACATTCATGGCACATGAACACAATAATTTTGTGACCCAAAAACCTTCCAAATGGAAAGTAAAAATGGGGTGGGGATGATACCTACAAAAATTCAATACTACAACATAAAGTTGGTCTGTTAAGGCTTACAATGATCACTTCTGATGATCTACCCTGTTAGGAGAAATTAGGACTGCTAGGTCCACCTTGTTAGAGGTTTTATAAACATACAATGAAGTATACACTCAATAAAGAGATTTGACAAAAGATTGTTAAGTCTACCTTGTTAGAGGATTTGGATAGGTTCACCTTTTAGAATGAAACAATAGATCTCTGACTTACAACCGATGTGCTGATAGAGATTCTTTGAAGTACTGCTCACCTTTATGTGATAGATATGACTCTACTACTCCTTTGCTGATATGGTCTTACAATACACTTTGCTGCTTATTCACATTCACATGCTTCTTACATATTCTTCACTCTCACTTTTCATTCATGCATACATACATCTATTCATCTATATTGAATATGATATAATACATTACACACACACACACACACACACACACACACACACACACACACACACACACACACACACACACACACACACACACACACACACACACACACATATCAATCCAATTTACAAAACTACAAAGTCGGCCAATATACAATTTAACACCAATATTACAAAGTTGGCTCAAGTGAAGACACTCAGGTTCTAAATACTGACTTGGTGAAGTTTTGATACACGACACCCACTATCATTACTCAACATCGTCATGCACTCAGTAGAAGTAGAAGCTCAGTCCATACTAATCATCTCAGAGTAGTCTCAAACTCAGTTTGTACTGGTGACTCGGTAGATACTATGTAACTTGGTAGAAACTAAATTACACATTTACCATGATTGTACTTGGTAAACATTGATCATCACATAGCTCGGTTAACACTAACTTCACTTCACATGAACTGCTGGCTCGGTTGCTACTAAATTACATGGCAACCACTGTAGACTATTTAGTGAGCTTGGTAGCATACAAAATCTAAATAAGCATTGTCACTAATAACATACTTGACTTAATGTGAACAATGAAGGCATGAGAAAATAATTTTCTTCCAATCGGATGAAAAAATATGCAATCTAGACACATTTTCCACCAAAAAAATCAAGACAAAATGAGTGCCATTTCAAGCCAAAAATCCTATACATAGTCGAATATCAAAATCTCATGAAAAGAGAAAATGCCCACCCAAAAAAGAGAGTTTTAAGTTCATTAATGAGCTTTCTACTCCATCCGCAAACTTGGTTGCTTTAACTTGTGCTTCTAGTGATGGGGAGTTTCAATCCAATCAAAATATTTAATCACAAAGGAAGCTATAATGTATCAAAGAATTCTATGACATCAAGCCCATTTCCCAAGGCTTTCATCCCTCCATTAGGCATTCAAATGTGGAAGAACACACAAAATCAGGGATGATAGCATCTTGTGAAGAAATTTTATGTTATCAAAGGACATGTTAAAATAGAACTCCCCAAATAGAGTATGGGCAACCTGTGATACGATTGGTGATGTTGATGAGTCTCTTCTAACCCAAGCTACTCTCTCAAGTCACCCAGCAAAGGGCTTCCCTAGTAATACCTAGAAGAAAGAGGCTAGAATAAAAAAAATGACAAAACAAATTTATTTTCCATTAACATGCACATATAGTTATATCTTCGAATTATTTTTAGTCAAATGCTTTTTTCAAATACAAAGTCTGTTTAAGTTGATTTAGATAAATTGACCTTTATTCAATGCATATTGTGTAAGACCTCAATGTGTCCCTCTTGGCTTTACCACGTAATGTACAAGATTGCAAAACTATAAAGATGTATACAATGAAGTTTCCATTGTAATCAACAATCTCAAAATTAATGAGATCAATCATAACAAATGTTCATAGAAAGTCATATTGTACTATACATGCACCAAAGCTAGAAAACCATATTCATAGAAATAACAAGTATATATATATATATATATATATCTGTGTGTGCGTGTGATAATTGTTATATAATGAGTTGTACATAAATATGTCATTTCTACAAAGTGCAAATATATGTTCATGTTTTGCAATACAACTAAGTTCGAGAGTTGTAGTCTTCCCACATCCTTTGGGCTATTTCATCTCAAAAATTCTCCTAGGTTCTCTATCTGTTTGAATCATTCCATAAGTCTCTAGAATGGACACATTTATCCTAGCACGATCATCATCCTCTTCAATATCCACTTCGGATAGAAGACTATCCTCCATGGTAATGAAATTGTGTAGTATGTCGCATGCCAAAACAATCTTTGTTTGGGTAAATATACCGTAGGATATTGCATGCTTTAGGATAGGAAAATGTTGCCTTAAAATATTAAATGTTTTCTCAATCACATTCCTAAGAGAGGAGTGTCAGTGGTTAAATAAATCTTTGGGAGTGCTGATCGAGTTTGCTCTACAAAACTCTTTTAGGTGGTAACGTGTACACTGATAAGGGGCAAGAAAACCTAGTACATTTTGATACCCGACATCAACTAAATATAATTTTCCTACATTAATGGAAATAAAATTATAATAAAAATAGAGCATACAAGTTTTGATTTAATATAATGATAATATTATCATATAAAATATGAATTAATATACTAGGAGGAACCATCAGTGGATCTGCTCTAGACAAAGCTAAAGAAAGCACCTAACTATCTGCGACAGACCCTTTCCAAATAACAAGAATATATTGAAACTTTTAGTCAAATGAACAAACACCAAAACATTTTGTGACAAATTGCATTTTCTATCATGATATTTTGCTTGGATGTCCACATCGACAGTAACATGCATATGGGTTCCATCAATTGCACCAATACAATCCTTTAAAAAGAAATATTATTAGCAAATATAAATTAATAATATTATTATTTCTAGCAAAGAAAGAAATGTCACTAGAGTATTTACCTTGAAATATGGATCAAAATGGTCGTTCCTAGCAATTTTTGGAGGATTTATTGCAAGAGGGGGTAACAGATAATCGTTATGAAGTGTTGATATGACCTTCAAGACCTTGTGGAAGTGTTGACTCACTATCTCTCCTGAGTGACCAATGTTATGGGAAATCTTTTGGTTCCTTAGATTATGGCAAAGGGTGTGGAGAACCATCACTAGTTGTTCTTCCAATGTTATGTTAGCCGTATCTTGGATGCTCCATTTTTGTCTTAGAATTTTGGCCAAGCAAAAGAAGGCTACTCTACTCATAAGTATTTGGTTGTGGAAATTTATGTTACTAGAATGGATAATATGCTTATAAAAAGGACATGAAACTCTTCTTCACTTATTCCTATATCTTCTAGCCTCTTGGGAAGACACTACTATCAATACTGCAAGGCTGGCCAACAAAACAACGAGTATGCACATGACCTTGATCTTCTTAACTATGACTCCTTGGACTTCTATATTTTGAGTAAGATCCATCGAATGACCTAAAATGAAAACAAGGTCATGTGAATCTTATTATTGTTAAGAGTTATATAAACAAAATATAAATAATAATTACTTAAAACTACTGAGACTACATCAATACATAGAAACTTTTCTTACTAGATAAGATCTCTAGACAATATGGAAGAGGCAACTTCTAGCTTACATTGTATTAAAGAGAGTATATGGAGAAGTTCAAAAGGGGGGCAACAATTACTAATCTAGTTTACATAAGGTTTTGAGGGCACAACATGTATTTCAATAGGACCCAACAATTCTATATGCCAAATCTGCAAAGAGCTAAAAGGGAACACTAGTCATAAAGATAATGATCTCTGAAGAAAACATTCCTATAGAAAAACACAATCTTCATCTACTTTGGAACCAAATAATAAAGAATATACACATAGAATGAAAAGGGTCAAACAAAGAGCTACACCATGTTCTGCAACAAAAAAAGGATGCTGCAGCTATATGTGAGCAGAAAAAGTTACAATTGAGCAAAAAAGGATACTGCAGCTATATGTGTGCAAAAAAAGTAACAATTGAGCAAAAAAGGATATTGCAGCTATAGCTGTGATAACTGTTACCAATGTAAGTATGCATAAAAATTGGGATGAGAGAAGACAGTTGTACATTTCAAGGAGTGATGGTAGCTTTATATTATTGAAGACGAATATTATAGACAATTTTCATGCATTCATACAAACAAATATTATAGATAAATTTTGAGTAATTATGATCATACTCCCCAGATTAATCCATAGAAAACATTTGCAAAGAATGACATGATGAGTTGCATCTCCTTAAAACACATTGTATGCACCCTAAAATGGTCGCCTAGACTATGGGCCCCCATTATTCAATTTATCAAATTTCTTGAATCAATGGTTTGCAATATTTTATTAAATCAATTTAAATCAATTTCCTTGATCAAATTTGATTTTTTCTTTTATTTTTTAAAGTTGATCATTTTACCCTAAGTCTTATTTAATTAAAAGAAAATCTCCCTTTTAATTAAATAAAATAAGTCCCCATTTAATTAAAAGAAAACCTCTCTTTTAATTAAATAATTCATCCACATTTAATTAATTAAGAGAAAAACCCCTCTTTTAATTTAATTAAATATTTCCTATTTAATTAAAAGAACTTGCTCCCTTTTAATTAATTAAATGTCCCACTTAAATCTTTTTTTGATGAAAAAGGAAATAAAACAAATAAAAATTTGAATAAATCTATTTTTTTTGTTTTCTCTACACTTAATGTGGGATGTATCTTTTCCCTCTTTCCATTTTCTTCTCCATTTAATTCTTTTCCTATTTTCTCATTGGTGGATTTTGTTTTCACATAGATTATTCTTTCTCCACCCTTGATTAAATCTTTTTTCCTCTTAATCTTGATCATCCAATCTCCTTTATAAGGGAGAACTTCTATCTTCTTGTCTTATTCTCTCTTGCATGCATGGCTTTCATCATGAGTTTTCATCCTTGCATTTGCATATTAGTTTAGATTCACATTTGTTTTCATAGATTAGATCTACACTGTTATTATGTTTCCTTTCTTGCATTGTTTTGCATTGTTATCATTTAGATTAGTTTTCATCTTCATTTACATGCATGTTAGATCATTGAAGAATCTCTTGTTTCATGGTGTACTTGCATGAGCATAAACTAGGTCAGACTGAGGGCCTCCATTACAAACCCCTGCACTCCATGAATAGGGAGCTATGAGCCACCATTTGAGACCTCATTTTTGAGAAATCTTGAATATAATGACTCATAGAAGTGTGCCCACATTTTAGGCATACACACATGACATACAACAAACTAAAATACATGACATACAAATGAGATACTTGGTATTTTTTAAAACTCTCCTTGTGTGCTATGTGTTCTAGTTGGCTAGATAGTGACAAGTTCATGATCTAGCTTGCTGAAAGCACCACATCCATGATTTTTTTTTTGAATTTGACAAAATGACTATTATTATTGTTTCCTAAACCCTGACTAGTCTAATAAATGGTTAAGATCTTTATCTATAACGTATCTCCCATAGTTTTCGAATATCGAGCATAGAAAATTTGAACTTTGCATGTGAGGCTTTAATTAATTATTTCAGTAGAAGAATTTGCGATGTATTTGATTAAAGAATAAGTATAATGGGACCTTCCCAATCCACCTTGTTTATCTTTCCTAATTTTCATTTTTCTATCTTATTTTGCCCACGCGATCTTTCCTAATTATGGTTCCTTGGACTTTTATATTTTGAGTAAGTAGGAAAGTGGCAAGAAACCCAAATGTGGTGGAAATAAATTTAAATGTGAAGAATACTTAATAAAAAAGAAGTGGCCCAAAAACTTATCATATCAAACCCTGAAAAATGAAGGCTTTTCCAAATATGCAAAAATGCACTATTTATTGGGATTCAGGGATGGCTAAAACAATAAAAGTATCATAAAAAAAACAATAATCACAAGAGTGAGAACATATAGGAACAATTTAGAAACAAAAAAATAAAGCAGAGATAGTTTTGTAATTGAAATAAGGAGTGGATTAAGGATACCTTGTTAGAAGAGTTGTGAGAAGGATAATGCAAATTCGATGCTGTAGTTGGACCCGCCCACTACTGATGATATCCTGCCTTAATCAATTGAGCCACAAAAAGAAGATGTAAGTCCTCCCTTTACATAAAAAACATGCTCAAACTCCACAAGGAGCTTGATCGCTTTCAACCACTACACAAAATATAAACAATTCTTCAAAATACACATAAAATGAACCAAATATTAACAAACACCAAAATAAGTAGATCAAATATGCAGAAGCACATAACATAAATCTAAAACCATTAACCTAAAATAGAAATGGTACATTTCATAAACATTTCTAATTCTATTTAATGATAAAAGAAAGCATTACAGACATGAAAAATAAGGACAAAAGCAACAAATTAAATTCCTATGTGGACAAACCCTAGCATTCGACAACTGGTTTGCCTTAAACTTTCTATTACATTTCATTGTATCTAAGAACATGTAATATAATTTTTTTTATTTTTTTCCTCTTTTGGTCAATAAACAACTAGTAGTAATTTCTCATGTGTGTAGATAACATATAGAAAAAAGAAATGATTGAACCAGATATCCCTCACAGTCAGAGTGCTAAAGGATTTGTAGAAGGCAAAGATGGAGCTAAATCCCATCAATATAAAATGTTACAACCATCTTCAAATGTGTGTATTTATGAGGTTCTTGAATCCATGATGGCTTCAAAACCACAAGCTTAATTATGTTCCTTTGGTAGTGTCCTTTGGATTTTATCATCACAAGAAAGGGAAACAACTATCTGTAATGGATGACCACAAGCTAGAAGTAGTAGAGAGAACATCAAAAGGCTCAATAATATGGACATCTATATGTTGAAAACATAAATTGAGATGTTAGAGAAAAGAATCAAGGAGTGCTACCAAGATTCAACAGTTGAATACGATAGAGAAACAGTGGCCTAGATGCTAACAATGGGTGCATCTTTTATTCTAGAGTTAATTGATGACTTAATTGAATCAGAGAAAGATGTTTCTTTTCTTTGGAATCAAGAAATCATCACAAGCTTGATGGGGAGAGATAATGAAATAGGTGTCATGTTCCATGATCTAGATAGGGAAGTTTCTATACAACCAATTGAACAATTTTAGGTGGCTATGAAACAAATAACAGATCAATATCACAATCTGTTGAATTTGTGGATCAGACAATTCAAAGAAGAGTATTGCTCAAGGCCATGGTACATTATCTCTCTTCTGGTGGTGATAATTGTTTAGGGTATGATTATTGTGCAAACATTTTTTGGATCAAAAAATAACTAAAGTTATATAATCTCAGATATAAATGACATTGCTTCTTTTTTAGAATTTTACAAGATGTTGAACCTAAAGGGTTATATTGTCTTTTGATCTATGTCATTGTTTACATGTATATGGTTAAATGACATCAATAATATCCAAATCAGTAACACATCAATTTATGTTATTTTAGTCTTGAATTTCAAAAGTTGCATGTAATTTCAACATTTTAAGCAATCTAGGTTTTTACAAAAAATAATTATAATTTTATGAAATTTACAGTAATCTGTTTTGCGCATTATACATATAATTTTTTTTAATAGAAAATATTAATGTGTTAATGATCTCCTAGGTTATTTCTTAAGCCATTTTTGATAAATTTATGATTCATTGTTTGTTAGTCAAAAAATTGAAATTATTATTCAAACAAAAATACAAAAATACTTGTAAGAAAGGGAAAAACAAATTCATCATTAGGAAACATATTAAAATTGGAGATATTTGAAAAAAATAATACTAAGTTGTTTGTTGAATAGTAGAAGTCCATACTCTTTTCTTATTGTATTCTATCATATGTTGACTTCTTTCTAAACATCAAGGAAGATGCCACCTTAAAGGTTTGCAACCCTAAAAAATATCAAGTTAGAAATGCAAAACTCTTCGCAATAAAGCTCTAATACCACAACAAGAACACAATAACAATACACAAACATCAAATTGGAGAAATGCCAAATCCTTTCTATTTGAAACTAGAAGTAAAATTTTGCAAAATCATTTGATTACAAACTAAGAAATAAGCCACTGATTATAAACAAATTTGCAACAATTTGGAGTTGTATCCAACAAAGTCTACAACTTCTTATCCAACTCATGCTATAGACTTAGAGTTATAATTTAGATTTTGAAATTATCTACAATGTAATGAACTACTGCTACAACATTTGTTTCTTCACTGCTCAGGACTTCCATTCACAAAAATATTCTTTCTTTGCTCCTACTTACAATATCATATAGTCTTGTGGAATATGCCCCCTTGTAGAACAGAGAAAGAAGGCAGAGCATGAAACCTCATAAATGAAATCAACATGATTAACATCTAATTAAGAGAAACTAAGTGACTGCCATGCCATAGTAGTGAAGTTTCCTTTGGCTATATGATGTGTTAAGCCGGTGGTCAAAATTCTCATACTTTTGAGCTCTTGGAAATTTTTTAGAAGAGGGTTTTTTTTTTCTTTTGGTTGCAGGAAATGGAGAGAAAAGAATCTATATCTCACTTTGATTATACCAAAGTGAAGATAAAGGCGGCTACAATTCCACCAAAGCTAGGAAGTATAACACGACAAATAATTGCCAAATTTCTAACTTTGAGATCAATTTCATTATGTTGCAGATGATGAGATTTGGGGCTTTTGAAGCAGACCCTTACTAAATTTTCATGAGTTGTAAAAAGAGGGTTTGAAAGTGTTATGTATGTAATTATTAGGTTTTTCATGATTCTCTCTATGAATCTAATTGCTCTACTTGTATTTGCGAGTCTGCAAATGCATATGCTGATTTTAATGAAGAAATGATGCGTTTAGAGGCTATATATAATGCCTCTGGGGTGTTAACAAGGCAAAAGTTGTAGTGTAAACTGAAAATGAAAAGTTGCAAGTTGTTTTCAAACAAGAATTGCAAGAGAGCATCTAAAATCAAACAATGGACAGTCACAGGCTATTTGTTAGTTAGGGTTTTGAATTATTCAAATAAATGAGACATCTAAAATTTAAAAAAGAAATTAAGAAAATAGAGCTTTGGCTTTGAATAGATTTTCAAAGGAAGTTTGTCATTAGCTTTCCTTTTCTTCACTCAACAATAGGGTTTGCAGATTGTCATTGAAATATATGCAGATGATCAAAACATTAGTAGAGATTTACACTTGGGAGCTATATGAGCATACATAAAAGCCACAAAACTACTACAAATCTAATATAACATACCTTTCAATACAAGCAAAATGCAAGACCTTCCCATTTTGTCACTACTCAACGAAATCAATCTCGAGAAATGACAGAGTGAAATGGCATAAGTATTATGAGTGAGAATTTTTTTGCAGATCCGACGAATTATACATTTTTCCATATGTTGGGAAAGTGAGATTGGCAGACCCAATGAATTATGCATTTTTCCATATGTTGGGAAAGTGAGATTGGGAATGAGATTGGCCCATTCCAATTAGAAGTTTTTTTTAGAATGGATAAAATCCCACTTTAATCTAAAATAGGAATTCAAAATCTTATTCTCCACTCCCATTCTGTATAGCAAACAAAGAATTAAAAACATATTCTAATTTTCTAATCATATTCACATCATATTCTAACAACCAAACAGACCCTAAGGGAATTAGTTTGAGATGATCAAAAGGAGAAGTGAAAGGCAACACATAAAATGGGTATTACATGTGTCTTACAGAATCATCCTCCATAGATATAGCAAAATTCACTATAAAGTCATGTATAAAGGTTTGAAAAATCTCATATTTATAATCTATTTTGTGTAGTTTACTCAATCATTATTTTCCATATTTAGTGCATTCTTTTTTTTTTCAATTTTTTAGTCATTTTATATAGTTTTAATATATTTCATGAGAACTTGTTGTGTTTAGAAGATCTACCAAGGCTACCAAGATATGCAATTAATGTGAGGAAAAGTATAATGTTATGCTTTGTCACTTCTTAAGTTTAATTCAATTTCTTCCACTCAAAAATAATTTCAGTTTACATGAGTTTTTAAGTATTTTAAAAATATGTCATAAAACATCATTCTTCTTACACTAATAGTATACAAAATGAATATTTCATATTAATAAGAAGAATTGAAAAAAAAGAAATTTTAATAAATTGAAAAAATATGTTTTATGTGTGTTAAGTTCTTTAAAATAAAATTTTTGAAAAATTAAATATGTTATCTTACATTTCACATGTTTTTCAAGATATTTGATATATTAAAGGATATTTAGATCCATAGATTAAAATATTTATTCAAATTCTTCAATTTGAATAACCTATATTAATCATTGACATTAATGGTATTTTTTTTAAAACTTGATATTGTCTCTTATATAGATAAAACTAAAAACCTTGATAACTTGATGTGTTTAGTGTAAATAACATAGATCTACCAAGGCTACCAAGGTATGCAATTAATGTGAGGAATTTCTTGTACGTATGAATAATTTCATTTGGTATGAGTAACATGCTATTTTGATTAAATTATTTAGGATGTTTTAAAAAGTGATTTTTTTTTCAAAAAGGAAACTGATAGAATGATTTGTTCCAACCATTTCTAATGCTCTTGATTTTGTGCAGGTTTGACGATATTCTTGATTTTAAACTATACGGCAGTGTGTATTATCTTTCTTCCTCTATTTTATTTTAGAAACTGCAACATATTTTTCTTCTAGGGCTTTTATTTTGCAAGTAATACTCTTTATGTGCATATAAATTGACTATTTTTAGAACAACCCCAAGTCTTATTTGTTTTTACTTACTTTTTCTAATTTCACTAATTTCAAAATCTTTCCTTACCTTGGAATTCTGTAATTTTATAGAATTTACATGTTTCTTTTCCTAACTTTTAACATTATTTATAATTCAAGATTGACAATTTCATCACAGGGTGAGTTGATTTTTTTCTTATATAATTATATCAAATCTTATTTATTTTTACCTACTTTTTCTAATTTCAATATTTTCACAATTTTCCTTACCTTGGAATTCTCTAGATTTATAGAATTACTTTTTTTTTCCCCTAACTTTTAACATTATTTAGGATTTGATTGATAATTGATATCATCATTCTTCAATGTGAGTTGTCTCAAAATTTACTTTTATAAATCTCCACTTTTCTTGCAAGTTGATTGATTTTTTATATAATTATATTTTAATATAAACTTAGTTATGGTTTTTTTTTTCTCATTTGAAATCTATATTTTATTAGATTTTTCAATAATATATTTTTATATTAATGAAATATATTCATTATTATTTTTAGTGTAAAATAGAAGCAGCCCCCGAAAAAACAAGAAAATAAAACTAAGCCAAAAGAGGTAAATTTCTCTCTTTTAATACATTTATTTATTTTTTTCTCAATTTTAAAATTATTTTTATTAAAATTTTAAATCATTAGTTTTCATATTTATCGATTATATTATTTGTTTGTATTTAGTGTAAAGGAGAACTAGACATGCTAAGATCAAGGAGAATTAGCAAAGACATGACCCAACCATGAACATGATACATAATGCATGGAGAGGATGCTTAGACTACTTTTAACTTACTCTCTAAAATATTTTAGTGAATGATTCCATTTAATTAATTAGAGTGGAAATGTGAGTTTTTTTTTTTGATCTTTCAAAATTATAAAAGATCCTCTAAAAAGATAAAGGTTTTGCAAACTAAAGAAATGCTTTCTAATTTTATTTTGTTCTATTAAGGTAAGGTTTTTTTTCCTAAATCAACTATATCTTTTTGGGAATCAAGTCCCTTTTTAAGTTGATTTTTTAAATCATTTTTTTCTATATTTATTAGGTTTGTCTTCATTCCTCACTTTCTATTTTTAATGGATATTATAAATTGTTTCTTATGTATTACAGAATCATCCTCCAAAGATACAACAAAATTCACTATAAAGTTGGGTATAAAGGTAAAAAAATATATATCATTTTTTTTCACTCAATCATTATTTTCCATATTTAGTAAGTTCATTTTTGTTTCTAAATTTTAGTCATTTTATATATTTTTAATGTATTTCATGAGAAAGATCTACCAAGGCTATTAAGGTATGTAATTTATGTGAAGACGAATATACTCTTATGCTTTGCTAGTTCTTAAGTTCAATTTTATTTCTTGTATTTATTAATAATTTCATTTCATATATATATTTTTTTTAGTGCATTTAAGAAATATATTATAAAATGTTATTCCTCTTAGACTTGGATGAAATTCCTATCTCATCTTAAGTTAATGACATGTATTTAGAACATAATTTATAAAATTGAATAAAAAATTTGAATATGAAATTATTTAGGATGAAACTGATAGAATGATTTGTTCCAACCATTTCTAAAGCTCTTGATTTTGTGTAGGTTAGACAATATGTGAAAGCTTGAGTATATTGACTATTTGATTTGTGTTCATCATTGTCAAATCTTCATGAGAATAATGTTATTTCTATTTTTTTATAGGAAAGGATTGTGGGTAGTATGTTTCTTCCTCTATTTCATTTTAGATACTTTTAGGGCTTTTATTTTTCAAGTCTACGAGCTTTATGTGCATATAAATTAACTATTTTCATAACAACCCCACATCTTATTTATTTTTACTTGTTTTAGTTTCACAAATTTAAAATTTCATTGACAATTGACAATTGATGTTATCATTCTACAAGGTGAGTTGTCTCCTCAACATTCAATTGTAGATTTTATAGAAGTACATGTTTGTTTTCCTAACTTTTTAACACTATTTAAGATGTCATTGGCAATTGATATCATAATTCTATAGGGTGAGTTGCCTCTTTAACATTGTGTGTCAAATTTTGCTTCTAGAAATCTCCACTTTTCTTGCAAATTGGTTGATTTTTTCTTATATAATTTTAATGTAAATTTAGTTATCTTATCTTATCTTATCACTTAAAATTTTTGCAATATTATAGAGTTCTATGTGAATTTGTTCCAATGTTTTTATGACTTGAATTGGTTACAATTTTCTTCTATAACAACTAAATCTTACCATTGTAGAAGCCAATTAATTGGTTATTGTTTCAATCTTATTTGTCTTTTATTGTTATATTGGTTAACATTTAATTAGGAGACAATTTTTGTCCTATGATTTACTATATTTTCCACATATAAAATGTTTTTCTATATCGATTTTGGAATTAAACTTTGGTGAAATCATTTATTGGTAAATTTTTATTTTTACTTTACTAAGGTAATTTTTTTCATTCATTAAATTTGTACTTTTGAAATTTTGAATTTGATTTCTTGTTAATTTTTCAAACCACTAATTTCTATTGAATATATATTCTTTGTTGTGTTCAATGTGGTTTGCAAAACTATGTAAAAATATAAGAATCCAATTTAAGAGTTAATTTTTTTAAATTAAATTTTATTGCAAATTTTTTAATTAATTTAAAGTTTGAGTGTCCTTATATGGTTCAACAAAGTTCATAATTAAGTTATGTATCCACTATGAATAAAAGATTTTACTTTAAAGCAAACTATATGTAAATATAAAGTTTGAAAAAGGAAATTCAAACAGTTGAAATAATTTTTTTCAATTAAAAGAAATAAAATTATTTCCTACATTAATTTTTTTTAAAATTAAATTTATTTTCCGTTTCAATCACTAATTTGCATATTTAGTTAATTTAAACTAAAAACATCTTATGGCACATAACATAAAGTTATCTAAAATTAGATAATAAAAAATTATTTCTTTAATTTTTTTTCCTAATATTAATCTTTTTTTATTGATTTGGTCAGTCACTAGTTCTTGTTCTTCTTGTGTATATCTTTTATGTTGAGTTTAAAGCAGAAGGGCCTCTAGAAGAATGGGATAAAACTCACATTAAAGCTATCTCTGAACTGTAGCAAGAACACTCAAAGTGACATCCACAGATAATTATATTCTTATATTTTCCAACTTTTTTAAGTTCAATTTTAATTTCTGCTAATTTTTTGATTAATAATTCTGCTTTACCAAGAAATGTAATATCATTTTTAAAAAAATATTTGAAAATCATGTAATCACTTATCATTTCTCTCAGAATTACACCCAGTGGCACAGGTAACATTCTATTTCTATTTCTATTTCTATTTGATTCTGAATATTTACTAAACTGGAAGGTTTCCAAATGAATATCCATAGTAAAGCCCTAGATTTTTTGTAGATGGAAAATTTGTGCTAACGTGCTTTATATTCAGTACCGAGGACCTTTGAAGTGGTGTAAAGCTTTTGGAGTACGTTTCAGTACACAAGGTTTCCTTCAATTGTTGAGTATGTTGTCTTTTTGTTTTATTTTGTGGGTCGTTCATCATTTTTTAATCATCTTTGATTTAGATCAAGGGAACAATTTTATTTCTATTTTGTTTCAGGTGTGTATGCACAAATTATGTGATGATTTACAATGGTGCACTAGGGAACATGAGAAATATAGTTGAGAAATATCAAGTTTATCTGGGAAAATGATAAATGAAATGGGCTTTATTTCCATTGTTATGAAACAGGACTCATCAACACTGGAGCGTATTTATGTCATCATCGCGACATAAGAGATTTTGGTATCAATAATAATAAGGTAACAATTATTGTGCACTCTATTTTTCTAACATTTTTCACACTATTAGCATTCATGATCCAGTTACCAATTGATGGGTCAATAGATATATTTACCAATTACATTTTAGTAAGGGTTTGAATTTTGATAATAGAAATAAAACATTACAATTTAACCATCATTCTATATCATTGTTTACATTTAGAAACCAGGTTAATAAAGGGAGCTTCGATTTGATTAATATTCTTCTAAGAGTTTGCTTCAAGATCTCTCAATTTTTGTGTAGATTTTAGGGAGGAGATGACCTTGGTTAATCAAAAGATTGGGCTCACATATATGAGCAAAATAGCATCCCTCGTGCCTATATTTTTTAACAAGCTTTATCAAGTTACATGTTATACATTCAACAACCTTCACTTTTAAGAAGTTACTTTGTTTTGCTGAAATAGAAGTTAATCGTGTGCTTGCTGAATTTTTACATGCTATCAGACTTGGCCTTCAGGAAACAATAAAGAAGATCAAGATGTTGTGAAAATTCTATCATCCCCTCAATGGCATGCATTGGATAGATTTGAAAGACTATACAGATTGATCTCAATGCAGATGCACTTTGAAGGACTCCTCTTTATTTGACTAGAAAATAAAGAAGATTTTAATTGTTAACTTCACTCCCCTTTCTCTTTGTTCCCTCTTCCTTCAGCTCCCCTTCTCTGATTTGGTTCTAAAGTTGAGGGAGTCTCTTTTGTACGCAAATCACTCAATTTCATACTTCTGATATTACCTATTTGTAATTGTACATGACAGCACAAAATGTGGGCAAGGGATTCAATTTCATAACAATCAGTGGGTGGAAGGGTGGTTCATTTTGTGACTGTCAATAGATAGTCTAAATTTTGTAATTCTTTATTTTTCAATAAAATTGAAGAATTTAAAGTTTCTTTTTTATTAGATATAAGAGTTTCAGAAAACAAGAAGGAACCAAATAGTCACCACAAATAACAACAAGGAGCCTAAGCCTCACCCCGGAAGAGCCGTATTAGCTATACATCAAGACAAAAAGAAGAGAAGATAGATCATCTAACTAAGAACATCATAGTGAATATCCATCCAAGCAGTCCATCCTAAGGGACCCTCCATCCAAATGATACTTTTACTTTTTTGAAACTGCATCAACAAGAACAAATCCTCTTTTCTGACATTCACATTCTTTCTGATTTCTCTGTTCAGCCTAATACAAGCTTGCTCAAAAGCCTGCAAATCATCCAAGGTTCTTTGCCACTAGTATCCATGCTTCAACTCATAGTAGAAAAAGGTAGCATACCCATCCTGAAGGAACCTTCTAAGCCTATCCCTCTCGATCAACATAGTAGCCTGAACAATTTAAAGTTTAAAGTTTCCCATTGTGTAGAGCCATTTATCAATTAAAGTGGATTGAACAAACTTAAAATTATGAATTGTATTCTTTGAGGAGAGTAAAAATATGTTTATAAATGTTAATAAATTACAATGAAAAGTCTACACTTAGAATTGGACCATCAAATTAACTTACAAATACTTAGTCTCAAGCTAAAGAAACTTATTTAAAAATTTAAAAAATAATATAGCTAAATATAATATATTAAAACTTAGTTATCATTAAAATATTTAAATTCATATTATAGATGATCATATATAAGCAATGAAAACAAATAATCAATGTGTTATTCTTATTCTTATTATTATGATTTCAAATATATACAATTAATTAAAAATAAAAACTAGAAACTACTTTAATATTTTGTAATCTAAAACATATACTTATGAATTTAATGAAAATATTATTAATCTTTTAATTTGTTGTTTAAAATTTGTTAATAACAAAACCACTCAAATAAATTATATAGTTATTGTATTGTAAAGATTTATTATAATTATCTTTGCTAACTAATTACAGGAAATTAAATTTGTTTTAACATAAGTTTATGCTTTGTATTTTCCAATATCTCATTTTCATCATTGCCACATTATATCAATTTGATACATCTTTTAGCATACTTTACATATATTTAGCTAAAGATAGGTATGTTAGGCTAATGATTTGCAATTATTAATAATAATAAATAGTAAAATTATGTTGCAAGGGAAACTATCACAAAAACAAATATTATACATATGTTCATCTAAAGATTGGCATGCTTTACATATATTTAGCTAAAGATAGGTATGCTAGGCTAATGATTTACAATAATTTATAATAATAAATAGTAAAATTTTGTTGCAAGGGAAAATATCACAAAAATATATATATATATATTATACATATGTTCATCTAAAGATAGGTGTACTAGTTTAGGCTGAAGCAAAGATTAATTATTATTTTTTATGATTAATTATTACGATTTGATTATTACTTATGCTTGAGTAGATTCAAACCCCCAAGTCCTTCCAAATAAGAGGTTCACTATTTACCATTGTGTTGTATGATCTTGCCTATTTATTGTGCATCTTCTTTATGTTGTATTTTTTCTTCCATTTTTCATATCTTAATTTTCAACATTTGGGGAGGATCCACAATATTTGAGGCATTTAGGCTTCCCTTCCATGTTCACCCATTTTTAATTTTTCTTTGTCTTAATGTGTTATTCATTGGATTCAAGCTATGGGTGGCCACATGATGGTCTTTTCTCTCCTTAGAATGTCTCACACTCTACTCTATGTAGCATGGTCCATTCTAAGGGTGCTTCTTATCTAATTATCTTTCTATCTAACTGTATATTGGGAAATGATGATCAATGATATGTCACCACTTACCACATACACATTAAAAAGGGGATCCTAAAATTTGACTCACTTTCGACTAAATATTATTAGCACAAACTAAAGTAAATGTGTTTCCAAGTTTTACTCTTCCCCTTTTAAGCCAGAAGTCTTTAGTATGAAAGTTAGTGTGTGTCCAAGATTGATGTCTAAGTATCTTTTCGGTCACTTACTTCTCAGTTTTTTTGAGTGCTCTACTTTCTTTGTTTTCTAGTTCCCCCTTGCATTACCTTTACCCACCATCTAAGAAGGATTCCTATTTTTCTAGTGTGCACGGGGTCTAGGTGATCTAGGCATGGTTGGGATGTGTTCTGGCATCCTCTCAATGAGAAGTAAGTTACTCTGCATTTCATTTTTGCTACGTTTCCCTAACATTCCATGGCCCATGGATTCTAATATTTCAATATGTTTTTCCCCTTGAGTGAACTATATTGAGTGCATATCTAAAGAGTAAAGTTGTGACAATGATTAACAAGGTAAGAAGATGATTATATCATGCTAGAAAATGCCTACAAAGTTGTGGATCAAAGCTAGAATGAATCCCATCCAAATTTGTGGAGATAAGATCAAGTGAGCTACGAGGGAACATGAATATATGGGTTGTTTGATGCGTACTCATGGAAGTGAAGTTGTTTTGTTTTGCTTCTTGTTGTTTAAACTAGAGCCAAACCTTGGTCCCAAGGATCAAATGGTGTGAACATGATGTTGAATGAACCATTTAAGGGCTTATACTCAATAAGACATGCTCAAGATCTAACTTCGAGGCCATCAAATTAAGGTGAAAGAATGAAGAGTTGTTAGATGTGCTCTAGTCTGGGGAATGTTGCTAAGAAAGGGGTTTTTCATCCTAAGGCAATGAAAAAGGCCACTTCTTTGGAGGCTTTGAAAATAGAAATTCAAGTAACTCTAAAATGTGAATATCCTTCAGAGATGCTCGAAAGATACTTCCAAAAAATTTAGTGATGGAAATGTGAACCCAATATAAAAGAGATGTAGTGTTAAAAACTTTAGGCACAAAGTGAAAAAATGAAGTGTGCAAGCTAGTAGAAGGATTACTCCTCATTCTACAATCTTGGATAGAAGAAAAATGGGTTTGCAGAAAAGCTAAGTTTCTTTCTCTCACTCCTGCATACATTAACATTATCAAGTATGTCAACTAGATCTGGGTCAGCTTCTCCTATGCCTTCAAGGGGTAGGGTTGCCTCTTATGCCGACATGGCCGCATTTGAGGTAGGTCTTCATGGCATTGCTCGAGCTGCTCATTTCAAGCCTTCTCATCCTCATGAAGTTTCCCCTATAAGTGTATCAAACCCTATAAGGGTACTTTTAGACTTAGATACAATTGATGATATTTATAGTATGGTAAAAGAGCTCTCTACCTTTGTTGCTATTTTTCACTTTCTGTGCTTTTTGCCCTCTCTTGCTAATCTTCATGCTTGGATCTCCAAGCATTGCGAGCCAATTTTAGATTGTGATGTCCACATCTTTTTGATGGCTAAAGGATTTTTCATCTAGTAAAGTTTAAAATTCTTAAAGATAGGAAGACTATTTTGTGTGATAATAGTTTTTCATGGCATGAAAGATTTTCACTTATGGCCAAGGCATGGCATATGGATTTTGATCCACTTATAGAATCTTTTAACAAGGTTCCTATTTGGGTCCGAATTCTAAATCTCCCAATGCATCTTTTTTCTAGATTCTGTTTATGAAGGTATTGGGGATGCCATCGGTGATTTTTTATATGTGGACTCAGACACTTCAGATATTCTCCATTTGACGTGTGCTCAAATTCTTTTAGAGATGGCTTCCCTAAGAAGGTTTGTTTGGAATCCTCGAGAGGCTCTTGAGCCCAAATATTGGATTATGAAGGTATCCATTTTCGTTGTAGAAAATGTCATATGACAGGTCACATTGTTGCTCATTGTGATGCTACGAAGACTAAATCAAGGCGACCACCTTCCTAATGCTTAGGCGCCTCAGGCGCCTCTTTTGAACACTATACAATGGTTAAGTCCATGGATGCACCTCTAGATCCAGTGGATGATTCCTCTGCTAATGATCATTCGGTGCTAGAGATAGCAGAGGATGTTTGGACTCATGGTTAGGTCCGTATTCCTTCTCCTACCCTTGCCCCTGTATTGGATGTTCCTTTTGGTCCTATTAGGGCCAGGACCCTGTACCCTCTCTTGCCCCTGCCCCTGTATTGGACATTCCTCCTAGTCTTATGGGGGGCCAACTAGCTATGAGCTCTTCTAGGGAGATCGTTGTTGCTTCTAATTCCCCTAGGCTCCATTGTTCAGTTTCTTCTGGGGATTGGATTCTTGAGGCAGCTAAGGTGGATGAGGGTTGGACTGCAGTAAAAAGAAAGAAATCTAAGCCATCTGGTCCTCCTTTATAAATGAACCTCTGATTGTGCAAGGGAGGCTCTAAATCAAAGGGAAAATTGTGAGCTCCATTGTAATATTTGGATCTCAGTTTGGTTTTTTTCCCTTCTAGCTAGATCTTTGGTTTTTGCTAGTGCTAGGCTTTTCTGTCACCTTGGTTACCCTTTGTTTGGGTTGTGACCAGTTTCACTTTTGTTTGTTGTATTTTTTTGTTTCTATACTTATTGAAAATCTTTAGACTTGTACAGGGTTTTAGGAACCCTTCAAAACATATTTTACTTAATCAAAAACATTATCAAGTATGTCTACATTCTAAATTCTAAAGCAAAGTAAGACACTTCCCGAAAAGCTAAAGCATTTATTTTGTTAAGTGATTCTTAGTCATATCACTTTACCTTAAGTAAAGTAACAGAGATTTCAGGAATTTAATATTCTACACAGAAATGAACAGAAAGTTTAAATAATTGATACTCATGGATGAACTTAATTTTGTTCGTGTGGCACCAACGCTCTAATTCCTATACCTATTTCATCAAAAAAAATTATTGGAATTCTTTAGGATAATTGAGAGGGGGGTGAACCAATTATCCATGGTCCAAATGTACAATTAAAACTTTTGACAATTTAGTGAACCCACATCCATAAAACATTTTCATCATGCATGCATTCACTAGATTATGCAATCACTCAAACTTATAGGTTATTGTCAAATCAATATGCAAAAACATAAACATGAAACATAACAGATTCAATAACACATTTGACACAATGATTAACATGGAAACCCAATTTGGGAAAAACCACCAGCAACATGCTACTAATTCTCACTCTTCTAAAGTGATGCCCTGTGAAAGGCCAACCTTGTTAAAGGTTACAATACACATTGTTAAATGTGACCTAATTAAAGGATTTTAATCACCCTATTAGGAGTGAACCTCATTAGAAGATTTTAGATCATTCACTTGGAATGTCACCTAGTTAAAGGATTTACAAATGACTGTTAGGTCAACCTTAATCCAAAAGATTTACCCTAGACTAATAAAATGATTAGAGAGTACTAGTAAGGCTTAATCTGATAACAACTTACAACTTCATTTGTAGATTACAAATCTTTATTTTAGTCCTCCATTTTTCTTGGCTTTCACACTATTCAACTCTGATAGCTTGTTCACCCTTCAAGAATCCATACCCTTAAGCCTTCTTGTTTTTTTTGCCAATGCAATCTCCTCTCTTACGTCACTGAATGATGTGAATACCCTCGACTCCTTGTCTTCCTTAGGTTCTCACACATCAACTCTTGCTTCTGACCAACCATCTCTATAAATAGAGAATTATGATTTTTTTGTTCATCCTCCATAGTCCATTATAGGTTTAGGTTAGATTAGATAGGATTCAAAGAATCTAGCCCTCATTTCATTTCATTCCCTTCTCGAAACTTCTCCTTCAATCCTCTTTGAATTCACCTCAAAATAGTTTATCTTGAATTTTGTGCCATCAGCTCATCAATCTTATCTTCCACACAGTTCACACAATCCAAGAAATCAAACTTGTCAGCTCAAATTCATCAAATTCTTGATCTTTCTCATAATGCTAACATTCGACATTAACTGGCTTTTGATGCTTGACACATACTACATTGTTCGACATCCAATATCAAAACACTTAGTACAAACTAAAGTTTATTGGTGCTCAGCATCAACTAAACTTAACTTGGCTTACACTGTGCCTACACTGACTTTCTTGGCTCCAACTGATTTTCTTCTCAGCTTGCACTAACTTTTCTCGACACCTACTATCCACTCAGTCAAACTTGGTAGAAAAACTTCATTTAACTTGTTCTTCTAAACATACTTTGTGTAACCAACCTTTGTAACCTTAAGTAGATTATCAATGCACTATAATATCATTGTCTTAACTGATTCTTGTACTCCTTTCATATCATAACTCAACCTTTCCTCTAGGTGCTATTGTTACCTCATTTATTCAAATCCTCTTTGTCAATCAAACAAATTATAGTACTTAAATCATATAAGAAATTGTCTTACTAGCAAGTAGTAGGTTTGACATTGGTGGCAAAACAATGAATGAAACAAATTTATCGTACTTGTATCAATCTATTTTCAACATTTCCTATAATTGGTTTCTTCAAGTATATTTAAATGAATATTTATCAAGAACTGTATCATGTGCAATCATAGAAAATGACAATCAGAGCTGCTAGTTACAATAATTTAATTGGCTTGGAGAGTGAGTTAAAAGAGCTTACAAACACATCTTTCAAATTCTACGATTTGGGTGATCTTCATAGAAGAATCAATTCTCAACCTATTCACCCAATCACTCAAAATCTTAAAGAAAGAAGACTAGTTGAAGCAACTAGTTTTTCAATGGAAATTCATGCACCTAAGCTAGTGAAGGAATGCATAAAGAGATACAACACAGAAACAAAGTAGATTTTGTTTCCCAATCAATCTATTCTCATCTCAATCAACAATGCACTAATGTAGGTTGCATTTGGTATTCCTATGAAGGAGCAATATTGTGATGTTGATTTTGGATCTTCCATGTCTATGTTCAATGAGAAAATGACCGTTAGATAGGAAGATATGTAGAGGACATGGTTCTTGACTGGGTGCTCAAAGAAAACCAAAATGTCAAACACCCTCTTTGGCACGAATCTAAAAAGAGAGATTGTGGATATCCTTGCACTCCTCCTTATATTCAAAGAAAAGGAGAATATTTTAAAGTTCATTGAGCACCATTACTTCCTAGTGCAAGCAATACATGTTGACGATATGTAGATTGACTGGGCACAGAGCATCTGTGATGAGCTAGCCTCGTGGTTGAATTTAGCCAAAGGATTCAAGTAGTTCTATGAATCCTCATATATTATCTATGCATTAGAAACTCACAACTTATGGCCTGACCTCCCTAGCATCCTGAACTATGATGAGTGCATGAAAATATATGAATTTTACCCACATTTGTAGCTGTAGAGAAGTTATGATGAGTATGTGGGGTTTAATGATGCCTTCACAATGAGGCTATGCCAAGAATTGCAAGGATGCCCTCAAAGGAGATTTTCACCAAAGGAAATTTCATCCATAAGCCAATTTGGATGCTCATTTATCCAATTTCCAAGCTTCTCCTATTTACAAATAGGAGCTTACAATGACTTTCCTAAGAGGTTGTCGAGGTATTTAGAAGACAAGGTGTTTTTACTTGAACAGTGTCTATAGAACCTTGAAGTGAATATGTTGTGTTCTAATGTGAAGAAGATTGTTGGGAATCCCTTTCCTATTGTGGTTGGTCAAAATTCATGTGCTTCTAGATCAGATGCACATAATTTGGTAAAGAGCTTTGAAAAAGCCATTAAATTGTTATACTATGAGCTTTGATGAAAAAATTTAAAGGGATTCAAGAGAGTATGGTGAAGGGAGGTCTCTCTTTAGTTACTCATGAGGAAGAGCAAGAATGGAGGGGGAAATGGAGATTTATATTTGGAAGAGAGGAGGTGTTTTGGAAGTAGAGATATCGAGTTCAATGGTTAACTAAGTTGGATGGTAACACTACATTCTTCCATAGGATGCCTTCGACACACCAAAAGAAAAATACCAATACTAAGCTCTTTGATGTTAATAATGTGGAACTCACTAATTAGGAAGATATTAAGACTTGGGCCACATAGTACTTCCACAAAATTTATAAACCTCCCCTAATTGAAAAGAAACCTAACACTGAAGAAGCTTTTCTTAGTGTTATCAATACAATGATTGGTGAAGAAATGAATGAGGACTTGAATAGAAAGGTTTTAGATGAAGAAGTTAAGGAGGATGTAATTTATATGGGAGACTATAAAGAACTAGGACTAGATGGTTTTCCCCATTCCATCATTTAGGAATTCTGGAAAATCATCAAATATGATTTGGTGTACACAGTTGATAACTTTATAAGGATAGGTAGAATCCTCAAAGAACTAAATCAAATTTATATTTTTCTTGTCGTAAAAATATATTAACCTACCTAGGAGGAATTTAGGCCAATTAGTCTATTTAATTCTATTTATAAGATCCTATCAAAGGTGGTGTTCAACTACATAAAACCTTTCCTTGGCAAATCTATCAATCCTAATCATAATGATTTTCCAGATTCTTGATGAGGTGATAACTACCCATGAGGTTTTTAATTCCATGGAGAAAAGTATAAATCTAGGTATGGTGTTGAAGTTAGATATTTTGAAATCTTATGATAAATTTAGAAGGGAGTTTCTACTAAAAAATCAAGGAAAAACTTGGATTTGGAGAGAGGATAATTATGTTAATTAAGGCTATTATCAACTAAGTCAAATTTTTGGTCTTGTCCAATGGATCACTAAGGAAGTTCTTTAATTCTATTAGATTTATTCACTAGTTTTATCCCTTATTTCCATACTTATTTATTATGGTGGAAGAGGTCTTGGGTAGGAACATCCTTACTATGGCTATTCACGAGAAGTTTCTAGGAGTCAAACTAGCTACTTCTTTGTCACTAGAGACTCTACAACAATTTGTTGGTCACACTTTTTTGTAAGGGATATCTTCTATAAGGGAAGAAAAATATTTGAAGAATATTTTAAATTAGTATTTGGAGGTTTCTAGTCAGCACATAAAATATCAAAAGACCAAGTTGTATTTCTTTAACATGAATATTAACCTTCAACAATGCCATAACTAGGGAACTCAACTATCAATGGGCTTCCCTTCTTGACACAAACCTTGGTCTCCCCATTACTATGAAAGAAGTCACTCCTGAACTTTGGAATGTTGTGGTGGAAAGAATGCAAAGGAAACTTGTGGGCCAAAAAGGTAAGGTTCTTAGCAATGGTAGGAAACTCCAACTCATTGATGCATCTCTACAAGAAATTCCAATGTATTTTTTTTCCATGTTCAATATTTTAGGCCCCTTCAAGGATATCTTGGGAAAAATACAAATAAACTTCTTATGGTCAAGCGATGAGGAAAAATTGAAGATGAGCCTGGTTAGTTGGAACCAAGTTTGCAAGCCAAAGCACAAGGAGGGTTGAACCTTAGAAAAATGGTAGACCTAAATAAGGCCCTTATAACTAATATTGGATGGAGATTATCTAAAAACTCAACTGGATGATGTAGAATTATTAGGGCTAAATATCTATAGGGAAGGATATTTAACCAATGTTTGTACATTGTTGACCTCCCAACTAGATCAAGAATCTGGTTAGATATTGTTAAAGGAAAAAAGTACTAAAATATTATAAACTTTTTGTGGCATAATACATTTCTATGCTACAATTTTCTAATTAATACATTACCTCTTTGTGTAGTCCACTTTTCTCAACTCCTTAATCTCAACCTTTTATTAAAAAATATAGTAGTTAGGAAGATTTAAAGTAGTATAAGTCTTGTTGTTGTTTCACCTAAAAGTGTTGAGAGGTACCATCTTTAGTTTCTAATTTAAGATCTACTTCTAAAATTGTTAGAAAAAAAATAAAATCTTAAAACCCTTTTTTGGTGGCTTATATATGTGCACTTACCTAATAGTAAAAAATGAGCTTTCCAAAGTCAAATTTTGAATAAATAGTAAAAGAAATCTCTCTCCATATAGAAATGCTTATATTCATCCTTAATCAATATTATTAAATTTAATTTTCATACTATTCTTCTCTTTGTATCTATTTTCATAGACATTAAAAATTTGGCACGTTAGAAAAAAATCATGATTCTGAATAACCAAGAAAATGTGTGAGGCTCTCATTAGATTCTATATCTTCTATTAAAAAAATAGTAATTAATTTATCTAAAAAATCAACTCTATAATTTATTATTAATTAAAATGGGAAGGGGTTGGACCCATAACAATTAAAGTAACATTAAGTCTTAAACATACAACCCAAAGGATCAAAGTAGTGACCCTACGAAAAGTCAATCATAACTAGAACTAGCAACTACACCTGCATAAAAACAAAAACTTTAAATTGAACCATGCTGGGTAAAACCAAATACCCGAGTCATCTAAAAGATTTTTCAAACAAACTAAGTTTCCACTAGCATATAGCATGAAAAAAAAAATTTCTAACCTATAAGACCATAGTATACCAAACCAACAACCACATTTAAACACTGCACCACACGAACCAGTAAGTGCCACCAAGCAATAAAACCCATAGCATTGGGAACTAGAACCCAAAATCAACATGAGTTAGAAAAGAAAAAACCAACTCCTTTATTTTATACCTTGAACTCAATAAAACCATAGGAGATCACTTATTATCATTCCTCCTTTCTTAGAGTCTCCTCCTTCCATTTTCTATTTGTCTCTCTCTCCTCTAGCTATGCCTTCAAACTCCATATTTCCCCTTCCATCTTGGTCAGGGATTGAATTATCTGGGAGGCTAGATTATTAATTTTCTCTCCTAGTTGGGCATGCACATTCTTGATAGACACCAAGGCCTTTAGCATTACATTCCTCTCTTCCTCATGCGGTACTTTGTCCTTGATATCCTCCACTTGTTCCTTTATCTTCTCCAAGCTATTGATCTTGTCTCCCATCTCTTGATCCACTTCCCACGTGACTTCATCCCTTTGACTAGTCATCCAATCGAAAAAAATTCACTTAGCTTCAGTAATTGCCTCTAGCCTATTAATCTTTTTGTATGTTATATGCATTTGAAAATGAAGCCACCTATCCACCACTTTAAATTCATTATAACAAGAGCTCATCTCCATAGAGTGGAGGGTTAGAGTGTCCAAATAAATTGAGGCATCATCTTTTTTATGAACCACACTAGGAGAGGGCTCTCTAGACACCTAGGGATCATCTAAGTAGCTTGAATACACCATGGGGGAGGGGAGGTACATTGTAGAACCCAAGGAAAGAGGAGTAAAAAAGTAGGACATGGTGTCTAGGGTCCAATCAGTCTTAGTGGCTAGGGATCCTTACTTTGAATCCTCCAAACCCTCCATGGTATCATCTTTTTTATTGGAAGGTCATTCTTTTTTTCTTGGCTTTATGGGGAGGAAGAGTCTTAACAACAAAACTTAAAGAATTTTTGGATGTAAAAAGAGTGCAATATTGTCCCATTTTGGGGGAAATGACCTTGAAAATATTATTATTAAGCTCATGGGAGGACTGAAGGGTCATATTCAATTGGAAATCATAAAGTCTAAGTAAAAGCCCTTGATGTTTTGGCAGGGACTTTACATTTTTCAACAAACACGGAAAGAGATGAGTAATCCGAAAAGAAAAAGAAAATAGATCATTCCTATGAAAATGATTCAACATAGGGAAACTATGGGAGTAGATCCTTTTGACCTTCCTTCTGATGCAGAGTCACACCTTGGAAAACTCAGGAGGAATCAGACACTCAACTGAGTTGCATCAAGGGGCATCTACAACCTTCAGGATCACACACTAAAATCCAACATCACAATGTATTAATTGAGTTTCTTCATACACATTAAAAATTCATATACTATCTAAATCCATTCTATATACTTTTCCATCCACTTAATCCATTAAACAAAAGTTTTAAAACAAATTGCCCAGAAAATACATTCTTTATGCCTCCTGGATAGACCTGCACTCAGACATGAATAACTTTCGAACCAAAAAATATTTACTCAATCCAACCGTTGAGATTTGGAATAACTAAGTTTAAAACAACATATAAAAATTTGAGAGAATTCTAACGGTTTAAACTTGAGATATTGACCACGCATCAGAGTACATTTTTTATGCAAAATATTGCTTCTTCTTGCTGTCTCTAGATAGACCTGCACTCAGACATGAATAACTTTTGAACCAGATCAAAAATCTTCGATCGCGCTGGTGAAGATGGGCGTAATTAGGCCTATAACAACATATCCAAAGCTCATCAAAATCCAACGGTGCATTTGGGAGATATTACAAACGCACTGAGACTGATTTCTGCAAACATACCGAATTCAACCATAAAATAAAAACTTGTCTTCTTCCTCTCTCTTCCTCTCTAAAAACTGACTCCCTAAATAAGGAATATGAAACGTCCCTATCCAAGAATAGGAGACTGTTTCAAAAATTATGAATATTCTTGCTGCCAACTATCTGTCCTTTTTTAGGATATGATTAGATTCTTAAATCATTGCACACTATTAACTCCACTAAAACAAACACACATGGTCCTAAGTGGCTATATTTGGAGAGTTTATCATTTCACTCCTCCATTTATGCCACCACGTCATAGGACATTATTTGAAAACATAAAACTCTAAACTCACACACACAAACATTTCAAAATTTAGATTTTAAAATCAAAACTTTCTGATATTTGCTTTGTACCCTGCATTTTAGTCATATTGCAAGTTGTCTTTCTGTCGCCACCAAACTTCCTATCGCAGACGTGCTCCTGCACCACCTTCACAAGTGAAAATTTGCATGAGAACCTTCACTAGGGCCTTCTAAACCCCTTCCATTGCCTCTTTGTTAAACACATGATGCAATTTTGGGATATTTTTTACCCGACTTCCTAAACCTCACCATAGCATCTTTGAAAGAGATTTTGATGTTTCTCATAATCTTGACCCCATCCATACTCAACCAAGGTATGGTAGAGATGGACTCTAGGGTGATGACAAAAAAAACACAACCCAACATAATCTTTCAACCATCCCATGACTCCATAATTTTTTAAGAAAGCTCTAGATTATAACCTTTCATGTCTATGATATAATTTTTTATATTGTCCTACTCAAGGATCTCTCAGAGCTCCTTGTTATTTTCGTACTCTCTCTATTCATCAGGCTCTATCTAATAAGGGTCTCCTCCTATCCTTTTATTCTGATTGAAATAGTAAAAACACATTACTTCAAAAACTAACATGCCCACAAATGGAAAGATGACCAAACCCAAACTTTTCTTGGTAGTCACATTAAACTATAAAACTGAAATAGAAATCCAACTCATAAAAATGCTTCACAAAATGGACCCCATAAAAAGTAATAATGCAAAGTTTATTAACGCTTAATTTATGTGCTATCATGAAAGATCACTTCATACACCTCCACCAGGATGGATAGAGAGTCATCCCAAATTTTGAACCCCTTAGTATATTTCCACATGCTCGTCAACCTATTTGCAGCATGATTTCCCTCTTGATAGGTGTGTTAAAATGACACCTCCTCTAAGTTTCTTAACACGTGTTTTATTTTTGCAATGACATCTCTATCATTCCAACCTATCTTTGCCACATCTTTTTAAATATTTATGTTTTTTGAAGCATCCCCTTTTATGATTACCTTTTTCACATTTTTCCTAGTCAGCACAAAGACCCCATCGTAAAGGGCTAGGAGTTTAGCCACATAAGTAGTCTAGACCCCAAACTTGACCAAGTAAGATGTCAACAAATCCTTTTTTGAGCTTCTCAAAATGTCACCCCCACCTACCTACTATTTAATATTCTTTCTAATAATTGATATCGGATTACTAGTACTAAAAGCTCTCAAGTTATCCAACATGCCCCATTGACTACCAACCTCCCTATCATAGGAATATGATGTGGAACCATGTTTAGTAGCACAAAGGATCTTCATATTCTCCTTCACATTTTGGACATGCCCCATACTTACCAATTTAGCATTTTTACTTCTTTCCCTTAAGATCATGTTGTTGCAACCCTTCCATAGGCACTAACTATCATCTAAAAGGCACTGTCTCCATAGCTCAATGATAATGGGTGAGGAGAAGGGGATCTCCAAGAATTGAAGACCTCTTTAGGTTCATTATTCCAACACCAATGTACTTTGAATAGGCTATGATATGGCTAACTTCCCAAGAAAAAGGTAGGAGAAGACGATGTGAACTATTGACTCAACATCATTTTCACATAGAACACTCCTATTAATAATTTGATTTCCTATTTTTTGGATATTATCAAGAGTGAAAATCTTGTTATGACATACAATCAAATTAAAGAACTTAACTTTAGGAATGGCTTTGTTATCCCAAAACTAGTTTTAATAGTATAAGCTCTCAATTTGGAAATCTTTGATATGACTTCATCTATTTGGTCTAGTCTATACAATCTTAATGTATTCATATGAATTAAAATTTTAAAAGAAACTAGTTTCAAGTCAGCTTTAAACTAGTTGATGTCAACCTCCTAGTTCACCATGTAGTCCTTCCTTTCCTAATAGTCCCTAGCCTTGAACCCTAGTCTATTGATAAGGACATCCTTTAGAGATAGAAACATAGAGCAATAGTCAAAAGTAGGCATATCTGACCTAGTATCCCCATTACACACCTACCAAGAAGAACCTTGAGTGAGGAGGGGGATAGTCTTCTTTAGATTATTCCAAAAAATTGACCCTTATACAAGGGGGTTCTTCAACAAGATGATCTCATTCCCATTTTTGAGATACTTTCCTCATAAAATATTGGCCTAGTCCAAATCTAACTTCATCACATTCCATCCAATCTTCAATATGAAGGCACTAAGTTCATAAGGTGGGAGTCCCTTACATTCAGGCATCCTTGATCCTTAGGAGAGAAGATCATTTTCCATTTGACAAATGAGAGCCTCTTCTTTTCTTCTAGTCCAATCCATAGGAAATTTATTTCGACAGTATCCAAATTTTTGGTCCAAAAAATTGGTATATAAAATAGGGATGTAACATATTGAGTAGAGCTTTAAAGATTCATCATTAGCATTTGGAGTTTGCTAGCTTTACTAAGAAGAGCTTCCTTCTGAGCTATAAGTTTTAACTAAATTATTTTGAGAAAACTAGCCCAAACATTATTTTCCACTATAGCAAAAGTCAACAGCATTACAAGATAAATAAGGAGAAGGGCGACAATCTGGCAACTAGTAATCAAATAAATTTTGTTTTGGGAACTCTAGGGGGCATTAAAAAGTATAGAGAACTTTAAAACAAATTCAATTTCTAACCCAAAGCTATGATATAGTTCACTAGATTGTACCAACTATTGTAGCTTCTCCACCTGTCAGGTTGTCATCCACAAACTGTTGGTGTGAAACAATCTCTACTACAGAAGAGGGGTTAAAGCCTTTGATAGTACGAGAATATACCATTCTACTAACATCTTGGCCAATAATATCAGCTAAATTGATAAAGAGATAGGAAGATAAAAGATCTTCTTGTCTTAGACCACCAGAGATACTAAAGAAACCCTTTGGGGAGCCATTGACTAGCACAAAAAACTTAGGCATTTTTAAAGCATTCCTCTATCAGCTGAAGGATTCTTCCTTTAAATCCAACTTTCTTAAGGACCTCCATAAGAAAGTCTCGTGAGACCATGTCAATTAATTTGGAAATGTCAAGCTTAAGTATCATACTTTATTTTTCCCCTTTATCCATAAAGTGAATCACTTCTTAAACAGTAGCAATAACATCTTTTATTTGCTTCCTAGGGACAAAACCTTTCTGTTGAGGGTGGATCAAGTGATCTAGAAAGGGTTTGATGCAAGAAACCAATAATTTAGAAAAAAATCTTATATAAGGTATTACAAAGGCTGATAGATCTAAAATCCTCCAATTTTTTTGCCCCGGTCACCTTAGAAATTAGAGAAATAAAGGTATTATTGATCTCTTTAAGAATAGCCCCTGAAATAGAAAAATCTATGTCTGCCCAAAAAACATATTTTCCCATGATATCCTAGTAATTTATGAGGAACAATGAAAGAAAAGCATCTAGCCATGACGACTTATAAGGGCTTAGGGCAGAGGTGGAAACTCTAACCTCCTCTAGGTAAAAGCGCAAACCTGTGTCACCCTTTTGTAAACAAAAATGCTAACAAAAGTATAATTGTACACATTGAATGACATAAAATTCGTATTATTATTTTGAATTTGAAAATGAAGTAAACTAATGAAATGTGTAGAAATAGATGAAGTTTAAGATTATAATTTATAATTATTATTTGGAATAAGAATTGATATATTTTCCTAATTTTTATAGATAATTTTTTAGCTGCTGAAAAATGCTGAAAAATAGGGTCTAGTTCCCACCACAAAACTATATGGAAATAAACTTATTCCCTTTTATCTTTTACTATGTTATAGATAGCATATATAGGTAGAATAATCAAAAATAAAAAATGGCTTTAGACCTTTATTTTCTCTTTTATAATGATTCAAATTTCAACTCAGCTGGAATCGTTAGTTTTCATCTCCCACCACATTTTTCAAAATAAATCTATTCTAATTAGGAGAAAAATTATATATTCTAGAAGAGGTTTCTCTCCTCTAGAATTCCATATAATTTTTAATATTTTTTTATATGATTTAATAATTTTTTCTTTCTAAAAATTGATATTTTTTCGAGTGTTATAATATACTATAACTTATTACAACACTATAAACTCTGTATGAGAACAGTCTTGATTTCGAGCTCTACAAAATGGTGTTTATATGTTATTAAAAAAATATCATAAAAAATAGTAAGAGTTATTGAAACGCCACTTTTCTAAAATAATTTTATTTCTTTAGTAATTGGATACAAACTAGTATAAAACATGCATTTAATTGACATTTCCAATTGGAAAAGTTTATGACCATATACAACTTAGCTAGAACGAGTTTATCTAGATCATATGTTTGAACAAAATTGATTTTTAGATAGAAATATTCAAATTCAGTTGTTTTGTTAAGTCAACTTGAAAGGTGATGTAGCTTTGTATTTTTACCCCTCTATAGTACCAAATTTCTTTAACTTCAGAAGCTATTCTAACGGGATACAAGTGGGAGCACATTGGAGTAGATTGATCATTCTAGCTTTTGAAGGATGATTGAGGGGGTTGGTTAAGAAGGTCCCAAAAGTGAGGGACCACCTTGTGTTCCACTTCCACTTTCTAATTAATATTGCCTTGCTCTATGGCTAGATCTCTAATCGAGTTCCTTTTCCTATGCTTTAGCACCGATTGATGGAAGAATCTAGAATTTTTGTCTCCTCCATTGATCCATTAGATCTTGAACCTTTTTTCCCAAAAGGTCTCTTCCTTTAGAATGATATTGTGGAGATCAGACAAAAGACACTTTTCATGCTTATCCCTTTCCTGGTCCCATCCCATGGATTACATCTCCTTTTGTAAAGAGTGTAGTTTTTCCTTTATTCTATCATTTTGTTCAAAAATATTTCCAAAAGAAAACATAGTCCAATGTTTAAGATGTTCCTTCAAAACTTTTAGTTTACCCACAAACAAAAACATATCAGTATCAATAAGTTTACAATTCCACCATTTTAAAAAATGAGTGGGGAAATTTGGGTTAAGAGTCCACATATTTTCAAATAGAAAAGGATACTTATCTTGTTTAACCAAAGGATACCATTTGAAAAAATATACAATGATAATCATAAAAAAACCTAACAATACCAAAAATTGAGAAATCATGAATGATGTTCCAATTTAAGAATAGAAGGCATAAGTCTAACCTAACATGGATCAAGTTGTTTCTAGAGTGCATGTTGGACCAAGTGAAACTCCCACCATGTACGTCCAAATCCTAGAGCTTCCCCTCCGAAATAAATTATGTAGATATAGTATAATGTAAGAAAAATCAATCATAACGCCTTTTTTAAGAATTGAAAAGAGGGGTTTTGAAATTCCCAATCACCATCCAATATTCAAACATATTGTCCTTATTGTCCAAAAGGATTTTCTCCCAATAGATCTTCCTTTCTCCCACCATATTTTTTGCATACACATTAGTTAGATTTCACACAAGATCTATATTATTATAAGACAACACCATGTATTGGACCTACTTTCCCTTGTAGAAAATAGAGCCAGTCAAGAGGCAAGACTTCCAAATAATGACCAACCCACCTAAATCTCCATTAGATTTAATGGAAAAAATTAGAGATAAAAGGTAGATATACTTGCTAATAGTAGACAAAAAGGAAACATGTATTTTTGTTTCTTGTAATAGAACAATATCCAGGTTCAAATCTTTAATAGGTACTTAACAAGCATCTACTTTTGTAGACTGTCAAGGCCTCTCATATTCTAGGAGACCATAATTATTGAGATTTATTGGATCACAAGTGCTCAAGAGTGCTTTGGATCTCACCACTAATGTCCTCTGCAAACTTATTTGTCAAAAATCTACTTGAATGCCTCCCAGTCTTCTAGTACATTCCCACATCAATATAATTATGGCTCTTTAAAAGGTAAATAGGGAGTGGGAGGGAGAATACTAAGGGGGAAGGGGAGAAGGGGAAAGGGGAGTCAAGGGGGCGATTAACAACAAGGGGAGAAAGTGGGAGAAATGGGGGGAGGGTGAGAAACCAATAGAGGGAGGGGGTAGGGTGTAAAAGGGAAAGGGTCACCATGGGGATAGAACTAACTTCTGAGGGGAGGGTGAAGGGAAGACAATAAGAGAAGAAGTGTGACCTAGGAAGGGAGGGAGGCACAAGGACCTAAGAGGGAGGGACAAAGAAGAGAGACTTCTCTAGGCCAATACCTCAGGACATGGGCATGGGCCCAAAAGTAGAGAGTGAAAATATCTGCAACCATCTTAGGAGAAGGCTTTTCAAGAGAATCCTTAGGGAAAGCATTTGAAAGTTGGATAGTCATAGAGAAGAGTTGGTAGAGGCATGGAGTTCTCATACTCTAGAGGTTGAGAAATAGAGAGATAAAGAGGGTCTGGTTACAAGTCACAACATCAACACCTAGAAAATCCCCAAATGAGTTGGATATGCCTTTAAAGACCTCTTTGTCCCATAATTTGAGGGGAATCCTAGGAATTTGTACCTAGGTGGAAACAACACCAAAAAGATGAGTGATCGAGTCAAACCCCAAGTGTCATTTATAAAGTTACAAAAGAATCTTGCTTCAAAACCATGGGTCACATACCAAGATACATAGGAAGTATTTCTTGAGGGAAAAAGAGATACAAAAGCATCCTTTGGGCAGTGCCAAAAATATTACCAAACCTTTCAAACCCTAATTAGCGAAATCCCATTTCCTGAGAAAAAATAGAATATGATCTTTGTGTGTACATAAAGTATCACACTTCTATAAACCATTATTCTTGAGAGAACCCATGGAAGAGGAAGTCTCAAGAGCCGACTTATAGCTCTCTATCTATGATGTGAAAAGTCTATGAGATGGTGATCCCCAAATGAACCAAACTATGCAACCCTTGCAAGGTGCACCATAGAACAAGAGATTCAAAGAGTAGAGGCAAGAGTGCTAATATCAAAGAATCTAGAATAAAATGCAATGCAAATGTAAGCTATTCTAAATGAATAGTAAGCTAACAAAGAGAACTAAGATAAAGTATAAAGGAAAATAAACTAAAAAGTATTCCATAATGTAAGTAGAATGAGTGTTAAGCTAAAATGCAAAAATGCGAGAATGCTCTGAGTCTCCAAAAGTACCAAGAAAACTTGCACCATAACAATGGCATGATAGACTAAGATCTTTAGAATGAGGAGAGAGCCCTCCTTCCAAACCTAAGGCCATAGTATGAGGACTTCCATTCTTTGATCCATGCACTTCAATCTCTTTGGTTCCTTTAGCCAACTCCCACTCTAAAGTTGCAGAGCACATTTAAAAAAAAATTCAACTCAATATGTTATGATGAAACTTAGTGCACCAAATATTATGTATAATAGAAAATTCACAGGTATGTGTTGCAACCTTATTGATAGTAACATATATCATTGAAAAATTTATTTTATTTCAATAGTATTGATTGTGTACCAAAAAAAGATGAATTTATAGATCAACCTATGGTTTGAAATTTCTCAAAATTATTTTGTACTTAATTGTATTATGTACAACCATGTATAGAGAGTGCTCCCATTGAAGATGTTTTGAGATTGAAAAATATATATTATAAATGATTTAATTATATTATATAAACTATGATACCTAAAAAATACTAGCACTTCCTTCTATGTGTTTCACAAAATAAAATGTCCTTTTCTACTAAAAATTATTTTCTACATAATTAGCTAACCCCAACATTCCTTAACCCACTTTTAGCTCTCATAAGCTACTTCACGAAAAGAAAATACTTTAATATCTCTATCACTAGTATTTTTCCTCCATAATGTGACTCAATTTACTATTTAATTTTTTTTAAATTTGTTTCCTTTGTTATTATTTTTGGTTTATCAATTTCATTCCCTATTGAGACTTAAAGACTAAAATAGGGGCTTGAGTTAGCCCTATAAAACATCACTAATTAGGAAGATATTAAGACTTGGGCCACATAGTACTTCTACAGAATTTATAATCCTCCCCTAATTCAAAAGAAACCTAACACTGAAGAAGCTTTTCTTAGTGTTATCAATACAGTGATTGGTGAAGAAATGAATGAGGACTTGAATAGAAAGGTTTTAGATGAAGAAGTTAAGGAGGATGTAATTTCTATGGGAGATTATAAAGAACTAGGACTAGATGGTTTTCCCCATTCCATCATTTAGGAATTCTGGAAAATCATCAAATATGATTTGGTGTACACGGTTGATAACTTTATAAGGATAGGTAGAATCCTCAAAGAACTAAATCAAATTTATATTTTTCTTGTCCCAAAAATAGATTAACCTACCTAGGAGGAATTTAGGCCAATTAGTCTATTTAATTCTATTTATAAGATCCTATCAAAGGTGGTGTTCAACTACATAAAACCTTTCCTTGGCAAATCTATCAATCCTAATCATAATGATTTTCCAGATTCTTGATGAGGTGATAACCACCCATGAGGTTTTTAATTCCATGGAGAAAAGTATAAATCTAGGTATGGTGTTGAAGTTAGATATTTTGAAATCTTATGATAAATTTAGAAGGGAGTTTCTACTAAAAAAGCAAGGAAAAACTTGGATTTGGAGAGAGGATAATTATGTTAATTAAGGCTATTATCAACTCAGTCAAATTTTTGGTCTTGTCCAATGGATCACTAAGGAAGTTCTTTAATTCTATTAGATTTATTCCCTAGTTTTATCCCTTATTTCCATACTTATTTATTATGGTGGAAGAGGTCTTGGGTAGGAACATCCTTACTATGGCTATTCACGAGAAGATTCTAGGAGTCAAACTAGCTACTTCTTTGTCACTAGAGACTCTACAACAATTTGTTGGTCACACTTTTTTGTAAGGGATATCTTCTATAAGGGAAGAAAAATATTTGAAGAAGATTTTAAATTAATATTTGGAGGTTTCTAGTCAGCACAAAAAATATCAAAAGACCAAGTTGTATTTCTTTAACATGAATTTACAAAAGATATCGTACCCACGAATATAGATCAAAATTAACTCTAGACAAAGCAATGCCCTATAAAACATCATACAAGAGCAAGATATATTGCTAGACTAGATTTATAAATAAATTTAAGAATATTCATGTACCTGGAAAACTCTGTTGCAGTAGACACGCTTCATGATAAAATAGAATATCTCCCATTAACCTAAGATTTAAATTCCGCAAGGCACAAATAATTATTCAAAATCAAACCAACCGATCCGTCCCTCGAGAGAGCGATGTACATGAAATTTAATTTTTACAAACAATCATCTTGAAATTTGTCTTCATCAATCAACGTTGATGGTTTTTTAAGAGTTCAAAAAATTGCTAACTCGAGACAAGTAGGTATCATTTACGGAAAGGACGGCGGGCATACATTTTATCAATAAAAATTGAAAGTGGGAAAAGATTCAGTTCCAATAACGTGGAAGGTCTTCAATCGAAAGCTTCAGTTCCAATCGAAAGCTTTCCAATAACGTGGAAGGTCTTCAATTTCATCAATCTCTGCCTCGGAGTGACTGAGCAAGTACCGCTGTGCTCTGAGGAATGTGATTCCATTTAAGAACTATCTTCTTGTACGCCATAAAGGAACGACACAAGATTGCACCACTAACAAGCAAATGAAGCGCCTCGTTCATTTTTTCTGAAAGTTCTTAATGGGAGTCCGCATTCATTTCTTTGAGCTGCTTAAGGAATTTAGCGAGATCTAGCATCAGTTTGAGAAGGTCCAAGCAATCTCTATTGTTTGTAGAAATCTTGTCGAATCTTTCAAGAACATTAGCTATTTAGAAATTTTGAAATTTAGAAAGTAGACACGCTTCTAACAGTGTCACCAATTTAGAAATTTCCGGCAGCCAATTTAGAAATTTCCATTAACACCAATTTAGAAATTTCCGGCAGTCAATTTAGAAATTTCCATCAACACCAATTTAGAAATTTCCGGCAGCCAATTTAGAAATTTCCATCAACACCAATTTAGAAATTTCCGGCAGCCAATTTAGAAATTTCCATTAACACCAATTTAGAAATTTCCGGCAGCCAATTTAGAAATTTCCATTAATAATGTGACCGTTGCATCACAACTCAATGCCATTATAAAAATCTTAGTTTTTGTACAGAACAGTTCTCCGCATTCAAACATACTTTTCGCAAGCAATTCTTTTCAGTAATTGTTGTTTTTTTTTTCTAACTTTCATGGCGAGAAACAACGGAAGGAAGAGGCTTAATGAGCTCGAAGATGAGATAATTAGTGTAGCCTTTAGAGTAATGTTTATGGTTTTTTGCTTTGTAGAAATGTTTGATCAGCAGCTCTTTCCAGATAGAGTCGATCACAAGCTCGGTGCTTTACTGCTTTGGTGTCTTGCTACAGTCGTCATGATTACGACTTGGCTTTGGATAGGAGAACCAGACGATGAGGAAGATGATTATGAGGAAGAAAAAGTAGTAAGAAAGAAAGAAAATGAGGTTCAAAAAATGGTGAGAAAAAATGGAAATGAGGGAAAAGAAGCGATAAATGAAGTTAGAAAGGTAGTGGGAAAAAATGGAAATGAGGAAAAGAAAATAATAAATGTGACTAAAAAAGTAGTGAGAAGAAATGAAAATGAGGGGAAAGAAGCAATGAGCATAGAAGAAGGTTTGGTAAAAGAACTAACAAAGAAATTAAATTCAAAAAATTTGAATCTTCCAGAAGGGGATACTCTACACAGTTGGAAATCTACTGCTCACCGGAAGGTTACTTTTGCACTAGACCATTCTGTAGAAGAGGCGAACTCCAAGAAAATGTCAAGCAGTAGGCGTGATGTTCCTAAATCAATAAAGGAGTTAGATCCACCATGTTTGCATCTTCAAGAGTCGGGTTCTCAACCTCCTTGGGAACCTAATTCTCAACCAAAGGTTACGCCCCAGCTGGAACGTTCGGTAGGAGAGGTGAACACCTACAAGAAAATGCCCACCATTCCACATAGTGTCCATCAACCAGCATCTTCTCCTAGATTTCGTACAATAGAGGTAAATTATTAATGTGCAGTGAATTTGATTTTTTAATAAACTTAAAATCTGGTTTCTATTGGATTTTTTAGTTATTAGTTTATATTTTAATGTTATATATATGAATTTAAATTTTAACAAATTTAAAATTTAGTTTCTATTGGATTTTTAATTATTAGTTTTTATTTATATATTTATTTTATGTTCAGTGCAAAGTAGAAGTGCCTCTAAGAAGATCTACAAGAATTCGTAATAAACTTATGTTGGGGGAGGTAAATTTATTTTCTTATTAGTTTTTTCTCATTTGAAATCTATATTTTATTGGGTTTTTCAGTCATGATTTTTATATTAATGGAATATTCTTTATTGTCTTTAGTGTAAAATAGAAGTAGCCCCCAAAAAACAAGGAAATAAAGCTAGGCCAAAAGAGGTAAATTTCTCTGTTTTAATACATTTAAATTTTTTCCCTCAATTTTCAAACTACTTTTATTCGAATTTTCAGTCATTAGTTTTTATATTTATTGGTTATATTCCTTGTTGTATTTAGTGTAAAGCAGAAGTAGCTAAGCGAAGATCAAGGAGAATTAGCAAAGACATGACCCAACCATGAACATATGTAAGGTCCCTCCTCACATGTACTTTTTAAATATGAATTTCCTTGTTACAATTGTTGTAGGCGATTAGAATGGTTATGAAATAATGTTTTATGGTTTAGATGTCCTAATAAGAATTGAGATCCTAATACATTCATGTTTTAAATAAGTAAGTCATTCAAGAATAAACTACATTATCTCGACTATTTAAATATTAAAATTTTTCTAACAATAATACAAGGTGTTTCACTTAATGATGATGTTATCGATTTTGTTACCTCAGTGATTTGGATTCTATGCATTTAGATAGTTCAATACTCACTATTGGTGATGTTATGGTGTTTAGCTACATGCATGCCTAACAATGATTATTCTTGTATTTAATCTACTAATGATTAAATGTGAGTAGAAATGAATTAAATAGTTAAATAATTGAAGCATTATGTTCTAAGTTCACCCCGACCCTTTGTAGCCTTGGTTGTTATTTTATCATTTTGATACTCACGACTCGAGATGTTGAAACATTACCTGATGCTTAGAACATACTATATTATTTCATGTTGTGTGATGTTATTTTCAGATATTTGATGTCTGTCATTTAATGCTTATGTATATGTATGTTGATGAATTAAGTAAAATGTAGGATTAACACATTGATTTTGGAATCTTTAAGATTAAGGATATAAGTAGGATGTAAGAAACCCTGATTGATGTATGTTTCAATTTATGTGAATTTCTGATACGTATATATGTACATGAGATTTTCGGGACTACTGATGTGTGCAATGAGTGTGCAGATATTTTAGCCGAGAAAATCGATGGAGGAACATAACTGATCTCTATGTGTTAATTTTGGAAACCTTGTTGTTCTTAATTAAAGTATTCTAATTGTGAGATGTATGTATGTATGTATCCTTATGTGATCAGTAAAGGTTAATGTTCATAAACTGTGTTCTTATAGTGTCACTTGACACTCGTGAATTGTTTGTGCCCTTTAGCGTGCTAGTTAGGGTTAGTTGTGTAACCTATGGACCTAAGTCGGATTAAGTTAGTATCTTTTGCTAATTTGGTTCTTAATCAAATTTAGTGATCCTTAATTCAGATTAGTGCTTAATCTACTTTTTTAGCGTTGTTAGTTGGTCCTAATTATTTCCTTGCTTTTGTCTGGTTGGAAACCTATTCCTAAGGCTTTAAAACATGAAATAATTATGCCCAAGGGGTATGGGCATGGGTTGGGGGTCTTTTCCAACCCCTAAGCCCCTTTTGTTGACTTTGGAGATCACTCAAAAAGTCTCATTTTACCTTTGTGCGAAAATTGCAAGTGGCTATCTTGAGTTACCTCACCTCACCTCCACTTAGTGTTTAACCATGGTGTGGGTTGAGTTAGGAGCTTCTAGATTTGTAGGTGGGTGGGTGTAGTTATTGATCCTTTTGGGTGGTTGAGTTGGAGGCTTATTTGGAGGCCTTTCTTGGACTAGTGGAGGATGGTTACCCAATCTCTACATTTAGAGAGGAGTTCTTGAAAATTGAAAGGAAGGAAGGGGAAACTCTACTCAAACTTGTTCATTGCCATTACCTTTTTGCGAAGATAGGAATTATCATCTCCCTTGTTCAGATTTCATTCTTGTTTCATGCTTATGCTACCTTGTTGTTGTTTGAATGTTTGTATGTTTGTGGGTATGTTGGGAAGATTTGAAAACCATGTTATTTGGGATGATTTCTTTTCATGTTTATGTTGAAATTTTGAGATTTTCTTGCATGAGTGTTTTGGTATTACTCACCCTTGGATAGGGCAGAAGTGACCAATTTTGGGAAAGGTCTGTTTAGTCGGACTCCAACCAGTGTAGAGTCTCTTCTCAGGATGAGAAGAGGGAGAAAGGGTAGGGTGTTATGGGCCCCTACCTGTCAGCACAAACCTTGTATGATTATGGTATGTTAAAATTGAAGAACGGAAGTTCTTGGTAAATAGTCCCAATTGGGCATTTGTTTGGTGTTGTGCTTGACTTCTCCTGGTTGGAAGAATCCACCTTTCCCTAGTGTTGATTCATTGTGAATCATATTGTGAAAACCTTGTATGAATACGCATGTTTGAATTGTTCTTGGTCATGCTTTTGGTCACTTGATCAGCTTCTGTTCCCTCCATGGTTCTAGAAATGAGTTGCAGAAAACATTATAAATCCCTTGAACAGGGTCATGAAGAAAATTTGATTTAATTGTTGAAATTTTGGATTGAGATCCTATTGTAAATTGTATTTTGAACCTTGTTGTAATAGGCAACGAAGCCGGGTTTTCTTCCTGATTCTTTCCCGGCTGAGCCTTTGAATCAGGTTTGCCAATAAAATGGTGTTTGAGTAAATATGCTTGCATTGAGTCTTATAGCTTTGTTTTTTGTTTTGCATATGTAATTTAAAAATCAGATGTGATGGTGTTACCTTACTGCACATTTTTATGGTTGGTAATCACATTCGTATAAATTTGATTTATTAGATAACATGTTGATATATACTTAGCTATGCAATTTTAAGTTTAAAATATGTTAAGAAAATTTGCATTTGAGTTGTGCTTAATTTTTATAATTATACATGTGCGTGAGGAAGTTAAGTGAATTGAGTGAATACTTGTTTCTTACATTTAATCGTATTATCACTTTTAAATATTAAAACAAAATTTGTTGGTGTTCTGGGCATGACATTTTGGTATCAGAGCCTGAGTTCGTAACACTTGGGCAATAATGGGTTCATATAAAGTATGGAAGTTTAAAACTGCATGGACTAAACCTCCTCTTAAATTTACGTATTTGATTCGAAGGAGAAATAATCCTATCTTATTGTATTAACAAGACGTTTAAACTCTAGGTTATAATCAATTTAAAAAAAAAAAAAAAAAACCTCCTTGGCTAATTAAGTACTTTGGATAATTTGATGCTTAAAAAAAAAAAGAATGAGGGGGGAAGCTTGAGAATATTGTTCATTTTTAGAGTAAATTAGTTCTGTTTTTTGTATGGGAAGGGAAAAAAAAAGAAAAAAGAAGAAGAATTCCCTTGTTACAACAGAGCATATTCTAAAAGATTCTCTAAAATATCTTTAGACATCATTTTTTGTTTTTTAAAATGCTAATTATGAGAATATAAAATGAAATTCAGCAAAAGGGATATGATCCTATCCTATCCTTTCAAAAAGATTCAAAACACCTAATTTTCTTTTCAACTTAACTTGTCTTGCCAAAAGTGGGCGCAGACATATGAGACTAAGGACCTTAGTCAATGTCACCCCACTCTATCGAATCAGAAGGAAAGACATGACTTGTTTAAAGTCAAATTAAACTATTTATATCTTTATTATGTTAACTAAAGGTTCCTTCTCCCAATCACCTCAAACGAAGTTATGAGGGTGTTGTCAGCAAGTCAGACCATCAAATCGACCTCCTATCATCCCAGACTCCATCATGTCATAGTAAGATGTGGGTAGAAGAGTAGATCTAGGCACCATGTGGAATGGGGAAGCAAGTCTTCCTTGTTAAATGTAAACATAAATGTTGGAATTGACCATCTTTCAAGCACACAACCTTTTGAAACTTTTTCACCACTCACGCCTAGGAAAGGATGGCAAGCATGTGCAGCAAGGATGAATCCTCAAAAGGTTTTGTTTAAAAGAAAATAAAATCAATGCAATTAAATTTTCATCCATTTTCTGCAACAAATGAAGTTTTGTTTTGGAGGTCAGTACGTGGCGTGGAGGGGGCGACATGATGGAAACTGGTGACTTTTACCCCATGCGGATTTGGCCTGACGCGGATCTAGTCTGACGTGCTAATTATATTAATGCAATATCACCTCCATTCACTGCACTCCATCTCTGATTTTTTTTTTCCATTTCTCCTCTGTCAGCATGAGATGACTTTGGGACGTGGTTACAGTACTTGGACAGAGCGCCCATCCAAGTAAACAATGGAGGCGCTTATTTTCAAACTTAATTCATTACCTTTGCCATGCGATTTTGGGCATTTATTACCTCTGCCCTACGTACTTGGACGTTAACCATGGAAACTTCCCCCTACAATTTTGATTGGTGAATGAAGCTCCTGTTTGACTGAGTTTCCAGCAAGTCACCTCCACCATATGAAGAATCAGTGCCTTGATTTGTTTTTGGACAGCGTGCAAGGGTATAAGACAGACGCTTTTAAAGCGCTAAGAAAAGTATAGGCAGTAGTTTGTTGAGTGGTGGTCGTCCTTTCACCAACACCCATACCTTCCTCAACCCCTTGATTTGTTTTAGTACAGCACACAGGGTACATAAGAACTGTCCAAGATTTTTTTAAAAGATCAGATTCAACGCAACATATGTAACTTATAGGCTGACAGAACAAGTTATTTGTCACATTTTATGATTATATGTTTATAAGCGGCATATTGACAGATGTCCATCAAAGATAGACCCAAACAGGGTGGGAGGATGAAGGTAATGGGTCTGTTTGATTGCATTCTTCCGGCCCCCTACTCTACAATGTCCTGATTTGTGGGGGAGGTAGGCGAGGAACTATCATTCCTTCTGCGATTCTATAAAGGTAGGCAGTGGGGGCCCTATCTTCTAAACCGTCGATAGTGATGCACAGTTTGGAACTACCATTGTAAAGATTTCCAGAATACAGAATTTTCAGTTTCGGTGATTATATATCCATCTTCCAGTCTTTCTTTGTGACTGTCTATCTATATTTAATGCACCTGAGGAGTTTTAGAGAGTCGTGTGCATAGAACAAGTGAATTGGTGTGGGCACTGACTTATTGTTTCCTATTGGACTTTCCCACATTTGGGTAGAACATGCACGATTCAATTAACTATAGACCAAGTATGTGTATCGCTGTAAAGTGATGCCCATGACGATAATATCATGATAGACACACAAATTAAAGATTCTTGAGCAAATTGTATTTGTCCCATCTCTTCCATTATTCCATCTATTCCATTTAATCTTGTCTTCCCAGCTCGAACCACAATTACCCACGATGGCGACAAGGATATGATATTTTATTATGTTTAGATGAAATTAAGAGTCGTTAAGAGTGTTTGTCTTAGAATAATTAGTGTTAGATAGTGTTGGTAAAATTTAGTTTTGATTGTTAGATGTTAAAATTCATATTAGTTTATCATAAATATAGTTTGTATTAATTTATTTATTTGATTATGGTAATTATTAAGTGATGTTAATGTAGCTTAAGGGATGTAGGGAGTAGTTAGGAAGTAGTTAGGAGTTATGTTGATGTTTTATTATTATTATAATTATTATTCTCATTATTATTTAGTAAGTTTTGTTTTATTTGTAGTTTTAAAAATATTAGTTAGTTTTATTTTGGACATCCATTTTATTTTATTTGTTGATAATTTAGAGTTTTAAAGTTTTTATTTGTATATTCTCGATGATTGAATGCAAAATTATAAAACATTGAGACTAGTAGATGATCTCAAGTTTATTAAGCAATGTTTATTTTAATTATCACGATCCATGGTGGAGTAACAATTTTAAGCATAGTTGGCGATGTCTTGTAAAGGAAAAACCTTTAATACATTGATACAAAAATTAATCTAAATACACAAGTTTTGAAATCTCTAGAAAGTAGAAACTGATGCATTTAAAGCAATTAAAAAAAGAAGAAATTTGTTTCTTTAGTATTTCTAGCATTTCCACAAACATCACCAGTAGAAGATGCCTAAGTAGTTCCACACAATAGGTATAATAGTCTGACCATGATGAAGGAAACAAAATTCAGACTCTCAGATGATCTATAGGTTAAATGCAAACTTGCATCATTGCAAAGTGCTAAAGAACAACATAAGATATGGAAAAAAACTTGAAAATTATTATATTACCAAGTTAGACACTTACCATACTTGAGATGCCTATTTCAATTCCTACAATATCAGTTGACACCAACCAAAAACAAAGAGGCCAGAATAAAAAAATGACATGCATGAAAAATAATACCCTCAAAATGTATTTAGTTATATTTTTGAAAGATATAACTCCTAAACAACAATGTGTGGAAATACTTTTCACCCACAACCACAATCTACAATCAAATTTCATACTCAAATATTTAACTCAAAACAAACTAATCAACCTATAGAGAAAGCCATTTGAGTACGATAATTTTGTAGTATAATTTAACTATGTAGGACACTCGGTTGTAATTAGTACATCTATCCAAATGAATGTTGGAAATATTCAAGACTAATTTAGGTTACGGAGAGGGGATGGGTGAACCAGTAACTTCAAAAACTTTATCAAATATAGATCTTAATTGCAATAATCCTATAACCATTAAATTAGATCTAACTATATGCATGAGAAACTGAAAACATAAACATTCATGGCACATGAACACAATAATTTGGTGACCCAAAAACCTTCCAAATGGAAAGTAAAACTAGGGTGGGGATGATACCCAAAAATTTCAATACTGCAGCATAAAAGTTGGCCTGTTAAGGCCTATAATGATCACTTCTGATGATCTGCCCTATTAGGAGCAATTAGGACTGCTAGGTCCACCTTGTTAGAGGTTTTACAAACATACAATGAAGTATGCACTTGGCAAAGAGATTTGACAAAAGACTGTTAAGTATACCTTGTTAGAGGATTTGGACTAGTTCACCTATTAGAATGAAATAATAGATCTCTGACTTATAACTAATTTTTGGATAGATATTCTTTGAAGTACTAATCACCTTTATGTAATAGATATGACTCTGCTGCTCCTTTGCTGATATGGCCTTACAATACACTTTGCTGCTGATTCATATTCGCATGCTTCTTACATATTCTTCACTCTCACTTGTCATTCATGCATACATACATCTATTCATCTATATTTAGTATGATACAATACATTACATATATATCAATCCAATTTACAAAACTACAAAATCGGCCAATATACAAGTTAACACCAATATTACAAAGTCAGCTCAAGCGAAGACACTTGGGTTCTAAAGACTGACTTGGTGAAGTTTTGATACACGATGTCCACTATCATTACTCAAAATCGTCATGCATTCGGTAGAGGTAGAAACTCGGTCCATACTAATCATCTTAGAGTAGTCTCAAACTCAGTCTACACTAGTGACTCAATAGATATTGTGTAACTTGGTAGAAATTGAATTACACATTTACCATGACTGCACTTGGTAAACACTGATCATCACATAGCTCGGTTAACACTAACTTCACTTCACATGAACTATTGGCTCAGTTTGAATTGTGAAGCTCGGTGGCTACTGAATTACATGGAAAACACTGTAGACTATTCAATGAGCTCAGTAGCCATACATAATCTAAATAAATGTTGTCACTAATAAGAAGCTTGACTTAATGTCAAAAATCTCCCCCTTTGGCATTAGTGAAAAAAACACTTATCAACCAAAAATTATATACATCACAGTATAATACTGACTCGATACTATTTTTGAAATTTTTCAAAATTTGATTTTGTAAGTATATACAGTATACTATCCTTACCTTTGCATGATTCTCCCCCATACAATATACATACTATATTTCATATATATATACATACTATTTCTCCCCCTTCTTGACAATAATGCCAAAGATTTATTCAAAACTTATTTATTCAAAACTATTTATACATACTATTTCTCCCCCTTCCATTTTCCCATCTTGGTTAGCACCAATTCTTCAATCTATTTCTTCTCAGCCTCTATCCTAGTTTCATACTTTAGTGATTTGAAATTGGTTATGCCTGCACCTTCTTCCAATTGTTTCATTTTTCCTGGAAGGTGGGGGGAGCCTTGCTAAACACAACTTCACTACCTTTCTTCCTGGATCTCCTAGTAAACACTGTAGTGGATGACTTGGGTGGCTTGGTGATGATCACCTTGCCTTTCTTCTTTACTGACTCTTCTTCCTTTTCAGAATCTTCTTCATCCTCTACTTCATCATCATCTTCTCCCTTACCCTCAGTCAACATAAGAGGTGTGCTAGTTTTGAGTTTTTTAATTCTCCTCTTGCCTTTGTTAACTGCCTATGGAAGCTTGATTTCAAGCTCTATTCTTGTCTTGGCCTCATCATATGTTCCAAAGTGTGGTGCCTTTGGATTAATAGGTTCATTTGTCAAGGCTTCAATTATTTCCTTTTCTTCATCAATGTTCACCTCATAGGGAAGAGGTTTTACCCATACAACTCTTGGTTTTACTGCTTGAATGTAGACTTTTTCATTGTCTACCATGAAACAAACATCGTCTTTGTAATTTTCAACCAATTACTGGGAATCCTGAATCTGTTATTCATTTTCTCCTTGAAGACATCAAAGTTAATTATCCATTATGCTGATAGAATTCTCACCCATTTCTATAATATACTTGTTAATCTGATACAAAATTATCACATCCTTTCTCCATACGATTGTACCTTTTGAAAGGAAAAACTTTTGAACATAGAAAAATAGACATGTCAACAATGAACCAAAATTTCAAGGATTGTTCTTGGATTTCCTAATACTTTTCATGGTTTTGTTAAACTATTTCAACAAGTTTGCAAGATCATATGATAGATTGTTCTTCACAACTTTGAAGGCTAAGTCCACTGCTTCACACGACACACTATTTAGATGACTAGAACTGTAGATCTTGTGCACTATCACATGTATGCCAAATTTTATTTCTTCATCTATTACACTACTAATCTTCATACTTATGCCATCCCCCTTAGCTAGGATTTTCTTCTCTAACTCCACCCGACCTAGGGTTTTAGTAGTTTTAGCTTTGGAGAGCACAGGAAGGCTGGTGATATGATGAATCATCTTCTTAGTGATCAAATGTTTTTGCTCAAGCCATAACTGATTGTTGTGAACTTGGCTTAGGATGTATCTAATCCATTTGATTTGGAAGCTTTAGGGTAGGTGGGGAATGTGGGTTAAACCCTTATCTTCCAAGTGCTTATGTTTGGGTTTAAGAACACCATTCACTCACAATTCACCTAGGGCATCATCTATCTCTAGGGTTCAAATTTCTTGAATTGAGCACTTAAAATGAGTTTGGATATCGTTAATGAGTAGTACCTTAGGAGGGATTTACGATTGTGCTCCATTTGGACCTAGGGTTTCTATAATTGCTGGCACAAGTTTGAAATCTAGTGGTTTCCATTTGACTCCTCGAACCAACATTTTTGACCCTTTCTTTACCTTTCTATTGTAGCTTGATGCTGCCATGACTACTTGGTAGGTTATGGAAAACTTCAAAAAAAATTACAGCAAATTCTGCTCGAAATTGTTTGATCGCTTTGCAATTCACTTGATTGCAATAAAAATTTAAAATTTTTGATGAAAAATAAATTCAACTTCCTACCTTTTGATTAAATTTTGCCATTAATGCTTGGTAAAAAAGTAGCTGTAATGAAATCATTATGTGCAATAGGCTGTCATCCACTATCTATTTGGATTGCTCGGTAAATGCTTCATAAGTCGATAACCAAACATGTGAGATTGGTTACTCTCAACCTTGCTCGGTAGAGTCCATGACCCAACCTTACTCGGTAGGGAAAGTAACTCAGTGATAACTGATACTAATCTTCTGTGATCCCTTTATATCTTAAATACTAATTTGGATCTTTGTTCCCTTTTAATTTTGGAACTGTTTAGATGTGATCATGATAACAGTTCCAGTTCTTACTTAATAACTTAGTTGGAAATGGTGGAGTCACCCACTTCTTGAGTGACATGACCATCATTACTTGGACTAGCTTCCTTGATGGATTTAGGAATCCATTGCCGCCTCATTTGCTTTCTGATGTTTTCTGCTTTTGCTTTCTTTTCATATTCAATTCTACCTATATTCATGCATTTCTTGGCTAGATGACCAAGTTCTATACAAGTGAAACATCGTATGATGGTATCTCTCTTCCTTGTGCGTTGTTTAACATAGTTCATGCCAATGTGTACATACTCTCCACAGTAATGACATCTGCACTAGGTGTTATAGTCCCAACCAAATATTGCTTTCCCAATTTTCTTTGCTAGATTGAATGACTTGGTTCTATAGTTTGATGCCTTGTGACCTTGTTTCTTGCATTTGTGACACTTGCCTTCAAATTTTGGTTTTTTATTACATTCATTAGCCTTGTGACCATGCTGATTACAATTGTAACATTTACCAGTGAATTTTTCTTTACCATTACTCCAACATTTTTTTGATGTATGGCCTATCTTACCACAATGATTACAAGTAGGTCTTTGATTCCTTTGAGCACAATGTTTGGAGGATTCACCCTCTTTTTTGTATCCAATTCTTGCTTTACCTTTTTATGTATAGAGATTTTTCTCATTCAGTTGATTTAATTGATTCATGTTTGGTTGGGATTTTATCATTCTCTCATTAACTTGTATTTTAGTGTTTAGGTCATTTTTCAATCTTTCATTGATTTGTTTTTCAGATCTCAACTCACTTCTTGTTCTTTCATTGATCTGTCTTTGGCTCATGATTTCTTCATTTGCATTAGAGATATGACCTATAAGATTTGCATGCTAAAGGGATTGGTTCTGGATCTCATTGTTTCTTCCATCTATTTCTTCTTTCATTTTGTTCCTTTGTTCCAAGATTTCACATAGCCTTACTGATTGAATTTCTTGTTCTCTTTTGAGCTTTTTTATTTCTTCTTGTAGGGAACCATTCTTCTCTAAGAGTTCTTTGATTGCATCATTTGCTTCATCTGAACTACTTGAAGGGAAAATGTCTTCAATCTTTTCTTCAATGTATTGATGATCATTCATTTGATTTGCAAGTTCCTTCCTTCTTTTTAGGGATTGGGAAAGTTGCTCCTTAGCTTTCTTGAGTTGTGCAATGGCCATTTCTAGATCTACCTTTTCATTATCAATTGCCTTATCAAGTATAAATATTTCCACTATCCTTGATCTTTGCTCAAGCTATCAAGCTTTATCCTGAGAACCACAAATGCTATGATACCAATTGTTGGAAATATTCAAGACTATGCTAGGTTACTGAGAGGGGAGGGGTGAATTAGTAACCTCAAAAACTTTATCAAATATAGATCTTAATTGCAATAATCCAATAACCATTAAATTATTAAATTAGATCTAATTGTATGCATGAGAAACTAAAAACATAAACATTCATGGCACATGAACACAATAATTTTGTGACCCAAAAACCTTCCAAATGGAAAGTAAAAATGGGGTGGGGATGATACCTACAAAAATTCAATACTACAACATAAAGTTGGTCTGTTAAGGCTTACAATGATCACTTCTGATGATCTACCCTGTTAGGAGAAATTAGGACTGCTAGATCCACCTTGTTAGAGGTTTTATAAACATACAATGAAGTATACACTCAATAAAGAGATTTGACAAAAGATTGTTAAGTCTACCTTGTTAGAGGATTTGGATAGGTTCACCTTTTAGAATGAAACAATAGATCTCTGACTTACAACCGATGTGCTGATAGAGATTCTTTGAAGTACTGCTCACCTTTATGTGATAGATATGACTCTACTACTCCTTTGCTGATATGGTCTTACAATACACTTTGCTGCGTATTCACATTCACATGCTTCTTACATATTCTTCACTCTCACTTTTCATTCATGCATACATACATCTATTCATCTATATTGAATATGATATAATACATTACACACACACACACACACACATATCAATCCAATTTACAAAACTACAAAGTCGGCCAATATACAATTTAACACCAATATTACAAAGTCGGCTCAAGTGAAGACACTTAGGTTCTAAATACTAACTTGGTGAAGTTTTGATACACGACACCCACTATCATTACTCAACATCGTCATGCATTCAGTAGAAGTAGAAGCTCAGTCCATACTAATCATCTCAGAGTAGTCTCAAACTCAGTTTGTACTGGTGACTCGGTAGATACTATGTAACTTGGTAGAAACTAAATTACACATTTACCATGATTGTACTTGGTAAACATTGATCATCACATAGCTCGGTTAACACTAACTTCACTTCACATGAACTGTTGGCTCGGTTGCTACTAAATTACATGGCAACCACTGTAGACTATTTAGTGAGCTTGGTAGCATACAAAATCTAAATAAGCATTGTCACTAATAACATACTTGACTTAATGTGAACAATGAAGGCATGAGAAAATAATTTTCTTCCAATCGGATGAAAAAATATGCAATCTAGACACATTTTCCACCAAAAAAATCAAGACAAAATGAGTGCCATTTCAAGCCAAAAATCCTATACATAGTCGAATATCAAAATCTCATGAAAAGAGAAAATGCCCACCCAAAAAAGAGAGTTTTAAGTTCATTAATGAGCTTTCTACTCCATCCGCAAACTTGGTTGCTTTAACTTGTGCTTCTAGTGATGGGGAGTTTCAATCCAATCAAAATATTTAATCACAAAGGAAGCTATAATGTATCAAAGAATTCTATGACATCAAGCCCATTTCCCAAGGCTTTCATCCCTCCATTAGGCATTCAAATGTGGAAGAACACACAAAATCAAGGATGATAGCATATTGTGAAGAAATTTTATGTTATCAAAGGACATGTTAAAATAGAACTCCCCAAATAGAGTATGGGCAACCTGCGATACGATTGGTGATGTTGATGAGTCTCTTCTAACCCAAGCTACTCTCTCAAGTCACCCAACAAAGGACTTCCCTAGTAATACCTAGAAGAAAGAGACTAGAATAAAAAAAATGACAAAACAAATTTATTTTCCATTAACATGCACATATAGTTATATCTTCGAATTATTTTTAGTCAAATGCTTTTTTCAAATACAAAGTCTGTTTAAGTTGATTTAGATAAATTGACCTTTATTCAATGCATATTGTGTAAGACCTCAATGTGTCCCTCTTGGCTTTACCACGTAATGTACAAGATTGCAAAACTATAAAGATGTATACAATGAAGTTTCCATTGTAATCAACAATCTCAAAATTAATGAGATCAATCATAACAAATGTTCATAGAAAGTCATATTGTACTATACATGCACCAAAGCTAGAAAACCATATTCATAGAAATAACAAGTATATATATATATATATATCTGTGTGTGTGTGTGATAATTGTTATATAATGAGTTGTACATAAATATGTCATTTCTACAAAGTGCAAATATATGTTCATGTTTTGCAATACAACTAAGTTCGAGAGTTGTAGTCTTCCCACATCCTTTGGGCTATTTCATCTCAAAAATTCCCCTAGGTTCTCTATCTGTTTGAATCATTCCATAAGTCTCTAGAATGGACACATTTATCCTAGCATGATCATCATCCTCTTCAATATCCACTTCGGATAGAAGACTATCCTCCATGGTAATGAAATTGTGTAGTATGTCGCATGCCAAAACAATCTTTGTTTGGGTAAATATACCGTAGGATATTGCATGCTTTAGGATAGGAAAATGTTGCCTTAAAATATTAAATGTTTTCTCAATCACATTCCTAAGAGAGGAGTGTCAGTGGTTAAATAAATCTTTGGGAGTGCTGATCGAGTTTGCTCTACAAAACTCTTTTAGGTGGTAACGTGTACACTGATAAGGGGCAAGAAAACCTAGCACATTTTGATACCCGACATCAACTAAATATAATTTTCCTACATTAATGGAAATAAAATTATAATAAAAATAGAGCATACAAGTTTTTATTTAATATAATGATAATATTATCATATAAAATATGAATTAATATACTAGGAGGAACCATCAGTGGATCTGCATTAGACAAAGCTAAAGCAAGCACCTAACTATCTGCGACAGACCCTTTCCAAATAACAAGAATATATTGAAACTTTTAGTCAAATGAACAAACACCAAAACATTTTGTGACAAATTGCCTTTTCTATCATGATATTTTGCTTGGATGTCCACATCGACAGTAACATGCATATGGGTTCCATCAATTGCACCAATACAATCCTTTAAAAAGAAATATTATTAGCAAATATAAATTAATAATATTATTATTTCTAGCAAAGAAAGAAATGTCACTAGAGTATTTACCTTGAAAAATGGATCAAAATGGTCGTTCCTAGCAATTTTTGGAGGATTTATTGCAAGAGGGGGTAACAGATAATCGTTATGAAGTGCTGATATGACCTTCAAGACCTTGTGGAAGTGTTGACTCACTATCTCTCCTGAGTGACCAATGTTATGGGAAATCTTTTGGTTCCTTAGATTATGGCGAAGGGTGTGGAGAACCATCACTAGTTGTTCTTCCAATGTTATGTTAGCCGTATCTTGGATGCTCCATTTTTGTCTTAGAATTTTGGCCAAGCAAAAGAAGGCTACTCTACTCATAAGTATTTGGTTGTGGAAATTTATGTTACTAGAATGGATAATATGCTTATAAAAAGGACATGAAACTCTTCTTCACTTATTCCTATATCTTCTAGCCTCTTGGGAAGACACTACTATCAATACTGCAAGGCTGGCCAACAAAACAACGAGTATGCACATGACCTTGATCTTCTTAACTATGACTCCTTGGACTTCTATATTTCGAGTAAGATCCATCGAATGACCTAAAATGAAAACAAGGTCATGTGAATCTTATTATTGTTAAGAGTTATATAAACAAAATATAAATAATAATTACTTAAAACTACTGAGACTACATCAATACATAGAAACTTTTCTTACTAGATAAGATCTCTAGACAATATGGAAGAGGCAACTTCTAGCTTACATTGTATTAAAGAGAGTATATGGAGAAGTTCAAAAGGGGGGCAACAATTACTAATCTAGTTTACATAAGGTTTTGAGGGCACAACATGTATTTCAATAGGACCCAACAGTTCTATATGCCAAATCTGCAAAGAGCTAAAAGGGAACACTAGTCATAAAGATAATGATCTCTGAAGAAAACATTCCTATAGAAAAACACAATCTTCATCTACTTTGGAACCAAATAATAAAGAATATACACATAGAATGAAAAGGGTCAAACAAAGAGCTACACCATGTTCTGCAACAAAAAAAGGATGCTGCAGCTATATGTGAGCAGAAAAAGTGACAATTGAGCAAAAAAGGATACTGCAGCTATATGTGTGCAAAAAAAGTAACAATTGAGCAAAAAAGGATATTGCAGCTATAGCTGTGATAACTGTTACCAATGTAAGTATGCATAAAAATTGGGATGAGAGAAGACAGTTGTACATTTCAAGGAGTGATGGTAGCTTTATATTATTGAAGACGAATATTATAGACAATTTTCATGCATTCATACAAACAAATATTATAGATAAATTTTGAGTAATTATGATCATACTCCCCAGATTAATCCATAGAAAACATTTGCAGAGAATGACATGATGAGTTGCATCTCCTTAAAACACATTGTATGCACCCTAAAATGGTCGCCTAGACTATGGGCCCCCATTATTCAATTTATCAAATTTCCTGAATCAATGGTTTGCAATATTTTATTAAATCAATTTAAATCAATTTCCTTGATCAAATTTGATTTTTTCTTTTATTTTTTAAAGTTGATCATTTTATCCTAAGTCTTATTTAATTAAAAGAAAATCTCCCTTTTAATTAAATAAAATAAGTCCCCATTTAATTAAAAGAAAACCTCTCTTTTAATTAAATAATTCATCCACATTTAATTAATTAAGAGAAAAACCCTCTTTTAATTTAATTAAATATTTCCTATTTAATTAAAAGAACTTGCTCCCTTTTAATTAATTAAATATCCCACTTAAATCTTTTTTTGATGAAAAAGGAAATAAAACAAATAAAAATTTGAATAAATCTATTTTTTTTGTTTTCTCTACACTTAATGTGGGATGTATCTTTTCCCTCTTTCCATTTTCTTCTCCATTTAATTCTTTTCCTATTTTCTCATTGGTGGATTTTGTTTTCACATAGATTATTCTTTCTCCACCCTTGATTAAATCTTTTTTCCTCTTAAGCTTGATCATCCAATCTCCTTTATAAGGGAGAACTTCTATCTTCTTGTCTTATTCTCTCTTGCATGCATGGCTTTCATCATGAGTTTTCATCCTTGCATTTGCATATTAGTTTAGATTCACATTTGTTTTCATAGATTAGATCTACATTGTTATTATGTTTCCTTTCTTGCATTGTTTTGCATTGTTATCATTTAGATTAGTTTTCATCTTCATTTACATGCATATTAGATCATTGAAGAATCTCTTGTTTCATGGTGTACTTGCATGAGCATAAACCAGGTCAGACTGAGGGCCTCCATTACAAACCCCTGCACTCCATGAATAGGGAGCTATGAGCCACCATTTGAGACCTCATTTTTGAGAAATCTTGAATATAATGACTCATAGAAGTGTGCCCACATTTTAGGCATACACACATGACATACAACAAACTAAAATACATGACATACAAATGAGATACTTGGTATTTTTTAAAACTCTCCTTGTGTGCTATGTGTTCTAGTTGGCTAGATAGTGACAAGTTCATGATCTAGCTTGCTCAAAGCACCACATCCATGATTTTTTTTTTGAATTTGACAAAATGACTATTATTATTGTTTCCTAAACCCTGACTAGTCTAATAAATGGTTAAGATCTTTATCTATAACGTATCTCCCATAGTTTTCGAATATCGAGCATAGAAAATTTGAACTTTGCATGTGAGGCTTTAATTAATTATTTCAGTAGAAGAATTTGCGATGTATTTGATTGAAGAATAAGTATAATGGGACCTTCCCAATCCACCTTGTTTATCTTTCCTAATTTTCATTTTTCTATCTTATTTTGCCCACGCGATCTTTCCTAATTATGGTTCCTTGGACTTTTATATTTTGAGTAAGTAGGAAAGTGGCAAGAAACCCAAATGTGGTGGAAATAAATTTAAATGTGAAGAATACTTAATAAAAAAGAAGTGGCCCAAAAACTTATCATATCAAACCCTGAAAAATGAAGGCTTTTCCAAATATGCAAAAATGCACTATTTATTGGGATTCAGGGATGGCTAAAACAATAAAAGTATCATAAAAAAAACAATAATCACAAGAGTGAGAACATATAGGAACAATTTAGAAACAAAAAAATAAAGCAGAGATAGTTTTGTAATTGAAATAAGGAGTGGATTAAGGATACCTTGTTAGAAGAGTTGTGAGAAGGATAATGCAAATTCGATGTTGTAGTTGGACCCGCCCACTACTGATGATATCCTGCCTTAATCAATTGAGCCACAAAAAGAAGATGTAAGTCCTCCCTTTACATAAAAAAACATGCTCAAACTCCACAAGGAGCTTCATCGCTTTCAACCACTACACAAAATATAAACAATTCTTCAAAATACACATAAAATGAACCAAATATTAACAAACACCAAAATAAGTAGATCAAATATGCAGAAGCACATAACATAAATCTAAAACCATTAACCTAAAATAGAAATGGTACATTTCATAAAGATTTCTAATTCTATTTAATGATAAAAGACAGCATTACAGACATGAAAAATAAGGACAAAAGCAACAAATTAAATTCCTACGTGGACAAACCCTAGCATTCGACAACTGGTTTGCCTTAAACTTTCTATTACATTTCATTGTATCTAAGAACATGTAATATAATTTTTTTTATTTTTTTCCTCTTTTGGTCAATAAACAACTAGTAGTAATTTCTCATGTGTGTAGATAACAGATAGAAAAAAGAAATGATTGAACCAGATATCCCTCACAGTCAGAGTGCTAAAGGATTTGTAGAAGGCAAAGACGGAGCTAAATCCCATCAATATAAAATGTTACAACCATCTTCAAATGTGTGTATTTATGAGGTTCTTGAATCCATGATGGCTTCAAAACCACAAGCTTAATTATGTTCCTTTGGTAGTGTCCTTTGGATTTTATCATCACAAGAAAGGGAAACAACTATCTGTAATGGATGACCACAAGCTAGAAGTAGTAGAGAGAACATCAAAAGGCTCAATAATATGGACATCTATATGTTGAAAACATAAATTGAGATGTTAGAGAAAAGAATCAAGGAGTGCTACCAAGATTCAACAGTTGAATACGATAGAGAAACAGTGGCCTGGATGCTAACAATGGGTGCATCTTTTATTCTAGATTTAATTGATGACTTAATTGAATCAGAGAAAGATGTTTCTTTTCTTTGGAATCAAGAAATCATCACAAGCTTGATGGGGAGAGATAATGAAATAGGTGTCATGTTCCATGATCTAGATAGGGAAGTTTCTATACAACCAATTGAACAATTTTAGGTGGCTATGAAACAAATAACAGATCAATATCACAATCTGTTGAATTTGTGGATCAGACAATTCAAAGAAGAGTATTGCTCAAGGCCATGGTACATTATCTCTCTTCTGGTGGTGATACTTGTTTAGGGTATGATTATTGTGCAAACATTTTTTGGATCAAAAAATAACTAAAGTTATATAATCTCAGATATAAATGACATTGCTTCTTTTTTAGAATTTTACAAGATGTTGAACCTAAAGGGTTATATTGTCTTTTGATCTATGTCATTGTTTACATGTATATGGTTAAATGACATCAATAATATCCAAATCAGTAACACATCAATTTATGTTATTTTAGTCTTGAATTTCAAAAGTTGCATGTAATTTCAACATTTTAAGCAATCTAGGTTTTTACAAAAAATAATTATAATTTTATGAAATTTACAGTAATCTGTTTTGCGCATTATACATATAATTTTTTTTAATAGAAAATATTAATGTGTTAATGATCTCCTAGGTTATTTCTTAAGCCATTTTTGATAAATTTATGATTCATTGTTTGTTAGTCAAAAAATTGAAATTATTATTCAAACAAAAATACAAAAATACTTGTAAGAAAGGGAAAAACAAATTCATCATTAGGAAACATATTAAAATTGGAGATATTTGAAAAAAATAATACTAAGTTGTTTGTTGAATAGTAGAAGTCCATACTCTTTTCTTATTGTATTCTATCATATGTTGACTTCTTTCTAAACATCAAGGAAGATGCCACCTTAAAGGTTTGCAACCCTAAAAAATATCAAGTTAGAAATGCAAAACTCTTCGCAATAAAGCTCTAATACCACAACAAGAACACAATAACAATACACAAACATCAAATTGGAGAAATGCCAAATCCTTTCTATTTGAAACTAGAAGTAAAATTTTGCAAAATCATTTGATTACAAACTAAGAAATAAGCCACTGATTATAAACAAATTTGCAACAATTTGGAGTTGTATCCAACAAAGTCTACAACTTCTTATCCAACTCATGCTATAGACTTAGAGTTATAATTTAGATTTTGAAATTATCTACAATGTAATGAACTACTGCTACAACATTTGTTTCTTCACTGCTCAGGACTTCCATTCACAAAAATATTCTTTCTTTGCTCCTACTTACAATATCATATAGTCTTGTGGAATATGCCCCCTTGTAGAACAGAGAAAGAAGGCAGAGCATGAAACCTCATAAATGAAATCAACATGATTAACATCTAATTAAGAGAAACTAAGTGACTGCCATGCCATAGTAGTGAAGTTTCCTTTGGCTATATGATGTGTTAAGCCGGTGGTCAAAATTCTCATACTTTTGAGCTCTTGGAAATTTTTTAGAAGAGGGTTTTTTTTTTCTTTTGGTTGCAGGAAATGGAGAGAAAAGAATCTATATCTCACTTTGATTATACCAAAGTGAAGAGAAAGGCGGCTACAATTCCACCAAAGCGAGGAAGTATAACACGACAAATAATTGCCAAATTTCTAACTTTGAGATCAATTTCATTATGTTGCAGATGATGAGATTTGGGGCTTTTGAAGCAGACCCTTACTAAATTTTCATGAGTTGTAAAAAGAGGGTTTGAAAGTGTTATGTATGTAATTATTAGGTTTTTCATGATTCTCTCTATGAATCTAATTGCTCTACTTGTATTTGCGAGTCTGCAAATGCATATGCTGATTTTAATGAAGAAATGATGCGTTTAGAGGCTATATATAATGCCTCTGGGGTGTTAACAAGGCAAAAGTTGTAGTGTAAACTGAAAATGAAAAGTTGCAGGTTGTTTTCAAACAAGAATTGCAAGAGAGCATCTAAAATCAAACAATAGACAGTCACAGGCTATTTGTTAGTTAGGGTTTTGAATTATTCAAATAAATGAGACATCTAAAATTTAAAAAAGAAATTAAGAAAATAGAGCTTTGGCTTTGAATAGATTTTCAAAGGAAGTTTGTCATTAGCTTTCCTTTTCTTCACTCAACAATAGGGTTTGCAGATTGTCATTGAAATATATGCAGATGATCAAAACATTAGTAGAGATTTACACTTGGGAGCTATATGAGCATACATAAAAGCCACAAAATTACTACAAATCTAATATAACATACCTTTCAATACAAGCAAAATGCAAGACCTTCCCATTTTGTCACTACTCAATGAAATCAATCTCGAGAAATGACAGAGTGAAATGGCATAAGTATTATGAGTGAGAATTTTTTTGCAGATCCGACGAATTATACATTTTTCCATATGTTGGGAAAGTGAGATTGGCAGACCCAATGAATTATGCATTTTTCCATATGTTGGGAAAGTGAGATTGGGAATGAGATTGGCCCATTCCAATTAGAAGTTTTTTTTAGAATGGATAAAATCCCACTTTAATCTAAAATAGGAATTCAAAATCTTATTCTCCACTCCCATTCTGTATAGCAAACAAAGAATTACAAACATATTCTAATTTTCTAATCATATTCACATCATATTCTAACAACCAAACAGACCCTAAGGGAATTAGTTTGAGATGATCAAAAGGAGAAGTGAAAGGCAACACATAAAATGGGTATTACATGTGTCTTACAGAATCATCCTCCGAAGATATAGCAAAATTCACTATAAAGTCATGTATAAAGGTTTGAAAAATCTCATATTTATAATCTATTTTGTGTAGTTTACTCAATCATTATTTTCCATATTTAGTGCATTCTTTTTTGTTTCAAATTTTTAGTCATTTTATATAGTTTTAATATATTTCATGAGAACTTGTTGTGTTTAGAAGATCTACCAAGGCTACCAAGATATGCAATTAATGTGAGGAAAAGTATAATGTTATGCTTTTTCACTTCTTAAGTTTAATTCAATTTCTTCCACTCAAAAATAATTTCAGTTTACATGAGTTTTTAAGTATTTTAAAAATATGTCATAAAACATCATTCTTCTTGCACTAATAGTATACAAAATGAATATTTCATATTAATAAGAAGAATTGAAAAAAAAGAAATTTTAATAAATTGAAAAAATATGTTTTATGTGTGTTAAGTTCTTTAAAATAAAATTTTTGAAAAATTAAATATGTTATCTTACATTTCACATGTTTTTCAAGATATTTGATATATTAAAGGATATTTAGATCCATAGATTAAAATATTTATTCAAATTCTTCAATTTGAATAACCTATATTAATCATTGACATTAATGGTATTTTTTTTAAAACTTGATATTGTCTCTTATATAGATAAAACTAAAAACCTTGATAACTTGATGTGTTTAGTGTAAATAACATAGATCTACCAAGGCTACCAAGGTATGCAATTAATGTGAGGAATTTCTTGTACGTATGAATAATTTCATTTGGTATGAGTAACATGCTATTTTGATTAAATTATTTAGGATGTTTTAAAAAGTGATTTTTTTTTCAAAAAGGAAACTGATAGAATGATTTGTTCCAACCATTTCTAATGCTCTTGATTTTGTGCAGGTTCGACGATATTCTTGATTTTAAACTATACGGCAGTGTGTATTATCTTTCTTCATCTATTTTATTTTAGAAATTGCAACATATTTTTCTTCTAGGGCTTTTATTTTGCAAGTAATACTCTTTATGTGCATATAAATTGACTATTTTTAGAACAACCCCAAGTCTTATTTGTTTTTACTTACTTTTTCTAATTTCACTAATTTCAAAATCTTTCCTTACCTTGGAATTCTGTAATTTTATAGAATTTACATGTTTCTTTTCCTAACTTTTAACATTATTTATAATTCAAGATTGACAATTTCATCACAGGGTGAGTTGATTTTTTTCTTATATAATTATATCAAATCTTATTTATTTTTACCTACTTTTTCTAATTTCAATATTTTCACAATTTTCCTTACCTTGGAATTCTCTAGATTTATAGAATTACTTTTTTTTTCCCCTAACTTTTAACATTATTTAGGATTTGATTGATAATTGATATCATCATTCTTCAATGTGAGTTGTCTCAAAATTTACTTTTATAAATCTCCACTTTTCTTGCAAGTTGATTGATTTTTTATATAATTATATTTTAATATAAACTTAGTTATGGTTTTTTTTTTCTCATTTGAAATCTATATTTTATTAGATTTTTCAATAATATATTTTTATATTAATGAAATATATTCATTATTATTTTTAGTGTAAAATAGAAGCAGCCCCCGAAAAAACAAGAAAATAAAACTAAGCCAAAAGAGGTAAATTTCTCTCTTTTAATACATTTATTTATTTTTTTCTCAATTTTAAAATTATTTTTATTAAAATTTTAAATCATTAGTTTTCATATTTATCGATTATATTATTTGTTTGTATTTAGTGTAAAGGAGAACTAGACACGCTAAGATCAAGGAGAATTAGCAAAGACATGACCCAACCATGAACATGATACATAATGCATGGAGAGGATGCTTAGACTACTTTTAACTTACTCTCTAAAATATTTTAGTGAATGATTCTATTTAATTAATTAGAGTGGAAATGTGAGTTTTTTTTTTGATCTTTCAAAATTATAAAAGATCCTCTAAAAAGATAAAGGTTTTGCAAACTGAAGAAATGCTTTCTAATTTTATTTTGTTCTATTAAGGTAAGGTTTTTTTTCCTAAATCAACTATATCTTTTTGGGAATCAAGTCCCTTTTTAAGTTGATTTTTTAAATCATTTTTTTCTATATTTATTAGGTTTGTCTTCATTCCTCACTTTCTATTTTTAATGGATATTATAAATTGTTTCTTATGTATTACAGAATCATCCTCCAAAGATACAACAAAATTCACTATAAAGTTGGGTATAAAGGTAAAAAAATATATATCATTTTTTTTCACTCAATCATTATTTTCCATATTTAGTAAGTTCATTTTTGTTTCTAAATTTTAGTCATTTTATATATTTTTAATGTATTTCATGAGAAAGATCTACCAAGGCTATTAAGGTATGTAATTTATGTGAAGACGAATATACTCTTATGCTTTGCTAGTTCTTAAGTTCAATTTTATTTCTTGTATTTATTAATAATTTCATTTCATATATATTTTTTTTAGTGCATTTAAGAAATATATTATAAAATGTTATTCCTCTTAGACTTGGATGAAATTCCTATCGCATCTTAAGTTAATGACATGTATTTAGAACATAATTTATAAAATTGAATAAAAAATTTGAATATGAAATTATTTAGGATGAAACTGATAGAATGATTTGTTCCAACCATTTCTAAAGCTCTTGATTTTGTGTAGGTTAGACAATATGTGAAAGCTTGAGTATATTGACTATTTGATTTGTGTTCATCATTGTCAAATCTTCATGAGAATAATGTTATTTCTTATTTTTTATAGGAAAGGATTGTGGGTAGTATGTTTCTTCCTCTATTTCATTTTAGATACTTTTAGGGCTTTTATTTTTCAAGTCTACGAGCTTTATGTGCATATAAATTAACTATTTTCATAACAACCCCACATCTTATTTATTTTTACTTGTTTTAGTTTCACAAATTTAAAATTTCATTGACAATTGACAATTGATGTTATCATTCTACAAGGTGAGTTGTCTCCTCAACATTCAATTGTAGATTTTATAGAAGTACATGTTTGTTTTCCTAACTTTTTAACACTATTTAAGATGTCATTGGCAATTGATATCATAATTCTATAGGGTGAGTTGCCTCTTTAACATTGTGTGTCAAATTTTGCTTCTAGAAATCTCCACTTTTCTTGCAAATTGGTTGATTTTTTCTTATATAATTTTAATGTAAATTTAGTTATCTTATCTTATCTTATCACTTAAAATTTTTGCAATATTATAGAGTTCTATGTGAATTTGTTCCAATGTTTTTATGACTTGAATTGGTTACAATTTTCTTCTATAACAACTAAATCTTACCATTGTAGAAGCCAATTAATTGGTTATTGTTTCAATCTTATTTGTCTTTTATTGTTATATTGGTTAACATTTAATTAGGAGACAATTTTTGTCCTATGATTTACTATATTTTCCACATATAAAATGTTTTTCTATATCGATTTTGGAATTAAACTTTGGTGAAATCATTTATTGGTAAATTTTTATTTTTACTTTACTAAGGTAATTTTTTTCATTCATTAAATTTGTACTTTTGAAATTTTGAATTTGATTTCTTGTTAATTTTTCAAACGACTAATTTCTATTGAATATATATTCTTTGTTGTGTTCAATGTGGTTTGCAAAACTATGTAAAAATATAAGAATCCAATTTAAGAGGTAATTTTTTTAAATTAAATTTTATTGCAAAATTTTTAATTAATTTAAAGTTTGAGTGTCCTTATATGGTTCAACAAAGTTCATAATTAAGTTATGTATCCACTATGAATAAAAGATTTTACTTTAAAGCAAACTAAATGTAAATATAAAGTTTGAAAAAGGAAATTCAAACAGTTGAAATAATTTTTTTCAATTAAAAGAAATAAAATTATTTCCTACATTAATTTTTTTTTAAATTAAATTTATTTTCCGTTTCAATCACTAATTTGCATATTTAGTTAATTTAAACTAAAAACATCTTATGGCACATAACATAAAGTTATCTAAAATTAGATAATAAAAAATTATTTCTTTAATTTTTTTTCCTAATATTAATCTTTTTTTATTGATTTGGTCAGTCACTAGTTCTTGTTCTTCTTGTGTATATCTTTTATGTTGAGTTTAAAGCAGAAGGGCCTCTAGAAGAATGGGATAAAACTCACATTAAAGCTATCTCTGAACTGTAGCAAGAACACTCAAAGTGACATCCACACATAATTATATTCTTATATTTTCCAACTTTTTTAAGTTCAATTTTAATTTTTGCTAATTTTTTGATTAATAATTCTGCTTTACCAAGAAATGTAATATCATTTTTTTTTAAATATTTGAAAATCATGTAATCACTTATCATTTCTCTCAAAATTACACCCAGTGGCACAGGTAACATTCTATTTCTATTTCTATTTCTATTTGATTCTGAATATTTACTAAACTGGAAGGTTTCCAAATGAATATCCATAGTAAAGCCCTAGATTTTTTGTAGATGGAAAATTTGTGCTAACGTGCTTTATATTCAGTACCGAGGACCTTTGAAGTGGTGTAAAGCTTTTGGAGTACGTTTCAGTACACAAGGTTTCCTTCAATTGTTGAGTATGTTGTCTTTTCGTTTTATTTTGTGGGTCGTTCATCATTTTTTAATCATCTTTGATTTAGATCAAGGGAACAATTTTATTTCTATTTTGTTTCAGGTGTGTATGCACAAATTATGTGATGATTTACAATGGTGCACTAGGGAACATGAGAAATATAGTTAAGAAATATCAAGTTTATTTGGGAAAATGATAAATGAAATGGGCTTTATTTCCATTGTTATGAAACAGGACTCATCAACACTGGAGCGTATTTATGTCATCATCGCGACATAAGAGATTTTGGTATCAATAATAATAAGGTAACAATTATTGTGCACTCTATTTTTCTAACATTTTTCACACTATTAGCATTCATGATCCAGTTACCAATTGATGGGTCAATAGATATATTTACCAATTACATTTTAGTAAGGGTTTGAATTTTGATAATAGAAATAAAACATTACAATTTAACCATCATTCTATATCATTGTTTACATTTAGAAACTAGGTTAATAAAGGGAGCTTCGATTTGATTAATATTCTTCTAAGAGTTTGCTTCAAGATCTCTCAATTTTTGTGTAGATTTTAGGGAGGAGATGACCTTGGTTAATCAAAAGATTGGGCTCACATATATGAGCAAAATAGCATCCCTCGTGCCTATATTTTTTAACAAGCTTTATCAAGTTACATGGTATACATTCAACAACCTTCACTTTTAAGAAGTTACTTTGTTTTGCTGAAATAGAAGTTAATCGTGTGCTTGCTGAATTTTTACATGCTATCAGACTTGGCCTTCAGGAAACAATAAAGAAGATCAAGATGTTGTGAAAATTCTATCATCCCCTCAATGGCATGCATTGGATAGATTTGAAAGACTATACAGATTGATCTCAATGCAGATGCACTTTGAAGGACTCCTCTTTATTTGACTAGAAAATAAAGAAGATTTTAATTGTTAACTTCACTCCCCTTTCTCTTTGTTCCCTCTTCCTTCAGCTCCCCTTCTCTGATTTGGTTCTAAAGTTGAGGGAGTCTCTTTTGTACGCAAATCACTCAATTTCATACTTCTGATATTACCTATTTGTAATTGTACATGACAGCACAAAATGTGGGCAAGGGATTCAATTTCATAACAATCAGTGGGTGGAAGGGTGGTTCATTTTGTGACTGTCAATAGATAGTCTAAATTTTGTAATTCTTTATTTTTCAATAAAATTGAAGAATTTAAAGTTTCTTTTTTATTAGATATAAGAGTTTCAGAAAACAAGAAGGAACCAAATAGTCACCACAAATAACAACAAGGAGCCTAAGCCTCACCCCGGAAGAGCCGTATTAGCTATACATCAAGACAAAAAGAAGAGAAGATAGATCATCTAACTAAGAACATCATAGTGAATATCCATCCAAGCAGTCCATCCTAAGGGACCCTCCATCCAAATGATACTTTTACTTTTTTGAAACTGCATCAACAAGAACAAATCCTCTTTTCTGACATTCACATTCTTTCTGATTTCTCTGTTCAGCCTAATACAAGCTTGCTCAAAAGCCTGCAAATCATCCAGGGTTCTTTGCCACTAGTATCCATGCTTCAACTCATAGTAGAAAAAGGTAGCATACCCATCCTGAAGGAACCTTCTAAGCCTATCCCTCTCGATCAACATAGTAGCCTGAACAATTTAAAGTTTAAAGTTTCCCATTGTGTAGAGCCATTTATCAATTAAAGTGGATTGAACAAACTTAAAATTATGAATTGTATTCTTTGAGGAGAGTAAAAATATGTTTATAAATGTTAATAAATTACAATGAAAAGTCTACACTTAGAATTGGACCATCAAATGAACTTACAAATACTTAGTCTCAAGCTAAAGAAACTTATTTAAAAATTTAAAAAATAATATAGCTAAATATAATATATTAAAACTTATCATTAAAATATTTAAATTCATATTATAGATGATCATATATAAGCAATGAAAACAAATAATCAATCTGTTATTCTTATTCTTATTATTATGATTTCAAATATATACAATTAATTAAAAATAAAAACTAGAAACTACTTTAATATTTTGTAATCTAAAACATATACTTATGAATTTAATGAAAATATTATTAATCTTTTAATTTGTTGTTTAAAATTTGTTAATAACAAAACCACTCAAATAAATTATATAGTTATTGTATTGTAAAGATTTATTATAATTATCTTTGCTAACTAATTACAGGAAATTAAATTTGTTTTAACATAAGTTTATGCTTTGTATTTTCCAATATCTCATTTTCATCATTGCCACATTATATCAATTTGATACATCTTTTAGCATACTTTACATATATTTAGCTAAAGATAGGTATGTTAGGCTAATGATTTGCAATTATTAATAATAATAAATAGTAAAATTATGTTGCAAGGGAAACTATCACAAAAACAAATATTATACATATGTTCATCTAAAGATTAGCATGCTTTACATATATTTAGCTAAAGATAGGTATGCTAGGCTAATGATTTACAATAATTTATAATAATAAATAGTAAAATTTTGTTGCAAGGGAAAATATCACAAAAATATATATATATATTATACATATGTTCATCTAAAGATAGGTGTAGTAGTTTAGGCTGAAGCAAAGATTAATTATTATTTTTTATGATTAATTATTACGATTTGATTATTACTTATGCTTGAGTAGATTCAAACCCCCAAGTCCTTCCAAATAAGAGGTTCACTATTTACCATTGTGTTGTATGATCTTGCGTATTTATTGTGCATCTTCTTTATGTTGTATTTTTTCTTCCATTTTTCATATCTTAATTTTCAACATTTGGGGAGGATCCACAATATTTGAGGCATTTAGGCTTCCCTTCCATGTTCACCCATTTTTAATTTTTCTTTGTCTTAATGTGTTATTCATTGGATTCAAGCTATGGGTGGCCACATGATGGTCTTTTCTCTCCTTAGAATGTCTCACACTCTACTCTATGTAGCATGGTCCATTCTAAGGGTGCTTCTTATCTAATTATCTTTCTATCTAACTATATATTGGGAAATGATGATCAATGATATGTCACCACTTACCACATACACATTAAAAAGGGGATCCTAAAATTTGACTCACTTTCGACTAAATATTATTAGCACAAACTAAAGTAAATGTGTTTCCAAGTTTTACTCTTCCCCTTTTAAGCCAGAAGTCTTTAGTATGAAAGTTAGTGTGTGTCCAAGATTGATGTCTAAGTATCTTTTCGGTCACTTACTTCTCAGTTTTTTTGAGTGCTCTACTTTCTTTGTTTTCTAGTTCCCCCTTGCATTACCTTTACCCACCATCTAAGAAGGATTCCTATTTTTCTAGTGTGCACGGGGTCTAGGTGATCTAGGCATGGTTGGGATGTGTTCTGGCATCCTCTCAATGAGAAGTAAGTTACTCTGCATTTCATTTTTGCTACGTTTCCCTAACATTCCATGGCCCATGGATTCTAAGATTTCAATATGTTTTTCCCCTTGAGTGAACTATATTGAGTGCATATCTAAAGAGTAAAGTTGTGACAATGATTAACAAGGTAAGAAGATGATTATATCATGCTAGAAAATGCCTACAAAGTTGTGGATCAAAGCTAGAATGAATCCCATCCAAATTTGTGGAGATAAGATCAAGTGAGCTACGAGGGAACATGAATATATGGGTTGTTTGATGCGTACTCATGGAAGTGAAGTTGTTTTTTTTTTTGCTTCTGATGTTGTTTAAACTAGAGCCAAACCTTGGTCCCAATGATCAAATGGTGTGAAAATGATGTTGAATGAACCATTTAAGGGCTTATACTCAATAAGAAATGCTCAAGATCTAACTTCAAGGCCATCAAATTAAGGTGAAAGAATGAAGAGTTGTTAGATGTGCTCTAGTCAGGGGAATGTTGTTAAGAAAGGGGTTTTTCATCCTAAGGCAATGAAAAAGGCCACTTCTCTAGAGGCTTTGAAAATAGAAATTCAAGTTACTCTAAAATGTGAATATCCTTTAGATATGCTCAAAAGATACTTCCAAAAAATTTAGTGATGGAAATGTGAACCCAATATAAAAGAGATGTAGTGTTAAAAACTTTAGGCAGAAAGTGAAAAAATGAAGTGCGTAAGCTAGTAGAAGGATTACTCCTCGTTCTACATTCTTGGATAGAAGAAAAATGGGTTTGCAGAAAAGCTAAGTTTCTTTCTCTCTCTCTTGCATACATTAACATTATCAAGTATGTCAACTAGATCTGGATCAGCTTCTCCTATGCCTTCAAGGGGTAGGGTCACCTCTTATGCCGACATGGCACATACTACATTGTTCGACATCCACTATCAAAACACTTAGTACAAACTAAAGTTTATTGGTGCTCAGCATCAACTAAATTTAACTTGGCTTACACTGTGCCTACACTAATTTTCTTGGCTCCAACTAATTTTCTTCTCCGCTTGCACTAACTTTTCTCAACACCTACTATCCACTCAGTCAAACTTGGTAGAAAAACTTCATTTAACTTGTTCTTCTAAGCATACTTAGTGTAACCAACCTTTGTAACCTTAAGTAGATTATCAATGCACTATAATATCATCATCTTAACTGATTCTTGTACTCCTTTCATATCATAACTCAACCTTTCCTCTAGGTGCTATTGTTACCTCATTTATTGAAATCCTCTTTGTCAATCAAACAAATTATAGTACTTAAATCATATAAGAAATTGTCTTACCAGCAAGTAGTAGGTTTGACATTGGTGGCAAAACAATGAATGAAACAAATTTATCATACTTGTATCAATCTATTTTCAACATTTCCTATAATTGGTTTCTTCAAGTATATTTAAATGAATATTTATCAAGAACTGTATCATGTGCAATCATAGAAAATGACAATCAGAGCTGCTAGTTACAATAATTTAATTGGCTTGGAGAGTGAGTTAAAAGAGCTTACAAACACATCTTTCAAATTCTACGATTTGGGTGATCTTCATAGAAGACTCAATTCTCAACCTATTCACCCAATCACTCAAAATCTTAAAGAAAGCAGACTAGTTGAAGCAACTAGATTTCCAATGGAAATTCAAGCACCTAAGCTAGTGAAGGAATGCATAAAGAGATACAACATAGAAACAAAGTATATTTTGTTTCCCAATCAATCTATTCTCATCTCAAAAAACAATGCACTAATGTAGGTTGCATTTGGTATTCCTATGAAGGAGCAGTATTGTGATGTTGATTTTGGATCTTCCGTGTCTATGTTCAATGAGAAAATGACCGTTAGACAGGAAGATATGTAAAGGACATGGTTCTTGACTGGGTGCTCAAAGAAGACCAAAATTTCAAACACCCTATTTGGCACGAATCTAAAAAGAGAGATTGTGGATATCCTTGCACTCCTCCTTAGATTCAAAGAAAAGGAGAATATTTTAAAGTTCATTGAGCACCATTTCTTCCTAGTGCAAGCAATACATGTTGACGATATGTAGATCGACTAGGCACAGATCATCTATGATGAGCTAGCCTCGTGGTTGAATTTAGCCAAAGGATTCAAGTAGTTCTATGAATCCTCATATATTATCTATGCATTAGAAACTCACAACTTATGGCCTAACCTCCCTAGCATCCCAAACTAAGATGAGTGCATGAAAATATATGAATTTTACCCACATTTGTAGCTGTAGAGAAGTTATGATGAGTATGTGGGGTTTAATGATGCCTTCACAATGAGGCTATGCCAAGAATTGCAAGGATGCCCTCAAAGGAGATTTTCACCAAAGGAAATTTCATCCATAAGCCAATTTGGATGCTCATTTATCCAATTTCCAAGCTTCTCCTATTTACAAATAGGAGCTTACAATGACTTTCCTAAGAGATTGTCGAGGTATTCAGAAGACAAGGTGGTTTTACTTGAGCTGTGTCTATAGAACCTTGAAGTGAACATGTTGTGTTCTAATGTGAAGAAGATTGTTGGGAATCCCTTTCCTATTATGGTTGGTCAATATTCATGTGCTTCCAGATCAGATGCACATAATTTGGTAAAGAGCTTTGAAAAAAACATTAAATTGTTATACTATGAGGTACTTAGGCCTCATTATGATCCAATTAACTTTGTAAGAGATAATTTGAAGTTGGGATATACCTACAGGCATGTTTTAGATATTGAAGACTTCTGGTCCAGGTGTCTTAACAAGTACCAAAATTGGGAGAGGTTTTGGTCATTGTTAACCATTAATGAGATTAAATTTTATAATGATTTTGTTGATATTTCTAACCTTGCAGATGATGGAACCTACTTGCACCCCACATCTTACAAGAAGATCAAACACACCCCAATTTTGTCTACCCCACCTATAAATCTAGTTATTGACACTATGGAGGTTCTTATATACAGGACAATCAAGAGAAAAGACAAATGGGTGGAATAGACCCAAGTGAGGAAGAAGAGGATTGGAAGCACTAGTTCTACAGGTGGAGTATCAAATGGAGCTGCCTAGTAAATCATAACAACGATAGCATAAATACTACATTGACATTTTCAGGGCCACTATAGTCCATTGGCCAAGGTGGAGACCATCCTCTACAAAAGAATGTGCCACTCACTCCTACCCATGAAGCTAGGTCTATTCTGAACATCAAGAAGGCTGGAGAGAAGTAAGATGATAAGGATAAGGGGAAAGACTAAGAAAAATTAGTGGCCAAGCCATCTTCTGCTATCCAAGTCATCAATTTGGATAGCAACACTAACCCCATGGATGGTTAGGAATAGGATGCATCTTAGTAAGGGGATACCTTATCCCTTTTGGTAACTAAGGTTGATGCCTTCCCTGTTGCTTCTTAGAGAACACCAAATCCATTAATCCTAAGGAAACTATTTGATCCTACTCCCTTGTAGTCTACTATCAATGTCCTTTTTGTAGAATCATAGCTCAAAGAGACCATTTATAGGAAGAAGAGGAGATATGAGGAAGTAGCTTCATCGATGCATTTGATCACATAAGTCACCTCCTCTCAGTCATCAATTTGACATGAATGCAAAGAAGAATAAAAAGCTACTCCTAAAGTTGCAACAAAAAAGGCAATTTAGGCAGGTTGGTTGAACATGGGTAGATTAGATCAAGGCTTAAGGTCCCTTACTAGTAGAAAACCTGGGACGCCTAGTGTTGGCTGCTCACAAGCTTAGGAAAGTAGCTTCAAATCATTAGGAAACCATATAGAAGGTAGCAGACAAGCTGATAGAGAAATTGACCCTTCTACAAGAAGTAATAGACATGAAGACAAATGTGGTCATTGCTCATGGGATCCTTAAGATAGGCAAGGAGTCACTGTGTCACAAGAAATAATCCTTGGAGTTTTTTTATAGAAAGCTCCATGAGATCTGCAAATGAGCTCAAGGATGCACGTATGACCTAGTGCAAAAGCTCACTGAAAAGTTGTTTCAATATATGAAGATATTGCAAACAAAGTCCTTTGTTTCCACTAATTACAAGCACATGGATATTGAGAGAATGAAATCAAAGTTCTGGGCATTTTTTGATGAATTTGTTGACCCACTCAACTTCCATGTGTCCAAGAATTGAGAACTCTTAGCAGTGGACATGATCATAAGGAGAGAAATGGAGAAATTCAAGTCAACAGTGGCTAGAATAGATGACTTAACAGATATGCATGACTACTAGATGGTCCAAGCCAACATCATCATCATTATAGATGTTGAAGACTTGGACAAAGTAACCAAAGCCATGAAAGATTATAGAGCTAAATCAATTTTCTCCTAAGAAGGCATGATGTTCTGATAATTTTCTAGACATCTCTCATTCTTCCCATTGTCTTTCTCTTTGTATCTATTCATGGCATTTTTTTAGTCTCTATAACAAATAATGATTCAATCTTGTTCTATTTTTAGTTGATTCTATTCAGAGATGTTGGATAGAGTGCTATAGTTAGCTAATTAGAACATCCTCCCCTTCACTTCCCTTTAGGCTTTACCAAGGATTTTCTCTAATCGTTCAATCCTTTTATTCAGTTGGGTTGAACAGAGGTCTAGTGAAAAGAAACACTTTAGATATTAGATCACGTGGCACTCCCATCCTTAATTTAGGGAATGTGTTTATCAGTGGTGGAATATTGAGGTCCAAGGTACTGATATGTTTCAAATAGCTAGAAAACTAGATAATATTAGAAGGGAGGTGGTGGGATGGAATAAGTCTTCCTTCGGTGATAATTTTAAGTAAAATAAATAAATTGATGAAAAAACTTGAAGGCATTCAAGAGAGTATGGTGAAGGGAGGTCTCTCTTTAGTTACTCATGAGGAAGAGCAAGAATGGAGGGGGAAATGGAGATTTATATTTGGAAGAGAGGAGGTGTTCTAGAAGTAGAGATATCGAGTTCAATGGTTAACTAAGTTGGATGGTAACACTACATTCTTCCATAGGATGACTTCTAGACACCAAAAGAAAAATACCAATACTAAGCTCTTTGATGTTAATAATGTGGAACTCACTAATTAGTAAGATATTAAGACTTGGGCCACATAGTACTTCCACAGAATTTATAACCCTCCCCTAATTCAAAAGAAACCTAACACTGAAGAAGCTTTTCTTAGTGTTATCAATACAGTGATTGGTGAAGAAATGAATGAGGACTTGAATAGAAAGGTTTTAGATGAAGAAGTTAAGGAGGATGTATTTTCTATGGGAGATTATAAAGAACTAGGACTAGATGGTTTTCCCCATTCCATCATTTAGGAATTCTGGAAAATCATCAAATATGATTTGGTGTACATGGTTGATAACTTTATAGGGATAGGTAGAATCCTCAAAGAACTAAATCAAATTTATATTTTTCTTATCCCAAAAATAGATTAACCTACCTAGGAGGAATTTAGGCCAATTAGTCTATTTAATTCTATTTGTAAGATCCTATCAAAGGTGGTGTTCAACTACATAAAACCTTTCCTTGGAAAATCTATCAATCCTAATCATAATGATTTTCCAGATTCTTGATGAGGTGATAACCACCCATGAGGTTTTTAATTCCATGGAGAAAAGTTTAAATCTAGGTATGGTGTTGAAGTTAGATATTAGCCTGAATAATTTAAAGTTTAAAGTTTGCCATTGTGTAGAGCCATTTATCAATTAAAGTGGATTGGTCAAACTTAAAATTATGAATTGTATTCTTTGAGGAGACTAAAAATATGTTTATAAATGTTAATAAATTACAACAAAAAGTCTACACTTAGAATTGGACCATCAAATTAACTTACAAATACTTAGACTCAAGCTAAAGAAACTTATTTAAAAATTTAAAAAATAATATAGCTAAATATAATATATTAAAACTTAGTTATCTTTAAAATATTTAAATTCATATTATAGATGATCATATATAAGCAATGAAAACAAATAATCAATGTGTTATTCTTATTCTTATTATTATGATTTCAAATATATACAATTAATAAAAACTAAAAACTAGAAACTACTTTAATATTTTGTAATCTAAAACATATACTTATGAATTTAATGAAAATATTATTAATCTTTTAATTTGTTGTTTAAAATTTGTTAATAACAAAACCACTCAAATAAATTATATACTTATTGCATTTTAAAGATTTATTATAATTATCTTTGCTAACTAATTACAAGAAAGTAAATTTGTTTTAACATAAGTTTATGCTTTGTATTTTCCAATATCTCATTTTCATCATTGACACATTATTTCAATTTGATACATCTTTTAGCATACTTTACATATATTTAGCTAAAGATATATATTTGATACAATAATTTATAATAATAAATAGTAAAATTTTGTTGCAAGGGAAAATATCACAAAATACACACACACACACACACACACACACACACACACACACACACACACACACACACACACACACACATATATATATATATATATATATGTTCATCTAAAGATAGGTGTACTAGTTTAGGTTGAAGCAAAGATTAATTATTATTTTTTATGATTAATTATTATGATTTGATTATTACTTATGCTTGAGTAGATTCAAACCCACAAGTCCTCCCAAATAAGAGGTTCACTATTTACCATTGTGTTGTATGATCTTGCCTATTTATTGTGCATATTCTTTATGTTGTATTTTTTCTTCTATTTTTCATATCTTAATTTTCAACATTTGGGGAGGATCCACAATATTTGAGGCATTTAGGCTTCCCTTCCATGTTCACCCATTTTTAATTTTTCTTTGTCTTCATGTGTTACTCATTGGATTCAAGCTATGGGTGGCCACGTGATGGTCTTTTCTCTCCTTAGAATGTCTCACACTCTACTCTATGTAGCATGGTCCATTCTAAGGGTGTTTCTTATCTAATTATCTTTCTATCTAACTGTATATTGGGAAATGTGAATCAATGATATGTCATCACTTACCACATACACATTATAAAGGGGATCCTAAAATTTGACTCCCTTTCGACTAAATATTATTAGCACAAACTAAAGTAAACGTGTTTCCAAGTTTTACTCTTCCCCTTTTAAGCTAGAATTCTTTAGTATGAAAGTTAGTGTGTGTCCAAGATTGATGTCTAAGTATCTTTTAGGTCACTTACTTCTCGGTTTTTTTGAGTGCTCTACTTTCTTTGTTTTCTAGTTCCCCCTTGCATTACCTTTACCCACCATATAAGAAGGATTCCTATTTTTCTAGTGTGCACGGGGTCTAGGTGATCTAGGCATGGTTGGGATGTGTTCTGGCATCCTCTCAATGAGAAGTAAGTTACTTTGCATTTCATTTTTGCTACCTTTCCCTAACATTCCGTGTCCCATGGATTATAAGATTTCAATATGTTTTTCCCCTTGAGTGAACTATATTGAGTGCATATCTAAAGAGTAAAGTTGTGACAATGATTAACAAGGTAAGAAGATGATTATATCATGCTAGAAAATGCCTACGAAGTTGTGGATCAAAGATAGAATGAATCCCATCCAAATTTGTGGAGATAAGATCAAGTGAGCTACGAGGGAACATGAATATATGGGTTTTTTGATGCATACTCATAGAAGTGAAGTTGTTTTGTTTTGCTTCTTGTTTTTTAAACTAGAGCCAAACCTTGGTCCCAAGGATCAAATGGTGTGAACATGATGTTGAATGAACCATTTAAGGGCTTATACTCAATAAGACATGCTCAAGATCTAACTTCGAGGCCATCAAATTAAGGTGAAAGAATGAAGAGTTGTTAGATGTGCTCTAGTCTGGGGAATGTTGCTAAGAAAGGGGTTTTTCATCCTAAGGCAATGAAAAAGGCCACTTCTCTGGAGGCTTTGAAAATAGAAATTCAAGTTACTCTAAAATGTGAATATCCTTCAGAGATACTCGAAAGATACTTCCAAAAAATTTAGTGATGGAAATGTGAACCCAATATAAAAGAGATGTAGTGTTAAAAACTTTAGGCAAAAAGATGAAAAATGAAGTGCGCAAGCTAGTAGAAGGATTACTCCCCATTCTGCAATCTTGGATAGAAGAAAAATGGGTTTGCAGAAAAGCTAAGTTTCTTTCTCTCACTCCTGCATACATTAACATTATCAAGTATGTCAACTAGATCTGGGTCAGCCTCTCTTATGCCTTCAAGGGGTAGGGTCGCCTCTTATGCCGACATGGCCACATTTGAGGTAGGTCTTCATGGTGTTGCTCAAGCTGCTCATTTCAAGCCTTCTCATCCTCATGAAGTTTCCCCTATAAGTGTATCAAACCCTATAAGGGTACTTTTAGACTTAGATACAATTGATGATATTTATAGTATGCCAAAAGAGCTCTGTACCTTTGTTGCTATTTTTCACTTTCTGGGCTTTTTGCACTCTCTTGCTAATCTTCATACTTGGATCTCCGAGCATTGCGAATCAATTTTAGATTGTGATGTCCACATCTTTTTGATGGCTAAAGGATTTTTCATCTAGTAAAGTTTAAAATTCTTAAAGATAGGAAGACTATTTTGTGTGATAATAGTTTTTCATGGCACGAAAGATTTCCACTTATGGCCAAGCCATGGCATATGGATTTTCATCCGCTTATAAAATCTTTTAACAAGGTTCCTATTTGGGTCCGAGTTTTATATTTCCAATGCATCTTTTTTCTAGATTCTGTTTATGAAGCTATTGGGGATGCCATCGGTGATTTTTTATATGTGGACTCAGACACTTCAGATATTCTCCATTTGACGTGTGCTCAAATTCTTGTAGAGATGGATATTTCAAACGGCCTCCCTAAGAAGGTTTGTTAGGAATCCTTGAGAGGCTCTTGAGCCCAAATATTGGATTATGAAGGTATCCATTTTCGTTGTAGAAAATGTCATATGACAGGTCACATTGTTGCTCATTGTGATGACCAGTTTCACTTTTGTTTGTTGTATTTTTTGTTTCTATACTTATTGAAAATCTTTAGACTTGTACAGGGTTTTAGGCACCCTTCAAAACCTATTTTACTTAATCAAAAACATTATCAAGTATGTCTACATTTTGAATTCTAAAGAAAAGTAAGACACTTCCCGAAAAGCTAAAGCATTTACGTTGTTAAGTGATTCTTAGTCATATCACTTTACCTTAAGTAAAGTAATAGAGATTTCAGGAATTTAATATTCTACACACAAATGAACAAAAAGTTTAAATAGTTGATACTCATGGATGAACTTAATTTTGTTCATGTGGCACCAACGTTCTAATTCCTATACCTATTTCATCAAAAAAAATTATTGGAATTCTTTAGGATAATTGAGAGGGGGGTGAACCAATTATCCAAGGTCCAGATGTACAATTAAAACTTTACACAATTTAGTGAACCCACATACATAAAACATTTTCATCATGCATGCATTCACTAGATTATGCAATCACTCAAACTTATAGGTTATTGTCAAATCAATATGCAAAAACATAAACATGAAACATAACAGATTCAATAACACATTTGACACAATGATTAAAATGGAAACCCAATTTGGGAAAAACCACCAGCAACATGCTACTAATTCTCACTCTTCTGAAGTGATGCCCTGTGAAAGGCCAACCTTGTTAAAGGTTACAATACACATTGTTAAATGTGACCTAATTAAAGGATTTTAATCACCCTATTAGGAGTGAACCTCATTAGAGGATTTTAGATCATTCACTTGGAATGTCACCTAGTTAAAGGATTTACAAATGACTGTTAGGTCAACCTTAATACAACAGATTTATCGTAGACTAATACAATGATTAGAGAGTAATAGTAAGGCTTAATCTGATAACAACTTACAACTTTATTTGTAGATTACAAATCTTTATTTTAGTCCTCCATTTTCCTTGGCTTTCACACTCTTCAACTCTGATAGCTTGTTCACCCTTCAAGCATCCATACCCTTAAGCCTTCTTGTTTTTTTTGCCAATGCAATCTCTTCTCTTATGTCACTGAATGATGTGAATACCCTAGACTCCCTTTCTTCCTTAGGTTCTCACACATCACCTCTTGCTTCTGACCAACTATGTCTATAAATAGAGAATTAAGATTTTTTTGTTCATCCTCCATTTTCCATTATAGGGTTAGGTTAGATTAGATAGGATTCAATGAATCTACCCCTCATTTAATTTTATTCCCTTCTCAAAACTTCTCCTTCAATCCTCTTTGAATTCACCTCAAAATAGTTTATCTTGAATTTTGTGCCATCAGCTCATCAATCTTATCTTCCACATAGTTCACACAATCCAAGAAATCAAACTTGTCAGCTCAAATTCATCAAATTCTTGATCTTTCTCATAATGCTAACACTTGACATTAACTGGCTTTTGATGCTTGGCACATACTACATTGTTCGACATCCACTATCAAAACACTTAGTACAAACTAAAGTTTATTGGTGCTCAACATCAACTAAACTTAACTTGGCTTACACTGTGCCTACACTAATTTTCTTGGCTCCAACTGATTTTCTTCTTAGCTTGCACTAACTTTTCTCGACACCTACTATCCACTCAGTCAAACTTGGTAGAAAAACTTCATCTAACTTGTTCTTCTAAACATACTTAGTGTAACCAACCTTTGTAACCTTAAGTAGATTATCAATGCACTATAATATCATTATCTTAATTGATTCTTGTACTCCTTTCATATCATAACTCAACCTTTCCTCTAGGTGCTATTGTTACCTAATTTATTCAAATCCTCTTTGTCAATCAAACAAATTATAGTAATTAAATCATATAAGAAATTATCTTACCAGCAAGTAGTAGGTTTGACATTGGTGTCAAAATAATGAATGAAACAAATTTATCATACTTGTATCAATCTATTTTCAACATTTACTATAATTGGTTTCTTCAAGTATATTTAAATGAATATTTATCAAGAACTATATCATGTGCAATCATAGAAAATGTAAATCAGAGCTGCTAGTTACAATAATTTAATTGGCTTGGAGCGTGAGTTAAAAGAGCTTACAAACACATCTTTCAAATTCTACGATTTGGGTGATCTTCATAGAAGAATCAATTCTCAACCTATTCACCCAATCACTCAAAATCTTAAAGAAAGCAGACTAGTTGAAGCAACTAGTTTTCCAATGGAAATTCATGCACCTAAGCCAGTGAAGGAATGCATAAATAGATATAACACAGAAACAAAGTAGATTTTGTTTCCCAATCAATCTATTCTCATCTCAATCAATAATGCACTAATGTAGGTTGCATTTGGTATTCCTATGAAGAAGCAGTATTGTGATGTTGATTTTGGATCTTCTGTGTCTATGTTTAATGAGAAAATGACCGTTAGACAGGAAGATATGTAGAGGACATGGTTCTTGACTGGGTTCTCAAAGAAGACCAAAATGTCAAACACCCTATTTGGCACGAATCTAAAAAGAGAGATTGTGGATATCCTTGCACTCCTCCTTAGATTCAAAGAAAGGGAGAATATTTTGAAGTTCATTTAGCACCATTTCTTCCTAGTGCAAGCAATACATTTTGACGATATGTAGATCGACTAGGCACAGATCATATGTGATGAGCTAGCCTCGTGGTTGAATTTAGCCAAAGGATTCAAGTAGTTCTATGAATCCTCATATATTATCTATGCATTAGAAACTCACAACTTATGGCCTAACCTCCCTAGCATCCCAAACTATGATGAGTGCATGAAAATATATGAATTTTACCCACATTTGTAGCTATAGATAAGTTATGATGAGTATGTGGGGTTTAATGATGCCTTCACAATGAGGCTATGCCAAGAATTGCAAGGATGCCCTCAAAGGAGATTTTCACCAAAGGCAATTTAATCCATAAGCCAATTTGGATGCTCATTTATCCAATTTCCAAGCTTCTCCTATTTACAAATAGGAGCTTACAATGACTTTCCTAAGAGGTTGTCGAGGTATTCAGAAGACAAGGTGGTTTTACTTGAACAGTGTCTATAGAACCTTGAAGTGAACATGTTGTGTTCTAATGTGAAGAAGATTGTTGGGAATCCCTTTCCTATTGTGGTTGGTCAATATTCATGTGCTTCTAGATCAGATGCACATAATTTGGTAAAGAGCTTTGAAAAAAACATTAAATTGTTATACTATGAGGTACTTAGGCCTCATTATGATCCAATTAACTTTGTAAGAGATAACTTGAAGTTGGGATATATCTACAGGCATGTTTTAGATATTGAAGACTTCTGGTCCAGGTGTCTTAAAAAGTACCAAAATTGGGAGAAGTTTTGGTCATTGTTAACCATTAATGAGATTAAATTTTTTAATGATTTTGTTGATATTTCTAGCCTTGCAGATGATGGAACCTACTTGCACCCCACATCTTACAAGAAGATCAAATGCACCCCAATTTTGTCTACCCCACCTATAAATCTAGTTATTGACACTATGGAGGTTCTTATATAGGGGACAATCAAGAGAAAATACAAATGGGTGGAATAGACCCAAGTGAGGAAGAAGAGGATTGGAAGCACTAGTTCTACAGGTGGAGTATCAAATGGAGCTGCCTAGTCAATCATAGCAACAAAAGCATAAATACTACATTGACATTTTCAAGGCCACTATAGTCCATTGGCCAAGGTGGAGACCATCCTCTATAAAATAATGTGCCACTCACTCCTACCCATGAAGCTAGGTCTGTTCTGAACATCAAGAAGGTTGGAGAGAAGTAAGATGATAAGGATAAGGGGAAAGACTAAGAAAAATTAGTGGCCAAGCCATCTTCTGCTATCCAAGTCATCAATTTGGATAGCAACACTAACCCCATGGATGGTTAGGAATAGGATGCATCTTAGTAAGGGGATACCTTATCCCTTTTGGTAACTAAGGTTGATGCCTTCCCTGTTGCTTCTCAGAGAACACCAACTCCATTAATCCTAAGGAAACTATTTGATCCTACTCCATTGTAGTCTACTATCAATGTCCTTTTTTTAGAGTCATAGCTCAAAGAGACCATTGATAGGAAGAAGAGGAGATATGAGGAAGTAGCTTCATCGATGCATTTGATCACATAAGTCACCTCTTCTCAATCATCCAAGAAGATGAAGACATAGAAGACAATTGCTACATTGGTTATGGCTTCAACGACTAGCCATATGCTAGTTTATATTTTTTAGCCACATAAAGAAGAAAAATTTAATGAGCTCTCAAAATATTATTTCCATATTAGAATGGTAGTTCTTGACATCCTGGTTCACAACTCTATGTTGAACATGTGGAAGTCTAACAATGAGAAAATTGAAGATAAGTTGAAAGAGCTTAGAGTAGAGAAGGAAATTATGAAATCCTCAAATAGAAAATTTTTTGAAAGCATAAGGTTTGCACTAGCGAGCACTTCGTTGAGTCAATTTGACATGAATGCAAAGGAGAATAAAAAGCTACTCCTAAAGTTGCAACAAAAAAGGCAATTTAGGCAGGTTGGTTGAGCATGGGTAGATCAGATCAAGGCTTAAGGTCCCTTACTAGTAGAGAACCTGGGAAGCCTAGTGTTGGGTGCTCACAAGCTTAGGAAAGTAGCTTCAAATCATTAGGAAACCATATAGAAGGTAGCAGACAAGCTGACAGAGAAATTGACCCTTCTACAAGAAGTAATAGACATGAAGACAAATGTGGTCATTGCTCATGGGATCCCTAAGATAGGCAAGGAGTCACTGTGTCACAAGAAATAATCCTTGGAGTTTTTTATAGAAAGCTCCATGAGATCTGCAAATGAGCTCAAGGATGTGTATGACCTAGTGCAAAAGCTCATTGAAAAGTTGTTTCAATATCTGAAGATATTGTAAACAAAGTCCTTTGTTTCCACTAATTACAAGCTCATGGATATTGAGAGAATGAAATCAAAGTTCTTGGCATTTGCTGATGAATTTTTTGACCCACTCAACTTCCAAGTGTCCAAGAATTGAGAACTCTTAGGAGTGGACATGATCATAAGGAGAGAAATGGAGAAATTCAAGTCAACAGTGGCTAGAATAGATGACTTAACAGATATGCATGACTACTAGATGGTCCAAGCCAACATCATCATCATTCTAGATGTTGAAGACCTGGACAAAGTAACCAAAGCCATGAAAGATTATAGATCTAAATCAATTTGTTCCTAAGAAGGCATGATGTTCTGATGCTTTTCTAGACATCTCTCATTCTTCCCCTTGTCTTTCTCTTTGTATCTATTCATGGCATTTTTTTAGTCTCTATAACAAATAATGATTCAAGCTTGTTCTATTTTAAGTTGATTCTATTCAGAGATGTTGGATAGAGTGCTACACTTAGCTAACTAGAACATCCTCCCCTTCACTTCCCTTTAGGCTTTACCAAGGATTTTCTCTAATCGTTCAATGCTTTTATTCAGTTGGGTTGAATAGAGGTCTAGTAAAAAGAAACACTTTAGATATTAGATCATGTGGCACTCCCATCCTTAATTAAGGGAATGTGTTTATCAGTGGTGGAATATTGAGGTCCAAGGTACTGATATGTTTCAAATAGCTAGAAAACTAGATAATATTAGAAGGGAGGTGGTGGGATGGAATAAGTCTTCCTTCGGTGATAATTTTAAGTAAAATAAATAAATTGATGAAAAAACTTGAAGGGATTCAAGAGAGTATGGTGAAGGGTGGTCTCTCTTTAGTTACTCATGAGGAAGAGCAAGAATGGAGGGGGAAATGGAGATTTATATTTGGAAGAGAGGAGGTGTTCTAGAAGTAGAGATATCGAGTTCAATGGTTAACTAAGTTGGATGGTAACACTACATTCTTCCATAGGATGACTTATAGACACCAAAAGAAAAATACCAATACTACGCTCTTTGGTGTTAATAATGTGGAACTCACTAATTAGGAATATATTAAGACTTGGGCCACATAGTACTTCCACAAAATTTATAACCCTCCCCTAATTCAAAAGAAACCTAACACTGAAGAAGCTTTTCTTAGTGTTATCAATACAGTGATTGGTGAAGAAATGAATGAGGACTTGAATAGAAAGGTTTTAGATGAAGAAGTTAAGGAGGATGTAATTTCTATGGGAGATTATAAAGAACTAGGACTCGATGGTTTTCCCCATTCCATCATTTAGGAATTCTGGAAAATCATCAAATATGATTTGGTGTACACAGTTGATAACTTTATAAGGATAGGTAGAATCCTCAAAGAACTAAATCAAATTTATATTTTTCTTTTTCCAAAAATAGATTAACCTACCTAGGGGGAATTTAGGCCAATTAGTCTATTTAATTCTATTCATAAGATCCTATCAAAGGTGGTGTTCAACTACATAAAACCTTTCCTTGGCAAATCTATCAATCCTAATCATAATGATTTTCCAGATTCTTGATGAGGTGATAACCACCCATGAGGTTTTTAATTCCATGGAGAAAAGTATAAATCTAGGTATGGTGTTGAAGTTAGATATTTTGAAATCTTATGATAAATTTAGAAGGGAGTTTCTACTAAAAAATCAAGGAAAAACTTGGATTTGGAGAGAGGATAATTATGTTAATTAAGGCTATTATCAACTCAGTCAAATTTTTGGTCTTGTCCAATGGATCACTAAGGAAGTTCTTTAATTCTATTAGATTTATTCACTAGTTTTATCCCTTATTTCCATACTTATTTATTATGGTGGAAGAGGTCTTGGGTAGGAACATCCTTACTATGGCTATTCACGAGAAGATTCTAGGAGTCAAACTAGCTACTTATTTGTCACTAGAGACTCTACAACAATTTGTTGGTCACACTTTTTTGAAAGGGATATCTTCTATAAGGGAAGAAAAATATTTGAAGAAGATTTTAAATTAGTATTTGGAGGTTTCTACTTAGCACATAAAATATCAAAAGACCAAGTTTTATTTATTTAACATGAATATTAACCTTCAACAATGCCATAACTAGGGAACTCAACTATCAATGGGCTTCCCTTCTTGACACAAACCTTGGTCTCCCCATTACTATGAAAGAAGTCACTCCTCAACTTTGGAATGTTGTGGTGGAAATAATGCAAAGGAAACTTGTGGACCAAAAAGGTAAGGTTCTTAGCAATGGTAGGAAACTCCAATGCATTGATGCATCTCTACAAGAAATTCCAATGAATTTTTTTTCCATGTTCAATATTTTAGGCCCCTTCAAGGATATCTTGGGAAAAATACAAATAAACTTCTTATGGTCAAGCGATGAGGAAAAACTGAAGATGAGCCTGGTTAGTTGGAACCAAGTTTGCAAGCCAAAGCACAAGGAGGGTTGAACCTTAGAAAAATGGTAGACCTAAATAAGGCCCTTATAACTAATATTGGATGTAGATTATCTAAAAACTCAACTAGATGATGTAGAATTATTAGGGCTAAATATCTATAGAGAAGGATATTTAACCAATGTTTGTACATTGTTGACCTCCCAACTAGATCAAGAATCTGGTCAGATATTGTTAAAGGAAAAAAGTACTAAAATATTATAAACTTTTTGTGGCATAATACATTTCTATGCTAAAATTCTCTAATTAATACATTACCTCTTTGTGTAGTCCACTTTTCTGAACTCCTTAATCTCAACCTTTTATTAAAAAATATAGTAGTTAGGAAGATTTAAAGTTATATAAGTCTTGTTTTGTTTCACCTAAAAGTGTTGAGAGGTACCATCTTTAGTTTCTAATTTAAGATCTACTTCTAAAATTTTTAGAAAAAAATAAAATCTTAAAACCCTTTGTTGGTGGCTTATATGTGCACTTACCTAATAGTAAAAAATGAGCTTTCCAAAGTCAAATTTTGAATAAATAGTAAAAGAAATCTCTCTCCATATAGAAAAGCTTATATTCATCCTTAATCAATATTATTAAATTTAATTTTCATACTATTCTTCTCTTTGTATCTATTTTCATAGACATTAAAAATTTGGCACGTTAGAAAAAATTCATGATTCTGAATAACCAAGAAAATGTGTGAGGCTCTCATTAGATTCTATATCTTGTATTAAAAAAATAGTAATTAATTTATCTAAAAAATCAACTCAATAATTTATTATAAATTAAAACGGGAAGGGTTTGAACCCATAACAATTAAAGTAACATTAAGTCTTAAACATACAACCCAAAGGATCAGAGTAGTGACCCTACCAAAAGTCAATCATAACTAGAACTAGCAACTACACTTGCATAAAAACAAAAACTTTAAATTGAACCATGCTGGGTAAAAACAAACACCCCATTCATCTAAAATATTTTTCAAACAAACTAAGTTTCCACTAGCATATAGCATGAAAAAAAAAATTTCTAACCTATAAGATCATAGTATACCAAACCAGCAACCACATTTAAACACTGCACCACACGAACTAGTAAGTGCCACCAAGCAATAAAACCCATAGCATTGGGAACTAGAACCCAAAATCAACATGAGTTAGAAAAGAAAAAACCAACCCCTTTATTTTATACCTTGAACTCAATAAAACCATAGGAGATCTCTTATTGTCATTTCTCCTTTCTTAGAGTCTCCTCCTTCCATTTTCTATTTCTCTCTCTCCCCTCCAGCTATGCTTTCAAACTCCATATTTCCCCTTCCATCTTGGTCAGGGATTGAATTATCTGGGAGGCTAGATTATTAATTTTCTCTCCTAGTTGGGCATGCACATTCTTGATAGACACCAAGGCCTTTAGCATTACATTCCTCTCTTCCTCATGCGGTACTTTGTCCTTGATATCCTCCACTTGTTCCTTTATCTTCTCCAAGCTATTGATCTTGTCTTCCATCTCTTGACCCACTTCCCACGTGACTTCATCCCTATGACTAGTCATCTAATCGAAAAAAATTCACTCAGCTTCAGTAATTGCCTCTAGCCTCGATGTAAAAAGAGTGCAATATTGTCCCATTTTGGGGGAAATGACCTTGAAAATATTATTATTAAGCTCATGGGAGGTCTGAAGGGTCATATTCAATTGGAAATTTTAAAGTCTAAGTAAAAGCCCTTGATGTTTTGGCAGGGACTTTACATTTTTCAAAAAACACGGAAAGAGACGAGTAATCCAAAAAGAAAAAGAAAATAGATCATTCCTATGAAAATGATTCAACATAGGGAAACTATGGGAGTAGATCCTTTTGACCTTCCTTCACAAGTGAAAATTTGCATGAGAACCTTCACTAGGGCCTTCTAAACCCCTTCCATTGCCTCTTTGTTAAACACATGATACAATTTTGGGATATTTTTTACCCGGCTTCCTAAACCTCACCATAGCATCTTTGAAAGAGATTTTGATGTTTCTCATAATCTTGATCCCATCCATACTCAACCAAGGGATGGTAGAGATGGACTCTAGGGTGATGACAAACAAAACACAACCCAACATAATCTTTAAACCATCCCATGACTCCATATTTTTTTAAGAAAGCTCTAGATTATAACCCTTCATGTCTATGATATAATTTTTTATATTGTCCTATGCAAGGATCTCTTAGAGCTCCTTGTTATTTTTTGTACTCTCCCTATTCATCAGGCTCTATCTAATAAGGGTCTCCTCCTATCCTTTTATTCTGATTGAAATAGTAAAAACACATTGCTTCAAAAACTAACATGCCCACAAATGGAAAGATGACCAAACCCAAGCTTTTCTTGGTAGTCACATTAAACTATAAAACTGAAATAGAAATCCAACTCATAAAAATGCTTCACAAAATGGACCCCGTAAAAAGTAATAATGCAAAGTTTATTAAAGCATAATTTATGTGCTATCATGAAAGATCACTTCATAACCTCCACCAGGATGGATAGAGAGTCATCCCAAATTTTTAACCCCTTAGTATATTTGCACATGCTCGTCAACCTATTTGCAGCATGATTTCCCTCTTGATAGGTGTGTTAAAATGACACCTCCTCTAAGTTTCTTATTATGTGTTTTATTTTTGCAACGAAATCCCTATCATTCCAACCTATCTTTGCCACATCTTTTTAAATATTTATGTTTTTTAAAGCATCCCCTTTTATGATTACCTTTTTGACATTTTTCCATAAGAAAGTCTCGTGAGACCATGTCAATTACTTTGGAAATGTCAAGCTTAAGTATCATACTTTATTTTTCCCCTTTATCAATAAAGTGAATCACTTCTTGAACAGTAGCAATAACATCTTTTATTTGCTTCCTAGGGACAAAACCTTTCTGTTGAGGGTGGATCAAGTGATCTAGAAAGGGTTTGATGCAAGAAACCAATAATTTATAAAAAAATCTTATATAAGGTATTACAAAGGCTGATAGATCTAAAATCCTCCAAATTTGTTGCCCCGGTCACCTTAGAAATTAGAGAAATAAAGGTATTATTGATCTCTTTAAGAATAGCCCCTGAAATAGAAAAATCTATGTCTGCCCAAAAAACATATCTTCCCATGATATCCTAGTAATTTATGAGGAACAATGAAAGAAAAGCATCTAGCCGTGACGACTTATAAGGGCTTAGGGTAGAGGTGGAAACTCTAACCTCCTCTAGGTAAAAGCGCAAACCTGTGTCACCCTTTTGTAAACGAAAATGCTAACAAAAGTATAATTGTACACATTGAATGACATAAAATTGGTATTATTATTTTGAATTTGGAAATGAAGTAAACTAATGAAATGTGTAGAAATAGATGAAGTTTAAGATTATAATTTATAATTATTATTTGGAATAAGAATTGATATATTTTCCTAATTTTTATAGATAATTTTTTAGTTGCTGAAAAATGCTGAAAATTAGGGTGTAGTTCCCACCACAAAACTATATAGAAATAAACTTATTCCCTTTGCTCTTTTACTATGTTATAGATAACATATATAGCTAGAATAATCAAAAATCAAAAATGGCTTTAGACCTTTATTTTCTCTTTTATAATGATTCAAATTTCAACTCACCTGGAATCGTTAGTTTTCATCTCCCACCACATTTTTCAAAATAAATCTATTCTAACTAGGAGAAAAATTATATATTCTAGAAGAGGTTTCTCTTCTCTAGAATGCCATATAATTTTTAATTTTTTTTATATGATTTAATAATTTTTTCTTTCTCAAAACTGATATTTTTTCGAGTGTTATAATATACTATAACTTATTAAAACACTATAAACTCTGTATGAGAACAGTCTTGATTCTGAGCTCTACAAAATGGTGTTTATAATTTATTAAAAAAATATCATAAAAAATAGTAAGAGTTATTGAAACGCCACTTTTCTAAAATAATTTTATTTCTTTAGTAATTGGATACAAACTAGTATAAAACATGCATTTAATTGACATTTCAATTTGGAAAAGTGTGAGACCATATACAACTTAGCTAGAACGAGTTTATCTAGATCATATGTTTGAACAAAATTGATTTTTAGATAGAAATATTCAAATTCAGTTGTTTTGTTAAGTCAACTTGAAAGGTGATGTAGCTTTGTATTTTTACCCCTCTATAGTACCAAATTTCTCTAACTTCGGAAGCTATTCTAATGGGATACAAGTGGGAGCACATTGGAGTAGATTGATCATTCTAGCTTTTGAAGGATGATTGAGGGGGTTGGTTAAGAAGGTCCCAAAAGTGAGGGACCACCTTGTGTTCCACTTCCACTTTCTGATTAATATTGCCTTGCTCTATGGCTAGATCTCTAATCAAGTTCCTTTTCCTATGCTTTAGCACTGCTTGATGGAAGAATCTAGAATTTTTGTCTCATCCATTGATCCATTAGATCTTGAACCTTTGTTTCCAAAAGGTCTCTTCCTTCAGAATGATATTGTGGAGATAAGACAAAAGACACTTTTCTTGCTTATCCCTTTCCTAGTCCCATTCCATGGATTACATCTCCTTTTGTAAACAGTGTAGTTTTTCCTTTATTCTATCATTTTGTTCAAAAATATTTCCAAAAGAAAACATATTCCAATGTTTAAGATGTTCCTTCAAAACTTTTAGTTTACCCACAAACAAAAACATATCAGTATCAATAAGTTTACAATTCCACCATTTTTAAAAATGAGTGGGGAAATTTGGGTTAAGAGTCCACATATTTTCAAATAGAAAAGGATACTTATCTTGTTTAACCAAAGGATACCATTTGAAAAAATATACAATGATAATCATAAAAAAACCTAACAATACCAAAAATTGAGAAATCATGAATGATGTTCCAATTGAAGAATAGAAGGCATAAGTCTAACCTAACATGGATCAAGTTGTTTCTAGATTGCATGTTGGAGGCTTATTTGGAGGCCTTTCTTGGACTAGTGGAGGATGGTTACCCAGTCTCTACATTTAGAGAGGAGTTCTTGAAAATTGAAAGGAAGGAAGGGGAAACTCTACTCAAACTTGTTCATTGCCATTACCTCTTTGCGAAGGTAGGAATTATCATCTCCCTTGTTTAGATTTCATTCTTGTTTCATGCTTATGCTACCTTGTTGTTGTTTGAATGTTTGTATGTTTGTGGGTATGTTGGGAAGATTTGAAAACCATGTTATTTGGGATGATTTCTTTTCATGTTTATGTTGAAATTTGAGATTTTCTTGCATGGATGTTTTGGTATTACTCACCCTTGGATAGGATAGAAGTGACCAATTTTGGGAAAGGTCTATTTAGTCGGACTCCAACTAGTGTAGAGTCTCTTCTCAGGATGAGGAGAGGGAGAAAGGGTAGGGTGTTATGGGCCCCTACTTTTCAGCACAAACCTTGTATGATTATGGTATGTTAAAATCGAAGAACGGAAGTTCTTGGTAAATAGTCCCGATTGGGCATTTGTTTGGTGTTGTGCTTGACTTCTCCTGGTTGGAAGAATCCACCTTTCCCTAGTGTTGATTCATTGTGAATCATATTGTGAAAACCTTGTATGAATACACATGTTTGAATTGTTCTTGGTCATGCTTTTGGTCACTTGATCAGCTTCTGTTCCCTCCATAGTTCTAGAAATGAGTTGTAGAAAACATTATAAATCCCTTGAACATGGTCATGAAGAAAATTTGATTTAATTGTTGAAATTTGGGATTGAGATCCTATTGTAAATTGTATTTTGAACCTTGTTGTAATAAGAAATGAAGCCAGGTTTTCTTCCTGATTCTTTCCCGGCTGAGCGTTTGAATCAGGTTTGCCAATAAAATGGTGTTTGAGTAAATATGCTTGCATTGAGTCTTATAGCTTTGTTTTTTGTTTTGCATATGTAATTTAAAAATCAGATGTGATGGTGTTACCTTACTGCACATTTTTATGGTTGGTAATCACATTCGTATAAATTTGATTTATTAGATAACATGTTGATATATACTTAGCTATGCAATTTTAAGTTTAAAATATGTTAAGAAAATTTGCATTTGAGTTGTGCTTAATTTTTATAATTATACATGTGCGTGAGGAAGTTAAGTGAATTGAGTGAATACTTGTTTCTTACATTTAATCCTATTATCACTTTTAAATATTAAAACAAAATTTGTTGGTGTTCTGGGCATGACATTTTGGTATCAGAGCCTGAGTTCGTAACACTTGGGCAATAATGGGTTCATATAAAGTATGGAAGTTTAAAATTGCATGGACTAAACCTCCTCTTAAATTTACGTATTTGATTCGAAGGAGAAATAATCCTATCTTATTGTATTAACAAGACGTTTAAACTCTACGTTATAATCAACTTTAAAAAAAAAAAAAACCTCCTTGGCTAATTAAGTACTTTGGATAATTTGATGCTTAAAAAAAAAAAGAATGAGGGGGGAAACTTGAGAATATTGTTCATTTTTAGAGCAAATTAGTTTTGTTTTTTGTATGGGAAGGGAAAAAAAAAGAAAAAAGAAGAAGAATTCCCTTGTTACAACAGAGCATATTCTAAAAGATTTTCTAAAATATCTTTAGACATCATTTTTTGTTTTTTAAAATGCTAATTATGAGAATATAAAATGAAATTCAGCAAAAGGGATACGATCCTATCCTATCCTTTCAAAAAGATTCAAAACATCTAATTTTCTTTTCAACTTAACTTGTCTTGCCAAAAGTGGGCGCAGACATATGAGACTAAGGACCTTAGTCAATGTCACCCCACTCTATCGAATCAGAAGGAAAGACATGACTTGTTTAAAGTCAAATTAAACTATTTATATCTTTATTATGTTAACTAAAGGTTCCTTCTCCCAATCACCTCAAACGAAGTTATGAGGGTGTTGTCAGCAAGTCAGACCATCAAATCAACCTCCTATCATCCCAGACTCCATCATGTCATAGTAAGATGTGGGTAGAAGAGTAGATCTAGGCACCATGTGGAATGGGGAAGCAAGTCTTCCTTGTTAAATGTAAACATAAATGTTGGAATTGACCATCTTTCAAGCACACAACCTTTTGAAACTTTTTCACCACTCACGCCTAGGAAAGGATGGCAAGCATGTGCAGCAAGGATGAATCCTCAAAAGGTTTTGTTTAAAAGAAAATAAAATCAATATAATTAAATTTTCATCCATTTTCTGCAACAAACGAAGTTTTGTTTTGGAGGTCAGTACGTGGTGTGGAGGGGGCGACATGATGGAAACTGGTGACTTTTACCCCATGTGGATTTGGCCTGACGCGGATCTAGTCTGACGTGCTAATTATATTAATGCAATATCACCTCCATTCACTGCACTCCATCTCTGATTTGTTTTTTCCATTTCTCCTCTGTCAGCATGAGATGACTTTGGGACGTGGTTACAGTACTTGGACAGAGCGCCCAGCCAAGTAAACAATGGAGGCGCTTATTTTCAAACTTACTTCATTACCTCTGCCATGCGATTTTGGGCATTTATTACCCCTGCCCTACGTACTTGGACGTTAACCATGGAAACTTCCCCCTACAATTTTGATTGGTGAATGAAGCTCCTATTTGACTGAGTTTCCAGCAAGTCACCTCCACCATATGAAGAATCAGCACCTTGATTTGTTTTTGGACAACATGCAAGGGTATAAGATAGGTGCTTTTAAAGCGCTAAGAAAAGTATAGGCAGTAGTTTGTTGAGTGGTGGTCGTCCTTTCACCAACCCCCATACCTTCCTCAACGCCTTGATTTGTTTTAGTACAGCACATAGGGTACATAAGAACTGTCCAGGATGAAGGTAATGGGTCTGTCTGATTGCATCCTTCCGGCCCACTACTCTACAATGTCCTGATCTACGGGGGAGGTAGGCGAGGAACTATGATTCCTTCTGCGATTCTATAAAGGTAGGTAGTGGGGGCCCTATCTTCTAAACCGTCGATAGTGATGCACAATTTGGAACTACCATTGTAAAGATTTCCAGAATACAGAATTTTCAACTTCAGTGATTATATATCCATCTTCCAGTCTTTCTTTGTGACTGTCTATCTATATTTAATGCACCTGAGGAGTTTTAGAGAGTCGTGTGCATAGAACAAGTGAATTGGTGTGGGCACTGACTTATTGTTTCCTATTGGACTTTCCCACATGTGGGTAGAACATGTACGATTCAATTAACTATAGACCAAGTATGTGTATCACTGTAAAGTGATGCCCATGACGATAATATCATGATAGACACACAAATTAAAGATTCTCGAGAAAATTGTATTTGTCCCATCTCTTCCATTATTCCATCTACTCCATTTAATCTTGTCTTCCCACCTCGAACCACAATTACCCACGATGGTGACAAGGATATGATATTTTATTATGTTTAGATGAAATTAAGAGTCGTTAAGAGTGTTTGTCTTAGAATAATTAGTGTTAGATAGTGTTGGTAAAATTTAGTTTTGATTGTTAGATGTTAAAATTCGTATTAGTTTATCATAAATATAGTTTTTATTAGTTTATCATAAATATAGTTTTTATTAGTTTGTATTAATTTCTTTATTTGATTATGGTAATTATTAAGTGATGTTAATGTAGCTTAAGGGATGTAGGGAGTAGTTAGGAAGTAGTTAGGAGTTATGTTGATGTTTTATTATTATTATAATTATTATTCTCATTATTATTTAGTAAGTTTTGTTTTATTTGTAGTTTTAAAAATATTAGTTAGTTTTATTTTGGGTTAAAATATTTTATTTAGTAGCATTACTAAGGATTATTTGGGGTTTTGTGTTAGAGTAAAGAAAGTTAGATTTTTAAATAGTTTTAGCAAGTAAAATTAGTCGTTAATTGTTGATGTTAGAATTTAGTAAAGGATAATTATTGGTTGATGTTAGTACTTAAGTATGTTTTAGTTTCAATATCTTAGTGATTAGATTTATAATTAATTCTTAATTATAGAAGTATAACTCAAGGTGGCTAGTTACACATAATACGATGAGTCAGATTTTGATAGAAGACGAGTTAGACATTGCAAAGAGTTTTGGAACTTGATGTCATATCTTTACAATTTGAACAAGTGAGTTAGCTAGGAACACTCAAGGAAACTTAGTTAACCTGTGAGTAGTGGAACCCTAATCGTAGGGCAGTGTCGATAAAGTTAACTACATAGTTAGTACGTGGGATTAATCAGAGTTTTAGTGACATGGTCATTAGAACTCCCTCTTATTTCTATTCTAATCCCTGCAATGTATCAGGAAGACTTGAACTTCCTCATTTTTTCTCAGTGACTTTTGTACGGCCACATTATGTCAGTATTGTAAATTTTGAGAGTAATTGGATGTATTTCCTTATTTTTTTTATTTTGGATTTTGGTATTTTAATGTTCTTCCTTTTTGCAAACAGTATGATGTGGGGCTGTTTAGCCAACCGTATTATTGATTATTCTATTTTTTCTCTTGGTTATGTCTTTATTCCTCAAGTAAAATTTTACTATTGTGGCCACTCTTTATTTAACTTTATTGTGGATGTTAACTTTAGGGTTGGGGATTACTAGTGAAAAATATTCGTGCCCCACCCTCTCTAGAACTTTGAGTATAGGAATAGCATAGCATGAACATTTTAGTTGAGTGACTTCTAGGAGGAAGTCAAAGGCTAGTGGGGGAGGATGCAAGGTCCCTCCTCACATGTACTTTTTAAATATGAATTTCCTTGTTACAATTGTTCTAGGTGATTAGAATGGTTATGAAATAATGTTTTATGGTTTAGATGTCTTAATAAGAATTGAGATCCTAATACATTCATGTTTTAAATAAGTAAGTCAATCAAGAATAAACTACATTATCTCGACTATTTAAATATTAAATTTTTTCTAACAATAATACAAGGTGTTTAACTTAATGATGATGTTATCGATTTTGTTACCTCAGTGATTTGGATTCTATGCATTTAGATAGTTCAATACTCACTATTGGTGATGTTATGATGTTTAGGTACATGCATGCCTAAGAATGATTATTCTTGTATTTAATCTACTAATGATCAAATGTGAGTAGAAATGAATTAAATAGTTAAATAATTGAAGCATTATATTCTGAGTTCACCCCGACCCTTCGTAGCCATAGTTGTTATTTTATCATTTTGATACTCATGACTCGAGATGTCGAGACATTATCTGATACTTAGAACATACTATATTATTTCATGTTGTGTGATGTTATTTTCAGATATTTGATGTCTGTCATTTAATGCTTATGTATATGTATGTTGATGAATTAAGTAAAATGTAGGATTAACACATTGATTTTGGAATCTTTAAGATTAATGATATAAGTAGGATGCAAGAAACCCTGATTGATGTATGTTTCAATTTATGTGAATTTCTGATACGTATATATGTACATGAGATTTTCGAGACTACTGATGTGTGCAATGAGTGTGCAGATATTTTAGCCGAGAAAATCGATGGAGGAACAGAACTGATCTTTATGTGTTAATTTTGGAAACCTTGTTGTTCGTAATTCAAGTATTTTAATTGTGAGATGTATGTATGTATGTATCCTTATGTGATTAGTAAAGGTTAATGTTCGTAAACTGTGTTCTTATAGTGTCACTTGACACTCTTGAATTGTTTGTGCCCTTTAGCGTGCTAGTTAGGGTTAGTTGTGTAACCCATGGACCTAAGTCGGATTAAGTTAGTATCTTTTGCTAATTTGGTTCTTAATCAAATTTAGTCATCCTTAATTCAAATTAGTGCTTAATCTACTTTTTTAGCGTTGTTAGTTGGTCCTAATTATTTCCTATCTTTTGTTTGGTTCGAAACTTATTCCTAAGGCTTTAAAACATGAAATAATTATGCCCAAGGGGTATGGGTATGGGTTGGGGGTCTTTTCCAACCCCTAAGCCCCTTTTGTTGACTTTGGAGATCACTCAAAAAGTCTCATTTTACCTTTGTGCGAAAATTGCAAGTGGCTATCTTGAGTTAGCTCACCTCACCTCCACTTAGTGTTTAACCATGGTGTGGGTTGAGTTAGGAGCTTCTAGATTTGTAGGTGGGTGGGTGTAGTTATTGATCCTTTTGGGTGGTTGTGTTGGAGGCTTATTTGGAGGCCTTTCTTGGACTAGTGGAGGATGGTTACCCAATCTCTACATTTAGAGAAGAGTTCTTGAAAATTGAAAGGAAGGAAGGGGAAACTCTACTCAAACTTGTTCATTGCCATTACCTCTTCGTGAAGGTAGGAATTGTCATCTCCCTTGTTCAGATTTCATTCTTGTTTCATGCTTATGCTACCTTGTTTTTGTTTGAATGTTTGTATGTTTGTGGGTATGTTGGGAAGATTTGAAAACCATGTTATTTGGGATGATTTATTTTCATGTTTATGTTGAAATTTTGAGATTTTCTTGCATGGGTGTTTTGGTATTACTCACCCTTGGATAGGGCAGAAGTGACCAATTTTGGGAAAGGTCTATTTAGTCGGACTCCAACCAGTGTAGAGTCTCTTCTCAGGATGAGAAGAGGGAGAAAGGGTAGGGTGTTATGGGCCCCTACCTATCAACACAAACCTTGTATGATTATGGTATGTTTAAATGGAAGAACGAAAGTTCTTGGTAAATAGCCCTGATTGGAAATTTGTTTAGTGTTGTGCTTGACTTCTCCTGGTTGGAAGAATCCACCTTTCCCTAGTGTTGATTCATTGTGAATCATATCGTGAAAACCTTGTATGAATACACATGTTTGAATTGTTCTTGGTCATGATTTTGGTCACTTGATCAGCTTCTATTCCCTCCATGGTTCTAGAAATGAGTTGCAGAAAATATTATAAATCCCTTGAACAGGGTCATGAAGAAAATTTGATTTAATTGTTGAAATTTGGGATTGAGATCCTATTGTAAATTCTATTTTGAACCTTGTTGTAATAGGCAACGAAGCCAGGTTTTCTTCCTGATTCTTTCCCGGCTAAGCCTTTGAATCAGGTTTGCCAATAAAATGGTGTTTGAGTAAATATGCTTGCATTGAGTCTTATAGCTTTGTTTTCAGTTTTGCATATGTAATTTAAAAATCAGATGTGATGGTGTTACCTTACTGCACATTTTTATGGTTGGTAATCACATTCGTATAAATTTGATTTATTAGATAACATGTTGATATATACTTAGCTATGCAATTTTAAGTTTAAAATATGTTAAGAAAATTTGCATTTGAGTTGTGCTTAATTTTTATAATTATACATGTGCATGAGGAAGCTAAGTGAATTGATTGAATACTTGATTCTTACATTTAATCCTATTATCAGTTTTAAATATTAAAACAAAACTTGTTGGTGTTCTGGGCATGACAACATGACACTACAAATAACATGAAGGGGATGCATGGAGAGGATGATTACACTACAATATTTCATTAATTTTTTACTTCTAACTTACTCTAAAATATTTGAGTGAATGATTCCATTTAATTAGAGTGGAAATGTTAGTATCTTTTTGTGAACTTTCATTTTGTTGTATTTAGGTAATTTTTTCCCCTAAATTAACTTCATTTTTTTGGGATTCAGAGTCCTTTTTTAGTTGACATTTTCAATCATTATTTTATATATTTAATAGGTTTGTCTTCATTCATTACTTTCTATATTTAATGGGTATTACATGTGTCTTACAGAATCATCCTCCAAAGATATAGCAAAATTCACTATAAAGTCATGTATAAAGGTTTGAAAAAATCTCATATTTATAATCTATTTTGTGTAGTTTACTCAATCATTATTTTCCATATTTAGTGCATTCTTTTTTGTTTCAATTTTTTAGTCATTTTATATAGTTTTAATATATTTCACGAGAAATTGTTGTGTTTAGAAGATCTACCAAGGCTACCAAGATATGCAATTAATGTGAGGAAAAGTATAATGTTATGCTTTGTCACTTCTTAAGTTTAATTCAATTTCTTCCACTCAAAAATAATTTTAGTTTACATGAGTTTTTAAGTATTTTAGAAATATGTCATAAAACATCATTCTTCTTACACTAATAGTATACAAAATGAATATTTCATATTAATAAGAAGAATTGAAAAAAAAGAAATTTTAATAAATTGAAAAAATATGTTTTATGTGTTAAGTTCTTTAAAATAAATTTTTTGAAAAATTAAATATGTTATCTTACCTTTCACATGTTTTTCAAGATATTTGATATATTAAAGGATATTTAGATCCATAGATTAAAATATTTATTCAAATTCTTCAATTTGAGTAATCTACATTAATCATTGACATTAATGGTATTTTTTTTTAAAGTTGATATTGTCTCTTATATAGATAAAACTAAAAACCTTGATAACTTGTTGTGTTTAGTGCAAATAACATAGATCTACCAAGGCTACCAAGGTATGCAATTAATGTGAGGAATGTCTTGTACATATGAATAATTTCATTTGGTATGAGTAACATGCTATTTTGATTAAATTATCTAGGATGTTTTAAAAAGTGATTTTTTTTCAAAAAGGAAACTGATAGAATGATTTGTTCCAACTATTTCTAATGCTCTTGATTTTGTGCAAGTTCGACGATATTCTTGATTTTAAACTAGACGGCAGTGTGTAGTATCTTTTTTCCTCTATTTTATTTTAGAAACTGCAATATATTTTTCTTCTAGGGCTTTTAATTTGCAAGTAATACTCTTTATGTGCATATAAATTGACTATTTTTAGAACAACCCCAAATCTTATTTGTTTTTACTTACTTTTTCTAATTTCACTAATTTCAAAATCTTTCCTTACCTTGGAATTCTGTAATTTTATACAATTTACATGTTTCTTTTCCTAATTTTTAACATTATTTATAATTCAAGATTGACGATTTCATCAGAGGGTGAGTTGATTTTTTTCTTATATAATTATATCAAATCTTATTTATTTTTACTTACTTTTTCTAATTTCAATATTTTCACAATTTTCCTTACCTTGGAATTCTCTAGATTTATAGAATTACTTTTTTTTTCCCCCTAACTTTTAACATTATTTAGGATTTTATTGATAATTGATATCATCATTCTTCAATGTGAGTTGTCTGAAAATTTACTTTTATAAATCTCCACTTTTCTTGCAAGTTGATCGATTTTTTATATAATTATATTTTAATAAAACTTAGTTATGGTTTTTTTTCTCATTTGAAATCTATATTTTATTAGATTTTTCAATAATATATTTTTATATTAATGAAATATATTCATTATTATTTTTAGTGTAAAATAGAAGCAGCCCCCAAAAAAAAAAAAAAAAAAAAACTAAGCCAAAAGAGGTAAATTTCTCTCTTTTAATACATTTATTTATTTTTTTCTCAATTTTAAAATTATTTTTATTAAAATTTTAAATCATTAGTTTTCATATTTATCGATTATATTATTTGTTTGTATTTAGTGTAAAGGAGAACTAGACAAGCTAAGATCAAGGAGAATTAGCAAAGACATGACCCAACCATGAACATGATACATAATGCATGGAGAGGATGCTTAGACTACTTTTAACTTACTCTCTAAAATATTTTAGTGAATGATTCCATTTAATTAACTAGAGTGGAAATGTGAGTTTTTTTTTTTTGATCTTTCAAAATTATAAAAGATCCTCTAAAAAGATAAAGGTTTTACAAACTGAAGAAATGCTTTCTAATTTTATTTTGTTCTATTAAGGTAAGGTTTTTTTTCCTAAATCAACTATATCTTTTTGGGAATCAAGTCCCTTTTTAAGTTGATTTTTTCAATCATTGTTTTCTATATTTATTAGGTTTGTCTTCATTCATCACTTTCTATTTTTAATGGATATTATAAATTGTTTCTTATGTATTACAGAATCATCCTTCAAAGATACAAAAAAATTCACTATAAAGTTGGGTATAAAGGTAAAAAAATATATATCATTTTTTTTTCACTCAATCATTATTTTCCATATTTAGTAAGTTCATTTTTGTTTCTAAATTTTAGTCATTTTATATATTTTTAATGTATTTCATGAGGAAGATCTACCAAGGCTATTAAGGTATGTAATTTATGTGAAGACGAATATACTCTTATGCTTTGCTAGTTCTTAAGTTCAATTTTATTTCTTGTATTTATTAATAATTTCATTTCATATGTTTTGTTTTTAGCATTTAAGAAATATATTATAAAATGTCATTCCTCTTAGACTTGGATGAAATTCCTATCTCATCTTAAGTTAATGACATGTATTTAGAATATAATTTATAAAATTGAATCAAAAATTTGAATATGAAATTATTTAGGATGAAACTGATAGAATGATTTGTTCCAACCATTTCTAAAGCTCTTGATTTTGTGTAGGTTAGACAATATGTGAAAGCTTGACTATATTGACTATTTGATTTGTGTTCATCATTGTCAAATCTTCATGAGAATAATGTTATTTCTATTTTTTTAGAGGAAAGGATAGTGGGTAGTATGTTTCTTCCTCTATTTTATTTTAGATACTTCTAGGGCTTTTATTTTTCAAGTCTACGAGCTTTATGTGCATATAAATTAACTATTTTCATAACAACCCCAAATCTTATTTATTTTTACTTGTTTTAGTTTCGCAATTTTAAAATTTCATTGACAATTGACAATTGATGTCATCATTCTACAAGGTGAGTTGTCTCCTCAACATTCAATTGTAGGTTTTATAGAAGTACATGTTTGTTTTCCTATTTTTTAACACTATTTAAGATGTCATTGGCAATTGATATCATCATTCTATATGGTGAGTTGCCTCCTTAACATTGTGTGTCAAATTTTGCTTCTATAAATCTCCACTTTTCTTGCAAATTGGTTGATTTTTTCTTATATAATTTTAATGTAAATTTAGTTATCTTATCTTATCTTATCACTTAAAAAATTTTCAATATTATAGAGTTCTATGTGAATTTGTTCCAACATTTTTATGACTTGAATTGGCAACAATTTTCTTCTATAACAATTGAATCTTACCATTGTAGAAGCTAGTTAATTGGTTATTGTTTCAATCTTATTTGTCTTTTATTGTCATATGACAGGTCACATTGTTGCTCATTGTGATGCTATGAAGACTAAATCAAGGCTACCACCTTCCTAATGGTCAGGGGCCTCTTCTGAACACTATACAATGGTTAAGTCCATGGTTGCACCTCTGGATCCAGTAAATGATTCCTCTCCTAATGATCATTCGGTGCTAGAGATAGCAGAGGATGTTTTGACTCATGGTGAGGTCCCTATTCCTTCTCCTACCCCTGCCACTATCTTGGATGTTCCTTTTGGTCCTATTAGGGCCAGGACCCTGTACCCTCTCTTGCCCCTACCCCTATATTGGACATTCCTCCTTGTCCTATGGGGGGCCAACTAGCTACGAGCTCTTTTAGGGAGATCGTTGTTGCTTCTAATTCCCCTAGGCTCCATTGTTCAGTTTCTTCTAGGGATTGGATTACTAAGGCAGCTAAGGTGGAGGAGGGTTGGACTGCGGTAAAAAGAAAGAAATCTAAGCCATCTGGTCCTCCTTTAGAAATGAACATCTGATTGTGCAAGGGAGGCTCTAAATCAAAGGGAAAATCATGAGCTCCATTGTAATATTTGGCTCTCAGTTTGGTTTATTCCCTTCTAGCTAGATCTTTGGTTTTGGCTGGTGCTAGGCTTTTCTGTCACCTTGGTTACCCTTTGTTTGGGGGCTGACCAGTTTCACTTTTGTTTGTTGTATTTTTTGTTTCTATACTTATTTAAAATCTTTAGACTTGTACAGGGTTTTAGGCACCCTTCAAAACCTATTTTACTTAATCAAAAACATTATCAAGTATGTCTACATTCTGAATTCTAAAGCAAAGTAAGACACTTCCCGAAAAGCTAAAGCATTTATGTTGTTAAGTGATTTTTAGTCATATCACTTTACCTTAAGTAAAGTAATAGAGATTTCAGGAATTTAATATTCTACACACAAATGAACAAAAAGTTTAAATAGTTGATACTCATGGATGAACTTAATTTTGTTCGTGTGGCACCAACGTTCTAATTCCTATACCTATTTCATCAAAAAAAATTATTGGAATTCTTTAGGATAATTGAGAGGGGGTTGAACCAATTATCCAAGGTCGAGATGTACAATTAAAACTTTTCACAATTTAGTAAACCCACATGCATAAAACATTTTCATCATGCATGCATTCACTAGATTATGCAATCACTCAAACTTATAGGTTATTCTCAAATCAAAATGCAAAAACATAAACATGAAACATAACAAATTCAATAACACATTTGACACAATGATTAACATGGAAACCCAATTTGGGAAAAACCACCAGCAACATGCTACCAATTCTCACTCTTCTGAAGTGATGCTCTGTGAAAGGCCAACGTTGTTAAAGGTTACAATACACATTGTTAAATGTGACCTAATTAAAGGATTTTAATCACCCTATTAGGAGTGAACCTCATTAAAGGATTTTAGATCATTCACATGGAATGTCACCTAGTTAAAGGATTTACAAATGACTGTTAGGTCAACCTTAATCCAAAGGATTTACCCTAGACTTTAGTAATAGTAAGGCTTAATCTGATAACAACTTACAACTTCATTTGTAGATTACAAATCTTTATTTTAGTCCTCCATTTTTCTTGGCTTTCACACTCTTCAACTCTGATAGCTTGTTCACCCTTCAAGCATCCATACCCTTAAGCCTTCTTATTTTTTTTTCCAATGCAATCTCTTCTCTTATGTCACTGAATGATGTGAATACCCTAGACTCCTTGTCTTCCTTAGGTTCTCACACATCAACTCTTGCTTCTGACCAACCATCTCTATAAATAGAGAATTAAGATTTTTTTGTTCATTGTCCATTGTCCATTATAGGGTTAGGTTAGATTAGATAGGATTCAATGAATCTACCCCTTATTTCATTTCATTCCCTTCTCGAAACTTCTCCTTAAATCCTCTTTGAATTCACCTCAAAATAGTTTATCTTGAATTTTGTGCCATCAGCTCATCAATCTTATCTTCCACACAGTTCACACAATCCAAGAAATCAAACTTGTCAGCTCAAATTCATCAAATTCTTGATCTTTCTCATAATGCTAACACTCGACATTAACTGGCTTTTGATGCTTGGCACATACTACATTGTTGGACATCCAGTATCAAAACACTTAGTACAAACTAAAGTTTATTGGTGCTCAGCATCAACTAAACTTAACTTGGCTTACACTGTGCCTACACTGATTTTCTTGGCTCCAACTGATTTTCTTCTCAGCTTGCACTAACTTTTCTCGACACCTACTATCCACTCAGTCAAACTTGGGAGAAAAACTTTATTTAACTTGTTCTTCTAAACATACTTAGTGTAACTAACCTTTGTAACCTTAAGTAGATTATCAATGCACTACAATATCATTGTCTTAACTGATTCTTGTACTCCTTTCATATCATAACTCAACCTTTCCTCTAGGTGCTATTGTTACCTCATTTATTCAAATCCTCTTTGTTAATCAAACAAATTATAGTACTTAAATCATATAAGAAATTGTCTTACCAGCAAGTAGTAGGTTTGACATTGGTGGCAAAACAATGAATGAAACAAATTTATCATACTTGTATCAATCTATTTTCAACATTTCCTATAATTGGTTTCTTCAAGTCTATTTAAATGAGTATTTATCAAGAACTATATCATGTGTAATCATAGAAAATGACAATCAGAGCTGCAAGTTACAATAATTTAATTGGCTTGGAGAGTGAGTTAAAAGAGCTTACAAACACATCTTTTAAATTCTAGGATTTGGGTGATCTTCATAGAAGACTCAATTCTCAACCTATTCACCCAATCACTCAAAATATTAAAGAAAGCAAACTAGTTGAAGCAACTAGTTTTCCAATGGAAATTCATGCACCTAAGCTAGTGAAGGAATGCATATAGATATACAACACAGAAACAAAGTAGATTTTGTTTCCCAATTAATCTATTCTCATCTCAATCAAAAATGCACTAATGTAGGTTGCATTTGGTATTCCTATGAAGGAGCAATATTTTGATGTTGATTTTGGATCTTTCGTGTCTATGTTCAATGAGAAAATGACTGTTAGACAGGAAGATATGTAGAGGACATGGTTCTTGACTGGGTGCTCAAAGAAGACCAAAATGTCAAACACCCTATTTGGCACGAATCTAAAAAGAGAGATTGTGGATATCCTTGCACTCCTCCTTAGATTCAAAGAAAAGGAGAATATTTTGAAGTTCATTGAGCACCATTACTTCCTAGTGCAAGCAATACATGTTGATGATATGTAGATCGACTGGGCACAGATCATCTATGATGAGCTAGCCTCATGGTTGAATTTAGCCAAAGGATTCAAGTAGTTCTATGAATCCTCATATATTATCTATGCATTAGAAACTCACAACTTATGGCTTGACCTCCCTAGCATCCCAAACTATGATGAGTGCATGAAAATATATGAATTTTACCCACATTTGTAGCTGTAGAGAAGTTATGATGAGTATGTTGGGTTTAATGATGCATTCACAATGCGGCTATGCCAAGAATTTCAAAGATGCCCTCAAAGGAGATTTTCACCAAAGGGAATTTCATCCATAAGCCAATTTGGATGCTCATTTATCCAATTTCCAAGCTTCTCCTATTTACAAATAGGAGCTTACAATGACTTTCCTAAGAGGTTGTCGAGGTATTCAGAAGACAAGGTGGTTTTATTTGAACTATGTCTATAGAACCTTGAAGTGAACATGTTGTGTTCTAATGTGAAGAAGATTGTTGGGAATCCCTTTCCTATTGTGGTTGGTCAATATTCATGTGCTTCTAGATCAGATGCACATAATTTGGTAAAGAGCTTTGGAAAAAACATTAAATTGTTATACTATGAGGTACTTAGGCCTCATTATGATCCAATTAACTTTGTAAGAGATAACTTGAAGTTGGGATATACGTACAGGCATGTTTTAGATATTGAAGACTTCTGGTCTAGGTGTCTTAACAAGTACCAAAATTGGGAGAGGTTTTGGTCATTTTTAACCATTAATGAGATTAAATTTTATAATGATTTTGTTGATATTTCTAACCTTGCAGATGATGGAACCTACTTGCACCCCACATCTTACAAGAAGATCAAACGCACCCCAATTTTGTCTACCCCACCTATAAATCTAGTTATTGACACTATGGAGGTTCTTATATAGGGGACAATCAAGAGAAAAGAAAAATGGGTGGAATAGACCCAAGTGAGGAAGAAGAGGATTGGAAGCACTAGTTCTACAGGTGGAGTATCAAATGGAGCTGCCCAATCAATAAAAGCTACAAAAGCATAAATACTACATTGACATTTTCAGGGCCACTATAGTCCATTGGCCAAGGTGGAGACCATCCTCTAGAAAATAATGTGCCACTCACTCCTACCCATGAAGCTAGCTCTGTTCTGAACATCAAGAAGGCTGGAGAGAAGTAAGATGATAAGTATAAGGGGAAAGACTAAGAAAAATTAGAGGCCAAGCCATCTTCCCCTATCCAAGTCATCAATTTGGATAGCAACACTAACCCCATGGATGGTCAGGAACATGATGCATCTTAGTAAGGGGATACCTTATCCCTTTTGGTAACTAAGGTTGATGCCTTCCCTGTTGCTTCTCAGAGAACACCAACTCCATTAATCCTAAGGAAACTATTTGATCCTACTCCATTGTAGTCTACTATAAATTTCCTTTCTGTAGAGTCATAGCTCAAAGAGACCATTGATAGGAAGAAGAGGAGATATGAGGAAGTAGCTTCATCGATGCATTTGATCACATAAGTCACCTCCTCTTAGTCATCCAAGAAGATGAAGATGTAGAAGACAATTGCTACATTGGCTATGGCTTCAATGACTAGCCATATGCTAGTTGATATTTTTGAGCCACAGAAAGAAGAAAAATTTAATGAGCTCTCAAAATATTATTTCCATATTAGAATGGTAGATCTTGACATCCTCGTTCACAACTCTATGGTGAACATGTGGAAGTCTAACAATGAGAAAATTGAAGATAAGTTGAAAGAGCTTAGAGTAGAGAAGGAAATTATGAAATCCTCAAATAGAAAATTCGTGGAAAGCATAAGGTTTGCATTAGCGATCACTTCGTCAAGTCAATTTGACATGAATGCAAAGGAGAATAAAAAGCTACTCCTAAAGTTGCAACAAAAAAGGCAATTTAGGCAAGTTGGTTGAGCATGGGTAGATCAGATCAAGGCTTAAGGTCCCTTACTAGTAGAAAACTTGGGAAGCCTAGTGTTGGTTGCTCACAAGCTTAGGAAAGTAGCTTCAAATCATTAGGAAACCATATAGAAGGTAGCAGACAAGCTGACAAAGAAATTGACCCTTCTACAAGAAGTAATAGACATGAAGACAAATGTGGTCATTGCTCATGGGATCCTTAAGATAGGAAAGGAGTCACTGTGTCACAAGAAATAATCCTTGGAGTTTTTTATAGAAAGCTCCATGAGATCTGCAAATGAGCTCAAGGATGTGTATGACCTAGTGCAAAAGCTCACTAAAAAGTTGTTTTAATATCTGAAGATATTGCAAACAAAGTCCTTTGTTTCCACTAATTACAAGCTCATGGATATTGAGAGAATGAAATCAAAGTTCTTGGCATTTGTTGATGAATTTGTTGACCCACTCAACTTCCAAGTGTCCAAGAATTGAGAACTCTTAGTAGTGGACATGATCATAAGGAGAGAAATGGAGAAATTCAAGTCAACAGTGGCTAGAATAGATGACTTAACAGATATGCATGACTACTAGATGGTCCAAGCCAACATCATCATCATTCTAGATGTTGAAGACCTGGAAAAAGTAACCAAAGCCATGAAAGATTATAGAGCTAAATCAATTTGCTCCTAAGAAGGCATGATGTTTTGATGGTTTTCTAGACATCTCTCATTCTTCCCCTTGTCTTTCTCTTTGTATCTATTCATGGCAATTTTTTAGTCTCTATAACAAATAATGATTCAAGCTTGTTCTATTTTAAGTTGATTCTATTCAGAGATGTTGTATAGAGTGCTACACTTAGCTAACTAGAACATCCTCTGCTTCACTTCCCTTTAGGCTTTACCAAGGATTTTCTCTAATCGTTCAATGCTTTTATTCAGTTGGGTTGAACAGAGGTCTAGTAAAAAGAAACACTTTAGATATTAGATCATGTGGCACTCCCATCCTTAATTTAGGGAATGTGTTTATCAGTGGTGGAATATTGAGGTCCAAGGTACTAATATGTTTCAAATAGCTAGAAAACTAGATAATATTAGAAGGGAGGTGGTGGGATGGAATAAGTCTTCCTTCGGTGACAATTTTAAGTAAAATAAATAAATTGATGAAAAAACTTGAAGGGATTCAAGAGAGTATGGTGAAGGGAGGTCTCTAGTGATGATTATCCTTGTTTCCCAAGCTTCAGCTACTAGCCCTTCTCAAAGTTTTCTCCTCTACTTCATCCTCTTCTCCAAGCTGGATGATTATCCTCCCTCCCAATTTAAGACACCACAAGACCCCCTACTTATACCCAACTAAGCCACAAGTCGGCCTAGTATGTTACAAATTAAATAAACCCTTCCATTAAATTAACATTTAAGCTACAAGTAAGCTTACAACATAAATTAAATACAAATAATCAAATTAAATTCCAAGGTCAAATCACACTGGAAACCGATCACAAACAACTCAGGCAAAGCAAAAACCAAGACATGACCAAGTATTAGAAAAACTACTATCGAGTATCAACAAAACTACCAAACATAACTGAGCTTACACAAGCATTGTCAAGCATCAGTATGTGTTGAGTCCTCCAACAATCAAGCCCCTTTATTGATCGAGCTACTCGATCAACTCAACAACCATGTATAATCGAGCCATGCAATATAAGTTAGGCTTCTAGTGTATGCCAAGTAGCTTCACCAATGGAATGCCACCAAGAAATGACCAAGTATTGTTACTCCAACCGAGTATCTCATTTAACACTGCAACCAAAACTACTCAGTAATGACCAAGCCACATTCTTTAACCAAGTTCCCTAACTTCAAGACTAAAGCACTCCAACATGTAGAATTTCCACCTACCCCAAGATGCTCCTGCATTAGACGCCCCACGTGCGAAAAAGATGTTCTTAGCAGTAGCAAGAACATCTTCTAGGATTCAACACATAAATCCCAAACTGGTTCTTTACATAAATGTTCTCCAAGTCTTCAACTTGTACATTCTTTCCCTTGTTCAACTTTTTCTTCTTCACATCTCCACGTTGACCTCTAACCCTCTCAAAATCCTTTAGCTCAACTCTACTACTAATACTTAGGTTCCTCCTACCAAGTTCTTCATTCTATAAAGGAATTAGGGAATGCTTCCTGCCACCTTTCTCAATAGTAATGAAATTCTTTGCATAATCATGCATAGCCTTGCAATCATACTACCAAGCTCTACCAAGCAATCTGTGACAACTACTCATGTCCACAATATCACACAACGCTTGATCCTTATTCTGCCCAATTTGAAAATCAACAAGACATTGCTCCCTCACTTCTAAAGCATGTTCATTTTTGAACCAACCAATACATAATCACATTACATACTTTACCACTAGACTTACAATGAATCTTGAACAAATTACTCCTCTGACAAGATTACAGTATCCTCTAACCGATCAATACTCATCGAGCTAGTAAATTCTCTCCTTGTTTAGGTTCACTGATATGGTTTTCACCCTCATTCAGAAAAATAGCTCTTCTGTCACCAGCCTTAGCAAATTCATAAGGTTTATGTCCTTCTTCATGACATCTTAAACTCACCTCTACATGTCCTTCTTTTCTATCAATATGTTTTGGTTCATCTTCAACATTCGGTTTAGCCTTTTCATAGTAGTCCCACTTCTCCTTCCCTTAGGAACTACCTTGATTCTTCCTCTTGAAATTATCTTTTTCCTTTAGGGCATAATGATAAGAATCCTCAACCAAAATAATATTCAACATATAGACCTCATCCTGAATATTGAATCTCAAGCCATTAATATATCTAGCCACCTTCTCCTTAAACAGTTCTCTATGTCCAGACTGAATAGTCAACTTGTAAAACTCCTATGTATAATCTTTCATAGTCATATCTTTCTACTTCAAATTATAAAATTTCTTAAACTACTCAAGTTCATGATCAACAAGAATGAACTTAGCCTTTAATTTAGTCACCATCAATCTCAATCTAGTGATCTTTATATCACCTTCCTCTTCTCTCTCTCATTGCAATTCTTCCCACCAAAGAGCAACATGTCCCTTCAGCTTAGTTTGTGTCAACCTCACTCTAAGAAGATCTCCAATATCCTCTAACTCAAAGTAATCTTCTAATTCACCAATCCAATCAATCAGGTCTTCAAGATTCAAAGTACCTAAAAAATTAGAAACCTCCATCTTATGTTTCAGCTTTAACTAAGATCCAGGTCTAGCAAACTGACCAGGCCTATCTCCCATAGGTCTCTCTACACAATCAGTTTTGTCATCGCCACTCGCTCCAACAACCTTAAAGTCTTCAAAAACTTCCTCACAACCGTCTTTAGTACCCACATGACAAGGGACACCACCTATAGAACTTATGATCTCAATGATCATAGTACTCTTCATCAACGCCATCTTACATATGAATTTAACTTTAATCTTCTTTGAGACCCTTTCTTCCACATCATCATAAAGATCTTCAATTTCCCTATAGTCCAATTATCTTGGAGTAATCTTCCAAGATTTTTGCAAATCCTCCACAACAAATCAATCAGATCCAACCTTCAATCAGATAATCTTCACCCCAATTCCTGATGCCAATTGCCTCAGCTTTAGTGATATGTCTACACGCTCAGGAAAACCTTCACTCTACTATCAACTTATGCAATGCAAGGTAGGAGAATCCAAAAGAGATGTCCTAGCCCCTAAAAAATAACCACAAAACAAAAATAATATAACAATACAAGATCTGATATCAATTACAACACTTTTTTCATAAAATAATTGTTTACATGCAATGTGATAGGCTATAAGGCCTTCTAGGTGTTGGTTAAATATAATAACAATTAGAAAATAGTTCTACAAAATCCCTCAAGATCCAAGCCAAACCCTAGATAGTGCATATCCAAGGTAGAAACCTCCAAGGAAGATCCAAACTTGTGCTTGCAATCCCACCAAGCAATCTCCTTGTTTTCCAAGCCCCAACTATTAGTCCTTCTCAAAGATCGCTCCTCTACTTCATCCTCTTCTCCAAGCTGGATGATTATCCTCCCCCCTAACTTAAGACACCATAAGACCCCATACTTATACCCAACTAAGCCACAAGTCAACCAAGTATGTCACAAATTAAATAAACACTTGCATTAAATGCACATTTGAGCTACAAGTCGGCTTACAACAAAAATTAAATACAGACAGTTAAATTAAATGCCAAGGTCAATTCACACTAGAAACTGATCATAGAAAACTCAAGAAAATTAGAAACCAAGACATGACTGAGCATTAGAAAAACCACTGTCAAGTATTAACAAAACCACCAAACATAACCAATCTCACACAAGCATTATCAAGCATCAATATGTACAGAGCCCTCTAGCAATCGACCCCCTTTATTGACCAAGCTACTTGGTCAACACAACAACCAAGTATAACTGAGCTTCTAGTGTATGTCAAGTACCTTCACTAGCTAAATAACACTAGGAAATGACCAAGTAATGCTACTCCAACAAAGTATCTCGGTTAACACTACAACTACAACTACTTAGTGATGATTGAGCCACACTTATTTCCTTGACCAAGTCCCCTAACTCTAAGTCCAAAGCACTCTAACATGCAAGATCGCTAACTACCCTAGGATGCTCCTACATCAGACACCATATGTGTGACAAAAGTGTTCTTAGTAGCTAGAAGAACATCTTCTAGGGTTCAACACATAAATCCCAAATTGGTTCTTCACATACATGTCCTCCAAGTCTTCAACTTGTACATTCTTTCCCTTGTTCTACTTTTGCTTCTTCACATCCATCCTCGATGTGATATAGGTTTTCTTTCCACACCAACCTATAACCCTCTCAAAATCCTTTAGCTCAACTCGAGTGCCAATACTGACGTCCCTCCTATCAAGTTCTTCATTCTAAAAAGGAATCATGGAATGATTCCTACCACCTTTCTCAATAGTAATCACATTCTTGACATAATCATGCATAACCCTACGATCATACTACCATGGTCTACCAAGCAATGTGTGACAACTACCCATGTCCATAATATCACACAACTAATCCTTATACTGCCCAATCTCAAAATCAACAAGATATTGCTCCCTCACTTCTAAGGCATATTCATTTTGCAACCAACCCTATAATGACAAGGATATCTCACTCTTCTAAAACCAAGTTTTTGAACCATCTCCTTAGCAACAAGGTTTTTAGTACTACCATTATCCATAATCACATTACAGACTTTACCACCAGGCTTACAATGAGTGTTTAACAAAATACTCCTTTGACAAGATTCTATTGTCCTCTAATCGGTCAGTACTCACCAAGCCAATAAATTTTATCCTTTCTTAGGTTCATTGATATGGTTTTAAGCCTCATTCATAACAACGACTCTTCTATCACTAGCCTTAGGACATTCATAAGCTCTACGTCCTTCTTCATGAAATCTAACACAAGTACCCTTAAAATCACCTCTACATGTCCTTCTCTTCTGATCAATATGTTTTGGTTCATCTTTTGCACTCGATTTAGCCTTTGCCAAGTAGTCTTGCTTCTCCTTCCCTAGGGAACTACCTTGATTCTTCCTTTTCAACCCATCTTCTGCCTTCAAAGCATACTGATAAACATCCTCAATCAAAGTAATATTCAACATACCAACATCATCCTGAATATTGAATCTCAAGCCGTTAATATATCTAGCCACCTTCTCCTTAGACAATTCTCTATGTCTAGACCGAATAGTCAACTTGTAAAACTCCTCTATATAATCTTTCACAGTCATATCTTTTTGCTTCATATTTTGTAATCTCTTAAACAACTCAAGTTCATAATAATTAGGAATGAACTTAGCCTTTAATTTAGTCACCATCAATCTCCATCTAGTGATCTTCATTTCACCTTCCTCTTCTCTATCTCACTACAATTCTTTCCACCAAAGAGCAACATGTCCCTTTAGCTTCATTTGTGCCAACCTCACTCTGAGCAGATCTCCAACATCCTCTAACTTAGAGTAGTCTTCTAATTCACCAATCCAATCAATCAGGTCTTTAGGATTTAAAGTACCTAAATAATTGGAAACCTCAATCTTATACTTCAACTTTAATTGAGATCCAGGTCCAACCCTATCTCCCATAGGTCTCTCCACATGATTAGTTTTGTCCTCACCACTTGATCCAAAAACCTCAAAGTCTTCAACATCTTCCTCATAACCATCTTCAATACCCACATGCTAAGGTACACCATCTATAACACTTATGATCTCAAGAATCACATCACTTTTCATCATCACCATCTCAGATATAAATTCAACTTTAATCTTCTCTGAGATCCTTGCTTCCACAACATCATAGAGATCTTCAATCACCCTAGGGTCTAATTGTCTCAAAGGCATCTTCCAATATTTTTGCAAATCCTCTATAAAAAATCAACCAGATTCAACCTTCGATCAGATAATCTTCACCCCAAGTATTAGTGCAAACTGCCTCAGCTTCAACGATCTATCTACATAGTTAGGAAAACCTTTGCTCTAATACCATCTGATGTAGTGTAAGGTTGGAGAATCCCAAAAGAGATGTCCTAGCCCCCAAAAAATAACCACACACTGGAAACACTACAACAATGCAAGATCTGATATCAATTACAACACTTTATTCATAAAATAATTGTTTAAATGCAATGTGACCGGCTGTAAAGCCTTCTGGGGTTTGGCTAAATATAATGGCAATTACAAAAATAGTCTGCAAGATCTCTCAAGATCCAACCCAAACCCTAGCTAGTGTAGATCCACACTTTGGTAGAAACCTCCAACAAAGATCTAAACTTGTGCTCTCAAGACCACCAAGTAATCTCCTTGTTTCCCAAGCCTAAGCTACTAGCCCTTCTCAAAGTTTGTCCCTCTAATTCATCCTCTTCTCCAAGCTGGATGAGTATCCTCCCTCCTGACTTAAGACACCATAAGACCCCCTACTTATACCCAACTAAGCCACAGGTCACCCTAGTATATTAAAAATTAAATAAACCTTTGCATTAAATGCACATTTAAGCCACAAGTTGGCTTACAATAGAAAAAAATACATACAACCAAATTAAATGCCAAGGTAGGCTCACACTAGAAACTAATCACAAACAACTCAGGAAAAGTAAAAACCAAGATATGATCGAACATTAGAAAAACCATTGCTGAGTATTAGCAAAACCAAGAGACATAACTAAGCTCACACAAGCATTATTAAGGATCAGTATGTGCTGAGTCCTCCAACAATTGAGCCCCTTTATTGATTGACCTACTCAGTCAACACAACAACTAAGTATAATCGAGCCATGCAGTATAAGCTGAGATCCAAGTGTATGCCGAGTACCTTCACCAACAAAATGCCATTGGGAAATGAGAAAGTAGTGCTACTCCAACCGAGTACCTTGATTAATGGTACAACCAAAACTACTTAGTAATGATCGAGCCACACTTCTTTCTTTGACTGATTCCCTTAACTAAAAGGCCAAAACACTCCAACATGTAAGATAGCCAACTACGTCCCTAGGATGTTCTTGCATCACTTATCAATGAGATGAAAGTAAGGATAATGAGATTGGATTAGAGTATATAGGAAAGATGTTTTCCTTGTTTATATATCATAGTGATGATCCATTGTATTTCTATGAATGGTGATATGATGCAAGCTTGAATGCTGGATAATCAAAGTAGAGTAGAGATTAGTTTGGTAGATAGAGTTAAGATTTAAAGGAATTGTATTGGAAAATATGTTGTAGATCAACCAGTTTAGTATTTCATATATCTTATCCTAAAGTGTTTATCTTTAGAGTTGTTGGAACAATTTAGATAATGGGTCTAGTTATTTCCTTATTAACCTTTAACAGGGTAAGAATCTTCCCATAAGGGTCCAAGGTTTCCTAATAGAGATCTCTCCTTTAATAGGGATTATTCTATTGAATGCATTATAGTAATTAGTTCCTAATAGACTCACATCCTTTCACAAGGAACATTTTTATTAGTACATTATCTTTTGGGTGACATCCCCACTAGGGTTTTCTCTTGGATCGAGGGTTTATAGTGAAAGAATTATTGTGTAATTATTAACGACTTATCTCTTGTTAGGCTTCATTGTTTTTATTATTGAAGTTGGACTTAAGTTTATTTTTTCACAACTAATTCAAGTGTGGACTTTACTTCTTAACAAATTGTATGCTGCAAATGTTGAATTTGTAACTAAGGATGTAGGAAATCTCAAAAAATGCAGTGGATCTACCAAAACCACATCATGGATCCATGGATGTAAGTGTGCACCAAAGAAGAAGAAGAAGATAATGAATACCACAATATAAATCTCCTCGCCTGATGATCAATAAGGCACTAGATCTTGAAGATGAAATGCTCACAAAGGATCCTTGAATCTTGGAAACACTTTGAATGCTTGAAATGCCTTAGGAAACATGCTTGCTTGAGTTCTTAAAATTTCTTGAGATCTTATATTCATGTGTGTGGATGATAGTGGATATGAAAATGAGGTTCTTATGCCTCCTTTTATGATGGTTTTCAAGTGCAAAAAAAAGAAAGTTGATGAGGTCAACTAATTTTCTAAATTTGAGTCCCTAAGAAAAAATTAGCCCCAGGACAAAAAATGCTCAGGTAAAGGAGGACTTGGTCGATCTATACAAGGTTAGGTTGATTGGGTCAACCTACACCTGTATAGGTCAACTAGGTTGACCTATACCATGATTATCTTAAGAAGGGTCAACCTATACATGTATAAGTTGATTAGATCAACCTACACCTATATAGGTTGACTGTATTGACCTATACTAGGTTTATCCTCAAAAGGGTTAATCCCCAGTCTCAAACAAGACAAATAAAACTAGAAGAAAAGGAACTAAGTGAGAGAAATAGTTGATTGAGCACAAATACATCCATTGTCTATAAAATAACTAAAGGGTAGGAGCTAGTGTTAGAGAAAAAGGTTAATTTAATTTCATTAATTAGATTACCTTTTCTCCCTTCTTAAGATTTCACTTTATACAGTTTTTTATATTCTCTATTTGATAATGTTGGAATACTTTTAGAATAACTGAGAGGGTGGGGGTGAATCAGTTATGCAAGGTATAGATGTATAAATAAAACTTTTCACAGCTTAGTGAATACATAAAAACATTTATACTCATGCATGCATCCACAAGATTATGCAATCACTAAAAACTTATAGGTTACTGTCAAATCAACTTGCAGAAATGTAAAGCATGAAACATAGAAGATTCATCAACACACTTGACACAATGATTTATGTAGAAACCCAATTTGAGAAATACCACCAGTAACATGCTACTCTTTTCACTCTTTTGAAGTGATGCCCTGTCAAAGGCCAACCCTGTTAAAGGTTACAATACACACTGTTAAATGTAACCCTATTAAAGGATTTCAATCACCATGTTAGGAGTGAGCCTTGTTAGAGGACTTTAGACCATTCACTTGAAATTTCACCCAGTTAAAGGATTTACAAATGACTATTAGGTCAACCTTAATCCAAAGGATTTACCCTAGACTGATACAATTGTTAGAGAGTAACAATAAGGCTTTGATCTGATACAACTGACAACTTCTCTTGTAGATTACATATCTCTATTCAGTCCTCAATTCTGCTTGGCCTTCATTCTTTGCAGCTCTGATAGCTTGTTCACCCTTCAAGCATTCATCTCCTTAAGCCTTCTTGCTTAACATGCCATTGCAGACTCTTCTCTTAGGTCACTTGATGAAGAAAAACCCTTGAATCCTTGTCTCCCTTAGATTCTCGCACATGACAACCTTGCATCATGACCAACCATTCCTATAAATAGGAAATTAAGATATTTTTCTGCTTATTCTCCATTGTCCAATTTAGGGTTCATATGGATTAGTTAGGATATAATGTATCTACCCCATATCTCATATCTCTTCTAGAAACTTCTCCTAGAATCCATTTTGAATTTGCCTAAAAATAGTTTACCTTGAAATTTGTGCCACTAGCTCATCAACCTTGTCTTCCACCTGGTTCATACAATCTAAGAAAACAAACTTGTCAGCTCAAATTCATCGAATCCATGATCTTTTAAATAATGTAGCAACTTGACATTATCAATGTTCTAATGCTCAGCACATACTACATTTCTCAGCATCCACTATGAAATTACTCGGCATAAACTAAAGTTTACGGGTGCTTGGCATCAACTAAACTTTACTCGACATCTAATGTTTTGCTCAACATACACTAGAATGAACTTTTACTCAGCTCCAACTAATTTTTTGCTCGGCTTGTACTGAGTTTTCTCAACACCTACTATCCACTCAGTCAAGCTTAGTAGACAAATTTTGTGTAACATGTTCTTCTAATCTTTCTTAGTATAACCAACCTTTGTAACCTTAAGTAGATTATCAATACATCATGTCATCACTGTCTTAACTGATCCTTGTACTTCATTACACAATCATAACTCAACCTTTCCTTCAAGTGCTATTGTTACATCTTTTGATCATATCCTCTTCATTAATCAAATAAGTGATAGTTCTTGAATCTTATAAGTAGTTGTCTTACCAACAAATAATAGGTTTGATATCAGTAACAAAACAATGATTGAAAAAAAATATTTGCTTCAACAATCTTCCTCTTTCAATCTAGTTTCAACAATCTCTCAAAAATGATCTTTTCAATCAGATCTCAATAAATAATTAATTAGTAATTATAAATAGCTTTTACCTTTAGGTTATCCATTGTAACTTTTAGGTTACCTTTTTCGGGTTTCAATCTCCTTTTATAAGGATTGATCTCTTTGTAATTCTACATGTTTTCTTTATCTGAGAATACAATTTGTATGTTTTCAGAGCAAACCCTTGCCTCCTCTTGTCTTTTTCTTCTCTGTGATAGGTTTTCTACATGTAGGTATTTGATGGCTTTGTGGATTTGATTTGCGTATTTGCTCAAATCCTTCATGGAATTAGAACTAGATTTGCTATAGCTTGTTCAGTATTTGGAGAAAATGGGAGAATGAGCATTTGATAGATTAGATCTAGACTTTTGTAGGTATTTCCTAAGAAAATGAGGGATCACTAATTTTTACAGCAGTTTGAGGTCAAATGGACTTCACGGATGGATCCAAAAGGCATCAAAACCCCTGTTTACATATAAAGTTCATCCATTTTGGACAACATTGATCCAAGAAGATTTTTTTTTTACCTAGAAGGTTGTACGGCCTCCTACATGCTCTCCAAGATGACTTAAAAAAATAAAAAAATAAAAGGGTCACGAGCCATTTTCTAGCATGTAGCCCCTTTTTCTTGCACCAAGCAGTGCTTTTTGACATTATCGAATGACTGTCGGCCGCAAAAAACTCCAAACATCGTTGTTTTCTAGCATGTCACCTTTTTTCAACTCCCACTACTATTTTTCGGTCATCATCCTCGATTCCCAAACATCGCCATTGATTCTTGTCCTCTAACACACCACCATAGCCTCAACTCCGCTAGTGGTGCCACCACCTACATCTACTGCTTCGCCACCCTCCAACCCCTTTGCCTCCTCTGCCCACATGGCACAATAGGCACTTGCCATGTGGCACTGGTGCCACTTTAGCACCTTCCATGTGTCAGGTGCCACATCATTCTTTTTTGGGCCCACTACCATGTGGCAATCTTTTTTTGCTGCAACAGACCCTAGGCCATCAAATTTAAAGTAGTAAAATGCTGACTTTAGCACTACATCAACACTCCTGCATGCCCTTCAGGTTCTTTTTTGACCTACTATTGGTTTTTTGGCTATAACTTGAGCATACTAAGGTTTTTTTCTCGATCCAGAAGAAGTGCTAGAAAGCTGGTTCTAAGACAGAGATAGTGGTGTGGGAGTTTTCTATTTTTGATGTAGTTTGGTTTCCTTTTTGGGTACTCAAATTTGGATGTTTAGTTTTTCACTCCGGAGGGCATATCTTGAGCGTCTCATCTCTATTTTTCAAAAAAGTTATATTTTTGGAAATTTGGTTCAATACTCTTTTCAGAAATGCTAGTTTTTCTTCCAGATTCTACTCCATGCTCTTTCTATCATGTTTTTTGCTTTATTGCAATATGGTGGGTATCTTGGGTGTTTCAATTCTGAGGATTGTTTTCGTGGTATGAAATCTCTTCTTTTGGGTTGTACTATCTATTGTAACAACTCTTTGCCCTTTCTGATCATTTTTTATATCATTTGTAAGCATGTTTATGCAAATACACTGTGATAAAGTGCCACTCCTTACATTTTCAGGATCTTTTTTTTCATTGTGACTTATTGTACTCTATTTTTGGGATCTTTTTTATTATTATGACTTATTGTACTCTATTTTTAGAATCTTATTTTTCATTGTGACTTATTGTACTCACACTACATTATAAAGTGCCATAAGGGATAGTTGTTTTCCTTTTAGTGTCATCTTCCTTTGTCAAGTGAGTGTCTCTGTCACAACGTTAGTTGCATGATGTGTCAATGACACATGCCTTTATAGGTGTTTGTACCTCTTCCTCACTCTCAATGTTCTTGGTTCTTTTTGTTTTGCAAGAGATATTGGTCCACTTTCTCAGTTGCTTGTCACCTCACCTTTTTCTGCATTGGGGGGTTCTTTTGTTATTTCTCATGCTTACTTGGTTCGATGGAGTGAGCTATGTATTTAGTATTTGATCCAATGTACTAGGCAATTGCAGTGGTTGGATACCTATGCATTTCTGTCAGATGGATCATTTACCATATAGACACTCTTCTTTTTGTTCCTACTTTGGCTACAACCTTCCTTGGTTTGATTGATCAACTCTTCAGGCTTTGGTATTTTATGCCATCTGTATTTTTGAGTTTAGTTGTTTGCCTTTGTTTACCTCCTGATTTGATGCATATTACAGTCTTCTCTATCTAGTCAAGTTCTATTTCAGAGAAGGTTCTATAGATTAGCAGTATCTTTTTGACATAGTTTGTGACTTCTTCATGCTTCATTGATGATTCTTCATGATCGCTCTTTGTTCTTATTTTTTGGAACATTCCTTTAGTTGGAGGCTTCCGCAATCCTTCAATAGGTTTTCAACTATCTTTTTTTGGAGTAGAGTTTTTCTCACTAGGTTTCTCTATTTCTCCATTTCATAGAGATTTTTTTGTGATTGGGTACCTCATCTTGCCTTGTTATTGGGACCCAAGTTTGCTTTCAACCTTGCATTTTAGTTTCCTTGCTCTTTCTACATTGTTTGTAACTTCATTGTTGCTCATCTTAAGGGGGGGGGGGGGTGTTAGAGAAAAAGGTTTTTTTAATTTCATTAATTAAATTACCTTGTCCCCTTTCTTAAGATTTTGCTCTATGCACTTTTTGCATTCTCTATTTAATAATTACTTAGTAATTATTAAATAGCTTTTACCTTTAGGTTACCCTTTTCGGGTTTTGATCTCCTTTTATAAGGATTGATCTCTTTGTAATTCTACATCTTTTCTTTATCTAAGAATACAATTTTCATGTTTTCAGAGCAAACCCTTACCTCCTCTTGTCTTTTTTTCTCTATGACAAGTTTTCTACATGCAGGTATTCAAGTGCTTCATGGATTTGATTTGTGTATTTGCTCAAATCCTTCAGCTAGAAGGTCTAAAATGATGGGTTCCTCGATTTTAAGATGACACATTTAGCCCCCACTTTAGAAAGAGTATGAGCTATCTCATACTCTTGATAAAGTAGACCAAAAATAAGAATTTATCTCATCAGGACTAAGGAGATAAATAAACTACCAATCCCTTGATAGATTTGAGTCTTCATCATATCCAAAATCATAACAATAGAAATGTCATTGAAAAGAGAAAAGAAAAAAGAGAAGAAGTTTAGTGAACTCACCCAATAAGGTTTGTATTCCTTATTGTGAACTACATGAAAAGGGTAGATTATTGTAAACTATGGTATTGAATGGTCTATAAAGTGTGTGTGTGTCATGCTAATCATTCCATAAAAAAGATTCATCCTCAAGGGAACTCCTTGTCCTAAAAGGGGAATCAAAATGACCTAGGCATAAGGATGTGTGTGTCCTTAAAGGATCAAAAACAATATCATGCTTCCCAAAATATCCATAGTCCAAAGAAGGAAAAATAAAGCAATACTTAGGCCTCCCAAACTATTAATAATCTAAAGAGAGATCAAAGCAAGGATTGGGCCTTTTAGACTATTAGTGATCCAATGAGGGATCCAAAAAGAACAATGAGGACCGAGGTCCTTGAATTATTGATAATTTGATAAATATCCAAAAAGTTGAAAAACCAACCATCAAAGTTTGTGTGTGTATGAGTGAGCAGAGTGTATTCTGCCATGTTAAATAAATTACAAATTCTTGAATAAGAGAAATAACTTTAAGAGAAGCATGAATCCACTAGAAACATTTTCACTATGAAATGCCCAAAGAGAACATTTCAAGGGAAATAAACACATGAGAAAAAGAGAGAGCATGAAAGGGATCCATTCATTGAGGGGTCAGTATGATCATATGATAATATTTAATATCATATAAAGAATAAAATGTCATCATTCCCCAGAGGAAGTATAACTACAACACAATGGAGGAAAAACATGTAAGAGATATGAAGAAAAGTTTTTTTGGGTCGTCAACATAGACACCAAAAAGATTCGGTGTTACCATGTTGCAAGTACCAAAACAGACTACATGGGGTACATAAATGAACAATAGTACATATACAACATGAAATATAACACGTAGAAGGAGAGAGATACAAATAGAATAATGTGTATAGAAAGTTCAATTACTTTATCACCTTGCACTAATGGAGCAACAAGGATCATCTAAATAAATCTAGACGAAGCATATAAAAAAGAACACAACACGAGGGAAACACAACATAAGTACACAAAGAATACCCTATAGAGAAGTCCACTTCAAGTGTGTCGCCTACCCCTCCAATCTCACTCTGTATTATTAGAGAAAGGTGGGCAACTTGCAAGAGGGACAACATCCAAAATGGTAGGATCAATAACTAGATCCAAGCAAGGACTTTGCTGGAAGTCACTATGCTTGATACTGGGAGTATGTATTAATTGTTTAGATAATATGTTAGGAAAATAATAATACATAAAAATATTTTTATATTCATCATCACTAACATGTGCATTATCATTAGAATTAATAACATCATCGTCAATAGTATCTTCCTCATAAATATTAATCACAAAAGAATCTAAGGCACAAGTAAAACCACAATGTTTATCCATTTACATGTTATTATTATGATTCACGTTGTCTAAAGGCTCAAGCATAGGTTGATGGAAGGAAGGAAAATGTTGAGGAGAGCATCAATTTGAGAAGCAAGAGTACACACCTTGGCCTTAGCTTGATGGTTACTATGGCATTGACAAGCATGTTGATTACAAAGAGTCTTATGAGATAAGATTGAAGGAAAGGATCAACTAACATAGGTTCCAAAGAGGGATCAACTATGGGTTGAGGAGTGTTATACAAAGAAACAATAGGTGGAATAGGTAAGATAGTTGTAGTAGGATCAACCTTAGGAATGCTATACTCATGAATCTTATCTACCTTGTACTACCGATAGGATTGATAAAGATGTTCGAGAGAAGTAGGTAGTTTTTGAGGGAGAAAAGGCCAATGTAAGTCTATTTTAGCACAATTGTGAGGATGCAAAGGTTTATAAAGATAATGATTAATGGTGAAAATTTCTTCATTCTATGGAAATTTAATGCATTTATGAATAGGAGAACATACAACTTGTATAGGAGAAAGTTGTGAGATACCAAGCTTAACTTGAAATTTATCGAAACTAGGAATGTCAAAAAAGGTAGTATCCACAACTTTACCATAAAGGATCATAGGAAGAGACATAGAACCTTGAGGGCAATAAAGGAAACCATTATAAGTTTGAATCTAAACGTTGTATGTGTCATAGGTGTCCTTATGCAATGATTTATTAAAAAGATGCTCTTTAGTGATAATATTCATAGAGGAAGAGGGATCAAATAAAACATCACAAGAAGGGATATGAGTAACCATAGAAGTATTATAGAGATTACCACCATGTGCTTTAATCTCTTAGAATGATCAAAGGTGATATAAAGTGAATGTGTAGGCTTGGGTGGAGGAAAAGTCAAAGGTTGAGGTTGATATTCAATATGATTAACCACATGATTAATTTCTTCCACCTTGTCATCATTAATGCTATTAGCAATAGGAGAAGAAGGTTAGTTAATGACATTTTCTAAATGTGAAGGTAAAGGATTGTTGTAAATTTGTAAGTTTTGATTAGGAGGTGAAACAATTTATTCATACTATTAACCTCAACACCAATAGATATATTATTACAATCAATAAGGTTTTGAATAACATTTTATTTTAAAGCATAACACTTGTGAGTATCATGGGTAGGCTAACAATGGTATTGATAAAAAAACATTTTGATCAAATGCCTTAAGCATTGGTTTATTAGTATCAACAGGAGAAGTAGGAGGAAGTTTAATAATGTTAGCATTATCAACTTTGACATCACCACATGAAAAGGTTTAGATATAATAGTGTATTTATGATTAGGATAATACATAGAGGAAAAAGGAGTTGTACCTTTAGATGTAGTAGCAACTTGATCATCTACTATGTTTGTTTTCTTGTTGATTTTGATGTAGTTGTTAGGCTTGGAAAACTTGTTTTAATGAATGATGCCTTCACTCTTCTCAATAGTAAAAGGAGCCATTGGAGCAGAGATCACAAGCTGGCTCACTTGTAATTGATAATGGTGATGCACTGCACATAGATGTGAGAAGGAAGTATACTCAATAAGCATAATCTTATCTCTAATGTCTGATTGAGGAGAGTGACACATTTTGATTGAAGAGTTCAACTCAAATGATTAGATAGTGAAGTGGTGCATGCTTGATTTGATTCGATTGTCTCACTTCATGGAGAGTGGACTAGATTTGATTAGATAATTGATAAAGATTGATTGAGATGACTAAATAGATGAATTAGTGAGCTAGATAGAATGATTACTTTACTAAGTAGATTGAATAGTCACAAAATGTGATTGATTAGTTAACATAATCAATTGGGTCTATCAAATTGAGACTTAATGTTAATTATAATCGGGAGAATAAATTGATTTAAATAGAATACAAAATTCTTTTAACTGTATGTGTTGAATATAAATTCATTTAGTATATTTATTTATGAGAAGAATAAACAAGAAAAATACCAAGGGAAAAGGCTTCATTAGCAATAGATCTAAGCAGACCTGGAATTTGATGGTTGTATTGGCCGTTTTTGCACTTTTGAACCCTATATGATAGGCTGAAAAATTGTAAGACCGTATGGATTGATAGGATAAATTTTTAGAGAACTGTCATTATGACAAGTAAAATTATTAATAAGCTGTCAATATTTATCATAGAAAACTTAATATTTTATTTTATAATATACATAAATGTGATTTGTAATGTGTAATATATATGTGTGATAAATATATATTATTTTATATTATACACGTTTCTATTTTTTGTTTGTTTTGTTTAATTATGTTTCTATTTTGATGATTGAATATTTATATTAATTTAGAATCTTGTTAAAAAAGAATATAATGAATTTTAAAAATATATACCATTTTACAATATTAGGTATGTATTTTTATATTATTTATTATATGATTATATTAATTTAAAAATCTCTTAAAGTAACATACATGAACGTAGAAACTTGCTTCTTTTATTTGAGATTTTTGTATATATTACTAATTCATAATTATAAGCTATTCATTAAGACTTTTGCATATACTCCTTTTTAATATTTATTATTTTCTAATTTATAAAATATTTAAATTTAAAGTATTGCTTACTTTTCTTAAAATAAAAAAAATGACAATCGATTTTAAAAAAAAAAAACCATAAAATGAAAGGTATGGAAATTTTTGGTGGTGATTAAAAAACCATATGATAGGCTAGGGCAGCCATCAAATTCCAGGCCTGGGTCCAAGTACATATTTCTATAGTACATTTCCATAGGCAATTGATCACCCAACCAGATAGAGGGATGCAAGACCTATTTGATGAAACTCAGTTGTTGCCTATGCTACAGATGTAGGAATAGAGAAGCCTTAAAGCCAATTAGAGAGGAAATTTATTTGATTGTGGTGACTATGGTCCACATTCTCAACCAATTTGTTAGTGTTTGTGTTCCAAGTTCCTTCGTATTGGCTCTTGAAAATTATGGAATGGGTGTGTTGAATAGATGGGCCAGGGGAATGTGTTTGTGCCGCAATTTAGTGTTGCGAGGAAGTCATCCCAAAAAGATTGGTGCCATACATTGTGCTGCTCAAATGCGACAAGGGTTACAATGTTCTAAGCGCATAATTGATAATGTTTTTGCACAAATTTATTTATGGGTAGAAGGGGTGCGCATGCTATTTCTAAGAGATTTTCTTTCAAGCCTGGATAAGCATTGGGTGATTGCGTGAGAGGAAGACATACTTCCATTCTCACATCTGTTTTCTAAAAAAAAAGCTTATTATTTTCCAATTAATAATATTCATATTTAAGAATTTTGTTTCAAGACAAAACTAATGACGACTCTCCATGAATGTCATTTTTGATGGAAGTTGTACCCAAACTGTTGTCCCTCATTTTTTTTCTAGGTTTACGCAAAATGTTTGATCTTTGTAAATTTTCTTAATGCAGTATTGTGCTTGGACTAAATTGAAATTCGTGGTAAAAATTCTATTACTCAATGAAAAAATAGAAATTATTGATTGAAAATCAATTAAAAATAAATAACTTTTGAACTCTAGTGTTATAATAACTTTTGTTTTAACAATTAAATATAGACCACCAAAATAATATAAATAATAATAACAATAATAAATCTAAACTTCAACCTATTATCTTAAAAAAAAAAAAAACCTTACAAATTCTAACAATTTAAGACTAGAAATGATTCTTTACCATTTCTTATTAGTATTTTTTTTCAATATCTAATTTTTAATAATTATACATATATAAACCTTATGAGCCCTCTCCTTCGCTTTGAACTTCCTCCAGCGAATTTGATGCCCATCGCAGGAACCACTTTCTATTAAATTTAAGAAACACTATTAAAAATATAAATCCTAGTCAGCATTAACTAAAACTGAGAGAAAGAAGCCACGAAATGGTTGGAATCGCTCTGCCGTTTCCAAGTTTGGCTAGTTTTATTCCATATTAACTATTAATCAATTATTATAAATGAATTTAGATATGATAGAAACAAGAAAACATAATCAAAGGGACCATTGTCTACGCCCTCTGAAATTCCCCATTTATTGTAATGTTAAATTCATTTTATTATAATTTTAAATTGTTTAATTTTAAATATTGAATTAATTAATAATTAATTAAATGAACAATTTTAGGTACTTTATAGACGTTGCCATTTAGTGGGAGTGGAAGACTAGTGAAAAATAACAAAAAAACAATTAAAATATCTCGGTACATTACAAATTTTAACAAGATTTTAAATCTATTTTCTATATATATTTTTTGATGGAGGTCATTCACAAACAAGTTTTAGTCCACACACAAGCATGCCCAAAACCTCTTCGACTAGGAGCCAAGGAGTAGAGAGCTATTTTCTATATTTTAGAATAATAATAAGACTGTAAAAAATTTGGTAATCTTTTCCTCTGCTAGTTCATTGGATTGTATCAGTATTACCTTATCAGCAGCACAACCTCCGACTTCGTTCTTGCTTAATCTCACAATGTAAGCCTGCCTGAAATTAAAATTGAAAACGAATGCAATGGAATGGAGAACTAACAATGTATGTACGGATTTCTTGCAGGGGAAGGTGCTTCGCTGAAGGGAGTGAAAATGGGAGCCTGACGAGGGCATTTGACGTGGAGGAGTTCAGAGAAAATGCTCACAGAATGGTAGACTTTATTGCTGACTACTACAGAGATATCCACAAGTTCCCCGTGCGAAGCCAAGTCCAGGTAACTTCAAATTTTCATTTTAGTTTCGATATTAGTCTAGACCAACGAGCTCAATTCTCATGAAAACAAGCATAAGTTGCATGTAATTTTTGATATAACATCAATCTATCCTGATGAAAGACCACTTGAGTTTTACTAAACGTGGTAATCCTTTCACATGGCTTGTAGCCAGAAAAAATGTTATCAGTAATATTAATTTAATGGCTTAAATTATCTCAATTATTCTCTTCTTTTATTTGGAGAATGTGGGATTTTCAGCTTGGGCGGACCAGTTCAAAATTCTTTCCCAACATGAACATGTGTAACGGTCCAACCTGTGTGGACAGCAGTCCAACAGAGGCATAGACTTTGCAAGTAGACCATATATGGACCAGATAGTCACACAGGAATGCCACTAGCATAATGCTAAGGTTCAACTATACTAGATCAGTAAGGGTAGTGGTGGTTTGAATCCTGGTAGCAACATCAACAATGCCACAACTAAACTATGGCACTATTAGATGAACTCCATCATTGTCATTGCTACCTCACTACTGGTACCAATCTTAATTATGAATAAATTCTGCTGTTGTGTGTTTCATGAGGAGGTTTTTCTTGCGTGTATGGCATTATTTTTTCAATATTATTCTCATTACAAAATGACTGAACTTGAATGAATTGGAATTAAGGTAGACCTGAAAGTAAAGCTAAAAGATGAAAAGTCTCAACCAATTTGCAATTTTTATCCTTAATGCAACATTCTTTCCTATCCACAAATCAGTCAAGCCTCGGACTATCAATAGTGGTGTAGAGAAGTGTTGCTGGACTCTTTAAACTTGTAAAGACTGCTGTGGCAAAGTGAAACTAACAGAATATCAGATCTGATTTTATTATACAACAGGCCACTGCAGCATACCACACCTAATTGCTCTGTAAAATTGTTGTTTCCTTGAAAGACATTTCATCAAACAGTCTCCTTGCATGCAGAGTTTCAGATCTGCAGTTATAACATTGTTCATTTGGGATGTTTGAGATACTGTTTGTTAATCATAGGAGCATAAATCATTTGGGGAATAAATTGGCAAACAAGAGGAGTCAGATTTTAAAAATAAATCAGATTCAGAGTTTAGGGTTTAGGGATTTAGGGCATAGAAAATAAACAGAAAAACTGGGTAATTTTTGGCGTGGTTTAGGATTTTTCCTGGCAAAAAGCTTGCGTGGACTAATTGTGTTTTTTTGCAAGGAGTAATGGCAATTTTGCCAATTAGTTGCCAAAAAATCCACAAAAAGTTGTTTGCCAAAGTCAACCAAAAACCCCTGACATTTGGGGGAATAAATCGACAGAATGTTCGATCAAGGATTAATTTTGATCCATTCCAGATTTCTGCTTCTATGGTTTATTCAACCTAATACATCAATAAAGAAGGTCAACAACAAACTGATGATAGAGAGTGGGCTCGTTACTTAGCTACATTTATTCATTCACGATGTACTGCTGGTTGGTAATAGAATGAGGAAATTCAAATACAGTTCTGCTAAAGTAGAGAGTGGGTTCATTGATATCTCTGTATGAAAATATAGATACTGATCAAACATCATCGCATTTCAGTTCATCTTGACTGTAAGAACAATTTCTAGACAACTGATTGTTTCCAGGAACATGTGATTACCTCCTGTGGATGGCAGTCTTCAATCAACAAAGAAGTCCACCACATCGTAAACCAGACTTTACTAATACGACTAGTAAGAAGCCCTACTTATTTTTTAATCAACTCCCGGACATGTTCCATGTATCACTTAGATCAATCACCATTTGACTTTAATAATTTGTTCAGAATAAAGTAACTTTTTTTCACAGATCCAGTGCAAATATAAAATGCTTTCATTGTTCTTTATTCTAGAAATAAACCTGAAAAGTTTACAAATTCGTCTCTGATGTGGAGATTTCAAAAATTTGAAATACTCTGTAAAAATGCAACCTGGGATACCTAGCTGACACCTTCAATTGGAACTAGGTTTCTGTCCAATTCATAAGAAATCCTAAAGGTTTCCTTCCTCAGATTTCTGACACTGAAACAAGAAGCTCTGAGATCTCCTCCAAATGAAATTAATAAAGCAAGCATAATCTCAATGAAACTCTCATTGTCCTTTTATAACCCACTGCAGAGACTTTTGACTCTCCCTCTACTATGCCTCTTCACTTTCCTTTCTTTCTTCTTTTTATTTCTCATTTTTAATATGATTTGAAGTTAGGAAAATAAAAGTAAAGTGACTTCATTATATCTTCACTCAACTCACCACTAAAGTCACTTTAAACTTATTAAATAATATTAGCCTTATGATTTATTTTGAGGGATGATATTAAATAATTAAGTTAAAAACTTTCATGACCTTATCATATATTCATATTTCAAGGTCACATTCGAAAGGGACTATCTAGGCCCAAGAGTGGAACTTTGGCTCTCTTGGCCCTGGTGATAGGTAACATAGACATCCATCTAGGGTGCATACCTAGTTGACAGTCATCATAGTCCCTCTTCTGCCTACACCTTCTTCCTTCTATAATGATGGAAGTTCACAAACAGATTATCGATACATGCATCTATTTCTAGTCGTAAATAAACACAATAAAAATAATTGATTGACAATAATACCCAGGTGTTGATAATACCACAAGACCGATATTCAGATTGTTACAAGGTTACAACAGGTTTGAGCCAGATTCCTGAGAATCTGATCTGATTATAACTCTGCTATTTACCATGACTATTGTCTTCTGTTTCCTGTGGTTACATGATATTGCTCAAGATATATTCGTAATGCTTGCTGATGATCTGATTATAATTCTGCTATTTACCATGATCCTTGGGTCTGCTTTATTGTCTTCTGTTTCCTGTTGTTACATGATATTGCTGAAGGTATATTCATAATGCTTGCTGATAACTTGCTGATTTGATTTCTGTATTATAATAAATGCTGATTGTATTCCTTTTTCTTCCTTATGTTTGATGCTTATAACAATCTGATTTTCTCTTTTATAAGTGCTGTTATCCTTTTCCCTTCTTCCTCTATGGTGTTTGTTTGGACTATATATCTTTCAATCTCTTAGGGTCATTCCCTTTGAAGAGATAAGGGACACGTCATTTTGTAAATTGTTGCTTGAGCCATTATAGTAATTACATTCCTCAGCCACAGATTACACCTCTATATTAGCAAGTGTTTAAGTGCACCTTTCCTTATTGAAATGCACCTTTCCTTAAAGATTTGCTGGTTTAGTTTGTTCTTGTTGCAAAGCAATCTTAGTCACACTGTACGACATTGCTGTTTTCTGCATCCACTCTCACAGAGGTCAGCACTCTTCTGGATTTCCTTGTGGTCTTCAAAACTCTAAAATGACTTGTTACTGTTTTTTCATTGTTTAGGACATCAGAGACCTGCATATTGACTTCCAATTTCACCACTAATTTGCCCATGTTTTAAATCTGATGCTTTGTTGTTGTCTAGTTCAATATGATATCTCAATGGTTCCAAGCATACCCTTTGTTGTCGGGAAAATGGGTGGTTAGATAGTTGGTCTACCCAAGGGAGTTACACGGGTGCGACTGTTCGCCTCGCACCCCCTCAGACACTATATGTACGCATTATGCCTTTTGATTGGGACATGGTTGTACTGAATACATCTATGTATGGTAACCAAGCAGTGAATATAACACTATTGTGTTCTTTTTACATTCTGTGTTAAATACTTTATTTCTTGTATGCAATTAATCTCTGTTACCCCACAAGGGTAACCATTTGGCGTTGTTGCCGAGAATTTTGCAAGTCATCAGGAGACGACCTTTTCTTTTGAGGGGGATGATGTTGTTAGGAAATTGGGTAGTTAGTCAGTTGGTCTACCCAAGGGAGTTACATGGGTGTGATGGTTTGCCTGCACCCCCTCAGACACTATATGTATGCATTATTCCTTTTGATCAAGACATGGTTGTACATAATACATTTGTGTATGGTAACAAAGCAATGAATATAAATACTATTGTTTTTTCTTTACATTTTGTGTTAAATACTTTATTTCCTGTATGCAATTAATCTCTGTTATCCCACGAGGGTAAACACCCTCATTGTATGCATCTGATGTTTTTAATGGAGACATGACAGTCCTCCCTTCTTGAGATTGCTTGTCCTCAAGCAATAGTCGAATCATCATGTGGTCTAATTTATAATTGTTGTGCGACTTGATATTACTTTAGTTGCAATTTGAACACAATCTAGAATCGGCATGGTTTGTATGTTTCTCTAACCCTTGTTTCACATCACTTGGTAAAGGTTTAGGTTGCCCCAATGCTTGCCTACTTTTGTAGATATTGCTTAATATTAGGGCAACGATTTATATATTAAGATGAGGATTAGGAGCATGACACACATCTATGACCTTCATTGGTGAGGTTTTTTCTTAATGCCATCTTCCTTCCCTAGATGCAAACATTATGGTGATGCATAGAAGATGATACCATCAGTCCTATTAAGAATGCTTCCTTCTTTAGTTGGTGATTGCTCATTACTCTACCACAGAATCTCTTCACAGATTGATATGGGTCATAAACTTGTTTGAGAACTCAGTAATCCCTTGTCGTAGGCGTGCTTCAGTTTTTTCGTTCTTTTGATGACTGACCCATCATACATGAAATAGACATTCAGCTAAGAGTGCGAAATGGTAATGCCAACTCTAAGATGGAGGCCATATGCTGTTCTGAATTTGTTCACTGATTCCCATGGTTTTTATGGTGGTTGTACATTATTGTTAATAGTTAGGAGTTTAACTGCATAAAAGCATAGACAGATTACTTTGTTAAATCAATCTTTGTATTCTGAACACACGATCTTGTGGTGTTTCACTATGTATGAGCAGCAGCTTGTGAGCTGATAAGTACTGTTTATGGTTGACAAAGTTATGCTTTGGGAAATCAGATCCCTTTGTCGAACAAAAGGTCAAACCTTTAGTACTGAGAGCTATTGGATGTACATCTTAAAGCTGAATTATTCATTCAATATGATATTATTCGAATAAGTCTTAGACTATGATATCTTGTTATTTCTGGGAATCTCTTGTTCCCTTTTCAAGTCCTTGGCATATATAAGTGGCTAGTTCATTGAGGTTTGTGCGCATTGACCTTTTATCTCAATTAATAGTTCTGTCCATTTTGGTTTTGAGGATGGGATTTGCGGAGGTTTTTTAATGATGCAGTGCAAGGTAGGAGAATCCCCAAAGAAGATGTCCTAGTCCCCAACAAATAATCACATAGTAGAAGAATAACAATAATGCAAAGATTTAGATCGAAATAATGCCAACTCTCATAATAGAATCATAAAATTTACATTCAATATGCGCAGATGTAAGGCTTTCCGGGTTACGGCCAAATACATAAGCAATTACAATAGTAATTTTGCAAGGTCTCACAAGATCCAAACCCTAGCTAGCCTAGATCCACAACCTAGTAGAGAACTCCAAGAAGAATCTCAACTCGTGCTCGCAAGCCACCAAGCAACCTTCTTGTTTCCCAAGTCCACACTTAGCTACTAGCTCTGCTACACTTCTCTCCTCACAGCTACTCCTCTTCTCTATGATGAATGATGATAATGATTCTAGACACCACAAGACCCTCTACTTATACTAAACCAAGCCACAAGTTGGCCTAGGATAGTAGACATTAAATAAATAACACATTAAATAAAACCTCAAGCCACAAACATTAAATACATGACATAAATTAAATACTTAGCACAGACCCCAAGTTTACAATGCATAACTAACTCATAAGACTACATAAGAATACACGCACTTACACATAGGTCTATGTGCCATCCAACAATCCAAATCGAAGAGCATGCACACCAACTCTCATGGATCAAAGCTCACAAATACAATCTCTAAAGTCTGCCAGTAAATTAGGAACAGGTGACCAACAGTCACCAAAACGACTCTAACTCCAAGATGATAACTCCAAATTCTATGCGCACTTAGGACAAGGTTGCCCAATATGCCTCAAACACATCCCCAATCATGCAAACCATAAGGTCCACAAAAATCCAAGCTCGATGCTCCTGCATCAGACTCCTCGAGTAGATAGAAAAGCATGTCCCATACTTTGATGCCCAAAGAAATCTCCACAACCAACTTCATCTTCACCAAAAGGCTTCGAATCCATCAAGGATAAGAGAACAAATCTAAAACTCAACCATCTATGCTTCATCTATACAAACATTAGAATCATATGAATCTCAGCAACCCAATAAACATGCTCACTCCCAAGAGCAAACTGAATATAATGCTTTGCTAATAATCCCTATAACTTGGGCAAATCAGGAACACAGATCCACAGTATCATATAGATCCCCAACCACATCAGCAACATCCAACTCCACATAAGTAGCAACATCCATATCAACCATATCAGCAGTAACTAGTATTTCCTCAATCATCTCAGCAGCCAGATATGAATGCAGATCCATATCAGCAACCATATCCAAATCCTCATCCATATGTAAATTGCCATAATCAACAATCTCATCATCCACAATAAGATGCTCTACAATTTCCATGTCAGATCCAACCAACTGATCATGAAAACCAATCTCCATCCCAACATCAACAAGATTAGGAACCTCTTTAGCAACAAGTACAAGTTGGTCTACAGATTTCGCATCAGACTCCTCAAACTGATCAACAAAACCAACTTCCATCTCAACCTTGCCATGCCCTCTTCTCTGTCGAACAAGTCTTCTAACCGGCTAGACAACTCGCTTTTGGATCGGTAGACTCCAACTCCAGTAGCATAAAACTTCCTTCTTCTGTTCCTCAACTCATTTAGACCAAGCAACGTCCACCCGAGCAATCGTCTCATTAATCCTCGTCTCCATTTTATTATAAAGATCTGCAATCATTCCAGGGTCCAATCTTCTTGGAGGCATCTTCCAAGATTTTCGCAAACCCTCTGCGACAAATCATCCAGATCCAACCTTCGCTTTGATACCACTTGGTGCAATGCAAGGTAGGAGAATCCCTAGAGGAGATGTCGTAGCCCTCAACAAATAATGACACAGCAGAAGAATAACAATAACACAAAGTTTTAGATCCAAATAATGCCAACTCTCATAATAAAATCATAAAATTTACATCCAATATGCCCAGTTGTAAGACTTATTGGGTTATGACCAAATACATAAGCAATTACAATAGTAATTCTGCAAGATCCAAATCCTAGCTAGCCCAGATCCGCAACGTGGTAGAGAACTCCAAGAAGAATCTCAACTCGTGCTCGCAAGCCACTAAGCAACCTTCTTGTTTCCTAAACCCACACTTAGCTACTAGCTTTGCTACACTTTGCTTCTCTCAACTACTCCTCTTCTCCATGATGAATGATGATAATGACTCTAGACTCCACAAGACCCTCTACTTATACTAAACCAAGCCACAAGTCGGCCTAGCATAATAGACATTAAATAAATACCCACATTAAATACACCCTCAAGCCACAAGTTGGCTTGGTTACATACATTAAATACATAACATAAATTAAATACTTAGGACAGGCCCCAAGTTTACAATAACTAACTAACTCATACGACTACATAAGAATATGCACACTTAGACATAAGTCCATGTGCCATCCAACGATCCAAATCCAAGAGCGCACACGCCAACTCCCACTAATCAAAGCTCATGAATACAATCTCCAAAGTTTGCTAGTAAATTAGGAACATGCGACCAACAGTCACCAAAACGACTCTAACTCCAAGATGATAACTCCAAATTCTATGCGCACTTAGGACAAGGTTGCCTAGTATGCCTCGAACACATCTCCAATCGTGTAAACCATAAGGTCCACAAAAATCCAAGCTTGATGCTCTTGCATCATGTTACCATGAACTTATAGTATGAGTTCATATAATTCAAATGGTTTATACACTATATGGTGTTCTAGCAATGGATACCTATGTACTGGTCATATTTTGTAGCTTCCCAGAGCAATTTTTTTTGGTTTGTGAGCTTTAACTTTCCTATACCATTAAAGAGTTGTCAGGTCAGATTGTTCATAATGACAGTTTGGCATCACGCATGATTCTAAAAATATATGACAGATTACTATTGAACTTAGATCATAACAATGAAACATATGACGGACCTATGCACTTGTGCCTGATGTTACTTTATGTTTTCAGAAAGAGAATCTTGATATTCTAAGCCATGCACCCTTTTTATTTTGAGTGCGAGATTGTGGTTAGTTGAAACATTACAAGTACTCTTAAAATGCTTGTGGAATAAACATGTTGAAACATATCAAACATGATGTGAGGCACATTTGAGATGTAAGGCGGGCAGCATCATAAATTAATGAATTAATCATGTTGAAAACATGAGGCAAACGCATAAATACACATGGAATATAAAGCACACATCTAGACTATTGAAGATTGTAATTGTGATAGAGATCTTTACCTCTGATTTTGCTATTGAGAAAATACTTCTATATTGTGTCAAGTTGTCAACAGCTGAAGAAAATATTTATGATAATATTATATGAAGAGACGTGTCATGTGAGGAGTCACGTGTTTTGAAATATGAAGACTTATTTTTGGAAATTGACGAGACCTTCGGTTGTGATATGAAGACTCTCTTAAGTAGTCGGTGTCAATATGTCATCTCTATATTGATTAGATAGCTGTTTGATATTCAAATTCACCATACAATCATTCTTTTCTTCGGTTATTGACCATTCGTTGTTGCTTATTCTAATATTATTTGGCATTCTTAATAGACGAATCATGAACGAACACTCCATCAAAAGGATTTTAATTATCATTTAGTTTGATGATTGTTTAAAGAATATAACTATCTTCATTGGTGGCTAAAGGGGTTTATGTGAGCAGATCATTGTCTTTGCTACATGATTTATGTCTACTCTGGATTATATTAATTAACAATGTCACACAACATAAGGTAATCATACTTTTGGATGTCCTTTCATAAGGAGATATTTAACTGCTTTATGATGGATGCCATTTCTTTATTATTATTTTATCTTTTAATTATATCTTTGATATTTATCTTTTTTTATTATAATTTATTTATATCCTATTATTAGGAAGAGGGATATTATGGTCCTACCATCCTCAAAATTGCTTGTCCTCAAGCAATTCAATATTTCCTCATTATTTTGATATTGACATTTTGTTAACTTAAGACAAGTTTTGTTATTTTCTAGAGAGACGATCTTAGATCATCTTATAATGGCACCAATCAAATTTGGCCAAAATCCTATTTGTATGATAGTATGTCTTGGATTTATCTCTCTTGGATTATTTTTTTATTTTAGATCAAATCAAATAGAGCATACACTTGAAAACATATGCATGAGTATGTGAAGACACAAGGTATACACAAAGAATACACACTAATGCATGAAGACACAAAGCATGCACAAAGTATACACATTAATGCATGAAAACATGAAGCATACACAGAGTTTACACATAAGTGTATGAAGACACAAGCATACATAAAATATAGGCAACATATGCCCATTATTATGCCACCAAATTGATTCAACTTAGAAACTCGATGAATAATTTCATAATACATACAGGATAGTTAAACATATTTATGCCTTGATTCCTTACATCTTTCCTAACTGAACCCTATAGAGAGTGTGGATTTACTTTTTGTAGGGCGCTTGACACAAATAGGCTTCCTTAAGGCATTGGGACTGCATGTTTGTACCTGTCTTGGGGTTTCCCTCAAGGCATTGGAATTACATATCCTTACCAATCTTGGAATTCTCTTATCTTGTGAGGATTTACTCTACCTTTCCCTACACAATACCAACTATCAACTCCCGGGGCTACAACAAGAGATTAAGGGATAGGTTATATCAATATTGCTTGTATGGCAACATTATAAATATATATTCATATGACATATAACTATATATTATAATTCTAGTCTTATTGATATTATTTGTAAGTAGGATTCATTTTCGTTAGCATAATTTTGTACCCCACAAGATGGCAGGATCATGCTCTGATACCAATTGTAATGTCTTCTAGCAAGCTTAGGCCAGTTAGACATAGATTCATTCAAATTTTAATAGGATTCATTTTAATTTACACGAGTAAGAAAGCAATACATTCGATCATTAACAAAATATAGAGATCTAATTCTCCATGATTACTAAGTTTATGCTTACCTTATTATTATTTTTGAGTTTAGGAAGGATGCTTTGGATGTAATCAGGTTGCTTTGGCACCAACCCTCAATAGGCTTTCCCTCAAAGTTTACAGATCCAAGCCCTTAATCCTTTCTTGGTACGATGCCCTCAAGGTGTTCAGGGTTGCTGATCCCCACCCTATTTTGGGAATAGCCTATTGATTGAAATTTACCGTAGCCTCTCCCTAATTTCATCCTTAACTTCCCTCCTCAAATACAAAAATAATAATAAGTCATAGCATTCATATGCTAGTGTATACTTTACTTTGTATCTTAATTAAATGATAACTTTCAATATCTGTTACTTATTATTGAATTAATAATAATTTTCAGTATATATATTACTTAGTATTACTAATTAAATGATTCCCAGTTTTGGTACATACCCAGGACAGGGGTGCAGCAAGGTACCTGTGATCTATAATGATATCAATTAATATTTGGTGATAGTATCTATATACAGAATGCGGATTGACTTTAATGTATTACGATGTTCTGTAATTCCAGCTCAGAGCTTATTATTGTTTTGAAACTTCAATGTTTCCGTACACTTTCTTCCATGAGTCGAACTACATCTTATACATGTCATAATGGTAAGGGTTGCATTCCCAAAACATGTCTCATAACCGTACCTCCTTATATTTAATATTGTAGGATTCTAATGACTTCTCCTTAACATTTGATTAGTCTCTTAAGTAGTCAGTGCCAATATGTCATCTTTGTATTGATTAAATGGCTATTTGATATTCAAATTCACCATAAAATCATTTTTTGGATTATTGACCATTCATTTTTGCTTATTCTAATATTAATTGCTATTCTTAAGAGACAAATCACAAATCAGCACTTCATCGAAAGGATTTTAATTATCATTTAGTCTGATCTTTGTATAAAAAATATAGCTATCTTCTGTAGGTAGCATTTGCCGTTGCACCAAAAGCTTGAACTGTTAATGCCTGATACAAATGCCGAGACTTACCCGGATCCACAACACAAATCTCTAACAAATTGCTGAGCACCAAGTCAACACTCTCAACAATCTCCTACTCAGCACCAACTGAGCCTTCAACTCAAACTGAAGGGAGACTTGAACCTATGACCCAAGGTCTTTGATACCAATTGTAGGTAGCATTTGCCGTTGCACCAAAATCTCGAACTGTTAATGCCCGATACAAATGCTGAGACTTACCCAGGTCTACGACACAAATCTCCAAGGAGGTGCTGACCACCAAGTCAACACTCTCAACATCTTCATTGTTGCTTAAGGGGATTGTTGTGAGCAGATCCCTGTCTTTTCTGCATGATTTATGTCTGCTCTGGATTATATTAATTAACAACGTCACATAGCATAAGGTAATCATACTTTTGAATATCCTTTCATAAGGAGATATTCGACTACTTTATGAAGTTGTTTCTTTAATATTATTTTATCTTTTAATTTTATCTCTGATATTTATATTTTTAACTATTATTTCTTTATATCCTATTAGGAGTAGGGATAGTGCAAATACACATGACGTAGGGCATGAAACAATTACATAAGACATGAAGTAATACACATAAGGCATGAATCATACACATGAATGCACACGAGTCATGGAACAAGAATACACTTTTTGCATTAAGCATTTAATTTAATTAATCATGAAGCATACGCTTGGCACATGCCAACATGAAGTATGCACACAAATTTAAGCTGTGAAGCATATATGTGAATACACATATCTTACAAAGCATCTAGTATACACACACATGCACATGAATACATGTAGTGCATAAACAGGCTCTGGGCATTTAATGTCTTAGGCTCCTCATAGACTGCTTTTTAAGGTTATTTGATGTTTGTAGGACATTCTGTTTTTGTAGCTGAAAGTTGCAAACAGGCTCTGGACGGACATGTCAGAGAATTGGATATTAATTGGTAGATTTTGCTTTCTTCTATTTGTGAAAGGTTTTGCAATGTTCTGATCTGAGAAATTTATTAATGATTCTTAATTTATTTGTTGTTCAATATATTTGATGTATTAAACCATGGTCTTAGAAAATAAATAATGACATGAGAAAGCAAGTGTTTTGCAATTCTAAGAGGGGTAATCTGTCGTTCTTACAGCCTGGATATTTGCAAACACTCATACCTGATAATGCTCCAGAATACCCTGAAACATTGGAGGATGTTCTAACTGGTGATGTGGCTAATTTTATTAACGTTTTACATTATTGGCATTTGTTAGTTTATTTGTCATTCTTCTATTTCTTAATGAGTGCTTTGTTTTGAGACAGTACTGTTAATATTTTCTTGAATATTTTGTAACTCAATACATACAGAATTTCTTCGTCTGATCTTTTCATGTGAGTGTTGCAGATGTTCAGAATAAGATCATACCTGGGATTACCCATTGGCAGAGCCCCAATTTTTTTTCCTTTTATCCTTCAAATAGCAGCACTGCTGGGCTTCTAGGGGAAATGTTAAGTGGTGGTTTTAATATTGTTGGTTTTAGCTGGATAACATCTCCTGCTGCAACTGAGCTTGAAGCTATAGTCCTCAACTGGCTTGGAAAAATGTTAAAGCTCCCTGAGCCTTTCCTTTTACCTGGTACATAATGATGAATTTCATTTTCTTTTAGGTTTCAACATTAATTCATGTTGTTTATGTCAATAGACGGTTCAATGATAGCAAAAGAGTTTCTCACCTGTTCATTTCTTCTCATTTTTCCGCATAGTTAATGATATAAAATTGTATCCATAAAATAGCAATCTGTAACTTCAAAATTTTGGATAAGGTGGTGCTGCAAAGAATGTTATTCTATTAACTAGAATTGAACACACATTTCAACAGAAAGGAGATTGTGGAAGGGAAATTTTCAGCCAGATCTTCAATTGATTAAAATGAAGTCACGCTAACCAGGAAAAAACTTTTTTGCAAAATAGATATTACACCAAATAAATAGAAAGCAATAGAAATATTGTTTAATGGGTTTGGTGATTTCCCTTCCTGCCATTGTATTGGCCAGCCGAGCAATTGCTATCTCTTTTTTATGAATTAGAATATAATGTCCCCAACTGGGACTTTACTTCATTTACCCTAGACTTCCCAACTAGGGTTTGGATTGCTTTTGGAAATGGCAATTTACTGTCTTTGTAATGTTCCCTACTAGGAGGCTGCCAATTCGCAATTATTAATATACACCAGTATTGATTTAAATCAAATTAAATTAGGAAACAATTAAAGATTCATAATACATTTGACAGTTTACATAAGCCCCAATTCCTTACATCTCTCCTATGGGAGGATCTGGAATTACTTGTTACAGGGGGCTTGGAAACCATGTTACAAGTAGATTCCCTCAAGGCTTTAGGACCCTGTTCATATCCTATCTTGGGATTCACCTACCTTGTGAGGAATTGTTCTCTACCCAACAAAACTAACCTATCCTCTTAGGGGGCAATAGAAAGTGATTAAGGATTAGGCTATGAGCATTCTAATATCTCATGTATAATGAGAATGTGTGTGTGTGTATAAATAAACTGATATAATTCTGATTGCACTATTATTAATAGATGTAAATGCCACAGCTCACTAGACCATATATTTTCACCAATTATAAATCATAGTTCTGATCCTTCGTAATGTAATAAATAAACAATCATTTTTAGGGTTTTTCCTCGCTACATCTCTAACTCTAATGGAGGATGGTGAAATTACTATGCTAGGACACTTGGAAACATCTAGAAGCAGGCCTCCCCAAGGTTTCAGGAACACATGTTCATACCAATCTTGGGGCTTCTTCCTCAAGGCTTCATAAATATATGTCCTTACCCCATCTTGAGACTTACCCGTCTTGTAAGGAACTATTCCACCTCTCCCTACACAAGTCTCCCATCCTTATGAAGGCATTAGCAGATTATTAAGGACTGGGCCATTAATTATAGTCTATCATGTTTTACAAATGTATATGCATAGCAATGAAATTAAGCATGGTTGTCATATAATCCAAATTCCAGTATCATGCATACATTTCGATACCACATTATATGTATTTGAATCTGTTGTTTATTTCATTGGAAATCCCACCCTTATTCTGACCTGAATTTTTCACTTCTGGTTATTTGACAAATTTTCAGACAAGTGGCATACAATCTGATTTTCTGATTTCTAATGCAATTTTCAGAGTTGTAGTGTATGTATTCAGTGCATAGTTGACATCATAGTTCAAAATAGTGCCAATAAGTGGCCAATAAATCAACTTCTTGCGAGAAGTTTGGAGTGGTGAGAAAATACAAGTTTTTCGCGCCAAAATCTCAGCTGAGAAGTTTGAAACTTCTCGCCGAGAAGTGGGATACCTCTCTTGAGAAGTTGAAAAAATCTCATGAGCAGCCCAACGAGATACCATTTAGTGGCCTTGTAGATTTATTGCAAGTGGATTTGAAGTGGATTCAAAGAGATTTTTGAAGAAAATATTGATTCAAAAGAAGGTGGTTTTGCACCGATATTGGATGACATTTAAGAGGAGGGCAGTGAGAGTGAGGACACTTGGGACACTAAGAGTGAGGATATAGAAGATGAGGAGTCATTGCTAGCGTCAACATCAGCTACATCTAGGATGGATATTGAGACACAACTACAACCATAGCCATAGTGGACTCTAGGGCAAGACCCCTTCCCACTTCCATAGTTTTTACTAGAGCTATTGGGAAGAGGAAGAGTAAGATGTAGACTAATTTTATATTGTACTTGACATTTGCATTTGTTTATCTTTTTACAATGACAATTTGCTATGTTTAGTTTGCTTCAAACTTAAGAGTCTTTAACTATGGCTGTTAGTCATCGACATTCCACATGAGGATGAGATTTTGTTATGTATTGCATTTATATAATATCTAGATCAGCTTGTTTGGTTTGTTTACTCATTTACTGACTCATTAGATGCATCTCTGTATTGAATTTTGCAAAAAAATGCATTTTAAATTAAATTTAAGTCATTTTAAAAATTCCTGATTTCGAGAACTTACCGATTTATCTCCGATATTTGTGAGAATTTTTTTTTTTGCCTTGCTGATAAGTGGTAGAGAATGAGATTTTGAACTATGGTTGGCATAATCACCTAAAAATCAGCGAGTTTCTACTAATCACCAAGTTTTTCTAACCGATAAGTTTTTTCCAGATTCAATTGCGACTCGGCTAGAGAAAAAATATGACTTTTTGTGAAAAATCGTCGATTAATTGCCGAGTTTTTGTAAAAAAATTTCAAGTTTTTCAAAAAAACTCTTTTCTTAAAATTTTTAAAAAAATATTTTTAATTTTTAATTTTTTAAACTTTTGCAAAAAGCCTATATATATTATATAAAACAGAGAATTACAATATGCTGGTAGAGTTGGGAAGAGGAAGATGTGATTGTTATGATATATTTACTTCTAGTTTAACAGAAACTATTTATTATTTTGCTTCCTGCCATCAACATTCTCCATTAGAATGCGATTTTTTAGCCACTATGCATTTATATATATCTAAACTCTACTTGTTTCTTTTGTATTCTCTTTAATTAACTCATTACATGCATATTCTCGTTGAAGTTTGCAAAAAAAAAGTAATTTAAGCAGTTTAGGTTCTCGAGTTTTTCTGGAGTCTTTTTGAAAAACTGGCTGATTTTTTTCCCAAATAAAATTTTTGGGGGTTGGTGAGTTGTTGCTGAGTGAGTTTTCCAACTATGATTCAGTGAGTTTTCAATGCATAGATAATTTGCCTTGATAAATTACAGAAATATTTAACATATGAAATAACAACAAGTTTATGGACTGGAATTAAAATTAGACATCTGATATAGTTCTGAATGGCAAGACTTTCTTTCCGAATTCAACGAGTTTCAATACAATGACATATCGGATTTTGCCTTCAAAGTTACGGTGCATAATTGCCAATAAAAAGGCATTGATGCTGTTTATAACACTGATTATGAACTGAATATAAATCTGATTTCGGCATAACTGAAATAAGGTTGAGTCTGTCCCAAATGTCTGAAATAGCTCCTTAGATCACCTCCAAAGGTTAGTGCTAGGAACTCCAAATTAAGCACTCAAACCCTATGCTCAACTTTTCTGTGAAATACTATAAACCCCTTTCTCAAACAAATCTAAACTTGCTGCAAGCGCTGTTCATGCCACTGTTCACACCATTGTAGCAAGCCTTCAACATCCAAGAAATCTTCAAAATCCTTCACAAAACTCATGCCAAAACCTATCTATCCATGGTATTATGAAAAACTTGGAAAATAAATTTCTGCATTCGAAGCAATGTCTTCCACCTGCAAATAAACTTAAAACCTTAGCTAATATGATTTCCTTCTTTCAAACCCTAGCTAGTTGAAGCTCCAAATGGTGTAAAACCTACAAATATAGTCAATGGTGAATTTTGAATGAATCCACACCAAAAATAGATTTGTTTTTCTGTCCAAACCATTCAGAAACTCGGATGCTTTTCGTCTTCAATTTTCAGTAAATGAAAGCCAAAGCTCTTAAACTCCTCAAAGAGAAAATAACCAAGTCAAGTACATGCAAATAAGCTCCAATTGGGCCCTTTTATAACTTTATGGAAAACCCATTTAATTTTCCACCTCTTTAATTTTCATATATACTTGCAATTGGTAATAATAATAAAATAACCCCTTATATAGTTTTAAATTAAGATAAACTGTGTTAACGAATTATTACATATTCACCCTTATATATTCCTATATTGGCATCTATCTCCATAGGACACTTTATTGAACTATTTAAAGCCTTATCACTCCCTAGGCACCAATATAAAGTCACTTTGGACAGTGACTTAAAAACACTTTAACCCCCTGTGTTCTCATATCATAAAGTCACTTAATATAATTAGTAGTATAATTTAATAATTTAACTTAAATCATTAAATCCCTTTTAATTGCCAACATCAACTAAGAACAATGCATACACTTTCCCGTATATAGGTACGGTGCCATTTGACCACTCTGTTGACTTACTATAAATATTAAGTATGAACTAAACATCCAACTAACTTATTTAAAATAGTAAGCATGAATCAAAGTGTCTTGAACGATCCTTGGAAGGCACACCACAAATAAACTAGGACACTGCTAAAGAATTCTGAAGTAAGCACCATAAGATCAGCTACAGAGCCATAGAACATCCTCAAAAGTGTCCCTTGAGGCTAACTTCTAGAAAAAAATGATGTCTTGAAAGGGGACATTATATTTCATTTCTTATTTGATCTGATTTGCCCCCTTTCTTTGAATGAATCTTCTTCCCTTTATATCCCTCAATGCGAGGGAGAGGTCACACCTTTTTATTGTAAATACTCTTTGGCGAAGGACACAACCTTTTACCATTAGCACTCTTGAAAGAGTGTAATGTCTCCACTATTAGGGTCATCTAGGAACAAGTAATACCTGTAAAATCATTGTTAAAGTCATAATAATAACAATCTAATTATACTATTCTACTCTCTAATTTAACCCCAATCTTAAGGACGTCCCTAGATCAGGCTTTCTAGCTCATAGCTACCTTGTCATCTTCCCGGGAGCACACCCCTTAAGATTCTTCTTGGACGGGACATCCTCTATCCAAGGCCAATCACACATGCATATGTTGATGTCATCAGAATATTCTGGCCATTTCTCATCTAGCCATTCATATAGGGTTACTCATCTCTTGCATTGGCATGATAGCCATCCATACGAGGATCTCACTTCTTGCACTAGCACTATGAGGTTCCATTTATTACTCATCTAGCCATTCATACAGGTTACTCATCTCTCGCACTGGTACAATAGCCATTTATATGAGGACCTCACTTCCTGTACTTGCACTATGAGCACTGAATAATTTACTTCTTCCATTAGAAAATGTATTGACATATTTGTGCAAATTAACCCACTCAAATTTCTAAATACCATTCTTTAATAAATATAATTATACCTTTAAAAAATAAAATAAAAAATAAATCTATATATATATATATATATATATATATATATATATAGAACTACTATGACTAGTATAGCTATATACAATATTATACACTATATTCCTTAATCAATTATCAAATTCTCTAATTCTTCTAATAGTAAATTATAATCCAACATTATTGAACCTTTTTATTATTTTAATATACAAATGAAATAATACTCGACATAATCTATATATTTTCAGCTTTAAAAAGAGACATACCTTTTATTTTTACCTTAAAGTCTTTCATGTGGCTCCCTTTTTCTATTGCCCTCCTCATTAAAAGGTTTATTTGTCTTATTATTGCTGACTTGGCCTCCCTTTCATTACCTCACTCTATCCTTTACTTCCCATACTTATGGTGTGGTCTTTGCTTAGTTGACGGGTGAGTTGGGACTATTTATTTATTTCCTCTTGTATATCTATTGCCTATAGTAATTCGTCCTTGGCAAGTTTTTATGGTTGTTCTCTTCTTTTTTAATACATCTCTAAACTTGCCCGGGTATCCGCATCACTACTTCCACCATGTTTCCTTAATTTATTTCATTTGCTGCTGCTTATTATAAAGATGTCACTTAGGTAAATTCTTCTTAAGTTTTTTTCCCCACTCTCCATGAACAATTTGCGCAATGATATATTGCTCTTAACCGGCATGTAAAAGGTCACGATGTTTGGCTTGTGATTTAGTAAATAGAATCACCGCTTTTAATGCCTTTAGAGATTTAGGTAATATAATGTTTGATTTATTATTTGATTATTTAAATCATTCATACATTAGTACTTACTAATGATCATCAAATAATTCCTTGATATTTCTATTTGATTATTTGATTTGGTGTTTGATATAAACATTGGTTTATTTATATCAATTCATTAAAGTGTAATTTATTTTAGATAATTATCTTTTTATTGTTCAATTATCTTAATATATATTTTTATCAAATTGTTACATATATATATATATATATATATATATATATTCTTTTAGTTATATTTTATCATTAGGGGCGGATATTACAATTAAGTATGAGCAAAACATCCAAGTGACTTAAAATAGTAAGCATGAATCAAAGTGTCTTGAATGATCCTTGGAAGGCACACCACAAATAAACTAGGACACTGCTAAAGAATTCTGATGTAAGCACCAAAAGATTAGTTGCAGAGCCATAGAACACCCTCAAAAGTGTCCCCTGATCACCATTAGCCTACAAGGACCAAAGTTGTAGGCTAACTTCTAGAAAATATTGATGTCTTGAAAGGGGACATTATATTTCATTTCTTATTTGATCTGATCTGCCCCCTTTTTTTGAATGAATCTTCTTCCCTTATATCCTTCAATGTGAGGGAGAGGTCACACCTTTTTACTGTAAGTGTTCGTTGGTGAAAGACAAACTTTTACGATTAGCACCCTTGAGAGAGTGCAACTCATTATTATTTCTGCTCTTTGAAAGGGACAACCTTTCAGAAACAGATCTGCACTTTTTACTTAATTCAGATCTGTATTCTGGTTCCTCCTTTCTTGATTCTGAAATTTCCTTTTTATTTCCTCAATCCTTTTGGATACTCATTTCAAATTAATCCTTGCCCCTTTTATATCTTCCGATATAAGGGAGGAGTCACGCCTTTTCATTATTTTTCCCTTTGAAAGAGCCACAACTATTTTTTTTAATAGGTAATGGGCCCCAGCCTAGATTATTTATTATTTTATTATTATTTGTTGAGATTAATTATTTTTATGTGTTAAACTTGAGTAAACTCGAACCCAAGGCCTCCCTGATGAGAGGCTCACAATTTACCGTTGTTTTGTAGGCTCTTGCCTGAGCCACAACTATTCATTGTTGGTGTCTTTTTGAAAATAACTACTTCAATACATATCCTCAAGTCACTTATGTTGAAACTCAAAATTGACAGCCAAGATTGAAGACCGATCAATGGTCATAATGGCATTAGGAAACCAAATTTGGAAAATGACAAGTTGATGAGTGATTTGGAAAGTGAAGAAATTAGAGGACATGAATTAGTGGAAAAATAAGGGGAAGGTGTCATAGGGGAAGTTAGTGGGATTATGACACAAGAAGGAAAAGTGGGATTGGAGAGAAATTAGGGGGAATGTCATAGGAGAAATTAGTGGGATTATGACACAAAAGGAAAAATGGTTTTGGAGATAAATTAGGAGCTATGATAATAGTTAATGAATGAGGGGAATGTTATTAACTCCCTCACAATTTGGAAATTAGCCAATTGATTTAAATATTTAATTAATTGTGGAGGAAAGGTATGAAGGGGGTAGGCAAATATAATTTATTTACCAAGATGAGAAATTAGGAAATGGGGAGAAATTAATGCTTGTTTCCCCCTAAAAATTAAACAATCAATGTGATAATTTAATTAGACAAGTGGACAAAGACAAATGGATAGTACGTGATGGGGATTATAGGACGAAAGTTAGTAACTAATTGAATAGTTTTCATCGTTTAACTAATGAAGGATTAACACAATATCGATGAATAATAAATAACGAACATGCAATATAGAAGACATTTTAAAATTGGAGATAGAAGCATTCACCATTTCTTAGTGTTTACATTGTACTTGCCCTCGTATTTGTAGGTTGCTCACAAATGCAATTCATAGGGTAAAAGAAGTGCTGGAAGAGCAAAGAAAAGAATGGAATTATTTTGGCTGCACCATTCTTTCCATTGGGTGGACGAGTGGAAAACACCCTACCATCATTAATTTTTTGATTTCTTGCAAGAATGATGCTGTGTTCTTAGAACCGGTGGATGCTTCTAACAAGGTGAAAGCTATAGAAACTTCACCTCTAATATTGGAGCAAGTTGTCATAGAGGTGCGATTGGAAAATGTGGTGCAAATAATAACCAATAATGTAACAACATATGTGGCAGCTAATAGAATCCTCCAAGAGAAACATAGTACACTTTTTTGGACACCTACATGTTTTTGATGTTTTGGAGGACAAAGGAAAATTAGATTGGGTGAGATCAATTGCAGATGATGCAAGGAGGATCATAAAATATATCTACAATCACCCTTGGATTCTTCACTTGATAACACTTCCACGGGAGGAGTATAGAAGATCGAGTGTCACATGTTTTGCAAGAAGTTTCTTAATTTTTCAAAGTATTCTTAGTTCATCGATGGCTGAACTCTACTTATTCAAAGAAGCCTAAAGGAGAGGGTGTCGAATGTATAGTCTTTGACGACCTATTTTTTGAAAGAGCTAAGAGATTGTGAAGGTAACTTCAAAACTTGAATATTTTTTTATAAGAATTTGCCTAAGGGCAAAATTCACCCAGGAACTAAGAACTCAAACACAAGCACAACTGTAGGCCAAGAGAGAGAGTATGATCAGAATGACAATATATTCAATATGCCATGTTAAGAGTACACTAGGAGTGCCTATATATAAAGGCCTTTCAGGAAGCACCTAGAATGTCTCTAGAAACAACTAGGAGATAAGACAACTAAGCACCTTATCCAACATTCTAGATGAATGGATAAGAATGACAAAGTGTCATATGTGTGTAGAAGATTCCTGTGTTGTAGACAACATGTGCTTAAAAGAGTTGTGGACCCTTATGATGTCATCATGACAACTCACAAGAGTGCACATACTCCTAGGTGACTAATAAATAAATATTAATATAATGCATTAACCTAAGTAAACTTAACTGTAATAAGTAAATACTTATTTACACCAACACCCCCCCTTAAGTGCAACTTAGGGGAATGCCCTTAAGCTTACGAAACTAGGATGAAGATGCATAATGGGTTCCGGCTACTAGGCCATATTAGGTACCCATGTACATAATGAAATTGCAATCTATCGTAAAGCGGAGAAAGAGGGAAAACCTCATGGGAAAAACCCTCCCCCAAAAAGAGAGATAAATAAGGATGCATCGATGGATGGAGTAATCAAGACCCCCCCATTACGACATACATCTAGTATATACATAAGAGAAGGAGAGAAGGAAGAGAGATAGAATAGGCTTCCCCCCCCAAAGAAGAATGCCGACAAGTGAAAGTCGCTCCAATGAAGAAGCTGGTCCAAGAATGCAGAATGGTGTTCCTCCCCTTTGGAAGAAACACAGGCAAAGGTACACTCCTGAAGATGTACGGTGGCCCTGAAACTTGCTGAAGTATCCTTGTGTTGATGCTAGTGTTCACCCCTTCCAACGGTGCTGAAAATAAGAATGCAAATCTGGCAAGGATGTCTGTTGAACCGGTTCTACTGAACCATTTGTCTCCTCTACTGACAAAGAGACCTCCACTAATTGCTGTTCATAAGGATCCATAATCACACCAACCTATGAAGATTGATTATGTAGAGAATGGACATGAGGGTCAGAGTGAGCCCTCGCAACAATTGTAGAAGGATCAACTTCATCAATGAGAATATGTGAATCCTCAAGTCTGTCTCCCAAGTCAACTGAAGCTGGAGCTGGAAGATGAGATGTACCATGCTGTGTTGGACCTTTCACTATGGCAATGTAAGCATGTGGACTAGACTGATGTGACCTCTCACTGCAACTGTCGATAGAACCCCACATGTCTGAACCTGTTGAAGCACTATCGCTCTGGTCACTATCAGTTTCCACTATGTATGATGTGCAAAGAGGAGTAGAGGATAAGCTGGGTGAACTTTCCTCAAAGTGGACATCCTTCTCCACAAATATTTCATGTGTCTCAGGATCCATAAGTCTGTAAGCCTTTGCTTTGTCTTCATAACCAATGAAGGTACAAGGCCTAGGTGTCGGTGCCTTGCAACTCCTGGAAGATAGGTTTGCCCAAGTTGGACAACCGAAGACTCTAAGGTGACTCACAACTGGTTTTCTACTGCACCGTGCCTCGAAAGGAGTCTTCCCATCTAAGGCATTATGAGGAGACCTATTAAGTATGTGAGTAGCACTACTAATGGCTTCAACTTCTAATGTAGGATCGAGAGACTTGGCCTTAATCAGGCAACTTGCCATGGTCTTGAGAGTCCTAATCCTCATTGTTGCAACATCTGTCTTATGCGGATTGAATGCTGGTGAGTTCTGAAGATCAATCCCCTCAATCCTGCAAAAGTTCTTAAGTCTTCTGTCAACATATCTGTTCTCATTGTCCACCCTTAGTACCTTGATGGCTTTTCTTGACTTGTGTTCAACATCAGTCTTAAAGTCTTGAAGCTTATGAACCACTTCATTCTTATGATGAAGGAAGTAGACCCAAGTGAATCTTGAAAAGTCATCAACAAATGTGAGGATATAGCGGCCTTGGCTGACTGAAGTCACTGCAAATGGTCTTGCTAAAACCATGTGAACTAACTGAAGAACAACTGGAGCTCGAGAAGACTTCTCTTTATCATACTTCTCCTTGAGATTCATAGCCACTGAGCAAGATGAACATTCTCCCTTAGAAAAGTTGATATTAGGTACACCTTTGACCATATGTTTAGAGCAAAGTTGCTGAAGAGAGCAGAAGTCAAGGTGACCAAACCGCTCATGCCATAATGTAATGTGTGAATGTGAGTGAGTCAACAAGGCTTGAGAAGGAGACTTAGGCACAAAGTGGGAGAAGGAATAAAGCCTCCTGTCATCATTGACTTTCCCCACTGCAACCAATTAATCATCTCTAAGACTTCACATCATCACTAAATCTGGAAGGAACTCAACTTTATGACCATCTCCAAGGTGAGTGATTTGGTAAACTGATAGGAGATTGGAGCTAAGGTTTGGAACGTAGAGAACATCTTTGAATTCCCCATTTTCCATTTCCACATGTCCTTTCCCTTCAACTTCCATTTTAGTATCATCTCCCACAAAGATGTGTGGTACCTTTGACTGCTTCAATGAAGAAAAGTCTTCCTTTGAAGAACCTATATGATAAGAGGCACCTGAGTCAAGTATCCATTCTGAAGAAGAACTTGTGTTAGCCATAAGTGCTTGACCTTTACCCTTTGAAGAGGTTGGAGTTGAATCCTTGGAAGTACCTGGCACTTGAATCTTGTTCTTCCTGAGTAGGTTTTCCAACTCATTGATTCTTTTTGTCTTGCAATGATGCTCGTCATGATTTGGCTTTTTGCAGTATGAACAAAAAAGATTGTCCTTCTTGTCATTACTTCCCTTCTTGTTGGAAGAAGAATTGCCTTGTTGAGAGGAGGATTGTTGTGTCTCAGGTTGTGATTTCTGCTTCCACTGCTTGTTGTTGTTGTTGCTTTTCCCTCCTTGACCTGATTTGTGCTCATCACTAGCCACCAGGGCTTTGGTCTTTGATGACTTGAGAAGTCCAAAATCCATCAAGTGAGATTGTTCAACAATCAACATCTCTGCAAATGCATCAAATGAAGGCTTGTGGTAAGAAAATCCCATGGTCAACCTGTGAGTATTAAAACTCAAAACAAAGTTATCGAACTCAGAAGGTAGCCTCTTCAGGATGTGATGAATCAACCTGTCATCCTTCATGGGGTTTCCACAATCTTTAAGAAGTGCCCTATACTCATTGACTTTAATGATATAATCTTGAATTGTGTCAAAATTCTTTGGATCCAAGAGAAGTAGATCATCCTCAATCTGAAATCCCTTTTCTTCATCCACCTTACCATACAACTGTTCAAGTTTATCTCAAGCTTCTTTGGATTCTGAGCAATTTTTAATGTGGAGGAGAAGATCCCCATGTACACAACTCCTGATAACTCCTAAAGCCTGTCGGTTTTGATTGTGCTGATCAATGAGTTCTTTAGCATTAGTAGGTTTGGTAATTGTACCATCAACATAAAGACTATTTCCTTTTTCCATTAATCTACTCCATGCAATATCTTTCCATGTAGAATAGTTGCATGAAGTTAGAGGAGGACATTTAAAACCCATGATGCAGAAATGAAAAGAGCACAATAGAGAGACACAAAAAACACAGTACACACCCCCCCTTTCACTCAATCAAAAGACCCCCCCCCCAAAAGATGCTTTTGGCACTTTATAAGTAGTGCGTTTACAATGGGCCACTTGTCAAAATGAACAAAGTGGATTTTTTGATTTTGCTTCTACTACTACCTTATAAGGCTTAGATTTGTCACTTAGGCATTGTAGCTCATATTTACAACAATTTTGAAAAAGAATCAAAGCTTTACAATGCCGAAAAAGGTCTAATTCTGAAAGTGAGAAATTGGTCCACACAACCCTAGAATCTAACTCTAGATCTGGAAAGTAAACGAAAAAATACGCACTTCAAAGAAAAACAGAACCTGAAAAAGTGACCAGATGTGCCCGTACGGAGCGTTTGAACTTGTAAAACGCAGGATTATGCAGGTACAGTCACCAAAAAATGCATTTTCTGCAAAATATGTGCACCAAAACTAGAAAACAACACCACCACTGGAAAATTCAAGAAATTTTACCCAATTTCAAAAAAAATTGCACTTGAATCGAAGTCTAGATGTCTGAGTTATGGGCTCGCGAAGTTAGGCTGCCAAATTGAAAAGCAATCTGGGGAGGGGTCTGGAGCAAAAATTGCGAGTCTAAATTTGACGGTCAAATAGCCGTCGCTGTAGTTGTAAAATGCCTTGTTATGACGGTCAAATGACCGTCAACTTTAACTCAGTGATCTGTTGATGTCAGCAAAAAATAATGCCTCGGCTAATGTGGCAGGCTGACTGTGTCGTCCGTACGGTATGGACTGATATGTGGCAAAATTTCGTACTGCTGACGTGTCGAAGATGTGGACAAGTGGTGCCAACCGAGCCTGACGTGGCAAAAAGAGCGGTGGGCAGGAGTTTGAAAAGTCCAAATTCTACCGTCGAAATTTAGTACGTATGTCAATGGTGACGTGTGCACCTGTACAACGATTGACGTGGCAGAAGCTAGGTCCACCTTTCACGCACTGGAAACTTTTGATTGTGTTGCCGAGCTAGAATATGCCTTGGGGGACACGGAATATCCCCAATGCCACCGGTCTTCATAAAAAACGACAGCAAAAAACCTTTTCGTGGGTGGATAATGAATACAGCGGGCGGGCAAAAAACACAATGCCAAAATTTTTGAACGTGGCCAGACATACACTGCGGATGTTGGAATTAGAGTTTGTCGATGCCGTAAGGTTTAGTCGACTGCCGGAAACCAAGTCTGCTGGTGGAATTGTTTAATGCAGTTAGAAAACCTTATTTCGATGGTCGGAAGTCTTTTCATAGCCGGCAGGAATTAAAAGAATTGTCCCACATCGATTGTGTAAGCGCAACAAGCGCTTTATAAAAGTAATGACCTGCGGATTTAAAATCAAATGAGGTGGGCCGCTGGGGTTGTGGCCGAGCCGTGCTGGTGGGGAAATATAGTTGCCGAAATTGGTGGAGATGGGGCCGGACTTTGTGGCTGGTCAGCCGGAAATTTACTGTACCCGCTGCGAATACTGTACGCAGTACGGCCGTAGTATAAATATGCCCACCAAATGCCTGCGATTAAAATAAATATACCTCCAAAAGTGGCAGATCCAGGGTGTCACTACCCAGTTCTGTTAAAAAAAATTTCTCTGATGGGTGCCCGAAGGGCAAAATATTATTTGGAAATATTGTCGAAAAATGTAGAGAAATAAAATAAAATTGCAGATCCGAAATTAATTAAATTTGCAAAAAATGACCATACGCGAACTGCAAATCGGGGCTTCCGGGTTCCAATTTGCAATTTTTTTTGCCTCGCGGTCGACTTTGGGCCAAGGTAGCCGAGTTTATAGTCGATTTTCACTGGTTCAGCATTCCGAACGCAATGGTGAGGTTAGATCTGGCTCTCGACACTCCCAATTTTTGCAGTCTTTCGGATTCAGGTTGAGGTGATGAAGCAAGCGTGGTCTCGAATGACTATGTGATGAGGAAATCTCCAAGTTGCTCTGACACCATGTAAGAATTTGCCTAAGGGAAAAATTCACCCAAGAACTAAAAACTCAAACATAAGCACAACTGTAGACCAAGAGAGAGAGAATGATCAGACTGATGATATATTCAATATGCCATGTTAAGAGTACACTAGGAGTGCTTGTATATAAAGGTCTCTTAAGAAACACCTAAAATGTCTCTAGAAACAACTAGGAGATAAGACAACTAAGCACCTTATGCAACATTCTAGATGAATGGATAAGAATGACAAAGTGTCGTATGTGTGTAGAAGATTCCTATGTTGTAGACAACATGTACTTAAAAGAGGTGCAGACCCCTATGATGTCATCATGACAACTCACAAGAGTGCACATACTCCTAGGTGACTAATAAATAAATATTAATATAATGCATTAACCTAAGTAAACTTAAGTAAGTGTAATAAGTAAATACTTATTTAAACCAACATTTTTGATATTCAATTCTTTCATTATTAGTTTGTAACTTTAATTATTAATCTTTTTGTATTTTCCAATTGTAGGTGTCAGAGTCCTTGGTTAGAGTTCTCCACTTGGTAGATAAGGATCAAACTCTAATAGGGTATTTTTATGAGGCCATGGATAGGGCCAAGGAGTCTATCAAATTTTATTTGACTTGGGAATTATTGATAAAAGATGGAACAATCAACTCCACCAAGCCATTCATGTAGTAGGATGCTTTCTCAACCATTGTCTTTGCTTCTTAGAATCCTACTTGGATCACAGTGGAAAGGTCATGGAGGGTTGTAATGTCCCCATTTTTAGCAGGTTCCTGCAATTGGCCAGGTCAGTTCACTTGTGAGCTGACAGTAGGATTTGAGAGTTTTTGTTGTGTGGTTATAGGCTTTCCAGCAGCCTATGGTATGTTTTGGCTCCATTTGAGGGACTTACTATTTATAGCAAGTCAATCTGTTGGTTCCGATGAGCTCAGTTGAGTTAGAGGAGTTGGAGGAGGCTCTTAGTTTTTATTTCAAGCTTTTGGTTTGGGCTCCAAGAATCTTGGAGGGAGCGTCTATTTATAGTAAGTCACCTCATCAGGTTCATTCATTGTCTTTCATCATCAGGATTACTTTGGTGTTGTTAGATTTTGATTTTGATACTTTGTTAGTTGTTTTTGCAAGATGGGTAAATTATTATTATTCATCTAAATACGCTAAGGTTGTTATTTTTGTTAGTGTTGTTGGTTGGTCACCTCAGTATCATAGTTCATTGCAACTGTAATGTTCCCTTTTTGGAACATTAGAAATATTGAAGTCTTATTTTACGCAATATTAAATTGACTGTGAGACATAGGCTCAAAATATTAAAAAGGTCGATTTAATGTTATATAAAGGACAAAGGGGCAAGGAGAAACAAGACCGAATGCCTTAGGGAAGTTGAAGAGCCACAAGGGAATAAGACGAAAAACACAGAGGAGCCGAAGAGTCTTGGTTTGCGTATTAAAAGGGGAAAGAGGCTCATTGTTGGGTATGCTTGATTTTATTATTCAATTCAATTACCTCTCTTGGAGAGTCTCAGAAAGCTTCAACTTTTAGCCAGTTGGAGGACATACCCCCTCATGCTAGCAGACAGTGGATGCAAACCCATTGTCCCGGGAAACATCATTTCAAGTGTTTCATTCGTGCTTACAAGTTCTTATCCTAGCATTCCAATTTGACTGTTAAATTTGTATTTAGGATTGGATTTTGTGTACTGGTTATTGTATTGCTGTTGTATAATACAATAACGTATTTTCTGGAGTTGTATGGAAGTTTCTGGTTTTAACATTATAAGTCTGTAATGCATTTCTAAATGCTTGGAATTCTGAATATTATTTTGAAAAGAGCTGGTTATTAATTTGTGAAGAATCTTCTGGTTTAAGCATCGTATTGTATTCCAATTGCCTATTTCTGAGTTTGAATATTATTATTAAGAAGAACTAGTTAAAATTCTATCGGCTATTGTACTGGAATCTATCTGCAATGTGTTTATTTCTAATTGCATTGTTAAAAGGAAAAATCAGCAAATATCCTATTCGGGATATTACAGTGGTATCATAGCTTTTGAACCTACCATCCTTTGTTGAGCTTTTAACGACATCCCCTCAAAATTCCAATTTATCTCGAGTTTATTCTTGGCTGTAGAGGATGAGCAATAGATGGATATTACAGTAATGTTCCGTCTTATACAGTCATGGAAGAATCTTAATTGACAACATGGTATCATTACAACCTCTTTAAATATTGATTGGCATAATGAGCATTTTTGTTCAGATGGAAGCTCGGAATTTGGCAAGGTAGAGTGGTTGGTATTTGTTTGTTTTATTTTGGAAAGATCATCTGGTTAGATTTTAATGGAGTTGCGACCCTTGAAGATTTTCTCAAGGATGCTGTTGCTTTGCTTGCATATGAAGATCCAATAATGTTTCAAAGAGAAGCGGTTGCAGATGCAGTAAATGCTATGGCTTATTAACTAATCTTGCATTGCAAAAAAATCTTGTACCATGACGGATGGGATTAATGGAACACTATTATTTATATGTGCAAATCAATATTTAATTTCTAAAATGGAGGGAGGCAGATTGATGAGTTCGAATTGAATAGGTTAACATAGATGGTTGAGTTTGTTAGCACATTTCCATTACCTTATTACAGTATTAATGAATCAAACTCTATTTAGAAAATTGGTTGGAGAGCTCAATTTCCTTATTACTTGTGTAATCTACTGCATACTATCTCTATCAATGGTTACTATAGTAACATATCTATAACAACTTGTTCAAGAGTTTGATTTCATGAGAAGTGTTGTCAAAATTATGTTAAGTTCAAAATCCAATATTTCTATTCTACCTTAGCAGAGAATTAGTACAGTGGTAGAAGAGATTTAGTCCAAGATTAGAATTTCTTTTTAAATCCGGTTAAGATCATTCCAGTGGGCTGAAGTAAATAGACAGGATGGAGGAAATGTACAGGTTGATGAAATTTCCAATTAGTCAAATAATTTGAATCAAGTTGATTTGTTATTAGGAAAGGCATACTCAGATTGGGGGGCACGTAGGAGATGCTATAGTAGTATATGATTCATTTATAGCTACTCGGCCAAATGATTTTTGAGGATTCTTAGCAAAGGGAATACTATTGAAGGAAAGTGGTAAAAAAGGTGATGTAGAGCACATGTTTATTCAAGAAAAATATATAGCACCTCAGAGTGTGTTGTCTTCTGCATTAGCACTTTTTACTGAACGAATTGCAATGAATCCCCTTCGGTCAACATTTGATACCCAAATTATGAACCCTTATCCTCAATTCCAAAATGATTGTTTTGGACAAACTTAGAACAAGAATGCACACCAATGTGTTGGTGATCAATCTAAATTAAAAGCCGAAATACTTGATGTCTATAGAGAGTATAAAACGCTTCCCAACCGAATTCAGAATGACTTATCATTCAATGACTACTTGGATTTTTATCTAGGGCAGCTAAGTATGATTGATATGGAAAAACAAAAGTAACTGGAGTTGGCCTAGGATCTTTTTGCAAACGAACAACACACAGGTGTGTACGAAGAAATTCCGATAGACCAAAATTATCTTTTGGATGACCTCGAAGTAGAAGAGCAAACAACTACCAAAGATGAGCAGCCTTCTCGCGATCACATAGAAGATGTTACACGAGGTACAAGTTTCTTCATTGGTGACTTGGAAGTGAGCTTTGCCAAGCAGATTAATGAAGTAGATTGCATACAAGGTAATAATAGTTTGGGACTTTGGCATCATGAACCATATATTCATAATACTCAAAACGTGAATTTAGAAGAACAGCCTAGGATGACACTGCAAGACAATGAACAACTTCAGCAGGGAGATAATGAAATACATGCCTTACAAAATCAATTGAAGGTTAGTAAAGACATGGTCATAGCATCCTTGGTGCAGTTTAACAGTACCCATGAGTTGGTTGAGGAGCTTTAAAGGAAAGTCCCAAGGGAAGAGGAAGGTGACTGGCATGTGGCCGATTTACAGAAGGTCAAAACAGCCCTAGAGACTATGAAATCAGATTACTTACATCTGCTGTCCAACAGGGATCATATTCTTAAGGCTGCTGAGACTTTTGTAGCACAATCAAATAGGGAAAAAGATGAGATTGAGGATCTCAACAGGATGCTAAGGTATGTTCGGGAGGCACTGAGTGAAACTCAGCTATCTCTACAGGGAGCAGAAAATCAAATCAAGCTCATGGAACACTCTTGGGAACATGAAAATAGAATGAGGCAGGAGTTTTTCCAGGAAGTCATTGATGAACTTGAGAGCATTCAGCAGATGTATGACTTGGATAGCTGCCCCAGACAGTTAAGTAGCAAAACTTCAGAACAATTTCAGCTTGTTGACAACCCTTTGTTTGAAGTTGTTGCTGATTGGACGTCCGACAATCCTCTTTTTGTGTTAAATGAGAGATCATCTCTTGTTTGCCATGAAGAAGAAGAGTTTGATTTCAGACTTTGGGATCCTGACTTAGATTCTAGCAGTGAATCTGGATCTCAGCAAGGGAATGATGAATCAACTTCTGTTGCTTATTATCTGATCAGTCCCAACATATTTTTTGATTTCATTGCATTAAGGAGTTGGGTGAATTTTCTTCATCAGCCTTTGATCAGTTCTCTGTGGAATATTTATTTGAGGTTTGTGGTTAGACTCTCAACATCTTTCATTCTCATTGCACCTATGCGTTTGGGAATTCTCCAAGTTTATGCCAACAGTCTGAACTTTTATATCCATAGGATGGTGGTTTTAGTTTTTGAGCAACTCATTTCTTACATCATCCATTTAGGATAGGTCTTCACATTCTACTAGATTATACATGGACCCTGGATATATTTCTATCTCATAATAGCAGTGAGGCAGCATAAGAGTTTGGGATCTAGGTGTTGGCAGATTATATCTATGGTTGGACGAGGATTTTATTGTGGTCATGGTGTTGGTCAGTGTTGATCAGTTTACAGGTGTAGGTGCTGAGTTTTTTCAGAGAGTTATATGGGATTCATGGATTTGGTTGAGAGATTTATTGCAGAGAGACATTTGGCTTCAAAGTATGGCCGAAATTGTTTTCAATTTGGATTACAGGGCTGCCTGTAGACTTGTATGGGATCTTGGTACTAATTGCTTGAGGACAAACAATTTTAAGGAGGGGAGATTTGTAATGTTCCATTTTTGGAACATTAGAAATATTGAAGTCTTATTTTACACAATATTAAATTGACTATGAGACGTAGGCTCAAAATATAAAAAAAGTCAATTTAATGTTATATAAAGGACAAAGAGGCAAGGATGAACAAGACGAAATGCCTTACGGAAGTTGAAGAGCCACAAGGGAATAAGACGGAAACCAGAGAGGAGCCGAAGAGTCTTGGTTTGCATATTAAAAGGGGAAAGAGGCTCATAGTTGGGCATTCTTGATTTTATTATTTAGTTCAGTTTCCTCTCTTGGAGAGTCTCAGAAAGCTTCAACTTTCAGCTAGTTGGAGGACGTAGCCCCTCGTGCCAGTAGACAGTGGACGCAAATCCATTGTCCTGAGAAACATCATTTCAGGTGTTTCATTCGCGCTTGCAGATTCTTATCCTAGCATTCCAATCTGACTGTTAAATCTGTATTTAGGATTGGGTTTTGTGTACTAGTTATTGTATTGTTATTGTATAATAGAATAACATATTTTGTGGAGTTGGATGGAAGTTTCTGGTTTTAGCATTATAAGTCTGTAATGCATTTCTATATGCCTAGAATTCTGAATATTATTCTAAAAAGATCTGGTTATTAATTTGTGAAGAATCTTTTGGTTTAAGCATCGTATTGTATTCCAATTGCCTATTTCTAAGTTTGAATATTATTATTAAGAAGAGCTTGTTAAACATCTGTCAGCTATTGTACTGGATTCATTTGTGCTGGAAGCTATTTGCAATGTGTTTATTTCCGAGTGTATTGTTAAAAGGAAAAATCAGCAAATATCCTTTTCGGGATATTACAACAATCGGGACAAAAAGCTTTAAATCACGAGAACAAGAAACAATAGCCTTACATGGCAGAATTTGAAGTTATGGTGGAAAAGGTCATTTTTGGAGCCAAAAGCAATTAATGAATTAGTTGATAATGACACTTTTTTTTAATGTTGTGTGTGGGAAGCTTCTTAAGTGAAGTTCATTTGAGAAACTTTGTGCCATTTGGAGATTATAAATATGAGCCCATTTGATGAGTTAAGCATTTGATTGGTTATTTTCTTTTGTTGCGTATGAAGAGTTTTTGAGTTTGCTGATTTCTTTGCCCTTGCTGAAGTATAAGGGTTTGGAATTACGAAGTGCCTGGTAATTCACATCTGAGGTATTGTGAATTAATTATGAGAATTTTCTTACTTAAATTATAGCATTTCCTAATTGTTATGTACTGTACTTGGGAATTTCATTGTGGCTAGAGAATTTTTGATTTGGAATGCCATTATTGTCTGCTGTTTGGCGTGGTCAAAGAGGAATGTACTATGGCTGTCGTCCCTGTATTTGGTAGCGATTTCAGACTTTGTGGAAGGCTACAATCAATTATTGGAGGGTAGCAATCAGGTTTTAGAGCACCTGCGATTATAAGTGAGGAGCATGTATTTCTGAACCTGCAAGTAAATTGGATTATTTCTTGAGAGTTGCAATCCATATTTCATTTGTTAGAAGTCAATTTCCAGGTTCATTATTGCATTCTTGTAAATTTCTAGAAGTCAATTTTTAAATTGGATATTAGTAGCATTGCCATCAATTATAGAATTGCTTCTGAATTGTTTAGTGGTGTTCATTTGTCCAAATCGATAAAGACTTAATCAATTAAAATTGTAAGCAGTTGGCTGTGAATTTAAAGCATTATTTATTGAGTGATAATAATTTGCCTGCCAAATGTTTAACAAAATATCAAATTGTCGATTAGCAAACGCAAATTGATGTTTGTTAAGGACATAATTGGATAGGGGTTTTTACAAGGGCCATGGTATATGCATTTAGAGGATGACACCAGAGCTTGAGGTGAGAAATCTTATTGTGTCCGAGCTAGAAATTTACCAAAATGCAAGTGGTAGGCTATTCACTTCATAGTTGGCTAAGAGAGGAAGAACCACTCAAATCCCAAGTATAATATTTAAAATATGTTTTCACCCTGATTTTTAACTCAATAGTTTATAAAAATTATAATATGTTTTCACATGTACGACAAGTAGATAAAAATTAGAATATGTTTTCACCTTGATTTCTAACTCTTCAATAGTTTATTTTGTAGATATTTGGTGAGAAAATTGGGGTGGAAATGTCCCAAATCTGCAAAAATTAGTCCTTTAAATCTTATGCCGACCTTGTAGTTCATTCACTTGTGAGCACAAAAATGTGTTAATGACTATGTCTTTTTGCAACATTACCTTCGGTTGTGGATGAGGAAAGTAGAGGAAACACTAGTTGGTCCACTTGATTTGGATGATATAAATCCTTATAGTGATCGGGCATCACTAGAGTAGTCTCCCTTGTTTTCAAAGGATGAGATCTATGATTTGGAGAGGCAAGCTATGGAAAAGGGGTTGGATTCAAATAGGATGACATTGAAGAGGGTGTGGAGGTTGAGGATGATGAGTAGTCATTGCCAGTGCTAGCAACATCTAAATGTAGGATGAAGGTTGAGTCATAACTGTGCCGAGCGACGAGGTGTAGCCTCAATGGACTTCTAGGACTAAACCGTCTCCCCCTCTTGTAGATTTTACCAAAGTTGCTAGGATCAAGAAGAGAAAGATGTAAACTATTTTGATGTTGTATTTGATTATAAATTTACAAATAAAATTTTGTATTTAAATATTTCTTTAGACTATAAGACTACCAACCATTACCATTCCACATTAGGATGTCATTTTGCTGGCCAAGTTGAAAATAGTTGTGCTTGGCCTTTTCTACATTAAAAAGCAAAGGTGATCCTTAAAAATACTGGTGTTTGACGTGGGCCAAAAAAAAACAAAAAATAAAAGATTTACCATTACCTAAATTGTAGAAAAGATGACGAAAGTAGCCAACTGATCATAGAAATAAGGTTTAGTGCAGACAAAAATGAAAATTGCGCTAAGGTGGACCAAATACCGCTAAAAAAAGAGCTGAAAAACTCAAGTGGGGTGAAAAATTACACTATTGTTTGATTGGTTTTTAATTTCTCTCAAAAATAAAGAATTTGTTACCAGGTAAAAGGTGTGGGCTTGGGAAAGTGCTAGAATAGAGAAAAGTATTTTGACCAATGAAGCTAAGAAAAATGCTAACTGGGTAGAAATCATAGGGGTTCAAAAAAGTATTGGGCGATGGTTTGACGGAGCTGCCACAAGAGACTAAATCACAGTAGGAAGTCTATTGACACGATTGAAAGCAAAAAATGTTGGAATTAGTGATGAAGACTGCCAAAACTTCGAAAGAAATTTCAAAAATTCCTCAAAAGAAAATCATGAACGTGGCCAACAGAGTTTGTCTTTTTCATGCAATATTTTGTGCAATTGTGCTGATAGAGAACCTAAGGAGGTCTAGGAATCCAGAAAAATAATAATCATTGTGCGATCTATAGAAATTCCTCCTGCTGTCATGATCCTGCACGAAAGCAATGAAACTATAAAAAAAAATACTGAAGACCGCTGAAAATCACCACAATTTAGAAAAGGATATTTTATTTTATTTTTCCCATGCGATCTTTGTTTTAACCATGAATTATGAAAAAATAATTATCAAACCAATTAAATTCACGTGGAAATATAAAAAGGTCTTAAGAGACATAAAATTTGGGGCCCATCGAAATTTGCTTTTATGGCTAGCTAATTCATAACTTTGTGTGAATCTTACAGCCATGACAATAATAGAATTTGGCCAAATATTGGTTAAAATGTGATCTTTAATCTGAGTGCCTTCTTTGATAACCAGATGTCAACATCAATATATATTTTGAGAATTGCACTTATTTGATAGTTCCTTGTAACTAAAAATTCGTTGCTATCAGAAAGTTTAGTGATTCCGCACTCGTGTGAAATCCATCATGACTCATCTCTCAGGAAGAATCATGTTTTCGTCCAACCGTTAGGTTAATTTCTGAAGGTTTTTTGTTTGTAGAAATAAGCAACTAGTGCAAACACACCAGACAAATTTATCAAATCAAAATAACATTTGAATATGCTTGTATAATCCATATAAGTTGTTATCCAATGTGGATTCGATACCATGTTGGTTTTTATGATAAAAAATTAGATAAACAACAGACAAAAATAATGAACTCAAGACATAGCAATTTATTCCAGGAAAACCCTAAAATTTGAGGGGGAAAAACCCAATTGCACAAGAATCATTTTGGTAATGAAAGAGCAGTAGACCAATTTACAATATGCCCAAAACTAGGCCAAAACTAAAGCAATGATTATCATCCCTATGATCCGCAAACAACAAATGAAATATCCCTAGGATACAATCTCTCAACAAAGAAAATTGAAAAATGTACCAATGAAGTCTAGCTTGAAGAAAATAAAACATTTCCTTGTCCCTTCATTGTCTTGCCGTTATAAAGTGACGACCCTTTGTTGTCCTGATCCCTCTTAGTCTTCACTCTTTAATGTCTTGTCCTTTCAAGGTGAAGGCCCTTTGCTGACTTTAATAAAGGATAGATTTATATATTTGAAATTTAGGAGAGATATCTCCTAAAGCTATATCTCCAACACTCCCTCTTAGCTATAGAGATATCTTTTCAAATATCCACGTAAGCACTAGAATCAATTCTCAAAATAAGGAAATATCAAAACCAAATTGTAGAGGAAACCATCACAGGTATGAATGATAACTCTGACAGCTACATATCGTTGACATAAAAGACCCACCTTCCAAAATAAACATGGCCCCTTCGAAGATGAATTATTTGTCCTTTTTTGACTCAAAGAAAATGATACAATGTAATTCGAATGAACAAAGATTGTAAACTCCTCTTTTATATAAAAAATTCTGAGACTAGTCTTTCTTTTTTGATTGGTAATATTAGTTTGCTTGTATTAATTTTCAAAAAAGAAACTACGTAGAGCCACTGAATTGGTAGATTTCAACTTCTAAAGCCCAAGTCCTACCCAAAATACCAAGGAACATACATTGGAACAGCCATACATGGTTTCACCAAGAAATCTTCAAGATCTACATCACTACCCAAAACCATAGTCATCTCTAAATCCACGCATACTACCTTCAATGAGGCCCATAGTAACACGGGGATGCGTCCCCCCCCTTTTTGCCCGACGTCTCGGAGACTTCAACGCACCGGAGACTTGGGGACTCCGTCTCCCCGTCCCCAGCGGTGCCACTAGATTCCACCACCTCCACTGAGGATGGGGGACATCCTGTTATTCAGTATTTGCAAATTCGACTATTTATGTTTAATGTTCGATCTTCCAATTCAATGCAATGTTTCAAGTATTCACTCTTTTACATCTTTACATCCTATATTGCAATACATATTTTCATAACTAACATTTTTAAATACCATATGCATAGATATATACACCCCTCTTGTCCCCCCACCGCCGTCCCCCCACCGTCCCCCCGCCGTCCCCAAATTAAGGCCCCTCTGTCCCCCCGTCCCGGAAACTTGTCCCCCCGTTTCGCCGTCCCCCCGTCCCCCAGGGTGGTGTAACTATGATGAGGCCTAAACAAAACATAAACAAACAAAAAGAATAGAAAGCAGCTCATTGAAACCAACACTGCATCTCATCCTTCAACATATTGGAAAAATCATACCACCATGCTTCACATTTTTACTTAGCCTTCCATGTTTCGCCTTTGTCGCAATTGAGCTTGATTCTCCTAGGGAAGCTACAGATTTGATAGGTGTAATCGTAGGCTTTAGCTTCCTTTGCCTCTCTTGCTTCTCCATCTATTGAATTTGTAATAACAATCACACCCATCCCATGGGAGCACCATGCATTTGGGTGTATATTAGGCGAGAAGAGCTCCAAATAATTAGATGTTGTAATTTTCCCTCACATCCACCAATGACCCTCCACGGCTCTTGTCCCATGTGCGATCCAATGTCAGCCTCTACATCCTCGACAATGCCATCCACTCCCTTGGCTCACTGAGACTCCACACAAACCCGCTTCACTTTCCTAGCCTCCTCCCTCGTTCCAAGCATCAAAGCCTTGGCAAGAAAAAGGGATGCAACGACCAGATTGGTTCGAGGGAGGATATTGTTATTTAGGTATTCCTCCCCAATAATTGTACACATACAGTCCCAAAATTTTAGATCATCAGACTGAAAAAGACCCATATTCGCTTCACTGTTATCAACCACGAAATGTAGGGAGTTGATTGGGGGACTCCAAAGAAAAATTTGCTTTCGTCCTCAAACTTGGCTCCACCAATTTTGCAAAAAAACTTTTTGAATACTACACCAAAAGAAACCACACAAGCCATAATAAAGCCACAAAACTCTCTAGATGTTGACGTCCACCATCATCAACTAGCGAAAAAAAAAGCCCATGGTACTCTCATTGGTAACGAGCAGATAAGAAGTAATTACCCATCAACGTCAAGGCGTATCTCCGCATCATTACTTGAACATCCCTCACATGTACATGCCACCTTAATTGTTCGCAGTCCCACCACCCATCAACGTGAAAGATTTCCCAAATCAAAAGTCCGCCACCAATTAATTCAAAAACATCCCATGCTTTATATATTAGCCAAATGAAGACTCCAAAGCCTTAGAAAATTTCAAATGTTTCTTGGTTAGAACTCCCAATACCAACTTTAGATAATTTATCCTTTTGTTTCTGATTACTTTGTACCAAGGAAGGATTCATAGTCCTTACCTTATGTTTCTTGTTCTTTTGTCTTGTTTTGTTTCTTTTCTGACACCATTTTGGTGTTTCTGGTGTGGTCGACTCTTCTGTTTGTATGTTCAGTCCCATAAACCTTTTTGGTTTTTTGTTGGACATTAATATTATATCTTATCTTCTACAACATTTTCTTCCTGAAGGACATGAGACACCCTATGGTCCTCTAATGTCTCTAGAACTAATCAAATTCTTTGGATATGCTTGTTTAAATACCAAGCGTAAGTCTCCCCTTTATTTATAGCATTTACTACTTGAGTTGGGAATATCACCTTCCAAATGCAATTTACCAATCCCCAACCATTTCGCCATCAAGTTTTTATTGTTGCAGTGAAACATTCAATTTCATTATTCGATCCCTGTGGCAATTTCTTAGCTCTAATAGCAAGGATATTCCCCAACTTATCTCTCGCTACAAAACCTGCACTAGACGGATGTGGGTTACCTTTAGAAGCCTTGCCAAAATTAATTTTCATCCACCCTTTGATCATGAGACTTCCAAACCACAACATCCCTTCTACCATCCTAAGGTTTAACTTTCAATAACCCATTAATGGGCCTTCTGAGACTAGTCTTTGAAAGCAATTGGGTACAAAAAAAAAAAAAAAACCAAACAATCAAGCCTCAACTTTCTAGTTTTGCAATCCCACCTCTACAATAGTTTTTTAAGTCTTAGCATTGGTGATCCATTTGTCTCTTCCATTCTTCTATTTCCATTTTTACAAGGATCAATTTTTGGCATCCTCAGGGTCCACTTTTGAAGATTATGACCTGGTATCTAGGGTCTAGGTTTTTCTCATAAAGCATACAAATTAGAAGAGAGTCCTTGACTTAACTCTTGTCAAATTCAAACTCCACCCAAATCCATCATGGGAGACCAAAAGTGAAAATTTTCTTAACAACAAAAAATAAAAGGATTTCCAATATTTAGAGATTTTTATGTGTAAATTTCTGAGATGGAATAGGATTAAAGATTGAAGATTCTTGTTTTCCTGATTCGTTTTGTGGATTGAATATAATTTGTATTTTAAGGTTTTGATAAAAAACACGTATATCTTTGAACCGATAGAGGGTTATGAGGTATTTAAATATTTTTTAATTATTGATTATTAGTATCACTATTTTTTTTAATCGTTCAAGTGAAGGATTATGGCCCCTTCCATTATATTACATAATAAAATAAGATAAGATTATGTTGAGAAACTAGGACTGACAACTTAAAGAAATCAAGCACTAAAAACTATATGGGCAATACCAGAGGTTTGTCAGTCTTCCCAAGTAATAAACCGATCACTATTTATGAGCCATAAATCTTCAGAAAATAGTACACAAAAAGTGCCTCACATGATTGGTTTTTGATACCTAAACTCCTTTCCATTCTAGATTACAAATCTAGTTGAGTTATAGAAAAAACCCTTTTTATTTTCAATTTGCATATGCGAAAAAACACCTTTTAAAACTTGGCATGGTTGGGGATTAAATGGCAGCTTGGTCTAGGTAAAAATATGCTTGAAAACAAAATGACATAAAACTGAACTATCATAGATGAAAGTCTCTGTTACTCTATCTGTGCAGGTTGTTGGTTTCTTTAGTCTTGTGTTTTCCTTTGGTGCTTATCAATATGCGATTGTATTAGTTTTGTATGTATTTAGTTTTGTTCATAGATTTTCCACTTTACTTACTGATGCCTTACATGAATGAATTATAAATATTGTTCATCTCAATCTATATCTATCTAATTATTTTTTGCATCCTATGATAATTAATGCTTCAACTCTTTTTTAGGGGTTTTGCATTTTCTGTACTTATGGTAAGAAATTTGTGGCAGGTAAGGGTGGTGGTGTTATTCAAGGTACAGCAAGTGAAGCTGTTTTGGTTGTATTACTAGCAGCACGTGATAGAGTATTAAAGGGGGATAGTACCAAATCACTAGAAAAGCTTGTTGTATATGCATCGGATCAAGCACATTCTGCAGTGCAGAAAGCTTGTATGGTATTGATGCTTTCCTTCACTGCATTCAATATGTTGTTTTCCTTAGCTTCAAGCTATACAATTTGACTGGTAGGGAACTGGTCAGTGAAATTTAAGATGTGAATTGTCAGAATTACACCTTCATGACTCATCCATGCAATTTGGTTTTCTAGTTGAAAAATGGCACACAGATACATTCAAATCCCAAAATGATATTATTTTGAGGCAAGAATTTTACAAACATTCGAGTTCTTTTCAATAATTTTGTCCAGCTGGAGTTAACTTCAACAATTTTTTATTTAGCTGCATTTTACAAGCAAGTTAATGAGTTTTTTATGTAGGCTGATTTTCTGAGAAAATGGAACCTATATTACATTAAAGAATAGATTACATCAAGTGCAAGGTCTTACAGGGATATACCTTCGTACCCATTCAATTTGAGTTAATATGTTTGATTGGGCTCATCTTCAATATCTTTGCAATCGTCAATGGTCCCTTGGTCTACTGGTGAAGTTGAAATGTTCATTATGAGCCCACCAAAGATCAAGTCTGGATGAGTGTAAGCTTTGACATGGAAGTAAGGGACGAGGTGAGGAGTGCACCCTGAGCAATTTCAGTCCTTGGCTCTTAGCTGAATAGGTTCAGTCTAAGGCTCATGCTCTTGTAGCAAGTTGCCAAAAAGGTTTCGTGGATGACCACCCAAAAAAAAATCTTTGAAATAATGAAAAATAAAGGTGTAGTGTGGCATAGTGCCACACTAGACAATAATTTAAAAAACATAGGAACAAGGGTTTATTCTAAACCCAACTGCATTTTTTTCTTATTTTATGTTAACATAGCATTACTTTTTCAGCACTCCTAGGGCCAATCATGGTTTATGTCTAAGTGCAATTATGACTTGGATAATTAGAGTATGTCTCATGCAAACCAACTACCTATGTTACAAACATGTTGTACTACATAGTTTTTGCAAGAACTAAGGTTTTATAGGGCAATATAATGTCAAATTAATTCTAATGTCTTCCTCTCATTAAGAATATTTAGTATTAGGAAAAAAAAAAGCATTCCTATTGACAAGTTATGAAAGTTTTTAAAGCATGATTCAATATCATACCAATTTGTACCAACGCTCCACAGAGTTTCCGAGATGAGGACGTTTTAGGGGATGGGGACATGTTTCCGGTATAGGTACAGGTCGAAGCCAAAATTTAGGGAATGGAACCTTAGGGGACGACGATTAAAAACATAGGGGATTTTTATAAATAGCGATGTAATTCAAATATGTATATCATAACATTGATAAAACATTCACCATAGACATTTTAGAAGATCAATACATGGAATATTATAAAATGGGAAATACTAAGTACTTCCATTATAATAATATTACATACATATTTAGAAAAAATCGAAATGCCTAGAGGCTCCAAGTATCATGCTGAAATCAGAATGTTATAAAGAGAAGTCCAGCTAAAATAGTTAGAAAATACTAAATGCAATCTTTCCTCGCTAAACACAATCTTTCCTCACTACTGCTACTGCTCTTATGTTTTTTTCCTTCCTCTTAGCAAGAATGTCAAAACTAAAAATGATTAGAAGAGTTAGTGTTTTTATGGACCAAATATGATTGTATATTTTTATTATGTCTTTAAGAAGACTAGGGGCCATGCAGACAGCAAAAAAAGAAAAAAATGTTTTTTTGGGGGCATTTTGCCTTTAGCAGATTGGCTGGAAAAAAGGGGATGGCCGACAGTTTTGGGGACAGATAGGGGATGACAAAACCATCCTTAGTATTGGTGGTTGCCCCCAAGTTTCCTACTGAAAAAATTGGGTGTTTTGGGGACGTTTCCGAATTTTCCAAAAAGGGGACAACTTAGGGGATGACCAAGATCTGTCCTTGCATCCTTGTTTCATCCCCAGTACGGGCACGACCCCGAAACCATAGGGGACGTGTCCCTGTGGAACGTTGATTTGTACCCATTGCTCCATCCAATAGAAATCCATAAGTTTAAGAATGCGTAACCCAATACTCTAAAAGGATATCTACACCAAAGTAACGAGACTTGGACCCGGCTCGGACTCGGTAGGGTAACTCGACTCGGACTCGGTAGTGACTTGGCAAAGTGATAAAACCCTTGAAATTTAGAGATTTTTTGGATTTAAATTAATTCCATGCACCAATTATTGAATAAAGATTAAAGACACAATAACATCATAAAATAGAAGATAATTTGATCACATAAATAACATATATCAATTACGTAACTACAAAGGTAAAATAAAAATAAAAATCGGCCGAGTTAGATGAGTCAGCCGAGTCACCTAGGCAAGTCAGCCAAGTCACTCTGCCGAGTCAGGCGAGTCGGGTGAGTCAGCTTAGTTGACCTGCCGAGCCAGGGTCATGGGTCATTTTGACCCGGCTAAGGCAACTTGACTTGCCAACTCGGATGACTCACCCGACTCGTGGCGAGTCTCGTTACTATGATCTACACCCATGATCAACTCATCCTTATGCATAAATTTTCTCCTGATGTTGTAATACAAGAGATATAAACATATGCATAGCAGAGGCTCAACTACAACCCTTGTTTCTGGACCTCAATGTTTTGCATGACATTTAGGTCTTGGTGAAGCACTTGAGAATGCAAGAAGTAGTCACATACCATATATAGAGGAGCTTAGGGACATTCAATCAAAGGAGCGACAAGGAGAAAATGATATAGATCTAGTGGTAATGGAGGAATAAGAAGAAAATTAGTTTAATTCCAATTTCTTATTTTGCTTGTCAGAGGATATTAATAATGTTTGTTCATATGAGATGAAAATTATAGATACATGGCATGTAAAGCCATATTTTGTTCTATCTGATCAAGGTCATATCTAGATTATAAGAGCCTTTTGTAAATGTACTTTCAAACTATCTTCATAATATTAATATTTTTCAGGCTTTTAACTTTTTGCTTTAAAAAAGGAGATAATCAATAGTCTTAAAGAAGATTAGAAATTAAACCATTTACTATGCATTGAGCATACTGTGATAACAAATAAGGCTGTAACATTATTGAGTTAGATACTCATTTATGGAATGTTGTGTATATGTGCTATTAAGGATGGAAAGCCACCATTTGCTAATATATATTTATTAATAACAAAATCAGAATTATAATTATGAATATAGTTATATGCTATGAATATATGTATACTTTTTGTAATACAAGAGATATAATCTTATGCATAGCATGTTCCTTAATCACTTGTTATAGCCCCTTAAGAGGGTAAGTTAGTGTTGTGTAAGGAGAGGTGGAGTAAAACCACACAAAGTAGGTAAATCCCAAGACGGAATAGTGACAGGGTCCTAAAGCCTTGAGGGAACCTACTTGTAGCTTGGTGTCAAGTGCCCCATGACTAGTAAACTGCATTCTCCTTAGGATTAGGTTTAGGAGAGAAGTAAGGGATCAGGGCTTCAATATGTTAACTACTGCATGTATTCTGAACAATTTATAGTTTTCTTTGATTGGATTGATTTGGACACATAGTAATTTGCATAAATTATGAAAATTGATAGCCTCCTAGTTGGGGACATTACATATTATCTTTGTAATATCAATTTGTATTGTTTTCAATCCAAAAATCTAAAGGTGAAACTGAGAACCTCAGAAAAAAAGGGTGTATATTACATCACATATAACATACACACAATTGTATTGAGAAGGAACATTGCACCAAATTAAATAAATAGGTGCCTCTTTAGTATTCTTGCAGACTGTACATGGTCTCCAACATTACTCAGATTTACTCATATATGTAAATCTGTAAATTGATAAACCCAACTCATATATGTAGAGGAAGATCATGTTAGGCACGATTATTGAACACAACGGTTTTCTTTGGACCTAATCATAACCATTATTAACTCCATCTTTTTATAAAAGAACAAATATGTTATGCTTGTGTAATCTTTCTTCATTATCTACAAATTTTTACATGCAACTATGCATGTGTACAACTCATAACATATTATATGCAAATACATTAAATGTTCACCTTTTAGGAAAACCATTTTAACTGCATCAACCACTTAATTAAGCTGAGAGGCAATTTATGTTAGAAAAGTTAGTTTGGAAGATATCACCTCCTCGGTTGAGATTATTCTCAAAATCATGTAGGGCACAGTAGTAAAAGCTATAGGCTTCTATAATGTAACTTGTGATTATAAAATTTTTGGCCATGGCTTCCATTAAGTCCTGACTTTTAAGTCATCCCTCGCTACTCTTTCTTATGAGGTGTAGTTGAATTAATATATTGAAATCGTATTGAGTAATGTTCTTTGCTTATTGTGGCTATTGAATATAATTTTCCTGGAAGGACACACATGTGAACCATGCACAAGTGAAAATACATTCCCAATGATTAATTGTGATCTGCATTATCGGTCTCCTTAATTTTTCATAAGTAGCAAGCTCATGGATATATTTATGTAATTTCCTTCTCATGAGCTTATTTTTATAGAATGACCAATTCATAAGATAATTTGAATCTTAGATTTTAACAAGTTTTCCAAATTTGAATGCGTTACAGATTGCAGGAATAAGTGAATCAAATTTTAGAGCACTTCCAACGAATTCTTCTACAAACTATGCACTTTCACCCAACATTCTTCAAAAAGCGATTTTGGATGATATACATGCTGGATTTTGTCCCCTTTTTCTATGTGCAACGGTATGGAATCTATGTTTCCTTGTGTTTAAATTCTTACTTCACTTCCATTTAAATTTGTTTCTTCTAGATGTGCAATTGCATACCACATTTTAAAGGTGCCTAACATTTCTTATCAAGTTTGTATTCATGAATTGTTTGTTTTTACCATTCCAACTTTGCGAGGAGCAAATATTTATTCTACCATTTTCTTCATAGATATTATACTTTTATAATGAATTTTCATTATTTTGATATTTTACCATTGGTTTTTCATTATGGCTCAGAATCTTGAGATTATTAGGAAAACCAAAGAGATATAAGATTAGAGGTATCATAACATCGATTGTACACCATTGTAAATATATTCTTATAGGCTTTCATTGCCAAATGATGTATTTAGAACTTATGCTCAAGGTCGTTGATGATTGATAATAGGCTCGAAATATCAGAATATACTAAAGGAATCAATTTCAAAAGTTGCAACCTTTTGAAGCATGGAAAACGCGATAGAGGAAAACTCCTAGTTCCCAATAGTGGCATGGTGGTTTCCCACCACTCTCATAGTTTTGCAGCTATTGTTGTGATTCTAGCATTGGCAACTATGAAATTCGTTGTTTCCTACCCAAAACCATAGTTGGCAAAATTGTAGTTTAATCTGCGATTAGATACAAATCACTGAGTTTATTTGCTGGGTGAGTTTTTTGCAGAAAAAATCGCCGATTCAAGAAATCGTTCAGTTCTAAAAACTCACGATTTTTTACTTCAAACTCAGCTGGGCTTGAGGCTTAGCGATATAGGCCAGAACATCCTTTTTTTCAACACCAATTTTGTTATGTGCATTTGGAGGCTTGAGGAGGGGAGAGAAGAAGGGTTCCAAGGGATTCTTAGGTGATTGCAAGCTATTGAAGGCGAATTTGAGTAGAGCTGGAAAGAGGAAGATGTGATTGTATTGATGTATTTAGTAATTTACTATTTAGTATTTACTTCTAGACTTCTAGTTTGACATAAACTATTTACTATTTTGCTTCCCGCCATCAACATTCCTTATGAGAATTCAATTTCGTACCCACCATGCATTCATATATAGCTAAACTTTGCTTGTTTCTTTTGTGTTCTCTTTAATTAACTCATTAAATGCATCTTCTCATTACAATTTGCAAAAAAAATTGTATTTTTAATTAAATTTTAGCAGTTTTTTTAGGTTCTCGAGTTTTTTTGAAAAATTGACTGATTTTTAACCAATTAAACTTTTAGGGGCTTGGCGAGTTTTCCAACTATGCCTAAAACCACTTTGGAAAAGGGATTACATTTTTTCAAAGGTTTCCACCCTTGAATACTCACATTGAGGAGTTGGTTGTTCACCAAATCCCCTAGCCAAGGTGGTACTTCATGCCCTGCTATTGTGGACAAGTTTTAGTCTAATTGTGTAAAACATGCAAAGTACAAAACATTTATTATAATCCTCCTTTTTTCAAACACTTTACATAGGTGGGCAAGTACACATGAACTATACTAAGCGAAGCTATGACCATTGCTTTCTTACAAAAAATCTTTTTACTTCACACAAACTTCATTAAGGTGTTGACAATCTATGCCAGTATATAATCTTTTTTTAACAATACCTTTCTTCTTCCATCATGTGCCTAGAAAAATGATATTGCACATTGATATGCTTTGTCCGAAAATGATAAGTTGGATTTTCAGTTAAGTAAATTGCAGTTTTGATATTCAGAGTATTTTTAAATAGTTTTCTTTAAAAAACCAACATACAAACACAATCTATGTAGCCATTCAACTTTATTTGCATGCATTAGGTTGTGCCAAGTGCCTAGCATTTCTACGACTTGTTGAATTTGAAAGGCCTTAAACCATATTAAATGGTTCTTCATTTTTTCTGTGTTCAAACCTTTGGGCTTTGTTGAGTGCTTTTGCAGATATGGTAGTATTCAATGGAAGAGCGCTTGAACTCAAGAATATATTAGTGGAGATGGTGCCCCCTTGCTTCTTGTTTATTAGTTCTTTTGTAAACAGCTTGTTGACTCTTGTTTTGTCTAAGACTAGAATTAGGACAAAAGTCCTAAAGATCTTATAAACGGAACTTGTGAATTGCTGCATGTGGGTTTTACTATTTAGTCACCATTTGTGTATTCATTCCAACTGGTAATGAATTATGGAACTGTTTTTCTTTTTACAGTTTATTCAAATTCTTCTTTCCTAAGTATCTAGAATATCAATTAGGCATCTTTCTAGTGTTCTATATATATCTGAAAGTTTTGGCTTCTATTCTTTCAGGTTGGTACAACTTCATCATCTGCTGTTGATTCTTTGAAGGAGCTTGGAAAAATAGCTCAGGTAGTCATAATATTTTATCCCCATCCTATCATTTCACTATTGCATATATGTTGGGTTTTGCATAGAACAAATAATTCACGTGTTAAAGTTTAAACTCTGAATGGATTATTTGAAACTCACAAAGATTGAGGCAAGCTTCAGTCCTTACTTTTCCAAGCTTTCCTACTTTCCTAAGTTCACTTTTCCAAATTCGGAATTCTTAAACAATGTCAATCTTTTCAAGTTCTTGTTTGTAGTAGAGGGAAGAAAAATGAGTGGAGAGGATATTGTATTTCACCTTAATAACAATTATAATATATTGGGTATTAAGACATAAGTGAAAATGAAACATTATGTATGGGTTAACTGAGTTACTTATTAGAATATTGATATAATAAAGTGTACCTACATTTGTATCTTATAAATACGTTTGTTGCATCTTAGTCATAAGGTGCTGAACTTCCATTAATAAGGTGTTATAATAATAAATATCTGAATTTATATATTGTTGTTCTCTCTCCATGATGGGAAACCATCTCTCTTTAATCTTAATCTTTTGTTCCCACTACATTTAATTAAGGCATAGAATTGATCTTGTGAAGGAAATTCTGAAGGCTCAAGGGAAGGTTGTGAGTGTTTCTTTGCGATTGTTAAGACATGAGAAATTCTAATGTCCTCTTCTTGCACCTCTAGCTTAAAATGAATTTTCCATTAGCTTATTCCTAGGTTCATATAAGCTAAGAGAATATCGTTAGGGGATTCAATGTCCTAAGGTGATCTCTAATAGTGATTTTCAGATTTTTTTGGCAAACTTTCCATTTTGGGCATGTTGCTATTTTAGCACCTAGTCTTGGCCTCTATTGCTCCTTAGTGCAATGTAGTCTTTTCTAGTTTCGACCTTGGCGAGTTCAGAAATTTCCTTCACAGAGATTTTATTTTTATCAATATTTTTTATAAAATTGCTTTGTGAATTAAGTGGGCATGTTGTGTTTATAAAGCATAACCCTTGTGCTACTCATAGTGAAGTAACAACTTAAAGCTGTTTCTAAAATTGGGCCAATTAGACATCCTATGTTGATGCCAAAGAAGGGGGAAGTTTAATGTTTTGAAAGCTTTTTTAATGATTTTTCCAGGTGACACAAATGTTGAATAAGGGAATAACGTGAAAGATTAAATGCTATTTTTTGAGGACAAAAGCTAGTTGAACCTCTTGGAGGCTTTGTCATGTGCTTTGAAAATAGCTTTGGAGGGAAAGTGAATTCAAATTGAAGAAAGGTTGTCCTAATTCATCCCTCTCTCTTTATATTCTCATCTTGAGCTCTTTTTTTGGGTTGTGCATGCTTAGTGAATTAACAATTCAAGGTTTCTTTTTTATAGTGGGCCAGTTAGACATCCTAGGTTGATGCCAAAGAAGGGGGAAGTTTACTGAGAAGTAGTACATAGTTGGGACAAAATATAGGCTTCTATTGTTTGAAGATTAGGCATGCCAATACCATAATCCTCCCACCATAAATCTACAAAAAAATATTTAGAAATATTAAAAATTTAAATGAGTAAAAGATGTAACAATCATTATCAAGTTTCTAATATTTTCTTGTAGTATTGAACAAAACGTTTTCCCTGGTTGTTTGTCTCCTATCAATTTCTTGTTGTGAAGCAAAGAGTCTCCCCTCTGCACCCTTGTAGATCTTGAACAAGGATCATTTTTAAATTCAGAAATATGAACTGTCAATCTCAACAATGAATATTTCAAAATTCATAAATACGATATAGAAAATCTTAAATCTCACCTCCAACTCATCCAGAACCTTGTCTCGCAAGCCATGGTTTGGTGCCATCTTACCAATGCGTCTAACAACATTGCCATAAACAAGGATCGTTTTTAAATTCAGAAATATGAATTGTCAATCTCAACAATGAACATTTCAAAATTCATAAATATGATATAGAAAATCTTAAATCTCACCTCCAACTCATCCAGAACCTTGTCTCTCAAGCCATGGTTTGGTGCCATCTTACCAATGCGTCTAAGAACACTTGCCATGACCTCTTCAACAATCCTAAATGAATTGAAGAAGTAGAATTGTGGGTTCAAGAAGTAGGCCAAAGCATGTTTCCTTTGGTGGAGTTGGTTTTTCCACCTATGATCAGTGGTTTGCCAAAGAATTTCATATTGTCTTGAACTACTGCCATAATAATGTGAAATGGCCTCGTTGGCCTTATCAGTGAAATCAAATGGCATGACCTCTTCATCCACCATACAAAGAACCCTTACCAAAGGTTTTGTCACCTAAAAAAATGAGAACTACTTTTAAATATTTCAAAATTAATCCCTAAAAATAGAAAATAGATGTCTTGTATAAAATTGATGTGGTTGTTACTTGCCTTGATCAAATCTTCTCCACTCTTGTTAAACCCATCATAAAAATATACTTACTATGCTCTCTACCTTATGTTTTTTGGAGTATGTAGACTCCAATCAGGCATCAGGCACAAACATTTGGTTAAGTTGAGGAATGGCACCAAGTGTGCTTTGCAATGTGAGGAATTGGCCCGAAAATTGTCCCACTCTTGATTGCACAATGTCTTTTCCATCTAGGTGTTTTCTCATCAATGAGAGGACCCAATTATGGTATAGATGAATTTGGCTACACTTTTAGCATCTCCAAGCACCCTTTTTTCCCATCTAATCTTCCCATTGTCCTCTAACTTAAGTCCAAGCAATGTGTAGCATGAGGACTCAATGTAATTTCAAGATGTCTATCCATAAGCATTTTTCTTGCGGTTACATATGCATCTCCATTGTCCATGATAATTTGGACAACATTGTTAACTCACAACTTTTGGGATCACCCCATCTAACAAATTGCATAAAGTCTCAACGTTTTTTATTTCATTTGGGGCATCTATAAACTTGAATAGGATTGCACCATTAGAATCCATACATAAGTTGAGTTCTTTTTCGTCCATTCGTCCATCCATCAGATAAGAAGTTGCATCCTTTTGTCCATAATATTTTTTGATCATCAACCAGCACTTGTGTATTTTTCACGGATTGCTCTAGTAACGGCCCACTAAAGTCTTTAGTTGTTGGGGCCCTAAAGCCCTTGCGTGCAACTGTAAATGCAGATATCAAAACTTCCCAGTATAAGTTGTTTCCAGCATTAAAAGACAAATTGTTGTAGTACCAAAAATACATTGTTGGAATCCTTGAAATATCACCGTGGAGAAATAAATACAAAATTTTCAGTAGAGGCTATTATATGTGTCGTCCTCAATTTTGGCTTCATAAGATTGTGGCAAGCCTCCACAATTTTCTCATGTATTCGTAGGTGTATCTTCTTTGTTTAATGTATTGGTAAAGTGTTATGAAGGCAATTCTTTATCCTTGAATTATGCTCTATGTAACTTTATTTGTGCATTTCTTTTGAATGTTTCCATCAAGTTAGATCCTCACATGTTTGTAAGAAAGAGTTATAATTCTTTGACTGCGAACGCTTGATATTTGGTAATATTTCACATCTTTTCTTCATTTTTCTTTTTATTGCAAATATTTTTGAGTCTTGTTTTTGCCTTATGATAATAGCCCTTACAATCTTGTTCGTTTCAAGCTAACTTAGGCCTCAAACAAAGTTGTCTAGCTCAAGTTATAAAGGTTGGTGGGGGTTTTTAGGTCGGCAACACATCTTGTTTAAAAATCCTCGAAAAGTGGGCTTTTTTTTATTGACAATTATATGGAATAAGATTTTTTTCTAAATATTTGAAGTGAATTTTAACATCCATTTAAAAATTTCAGCTCATTCTGAGTTGATTTGACCATAATTTTTAATGTTTTATGAAAATTAGCCTTTTAAAGTCTATTTTCGTGTTATTGTATTGAAAACTATTGTTATTTATTAAATATAACTACACGAGACATCTAAAATGGATATAGGTGGGGTTTTATTAGTCATTGCATATCATCAACATGCAAATCACCTTATAAAAGCCCATTGCCAATTAAATATAATTCCTAAATACATATAGGACTTTTTATATGCAATAACATTTTTATATCACTTATATGCTTATAAGTGGGGAATTCGAACCCAAGTGCACCTGTTATTGCACTTTAAAAGTCCATTAATGTGTTTTTTGACTTGAGTTATGATTTAAATGCATCATGGTGGGGAATTAGAACCCAAAAGCATATGTATTAAAAATTACATGTGTTTTTGCATCTTAAAAACTTCTCTATACTTCTCCAATAGAGGCATTTGGACATGTTAATGCATATGGTGGAGTTTTTGAAGTGAAAAGCACTTTTTTACTATAAAAAACACATCATTACATTTATTAACACTAGAAACTCATTATGGTGGGGAATTCATTGCCAAAAGCACATGCTTTTGGATCTAAAAAACATGTGTTTAATTATAAAGAGAGGTGTTTATAGCCAAAACTCATAAAGTGACATTTTTGAACCCAAAAACATGTGTTTTGGCCATGAAAAAACCCATCATTAATCTCTATCACATGCATTTTGATCAAAACTCCTTTGGTGGCAATTTCTAAGTGAAAAACACATGTTTTGGAGTTGTAAAAACCTTATTTTGGGCATTTTCAGAAAAAAACGGGTTTTTGGAGCAAAGAAGCACAAGATTTATCACCAAAATTCAAAGGTTTCTTCCTCCAATAGGGTAGTTTTTGCACAAAATCCATCAAAGATCATTCTTAGCTCATCAAAAGTGCAGATATGCAGACATTTTATTAAATTTTACAGTCCCTTCAGGGCACGTTTTTGCACAAAAGTGCCTTATGTTTGATCATATTTCTCCATCAAATCTTTAAAGTGTTGTCTCAAGGTAAGTTCTAGGGTATAACATTCATTTTCAGCCTGTTTACAACTCTTTTCAAGCTGCATTTGATGCCTTGGATACCATTTTTGATATGCATTGCATATTGCTTGGTCAAAATGGTTGCTATTATTATGCATTTTTAATCTCCAACTACCTATACTTGGAAAGGTACGAAGTTTTACTCAAGAATGCAGTCATTTTGCAAGGATTGAGTCAAGATTTGAAGTCAATTTAACTCTTATTCATGCAATCTTTTTAAATCCAAAAATCTCATTGGCTTCATTTTCAGATTTTGCATAAGAGGTTTTCATGATGAAAAAAGGTCAGATTCTTTACCAATTTCATAGGGCTTTGTTGTATATATTTGTTCTTTTGTTTATGCAAGTGATTTCATTTCAATTTTCAGATTTGTATAATGTATATGATGTGCTTCTATTTTCTGTCTAAATTCTCCAAGTTGCATGTGCAAGTACTTTATCTTACTTGTACATGTAGTCGGGATTAAAAACTCTGTTATTGAAAAAAAAAATCATGAAAAGTGAGCTCATTTACCACATGCTTTTGCATCTGAAAACCCTACCTTTATGCTTGTATGCACTTCATTTGCGCTTTTTATATTGCTGCCTTGTGACTTAAAACTCATGCTGGTGGTTGCTTGCACGTTTCCTTACGATGAAAACATAAGAATTCATAAGTAGATGTTATGCTTCCCATTATCTATACATTTTCCATGTATACCGAAAACCCATATTTGGCTTTTATCACCATTTAAGCACTCATTTTGAGCTCAAATTTTTGTCCATTCGCTGTCTCAAATGTTTCCAACCATACACCGTGTGCAATGCTCCCAAAAAACCTTGTTTTTTAGTTTTTCCCCCATTTAAAGAGCTGATTTTATGCATGCAAGGAAGAAAGAGCAACACAACGCAAGTATGATCACATAATGGAGCCTACAAGGAGGTGAAAGAATGATTGCAAACATAAAATGCTTTCAAGAGAAAAATGGTCAATGAACACTCAACGAAACAATCAAGGATGCATATTCATATTCTGGTCCGAGATGCTTCCACCAACCTAAGCACATCATTCATAAAGCATTCCTTTAGTAGCATGAAGACCAAAAATGTTGATGCAATAGATGTTGTGTCTTGTTAGACACTTCAAATATTTTCATCATGTAGTAATTTGTAATCGACATATTGCATGTAATGAAAAAACAAGATGTAATTGCATGTGGTAGTTGTTGATCTCTAAGCCTGAGTTTCCTATTAGTGTCTAACACTTAGTCATTTCTAGGGTAGAGTTGGACGGTCATCACTGCGACCAAGCCATCTAGAGAAGGCCGAGCTCTGAAAGGACTTGTCTATCTATCAATACATGGTGAGCAAGTCAAAGGTTGCCGAGCACCCTAGTTGAGACCGAGCAAGCATACAAGCCTAGTAATTCAGTTGAGACTAAGCAAGCAGAAAGTCAGTTATTGCCAAGTGAACAAAATATGTGGAGGCCAATTGACAACATGAATGTTAGTTATGACCGAGCATTAGAACATTCAAGTGTTGAGTAAACCATTATTGACATATGAGTTTGTAATTGCACAAACACTTATGTAATTCATTCTAGCCAACCTCTATACGACACTTAAGGATCAAAGAGATAATTAAGGAGGAAATTAAGTATTTTGTCAGAAGGTATTGATCCCTAGGCAAACAAAATTACCAGTCAGAAAATCAGAATGGAAAATGACGAAAAGGATGAAATATATATCGTTGATCCTAATCTAGAACCTTCGAGGATTATCTATTTAAGAATGATTCCTAACCTAAAAATTGCATAGAGAGTGTGTGTGAGTCATATGAAGCGAAGTGAAAAAGTGAACAAGCTAAGTACAGAGCGAAGGAGTTTAGATAGTGCAACCAGAGCAGTGAAGGACAGAATAGACAATCAGATAAGGAGATCAGATTTTGGAGAGAGGAGATCTGTAATCAGCTTTTAGAGAAAACCGAAGGGTCAGGTACTGAATCAATTCTAATAGATTGAGTCAGGGCAAATCTCTTAACAAAGTGGTTCTAACAGACCTACTTCAAGTCTCCTAATAGAGTGCTTACTTTATTGTAAGTGTAAAAGCTTTTCACAAGGTAAGACCTAACAGTCTTAAATGCTTTTGACGGAGCAAACCCCTCACATGGTAGATCATCTGATATGATCAAATTGTAACCCTAGTAGGTTAACTTTGTTGTTGCAATAGTGAAGATTTGTGGGTTTCATCCCCACCCTAGTTTTACATTCATACTGAAGTGTTCCTGGGTAACCAAAATCATTATGTTATGTGTTAATGATTTTCATGGATGTTATGCTTAGATAGATTTCATTTCAGCATTACATATTTATGGTTTTATGGTATAAGTTTATAGATATGAGATGGATTAGGCGTGAAATGTTTTAGCAGAGAAAGGTATTATAAATCCTGATTCACGCCTCCCCTCGTCCGCCCCCTTCTTAGTATCTTGTTTCCCATTAAGATTCCCAACAATGGTATCACATGCAATGTTGTAACATATAATCAGGTTGCAAGTGCATTAGGCACACAACTTTGAATAAGTCAAAGTTAGAAGTTTGTTAGGGAATAAATTAAGGTGGTAAAAGGTTTTTCCTTTTTTTCTCCACCTTTCCCTCCACTCTTTTCCTATATAAAAGAGGGAGCTCATTGTAAATAATCATCATTAGGCAACACAAGAAAATGTTTTCAATTTGTATTATGCACTTTGAGACTTTGTGGTTGGATGTAAATCTGATTTGCATTCAATAAAAGAGGCAGGTTATTTTGAGACTTTGTGCCAACCCAACCTGTTTTGTGACAATATTTTCTTGAATTGGTTGCGAGTTTTACTCATTTGCTGAAGAGGTATTTGAATTCAATTGTGCTTACTTTGAACTGCCTATTGCTTTTTGTAATGTCCCTTGCTAGATTTCCTTGGAATTAAGGAACAACTAACCCATTTCCTACAAATCTTGATTGTTGATCTCATTGTTAATTTGTATGATAAGGATGACAAGAGTAATAACTAGTATCAATTGCAGCTATTTCTAGTGACTGTAGACTTTTCAACGTGACTCCTACGTAATGATTCCTTAAATGATATTATCACCAATGAGTAAGCATCCAATGTAATTGTATACATAACGATCATTAATTAGATATTATGTGTTGCATATGAGGTAAAGTCTCTGACATATTCATCTACATGATTTTCATACCAATTCCTAACTTGACTATTTACAAGTGTATAGTCTTCATAATAACTAGTGCTTACATTCCTTAGTTTAATAGCTGGGTATAAATTAACATATCAATTATTCTTCTTCCATGTAATGGCTTGATGACATAACTATCACAATATTATGTTGATAATGATGTATTTGGAATCAAATAAGTTCTTGGCATCCACATATGGGAATAGACACATGCATGAAATTGTATTGGAACCGATTATTATCTCCTTAGTCGCTGATTGGGTTAGTGTACAAGGTGAAATGTGAAGCAATCATATAAGGGCTCAACTACTTCACATTTTGGGGGTTGATTAACCTTGTACCTCGAAGGGAAGTTAAGAAGTTAAGGAGATTAATTAGATATTATGTGTTGCATACGAGATAGAGTCTCTCACATATTCCTCTACATGATTTTCATACTGATTCCTAACTTGAATATTTACAGGTGTATAGTCTCCATAATAACTAGTGCTTACATTCCTTAGTTTAATAGCTGGGTATGAATTAACATATCAATTATTCTTCTTCCATGTAATGGCTTGATGGCATAACTATCACAATATTATGTTGATAATGATGTATTTGGAATCAACTAATTCATGGCGTCCACATATGGGATTAGAGTCATTAGACACATGCATGAAATTGTATTGGAACCGATTATTATCTCCTTAGTCGCTGATTGGGTTAGTGTACAAGGTGAAATGTGAAGCAATCATATAAGGGCTCAACTACTTCACATTTCGGCCTCTAAGGGAAATTTAAGGAGATTGATCCTTTCAATCTCAACTTTAAGGTAATAGATCTAAGAAGATTTGTGCCAACCCAATGATGAAGGAGCACTAATGCAAACAAAGATCTAATGGTTATAGAGTTGGAAACAAAATGCCAAATGTTTAAAACCCTAAGGTAGCTAGAGCTATGGAGTGTAGCAATGAAAGTAGATGTGCAACGCAAAGTTGAATGTATGGAAATGGAAATGTGTATTTACTATGGAGAAGGAAGGAAAACTCACCTTGCAAAATACAAACCTGAAAACAGACTATCAAACGATCTTCGGAACTGTTGAATCTTGCTTATTGGACTGAAAACTTTGAGATCTACAAAACCCATAAATCGTTCGGTTGTCTGTCAAGGTTGAAATGGAGAAGCAAGGTGTAATGTCCCCTTTCTAGAGCACGATCCAATAAGAATAATAAGTAAGATTAAATAAATAATTAAAAATAATAAAATAATACATAGTTGTAAACAAATAACATTATAATTATATTAAATAAAAGAAAAATGAATTTAATATTAGAAGAGCTTAATGTTTATCATATTGTATAATACATTTAATTAAATATAAGTACTACTAAATAATGATATTAAAATATAATTAGAGTTATGACCAAAATGCATGTCTGAAGGGACACAACCACACAATGTAAAGTTATTTATAGCTGGTCTTTAAGACATTCGATGGGAGGAAAAAAATATAAGAACAAGTAGCAGATTATTCAGGGAAGAGAAGAATATAAAAGAGAGGAATATCAAAAATATACGCAGAGAAGTAATCGGCAAAAAAGAAAACATTGAAACAATTCAGAATCCATTAGATCACTGAGACGGGCAAGTGCCGATGAAGGGATCAGAGAAACTTAAACTTTGAACACTTATTCCTTAGCAAATATATCATGGGGGAACATCATTGCATTGGATAAGAAACATTCCATACATCAATAACTCAAAGAAGGAAATGTAGGAACATTAGTGTACATGGAGTAGAGAAATATATTGATCACTGTCATTGGAATGATATTGCTTACTACACACAACAAAACCAAACACATCAGCACCATATAAATAGCAGAAAAAGGAGAAGTTCAGGGATTAGAATTTGTATTCAGAAAAAAATAACAATGGAATGGAGGATTGATATTTTGTCAATCAGCATGTGTAGTATACACACAATGCTGGAAACAACATAGTGACAGCCGATAGATCACAAAGACCATCGGAGATTCATTGAGGAACATTACACCAAAGTAACAAGAATCGGAATCATAACATCATCAAATAGAAGTTAAAACTTAACATACATAAACATGGAACATAAAATCCATCACATATGTAACTATGTTATCTAAAATGTAAATTGTAGGCTAGCTGAAGTAAATAGAAATCAAATGATCACAATGATTTAAATCATAGAATGTATGTAAGATGATCCATAAGACATCAAATCATAAATGTATGTAAGAATCTAAGATGAAGATCCATGAAAGTTTGAAACATATGTCTATCAATGATTCAGTATCAATATCTGTAAACAAAATATAAAAACAAGGCTCCAGGTCAAGCCTCAGACTCATAGTCATCATCATCATCCTCAACATCATCCTGAAGCTCGGCTGCAGCCTCAGCCTCAGCCTCTGAGTATCCAGTCTGCCTAGTAGCAAGGCGTCTAATGTAGGTCCTAGAGGACTGCCGAGCCATATCTCCCGCGTGTAAGATGGGCTCATGAACGTCGCTAGGGCCTGTGCCTGTGCGTGCACGTGTGCGTCTACCAATGCCTGAAGAACGTGCTCTAGCTGCCTCAGCCTCTATATCCACCTGGTCAACCCACACACGGTCTTCCTCAGTGAAGACTGGATCCACAACCTCTGTGAGCCACTCTGATTCTGGATCAATCTCCTCTAGAATGATCGGAGAGGAGTCAGTGCCCAAAATCTGTCTGATCCTAAGACGGAGGTTGTAATGAACAAAGACAATATCATTCAACTTCTGCACTGTCAACCTGTTTCTCCTCTTCGAATGGATGTGCTCGAACATGGACCAACTGCGCTCACATCCAGAAGCGCTGCTTGGCTGACTCAGAATACGAATGGCAATTTTTTGAAGTTTTGGGGTTGTGGCCCCGAACATTTGCCACCATCTATCTGCAATAAGGGAAAAATTGAAAATAGAAACAATTAGTCTCATTTACAAATTACAAGTTAACTCTAAAATTACATAATCAACTTTAAGATTAGAATCTAGATTCATGAACATTGAATATATTATTTAATTTTTACCTGGCTGTAGTGTTGTCTGAGCATTTATGGCCATCCTGCTAGAGAAAAGTGGCCTCTCTTTATTGTTGAACTGGTCTAGCTCAACAATCGCAGCAACGCTATCTTCATCGCTACTCAACCTCTGAATCACTGTGTATAAGCCAGTGAGAACCTCCGCATCCGCCTTGAACTCAGGACGGAAACGATATGCCGGATTCAGAAAGTAAGCTGCTGCATGGATGGGTCGATGGAGCTGATTCTGCCATCTCCTATCGATGATGTCCCAAATAGGGCCATACCTCTCCTGCACTCCTGCATATTGGGCTCTGATGGCCTCCTTGGCCCTATCCATGCCCTCATAAATGTAGCCCATAGAGGGCTTCTCCCCATCAGCAGTTCGTAGCAAAGCTACAAGGGGCTCAGTGACCTACATATAAAGTAAAACAAAAAACTTGAGTCAAAACTTAAATATAAAATAATATAACTTAAAGTAAAAGTAAAATACTAAATGTTAAATTGCAATAAATTTACCTGCAGGATTTCTCTAGCGGGTTTCCAAAAACCATCCTCATCAAATATGCAATCCGCCACATCTATCCCTACAGTGGTCGTAGCATAGGAAGAGGAAATCCACTCCCGCCCAACAAACATGCTCCTCAATTCATCCCTTGATGTCAACAAGGACTGCAAGGTGATGAAATTCGAGGCAAACCTCGTGATACCTGGGCGAGCTAACTCTTTGCCTTCTGTGTACTTCCTCATTGTGCTAAGGACAAATGAATGATTATAAATGAATTTGCATATGTTTTTTGCCCTTTCCACACATGACTTGACAAACTCAAGTTTGCCAATTTCCTCCAACATGAGGTCAATGCAATGTGCCGCACAAGGGGACCAAAATATGGTGGGGTGCCTCTCCATCAAAAGTTTACCTACAACAATTTTAAGTCAATTAGAAATTCAAATTTCAAAATTCAAATAAATTTATTTTCAAAACTTGAAAAGTTAAAAGTTTACCTGCAGCAACATAACTTGCTGCATTATCCGTCACCACCTGGATCACATTTTGTTCTTCCACCTCTGCTATGACTTCCTCAATAGCCTCACATAAGTATGTGGCATTTTTTACATGTGCGGAAGCATCAATGGATTTGATGAACATGGTATATCCTACAAGTAACAAAACAATGAATTAGAATATTAAAATTAAATGGATCATCAACAAATTAGCATTCAACAAATCAAAATTTACAATTATGTATGTAGGAAAGTAGAATGATCAATTACCTCCACAGGATACAAGAAAATTGAGGAGTGTTCTATTCCTCCTATCTGTCCAACCATCAGTCATGATGGTGCAACCCTTTGCAATCCACTCCTTTCGGTTCTCCTCGAGCTCAGCCCTCATGTCCTCTACCATCTCATCCAAGAGGTATCCGCTCAACTCAGCCTCAGTTGGGGCTTTAAACCCCGGACCACAAATAGCAACCGCGTCTATCATGTTCTGCCAATAAGGAGCCCTGTCACAAATAAAAATTTAGATGTCAAAGACTCAAATTATAAAACAAGTAAATATAATTAAAGTTTTACTTTTACTTTTAATTTTAACTTTAAAGAAAACAACGAAAAAAGAATCAATTACCTCGCTGCAATAAATGGAATGTTGCAAAAGTACCAAAATTTGCATATCTCCTTTCTGGCAGCATCATGAATTTCCTTGTTCAAACCCATGCCCTCAAGCGTGGGTTGGGAACCAGGAGTAGTGCGGGGCACAAAGTAACTATCCATTCTGTTTTTCCGCACTCTAGGCTGCAATAGGTTGGTGTGGGACTCTGTCTCAGTATGTGACCGACTAGCACTAGCACAAGCAGAAGAACTAGGATAAAAAGGAGGCCTAGAAGAACCCTCTCCAACACAACCTACAGATGCAGAAGCTGATGCAGATGCAGATGTGGATGCGGCTGCAGATGCTGATGCGGGAACATGGGAGCCAATACCCCTTAACCCTTCAAGTTGCATTTTCCTATTGGCTTTGTCTTTTTCAATTTTTTCTAATGCCATTAAGCAAGTGCGTTTTGCCTCAGGAGTTTGGTGAGTGCAAATTGTAACATCGTGTCCAGGTATAGCAGCAATGTGGTATTTCAATCTATAAATACCCCCAGAAGTTATTTTTTCTTTACAAAAAATACATTTTGTTTGATATTTGGTTCTTCCAGGAAACTCTTCGTTATATTTCCAACATTCATCTTTTCTACCCATTGCGAATTTGCAAAAAATGAAAGCAAAGGTTACTGCAATAAAAATTTATATGTAAAATATCAAAGTTTGAAGCTAATAAAAGCTACAAAACAACAAACCCTAGTTTGCAACTTAGTAAAAATAAAGAACATTCAAGATCTAAACTAAAAATCTTGAAAACTATAAAAATTTAACAAAAAATGCATAATACACTAACATGCAAAAAAAAAAAGAGCACTTACCTCTTGCAAATGAGTTGAGGAGTGTTGAGATTGGCTCCCTAATGCTCCCAATGCAATTGATGGCCTCCCCAAATGGATTGCTGATCTCTTTTGTGCTCTTTCTTCTTGCCGGTTAGAAACCTATGGCTTTTCTTTTCTCTTCTTCTCTCTCACTTTTCCTCTCTTCTACTCATGTTAAATAAATAGAAGGCCCTTTAGGGTTATAACAAAGAGAAATGGTCAAAAACAAAGTAAAAAAACCAAGCAATTTTTCAAAATTTTACAACTCTATACTTTATTGGCCACGGGCGATTCCTGCCGATTTTTCCAGGCGATTCATGCGATTTTTTGCCTGAATCGCCTAAATCGGCGATTCAGGCGATTCACTTGAAGAAATCGGCAATGGCGATTTCCGACTCCAAAAAAATCGCCATTGCTGAATCTAATTGCCGAATCGCCGATTCAGGCGATTTTATGGCGATTCTCGTTACTCTGCATTACACGGACTGCCAACAACTCAGAAGATGTCAACACAAGAAGCTGCTAATTGCCAAGGAAGACAAATGGGGAAATGTATAGTATAGAGAGTTAGTAAATTTTTTTCAAAACATGAACACCGATGGAAAATGACAAGCAATATTGTCATCATATTAGTAAGAGAGGCATTTGAATAAGAATCACTAGACACCGGTCATGAGGGCAATGTGCAATGAAATTAAGAAATGATGACAGACTTTGACAATAATTTTTATCTGTTAGCAGCGATGATTGTTTCTGCAGTAATGGGAATCCAAATGGTGACAAAACTAGGACGAGGAATTCACCATAAAGGAATTCAACAAATGATGGAGGAGGCAAAGCAATAGAAAATAATGATATTAAATAATCAAAGAAAGCATCGATATCATCGATACAGGAAAGTTATGATTCCATCAAAGATAATAATATTGGTTGCAATCATATTTGAGGACTTGACCCTTATAATCTTTTGGTGATACTACAATATTGTCATTATTATCAAATAGAGACATTGCAGTACTAAAGTCTGGAAATAAGAAGAGTCTGATTGATCTTATTGATTAAAATAAAAAGGTCAAACACAAACTAATGGTATATATATGAAGGGGCATGTTAGCAATTAAGAGATTACAATAATTAAACACATTACAAAGACAACAATTATCGAGATCTAATCGATAATCATAATTGAAATGAAATAGTGGAATTATTATTAAGGAAAGAATATAATACTTAATAAATATAAGTCAAGTCCTTTGGAAGGTGACTCCCGTTTTAATTGGAAGATATGCAAAAGCATTCATTTCCACTTCAATAATTATGGATTGGAGTTCTTTTAGTATGAACAAATGTAATCCCAAACCCTAATTGAGGATTTTAAGAGCAAATCAAGTAAGTCCTAATAGGGGACATTACACAGGGTTGAAATGACAAGAATGAAATGCATCTCTACTCAACAATGTCAGATCGTGAAACAATTTAGAGTCTACGAAGTTCTGTGAAAAGGGTTTCCGAATTTGTGCTCTATTTTCCCTTCTAGGATCCACAACTTGCAAGAAAAATGGTTTTGTTTTGCTTATGGGGGGTTTGGCTTGGTCAAACCCCAGTTTAGGAATTAACCTTGAAATTGAATTAATTGAAATGCTGGAAATGTAACTAAATGTACTAATTTACCTTACAATAGTATGATTTCTCAAATCAAATGCAATGAGCTCTCTTTGCTAATTGAATTAGATCAAGAGGAATGTGAATGTGGAAGAAGAATGAATGTAGAAGAAGTATGAATGCATGAGATTTTCTCTCCAATGACTTGCAAAAGGATCTCCTTGGATGTACTTGAAGATGACTTGAATGCGTGAACACTTGAATGCTTGAAGACTTGAAGGTTTGAGTGCTAGTGCATGATAAATGCTTAATCGGAATACTTGACTAATGGATGCAAAATGAGGCAAATGGATGGGCTTATAAAGAGGCCATAATAAGCTTTCTCCCATAGACAGACTGTACTTCAAATTTTGCACCCGAGATTAACTTGGACTCGGGACCTAAAAAACGAACCCAAAATAGGTCCCAAGTAGGGACACATTGCATCCCTAATTGAGCCAATAGGGACACACTGAGTCCTTGATTGAGTAGAGATTGCTAACCTAGCCCTAAAACCCTTGGGATTCCCTTGGGGTCTCAAAACCGGTCCCGGTCTTTCGAAATCATGTATAATTTTTCAATAAAAGTTAGTTTCGGTGTAGAAAATAGATTCCAAGTGATTTGTGGAAGGCAAGGGAGAACCCAAGTGGATAGATCCTACGTCGAGTTTTACTCCATGAAATAGGAATACTAAGGAGAATCTATTAGGTCCTACCCTAATTGTGCCTAGGAGAAATGAGAAGAAATAAGAAGAGAAGGGGAGAAATGCAAATAAAAGATGACTCTGCCTTAAATGGGTGCTAAACCATCATTACATTGAAGTGCTTCTAATTTAAGACGGTATAGTTAGATATTTCCAAAATGTTATGTGCAATGTGATATGTGTTATAGAAATAGATCTGCAAATGTAGGCTACAAATACTTAGAGTGATTATATATTTATACTAAGATGTTTCATTCTATTTGAGAGTCTCATTGGATCAGTTATAAATTTTTTTTTATTGTGATCATTACTATAGTGACTTGCAAGTAATATTTAATGCTTGGATGTTGAAGACGATTTGTAATTTGCTATAGTTGCCTCTAAAAGTGGGTTGTCTTATAACTACAATTGCTGCTAGTAGCTGTCGAATAGTGGACGGATATTGTATCCCCCGAATGTGAACATCAATAGGAAATAGAATTTATTTAATACTCCATGATATCACTCAAATCTCTTCCCTATCTATTGTTATTTTTTTTATTTCGATGGATATGGAATTCCTATTTGATCGTATAGATTTTCTGATTTTGGTGTTGTTGCGTATTCCTTCCTAAGTTCCCTATTCCTCCCTGCTTAGAATGATTAATTCTAATTTCCTTATGTATTCATCCTCACATAATGGTTAAATTTTTTAAATACATGTTCATTCTTCATTTGCTTCTCAAGAGATACATTCTAATTTCTATTTCCTTTGAATATTGTTTGTCGATACTAATAAATCTTATTACTGATTGGAAAGATGAATTAATGGCCAATGCCCTTCATTAACAATCATTGTTGCGTTTAGCTTATTTTATTTCATATCTTCTATATCCATATTAATAGAATAATACCATGTTATTCGCTCTTGACTGATTGAGACATTGTTGGTATTAGTTGTATTGATTTGTTGTTTTTCTTCCTTTTGAATAAAAGTATGGTTTAGTCAAATATCTTTCCTCAACATTCATTATTCTTTGATATATTCATAATGTTATTGGAATAGTATATTGTTTAATTTCATTGTAATCATCCTTTTATATATTTAATTAATATATATTAAATTGATTATATTAATATATTATATAACATTATTAGTTGATAAATCTCTTATCTTATTATATTGAAAAAGTATATTTTATGATTGTGTTGATAGTAGATTTCATTATATGTAATGTTCCCATTATAAAATAAATAATAAATTAAACTTTGTAACGGGCTGATTGATTTAATTTATCTCGGACCCATTTTTATTTTGTTTCCAAAGTTTGTGTCGCCGTCGGCTATCTTTGTACACCCTCGGAAGGGTTTTCCCGACGGGTATTTAAGCATGGCTTGTAGGAAGTCTGTAGGTAGGCTTTGGATTATATTTTCTTTGTACTGCGAATTCTTGTTGGAGTTCGGGATTGTTCGCCATTTCGGAAGTGAAAGATCTTCCTTATTTGGCTCGTGTGGTTTCGGTGAGATCCAACCCTCACCCTATTTTGTTGTTGCATGCATCTCTTCGCTCAGATCTGGCAAATTGGAGCACCATCTGTTGGCAATTATCACTCACATTCAAATCTCTATTATTGTGTGATTTTTTTAATCAGGACCTATTGTGTTTGTGTATGAACAAGAGCGTATTCTGTTTGGATTCCGATACCTATCTATGTGGCTTCCTGACATTTCTGTACTGCTCATACCTTTACCATACGGCCCCCATCCTTCCAAATCATTGCATGGCTTATGCCCTTCCTGCCACTGTACGACTTACTACCGTACGGCCTCCAATTCATTGGTATGGCCTCTAGTTCATCCATACGGTCTTCAAACATTACCGTACAACTGCTTACTTCCTTGTACGGTCGACATAGTCCTTTGACCTGTCTCCTTGTTCCCATACGACATCTAATTCCACCGTATGGCTGCTCTTCTTTCACGTACGGCTCGGCAAATCTCCTCCATACGGCACAACAATCCCTCACCATACGACCTAGTTAATTTCATTATTTGAGCCATCCAATTCTTACTGTACGACTTAGTGATACTTACCATACGATCTCTGTGGCCTTTGTACGGACTCCTGTTCGTCATTTCCTCACACTTGCATCGTACACCATCCATACGACATCCCCTTGTAGGGCATACACACCATTATCCAATTGATTCATTTACCAGAGGAGGTTGGAAACATCATAGTGGTATCAGAGCGCTTCAATCCTACAAGCCTGTGGATAGTGAATGAGAGTTTATAGCTGGAAGAGAAGGACACATTCCGTTGATTGAATGGCTGATGAACGGGAACCGACCGCTGCCAAACTCATGGCATTACTGAGGGAACTTGTTAGGAATCAGGCACAAATCACTGATATGCAACGACTTATGGAAGAAACTCTCAAGAAGTTGGTGGAGAACAAAATATCTGGAGAACAAAATGGTCACATCGCGGACTCGGTGTCAGGTAAATCAAACCCTTAGCTAGCATGCTCTTGACCTTCCATGCCGACTTTTCCACTACAAATGGAGGCACAACACGGAGAGAGACAACCAAACTTCGAAGAGATGAGAAAAGACTAGAAGAATGCAAACCTTGAAGAAGATATATCCTACAAAGATTACGCAGATTTGATAATGAGATATTCGGGAGGCGAAAACAGAGGATACTTTAACGATGATCTAAGGAGAAAGTTGAGTAAGGTAAATCTGTCTCCAATTGACGGATCGGGTTCCATATCAGTGCAAGCGTGGGTAATGAAAGCTGATACCTACTTCCAGCTGAATCCTATGCCAGAAGAAGCAATCAAATTTGCCGTGTTGCATTTGGAGGGAGTTGCGTAGGAATGGTGGCACCATGGCACCATCACATTAGGGCATGATCCAATAAAGACTTATGTGGAATTCACGGAAAAATTGATAGAACGATTTGATGGTAAAGATCCGGAGCATCATCCTCATCCTCTCGAAGTTACACATTCTAAACTGCCGATGTTTCCGAGGGACAAACCTCTGCCCAAGAAGCCGTCGTTGGATGAAGCTACCAGATAGGAACTCCGAAGGAAGAAATTGTGTTTCAATTGCAAGGGACCTTGGGAGCTTGGCCACCGATGCCTTGGGAAAGGGAAGATCCACTACATTGAGTTCGTATCTGATGATGAGGACGAACACGAATATGAAGAAATGCCGACTAAAGATAACTCACCCCACAATGACACCAACATCAGTTCGAATCGTACGAAGAGAATTGCCACTCTGTTACAACGCAGAGGAACCATTGCCTTGGCCGGTAGCCCGAGGTGCATGGCTTTTCGTGTACGGGGTACCCTTCAAGGACAAAGTGTTACGGTGATGTTGGATAGCAGAGCTACTCTAAATTTCATAAACTCATCCTTGATAAAATGAAAAAGTCTCCCTACGGAGGCGCAGACAGGTTTTCAGGTCAAGGTAGCCGGAGGGACTTTCTTGCCCTGCATGCACCTTGTTCCTCAGTTGAGTATCACTATGGCGAATCACATGGTGATTGAGGACTTCTTCATAGTGGACCTGACCGACATGGAAGTTATTCTTGGCATATAGTGGATGGAGATGCTTGACAAATACACTCGGAGTTTCAAATGGATGGACTTCACTTTTGTGGTTGACGGAAAGAAGGTTGTCCTCCGAGGAATGGCAAATGAGGGTCCAAAGGAAGTTTCTGCGCATCGGATGGAGGTAATCTTTCGACACGATGAAGTGGCGTGGGTTGCGGATTGTTTTATCTCTTCGGAACCCATAAAGGGGTGTCAAACACCTCCACAAGATGATGAGCTTTAGGATATTCTAAGTGGACACGATAAAGTTTTCATGGATATTCCTCTTGGCATACCACCACATTGGGGGTCTGAACACACTATTGAGTTGGAATCAGGAGCAAAGCCAGTCATAACCACACTGTACCGCCACCCCAAGAAATTTAAAGATGAGATCGAAAGGGCGATTCAAGAATTACTAGAGAAAGGATGGATCTGTCCTAGTTCTAACCCATTTGCATCATCTGTGGTGTTGGTCAAAAAGGACGGGACGATGCGCATGTGTGTGGACTACCGCGCGTTGAACAAAAAAACAATAAAGAATAGATATCCCATTCCAAAGATAGATTTCCAAAGATAGATGAGTTGTTGGATGAACTGCATGGCGCAGTCTATTTTTCAAAAATAGATCGCTGTTCCGGATACCATTAGATCCGCATGAGGGAAGAAGATGTGGAAAAAATGGCTTTCCATTGTCACTACGAACATTATGAGTTTCTGGTAATGCCATTTAGATTGACCAATGCACCTGCTACATTTCAATCATGCATGAACCACATCTTCAACAAGCAATTGCATAAGTATTTATTGGTATTCTTTGATGATCTTATTTATAGCAGGACATGGGAGGAGCACTTGAAGCATCTGGATGAAGTTCTAAGTATCATGGAGGAACAATCCCTGTTCGCCAAGCAGTCCAAATGTGAATTTGGTATGACAGAAATACTATACTTGGGGCATGTTGTCAGTAAATATGGAGTTCAAGTGCATCAGGAGAAGATTCAAGCTATCCTTGACTGGCCTCCCCCAAAATCACTCACGGATTTGCGAGGATTCTTCGGACTGTGCAGTTACTACAGGAGGTTCGTTAAAGGATTCTCTCAACTCAGCGCACCTTTAACAGATTTGACAAAGGGGTCATTCCAGTGGAATGAAAAGGCACAACTCACCTTTGATAAGCTGAAAGAGGCCATGAGCACTTGTCCCGTGTTGGCATTACTTGACTTCACTTGACCATTCATTTTGGAGTGCGACGTGTCTGGGGAAGGCATTGGAGCAGTACTGATGCGAGATAGACAACCCATTGCCTATGAGAGCAGGAAATTTATACCTGCAGAACGCCTATATTCCATCTATGACAAAGAAATGTTGGCCATTGTACATGCCCTAAACAAGTTCCAGCAGTATTTGGTAGGTGCCAAGTTTGTCATCCGTACGGATCACAACAGTTTGAGATATTTTTTGGAGCAACGGGACTTGAATGAACGACAACAAAAATGGGTAAGCAAAGTTCAATCTTTTGATTTTGACATTGAATATGTGAAAGGGAAGAATAATATAGTTGCAGATGCCTTGTCCAGAAAACCCACCATCTGCTCATTAGACCAGATTTCAGCCGACTGGAAGGCACATCTGTTAGTGGAATATTCCAAAAATACATTTGCCTATGAAATAATGGATGGTCACACCCATGATGATCAGTACAGAGTGGTGGATGACATCATCTACTATAAAGACTGGATATACCTAGTACCAAAATCCAAATTGAAGTAGAAGATTTTGAAGGAAGTACACGACTCACCTCTGGCTGGACACCTAGGTTTCCTCAAAACTTACAGAAGTCTTTGGAAGAGGTTTTCATGGAAAGGACTTAAAGGGGACATGTTGCAGTATGTAAGAGAATGTACGGTCTGCCAATAGAACAAGTCCGAACATACTCTTCCTGCTAGGTTGCTACAACCTTTGCCAATTCCCAAATATAAGTGGAAAAATATATCAATGGACTTCATAACAGGTCTTCCCAAGGTGAACGGAAAGGATTGTATCTTCGTGGTGGTTGACAGATTGATAAAGTATGCACATTTCTTCGCCATCCCCTTGGAGCTTCAGGCTGCACAAGTTGCCGATCTGTTTTTTAGAGAAGTCTTTTGTCTACACGGATTACCTCGAAACATTGTCAGTGATCTCAATGGACGATTTGTCAGTATATTTTGGACAATTTTTTTTCGGATGGTAGGGACAAAATTATCACCAAACATGAGTTACCACCCGCAGACGGACAATCCAACCGAGATTGTGAACAAATGGCTCAAGGGCTACCTTCAAAACTATGTCTCGGCACAACAACAAGCATGGGTAAAATGGATCCATCTGGGGGAATATTGCTACAATACCATGTATCACATGTCTATCGAGATGGCACCATTGAAAGATCTGTACGGGTACAGACCCCTCTCTTTCATTGACACAATTCTGGGTGACAGCTGCGCACCAAGGGCGAGGGACTAGCTTCAGGAGGGACAAGACATATTGAGGTGCTTGAAAGAAAACCTATAGCGCGCACAAAATCAACAGAAGATGTACGCCGACAGACACTGAATAGGGAGGAGTTTCGAAGTGGGGGATCTGGTCTATCTTTTGCTCCAGCCATACCGACAATCTTCATTAAAGGGATTTGGAAAGGAAAAATTGAAGCTATGATTTTATGGCCCCTATCGCATGGTTTTGTATTGGTGAAGTAGCATATGAACTGGAACTCGTGGAGGGAAGCTGCATTCATAATGTCTTCCATGTTTCCTGTCTGAAGAAAGCCATAGGACAAAATGTCACAGTTGCTACCGACCTTCCGCCACTCAATGAAGAAGGAAAGCTCATTTTGGAACCGGCCGAGATCTTCAAAGTACGTGAAAAGACCCTACAGAACCTCACTGTAAAGGAATACTTGGTATGCCGGCGACACCTACCATTGGATGAAGCAACGTGGGAAGGCGAGCACGTTCTCTAGCATCCGGCATTGCATTTGCTTGAGGACAAGCAAACTTTGGGACGGGAGGACTATAATGTTCTCATTATAAAATAAATAATAAATTAAACTTTGTAACAGGCCGATTGATTTAATTTATCTCGGACCCATTTTTATTTTGTTTTCGAAGATTGCATCACCCTCGGAAGGGTTTTCCCGACAAGTATTTAAGCACGGCTTGTAGGAAGTCTGTAGGTATGCTTTGGATTATATTTTCTCTGTACTGCAAATTCCTGTTGGAGTTCGGGATTGTTCGTCATTTCGGAAGTGAAAGATCTTCCCTATTTGGCTCATGCGGTTTCGGTGGGATCCAACCCTCACCCTATTCCCTTGTTGCATGTATCTCTTCGCTCGGATTTGGCAAATCGGAGCACCATCTTTTGGCAATTATCACTCACATTCAAATCTCTATTATTGTGTGGTTTTTTTTTATCAGGATCTATTGTGTTTGTGTATGAACAAGAGCGTATTCTGTTTGGATTTTGATACCTATCTATGTGGCTTCTTGACATTTCTGTATTGCTCATACCTTGACCATATGTCCTCCATCCTTCCAAATCATTGTACGGCTTCTGCCCTTCTTGCCACTGTACGACTTACTATTGTACGGCCTCCAATTCATCCGTACGGTCTTCGAACATCACCGTATGGCTGCTTACTTCCTTGTACAGTCGGCATAGTACTTTGACCTGTCTCCTTGTTCCCGTATGGCATCTAATTCCACCATACGGCTGCTCCTCTCTCACGTATGGCCTGGCAAATCTCCTCCATATGGCATAGCAATCCCTCACCGTACGGCCTAGTTAATTTCATTGTTCGGGCCATCCAATTCCTATTGTACGGCTTAGTGATACTTACCATACGATCTCTGTAACCTTTGTACGGACTCCTGTGTGTCATTTCCTCATACCTGCACCGTACACCATCCGTACGACATCCCCTTGTAGGGCATACACACCATTATCTGATTGATTCGTTTACCAGAGGAGGTTGGAACCATCACATTATATCATTAATAATATGTTATATATATTTGTTTATTTATTTATTTAACTTGATCATTTGTATATTTAATATAATAATAATGATTTATTATGAGACATTGTTTGAGGAAGGGGCATTATACTTTTGGAGTCAATTTGAAGTTTTGAAGGCTTTGTTTTGTAGGAGGACAAAATTTTATGGTTAGTAGTGGGTGTAATTACTTAGAGTTGAAGACCCTAGACTTCAGTTGTGAGTGTTTTTACTAAATTTGAGAGTATCCAGTAAGGGACTTTGTGCCTTATTGGTTATTCTGATTGAGTCGTCATTCGAGACAAGCCCAAGAGACTTTGGGTACCTATATTTGTTTCACAAAAATATATAAGTAAATTTCTGTCTTTGGTGTTGTTCTTACATCAACCCCAAAGCAACTGGTATTATTGTAGCAATAGAATCTTTATGTTAAGTTTGAAGCCATAGTTGCATGCAAGTCATTCTTGAAGAAAAGAGGTATTGATTAAGAGAATCGCCCTTTTTGTAATTTTTAGTTAAGTTTCTATTGGAGCCACCTATGGTAAGAAGGGGGCCTCCCCTATTGCTGAGAGGAGAGAGAAATCTCATTAAAGTCACAATTTTGTAAGTTTTAGAAAGCGACTTACAATTTTTTTAGCCAACAATATCTTTCCCATCCTTTTTGTACAAACAATTCTAGGTGCTTAGTTTGACATCCCATGGAGAACTTTCTTTTTCACTTCGGCAAAAAAATTCAGTTCTATTTTCTAAAGTTTCTGTGTGAATTTCTCAAGGGAAATGTAAACATTGGACTCCCAAAACTATATTGTTATCTTCTCTGCCAACAACCTAGAATTCATTATTTACTTTGTGGTTTCTCAAAAGATGCTTAGTTCAAAATGTTTCTTCATGTAAGTTAGAGTTAATCCATCAACAATCATTATGTGAAATTCTTCAAATTCCTCCATCTTGAGGCCTTTTCTAGTGTACAAATCTTCATTAGTGAAATTGAGGGTTGCCCCACTGTTAATAGTCCACGAAGAATTTACTGAATTTTGAAGGGATATTTAGGAGTACTTGATAATGTGGCAGAGGTACTGCCCAAAATAATGTCTTCTCGCTCCTTACATTTAGGGTTATCTGAAATGTCCCTTTTCTGATTTTGTATTATATTTCCAACCTCTAATCAGATCTTTAAGATCAAACAACTAATATCACAAAGATCCACCAAATTTCTCAAGAAACCCCAAATCGGGTATGCTGAAAATAGTGCCAAAAGCTTCACAACTTCACAAATTATTAATAAATCTGAAAATGGACATTTTTACAGAAATTTCAGCAGCATAACAACCTACAAAATGACATTTCCAGATCCGTATAGCCTTTACACAACAGTTCACAAATGTAGGACAAAAAGTATGCTCATCGGGCTCCCGAAATTAACACAAAAATGCCCGGAAACACCACAAAAACACTAATAATCTATCTCAGAAGTTTAATCACGTCCCAATACATATATTCAGCTCTATTTTAACACCTTAAAATCTGAAATACAGCAGCAACCCAAACTGATATGAAATACTCAACTGTAAACACCAAACTCATACAAAAAACACACCCGAAAACCCACAAATCTGCACTGTTCAGCACAAAGGCAAACTCTGTATGAGCATGTACATGGAATGGCTTCAAACTCCCGTCCTTAGCCTTCTTGGAAACCTGCAAACTCCCGTTCTTGGGTCTCCCTGGAAACCTGCAAACTCCCGTTCTTGGGTCTCCTTCTCCACAGGTTTGGCAGCCTCTGAAGAATAACAAAGAATGAGCAAAAATCAAGTTCTGGAATCCTCCCAAAATGCCTCCAAACCCCTTAAAAGAGGGCATAACTGTAACTCACGTCCAAGAGAGGTTAATGAAACATATTTTAATAATAATTTTCATTTATTAGTCCAACGGTTTCCAAAGATTAACCCCCTTTTTCTGAAACTTCACTCTCTTGGGCCTGCCTGCCTTAGCAAAGATTATTATTTTTTAATTATTTGAAAAGGGGACATGACAAGTCCTCCCCTCCCAAACATTGCTTGTCCTCAAGCAATGGCTGAACAATAAACCAATCAATCCAACTGGATCCCAAATGTAGTCATGAACTATACTACTACCAATTAACACAGGCTCTTGCAATATCCTCTGCAATATGACCAAGAGGAATCCGTAATCAAACTGACAATTATAGCTCAACCAAACTCCAAAATCACCACTACCACAGTCAAAAACCCATGAGACACAAACTCTTAGAACATCAGAACCCAAGTAAAGTGGACAAATCAAACTACCAACACAATAAATACCATCAACGCATCCCACTGGCCTATACGGAATGTACAATCCAACTCTGCAACAATGGTGAACGCTCTCGAATGAAACTGTACCAAGTATGGAGAATCCACACACTGTACAACTCCTGCAGTCAACACAACTCTGCAAATCACCGGCCACTATCTCATAACCATAACTCCCATGCACTACATGAACAAGTGATACAACCCACTGTGACTGATCACTAGCTAAGTTAGGAGATGTCATAGCCAAAAGAGTAGAATCAATAACAACACCCACTGAAGCATCACTCCCAAACTCCTGCTCTAAGTCACATATTATCAAGCTGTCAACTGCAGAACCTATCACCATGTCATGCCCATCACAACTCTCATCTTGAGGCATCAAACTGTCCCATAACTGATGATAAGCACTAGGAACCAAAGTACATCTCTGTATCATCATGAGACATGTCTCTATGATTAATCATTATTAGTTAATATATATTAACAATATAAATCACAATATTATATATAATATATTTTATATATAATATAATATTATATATATTTATAATATTATATATATGTAGTATATTATAATATAATATATATTTATAATATTATATATATGTAGTATATTATAATATATATATATATATATATATATATATATATATATATAGTATCTTAAGATTAAATCAATCTGACTGTAGCTATAATCTTAACAAATAATTTGAAATTGGTAATCCTCTTCAATGCTTAACTCCTCCTTATATAGGCACTAGAGGGAACTATTATTTTGTTCTCCTTTTTCCCTCAAAAACTTTTTTTATAAGGAAGGGTCGAGAAAGTCTTGTAAATAACATTGCTTTTGGACTTCAATCTTAATAACACTTTTTGTCCTTATTTTAGGAAAACAAACCTTTATAATGCTACATTTTGGAGGAACGTAAATTAAATTATTAAGTTATCTCACTTTCACCACCCCGTTAGTCTACAAGAATTTAATTAACAGGTTAAATGTCTCCTTATTACTCGTAGTTGGAAATGGCACATATCTTTACTTTTACTATTATTTTTTTATTGTTTAAATTGAGTTCTTTTTACTTAATTTCATTTCTTGTCTCCTTTGTAAACAACAAATGATCAATTTTATATATACAGGGTCTTAGGTATCCAAATTAAGTATTATTCTTGGTTTATTTGTGCAACAGGATAATGGCATGTGGTTCCATGTTGATGCTGCATATGCTGGTAGTGCCTGTATTTGTCCTGAATACCAACACTATCTTGATGGCGTTGATGCAGCAGATTCTTTTAATATGAATTGTCACAAGTGGCTTCTTACAAATTTCGATTGTTCTGCTCTTTGGGTAAAGGTGAGGATTGTAAATTTTAACTAGTTTGTTAATGTGTAGAAAACTTTTGTAAATAACAGAGCAATTGACATGTGGTGTATGTGTAAGCTTCCATCGTTATTTCATTTTTTAAGTCTTTCTTAATGACTATCATATCTGCTTTTCAATGTAATTGTTAAAAACACAACAGAACATTCTTATGTAACAAAAGTATTTCCTTTCTTTCTATGAGATACTGTACATCGAAATATTGATGATAAAATATTAGGAATGTTTGTTTTCTCCAAAGTTAATGTTTAACCTCAATAAAGTTCAATACCTACACTTTTTGATATGATTGTTCAAAACATGATTTTCTAGGTCAATTTATTTGATAAACATTAATATTGTTGTAAAATGTTAACACTTAACTTTTTTGTTGAACCATATTTTATTTCTACAACGATTATTTTGACCATACGTGTTATCATGATGCATAAGTGATTGAAAAGAAGTGAAGTGTTCTATTAAGGGAAAGGGAAGAACCATAAATTGAAAGTGCCCAAAAGTCCCTTTGAAATTAAATTGCTGCACATTTCTTATTTCTTCTCCACATATCCAAGGGTAGTAAATATGAGTATAGCCTGATACTCTAAAAATTATATCATCCTTAGACTTAAATCTTGAACATCAAAATGAAATTGATTTTTCTTACCTTCTTCCCACAATTAGCATTTTAATATGAGTATCTCCATTTGGCAATCATCTATAATCTTGTCATCAATTGTGAGTCTTAGCTCTCAAGAACTATCCATGATTTGTAGACTTTGGAACATGGTTAAAATGCATAACGACCCATATAAACTTCAGTTCAATATGATGAAAGAAATGGGGAACTCTATAGCATCATTAGAGACTGAAGAGAAATTTCTTTCTCCCAATCTTGAGGATTTAGCAATAGCTTGAGCTCGGCGATACCCTTCAGTCTCAATCTTTTTTACTTCCCAAATCCCATAGGACCCTAACTGATTGTTTGGATGAAACTGAATTTGGTGGGGCTTCCAAACGATACCTCGGCCTACATGGCCTGGTAAAATTATCAAGTTGGTTAATTGGCAACTTAAAACAAGCAAACAATATGGCTGTTCACTTGTTCTGTGGACATACAGTTACTAATTTACTAAAGCACAGTAAACTGGTATATACATGCATGATTGATTCAAATGAGTTGTTAATTCAGAAGATATAACAGTCTTTTTTAATTCATTCAATATTTCAACACTCTTCGATGAAAATGGCAGAGGGAATGATTTTCCAATGACATGGTCCCTTTTCTTTAGCTACATAACAAATATATTAACTTACCAATGTTTGCCAAGGAATTCCAACCATCAGCAACTATTCAAAATTAATTCAATCAACTAAAGTGGGATAACACAAATACTAATTTGTCGAAGGAACAATATAACTAATGTAAACAATTATTAATATATGTTTTAGCTAGCTAAATGGCCGAGCTTTGTGCTTTAAAAATGGGTATGAAATTAGCCAAATCAGTGCAGATCACCAGGCTACAAACAGGTGACTTCAATCTAATTCAGTTTAGTCAATACGAGCTTCCCAAACAATGAAATCATCTGAAATTGGAAAGTAGAACTGATAATATGACAGATTGTCAACCATCTCAAAGAGCGTGAACACATTTCCATATACTATCAGAGAAGATCTACAAACAAATCAGCAGATCGACTGGTCAATGAAGCGATCATAGACAGCAACGGAAAAAAAATGGATTAGTAATGATTTTGAGTTGGGAGTCAGGACAGATCATTGAGAAAGGTTCTCCTGCAAGTAATTAATAAGAGAAAAATGTGCATTGCAACATAAGAACAATGTCCAAAAACTTATATAGAATGTTCAATAAATGTGCATCAAAGGGTTTAGTCAACTATTACAGCAAGTACAAGACTAAATACTATGCCACCTTGTTGCACCCATCCTCAACCCTCCACAGATTCTAGCACATTTAAATACATTCATGTTCCAAACTTATATTATAGTCAATCCAAAACCACACATCCATTGTGGGCATTGTTAGAGAAGCAAATGTTGTCGGTAGAAATTGTGTATTAGCCGACGGGTCCCTTCGGAAAGGAAATTGTGTATCAGCCGACGGTTCCCTTTGGAAAGGAAATTGTGTATCAGTTGATGGGTCCCTTCGTAAAGGAAATTGTGTATCAGCTGACGGGTCCTTTCGGAAAGGTTTTTGTTATTTAGCGACATGTTGTATGTGGCCGACGGACCCCTTTGGGAAAGTTCTTTGGAAAGTATTTATAACCCCTTCGGAAAGCATTGTATTCATCTTATCATGGAAGCATAATGTAATATCTTTGGCATATGCGAATAAAATAAGAAGTTCTGCTATTCATATCTATTGTTTGTGCGTTGATTTCTTTACCCTTTACGGTAAACATTTGGCGCCATTGCTCGATGGACCTGGTACGTAGGTAGGCGGATATGAATTAAATGCTGAATCAGTTGAACAAAGATAAGACTAAGCTGAAGGAAAAAGGTGACATACGCGTTGCGCAGGAAAATTTAATTCTGGCTCAGCAAACAGAGCGTCGAAGGAGATTTCAGAAGATTGCTGACGGAAACAAGAGTGCGGAAGGATTGTTGAAGGAGACTCGACAACGGCTTGATTTGGTGGAAGGAGCGAGGGACGATTTCCTGAACCTGCATACGCCACGGGAAGAGAATCCTGAGAGAAGGAGATCGACTCGCACGGCTCGGAGTGCTGAAGGAGCACGAGCATGGAGTGACCTCTTCGTTCGAGATATACTTCCGGAACGAACAACTTCGGTTGACGAAATCTCTTCTTTACCAAATAGCACGGAAGTCGAGAACAACGCGGGTGTTGGAAATAGCACGGGTGTCTAGAACAGCATGGGTGTTGGAAACAACGCGGGTGTGCAGAACAACGCTGGTGTCTGAAATAGCGCGGGTGTCCAGAATAGGGTAGGTGTTGGAAACAGCGCGGGTGTGCAGAATAGCGCGGGTGTCCAAAACAGCGTGGGTGTCCATAACAGTGCAGGTGTGCAGAACAACGCGGGTGTTCAAAACAGCGCGGGAGCTCAGAACAGCGCAGGAGCTCAAAACAGCGCGGGAGTGCAAAACAGCGCAGGTACACAACAAAACCCTCAACATACAGTGATAATGGCAGGTCCGAAAGAAAAGTTGCTTAAATTTGATGGTGATGAAGCAGCTGATCCCATTCGACATTGTAAAACATGTGAAACGATCTGTAGGGCAAATGGCATAACAGATACAAATGAATGGATTCGACAATTTCCTGCTACCCTATGGGGTGTTGCGATTGATTGGTTTACTGATACTGATCCACAAAAGTTAAACAGTTGGGATAACATTAAGGAGTTCATCACAGAATTTCAACTTCCGTGCGACGATAATGAAATTGTAGTGGAGATATTCAATACCAAGCAAAAGAAGAATGAAACAGTACGGGTCTTCGCTAGGAGGTTGAAGGACTTAATCAGTAAAATGGAGAATAAGCCAGCAGATGGGCTCTAGAAAAGATGGTTCATTGAAGGCCTTCACCCGAAGCTGCGGAAAAAGATGAAGATCGTGCCACCATCGACATACATTGAAGCGTACAATTGGGCAATGAACCTCGAACGTGACCAGAAGACAAAGAAGAAGAAGAAGAACAGCTCGTCCGATTCAGATGACGATGCATCTTTAGGGGAAGATAGCAGCGATGACGAGGTAAGCAACAAGAAGGTCCGTGCCCTCTAGAAGGACATGATTCGAATGATGGAGTTCAAGAACATGAACAAAGAGACTAAGGGCAATGACCTATGGTGCACGGAGTGCAAGAAAGAAGGCCATACGAAGGGATCCTGGCTGAAAGATCAATTTTGTGAGATTTGCCAGATTATGGGACACTCGGTAAAGGAATGCCCTTTCAATTTGAAAACAAGAACACCGCAGCAAGTGTTCCTGACACAAGAAGCTTCCGCATCAGGAGGGAATGGAAATGCAAACATTGATGGTGCCACTTCGGGTGGGTACAGGAATAATAGCAGAGGGCAAAATAACAACAATAGCGGCAACAACAATAATGGCGGAAGGAGTCGAATTCAGTATGATGCGAATGGTCGGCCAATTGTTCAATGCCGTGCATGCAATCTGTGGGGTCACTTTGCTCGAGAGTGCACAATGGCGAACACACCGAAGTTGCTATGTCGATGGTGTGGACCGGGCGATCATGACGATGCTAAGTGCCCGAAGTCCGGAGTAAACTTGATTATCGTCGGGATGGACGAGGAAGAAGTTCTGGCAATCACTCGGAAGCAAGCAAAGCTATACCCCGATCCGACGGAGGAAAAGAAGAGACTAGAGAAAGCACGGGCAGAGATCCAAAGAGCAACGCAGATAGAAATGGCACACCTGAAGGACACGTCGAGTACCTCTGTACAAAACTGCGCAGAACAGAATATTGTACGGCAAATATTGCAAGCCGAGATACCTGTCAGGATAAATGATCTGTTGCTCACTATGCCTCAGCTCCGATCGATACTCACAAACATCGTTCCCGCTGCTCAACTACCAGAAGAACATGGAAGGAAGCAGGAAAGTGGAGCAAGTACAACGGACAAAAAGGAGAAGGAAAGTGGCGCAAGTGCAGAAGATTTGATGCTGTTAGCTCTTTCATTCGGACGCTATCCAGCGGTTGTTGAAATGGGCATTCTTGGAACTGTGCTAACGTACACGATCATGGACGGAGGGTCTGGTGTCAATGTGCTGCTAGAGGATACCTGGAAAAAGTTGGGACAGTCGACATTGTGGCCACCTACCTTCCAGTTGTTAACAGCCGATCAACATGGAATCAAGCCATTGGGAGTACTCACAGCGCAACCAGTGACGATTGGAACACAACCGTTCCTGTTGGACTTTGTCGTGATCCCACTGAAGCGAAGAGGATATGATGCCATTCTGGGCCGGGGGTGGCTGATACAAGCCAAGGCGAAGCACGATTGGAAGAAAAATACTTTATCACTTGAAAGCAAAGGGCGGAGGTACGTCATCGATCTACACACTCAAATGGTCGGGGAAGAAGCTCTATCGTCAGATTTCGAAGAAGAGGATGAAAGGAGGCACAATATGGAACCAGATCAGGAGGGAGTCCTCTGGTTGGAAGGAGGATTGACAGACGACGATCTGGATTCAGTGAACGGTCTTTACCACCGGCAGATAGAGGACTACGAACTCTTTCCGAGTTGTAATATGTTAAGGATCGATGAAGGTAAAAAAGAAGGAAATGAATGTCCGAAGGAACACAAAGAAGCCAAAGAAGGAAATGAATGTCCGAAAGAACACAGAGAAGCCGAAGAAGGAAATGAATGTCCGAAGGAACAAAGAGAAGCCGACGGAGGAAATGAATGTCCGAAGGAACATGGAGAAGCCGAAGGAGGAAATGAATGTTCGAAGCAACACAGAGAAGCGGAAGAAGGAAATGCAAGTATGATTGAAGCTGAAGGAAGGAACATACAGTACGAACCTAGAAGGAAAGATTCCACTGTACGACCGCCCACGAAGACAGTATTACGTTGAACCACAGATATAGTAGAAAGGTGTCAGTAGCAAGGAGGACACATCATACGGTCTGCATAGGAAACAAAGCGGAAGGGTTCAATAAAAGTTGTAGCAGTATAGTGTGAATGTGTTATTGACAGACAGAAGGGGTAGCTGATGGAGTCCATGGTACGGAGCTTCGGGAAAAAACTGGGCGATATGGAAAACCGGATTATGGAGAGATCGTGTACCTTAAATAAATTTGATGAGCGACGATTGCAGGCACAGGGGGCCACAGAGGGAACACAGAATAGGTGCAAACCATGGCACGATAGACACTTAAAATTGAGCAAGTTCCAACCAGGACAGTGGGCATTGAGGTATGACGGATGGAACGAGATCAACCCAGGCAAGTTTCAAATGAAATGGGTCGGACTGTATCAGCTTCGGGAAGTGGGTGATAACAGAGCAATAAAACTATGGATGCTAGACGGAAAGGAAGTTGCCGACGCAATGAAGAGGTCGAAGTTGAATGTCTACCATGATAATGCACCTTCATGGACGAACAACTGAGAGAAGATTGTAAGTACTGTATATATGTAAATATTGTACATAATTGTTCAGAAAAAAAAAAAAAAAAAAAAGTGAAAAGAAAAAAAAAGTGAAAAAAAAAAATGTAAAAAAACACTGTACAGATTTTTAAGTACGGATTTACAACCTGCTCACTGTACGGTTTTGGAAGTAGTGTACGGATTTTATTTAAAGATGGTGTACGTTTTTAAGCTTCTGGAGTTGGAGTACAGTTTTTTAAGGTTGCTTACTGGAGCACCATATGGATTTTAACACCATCAATGTACGGATTTTCAGCTATTTTAACCATGCACCGTACGGACTTTATGACAATTGCTGTACGGTATCTCAGTACGGATTTTCAACAAAAAGTTATGGTACGGATTTTTAGCATAATGACCGTACAGATTTTTTGGGGGTTTGGATTGGTACGAATTCCTACATGTGCTGTACAGATTTTGAGAAAAGCCATTTTCCTGTACGGATTTTTTAAGGAAAGCAGCGTACGAAAGTTGCAGTTGGGAATGCGAGGTGATTGTATGGATTTTTCAAGCATATCCTGTGTACGGATTTGGATTGCAAGATCACAGATTCTGAAGATTGGGGTGCGGTTTTTGGATGGCTTAATGCGGATTGTGTGAAACATGTACCCTTACTACCGTACGCATTTGATAGTTCCTATACGGATTGTAGGAACATTACCAGGGGTTTGCAATTTATCCTACACATTTTTTCTTCGGCGTATGGATTTGGGAAGGCCTGTAACTTGCAATTTCTATACAAATTTCTCACGCAAGACTTGGTTTACGAATCTCATGGTTTGGGCGTACGGCTTTTGCATGTGCTAATTTTGTTTTGGCGACGAGGGGCACTGCCCCTCGACCCCGCCGGGGGCGTTGCCCCTTGGACCCCTAGTCATTGCGGATATCAATCGTGGGAAGTGTGACCAGTTGATGAAACCTAGAGCTGCTGCAGGCATAGTGTGCCAGAGGTGGAAAGATCTATGGAACAAGCATTTTGAGAGGGGTGTTAAACTTGGAGTAGGTGTTGGCCATGAAGCTGTCTTAGTGGATGCAGGAAGATCTCGAGAGGAGTTGATCATCCAGTTGAAGGCAATACAGCGACACTTGGTTCAGTGTACTCGGAATTGGAAGGCAGAAAGCGGCATAGGTGGCTATCAGGGTCAGATGTCAGATTGGCTAAGGTGACAGTGTTGAAGACCAGTTAGTCAGTCAATGTATTTTGGTTGTTGATTTGTCTCGGAGATTTTGTAATAGTCGTCAGGAGATGATTTTTCTTTTGGGGGGGATGATGTCGTCGGTAGAAATTGTGTATCAGCTGACGGGTCCCTTCGGAAAGGAAATTGTGTATCAGCCGACAGGTCCCTTCGGAAAGGTTTTTGTTATGTAGCGACATGTTGTATGTGGCCGACGGACCCCTTCGGGAAAGTTCTTCGAAAAGTATTTATAACCCTTTCGGGAAGCATTGTATTCATCTTATCATGGAAGCATAATGTAATGTTTTTGGCATATGCGAATAAAATAAGAAGTTTTGCTATTCATATCTATTGTCTATGCGTTGATTTCTTTACCCAGTACGGTAAACAACAAAGATGCATGTGTAGGGATGCTGAGCATTGAACCAGTGCTATTAGGCTTTCCATGAGAGCCGCACAAGATTGAAAATTAAAAAAAAAATTTCTATTTTGTCCAGACTGCTGAAGATCATTTCAATTCATGAAAACATTGTTGGCTTGTCCAAATCAATGAGCAGCACTGCAGCTCACTGCCCTTGTTGACCTCCTAGCTTGCTCACCTGTGATGCCGATGATGTGGCAAAGAGAAACACTAACTCAAATATAAGAAACGTAAGAGTATATGCAAAGTTAATCAATTGATTCTCATCATATAATTTCTAAGAGTGGAAATAATCCTAGAATGGTAAAGTGCCTCAAAACTAAGAAGTGATTTCGTAACCCCATGCCAACATTAAATGCCTAAGAACAGATAACATTTGGGCTGAACTAGAAACTTGTAATTTAGTCACTTGATTAATGTAATCCCTCATGGGTTTTCAATCAATCTTTAATGGATCAAGGTGTAGGTAGAAGGGAAAAAATTGAAGACTAAATGACACACAATTGGCATAAATTACTTTCTTCAGAAATGGAGATATAAATCCTGTCAGGGGCATTCCTTCACTCTTAAATGCTGTTTCTCCCCATCCATGATTTGACTTCACAACAACCATGGTGACTTGGATCCCTTTGAGTGGAAAAGAGGTTGATCTACTTAAATATATAGTCCAAATGGGATAAGAACTATACAATCGGAGAGTCAATTAGTGTGTTTTCAGCAGGTGACACTGCCATCAAATGATTTTCATACAAGAGATGCCACTGATATTGACAAGATCTTTTTTCTTGCTCTAGGTAATCCTTAATATTATTAACTTTTTGATCATTTACTATGGTAGATTCAAGAGGTCTTGAAGAATTGTCATCTCTCCTTGGAGAACTAAATTGCTGCCTCAATGAAGATCAGATGTGAAGGACTTCTTGTTAAAACTATAAGGATTCATTTCCCATTGTCAATGCAAATACCTAGAAGTTAACAGCACACTAATGAACTTATAACAGAAAAAATAAGAAAACTGCTTCTAAAATAGATAGAGAAAATGACTCTAGAGGAGATCAATGACAAAATTCTTAAAAATGTCTGCCATGTTTCTATAATTCTTGATGAAGTATTAAGGGATAAGATTTCCACTTTGGTTTCAACAAGCATCAAGCTAAAATAGGTAAGACAACTCATTGCTTTCCTTTTATACCCATTGACTCTAATTTTGGCTTTGTTTGTGCCCAGCCTTCGAGGTAGCTGATCTTCTGTAGTCATTACAATGAAACCATGTATCCCAATCTGCTTGCCTCAAACTGTCTTGGTGTTTTCCTCCTACTCTACCTACACAATGAAACCACATATCACCAATCTACTCTCCTTGAACATTCTTGCTCTTTTCTTCTTACCTTACCCACTGCTGAACGAGCCATTACCATCCTGCACCTTGAAAACTAACAACTTTATGTTTTGGGACAGGATACCTCAACAAGTAATTCCCACTTTAACACAAGATAGTGACTCTTAATAAACTCAAAGGATAGTCCTGCCACACAACCCGAGTGCAATGAGGCCAGCAATATTAATATTTCTCTAAGATCTTATGTATAAGTCATGCAGGTATAAAACATGGAGCAAAATAATCATAGGATTCTTGCAATCCAATAACCCAGTCATCAAAGGATGAAGGAATGAAGGATAATCAGATAACAAAACCAGATGCCTCAATAGCCTGAATGAATTGCAATTCTCAGTCTCTGTTATCAAAGTATCCTATGAGGGGATGATTAAACAACAATTCACCCTGTGGACTATAAATCATCGATAGGTTGGTAGATCAGTACCACAGCAGTCCAGAGCGATTGAGAAGACCCAGGTTTGAGCCCCAGATTGCCTATGGAAATTTACAATGTACCTTGTATGTAACGATTTCTTATCATGACTGCAACAACTCACGCTTTTAGGATTCATTTTCTTGTTCATATTATTCTAATTGGGGATTTTGGAACAACTATTCTTTTAGACATGTGCTCTCTTACAAAAGTTGTCAAAAAATATTAGACATTGTAATTTTAAAATTTTTGTATGTAAGTGAACATTGAGCAAGATGTCTCTAAAATTCTAAGATGAAATTCAGCACAGGAACTGCAACTTCTGATTATAATTGTGTGCTGATCAGTGTGATATAGAATGATGTATTTTTTGTTTTAGTTATGCAATTGACAGTGGTGAGAGACTACTTAATATATAAATTCTTGTTGCTTGCACCAAATTCATAAATTCGGATGTCTTGATAAAACTCCAACTCATCCAACTTGATTTTTCTCATGTAGGACTCAAGTGCTCTGATTGACGCTCTCTCTACAAAACCAGAATTTCTTAGAAACAAGGTAAGTAAGATATAATTGCAATACACGAGAGATGGAGGAGTAAATGAACCATTGCATTAGAAATCATTTATATCTTTCATGCATTACAAGGGAGCTTCTTTTTGTGCTTATATCCAAAATGGAACAAAGTTGAGACATGAATCAAGAAAATCAAAAAAGTTAAGAATCAACATATCATCATTAATATTCCATGTAAAATTTATAAAAAATCCTAAATAATATCCATGTAAAAATTTATAAAAAATACTAAATAATATCCATGTAAAATTTTATAAAAAATACTAAATAATATCCATGTTCCAAACATGACATTTCCCTCAACATTTCCATTTAATGAAGTGTATCACTTCCATATTAGATTAATTATTCTGATGTTTTCCCCACATACCATTGCAATTACCAACTGAGTGGAAAACAATGTGGGGATTTTTATTTTGATAGGTAATGGGCCAATGCCTAGATTAATTATTATTTGTTGAAATTAATTATTATTATGTGTTGAGCTTGAGTAGACTCAAACCCAAGACTTCCCACATGAGAGGCTCACAAGTTAACGTTGTGTTGTAGGCTCTTGCCTACAGAGAATTTTTTTTTGACACAAGTATAAATTTTTACAATGGGCTTATGTGGCAAATTCTACAGTTGCAATGTACATGGAAATATTGATTTATAAATGTGAAAAATTACATTGTATAAGTGGTGAAAAGTTGAACATTTACAAAAAAAATTCTTGTACTATCTAACATTTGAATGTTTGTAGTAGTTTTTAACTTTTTCTACATAGGAGACATCTAAATTCTGATGTTTTAAGCTATGATAAAGGGAAAAAAAAAACTGAACAAGATGTAAAACTTCTGGAGATTGGTTGGTAAATGGTCTGAAGCATGACCTCTTTAATCATAATCTAACTAGTAAACAAGAAGCACAGGGAATCTCTATTTCAATAGTTTCTTCATGAATGTGGGTTCGAGTAGCATTTCTTGAAACTTAATGAATATTTTTCCAAGAACATGTCATATGCTTGTGAAAACAATCTAACACATCCTAAATGGAGGAAATACCCAATGTGACTTGGAAAAAGGCGAAAACTTACAAAATGTTTCATCAATAAGGTGGAAGTCAATCAATAGACAGAATTACCTACAAACTAATTGAATTGAGATTCTATAAAAGATGTGAGATCTCAAGATTTTAAGCAGCATTGAATTGTCACATTTATGTCAAATATGAAATCCCAAGAACCTAGATATCTTATGACAAGATAAAGATTATGAGTTGTTAATTTTGTATGCATAGAGGAGTAAATATTGGGATAGTGCAACATGGGCTCAGTTACCTCCCAGAACGAGGGGGATGCCATTAGTTTTTAAAATACGGTATGGGGGTCCTTAGGGGTGGCAATATCTGCATTCGGTTGATAATTTTTTTAAGGCATATACACATTTTAAGCATTATTATTGTTTCCTTTTGTAGCATTACCGTTTGTATTTGATAAGATAATTTTTGCTGATAAAAACATAGAATTTTATGGAAAAATATAAATTACAACTTTATCAGTGTACTCAAGCTCTTTTAGCTTTTGGTAGTCACATATCTGCACTTCAAGAAAACCAAGCGTAATTTCCATGATAATTTGAGAAATTTCTATAAGAAGTTTCCTGATTTTCATAAGATGCATCTAGGAAATGTGTAAATATCTAAGGAAACTTCATTTTAAGTCTCCTAATGTATGGAGATCCTGATTTGGTTCTCCAATATGTGGATATTTTTCTAGTGTGGGAGATCAGTACCAAGGTTCAAGGTATGAGACCTCTACCAACTATCTCTTGTTTTGCTGAATTGAGTTCAGAAAAGTAAATCACAAGTTTAAACACTGTATTGTCAGACATGATAAAATGACATAGGAAAATTGCTGGTTCATGATTAATTGCATTCTTTTTTAGTAATATTACTGTGCTATTGGTGATACTTGTAAAGTTTATTACCAGATTTTAATTTGATTGCAGACTGATGCACAGTTTTGTTGTAGGTATGAACACTAATGTCAATGAACTGATTCACTTCTAGAATCTGTAGAAGTTAGTGCAGTAATAACAGAGATAAAAACATATTATTGAACTCAGAATTTCCTTCGATCCTTTGATGTGCTTACATTAATACATTTTGATGCCTTGTTTACTCAGGTAGATTGGTATATATATCAAGTGGAAGGGTGTGGGGATGACTGGTCATGTCTCCGAATGGAGACATCGGAGACATGACCATTCATCCTCACACCTATTCGGAGGTAACTAATCATTCACGATTTGTTATTGACTTAACTAATGTATAACAACGTATTACCAATCATTAAAATTTGTGGCTCGATATAAGGATAGATCAATAATGATCTAAATATCAAAGGAATCAGAATTAGTTTTGAACATGCCTTAATGATCTCAAAAAATATATGTCATCAGTTTCAAACTGTGAATGATCACATACAACACGTACGTATGCATATATGTATAATAGAATGTGCATCATACTATTGTACATATATACATATGTATATGCTGATCACAGTAATGTCAGACCAAAGCTACATGCATTAACACTCCCTCTTAGCTAGGGAAAACAAAGTGCATATATATAAGTTCTCCTTATTTGAAAAAGTAATATCCTTTAGATAGATATAAGAAAATCAAGTCTCATGATATTCTTTCTAGTTATGGTATGTGCACAGATATCAAGTCTCATGCTATTAAAAGATCATGGTATAACTATAGATATTAAGTCACGTAATATCCACCATGAGTTTGAACATATTGATCTTCAACAAATATCAAGTCACATGATATCCATCAACATGCTTTTTTTTTAACTATCATGATTTTTCCATGAACATCAAATCAGATGATACTCATCATGATAGTAATCTAATAATTATAAAGTCGTCATCTTATATTTTTAAAATCAACATTTCATTATAAAAGATTGTCACCTTTTAATAATGAACATAGGGTAGGCCCATGAGTCATAGAGTCACACATATGACAAAAGAGTTTACACTTTAAACATCTTTATTAAAATAATATAGATTTACAAAGTTGAGACTCAATCTCATAAACTTACATTTTAACCAAGCCAAGTTTCTTCCTCAAATGATCAACCTTCACTTTAGGAAAAGCCTTGGTGAGAATGTCAGCTGTTTGATCACCTGTATTAATATATTCCAACTGAATAAGTCTTCTTTCCACCATGTCTCTTACGTAGTGGTAAAGAATTTCTATATGCTTGGATCTATCATGAAATACTAGATTCATAGATAACTTGATACAATTTTGGTTATCACGGTGAATAGTGGTAGGTTTCATAGGCTCACAAAACAAGTTAGAAAGCAACTTTTGAAGCCACACTGCTTCTCTAGCTCCCATTGCTGCTGCAATATACTTTGCCTCAGTAGAACTCTGAGCAACTGAAGCTTTCTTTTTGCAGATCCAAGAGATCATAGATGATCCTAAGCTGAAACAACATTCTGATGTGCTTTTCTAGTCTTTTACACTTTTGGCCTAATAAGAATAAGTATATCCATTTAACTTAAAGCTGGTATTCTCATATTTAAGTTCATACCCAATAGTACTTTGGAGATAACTTAATATATGCTTCAAAGCAACAAGATGAATCTCATGAGGTTCACATATGAACTGACTTAATGGATTCACAACATAGCAGATATCAGGTCGAGTATTTACAAGATACATTAGGGACCCAATTATCTATTTGTATAAAGTGGGATCAACTAGTCTAGATTTAGCACTTGCTTCCTTTAGCTTGTGTAAGTTGGTTTCCATAGGTGTAGACATAGGTCAATAGTCCCACATTCCAAATCTTTTTAAAATATCAATAGTATACTTCTTTTGATGTAGAAAGATATTCCTAGACTTCTGACGTACTTCCAAACCAAGAAAGTAATGAAGAATTCATAAGTCCTTCATTTCTAATTCAGAAGCCAAATCTTTCTTACGCTAATTAACAAGATGTTCTTCCTCTAATCAAAAGGTCATCAACATAAATAATTAGAATTAGCATATCACCTTTAGTTACTTTAAAGTAAAGATTTGGATCAGCCACATTCTTGTTGAATCCAAGACTTAAAAGGTATTTGTCAATCCTTTCATACCAGGCTCGGAGAGTCCGTTTGGGTCCATATAGAGCCCTCTTTAGAATACTTCTTCCTCACTTTTTCCATTTAGAAAAGCAATTTTTACATCCATTTGATGGGTTTTCCAACCTTTGGTTGGTGCAATGGCTATTACAACTCTAACTGAGGTATACTTGACAATTGGTGCAAAAGTTTTTTTAAAGTCGATTCCTTCCTTTTGAGAAAAACCTCTAGCCACAAAATGAGCTTTATGTTTTTCAATGATACCATCCACAGCATACTTAACTTTGAAGAGCCATTTTGAAGACACAACAAATTTTCCTTTAGGTCTAGGAACTATATCCCAAACATCATTTTTTAGTATCGACTGACACTCTTCCACCATTGCATCTTTTCAAGCTTGATGTTTAACTTCTTCTGAATGTAATGTCCCCTTTCTAGCATTCATAGCATGATGTGTCGTTAGCCTATTTCCCCATAGTCCCATAGGCTAACTAGGACATCAAAGGGACTTAGAGGCCATTTGACCTGGACAGTTTCAGTTGTAGGTGTCTCTGAGGGGTTTTGAGGTAGTTTTGGGCATACTTACTATTTATAGTAAGTCATTCTAGATATGATTGGACATCCTATGGCAGCAACATATTGATGGTAAATGTTAAAATTGACAAAAAGATTGATTTATGATTTATTTTGCATTAATAAAGTCACTTTATAAAGTTAAATTCAAATATTTAACTTTGTTAATGCTTAGACTATAGTTGGTGGGAAATATTTAAATAAAAGAGTCCCCTTTATTTTATAATACATTTGGAGACATAAGTTACATAAGGGAGTCATGTTTATCACTTGTTTAGTTTGGAGAGAATCTTCTTGGGGCTTTGAGGACGAAATCCCTCTTAGCTATTAATCTCCACGCTGTTGCAATATACAGTCTGGGGGTTTATTTGGTGCCTGCAAATCAGAAACTAATTTGCAAAGTGAATGGTGAACAGTGACAGCGCTACAGTGTCGAGCTACAGTGCCAAGCTACAGTGATACGGCTACAGTAATTGCTATCTTGTTGGAAATCAGATTGTGAGGTTCGGTAGCAGGGTACAGTGCAATTTCTGGACCAGTTTGGGAAGCAGTTCGGGTGTCTCTTCATTAGCATTCATCAACAATGATTTGCATCAATTTCCAGGTTCCAATTTAATGTGTTCAGTCTTAGGAATAGCAATAAGAGTGTTTTTATTGATCAAAAAATAGTACAGACTATAACAATCCAGCATATGTGTTAAGATGAGTCATTGTTATTCATTGAAAAAATATATATGTATTTGGAATGTCATAGTAAATGTGAAGTGCATTGATGAGGTCTTGACATTTCAATAGATTCATTCTTCATGTATTGGAGTTGTAACATCTAAATGTTGTAATTGGCAACCCTCTTGAAATACATCATTGATTGGTACTGTTCTTACATCACTACATTTTGGCACTGTTATTACATTAGTTTACTTTGGGTTTGTTGGACAACAAATTTTTGAGTACGGTATTAAACCTTAACAGTACAAATCAGTTGCTTGCCAAGTGTTTGACGGAGTTCCCATAGTACCTATTCAATTCCATTCTACAGCACCACAGGTCAGATTGCATGCCAAGTGTTTGACAAAATTTCGTACTTCAGCATTGGTAGTTGTTAGTAGTTTTTAGTAGGGATCTTTACATTGAAGTACTTGAAGGTTCAAGGTTAGGACTCTCACACATCAAAGCATTGTATGTCAATTTTCTAGGTCTTTTGCTTTCTCGAAAAGTCCCTAAAGGTGCTGCAAATCCATCTCCTTCCTGTATAATTTTCCTTGCCCAAAGTGGTCTCTTAGAATGGTCAAGACTCTATATCCTTGTCCAGTTTCATTGAAACCAATAAGAATTCCTTTTCTTCTAGTAGGTTCTAATTTTGTCCTTTTCTCCTTAGGTACATGAACATACATAGGACATCCAAATATCCTTAAATGACTGATGTCAGGTTTCTTTCCTACAAATGCTTCTCCAGTGGTCTTATTGTCCAAATATGAGTGAGGACATCTATTCTGAATATAGATTGTTGTATTAGATGCTTCAACCCAAAATGACATGCTCAAGTTTTGGTAAAAAATCATAGCCCTAGCAACTTCTACAATAGTTCTATTTTTCCTTTTAGCAACTCCATTTTGTTGAAGATTGTAGGGGACTGTGAACTCTCTCTTAATTCAAACAAGTTTGCAGAACTCTTTAAATATTTTTGAAGTGTACCTTTTCCCATTATTTATTCTCAGAACTTTAATTTCTTTCCTAAGGAGTTTTCAGTGATTGTTTTGAATTCTTTAAACTTAGAAAGAATCTCTTCAGATTCTTTGCACTTAAGGAAGTATATCCATGTCTTCCTCGAAAAATCATCAACAAATATCACATAGTATAGGAACCCTTCTATAGATGGTAAAGACATGGGTCCACATAGATCAGAGTGCACTAGTTCCAACACATCTTTACTTTTGCTCAAACTATGAGGGAATGACTTTCTAGTGTTTCTCCCTAAGGCACAACTTTTGCAGGGTTCATTATGAATATGGTTTAATTTGGGCATTCCAATTACTAACTTCTCCATAGATATTAGGGCACAAAAGTTGATATGACCGAATCTTCTATGCCATATTTCATTCGAATCTGAAGTCTCATGCATAAGTGCAAAGTTTGTCTTAATGCATAGCTCATATAATAGTCCTAATTGTACTCCTATTGTTAGAGCCTTCTTTATGGTTGAATTATTAGGCCAAGCTAGTACCTTACCTTCCATGAATGCAATTCTATAACCATCATCTTCAAGTGCCCATATGGATATTAAATTCCTTTTAATACCTGGTACATAAAGAACTCTAGAAAGCTGAATAGAATTCCCAAATTTCAATTTGATGGTGCAGTTCCCAATCTCTTTTACGGAATGTGCAGAATCATCACCAATTGTAACTTCTTCATCTGATTCTATTTGCATGCTTTCTAGGTTATCCTAATATCTAGTGATGTGTCTTGAAGATCTGTTGTCATCTATCCAAGTGTTAGATTGTCATGTCCCCTTTCTAGCGACATGATTCCTACAGTAGATTTGCCTATCATCGACTCTCGTAGGCAAATGATTTTTGGAGAGAGAGTCCTACTATTGCCAGATGATTTCTTTTTGCTCTCGGAGAGTACAATTAATCCTACATCCAGTAAGTTGGGGCCTACATGTTCTAATGTTGAATTGAGATTGCACTTTTAATTTTATAAAGTTATTTATTTAATTTTATAAAGTTATTTAATAATAAAGTGCATTATAATAAGATATTATGAAAGACGTTTCTAGAAGCTTCCAGTGACTTCTCAAAAAGTGAATAAATAGAGTACAGGAGGCACCCATTGGGACAAGCGGTTTTTGTGGATTTGACTTCTATTTCAGTTGGAGCAATTTGTAGTCATTTGGTCTGCAAATTCTCAAATTATCCTTGGGAAAGAAAACTCCCATGGGTAAGCAATTTTGAGGGTGTGAAATATCATCTAAATTATTGCAAACCGGAGGTGATAATATAGTCACTTCACCTGGGCAGAGATCTGTGGCCTAAGGCCAAATTTTGTGGTTTGTTGACATCGGAGAAAGGAATTACTATTGCCGGACTGGGGGAACTTGAAGGAAACTGGAAGCACATTTACCTGGTTGAATTTGCATGCGAATTGTTAACTGGTCTTGCCTGAACCCAGACGGCTCAGTCCACATTAGGTTGGGCGTTTTCGGTGGAAGATTCGAATTTATATAAAGAGGTCGCAGTATGAGCAAACCGTAAAGGAGGGGGGGACAGTTCAGGGCAGATTAACAAGCTCCAGATCCATCCGTCCATCCGTTCTTTCAGCAGCGCTTCCGTATATCATTAAGACCATTTTCGTGGAGTATGGAAAATTGATAAATAAAATCGCAGGTCACATTGCAATGCGATCTAGCGCATCTTACTAGCCATTCCAGGCAGACGCAGGTCGGATCATCTCTAAAAAGGGAGGGGTACAAATCGCATCAGTTCAGAGGTATTGATCGGCAAGCAAATAAACAAACAGTGTATAATAAAATCGGCGGTACCAACTATAGTCCCGAATTTGGGGGGGGGAAAAAAAAAAAAAACGGAATCGATCACCATCCTGACAACCCCACTCAAACAGCGAACAATGGAAGCAGTAATCCAGGTTCTTGATGTTACTCGTTTGCCTATGTACAGACTCTGTCATTTATTTTAACTGGATTATTGTTCTGATACAGATCTGTTCATAAATAAAATATTCTTGGATACTGTTGATATCACTTGCATTTGTTACAGTTAGCCCATAGGTAAATTATTTGAGACATTCACCATTAACCATTTAACAGATGCATACCCAGTTTTGACAAATTTCATAGAACATTGTCTTTCATAGTACAGTTCAGACTACATGACAAGTATTTGTCTCAGTTTATCATTGGTTCTTTCGTGACTTTTATAGTTAGAGTCATCTCAGTGGTATCAGAGCTATTGACCTGCCATCCTGTTGGGTAAAAACATCTTATGCAACCTTATCCCAGGTATTATACACAAAGAAGAGCAACAGTTATGGGTGAGAGACAGTCACAGAGTCCACCTAGAATTGATGACAATGAGACCAGAGAGTTCTACAGAATCATGACTACCAGACAGCAAGAAATAGCCCAGTCATTACAAGCATTGACTACCATAATGGAGAGAGTTGTTCCACCCAGGATTCAGGAACATGGTAGAGGTACGCTTGATCATGACAATAGAAGTGTGGCAGGCTCACAGGGTGCTCCGAGGCGCAGATCATGGATAGCTAATAGACCTACTCGTCCCACTTTCCTTAGGGAGGAGGCCCAGGAGATAGAGGAAGATGATTTGCCGGAGGATTTTCAAGATGATCTCAGAGCTGCTACTGTAGAATGGCAGGCATTACGACCCCATGTGCGTGAGCTACTGAATTTTGATCGCTACCTGAACCAGAGGAGAGAGCATATGAGGAGTAACCGTCAGAACAGGAGGCCTAAATGAAGTCATGATAATGAGTTGCAGCGAGCTGCTAGTAAACTCACTTTACCATCTTTTGATGGTAGTTGACAGATGATAGCACAGGCATGGGTTCATAAGTTGGATACATTCCTAGCATTGAGGCCAATGTTGGAGATAGATGCCATTAGATACGCCACCTTGCATTTGGAGGGAGCAGCTCATGATTGGTGGTCACACGAGATGATTACTTTGCAGCACAATCAGGTGACATCTTACTAGGACTTTGTGGATAGATTGGTTGAGCGTTTTGATAGGAAGGATCCAGAGATCTATTTTCGTGACTTGACCAAGCCTCTTCCGGAGTTTTACCTTTTCCCGCTACTATTGTGGTGTGTGGGGTGTAGTTAATTGGCGTTTGATGGCATGAGTATCCAAGAAGCTAGAGAAATCATTATAACAAAATTACCCCCCATTGTCTGATCTAAGATTAATAATAGATTTCCCAGACTCTATTTCAACTAAAGGTTTAAACTTCTGAAATACAAGAAATGCATTTGATTTCTTTTTAAGGAAATATGCCCACATTTTTCTATTGAAATCATCAACAAACAACAAAAAATACTTGGACCTAAGAATAGAAGGAGTGGCCATAGGGCCGCAGATATTAGCTTGAACAAGTTGAAGTACCTGAGAAGCTCGCCATGAATTGCCACTTGTGAAAGGTGTGCGATGTTGCTTCCCAGCATGGCATGCATCACAAACTCCAAGCTACTGAGTCTGAATCTCTAACAATCTATGGACAAGCTCATCCTAAGCAAGCTGAGAGAGATAATGCACATTTAAGTGCCCATATCACCGATGCCAAAGTGTACTAATAAAAGACTGCCGAGCAGCCATAGCTAAGTCCTGAGAATCACTACAATCAGTAAGTAGGAAAAGACCACGATCCTCAAGATCCACTGCAATAGTACATTGAGTTGCCCGATCAGTGATGGTACATTGATGTGAATTGAAGGTGACATTTAGGTGTGGAGAATGTCGCAGTAACTGACTGACTGAGAGTAGATTTATTTCGATCTCTGGAATGTTGTACGCATCGAGGAAAATTAGATTCCTCCTAGCAGACTAAATCTGAATGTTGCCTTTCCCGACAATGGTGTACTCTTCTTCGCCACAAAAAATAACAGAATCTGAATAAGGTTGGTAGTTAGTAAACTAGTCTCTGCAGTGAGTGAATGACGAGAGGCACTTGAATCAATGTACCAGGTAGACAACTTCACATGATTTGTAGGTCTTTTAGCCATGAAGGTGTAAAAGGCAGATCTCGTTTGCTCAGTGTGCTCTGCACTGTTTGCTTTGGGGTTGTGAACTTGATTGCTTAGATTGGGCAGCTTAGCATTTCCGACATTCAACCTTCATATGACCAAACTTGTGGCAATATTTGCATTGAATATTCTTCTTCCGGGAGCTGTTTGAAGCTAGAGCAAAGGACGTCTGTTGAGAAGACAGCTGAGACTTGCCTTTATCATTTTGAAAGGGTTTAGTAGCAAAGGCTTGCTCTATGGAGGTGGAGCTAGAATTACTACTGAATTGTTGTTTCCACTGATCTCGCTGAAGCAAAAGTGTGCAGAGATCGGTGAACTTTAGATCAACACCAAAAGACGTGATGTTGAGAGTCTCGATAAATTGCTCGCAAAACTTTGGTTAACTCTAGAGAGTGATAACCACAATGTCCTCTTCCTCCACCTTGCGACCAATGGCAAGTAACTGATCACAGATTTCCTGATTCCTATTCAGGTGTGCCTGGAGTGAGGTTCGCTCATCCATGATAATAGAAAGCAGAGCATTCTTCAAAAAAAAAACTTTGCTTTTGTTAGAAGTCTCATGAAGACCTTTGGGATGTGTCCACATCTCGATAGCTGTCTTGCTGGATGGAATTTGAGAGAGATAATCATTAGCCACGAATAATTTGAGAAGCATCACCGCCTCTCAATTATTCACATCCCATATATCTTGATTAGTAACAAGAGCAAACGGATGCTTCATACCACCCATAACAATTTGATTGGTATTTCAATATTCAAAAATTGCTATGATTCGCTGCTTCCATGTGCCATAATTTCGACCATTGAATTTTGAGTTGTACTCAAGCAAAATGTTTGTTAGAGATACCATGACATGTTTTTCAATGAAAAATGTGAAAATTTGTGAAGCCACGTTCTTCGAGGCAAAAAATGGAAGACCTAGAAAATTTGAAGGATGACCCAAAAGAGAGCTTGAAAAACCCAAAAAGAAAAGTTGTCGGGTCTAGATCCGTTGGCTCAAAAATTGAACCACAAAAATTGAGGCACCTAGAAAAAATAGACAGCCCTGTTGAGCTCTTGAAAAACACAAGAATTTGTAATCAAATATTTTTTTGAGATAAAAAATTAGGGTTTCAAAAAAACCCTAGTCGACAACTATGAAAGCTCGGATTTGTAGAAAAATGGAGTTTGTGAGGCCAAAATATTGCGATTTGAGGTTGCAAACAACCGAGCTAAGGTTGTTTTTGGCTTGGGAAAGCAAAAACGACCCCAAAGTGCAAAAAATAGTTGCAATTTAAAAAAAAAAGGGCTCTGCTTAGACGTGATGTGTATGGAGACTAGTAGTTTCCGATTTGTCCATAGTGCATGTATTGAGTGAACAGAAGTTTGCCCAAAAAACACAGATGCAATTTGTTCAAAACATGTTTTTCAAGCATAACCAAGTTGAGATTTTTGCAGACCAAGATGAATCATTACGCATGCCATAGTTTAAAAACTCGGTATTAGGAATATCTCAGCTGACCCAAAATTTTTGGAAAACTCGAAATCGGCAAAAACTCAGCAAAAAAATCAGCAATAAATTGACACTTTTATCGAACATTTGAAAATATAAAATTTCTTAAAATATTCTTAAAAACACATACATACAACAAATTTGTAGAATGTATAATAATTTGAAAATTGAGATATCCACCATATATCAGTCAAAGTTTTAAGTTAAACAGTAATTCATAGCAAGAGGAACTTAGTAGATTAACATATTGCTAGAATCTTATACCAAAAAATAAGTACAACATCTGAATATAAATAAGTTAGATACATAGAAGTCAAACTCTATGAAACTACTACTTCTGAATAGTACATATTAAGTTCAAATTTTAGTATCAATGAAACTGGAATCAGCAATCATAAATTGCGTCTACGAGTAAAACTCAAAAGAGATCATTGCTGCTGGGTGGGTGGTCTTGTAGTAGTTCTCGTGGCAACATCCTCAACAGGTGCCCTAATAGGTGCCTCATGCTCGATAGAAGCCTCTGATGGATGACCAAGCTCATGTTCCTCCTCACGTGCTGCCACATTTGCATCCCACTTGTCTGCTTCTCTCTCAAACTCAACTAGCTGCTCATCTGTCAATAGAGGTTCACCAACATCCACATCCTCACCATCAGGAGGAGCAATCCAATCGGCTGAATATGTCCAGTCTTGCCAATTTGATATCTTGACTGACCTTGTCATGCTTGAAAATTAGGTTCCCATGAGCATCCTCATTTAGTTGTTGGAGATGGAGGTAAACTTAACAGAAGAGACAACAAAGATTGAGCTTCTTAGAATGATATGCAATGATATAATTGCTTTGGCTCACACTTTCTCATATCATCTGCATCCAAGAACAGGGGAAACACCCGAAGAGCACAAACAACACGACGCAAAATTGAATGAAGAATTGAAGTTGCTACATAAAGATCTGAAACCATATGATCACATTCTGAGATTTTTTCATGATTTCATTATGTACGAGTCCAAAAGTATCCATGAAGGGAAAAAGGAAGAGGATGTTCGAGTTCCTCATGATTTTCTTCATCACCGAGGTCATAAAACACTTCATATCCCTATGCGGGCTTGAATTTTTGGTATGTAATCTCAGTATTCAAAATCAATGCCTTTGATATACTAGTGGTTTGTGCAAGAGCTATGCTTTTGTTCAAAATTGACCATTTTCCTAATTTCTTTAGTCAACCAATTTCTATAACTGTGGGGCTTTCGGTGGGTGTGGTCATAGGCATGGACTTGAATTTTTCATCAAATATGAAAAAGTAAAATTGGAATAGGAATACGTATTCCAATTCCACTTATTTAGGTGGAATTGCAAATGTTCATTTTTGGGCCAAAGTGGGAATATGTATTCCTATTCTCAATTCTGATTTTGTGCACCCAAATAGAGGATTAGAAGTTTTAAGAATTTACATATGCCTATTCCAATCTAATTCCCACTGCCAAATGTGCCTTAAGAGAGAAAAGTGAAATCCAAATCACAACCCAAGTATGCTGGAAATGAGTGAAATGTCCCTTTCTCTGATTTTATATGATATTTCAAACCTCTAATCAGATATTTAAAATCAAACAACCAATATTTCAAAGATCCACCAATTTCTCAATAAACCCCAAATCGGGTATGCTCGAAATAGTGCCAAAAAACTTCACAGCTTCACATATTATTAATAAATATGAAAGTGGAAATTTTTATAGAAATTTCAGCAGCATAACAGCCTACAAAATGACATTTTCAGATCTGTATAACATTTACACAACAGCTCCTAAACAGAGGATAAAAACAATGCTCATTAAGCTCCCAAAACAACACAGAATAATTCGGAAACACCACAAAAACACTAATAATCTATCACAGAAGTATAATCATGACCAAATACATATATTCAGCTCTATTTTAACATCTAAAAATCTGAAATACAACAGCAACCCAAACTGATATGAAATACTCAACCGGAAACACCAAACTCTTACAAAAAAACACATCCAAAAACCCACAAATCTGCACTGTTCAGCACAAAGGCAAACTCTGCATGAGCATGCACATGGAATGGCTTCAAACTCCCGTCCTTAGCTTTCCTGGAAACCTGCAAACTCCCATTCTTGGGTCTCCTTCTCCACAGGTTTGGCAGCCTCTGAAGAACAACAAAGAAGTGAGCAAAAATCAAGTTCTCCAATTAGCCCAAAATGCTTCCAAACCCCTTAAAAGAGGGCATAACCCTAACTCACGTCCAAGAGGGGTTAATAAAACATATTTTAATAATAATTTTCATTTATTAGTCCATTAGCTTCCAAAGATTATCCCCTTTTTTCGAAACTTCACCTTTTTGGGCCTGCCTGCCTTAGAAAAGATTATTATTTTTAATTATTTGAAAAAGGGACATGACAATGAGCTCCATCTTCCCTTTTACGAAAAAACATGTGACTCTTTGCATTCCCATTTCTGTTTCTTTATTTCTTTTTTAAATAAATTCTTTTCTTCCACTTAAGGAAATAAAGTGCACATAGATAATAAAGTGACATTAACAATATCAACTTAAGTTATAAAGTCACTTCATAATAAATCTGTTAAATCTTTAGACAATAAAATCTCCCATCATATGGACTTGGATATGCATGGTTGATAGCTCACTCGAAAGCTCTTGACAAGGCACTTCTAGTCTCACCCTGAAATGCCAAGAATGATGAGTCTGTTGGCTTACCAAACATAGGAAGTGCCTAAAAACCCCACTAAAATAATCCCGATTAGCTTGCAACTAAAATTGTCTAGGCCAAAAACTTGGTTTTCCCATGGGACCGAGGGAAAACAAGCTAATGGTGCAACCAAAATCATTGGCTAGAAAAGGGGACATAACAATCCTCCGTTCCCAAAGATTGCTTACCCCCAAATACTTGAATCCCCTATCTGTGTCGAAGATGACTCTCTGTCCAATTGCTGCGCTATACTGGTGTAAACAGCTGTAGCCCCAAAGTCATATAACAGCTTAGTATGAACTTGGACACCAATGAATTGGATGCCTGACATCCAAACCATCTCATGCATATACTCAATCTAGACAGCTTGCCATGCACTACTATCATAAAACGAAATTCTCGCTACCCAACCGAGTACCTCCCTCCAACTATAATTACACACACCTCTGACATTAAGAGGTGGCGGGAGCTCAACAATATACCAGCCACCATCGAGAATAGAATGCAACCAATCACTCCTCCTGACTTCCTGAACTAAAACCATCTTTGTAAAAGCTCCACCTGAATCCCAAGTGAAAATCTGTGTGATGTACTCGATATCACCCACTAACTCCTTTAATACCTGTGCCCATGACTAGTATAATATCTGCTAGACTACTTCATTAACTGTAGCACCTTGCTACAAATCATGGAGTAATCGAATAGTAGGTTTCACAAGAGTAAACATCTCAAAAGAGAGCAACCCAGAAAGCTATCCTGTCTTGCCTCCCTCAATTGTGTAAGGACACACCACATCAACTATCCAAATTTTGCGTACAAGAGGAATCCATCAAAATTAAAACATATCCAAGGTCATCAGACTCCTATTGCATGACTCTGACCTCATCTTCACCATACCATGATTGGTGAAGCCCATCAATGGAACCCAACGAAGCTATACTGCTATCTCTATCAATACTCGGGTCCCAAGGAAAACTGCTCTCACATCCATCATCCATAAGGAGATACAAACCACTAAAGGAATCTGCAGTCTCATAAGTACATCCAACCTCTTCGAGATTCATATGAATGTGCTAACTCTGCACGTAACCTAGGTGGTAGCAATTGACACCATAACCGTCGTGTAAACTTGTATCCGCACGACACACTTGTGACATAGAATTAAGAAACACACTCAGATATATATTACTATAGTGAAAAATTGGTTAGTGCCTCTGTAAGTTATCATCAGTCACCACCTAATTCAAATACTTGCGGCCTCGAATACCATCTTCAGAAGATGGCTGACCTTCATCCCACACTAGATGATACAATCTCTGAGTCAACCCATACTTGCACCTCATCAAATCCTCTATGTGTGGATCAAACATAAAGTTATGAGCACTCCTCGATGTATAGTACAATAAATAGCTCCAACCTCCATCAATGGCTCATCATACAGTACAATCTGCCTACTGGAAGTAGATGAATCCTGCTCAACCTGATCAGACCTCATGCTATCATCACTAAGAACCTCCTCAATGGTCATATTTGAATGTTGGGCTGAATTAGAGCGTGCCAAATGTAATTTTTGATTGTACTCAGCAATTTGATTTTTTGCTTCATGAAATGCCACTAAAGTAGCCTCAAGGGTGTCCTTGACACTCATTAGCTCATATGTACATGCATCTATGTTTGTTTCCTTCTTCCTCAGTGCTTCTGAGTAAATATCTACGAGGTCAAAGAGATGATCACGATCTGAAAGAAGGTGTAGGTAATTTGATTTCATAGTTTGCAGCCCTTATTGTATTATTAATGGCTGTGAAAATTCCTCTTTAAGTCCCCTTTGTTTCCCCTCCATTTGTTCCTTCCAAAGGTGCTTTTCAAACATTGCTTATTTTTCATCAAAGCGTGATAAAGCTGCAATAATCTTATGTTCAGTCACTTTCATTTGACTCTCTAAATAAGGTGAACTAGTAGGTGTATGAGATCAGTCAAGTGCACATGAAGTGGGAGAATGTGTTTCATGATACACATCCACATCATAAATCTCATCTTTCATTCCCAATTGCGTAGAGGAATTAGGGACAGCATTCTGTTTAAAAGCCAACTCATCACAAAAGGAATCTATCCCATCTGTAGAGACCATTAAGTCTGAATGAAAATCAGCGTCAACACTCACATAAGATGGGGAGTTGCCATCGTTGGCTGATTGGTCAACTTCCTCAGAAGGGCTATCAACATTCTTATCAAGAGCACTAATGCAAGCAGCCCTATAAGATCGCTCTACCTCCAAACTGCCTGTCAACAAACTTGTGCCACTATTAACATTTATCCCCTGATCATGTGAAGGCTGTAAATAACTGGTAGTTGGTTGTTCTTTTTCCAAACCACCTATAACCTGGATTTTGACTGCTGAAAACTCGTTATGCAAAATTTTGCACCTATCCTTTGCAAGAAGATGCTAGGCCAATTCAGAGCAGTTCTTTGCCGCATCATTTTTGTTTTGCAGCTTTGGACGAAAGTCCATATAATTGATGGAAGGTAAGTCGTTTTGGTTCCATGGAGGAAGTTTCTAACTTCTTCCAAACCATGCATTTTCCCCATGACAACACTTTCTTCCTTTCAAGGACTCTTGTATTGATAATTTCTTGTATGCAGAGATAACAATCTCAGGATCTGGCACTAGCTTTGGTAAACATTCTCATTCAGGCTATGTGGTATCCAGTAGTAACACATTCAAATGATAATCAGATGTTAACTATAACCGATTCCAGAGTTGACAATTTGTCAAAGACATCCTAGTGAATGGAACCAATTTAAACTCTTTGGTTTAGAAGGTTAGTATATAATCATTCACTAGAAATCAATTCAGAATTCATGTGCTGGTAATTTGGTGATTTGCTACAAGAGTGACTTACAAATGACAATATACAAGTCAATGATCATGTATGGATTCCAAACAAGTGTTGCACTTTTCAGATGAGTTCTTACTGGCAATTATGCAAAGTATATAGGAAAAGAATGAGCACTGTATAAGAATCACATTACCTGGGACTGCTCATGCACCACTTCTGAGAGAGGTGTTTTAATGTTATATTTACGTCCTCCAATGGTCTTCAACACCAGATGATGTCTGTCTTGATTTCCACAATGATTATTTCAGTTGACTCCCTTAAGTTGTAATACACAGTTTACTTGAATCTGTGTGTACAGATATGTCTTCAAAAACTCTTGCTTGCTGTCAGACTCAGAACTTGTCCAATGAATATTTTTGTGCATCATGCATCCCTATTCTGGATAATACGCATTCATAATAGCATCTTCAGTTTGCTCCAGAAAGATGAAAGTTATTAAAAATGCTTCAATATTTGTGTAATGGACACCCTTGGATGTCCCAAAAACTAAACCGAATTGCTGAAAGGAATTATGTCAAACAGTTTGCATTCAACTTCTTAAAACCCCTTATAACTCTGGAAATCAAACGTTTATTTGTTTGTTGTGTTTCGTGCATGGAATTGGTATCATACAACATAAACAAGAAAGAAACTACAATAATATGCAAAGTGGAAATGAACTGCTGCTAATAAAATGTTATTCTCAGAATTCATAAAACCAAATACATGGCAGATTTATCAAGTCACTAATTACTTCAGCAATATTGTCATAATACTCCAGCCCATGCTTACGAACTTGCTGCTACAATACTTTGTCCTCCAATCAGTCCACTACCTTCATAATACCATTCCCTCCAAGCGGCATAAGCGTCGGACAAGTAGTGAAGAAGATATGAGCAAAATATCAAATCTGCCTGTAGCCGGAAATGCAACTAAACTGCCTGATAATGAAGCCAATAACAAAAAATTCCAAAGGCCAAACCCCAAGGGAATGACGTCTAGAATGTTACAAGAGAGGATAGACGTCCTCAAATGCCAAGAATGGAGCTGCAACTCACACACCAATTTCTTCTCATATTCAACCTCCCTAATGAAGCTACAAATGCTTCCTTTTATTCTATTCCCACGGGTTCGCTCAACTCATATGGGCAATGTGGGATAAAGATGTGTAATATAAAACATATATTAAAATACCCCTTATGTCTCCCTTGGGTACACATCACCATAAAATAAATATTAAAGTAACACTTTAATATTTTACAGTTAAATTAGACGTTACTTTAATAAAACTTCAGGCATTAAAATGTATTAGCAATCGGACTCCGAATAATACGAGTGATAGCTCATCGGAAAGCTCTCACCGAGGAGTATCGAATCCAATCAACAAAATTGACCTGCACTGTATCCTGCCGACTTACTAAAAATAGTAAGTATGCCTGAAACTAAGTAAATCAACTTCGTTTTGGCCCAAACTGGAAATGACTAGGCCAAAACACTCCAAGATCCCATTAAACCCTTTGTTAGCCCTCGGGACCATGTAGAACAAGGCTAACGCACACACACTTGGTCAACTGCTAAAATGGGGACATTACAATCTGTATAAGAATCACATTATCTGGGACTGCTCATGCACCCCTTCTGAGAGAGGTGTGCTAATGTTATATTTACATCCTCCAATGGTCTCCAACACCAGAATGATGTCTGTCTTGATTTCCACAATGATTATTTCAGTCGACTCCCTTAAGTTGTAATACGCAGTTTACTTGAATCTGTGTGTACAGATATGTCTTCAAAAACTCTTGCTTGCTATTAGACTCAGAACTCGTCCAATGAATATTTTTGTGCATCATGCATCCCTATTTTGGATAATATGCATCCATAATAGCATCTTCAGTTTGCTTCAGAAAGATGAAAGTTATTAAAAATGCTCCAATATCTGTATAAGAATCACATTACCTGGGACTGCTCATGGACCGCTTCTGAGAGAGGTGTGTTAATGTTATATTTACGTCCTCCAATGGTCTCCAACACTAGAATGATGTCTGTCTTGATTTCCACAATGATTATTTCAGTCGACTCCCTTATGTTGTAATACACAGTTTACTTGAATCTGTGTGTACAGATATGTCTTAAAAAACTCTTGCTTGCTGTCAGACTCAGAACTCGTCCAATGAATATTTTTGTGCATCATGCATCCCTATTCTGGATAATACGCATCCATAATAGCATCTTCAGTTTGCTCCAGAAAGATGAAAGTTATTAAAAATGCTCCAATATGATCATGCGTTCAGTTGTGTAATGATGCCTAATAGACATTCATGGCCCCATGATTCCACTTGCAGTGAGGTTAGGAAGAAGAATTGGTTTTCTCCAAACTCAGGATATTTCTAGGTACATCCACAATAAGAACTAAGCATTAACAGACAAGAAATGTTCCAACACTCCACTCTTCTTTAAACTTTTAGTCTCCACGATATTATTGAAGCTCGAACCAATCTATAGCTGAAGCTGAAGATACTCTGACCCTTGAGACAACTGGGTACTTCAAAGTAAGCATGATACCTCAGAAATGATGTCCAATATGTAATATTTCACTTCATCAATACTCAAAGGTAATGTTAGCTATTGGGTGTTTTTATGTTGGTTCATGTTTGAAGACCATATAGTCTTTCCATTGTGGATGAGGCACAAGAATCTTCGCGTTCTCTAAAATGAGTCACGGTAATGCTCACGCTAAATTAAAAATGATTCCAACTCTCAGTTAAATTCAGCAGTTCTTGGAAACAACTTCCAACTCCATCACAACTCTTCCACGCGATTCAGGACATTTCACTCTTCTATAAAAATTACATTAACATGTAGAGAGACATTCAATGCATACTGATTCTGAAACTTCATTCTTGATAATTGACAGACCTTTTAAATAATTATAATAAGAATGTCATGGCCAACATTAGAAACAATTGAAACCTTAGATAGGTAGCATTAATGCAATCATTAATTTCCAACATATCCGTAAACAATAATAGCTCCCTTCTTGGTGCACATCCAATGAAGAATTTGTACTCCAAAAAAAAAAAAAAAAATATATATATATATATTACACATATATATGAAAATATATATGTCCCACATTAAAAAAAAGTCCCCGCATTAAACTTAATGTTTTTCCAATACGAAGTATTGATGCCGCAACATACAAATATTTCCTCCTGCACTGATATAAAGCTTCCACAAATAATTATCAAACAAAAACTTCTACCATGCAATTCCGTATTACTATTATCTCAGGCAAACCCACTATAGTTTCCTTTAATATTTTATTTTGCATTAAACACCAACCTTTTGAGATATATACCAGGGAAAGAAATGCTAAAGTGTTGATTTTAACATTTGTAAATGATACTTACGGCTAGACTTTAGAAAACCTTGGACAATCATTAAACTTTATTAATCCACTGTCAAATAAGACTGCCCTAATTGCTCAATAAAAGTTCATGAGTCTATACCAAGACGCAATCCACTGGCTACAATTTTGAAGCTGTTGTGTTTATTCTTTATAATCATTTTTTAAATAACCTTCACAATATGGCAAGATCAATGCCTTGATACCACTGTAATACCCCTAATAGGATATTTGTTTCGAAACCCTTAATGTAAACTCATAAATTTTTATCAAATAACTCCATGCAATGATTTTCCAATTTTTCCAACAAACTTTAATAAACAACCAGATAAAGCAGTCCCAATATATTATTGCATAAAATCTCCACCAGAAAATACATGTATTTCATTGTCAGTTCTTAAATAAAATAAGCCAGAAATCCAATTGTAGATATAGACACTACAACAAGATTGGATATAAGAAAAGAAGAACTTGGAATACAATGTGAAACTTGTGCGGGATGTCTCCAATTGACAATGGGTTTTCATGCACTGCCCAAACTTGAGGGTTTTCATCCTTTCACCTGCTGAAAGCTTCTTTTAAGAATAACTCTCTAAGAGAGAAAAGTGAATCCAAATCACATGCCAAGTAGCTGGAAATGAGCACCATCTTCCCTTTTAAGAACAAACAGGTGACTTTTCGCATTCCCATTTCTATTTCTTTATTTCCACCACTTAAGGAAATAAAGTGCACATAGATAATAAAGTGACATTAACAATATCAGCTTAAGTTATAAAGTCACTTTATATTAAATCTAAAAATGATGAGTTTGCCGAGTTACTAAAAATAGTGAGTGCCTAGAAACCCCACTAAAACAACCCGATTAGCTTGAAATTGAAATCACCTAGGCCAAAAACATTCTTTGACCGTATAGAAAACCTAGTTTGTCTGTGGGAACAAGGTAAAATGGGCTAATGGCGCAACCAAAATCATTGACTAGTAAAGAGGACTTGAGAAAAAACAAATCATACTTTGTCGAATGGCTTTGGCTATTGTTTAGACCATCAAATAACAAATTCATTAGAAGAAGAAAATCAAGTTAGCAAGCCGAAATAACGTACTAGGTCATCAATGAGGCCTTCGATATCAAATGGTCTGTAGAAGTTATGGAATCACAATTCAAACCAGGATCAACTAACTCAAAACAATATATGATCCCTTCAGAGACTCTTGTTAGCGTTTATTGCATATTGATGCTATATAATGTAGTTAGGTGTTTTTTCAAAGGTGTAATAACCCCAATAGGTTATAACTTCTTCAAACACCAAAAATCTTTATACTTCAGTTGTTTGACATTTCGTCAAACACTTTACAAGCAAGCTTTGATACCACTGTAATGGCCATCCTCAAATCTGCCCTCAAAAATGCTGATGAAAGCTCAAGGAATTTCATCAAACAATTCACATGCAAGAGACATATGACTGATATAGTATTTCAGCTTGCTTTAAATGACTTTTTTCCAATTTGCATCAATGAGAATCTAGTGATAGAAGATTACAATGAACTACACAATGACCTAACATGAGTGTGCTCCTAATTTTGACAATATTCAATGCATATATTATGATCTAAGCATGAGAAAAGAACACCTACAGCCAACTGGCATTTTTGCAAACAGCTGGTATGCAAACTATCTAGTTGATAAATAATGAGATTGAATTGCTTAAATGACACCAGCAACTATTATCTTTTTTATTGCAATCAAATTTCTAATACAATGCTCATGAAATATGGCCAAGACTTTGGCATTTACATGGATTACCAAAATGACAATGCTGGTATAATGCACACTTACAGCTGAAACTTATAATACCCTAAAAAAAACAATACTAACAAGGGAACCTGGTTGTAGATGGCTGTAATGATTTTCCTTCAATGCTGCCCCTTCTGCTTTACTTTTTCGAAATGCTTTTTCGGCTTGCTTTTTCGGTTCTGCTTTTTCTGCTTGCTCTTTCGATTTTTCTTTTTCCACCTACTTTTTCAGTTCCACTTTTTCCGCTTGCGTTTTTCGATTCCGCTTTTTCTCCCTTCTTTTTCGGTTCCATTTTTTCGGACTGCTTTTTCGTTTCTGCTTTTTCGGATTGCTACCCTGTTGAATCTCAAGACCATATCTTTCAATGGCATCAAGATTTTCAGCTTGAAGAGATTTCGTCCTTCAAACTATTGAGACATAACCTCCAGAAAATTCTCCAATTTTTTTGATATTTCCAACCATACTTAAAAGAAGCTCTTCCATTTCTTTTATAGTGTTCTCACAAGAGCTCCATCCTTCGTTTTCTCAATGTGGGATAAAACATAACTCCCTTTATGTAACTTATGTCTCCAATGTGTTATAAAATAAAAGGGACTCTTTTAATTTAAATATTTCTCACAAACTATAGTCTATGCATTAATAAAGTTAAATATTTAAATTTAACTTTATAAAATAGCTTTATCAATGCAAAACAAATCTTATCAATGATAAACAAGTCTTCTTGCCGATTTTAAACAATTACTATCGACATACCGTTGCCACTGGATGTCCACCCATGCCCAAGATGACTTACTATAAATAGTAAGTATGCCCAAAGTTGTCTCAAAACCCCTCAGAAAGACCTGCAACTGAAACTATCTAGGCCAAATGGCCTCTAAGCCCCTTTAATGTCCTAGTTAGCCTACGGGACCGTGGGAAAATAGGCTAACGACAACATCATGCTATGAATGCGAAAAAGGGGACATTACAGTCCGCCCTTCCCAAAATTGCTTGTCCCCAAGCAATGGCCGAACAACAACCCAATCAATCCACTTGGATCCCAAATGTAGTCACGAACTATACTGCTGTTAGTCAACATAGGCTCCTGCAACAACCTCTGAAAATTAACCAAGAGGAATCCATAATCAAATTGGCGAATACAACTCACCCAAACTCCAAAGTTAGGAACCCATGAGAAACAAGCTCTCGAAATATCAAAACCCAAGTAGAGTAGATAACCCAAACTGCCAACACAGTAAATACCATCAACGCATCTCATTGGTCTATATGGAATGTACAATCCAACTCTGCAACAATGGTGACCACTCCCACATGAAACTGCACCAAATACAAAGAATCCACACACTATACATCTACTGCAGTTAACACAACTCTGTAGATTACGGGCCACTGTCTCATAACCATAACTCCCATGCACCACTGATGGTGAAAAGACATCGCAAGATAAACAGCAAGAAATGGAACCCAAACCAAATCTGCCTGCCACCAACTCCTTAACACAAGGATCAAATGCTAAGTGATGTACATACCCTGCAGTATAATGCTGATAAAAAGAACCAATCCCAGTCAACAGATCACCATGAACAAGTGATACAACCCACTGTAACTGATCACCAGCTAAGTCAGGAGATGTCATAACCAAAAGAGTAGAATCAATAACAACAACCGCTGAAGCATCACTCCCAAACTCCTTCTCTAAGTCATGTATTATCAAGCTATCAACCACAGAACCTATTGCCATGTCATGCCCATCACAACTCTCATCCTGTGGCGTCAAACCATCCCATAGCTGATGACAAGCACTAGGAATCAAAGTATATCTCCATATCATCATCTCATCAACATGGTCATCAAAGGTAAATTGATGAGCATACCTCACAGTGTAATGCCGATGGAATGCGCCAATCTTAGTTAGATGCTCAGACTGCAACCCAGATGAAACTAACTGCAATCGATTACTAACCAAGCTGGAACTGATTACTACCTTCGAAGACATTGCCAAGGGAGTAGTATCACTAGCAAGAACCATGCCAACTGCCGGCTCACCAACATCACACATGATCTTTGATACAACATCTCTAGTCTCCGTGCCATCAGTACTAGAGGCCACCACCATGTCAGGCATACCACAACAATCTGCTATAGCACCCAACTCAACTGAACCTGACTCTAGTAGGAGCGGAAACGATATGCCAATGTTAGTATCAAGGGTGGATGCATACCCATCTCCACTATCTCTGACAATCTCGACCATGGACATCCTCGGATCACTAGACACCACAGCTTGTGACTGTACAGAATCTGGTAAAGACTGCAGTCGCTCTAACTCCATGATCACCTTAGCCAAATGAAACTGTGACTCCTCGAAAGCCAACTGTGTACTCTCAAGAATCTCAGAAGTCACCTCGAGATGCTGAGTAAGCTCACTCACCTCATCTTCCTTGGCCAATAATGCATCGTATGCTGTACTCCCCCACTCCATAAGATAATCTCTATTGGCTACCAACTGCATATAATCCTGTCTCAGAATCCGAATAGCCTCCCATAAAGAGTGGATCTTTTTCAAGGAAAGATAACTACCTCCCTGCTCATCAGTAGTAGGACAACCCCATCCATAAACTGCTAACAACTGACGAGCAGCGTCGAAATGCTGGCAAGCGATAGAAATGTCTCGCTCACTAACTCTCAACTGACTAGACACATGATGGCACTGGCTAGATTGTCTCCTACAAACCTCCTCTAACACACTGTCTAAAGGAGCATCCTCAAAGTTACTAGTCTCTAGACTATTACCATCCATATCCTGCGAATCAACTCCAAAGCTCATATCAACATACGTAGTATAAAAAACTGTAGCATCGCTGTCCAACCCCTCCGTACCATAAAAAACTGCTGAGGAAACTAAGTCCTCAAAACTATCCACAACATCCCCCTGGGTGTCGTCTGTAATAATTAGATCCTGGGACTCTCCTGTAAACTCTGTCATCTTTGAGAAATCATCAACATGTGACCTGACTGTAAAAGAAAACTGAGTCCCTTCTATAAGCGCTAACTCTCGAACTGAGCTCACCTCAAGACAAAGCTCGTCCACATGTCTCTCAGAATCCTGGAGAGCCAACTGAATACACACCAAGGAATTCCGAGTATCCTCTAGCTCATGAGAAAGCTGGTCATCCTCCTCCTTCTTCTTCAATGCATCTAAATAGATCCCTGCAAGATTAAGGAGATGATCGCGATCTAAAAGTCGGTGTATGTAACTTACCTTCATTGCTTCCATGCCTTCCTTGATCTGCTGTAAGTCGTCACAAGAAGAACCTGTTGTGACTCCTTTCTATCTCTCCTGTAGTTGAATCATCCAAATGTGATTCTCAATCAATCCATACATCCTGTCATGATGAGATAAAGTCGCGACAATATCCTTGTCCCTTGTCTTCAGCTGGCTTGCCAAACCAAGTGAAGAGCTACTAGCCTCTATCTCATGTGAAGAAGCATCCAACTGTGCTTGATACTCATTTTCTGCAAAGTCCTGAATGCTCACTTTTTAATCAACTGTACTATCCTCAAACATGACAGTATCCTCAACTGCTGTAACTTCATCCAGCCCAACTGTACTGGAATCACTATCTGTGTCAATCATGCAATCCGATGTGCCTATGATATCACCTTCTGATGCAACTGGCTCAACCTGCACAACATCTAAAACCCCTTCTGCCTGTGAAGATGATGCAGATAAACCATTACTTGAAGATGTGCTGAGGTCTCCCTGTATCAAATCTGCATGTCTGTTAAACTCCTCATACAAGTTTCTGCCTGTCATAGGGAAGGTATGATCCTTAGGCCTATCAAAGCGTTCAGTCAGTCTCTCCGAGAACTCCACATATGAGGTAATGTGTGCATGACCCATAGTGACCATACCATGATGCCACCACTTGTGTGCTAACCCATCCAGGTGAATTGCTGCATACTTAATAGCTTCTTTCTCAGGCATAGGGTTCATTTGAAAGTATGTGTCAAGCTTTTGAACCCAAGCTCTTGCTGTAGACTTCCCCGAGCCATCATAATATGGTAACTGAAGTTTCCCTACTTTCTTCTGTAGCTCATAGCTCTGGTTCCTGTCATGTCCACGTGGCATATGCTTCATCCGCACATCTATATACTCCCTAAAGGTAATTGCAGCAATAAAATTTGGACCTCCGGCTTCCCAATCTCTCCTCAGCTGGTACTGTATATCAGTGATCTGGGGCTCTGGTACGGGCTGCTCTAGAGCTCTAGGAGGAAATATGGGAATCATGGGCCGCGAACTCACTGTCCTAGTTTGCTGGGGTGCATGACCGAAATTGTTCCCAACTTGTTCGCCTCCATTATGTGCCCCATCCTGATTATTACCATTCTGATTATTTCCTCCACCCACATTAGCATTCAACCCCATTTGACAAGCCATCATCTGCATCATAAGCTCAAATCTCTAACTCTGTTCCTGTGCTCTTTGCTCTGCTGATCGCTGTCTCTGTGCTAAGGTGTCTAATAATTGTAAGAATCTTTCCTTTCCCTGATCTGGACCGACATTCATTTTGTCAAACATTTTTCTCTTTATTTGGCTATTCCAAATTCCCTATAAGACCTCCATAGGATGGCAAGACTTATAGCTCTGATACCACTGTAATGACCCCAATAGGTTATAACTTCTTCAAACACCAAAAATCTTTATACTTCAGTTGTTTGACATTTCGTCAAACACTTTGCAAGCAAGCTCTGATACCACTGTAATGACCCTCCTCAAATCTGCCCTCAAAAATGCTAATGAAAGCTCAAGGAATTTCATCAAAGAATTCACATGCAAGAGACATATGACTGATATAGTATTTCAGCTTGCTTTAAATGACTTTTTTCCAATTTGCATCAATGAGAATCTAGTGATAGAAGATTACAATGAACTACACAATGATCTAACATGAGTGTGCTCCTAATTTTGACAATATTCAATGCATATATTATGATCTAAGCATGAGAAAAGAACACCTACAGGCAACTGGCATTTTTGCAAACAGTTGGTATGCAAACTATCTAGCTGATAAATAATGAGATTGAATTGCTTAAATGACACCAGCAACTATTATCTTTTTGATTGCAATCAAATTTCTAATACAATGCTCATGAAATATGGCCAAGACTTTGGCATTTACATGGATTACCAAAATGACAATGCTGGTATAATGCACACTTACAACTGAAACTTATAATACCCTAAAAAAAACAATACTAACAAAGGAACCTGGTTGTAGATGGCTGTAATAATTTTCCTTCAATGCTGCCCCTTTTGCTTTACTTTTTCGAACTGCTTTTTCGGCTTGCCTTTTCGGTTTCGCTTTTTCCGCTTGCTTTTTCGATTCCGCTTTTTCTGCCTGTATTTTCAGTTTCGCTTTTTCCGCTTGCTTTTTTCGATTCCGCTTTTTCCGCCTGCTTTTTCGGTTACGCTTTTTCAGACTACTTTTTTGTTTCTGCTTTTTCGGATTGCTACCCTGTTGAATCTCAAGACTATATCTTTCAATGGCGTCAAGATTTTCAGCTTGAAGGGATTTCGTCTTTCAAACTATTGAGACATAACCTCCAAAAAATTCTCCAATTTCTTTGATATTTCCAACCATACTTAAAAGAAGCTCTTCCATTTCTTTTATAGTGTTCTCACAAGAGCTCCATCCTTCGTTTTCTCAATGTGGGATAAAACATAACTCCCTTTATGTAACTTATGTCTCCAATGTGTTATAAAATAAAAGGGACTATTTTAATTTAAATATTTCCCACAAACTATAGTCTATGCATTAATAAAGTTAAATATTTAAATTTAACTTTATAAAATAGCTTTATCAATGCAAAACAAATCTTATCAATGATAAACAAGTCTTCTTGCCGATTTTAAACAATTACCATCGACATACCATTGCCACTGGATGTCCACCCATGCCCAAGATGACTTACTATAAATAGTAAGTATGCTCAAAGTTGCATCAAAACCCCTCAGAAAGACCTGCAACTGAAACTATCTAGGCCAAATGGCTTCTAAGCCCTTTTAGTGTCCTAGTTAGCCTACGGGACCGTGGGGAAATAGGCTAACGACAACATCATGCTATGAATGCTAAAAAGGAGACATTACAAAAGGAGACTAATTTGCTTGACAAAATATACTATTTTTGTATGCAAGGGAAACATAAAAGCGTTTCCTAAATTTAAGTTTACTTTGGAAGAAATTTATCTTGATTATATAAGTTGAAAAATACAGTTACGACGTGAAAATCTTGTAATAGCTAGAAAAGCTATCATCCATTCCTTTTAGCTACTAAACATGGATCTGAAACTTTATGAAAGCACGTTTTTCTTTAAGATGCATAGATTAGTGCTCTCAAAGTTGGCATGTGCTGAATCTCTGTCAACAATGTAGTAGAGGTACTAGATTCTTTCAATATCTAAAGAGCAGTTGTCTCTATAGCAATTTTAGCTAAAAGGTCTTGTTGAACATGTTGCAGGTTCTCTTCTTGTGTCTTATTAAAAATGAGAAATCATTGAAGCAGATGATGAAAAAAGAGTTTGTGAGTGACCTAAGTAGACTATTCATTATGTGCTTGAATGTGGGTGGTGTGTTGGTTGGAGTGTAGGCTAATTTAGTTATTGTTTTCCAAAGGAGACTAATTTGCCTCACAAAATATACTTTTTCCAATTTAAGGGAAAAATAAAAGCGTTTCCTAAATTTAAGTTTGTTTTGGAAGAAATTTATCTTGATTATATAAGTTGAAAAGTACAGTTACATCAAAATCTTGTAATGGCTAGAAAAGCTATCATCCATTCCTTTTAGCTACTAAGCATGGATCTGAAACTTTATGAAAGAACATTTTCCTTTAAGATGCATAGATTAGTGCTCTCAAGGTTGACATGTGCTGAATCTCTGTCAACAATGTAGTAGAGGTACTAGATTCTTTCAATATCTAAAGAGCAGTTGTCTATATAGCAATTTTAGCGAAAAGGTCTTGTTGAACATGTTGCAGGTTCTCTTCCTATGTCTTATTAAAAATGAGAAATCATCAAAGCAGATGACAAAAAAAGAATTTGTGAATGGCCTAAGTAGACTATTCATCATGTGCTTGAATGTGGGTGGTGTGTTGGTTGGAGTCTACGCTAAAGGGTTGCAGTTGAATCGACCATTAGAATAAACTCTCCTTGAACTTGAAGCCACTCTTTGCAATGTCAACTATTAGACAAGCACTTGATGGTACCTTGGTTTCATAGTGATCTTTGGTAAAAAAAAATCTCATTTAAGTTGGTCCAAGTTTTATCAATTTTTGTGATCTAGTACCAATTCTTGATAGTGATCTTGTTCTAGGATCAATGGCCAGCACAGAGTTGTTGTTTTCCATATTTCTTTTTTGAAGGCAAAATTGATCTTCCACAGTGTGAGGCACTTAGCCAAATATGCTCTTTTTGGACCAGTTACTGAATTTACCAGTTGATGATCTTGTTATTCTTTGAAAGTGTTTTTCTGTAAAAGTGACTCATTGGGTAGTGGCATGGCACATACAAGATCTATCCAATGCTTCACTTTACAGTGCAGGGGGCCACACTTGTTGGTTAGTTAAAAATATATCATTATATTGTGAGAAAATCTATTTTGTTGGTTTATGACTATTCTCACTCAAGCTTGGGGAAGAGAACGAAATGGGATGGCAACATATTTCTGGTCTGGGGTACTTTTTGGGCCATTTTTTAGGGGATGACATGAGTCGACTGTAAAAACATGCAGGGAAGGTTATTAAAATATAGAAAAACTTAAAATATCTGTATTGTAACATTGATAGGTATTTAACAGAGGCATTGTAGAAGCTTAATGCCTAGCATGTTTCACCATTTCCTTGTTTCCATTACAGAAGATCATGATAATAATGTTACTGCAGCTATACAAACAATTATGGTTTTGTTCATTGATGAGAATTATGATGTACCACAATCTCTGTGTTCTATCATGTCGACTAACTGGAAGAAGGGAATTCTTGGATTCCTATTAGTTGAGGGGCAATTGGTTGGAAGAGTGATACTTTGTTGTGAGAAGATATTGAAACCTTTGTTGGGTAGAGATAGAAGTAGTTAATGAAAAATAGTCTTCCAATACAAGAATTCATGAATGCAGCAAGAACAAACTAACTTGACAAGAACTTTTCTTTCCTGCGAAGTGCCATGGCAGCCTAATCACATAAGCACAAGTAAAATGGCAAAGGTGCTAGAGGAAGATAAGTCAGCAAAGAAAGTATGGACTGACAACAAAGAAGGCACGGCTGCTAAAGTTTGGTTCTAACACAATGACAGAATGAGTTGAAACAAAAAGAATTCGTCATTGTTGTAGGTGAGGGGTATACAAGTCTCTATATTGGTGACTTGGAGATTATTTTTGATAAACCTTGTTAAAAAAATGAGTTTTTGGATGAATCTATGGTTCATCATAATGCTGTCCCACCATTTTGACGTGAGGATTTTATGGTCTCGTCCATTGAGTCAGCTGATACTGATGGGTGTAGTGTTCCTATAGATAAAAGAAAACTAGAAAATGTAATGTTGTGAGTGGCCAAGTCACTTTGATGACTTAGAGAAAAGGCCTTAAGCATTGCAGATTTGAATGACCAATTATTAGTCGCGAAGGAGAAGATTTTGCGAGTATTATCAAGGGCAGATGTTTCTATTAAATACATTGCAGATCTTATTTGGGAAACTCAAACTTAGGAGAGGAAAAGGGAGTTTTGAATGGAGTCACTAGTGCGTAGCTACACACAATTGAAGAATTATAGGTAAAAAGGGTATCATATTACATGCAGCTGTTCATGCATAGCGATTTGGCTATCAAGTTTGCAGAAGACTAGGAAAAGGTGGTTGACAATCTTTGCCACCAGTTAAGTATGGCTCATTTCTCACTATATAGAGAAAAACCTATGAAACATGGAACTAATATAAGGATCATGGAGATTAAGCGAATTATTGAAGGCATTAATGAAATCCATAGGGATGAAATAGTTGATAGTATATCCAACATTTCTTACAGTAAGGAGTTTTAGTGTGTTGAGGATGAGGAGGAAGTTAATTTCTGAATTTTATTGATCAATCTTCACCTAATGTAGTTTGTAGCTATGAGATAGCTTCTATAATAGGTTTTGTTGGAATTTTTGAGAGGGGTATACTTGATAGATCAGGACTTGTGTTAAGAAACCAAATTTTGTAGAAGAGAAGAATGAGCCATATGGAAACACTAACCAAAGGTATGGGACAAATGCTGATTTTATGGTTATGAACAACTGATTCAGGAGCATATTAGGTTCCGAGTGATCTTGCATCAACCAATAATATTCTGTTTCCAGTTTTCTTAGTTTGCCATTATTTCAGTCTATTGATTGATTCCACGATCCTTGATTTCTTTGAGTTAACATTTGTGATGTTCAGAGTTTGATATGAACTTGTTCTTGTTCCTAAGTTCACAACTTGTTTGGGTCTCTAGTTGTGATTCATTCTCTCTCAAGTAGCTTGTTCTTGCCAATTTCCTTGACCGTTAGTGGATTTCAGTCTTGTGATGGAAATCTACGACCGTGTGTCTTTAGTGGTGCTTCTAACTATGTTCTTGGATCATGTGAGGACATAAATATGGAGCTGCAAGTCTTCAAATCGTTTATGCCTTGTGTTGCCCTTTGATTTGGGAATGGATCTATTTATCGTAATATGTTTCCTATTTTTTGGGGAATGTTATGGATCGTATGTCTAACCTGAATGTCACTTGCCCATATATTGTAATGTAATATATCTCTTGAAGGCGATAGTTGAGAGCATTGATGTAAAAATCGCCTGAGGAGATTAATCGCCTAGGCCTGAAAAAGTTTAATCGGGAAAAATCGGGAAAAAATCGAGGAAAAAATCGGGAACTAAAAAACCACTTAATTTTAATAAAAAAATGCGATTTTTTTTACAGAATTTAATGTTTTTTTGCATCTAATGACTTAATTACTAACAATACATAAGAAACAATCATGTTTAGATTTATATCAATGCAAAAAGAGTTATTAATCGGTAAATTACTAACAAGTAAGTAGTGACAAGTTGTAAATTACTAACAACTAACAAGTTCACAACACATGAGAAGTATTCTCATAAATAAAGTGTCAAATGTAAAGAGTTCAAATAAGCACATCAACATGACTACAAATAAGTACAAATGTCAAATACAGGACTACATCTTCCTCTTCCCAGTCACTTTACTAGCGAGTGCGGGAGAGGGTAAAGCTCTAGAACTAGAACCCCGCAGGGTTTGTGCCCGTGTCTGTATCTATGCCAATGCAGGAGATGGTGTAGCTATAGAACTAGATGTCGGTATCTCCACATTCGCTGCGCGCAAGATGTCAAGGTCCTCTGCAGTAAGCTCAATGTCATCATCCTCATCATCGCCCTCCTCGATGTCATCCAAATCGATGTCATATCCAGTTCCACCCCCTTCCTCCTCCGCAACCTCCTCCGCGGCCTCCCTCTCCAAATTGGAGATGTCCTCCTGTGTAAATAAGGGAGCCTGCTCCTGTGCCGTCCAATCATAATAAGGATCTATCTCATCCAAATCGATTGGCCCAGGAGGATCTTGTTGCGCCTTTTTCATGCGCAATTTAAGATTATATTGCACATAGACCATGTCATTCATCCTCTTTTGGGACAACCTGTTTCTCTTTTTTGTGTGGATGGCCTCAAACAAACTCCAGTTGCGCTCACAATGTGATGCGCTACAAGGCTGTGATAGGATTCTGAGAGCAAATTTTGCAAGATTTGGAGTGCTTGCACCCCAAGTGGTCCACCAAGCCACTACATCACAAAAATTGTACAAGTTAGAAAATACTAATAGACAACAAAAAATGAAACATAAATATTAATTTAGCATTTGAGATTCAGAAGTTTGCAAATGTATTACCTGGGGTTTGTGTAAGCCTTGCTCTCTTGCAGAGAGAAGTGGAGAACACCTTGCCTCCTGCTGAAGTGAAGATCTCCTGCTCAGCGATGATTTTATCTCTTGTTTCCTCGCTGGTTACCATCTTTTCGACGCACTCACTTAGGCCTCTGATGACCTCTCCATCAGGATCTGCATATGTACCATCAGCCCTAAAACCAAAAACCAAAAACAAATAAGTCTTCCAATTTTAGTACACACCCAACACCCTACGAAAGCAAAATGAATTGAAGTCTTCGTTAACTTAAATTTGAGTAAGAATGAGCTTACAGTATACCTAAAACGTGGGTTGAGGAAATATCCTGCTGCATGAATGGGTTGGTGAAGCTGATTATTCCACCTTCTATCAATGATCTGCCAAATGGGTTCATATTTGATGCTTTCCCCCTCGTAGTAATTTTTGACAGATTCTTTGGCCTTGTCCATGGCCTCATATAGTTCACCCATTGGCGTTTGGTCTCCATCAACCAAACGCAAAACTCTGACTAAAGGCTCGGACACCTGCAATATAAATTTGAAATTAGTTGACAAGTTACAAAATTATTATTTACTTGAGTTACAAACTTAGTATGTTATAAAGTTGTAAAGTGTAAACTAAAACTTAAAGTTTTGTAGTTACCTTTACTATTTCATCAGCCTTATCTTCAAAATATTTATCAAACACAATCCGCACAACATTCTCTCCTTCACTCTTCTTTGAAAATGTGGAAGCAAGCCATTTTTTGGAAACAAACATTTGCTTCAAAGAAGCCAAATTATCGAAAATGCTTTGCAATGTCAAAAAAATCGTTGCAAACCTTGGGACGGCAGGCCTGACAATTTCTTTGCCATCAGTGTGCTCTCTCATCAGGCTAAGGACCCATGGGTGATTGTATATGTATTTTGTCACCCGCCTTGCATCCTCCACAATTGGAGTGACCCACTCAAGTTTGCCTATGTCCTTCAAAAGAAGGTCAAGGACATGTGCTGCACACGGGGTCCAAGAGAGAGTGGGGTGCTTCTGCTGTAGGAGTTTTCTTGCCAATTGTAAAAGCAAATACTAATTAGTTTCCAACTTTTCAAATATATCAAACTATTAAAAATTCTTGTTGTGAAATTCACAATGCACATGCAACATAAAATTACGGTTTACCTGCTGATACATATGCAGCAGCATTGTCTGTGATGATTTGCACCACATTTTCAATGCCAATCTCTAAGACCATGTTCTCCAACATCAATGCTAATGTCTGAGCATTTTTTACCTTGTTGGAGGCATCGATTGATTTTAGGAACACCACATTATCATTACAGCAGGCCAAAAAATTAATTATGGTCTTGCTCTTCCCATCCGTCCACCCGTCAGAAAGAATGGTGCAACCAAATTTTGTCCATTCTTGTTTCTGTTCCTCAACAAATGCTTTGGCCCTCTCAACAACATTTCCAATAAGCCTACAAAAACAAAATTTAGTTATGTCTGAGATTCTTAGTAATTTAAAATTGATTTAGACTTTAGTAATCAACATTCTAATTTCTAGATAAATTAATTAAAATTTAGAACTAAGTAAAAAGTTAAAAATTAAAAGGAAATCGAGTGTAATAAAATTATTCGCTTACCTGCCACCCAACACAAAACGAGAAGGGGACTTGTACCCCTTTCCTGCAACTGTCAACCCTGTGGCCAAAGCCTCCCAATAGGGACTGTCAACAACACTAATAGGAAGGTTGTTGAAAACCCAGAAATCTGCTAGTGCATTGTCCAACTGGTCATGGACCTCCTTATTCCATCTAGTGGCCTCTAATGAAGGTTGTGCACCAGGTGTGTGCCTCGGCACAAAATAGCTCCCTATCCCAAAAGCACCTGCTGATCCTGATGGTGCGGAAGTGCTAGGAGGTGTAGGAGTGGGAGTGGGAGTGGAACTCGTGAAAGAAAAAACACCCTGTTTGCGGACACGCGGCCCACGATAAGAGCCATCCATGCTTTCAATGGCTGCCTCCTCCTCCTGAACATCAACGAAACTGCCCTGGGTCTCTGCTATGGCTGCCCTGACATGCAATTTATTCCGCTCTCTTTGCAATTTTTTTTGCTCTCCAGCTGCGAGCAAGGCATTTGCAAACCTTTTTATTTCTTCTGTTGTATTCTCACAAGGATTCGTATCATATTTTGAGATCCCTGCGATGTGATATTTGAACCGATAAATGCCCCCGGATAATACTTTTTCACATCGAATGCAAATCACTTTGGTTGGTTCATCGGGTGCTTCATAGGCATATTTCCATGCTTGATCTCTCGCATTCTTTGGCCTTGTGCCAATGTAGCCTGAGGGGCATGGAGTCAATGGCCATTTGTCTGCCATTTAAAACTGCTGCGGGCTGCCTACACATACAAATTTTTAAAAAAAACTATAAATAAATTATAACAAGATCAAAGTTAACAGTTAAACAAAGAATTCAAGCAACATTCCAATAACAGCACCAATAAATTGAAATCCAAATAACATTCAAACAAACTAGCTGCTAGGGTTTCAATTTTTTTTTAAAAGGGCAAATTTTTAGCATAAATTCGATCTAGAATGGAAAAAAATGCAAATGAATGCATTTAATCTTGCTTACATTCATCAAATGCATTCCTAACTAATTAGGAATGTATTTTTATCCATTTACATGCAAGGAAAAAAATACAATCTCTTGCAAAAACAAAAAACAAAGATTCAAATCACTTACCTAGTAACGAAGAAATCGAATCAAAAGGCCTCCAAATGCACTTGATTCTGCCTATTTCTTGCCAAGAACTCTTTCTCTATCCTCTCCTCTCCAAAACACCCTAAGCAATGTAAAAACATAATGAAAAAAACATGTTTTTTCGTCACTTTATGTGACTGCCGGGCACGGGCGATTTTTTTGCAAAAAATCGCGATTTTTAGGCGATTAATCTGCGATTTTTTGGAAAAAATTTGCAAAAAAAAATCGCAATTTTTGGGGCGACTAAATCGCCGGCCTCAAAAAATCGCGATTTTATCTCGTATCGGCGATTAATCGGCGATACTCACATCTATGGTTGAGAGTATCAGGTAGAGTTCATAATTAGAGTTTAGACAACTTGTGTAATGAGAAACTTGATCAAGAATTGGTGTTGAGGCAAAGTTTGTTCAAAACAAGATGTAAAGCTGTATAAAAGTGTTGCAAATTGATCATTGATAATGGGAGTTCAGACAACCTAGCATTATAGAAATTAGTTAGCAAGTTGCAGTAACCAAGGATGTAGCATTTGAAGCCATATCAGATTGCATGGATAAAAGGTGATTATAAGGTACTGGTAAGTGAGCAATGCATAGTAAAATTAAAAATTGGATCTTATCATGATGAAGCTCTTTGTGATATTATGTTAATGGATTGTTGTCATATCTTGTTGGGAAGACCTTGGCAGTACAACAGACATATAATACATGATGGTAGCTTGAATAGGTATACCATAGTAGCAATTGGAACAAAACAAGCATTGTTACCTTAGGTAAGAGATCCTAAGAATGAGAATTGTACCACAATAAAGGTTTGCTTGGTTGAAGGGAGAAAATTCTTAGACGGTACGAAGAAAGAGAGTATTGAATAGGTATACCATAGTAGCAATTGGAACAAAACAAGCATTGTTACCTTAGGTAAGAGATCTAAGAATGAGAATTGTACCACAATAAGGGTTTGCTTGGTTGAAGGGAGAAAATTCTTAGACGGTATGAAGAAAGAGAGTATGTTTTATGCTTTGATTTTGCAAAAGTCTAATTTGGGGATAATAGATGAATAACCTAAGGAAACAAAAGAGTTATTGATAAAATTTGAAGATATCATTTCATATAATGCTCCTGATAGATAAATGTTCTTGATAGATTACCTCTTGTTATAAGTATCAGTCATTCTATGGATCTAGTATCTAGAGTACGTTTACCAAACAAAGCATTGCAATGGATGATACCTGTAGAGAATGAGGAATTGAATAGGGAAGTGCGAGAATTGTTGAGGAAAGGTCTGATTAGAGAAAGTTTGAGTTCTTGTCTAGTACCTGTAGTATTGACATCTAAGAAGAATGGAGAGTGGTGAATATGTATTGATTCTAGAGCTATCAACAAGATCACAGTAAGGTATAGATTTCCTTTGCATTAGATGGATGACATAATGAATTGTTTGCATGGAGCAAAGTATTTTACTAATATTGATTTGAAGAGTGGTTATCATTAGATCAAAATTAGAGGAGATGAATGGAAGGTCCTACATTTAAGACTAATGAGAGTTTTTAATGAATGGTTTGCTATGACTTTTGGTTTAGCTAATGCACCTAGTATTTTCATGAGGTTAATGAATGACATATTGAAGAAATTCTTGGGTAAATTTTTGATTGTGTACCTAGATGATATTCTGATTTTTAGTAAGGAAAAACATGTGTTGCATGTGAGTCAAGTGTTATAGAGATAGAAAGAAGAAAATTTGTTAATCAATATCAAGAAATGTTATTTCATGAAGGAAAAGATAGTAAATCTTGTATTTGCTATTTCAATTGATGGTTTGAAGATGGATCTTGAGAATGCGAAAGCAATTTTAAAATGGCTTAGACCGGAGAGCATTGGGTAAGTTAGATCATTTCATGGATTGGCTGTTTTTTAAAGAGTTTATCAGGAATTTCAGTTCGGTTTGTAATCCTATGACAAAGACTATGAGATGTGATTGGAAGGGTTTTGAATGGACACATGGAGAAAACCAGAATTTTGAGTAGTTGAAGAAGAAAGTCTCTGAACAACCAGTATTGGCCTTAATGGATTTCAACAAGGTATTTCATGTGGATTGCATTGGAAGTGGGAATGCAATTGGAGATTTGTTAAGTCAAGAAGGTAGACTTATTGCATTTTAGAGTGAAAAGTTGAATGATGCCAAGAGGAAATATTCAGTTTATGATCACGAGTTCTATGTCATAGTTTAAGCATTGAAGAAGCAGAGACATAGTTCAAGGAGTTTGTATTGTATATTGATCATAAAGCATTGCAGTATTTTAGTTAAGGAAATTTAAATCAGAGGCACATGGGATTGGTTGAGTTCTTGCAGACTGATACATCTAAGTCAAAGCATAGAAGTGGCTAGTCAAATAGAGTAGTTGATGTATTGATTAGAAGTAGGACTTTGCTAACAGAAATGAGATTAGAAGCACATGGGTTTTATGACTTAAAGACCTCTAGTGAGACAGATTCCAATTTTGCAGATGTATGCAGGGTTTGTAAGGAGCTTGTTATAGTTGGATGAGGCAAGTGGTTAGATTATTTTGTTAGGATGATATTTTGTTTAAAGGAGTTCAGTTATGCATACCTAGAGGATCAATGAGGCATAATTTGATTAAGGAGAAACATAGTGGAGGACTTGCCAAACACTTTCGTATTGACAAGATAGTAGGTTTGGTGAGTGAGAGATATTATTGGGCACATATTTATATGGAATATAAATGTCATAATTTTTTCCCGAAATTACATTTGTCAAGTTGCTAAGGGTAGTAGTGAGAATGTGGGTATGTATATAGTACCTAGTAGACCTTGAGAGGATATTAGCATGGATTTTGTTTTGGGATTACCGAAGACACAAAGAGGTAATGATTCTATATTTGTGGTGGTGGATAGATTTTCTAAAATGTCAAATTTCATTCCTTGTAATAAGACATCGGATGCAGTACATGTAGCTGAATTATTCTTTAAGGAGATTGTAAGATTGCATGGGCTAGTGAGGAGTATAGTTTTAGACAGGGATAACAAGTTTTTAGGGTATTTTTGAAGGACGCTTTAGAGGAAGCCGAATACTGATATGAGCTGTGATAGTTGGTAGGCAAATGCAATATTTATTTATTGTTTGAGCAAGTTCAGGGTCTACAATGTATTTCAGACTATTATATAAAGTCTGAATTCACATTTTACGAAGTTAAAAGGATTTTATGTGTTATTAACATTTGATTACTTATGTTAGAATGCAAGTTCTATTTTATGTATTGTTTCCATTATTGAATGCAATCTGAAAGTATTGACTAGTAATTTAGAAAAGAAAATTAGTGCGACAATAAATACCATATCAAACACATTTACAACAACCTACTAAAAACCAATTAGAACTAAGCACTCCCTAACAGTTCGGTTCCGCAAGACTATTTCGGGCACTTCGAGAATCTCAGCAGGTTCCAGAATGAGTTTCCCTTCCTCATTGAGTGGTGGAAGATCTGTAGTGACGGTGATGTTTTGCCTGATAGCCTTCTTCAGAAAAGAAACATGGAAGACATTATGAATGTGGCTACCTTCGAGAAGCTCCAGTTCGTACGCTGCCTCACCAATGCGACGGATCATGCGGTAGGGACCATAAAATCGGGGCTTCAGTTTCTCCTTCCCTGTTCCTTTTAGTGAGGATTGTCGGTATGGTTGAAGCCAGAGGTAGACCAGATCCCCCACCTCAAAACTTCTCTATTCGATGTCTGTCAGCGTACACCTTTTGTCGGTTTTGTGCCTGCTGAAGGTTTTCTTTCAAGCTCCTCAGAATGTCTTGTCCCTCCTGAAGCCAATCCTTCGCCCTTTGAGTGTGGTTGTTGCCCAACACTGCATCGATGAAGGAGAGTGGTTCGTGCCTATATAGAGCTTTGAATGGCGCCATCCCTATCAACATGTGATACGTGGTATTGTAGCAGTACTCCCCAAGATGGATCCATTTCACCCATGCGCGTCGTCGTGCCGAGATGTAGTTCCATAGGTGGCCTTCGAACCATTTGTTCATAATTTCAATTTGGCCATCTGTCTATGGGTAGTAACTCGTGCTCGGTTATAATTTAGTCCCTGCCATCTGAAATAGTTTTGTCCAGAAGATACTGATGAATAGTCCATCCCGATCACTGACAATGTTTCGGGGTAACTCGTGCAGGCGAAAGACTTCTCTGAAAAACAGTTTGGCGACCTGTGCAGCCGAAAGGTCCAAGGGGATGACAAAGAAGTGAGCATACTCTGTCAATCTGTCAACTACCACAAAGATGCAGTCCTTTCCATTCACCCTAGGAAGACTTGTTATGAAGTCCATTGATATACTTTCCCACTTATGTTCGGGAATCAGTAGAGGCTATAATAGTTTGGCAGGAAGAGTGTGTTCGGATTTGTTTTGTTGGCAAATAGTACATTCTCTGACAAGCTGCAACACATCCCCTTTCAGTCCCTTCCATGAAAATCTCTCTCGAATACTTCTGTAGGTCTTAAGGAAGCTAGGATGTCCAGCCAAGGGGGAGTCATGCACTTCCTTCAGGATCTTCTGCTTCAAGTTTGATTTTGGCACTAGGTAGATCCGATCCTTATAATAGATGATACCACTGTAATGTTCCACGCTCTGCTAAATGACGATACGGTAGATTGAACTTGGGTGGACAACCTAATATTGTGGATTTTGGAAGCCGTACACTACATTGAGACCCAAAAACAACCGTACTTCATGCTTGGAAGGCCTACGTACAGAACAGGAAGTCCGTACGGGAGGGAGTATGACTGTACGAGAGTCCTATGATTTCGTACGATGGGCTAGGAAGCCGTACGGACTGTATAGAAGGCCGTACGGAGAAAATGGAAAATGGTTTTGTGTAGATGTCATACGAGGTATGCAGTACGGGATGGAGAATATGCAGTACAATGGTCTACAGGAGAGTAGGCAATCAAGTTCGTACGGTGTGGAGGGTGCACAGCAAGTGAAGGTCGTACAGTGTCTTAGGAAGGCCGTGCAGTAGAAAGGGGATCCGTACGGTAGTAAGCCATACAGTGACCAGAAGGAGAGGTTGTTAGGATTTGAATGAGTAGAACACCAAACCAAACAAAGATATATCATACAATAGATCCAGATCATACACAGGTTGCAGTCGAAAGGCTAAGAGACTCACCAACAAAAACAGAGATATATGATTATGCCTTCAAATTGCCAAATACAGATCGAGCACCAACAGAATAGGGTGAGGTTTTGAATCCCACCAAAATCGTGCAAGCCAAATAGGGAAGGTCTTTCACTTCCGAAATGGCGAACAATGCCGAACTCCAGCAAGAATCCGCAGTATAGAGAATATAATCCACAGCATACCTACAAACTACCTATAGCCGTGCTTAAATACCTGTCAAGAAACCATTTCGAGGGTGTACAAAGATTGCCGACAGTGACACAAACTACGAAGACAAAATATGGGTCCGGGATGAATTAAAAATAATCGGCTTTTTACACAGATTAATTAAATACATTTATTTTTGTCGGGGACATTACAAGCCGGAGACGACGAGACGTCCCTGCGTCCCCTGTGGGTGTGGGGGGACGTGACCGCATCCCCTTTGGGTGCGGGGGGACACTTGGACTTCCAAGCGATGATCATTGATCGTTCATTTGGCATTTTGATTTGGACTCTTGGAGACTTGTAGTTTTTGTTTGCATTATATACTTATTTTGATATCTTGATCCATGGCACAAGTTACTTATTGCAATCATCTTTATGTCATGACTCATATGGTCATTGATTAGATAGTAGATACTCATACTATTGATTTGATATATATTATAAATTAAAAATTATATAATTTGACACTCTTTCATTTGTTGATGTTCAATGTTCATTGTTTGATAATGAATCATGATGTTCTAGTTCAAAACTTCAAGCAATGTTCAATGTTTAAGTTTTTTACATCTTTATATCTTATATTGCAGTATATCTTTTCATAACTAGCATTTTAAGTACCATATGTATAGTATATACACCCCTGCTCCCCCCACCACCCCTCTGTCCCCCTCCGCTGTCCCCCCGCTGCCCCTAAGTCAAGGCCCCTCTATCCCCCCGTTTCGGAAACTTGTTCCCCCATCCCACCATCCCCCTGTTCCGCAGGGCGGTGTAACTATGGTTATCTTCTCTCTTCTATAAACCACTGCAAATCAGAAAACAAAGCAAAAAGAGTGTTTGTTACATAAAACAAAGCTAAAAGAAGTGTAGAAGTAGTTTCTTGTAAGCACACTCCAATGGCAGGAAGTGATTGTTTGACAATATTTTTTCTCACACTTAGTTTTTTGGCTAAAAGTTTTATTATATTTATATGTTTGTTTCTGTTTGCATTCTGCTATTTCGTTTATGTATGCTACATTCAAAGGTTCTATTATTTGAATTGAATTTATGTAGTGAGTGTGGAACCTATACTTGAATTTCTAGTAAATAGGGACATGATTAACTACAAACCAGCAAGGAAGCACAAATGTACACAGAGCTGAAAATCATGGATAGTATGGACTTGCTCCTTTTCTTAGCAAAATATTGAAAAGGCAACAAATTTACAATTGCACTAGTATAAGAAGATTAACTTGATCCAGCCAGACCATTGCAAAGAAGAGTTGGAGAAAAAACAATTAATCCTTCCTATCTTCCATGATCCCTAATCAAAGAGGTAAATTAAAATGAGATATAATTTAGCTCTAAAACTCATGTGACATTTAGTTCAGTAAAATTCCGTTGTTTATGACTAGGGAAAATTACTTGTGATTATTTTCTGAATATGTTCAATTCTGAAAACACCCTTTGTCAAAAGCCACAAACTCACTTTCACATCATCAAGTCACATTTATTGTCAGAAATTTCTATTGCGGAAATTTGAATCTAATTCATGAACAAATTGATTGGTAACACACCTGAAAATTTTTCATTTCTTCCATGGCTATAACTTCTGTCAGACATTTATGTGAGAGCCTAAATGGAAACAAGATCCATGGATGTGACACAAGTTTCTCAACCACTAGAAATTACAGCAATATTTTTGTAGTAACGGCTAGGTGTCTTAATTATATATTCTACCTTTGAGTATGAGAAATTTCAATGTTGTGACTTTCTAGCTGTCAATATCATTTTCTGCCATTCTTTTATATGATGAAGCTGGTCAAATATAGCAACAGATCCTTTAGCATATTTATAGTTTAATGAGAGAAGGTGCCACATCCTTCTGTTATAATGATGTCCCTGGTCGACATGAACCATATGTTTGAAGGGGTATACACAGAGGTCACAACCATGGGTGTATAGGGGGTTAAATGGGAATATGATCCGATATGTTCCTTTCAAAAGGCTTGATATGTGTTTTATTCAAATCTTATTGGCTGGGTCAGTCACATTATACAATTCATGTATGTCTTTTAAGTGTTTATCTTTTTTGAGATTTCAGCAGAAGCTGATAGATTTGAATAATATAAATTTATTAAATTTATACATTTCATTTTTCTTGTTTTTCTATAACATGTAGATCCTTAAAGTTGTGGATGGTTTTGCGGTTATACGGTGTATCAAATTTACAAACATATATTCGGAACCATATTGATCTTGCCAAGCATTTTGAGCAACTTGTTAGAGAAGACCCCAGATTTAAGGTATTCTCATATCTAGTTATGGAAATATTTTATTTTTTAATCTCTCATTGAGATGTTCATTTTTTAATCTTATCTGGTTGGCTATGGAGTTCTTGTTTTAAATTAGCAGAAAAATGATGGGGGATGTTCTGTTACGTAAATTATCATGCTAGAAAAATGTCTTTCTAGTTCAAATTTGACAAAAGATGCTATGTTGCAGTACATAAACATGACTACAGATTTCTTACTGTTCATGTATTATATCATCAGTTTTTTAGGAAACTCTGAAGGAACAAACAGTTGTCATGTTTCTGTATAGTAATGGTACTCTGCGACATTTTGAAAAAAAATCAGTCTGAATTTAAGCTTTCAAGGGGGGAAGTTTAGGCCTTATCTTAGAATCACATTGTCCGCTATAAGAAAAAGTTAATGCATATGATAAACAAAAACACTCTAAGATTAGGGGAAAAGAAACTGAACACTGTTTCATATCCCTGCCATAGCAAACAAGGTATTTAATATTTTTTGAAAGTATCAAAGCCTCCTGTAATAAGCATTAGCAAGCAGTGATCATTTGAAAGTAACACTGTTGACATGGCAATCCCATTTATTAAGATTATGAATGTTAAGGAGCGATCAAATGAAATAATCACTGTTTAAACTTTATCCTTATCGCTGTTTACAAACATCAATTTGTCTAGAAACTGTTTGTTATAGGAGGGATTAGGTAAAGAAATTAAAAGATGAAGAGAAACCACCCTCTAAGTTTAAGGAAGGGACATTTCCTCCTGTTCCATGAGGGGAATATATATGTATCTAAGGAATTGACTCCAAGAGGAAAAGGGAGGAAGGAATGAAATACTGAGCGGTCGATACTTACAGGCTTACAGCAATCTGAAAAGTTACTTAGTAGCATCAGCGAAAACATGTACTCAGGAAAAGGCACCAATGAAGAAATCAGTGATCTGAAAGTAGGATTGAACAGAGGCAAGTGAAATGCAAGTCACAGTTATATCCATAGCAAACTGGGAGTATACAACAGTATTGAGAGGATATAAGACAAATTGTATTCTCTAATACTCAGAAGAGTGTATTCATAGTACATACAGAAAAACTGTAAGAGAACATCTGCAGACCAATAACATTCAGAAAGAGGCTATACAATAGAACTTCATAAACTTATCGGTATATCTACTCTGGTGACTCATCATGCCTATTGCATAAACAAATGCTAGTTGTTTCTATCAATCTATATAATGTTTAGTTCTACAACTATGCAATTATCATTATGGATGACTGAATTTCTTATGATGATGAACATGTGAATGTAAGTAACAGTTTGTATCCCATCTTGAAAGGAATGGCTTGAAGTGTAAGTAGAGGGGTGTGCCAAGACATATAAGCTGCCCTAAAATGGACTAGAGGGGCTTCATGTCAGAGAGTTGAGGAACTCACTTGGAACTTCTGTCCAAGTCCACAAGATGGTGGGTGTTTGTCGGAAGATGAGACAGGATGGAATAACTAGGTACGAGCACGCCACTCAAGTGGATGTACATATTGCCTACCAGTGAGGCCAAGAGGGTCAAAGTTCGATGGCTTAATCTGGGGATGACTTCAGGCAGGTACATCATGTGTCTCCTTCCAAAATCTAATATGTTTTTGGAATATATTTGATAATCTATGAAAAAATGTGATGCCTAAATCCAAGTGTATATGTGTGAGTGCGCGTGCACATGTGGATATTTGTATATAAAGTTTTTGATTGTAGGATTCAATTCTTGAGGTACATCAATAGAAAGGTATTTAATTCATGAGATGTAATCCTAACTCTAAATTGTTGCAATTGTAGTTTCAGGGAAAATTCTAGGACAAAATAGGAGGGGCACATCACAAGTGGCATCATAGCATCTTTACCGTTAGTTTGTGAAAATCATTTGATGCAATCTAGCCCAAGGGCTCAAAAGGCTTCAGAAAGAGAAAGAAGAAAGCTTGAATATTGAACAACCGACACCAAAATATGCTATGAGTGAACAAATGAACGATGAGTTGAGAGCCTTCATGGAACAAACCACTTAACCCACTCAAGACCTCGTTGAATAGAGTGAGAGGAATGAAAGGACCAACTAAATCCTACAAGTCATTAAAATATAAATAACAATTCTCGTGGATAGGATACTTACTTGAACCATTCCGAGAATAATGATTGTATATCCAATAAGGGTATCGAACCCCAAGCCAAGAAAACCTCCCTTTCTACCAAGGGAGGAAAACATGGAAGAAGAAGAAGAAGCAAAAGTTCCACCTATGGATACTGTTAATGAAATTGTGAAGCATACTCTAAACTTGATCCTAAATTCAAGAGAAATGTTCTTTATAAGGATCCATCCCTAATAAGAAAAGAAAGGGACAAGTAGATAAGGATCTAAAGGAAAGGGTGAGTAAGATAACCCCTCTTTGACAGATCGAACAAAACCACAACACATTCATGGGTGTAAGTTAGACAGTTTTGTTTTGTTAAAGCCCACGATGAAGGAAAATGCCATTAAATTAACAATGCTCCCATTTTCAGGAATAACCCACGAGTGGTGGAACCATGGCCTTATCACACAAGGTCACCAACACATAACCTCTTACATCAAATTCACACAAAAACTCATTAGCAGATTCAATCAAAAGCATCCAAAATGGTACTTAAAAGACTCAATGCAACTTGAGCAACAAGGGGCAGTTGAAGAATCTGCCACCAAATTCCAAATATCTTTGTCATGGTCCAGAAATCTCTTAAGGAAGCCTCACCTATTTGTGGAGGGATTGAAGGAATCAATCAAAAATACAATTAGAACCTTGGATGCAAGAAACTTAGAAAATGAAATTCAAAATGCAGTAAAATTTGAAGATATAAGCCAAAAGCTTTATCTCAAATACACACTCCAAGCATCCTCTTAAGAATGAAAGGCATAAGAAGGAACCTTGAGGAAGTACATGCTCCCATTGTAATGAGAATTGGGAACTCAAACATGTATGCCAAGATGGAAATGCTGAAAAATAGAAATATAACCTAAAAAGAAAGAATTGGTGTTTCAAATGTAAATAACCATGGGAGCATGGGCATATATGTGGGCAAGATGCCAAGCCCACAAAATAGAGGTAGTACTCAACAAAGGAACAAACATAACTCTAAACATGAAAATAAAGCATGATGACAGAGATCTCAATAAGATCCAATCAAATAATGGATAAATAAACCAATGGAGCTTTGTGGCAAAGCTGTAACAATTACATCACCAAAATCTAGGAAAAGATTATCTAACCACTCTCCATAGACAAACCATAATATGTTTAATTAAAATCTCACTAAGGTTCCTTTAGGGTGCATCTTCATGGAACATTTCATAGATGTAAGTCATATATGTTAATGCAATTTTAGACTATAAGAAGGGTCTAGTAATGCATTTTATTTGTGTGTTTATTTTGTGTCTGCATAAAATCATGTGTATACTTTGTGTATGTTTTGTGTCCTCATACATCCAGGTATATACTCGATGTTTTCATTGCATATGCTCTGTGTTTGGTGTTATTTTTTATTTGGATATTTCTATTTGTCACTTGTGTTTGGTGACTATCGATATTCATTATTGATTCTTCTTGCATTTATTGTTACAAACGTAAATGGCAGAATACTTGACTTATTAATCAGAGATCAAATGATCTATATATACAAAGAGGAGAGTCAAATAGAATAGAAACATTCTATTCTAGACTACACCTAAATATTAGAAACATTCTAATATTTATAGAGATACAATAAGATACAATAATGAGCATTAAAAAGAAACATAAATATTATTCTAATACCCCCCCTTAATGCTCAATCTATTTACTACACCAATAGATCCCCTAAATTTAACAAACTTGTTAGTACCAAGGGGTTTTGTGAAAATATCTGCTAGTTGCTCTGAGGTAGGGACATAGGGTAATTGAATAGATCCATCTTCTACTAACTGTCGAATGTAATGGCAATGAAGCTCTATGTGCTTGGTTTGTTCATGAAACACTGGGTTCTTAGCAAGTTTGAGTACTCCTTGATTGTTTGAAAACAAAGAAGTCGGACCTACTTGAGGAATATGCATATCTGCAAGCATCTGACGAAGCCAAACTGCTTCACAAGCTACCTTGACAGCTCCTCTATATTCTGCTTCTGTAGAGGAGAGTGCCTATGCCTATTGCTTCTTATTGGTCCAGGTAACTGTTGTAGATCCGATACTGAACACATAACCAGAAGTAGATTTCCTGTCATCAATTGAGCCGGCCCAATCATAATCGGTGAATCCACTAAGTTGAAGCACTCCTTGTGTAAAGAAGACCATAATTTGAAGTACCATGTACATAGTGCAGCACATGTTTCGCTGCAATCCAATGATCAGTGTTGGGGTTCGTCATGAACCGTGAGATGTAGTTGACTGCAAAACTGAGATAAGATCTAGTAGTAGTAAGGTAGATGAGACTACCTTCTAGTTGCCTGAAGAGTGTTTCATCTATAGGAGGAGAATTAGATTGTGCGAACAATTTCAGACTAGTCTCCATAGGAGTGGAGGCAGGTTTACAATCTTGCATTTTAAACTTGTCAAGCAAATTTCTAGCATACTTGGACTAAGACAAAAAAATAGTATTGTCAGTCTACCAAACCTCAATACCTAAACAATAATGAAGCAATCCGAGATCTGTCATATCAAAAGTTTTGCACAAATCCTATTTGATTTTTGAAATCAAATGTTCTGAACTCCCAGTAATGATCAAATCATCCACATAGACAACAAGGAAAAGAATATCATTACCAGAGTGTTTAATTTATAGATTACTATCTGACAGGCTACGCTGAAATCCCTGAGCAATCAAGCACTGATCAATCTTTATGTACCAAGCCCGAGGGGCCTATTTAAGACCATAGAGGGCCTTCTGGAGTCTACATACTTTTGGTTCTGAACTGACAACCTTTAAACCTGGGGGTTGCGTCATGTAGACTTCTTCCTGTAATTCACCATTAAGAAAAACACTCTTCACATCCATCTGATGAACTTTCCAACCATACTGGGCTGCAATGGCAAGAAGAAGGCAAATAGTGCTCATCTTGGCTGTCAAGGCAAAGGTCTCCTCATAGTCAATGCCTTCATGCTGGGTGAATCCTTGAGCAACAAGTTTGACTATGTATTTGTCCAAGGTACCATCTGCATGGTACTTGACCTTATAGACCCATTTACAGCTAATGGGTTTCTTCCTAGGAGGGGGATCTGAAAGAACCCATGTGTGGTTCTTTTTAAGACTCTGAAGCTCAACATCCATGGCATGTTCCCATTTTTGAATTCCTTTGGCCTCTGCATATGTCTGGGGCTCAGGGATACTGTGGATGTTGGCCATAAGAGCAACATTAATCAGTGTTATGCTGAATGCTCTTATTTTTGGAGGTTCTACCCTCAATGAGTTCATTAGGACGAAGATCACTAATCGTTTGAGCCCACCATTTTGGTCGAAGAGTAGAGGAGCAAATATCAGATGCTATCGGAATAGCCGGAGTAGGAGCAAGAGCTGTATTATATGGAGGTGGCTGAGGAGGTGTATCGGTAGCATCAAATGACTCATATAAAATAGAAGGACCCAAGTTAGAGATTGCTGAAGACTGAATCTCGGAATGTGGCAGGGAGGCAGAGAACTGAAATGGTTCGAGTTCCTCATCAAACACAACATCACGACTAAAGATTAAACGATCAATGTTTACATCAATCAATCTGTAGGCCTTATGTGTGTGACTGTATCTTGTAAACATGAGTTTCTGGCTTTTGGAATGAAACTTAGTGCATTTGGCATTAGGAATCCATACATATGGTAGAGAGCCAAAAACCTTCAAATGGTTGATCTTAGGTTTGCAACCAAACCAAGCTTCCTCAGGAGTCTTATGTTTAATTGCAAGGGTGGGTGACTGGTTAAGAAGGTAGATAGTTGTGGATACTGCTTCTGCCCAATATTTTCTGGGAATATTTCTATGTTCTAGCATAGCCCTAGCCATTTCCGTGATGGTATAGTTTCCATGCTCTACAACATTGTTTTGTTGAGGGGTGCGAGTTGTGGTAAACTGACCTCTAATGCCATGAGTAGTACAGAAGGTAGAGAAAGTAGAAGAATAGAATTCCTCCCCATTATCGGTCCTGAGAGTACGAATGGGGGAACCAGACTCTTTTTCTACTAGGGCTTTAAACTGCTGAAATACAGGAAAAGCATCGGATTTTTGCTTAAAAAAATATACTCACATTTTGTGATTGAAATCATCCACAAAGAGTAAGAAGTACCTGTTCCTAGTAATAGGAGTATCCATAGGACCACATACATTAGCGTGGACCAGCTGGAGTACTTTAGATGACTGCCATGATTCACCATCCTTAAATGGTGTCCTATGTTGCTTCCCTGCTTGGCAAGCTCTGCAAACATGATGGTTTTGGGTTAGGATATTAGGTAGACCATGGACTAAATCATCTCGAGCAAGTTGTGCTAGATATGGAATGTTCAGGTGACCGTACCATTGATGCTAGAGGCTGCTGAGAGTGGATGATTTGGCGATGAAGGCACACTCAAGGGAATCGCCTGAATCTACAAGACTATAAATACCATGATCCTCAAGACCAACAACAAGTGTATTGTGAGAAGCACGATCAATAATCAAACACTTATTTCCATTGAAAACGACATCCAACCGAGGGGAGTGCTTCATAATCTGACTAACAGAAAAAAGATTATGTTTCATGCTAGGAACATAACATACATTGAGGAACATGAGTCTTCTTCCTCCGAACTGAATCTGAACATGGCCCTTGCCGACAATATTGTATGCTTGGCTACCTCCAATGATTACTGAGTTAGAATAGGGAGTGAATTCAACAAACCAATTACGCGTATGAGTGAAATGTTGGGAGGCACTGGAATCTATGTACCAAGTAGAAGATTTCACATGATTTGCAGGTATGCTGGCTATAAGGCATGGTAGATAGATTCTTTTTGCTCTGAGTGTTGGACAACATTGGCTTGCTTTTTAATTGAGTTTGATTTTTGATGTTGCTGATATAGATGCTCATAATACGTGAATATCTCAAATGGCACAAACTTTGAGGTGAGAAAATGAAAGACCCAAAAAAACGGAGTACCCAGAAAAGAGCTCAAAAAACCTAGAAATAATATGCTGTCAGAATCCAGATCTGCTGGCTCGAAAATTGAGGCACCTAGAAAATTTTGATGACAACCCATTTGAGATCTCAAAAAACCCACCAAGAATTTGTAATCAGAAAAAATTTTTGAGCCCAAAAATTAGGGTTTCAAAAAAAAGGCCCTGGCTGAAAAAAGCATGAAAAAAACTCAGATTTCTTGATAATAATGGCAGATTTGTTAAACAAAACGCTATTGGCTTCCACCACTGAAGTCATTTTTGGATTGTGAAGTAAAAAATGACACTATTTGTGGAAGAAAGACACCATAAACTGCACTCAAAAAAGACCATAGTAACGAGAATCGCTCGAAAATTGCGTGAATCGACGATTCAGTGATAAGATTCAAGGTGAGTGATTTTTTTGGAGTCGGGAATCGCTACACCTGATTTTTTTGGATGAATTGCATGAATTGCCGATATCGGCAATTCATCAAAAAAATCGCATGAATCGGATAAAAAAATCAGCAAGAAACCGCCCGCAGCCAGAAAAGTATGAGTTGTAAATTTAAAAAAAATAACTTTTTTTTTTTACTTTCTACATTTCAAGGGTTTTTTCAAATTTGCTGATTCATCGCTGATTCACCGGTGATTCACCCCCGATTCACGATTTGATTTGGCCGTGCCGATTTCGATAGGATTCCGATTCTCGTTACTTTGGAAAAGACTGCCCAAATTTTCAAAAAAATTCGAAAAATTCCTGATAATGGCTCTAATACCATGTTACAAACGTAAATGGCAGAATACTTGACTTATTAATCAGAGATCAAATGATCTATATATACAAAGAGGAGAGTCGAATAGAATAGAAACATTCTATTCTAGACTACACCTAAATATTAGAAATATTCTAATATTTACAGAGATACAATAAGATACAATAGTGAGCATTAAAAAGAAACATAAATATTATTCTAATATTTATATCATTGCATTATCAAAGTTGTTTACTTGTAGTGTCCATATTCAAAACCAATCTCAACAATCTCATCCTACCACATACAAGAAATGAAGAAGGTCATATGACATTTGTGTTCACACATAACTATTAATGGTAGGGATAATTTACTCAATATACAACATATATTGTACCAACAATACAGTCTTACATTTGTACAACCTTGATGCCGTACGATGATCATTTTACATGAGGTCTCGTTGTAATTGTGTAGGAAGGAATTTTGTCTAAGTGTACGTCCTTGTCACCTCATCGTATAGGCCTACTATTCTCCTTTTGTGTGGACTTTCTCTATGCCATATGACCACTATCGTTGTTGTACACTTACAACTGCTGTCATACTTGTCATATGTTTAGTAGTTAGCACAAACTGGGTTGGATTATTGAGGTTGTTTCGGTATGTCATATGGCTTGTACTTTGCAGTATGTTCTCTCTATCCAGTAAGCACTCTATGCGACTCTTGGTCAAGCTATCAGAGTTGGAACATTATAGTGGTATCAGAGCTGGTGATTCTGCCCATCAAGTTGTGGATGCAAACGGATCTTATCCTAAGGGAGGGTAAGGGTTATCGTTCCGTAAGCCTTAGTGCTATGGATTTGGACTTGTAAACTTTGAGGGAATCCATTGTTGGTTTCTAGGGAACTTGGATAACACCTATGCCAAATAGTAATATGACTGGATATGAAGGAATTAATGTTAACAAGATGGATAACTAATTCTATTAGGGAACATTACAATCCAAATCCTTATCGAGAAATATTAGATAAATCAAATAAGTTCCAATTGTGGACATTACATGGAACCTTTGAAAGGATGGGTGAAGGGATTCAACTCCATCATGCTTACTGAAGCAATTAAGAAAACATGTGACATGGCAATATCCTCCTCTATTTCTTCCAAGAGTTAGTCACATACCAAACCACCCCTTGCTCTGAAAGAAAAAGATAACAAACCCCAACCAAAAAAGTCATCACTGGGTGAGGCCACTAGGTAAGAGCTTAGGAGAAGAAAGCTTTGTTTTAATGTAAGAAGCCATGGGAACTAGGGCACCGATGCATGGACAAAGGAAAAATCCACTATATTGAGGCGATGTTCATCGAGGAGCATAAAGAACTTGAAACCAAAGAAGGTCAACAAGCTTCCAAAGAAGTTAACATCAACCGTGTAGAGAGAATTTCCATGTTGGTACGACAAGGAGGTGCTATCCCAACATTTGTTAGTCCTTCAAGGTGCATTGTATTTTGAGTACAGGTTACACTCTAGGGATAACGAGTTGTGGTCATGCTCGATAGTGAGGCGACACTTTCATCAACATGTCACTTTGTGAACTGAAAGGGTTTGCACATGGAGGCACATCAAGGGTTCGAAGTGAAGTTGGTAGGAGGAAACCTCTTATCACATAACCATATGGTCCCACAACTAAGCATTACCAAGGGAAACTATACAGTAACATATGACTTATTTGTATTGGATCTTGATGACTTGGAGCTTATATTGGGCATATAGTGGATGGAGACTCTTGATTAGTACGCATAGTGCTTCAAGAGGATGGCATTCTCCTTTGAAGAGAATGGAAAAAGGGCAGTGCTGAGGGGGATGTCAAATGGAGGCTCAAAGGAAATCTCGGTACAAAAGATGGAGGCAATCTTCAAGCATGATGATTTTGTTTGGGCAATACACTACTTGGTTTCCAAAGAGCCTATTCATGGGGACTAGGCTTACTATCAAGATGATGAGCTTCAAACAATGTTAGATAAGCATAGCGTGCTCTTTTCTGACATCCCATCGAGTATACCTCTGTACCGTAGCTTTGAGAACACATGAGTTGGAAGGAGCCAAGCCTGTCATCACCACACCCTACTTCCATCATAACAACTTTGAGGATGAGATAGAGAAGATGATCCAAGAACTCCTTGAAAAAGGAAGAATTGGACCCAATTCTAGACCCTTTCCATCATCAGTAGTGTTAGTAAAGAAGGATGGATCGCTTTGGATGTGTGTGCACTACTGTGCGTTGAACAAAACAATCATAAAAAATAGCTATCCTATTCCCAAGATTGACAAGTTGTTGGATTGGCCACATCCCAAAACTCTCTCAAATTTTCATAGATTCTTTGAGTGCTCAGTTTCTACAAAAAGTTTTTTGAAGTGTTTCTCATTGCTTAGTGAACCACTAATAGATTTGACAAAGAAGGGATCTTTCCATTGGGCTGAGCGGGCACAACACACCTTCGACAAACTGAAGGAACTCATGAGTACATGTTCTATTCTGGCACTACTAGACTTCATTCATCCCTTGAAGTGTGACGTGTCAAGAGAAGGCATTGGACAATGTTAATGTAGGACCATCACCCCATTGTGTTCGAAAGTTGGAACCTCTTAGAAGCATAATGAGTATACTTCCATCTATGACAAGGAGATGCTCGCCATTATTCATGCACTGATGAAGTTTTGATTGTGTGTACAAACCATAGTAATGTGAATCGGAATCGTATCGGAATCGGCATGGCCGAATCGAATCATGAATCGGGGATGAATCGCCGGTGAATCGGCAAATTTGAAAAAACCCTTTAAATGTAAAGATTTTAACAATTTAAGACTTATTTCATGCATCCTTTATTGAATATAACTTAAAAACACTATAACATCATCAAATAGAATCTAACATACATAAACATGAAACATAAAATCCATCACATACGTAACTATGTTATCATTATGTACTAAAATGTAAATTGTATGCTAGCTGAAGTAAATAAAAATCAAATGATCATAATGATTCAAATCATTGAATCAGTAAGATGAAATCATGAAGATCTAGAAGACATCAAATTATAAATGTATGTATAAATCTAAGATGAAGATCCATGAAAGTTTGAAACATATGCCTATCAGTGATTCAGTATCACTATCAATATCTATACAGTGTAAACAAAATATAAAAACAAGGCTCCAGCTCAAGCCTCATCATCCTCATCATCATCCTCTAGCTCTGCTGCAGCCTCAACCTCAGCCTCTGAGTATCCAGTTTGCCTATGAGAAAGGCATGTAAGGTAGGTCCTAGAGGACCGCCGAGCCATGTCCCCTGCATGGACAATGGGCTCATGAATAACATTGCTAGGGCCTGTGTCTGTGCGTGCGCGTGTGCGTCTACCAATGCCTGAATGTTCTCTAGCTGCCTCCTCTGCCCTAGCCACAGCCTCAACCTCTACATCCACCTGGTCAACCCATGCGCAGTCTTCCTCAGTGAAGACTGGGTCCACGGTCTCTGTGATCCACTCTGATTCTGGATCAATCTCCTCTAGAATGATCAGAGAGGAGTCAGCGCCCAAAATCTGTCTAATCCTAAGACGAAGGTTGTAATGAACAAAGACAAGATCATTCAACCTCTGCATTGTCAACTTGTTTCTCCTCTTCGAGTGGATGTGCTCGAACATGGACCAACTGCGCTCACATCTAGAAGCGCTGCTCGGCTGACTCAGAATGCGGATGGCAATTTTTTGAACGTTTGGGATTGTGGCCCCAAACATTTGCCACCTTCTATCTGAAATAAGGAAAAAATAAAAACAATTAGTCTCATTTATAAATTACAACTCTAAAATTAATGCATTATATAATCAACTTTAAGTTTAGAATCTAGATTCATGAACATTGAATATATTATTTAATTTTTACCTGGCTGTAGTGTTGTCTGAGCATTTATGGCCATCCTGACAGAGAAAAGTGGCCCCTCCTTATTGTTGAACTGGTCTAGCTCAACAATCGCAGCAGCGCTATTTTCATCGCTACTCAATCTCTGAAACACTGTGTATAAGCCAGTGAGAACCTCCGCATCCGCCTTGAACTCAGGACGGAAACGAATGGAGCTGATTCTGCCATCTCCTATCGATGATGTCCCAAATAGGACCATACCTCTCCTGCACTCCTGCATATTGGGCTCCGATGGCCTCCTTGGCCCTATCCATGCCCTCATAAATGTAGCCCATAGAGGGCTTCTCCCCATCAGCAGTTCGTAGCAAAGCTACAAGGGGCTCAGTGACCTACATATAAAGTAAAACAAAAAATTTGAGTCAAAACTTAAATATAAAATAATATTACTTAAAGTAAAAGCAAAATACTAAATGTTAAATTGCAATAAATTTACCTTAAGGATTTCTCTAGCGGGTTTCCAAAAACCATCCTCATCAAATATGCAATCCGCCACATCTAACCCTACAGTAGTCGTAGCATAAGAAGAGCAAATCCACTCCTCCCCAACAAACATGCTCCTCAATCCATCCCTTGATGTCAACAAGGACTGCAAGGTGATGAAATTCGAGGCAAACCTCGTGATACTTGGGCGAGCTAACTCCTTGCCTTTTGTGTACTTCCTCATTGTGCTAAGGACAAATGCATGATTATAAATGAATTTGCATATATTTTTTGCCCTTTCCACACATGACTTGACAAACTCAAGTTTGCCAATTTCCTCCAACATGAGGTCAATGCAGTGTGACGCACAAGGGGACCAAAATATGGTGGGGTGCCTCTCCATCAAAAGTTTACCTACAACAATTTTAAGTCAATTAGAAACTCAAATTTCAAAATTCAAATAAATTTATTTTCAAAACTTGCAAAGTTAAAAGTTTACCTGCTGCAACATAATTTGCTGCATTATCCATCACCACCTGGATCACATTTTGTTCTCCCACCTCTGCTATAACTTCCTCAATAGCCTCACATAAATATGTGGCATTTTTCACATGTGTGGAAGCATCAATGGATTTTATGAACATGGTATATCCTACAAGTAACAAAACAACGAATTATAATATTAAATGGATCATTAACGAATTAGCATTCAACAAATCAAAATTTACAATGTATGTAGGAAAGTAGAATGATCAATCACCTCCACAGGATACAAGAAAATTGAGGAGTGTTCTATTCCTCCTATCAGTCCAACCATCAGTCATGATGGTGCAACCCTTTGCAATCCATTCCTTTCGGTTCTCCTCGAGGTCAACCCTTATGTCCTCTACCATCTCATCCAGGAGGTATCTGCTCAACTCAGCCTCAGTTGGGGCTTTAAACCCCGGACCACAAATAGCAACCGCATCTATCATATTCTGCCAATAAGGAGCCCTGTCACAAATAAAAGTTTAGATGTCAAAGACTCAAATTATAAAACAAGTAGATATAATTAAAGTTTTACTTTTACTTTTAATTTTAGCTTTAAAGAAAACAAAGAAAAAAGAATCAATTACCTGGCTGCAATAAATGGAATGTTGCAAAAGTACCAAAATTTGCATATCTCCTTTCTAGTAGCATCGTGAATCTCCTTGTTCAAACCCATGCCCTCAAGCGTGGGTTGGGAACTAGGAGTAGTGCGGGGCACAAAGTAACTATCCATTCTGTTTTTCCGCACTCTAGGCTGCAATAGGTTGGTGTGGGACTCTGTCTCAATATATGACCGACTAGCACTAGCACTAGCACGAGCAGAAGAACTAGGATAAAAAGGAGGCCTAAAAGAACCCTCTCCAACACAACCTACGGATGCGGAAGCTGATGCAGATGCAGATGTGGATGCGGCTGTGGATGCGGGAACATGGGAGCCAATACCCCTTAACCCTTCAACTTGCATTTTCCTATTTTCTTTTTCTTTTTCAATTTTTTCTAATGCCATTAAGCAAGTGCGTTTTGCCTCAGGAGTTTGGTGAGTGCAAATTGTAACATCATGTCCAGGTATAGCAGCAATGTGAAATTTCAATCTATAAATACCCCGGGAAGTTATTTTTTCTTTACAAAACATGCATTTTGTTTGATATTTGGTTCTTCCAGGAAACTCTTCATTATATTTCCAACATTCATCTTTTTTACCCATTGGAATTTGCGAAAAATGAGAGCAAAGGCTGTTGCAATAAATTTTTTTATGTAAAATATCAAAGTTTGAAGCTAATAAAAATTAGAAAACAACAAACCCTAGCTTGCAACTTAGTAAAAATAAAGAGCATTCAAGATTTACACTAAAATTCTTGAAAACTATAGAAATTTAACAAAAAACGCATAATACACTAAAAATTTAACAAAAAATGCATAATACACTAACATGCAAGAAAAAAAAAAAAGCACTTACCTCTTGCAAATGAGTTGAGGAGTGTTGATATTGGCTCCTTAATGCTCCCAAAGCAATTGATGGGCTCCCCAAATGGCCTGCTGATCTCTTTGGTGCTCCTCCTTCTTGCCGGTTGGAAACCTATGGCTTTTCTTTTCTCTTCTTCTCTCTCACTTTTCCTCTCTTCTACTCATGCTTCACAAATAGAAGGCCCTTTAGGGTTATAACAAAGAGAATAAGTCAAAAACAAAGTGAAAAAAAAAAGTGATTTTTAAAAAAATTTCAACTTCCCTTTTTACATGCCGCGGGCGATTCATAGCCGATTTTTTAAGGCGATTTTGGCGATTTTTACATGAATCGCCTAAATCGGCAATTCAGGCGATTCATGGCCCAGAAATCGGCGATACTGATTCATGATTCAAAAAAAATCACCCAGGATGAATCGGGTCGCGGAATCGCCGATTCAGGCGATTTTTGGGCGATTCTCGTTACTATGGTACAAACCATAAAAGCTTGAAACTATTCGTGGAGCAAACGGATTTAAACAAAGAACAACAAAAGTGGGTGAGAAAAATCTAAAGTTTTGATTTTGACATTGAGAATGAAAAAGGTAGAAACAATATGGTGGCCTATGTGCTGTCAAGGAGACTTGCCAAATGCTCTTTCTGCCAGATTTCGATGGATTGGAAGCCACATTTGTTGGTTGAATACTCCAAGAACACATTCACATACCAAAGAATGGATGGTTAGGTGCATGATGATAGGTACAAGGTAGTCAACAACATCATTTATTATGATCAAGTAATCTTTTTTGTACCTGAGTCCAAGCTGAAGGAAAAACATCTAAAATAAATACACGAATCGCCCTTGGTCAGACGCCCGAGATACTTGGAGACCTATTGACAAATTTGGGAAATGATTTCGTGGAAAGGCCTTAAGAATGACATATTGTAGTACGTATGAGAATGTTCCACTTGTCGACAAAACAAATCTGAGAACACCTTATTTGTGGGTCTTCTTCCACTGCTAATCCCAACCAGAAATTGGATAGCTTCTCATTAGATTTTATTATCAAGCTTCTTAAAGTGCAAGGAAACCATTTCATCTTCGTCGTAGTGGATCACTTGACCAAGTATGCTCATTTCTTTGCCATCTCCTTTGGATGCCAAGCAACTCAAGTGGCCAAGTTTTTCTTCTGTAAGGTATTTCGCTTGCATGGTCTTTTTTGGAACATAGTGAGTGATGAGGATAGCCATTTTCTTAGCAACTTTTGGATGTAGTTGTTTTGGATAGCTAGAATGAAGCTGTCGCCAAGTATAAGCTACCACCTACAAACGGATGGACAAACAAAGATTGTGAACAAATGGCTGGAGTGGTAACTTACGAACTATGTTTTAACAAAACAAAAAGCATGGATTTATTGGCTACATGCGGGAGAGTTGTTACAACACTACCTATCACATGTAGATAGGTACAGTGACCTTCAAAGCATTGTATGGTTATGAGCCTTCATCATTTGTGTATCTAGCACTAGTTGATATTTGTGCACTAAGATCAGAAGACTAGTTACAAGAGAGGTTAGATATCTTGAGATCGCTCAAGGATAACCTACAAAGGGCTCAAAATCAATAGAAGATATATGTTGACCGGTCGACAGTGTTGAGGTTGGTGATCTAGTACACCTTCGGCTTCAATAGTACAAAGAATCCTCCTTAAAGGCTTGTGGTAAGGAGAAGTCGAGGCCTTGTTTCTATTGGCCCTATAGAGTGGTTTGGAGCGTAGGTGAAGTTGCCTATGAACTGAAACCTCTTGAGGGGAGTCTAATTTACAATGGTTTTTATGTGTTGTGTTTGAAGAAAGTTGTTAGATAGTGTCATAGTGGCAAAGGAACTAACTCCCATTGATGAATACGGGAAACCAATTCTTGAGCAAATCGAGAACGTCAACTTCGAGAGAAGAGGCCGAGGTCGTGCAAAATCAAGATCAAGAAATTTCTTGTGCTATGAAAGGATCTTCTAATCGATGATGTCAATTTTAATATATATCAGGCCCTTTTAGTTTTATTTGTTTAGTGTGTTGACTGTGTCGGCATCATTTGTAATCCTTCAGGATGTTTCTCCTAAGCCATATATAAGGTCGAGTCTATTGTAGTTGTAGTTATGCAATTTGAATTTTATTTGTGAAGTGTGAATTCTAGTTGGAGTTCTTGTTTTCCATTTTAGAGGTGAAAGATCCTCCCTATTTGGTTTCTACAATTTTGCTAGGAATATATCCTCACCCTATTCTGCTCTATTCTTAGTTCGAGTTTTTGTAATCTGAAGTACTATTATTATTCAATCTATTTCTTTTTTTGTCGCTTGTGTTTGGTGATTATCTATCTAGTGTTACCATTATTGATTATTCGAAGGTAACATCATCAATACCATTTTGACATCCTATTGCATACAATAATTGAAGGACAAAGATCGTACGACATCTTTTTTCACACATAACTATTGACAAAAGGGATAATTTACGCACCATACGACCTACACCATTTGAACATTATAGTCTTACATTCGTACAACTTTGATGTTGTAAAACCACCAATTTGTATAAGGTCTCATTGCAATGCCATAGGAAGGTATTTTGTCTTACCGTACATCCTTGTCACCACATTGTAGAGACGTACTATTCCCCTACAGTACGGACTTGCCACTCTACCGTATGGCCACTAGTACTCCCATATGTCGTATGACCTTTGTCATACCTACTATACATTCAATATTGAGCACATAGTGGGTTGGGATTAGTGAGGGTGTTTTCCTACACCGTATGGCTTGTACTTTGAAGTTTGTTCTCTTTCTCTCTCTAGTAACTACCCTACACCACTCTCGATCATGTTGTCAGAGTTGGAACATTACATTGGAAGTGGGATTAAACAGAGAGAATATAAAAGAAATACAAATCATTGTTGAATCTATAGCAAATTGAGAGTATAGAAAAGTATAGAGAGGATATAAGAAAATTGGTATTCTCTAGCACTTAAGGGGTACTCATATAGAAACACCATTAGAGAGCATTTGTAGATCAATAACATTCAACAATAGTCTATAGAAAAAACCTTATAACCTGATCAATATATCTATTTTGATTACTCACCATGCCTATAAGATAAACATATGCTATTTTATATGTAATGATAGTGCTATGACTATGTGATTATCATTATGGATGACTCGAATGCCTCTGATGATCATATGAATGTATGCAACTGTTTGGATCTGATTTTGAAGGGAAGGGCTTGAGTTGTAAGCACACGGGGTTGTTAAGGCTATATAATAGGCTGTACTAGAATGGAGCAGAGGATCTTTTTGTCAAAGAGTTGAGAAACCCACTTACAATCGCTACCTAATTCAACAAGATGGTGTGTGCTTACTGGAAGATGTGGTAGGATGGGGAAAGTAGTTACAAGCATAGTTCAAAATCTCGTACTTTTCCACTTATCAGTTAGGCAAATAAAAGTTTTCTTGACAAATATTAGAGAGAAATCGGTAACTTCTCGAGAAAATATCGAGAACTTTAAAAATGAGTTAAATTTAATTAAAAATGCATTTTTTTTGTAAAATTCAATAAGTAGATGCATCTAATGAGTCAGTAAATGAGTAAACAAACTAAACAAGCTGATCTAGATATATATAAATGCAATACGTAACAAAATCATATCCTCGTGTGAAATGCCGATGTAGTTAGAGACTTTGAACTTTGAAGCAAACTACAAATAGCAAATTGTCTTTGTAAAAAGATAAGGAAATACAAATGTCAAGTACAATACGAAACTAGTCTACATCTTTCTCTTCCCCTTCTCAGTAGTTTTAGTAGAAACTATGAGAGGCATGGAGTCTCACGGCTTAGCTCTAGCAATCCTCTGTGATGTAGATGGTGCTGGTTTTGGTGCTTGCGCTAGCAATGACTCCACATCATCTGAATCTTCATTGTCACTGTCCTCACTCTCATTGCCCTCCTCTTGAATGTTTTCTATTCCTGGTGCAAAACCCCCCTCCTCCATAGCCTGCCTCTCCAAATCATTTATGTCATCCTCTATGAACAATGAAAGCTGCTCCTATGTTGTCTAATCACCAAAAGGATCTATGTCATGCAAATGAAGTGGCTCAACTGGTGATGACTCTACCTTTCTTATGCACAATTTAAGGTTATATTGCGCAAAGACAAGGTCATTTAGGCATTTCTATGCCAACTTGTTCCTTTTCTTTGTGTAAATGGCTTCAATTAAGCTCCAATTACGCTCACATTTGGATGAACTACATGGATGACATAAGATGAGAAGGGCAAGTTTTTGCAAATTTGGGACATTTCCACCTGAATTTTGTCACCAAGCATATGGAAGATTAATATTAAAGAGTTAGAAAGCAAGATGAGGACAAGTTTTTGTAGCTTAGTATTTATCTACTTATTATGCTTGTGAAAAACTCCTAATTCCAAATATTGTCCCTGGGGTAAGAGTGTGCCTACCTCTCTTTGCCATGTTTGAGGAGAATAGCTTTCCCGTTGAATGTTGATGCACTTCCATCTCGACCAAAATGAGGTCTCTCACCTCAATATCAAGTACCATCGTTGCATGCATTTACTGAAGCCCTTCGTGACTTCTCCATTGGGATCCTTGTATATTGGAGAGAAGCAGAATCAAGGGCTGAGGAAATATCCTGCCACATTAATGGGTTGGTGGAGCTGATTGCTCCACGTCCTATAAATAATTTTTCATATGGGCTCGAATTTTAGGTTGTTCCCCCAGTATTGATTTCTTATAGCCTCTTTGGTCCTATCTATGGCCTCATAAAGGGACCCCATTGGGGTTTGTTCCCCATCTACCAAGCAGAGAACTTTAACCAAGAGCTTTGCCACCTACAATTGAAACATAGAAAATGATTATTAATCAGAGAGTAGGCTTATAAATTAATGATGAAAGACTTGATTATTGAATACAAAAAAATTAAATATTCACCTTGTTAAGTTTCCTAGTTACCTCTACAATTTCTGTAGCTAGATAAAAATAAATGGCAATTAAAGACAATGTGTGCAACACTTTGTTCATTAGGCTTCTTTGAATAACTTGACTTCGGCCATGGCAGACTCACAAACATCTACCTCAAAGGATTCATATAAACAAAAACATTTTGCAATAGTAAAAAAATTGTTGCAAACCATGTGACTGTGGGTCTAATAATCCTCATAGGTGAAGTTTCTCATCAAGTGAATGACCCAAGGGTGATTGTAAATATTTTTTGTTATCTTCCTTGTATTCTCTACAACCGGTTTTACCCAATCCAATTTCCCTATATTCTCCAAAAAGAAGGTCAAAAATATGCATCGCACAAGGAGACTATAAGAGTGTGCTATGCTTTCTTGTAAGATCAAACCCACTGCTACATATGCTGCTGCATTGTCAGTTATTTATTGCACCACATTTTCAGCCTCAACCTCCATCAGAACATTCTCTAGCATTAGAGCCAATGTCTCAGCCATCTTTACCTTGTCCGAGGCATCCAAGTATTTAAGAAAGACTATTTGATCCTTTCAAGAAACCAAAAAATTGATAAGGGCACAGTTTCTTCCATTCGTATATCCATATGAAAGAATGGTGCAGTCATATTGTTTCCATTGTAATTATTACTTGTCAACCACATCTTTAGCCCTAGAAACAACATCTTTGAGCAATCTACAAGAATAAAATAAGAAATGACATTAAGTATACGATTGTGATTAAAAACAAATTACATTCAACAAAGATAAGTAATTTTGTAAAACTACAAAGTATTAAAATTTGAAACAAGTAAACTGGCCTCCCATGCAAGTCTCTAGGAGTAGGTGGTGTGTAGCCCTTTCCTATTACTGTACAACCGATGTTAAAACTCCAAAAATCAGCACATTGAATGTCAACTTGCTAGTGCACATCACTATTCCATCTAGTACCCTCTAGTGATGATTGTGCTCTAGGTGTGTTTCTATGCACAAAATAACCATCAAGAGAAGATTTTTGTGGTCTACTAGAACCAATGGAAGTGGAAGATGAGTGAATGGTAGGTGTGTGTTTCTGTGGGCTAGGAAGAGAGCCAATCATGCCCTCAACTCTTGCTTCTTCATCAAGGTTGACTGGGATTCTTGGTCACAACCCACATCATTTCATTATGATCATTGGTTTAGCTCAGTCCAAAGTCCAAGCAAATAATTGAGATTAGAAAACAATAATTGATTCTTAATGGAGACATACCTTGCAATTTGGAAGGCTCACCTCATGGCAATATATAGTTTCTGATTATAGGAGTATAGTATTGAGGCTCATTATCACAAGAATATTTAATTAGCGAGATGTAACCCTTACCCTAATTTGTTACAACTATGGTTTTAGGTTCTCCAACAAATTAAGAAGGGGGTGTCAAAAGCAATTACTTTAAAATGAAATAAGTTCTATGGATACCATATAAGTGGAGGATATCATTTTTCTCATCGTAATGCTTGTCTTATAATAGATATATAAAATTATGATTATCTAACTCAAAGGAATGCATTGCTTTATGTTAAGATCAAGGATGATGAGCATCTTTGTCATGCACCATATTCTATAGCTGCTAGTGTTGGGTATATTTTTAGTTTTGTTGTTAATTATGGCTTTTTCAAGAATTGAGATTGTTAGGATTTTATTTTGCACATCCTAGTGCAACACAAAATGTAATAGGTTGCATTGCATAACTGTTTTTTAAATTAGAAGAGGAGGCTCCCTATAACAATGAACTAACCTAATCTAAACATTGTGCACTTGTTATTTACAATTTGGATAGTTTATTTAGTCTATCATGCTCATGCAGAAAAATCTAAAGGTGCAATTTTTGATTCACCTAGAGAAAATAATTGTTACAGATGCCAACTCAAGATAAAAGATATTTTACGTTTTTATCCTAAATATGGTCCCTCTAATTACCATTATTGTACTATTCATCTAAAGAGAAATTGAGTAGTAGTACACATAAGGATTGAATAAGCTTGTTAGTAGTGGCATGTCGTGATGGTTCAGTTGTGTTGTTTTTCTTGCCATCAAGGTTCGAATCTCATGGGGGATGATGTCCCCCATTTGTGGCCTCACCAGTTCATAGCTCTAGGTCAAAGCATTTACCCCTCTTAAAAAAATGATTAAATCAAGATTTTGTGTTTTGAATCAAGGAAATGGTACAAAAATACAATCTCAAATTCAAGCAAGATTATAAAGTTTGCAAACTTGCTCAAAATAATCTGATCTATCTCAGCATGCATATACAAGATGTTATGAGATCAACACAATGGGTGTATTGTAATGAACCTAATTTGAAAATCTGTATAATTCCGAATATCTCTTGATATGTAATAATTTAAATTTTTTCAACAGAGTTCCAAATGAACACAACAGATCATAAGGTAGAAAAACTGGTATTATTCAGAATCAGTTTCCAAACATCAATGCCAAAAATAGCTGAAATGTTAGCCAGGAGAGAGTACAAAAAATTACTAAGTGCCAAAACTCTTATAGCATTGAGATCTTCTCTACCACTCGAGACTAGCAAATGATACAATTCATAGTTGTGAATGAACTCGTTCTACAAATTCCAACTGTTATTTTAAATGAGTAAAGTTTACTAGCCCCGTGATGTGACTCTGATGACCAATGGAGAGTTGGGACAATATTCATGTAGTTGCAAACCTGGTAGGCACCTCCTTATTGCTATCTGCATGTTATACATGGCATTCCCAATGCATCCTAAAGCAAGCAGATGATGTGAGATCTACAATTATGTTAGCCTGAGTGTATCCTCCTGTAGCATGCGTTTGGGGATTGGATTCCACTGGGATCGGGACCATGCATGTTCAACCTCAACTGTGACTTCAAGACATCACTACGGTGGTCACCAAACATATACATGCTCCCTTTTGCACTTGTTGGGAATGATAAGCATACACGATAATCTCTAGGGTTTTACACGATGCCTATCTTCCTAGATTGATAAGTGAGTTGCAACTATACACTCCACATAATGAACGATATGTTCTCCAAGTATACACCAACCTGCAACAACACTACTGAGGATTACGCGAAGATTGTGGCTTGGAATAAGAAAGAATTAAGAATAAGGGCTACGTCCTATTCTACTAGTGACTAGGGTTTTCGTCTTACCCACAACTCAATCAAAATACCTTACATAGGGAAATTTCAGTGTTCGACTCCCAGCTCCTTCCAAACATCTCCCTTAATTCTAGTTCCTCCCACGGAAACAAGGAAGCATTACGCTTCCTCTCATGTGAGCATTACACAACCAATAGAGGGAGTTGATAACAGTGCTCCCAGAATGCATGGGAAATGATTCACAAAGGCCACGCAAGCAGGGGCCTCCACATAGGCATGGGAAGGAAAGAAATGCGATGAGGTGGAAGTTAAAAATTTGAAAGTTATTTCACTTCCACACTCAAGTCACCCCTTTAATATCAGACTTAAGCCTATTGGGGTGAGGGATAAGCTAAGTGTGGTGTCAAGATGATTAATTGGAAGGTGGGGATATGATAGTACACCCTTCTTGGGAGTGTTTTTCCCAAAGCAATCAAAGGGCTGGGTGCTGAAGAATCTGGTCACCTTCCCAAGTCGTGTCTTTAATCAGCAAATTGGTCCATCTAATAAGATACTCTTTGATGACTCTTCTTTTTAGTTTCCTTTTCTTTTTAGTTTCCTTTTCCTAACGTCCAATTTTTTGTGATGACGAAGAAATGAGCATACTTTGTTAATCTATCTACCACCACAAAAATACTATCTTTACCTTGAGCTTTCAGAAGCCTGGTGATAAAGTCCATCGATATACTCTTCCACTTGTCTTCTAGAATAGGTAGAGGCCGGAGTAAACCAGCAGGATGTAGATATTTTGACTTGTTTTGTTGTCATGGAAAGCACTCCCTGTATGAGAAATATAGTTGAGAAATATCAAGTTTATCTGGGAACATGATAAATGAAATGGGCTTTATTTCCATTGTTATGAAACGAGACTCATCAACACTAGAGCATATTTATGTCATCATCGTGACATAAGAGATTTTGGTATGAATAATAAGAAGGTAAAAGTTATTGTGCGCTCTATTTTTCTAACATTTTTCACACTATTAGCATTCATCATCCAGTTACGAATTGATGGGTCAATAGATATATTTACCAATTACAATTTAGTAAGGGTTTGAATTTTGATAATAGAAATAAAACATTACAATTTAACCATCATTCTATATCATTGTTTACATTTAGAAACCAGGTTAACAAAGGGAGCTTCGATATGATTAATATTCTTCTAGGAGTTTGCTTCAAGATCTCTCAATTTTTGTTTAGATTTTGCAGAGAAGATGACCTTGGTTAATCAAAAGATTGGGCTCACATATATGAGCAAAACAACATCCCTCGTGCCTATATTTTTTAACAAGCTTTATCAAGTTACATTGTATACATTCAACAACCTTCACTTTTAAGAAGTTACTTTGTTTTGCTGAAATAGAAGTTAATCGTGTGCTTGCTAAATTTTTACATGTTATCAGACTTGGCCTTCAGGAAACAATAAAGAAGATCAAGATGTTGATGAAAATTCTATCATCCCCTCAATGGCATGCATTGGATAGATTTGAAAGACTATACAGATTGATCTCAATGTAGATACACTTTGAAGGACTCCTCTTTATTTGACAGAAAATAAAGAAGATTTTAATTGTTAACTTCACTCCCCTTTCTCTTTGTTCCCTCTTCCCTCAACTTCCCTTCTCTGATTTGGTTCTAAAGTCAGGGGAGTCTCTTTTGTACGCAAATCACTCTCTCATTTCATACTTATGATATTACCTATTTGTAATTGTACATGACAACACAAAATGTGGGCAAGGGATTCAATTTCATAACAATCAGTGGGTGGAAGGGTGGTTCATTTTGTGACTGTCAATAGATAGTCTAAATTTTTCAATTCTTTTTTTTTCAATAAAATTGAAGAATCTAAAGTTTCTTTTTTATTAGATATAAGAGTTTCAGAAAACAAGAAGGAACCAAATAGTCACCACAAATAACAACAAGGAGCCTAAGCCTCACCTCGGAAGAGCCGTATCAGTTGTACATCAAGACAAAAAGAAGAGAAGATAGATCATCTAACTAAGAACATCATAGTGAATATCCATCCAAGCAGTCCATCCTAAGGGACCCTCCATCCAAACGATACTTTTACTTTTTTGAAACTGCGTCAACAAGAACAAATCCTCTTTTTTGACATTCACATTCTTTCTGATTTGTCTGTTCAGCCTAATACAAGCTTGCTCAAAAGCCTGTAAATCATCCAGGGTTCTTCGCCACTGGTATCCATGCTTCAACTCATAGTAGAAAAAGGTAGCATACCCATCCTGAAGGAACCTTCTAAGCTTATCCCTCTCAATCAACATAGTAGCCTGAACAATTTAAAGTTTAAAGTTTTCCATTGTGTAGAGCCATTTATCAATTAAAGTGGATTGATCAAACTTAAAATTATGAATTGTATTCTTTGAGGAGAGTAAAAATATGTTTATAAATGTTAATAAATTACAACGAAAAGTCTACACTTAGAATTGGACCATCAAATGAACTTACAAATTCTTAGTCTCAAGCTGAAGAAACTTATTTCAAAATTTAAAAAATAATATAGCTAAATATAATATATTAAAACTTAGTTATCATTAAAATATTTAAATTCATATTATAGATGATCATATATAAGCAATGAAAACAAATAATCAATGTGTTATTCTTATTCTTATTATTATGATTTCAAATATATACAATTAATAAAAACTAAAAACTAGAAACTACTTTAATATTTTGTAATCTAAAACATATACTTATGAATTTAATGAAAATATTATTAATCTTTTAATTTGTTGTTTAAAATTTGTTAATAACAAAACCACTCAAATAAATTATATAGTTATTGTATTGTAAAGATTTATTATAATTATCTTTGCTAACTAATTACAAGAAATTAAATTTGTTTTAACATAGGTTTATGCTTTGTATTTTCCAATATCTCATTTTCATCATTGACACATTATTTCAATTTGATACATCTTTTAGCATACTTTACATATATTTAGCTAAAGATAGGTATGTTAGGCTAATGATTTGCAATTATTAATAATAATAAATAGTAAAATTATGTTGCAAGGGAAACTATCACAAAAACAAATATTATACATATGTTCATCTAAAGATTAGCATGCTTTACATATATTTAGCTAAAGATAGGTATGCTAGGCTAATGATTTACAATAATTTATAATAATAAATAGTAAAAAAAATTTGCAAGGGAAAATATCACAAATATATATATATATATATATATATATATATATATATATATATATATATATATATGTTCATCTAAACATAGGTGTACTAGTTTAGGCTGAAGCAAAGATTAATTATTATTTTTTATGATTAATTATTATGATTTGATTATTACTTATGCTTGAGTAGATTCAAACCCCCAAGTCCTCCCAAATAAGAGGTTCACTATTTACCATTGTGTTGGATGATCTTGCCTATTTATTGTTCATCTTCTTTATGTTGTATTTTTTCCTCCATTTTTCATATCTTAATTTTCAACATTTGGGGAGGATCCACAATATTTGAGGCATTTAGGCTTCCCTTCCATGTTCACCCATTTTTAATTTTTCTTTGTCTTCATGTGTTATTCATTGGATTCAAGCTATGGGTGGCCACATGATGGTCTTTTCTCTCCTTAGAATGTCTCACACTCTACTCTATGTAGCATGGTCCATTCTAAGGGTGTTTCTTATCTAATTATCTTTCTATCTAACTGTATATTGGGAAATGATGATCAATGATATGTTAACACTTACCACATACACATTAAAAAGGGGATCCTAAAATTGGACTCCCTTTCGACTAAATATTATTAGCACAAACTAAAGTAAATGTGTTTCCAAGTTTTAGTCTCCCCCTTTTAAGCCAGAAGTCTTAAGTATGAAAGTTAGTGTGTGTCCAAGATTGATGTCTAAGTATCTTTTAGGTCACTTACTTCTCGATTTTTTTGAGTGCTCTACTTTCTTTGTTTTCTAGCTCCCCCTTGCATTACCTTTACCCACCATCTAAGAAGGATTCCTATTTTTCTAGTGTGCATGGGGTCTAGGTGATCTATCCATGGTTGGGATGTGTTCTGGCATCCTCTCAATGAGAAGTAAGTTACTCTGCATTTCATTTTTGCTACCTTTCCCTAACATTCCATGTCCCATGGATTCTAAGATTTCAAGATGTTTTTCCCCTTGAGTGAACTATATTGAGTGCATATGTAAAGAGTAAAGTTGTGACAATGATTAACAAGGTAAGAAGATGATTATATCATGCTAGAAAATGCCTACGAAGTTGTGGATCAAAGCTAGAATGAATCCCATCCAAATTTGTGGAGATAAGATCAAGTGAGCTACGAGGGAACATGAATATATGGGTTGTTTGATGCGTACTCATGGAAGTGAAGTTGTTTTGTTTTGCTTCTTGTTGTTTAAACTAGAGCCAAACCTTGGTCCCAAGGATCAAATGGTGTGAACATGATGTTGAATGAACCATTTAAGGGCTTATACTCAATAAGACATGCTCAAGATCTAACTTCGAGGCCATCAAATTAAGGTGAAAGAATGAAGAGTTGTTAGATGTGCTCTAGTCTGGGGAATGTTGCTAAGAAAGGGGTTTTTCATCCTAAGGCAATGAAAAAGGCCACTTCTTTGGAGGCTTTGAAAATAGAAATTCAAGTAACTCTAAAATGTGAATATCCTTCAGAGATGCTCGAAAGATACTTCCAAAAAATTTAGTGATGGAAATGTGAACCCAATATAAAAGAGATGTAGTGTTAAAAACTTTAGGCAGAAAGTGAAAAAATGAAGTGCGCAAGCTAGTAGAAGGATTACTCCTCATTCTACAATCTTGGATAGAAGAAAAATGGGTTTGCAGAAAAGCTAAGTTTCTTTCTCTCACTCCTGCATACATTAACATTATCAAGTATGTCAACTAGATCTGGGTCAGCTTCTCCTATGCCTTCAAGGGGTAGGGTTGCCTCTTATGCCGACATGGCCGCATTTGAGGTAGGTCTTCATGGCGTTGCTCGAGCTGCTCATTTCAAGCCTTCTCATCCTCATGAAGTTTCTCCTATAAGTGTATCAAACCCTATAAGGGTACTTTTAGACTTAGATACAATTGATGATATTTATAGTATGGTAAAAGAGCTCTCTACCTTTGCTGCTATTTTTCACTTTCTGTGCTTTTTGCCCTCTCTTGCTAATCTTCATGCTTGGATCTCCAAGCATTGCGAACCAATTTTAGATTGTGATGTCCACATCTTTTTGATGGCTAAAGGATTTTTCATCTAGTAAAGTTTAAAATTCTTAAAGATGGGAAGACTATTTTGTGTGATAATAGTTTTTCATGGCACGAAAGATTTTCACTTATGGCCAAGGCATGGCATATGGATTTTGATCCGCTTATAGAATCTTTTAACAAGGTTCCTATTTGGGTCCGAATTCTAAATCTCCCAATGCATCTTTTTTCTAGATTCTGTTTATGAAGGTATTGGGGATGCCATCGGTGATTTTTTATATGTGGACTCAGACACTTCAGATATTCTCCATTTGACGTGTGCTCAAATTCTTTTAGAGATGGCTTCCCTAAGAAGGTTTGTTTGGAATCCTCGAGAGGCTCTTGAGCCCAAATATTGGATTATGAAGGTATCCATTTTCGTTGTAGAAAATGTCATATGACAGGTCACATTGTTGCTCATTGTGATGCTACGAAGACTAAATCAAGGCGACCACCTTCCTAATGCTCAGGGGCCTCTTTTGAACACTATACAATGGTTAAGTCCATGGATGCACCTCTAGATCCAGTGGATGATTCCTCTGCTAATGATCATTCGGTGCTAGAGATAGCAGAGGATGTTTGGACTCATGGTTAGGTCCGTATTCCTTCTCCTACCCTTGCCCCTGTATTGGATGTTCCTTTTGGTCCTATTAGGGCCAGGACCCTGTACCCTCTCTTGCCCCTGCCCCTGTATTGGACATTCCTCCTAGTCCTATGGGGGGCCAACTAGCTATGAGCTCTTCTAGGGAGATCGTTGTTGCTTCTAATTCCCCTAGGCTCCATTGTTCAGTTTCTTCTGGGGATTGGATTCTTGAGGCAGCTAAGGTGGATGAGGGTTGGACTGTAGTAAAAAGAAAGAAATCTAAGCCATCTGGTCCTCCTTTATAAATGAACCTCTGATTGTGCAAGGGAGGCTCTAAATCAAAGGGAAAATCATGAGCTCCATTGTAATATTTGGCTCTCAGTTTGGTTTTTTTCCCTTCTAGCTAGATCTTTGGTTTTTGCTGGTGCTAGGCTTTTCTGTCACCTTGGTTACCCTTTGTTTGGGTTGTGACCAGTTTCACTTTTGTTTGTTGTATTTTTTTGTTTCTATACTTATTGAAAATCTTTAGACTTGTACAGGGTTTTAGGCACCCTTCAAAACATATTTTACTTAATCAAAAACATTATCAAGTATGTCTACATTCTGAATTCTAAAGCAAAGTAAGACACTTCCCGAAAAGCTAAAGCATTTATGTTGTTAAGTGATTCTTAGTCATATCACTTTACCTTAAGTAAAGTAACAGAGATTTCAGGAATTTAATATTCTACACAGAAATGAACAGAAAGTTTAAATAGTTGATACTCATGGATGAACTTAATTGTGTTCGTGTGGCACCAACGCTCTAATTCCTATACCTATTTCATCAAAAAAAATTATTGGAATTCTTTAGGATAATTGAGAGGGGGGTGAACCAATTATCCAAGGTCCAGATGTACAATTAAAACTTTTCACAATTTAGTGAACCCACATCCATAAAACATTTTCATCATGCATGCATTCACTAGATTATGCAATCACTCAAACTTATAGGTTATTGTCAAATCAATATGCAAAAACATAAACATGAAACATAACAGATTCAATAACACATTTGACACAATGATTAACATGGAAACCCAATTTGGGAAAAACCACCAGCAACATGCTACTAATTCTCACTCTTCTAAAGTGATGCCCTGTGAAAGGCCAACCTTGTTAAAGGTTACAATACACATTGTTAAATGTGACCTAATTAAAGGATTTTAATCGCCCTATTAGGAGTGAACCTCATTAGAAGATTTTAGATCATTCACTTGGAATGTCACCTAGTTAAAGGATTTACAAATGACTGTTAGGTCAACCTTAATCCAAAAGATTTACCCTAGACTAATAAAATGATTAGAGAGTACTAGTAAGGCTTAATCTGATAACAACTTACAACTTCATTTGTAGATTACAAATCTTTATTTTAGTCCTCCATTTTTCTTGGCTTTCACACTATTCAACTCTAATAGCTTGTTCACCCTTCAAGAATCCATACCCTTAAGCCTTCTTGTTTTTTTTGCCAATGCAATCTCTTCTCTTACGTCACTGAATGATGTGAATACCCTAGACTCCTTGTCTTCCTTAGGTTCTCACACATCAACTCTTGCTTCTGACCAACCATCTCTATAAATAGAGAATTATGATTTTTTTGTTCATCCTCCATAGTCCATTATAGGGTTAGGTTAGATTAGATAGGATTCAAAGAATCTAGCCCTCATTTCATTTCATTCCCTTCTCGAAACTTCTCCTTCAATCCTCTTTGAATTCACCTCAAAATAGTTTATCTTGAATTTTGTGCCATCAGCTCATCAATCTTATCTTCCACACAGTTCACACAATCCAAAAAATCAAACTTGTCAGCTCAAATTCATCAAATTCTTGATCTTTCTCATAATGCTAACACTCGACATTAACTGGCTTTTGATGCTTGACACATACTACATTGTTCGACATCCAATATCAAAACACTTAGTACAAACTAAAGTTTATTGGTGCTCAGCATCAACTAAACTTAACTTGGCTTACACTGTGCCTACACTGATTTTCTTGGCTCCAACTGATTTTCTTCTCAGCTTGCACTAACTTTTCTCGACACCTACTATCCACTCAGTCAAACTTGGTAGAAAAACTTCATTTAACTTGTTCTTCTAAACATACTTTGTGTAACCAACCTTTGTAACCTTAAGTAGATTATCAATGCACTATAATATCATTGTCTTAACTGATTCTTGTACTCCTTTCATATCATAACTCAACCTTTCCTCTAGGTGCTATTGTTACCTCATTTATTCAAATCCTCTTTGTCAATCAAACAAATTATAGTACTTAAATCATATAAGAAATTGTCTTACTAGCAAGTAGTAGGTTTGACATTGGTGGCAAAACAATGAATGAAACAAATTTATCATACTTGTATCAATCTATTTTCAACATTTCCTATAATTGGTTTCTTCAAGTATATTTAAATGAATATTTATCAAGAACTGTATCATGTGCAATCATAGAAAATGACAATCAGAGCTGCTAGTTACAATAATTTAATTGGCTTGGAGAGTGAGTTAAAAGAGCTTACAAACACATCTTTCAAATTCTACGATTTGGGTGATCTTCATAGAAGAATCAATTCTCAACCTATTCACCCAATCACTCAAAATCTTAAAGAAAGCAGACTAGTTGAAGCAACTAGTTTTTCAATGGAAATTCATGCACCTAAGCTAGTGAAGGAATGCATAAAGAGATACAACACAGAAACAAAGTAGATTTTGTTTCCCAATCAATCTATTCTCATCTCAATCAACAATGCACTAATGTAGGTTGCATTTGGTATTCCTATGAAGGAGCAATATTGTGATGTTGATTTTGGATCTTCTGTGTCTATGTTCAATGAGAAAATGACCGTTAGATAGGAAGATATGTAGAGGACATGGTTCTTGACTGGGTGCTCAAAGAAGACCAAAATGTCAAACACCCTCTTTGGCACGAATCTAAAAAGAGAGATTGTGGATATCCTTGCACTCCTCCTTAGATTCAAAGAAAAGGAGAATATTTTGAAGTTCATTGAGCACCATTACTTCCTAGTGCAAGCAATACATGTTGACGATATGTAGATTGACTGGGCACAGATCATCTGTGATGAGCTAGCCTCGTGGTTGAATTTAGCCAAAGGATTCAAGTAGTTCTATGAATCCTCATATATTATCTATGCATTAGAAACTCACAACTTATGGCCTGACCTCCCTAGCATCCTGAACTATGATGAGTGCATGAAAATATATGAATTTTACCCACATTTGTAGCTGTAGAGAAGTTATGATGAGTATGTGGGGTTTAATGATGCCTTCACAATGAGGCTATGCCAAGAATTGCAAGGATGCCCTCAAAGGAGATTTTCACCAAAGGAAATTTCATCCATAAGCCAATTTGGATGCTCATTTATCCAATTTCCAAGCTTCTCCTATTTACAAATAGGAGCTTACAATGACTTTCCTAAGAGGTTGTCGAGGTATTTAGAAGACAAGGTGGTTTTACTTGAACAGTGTCTATAGAACCTTGAAGTGAATATGTTGTGTTCTAATGTGAAGAAGATTGTTGGGAATCCCTTTCCTATTGTGGTTGGTCAAAATTCATGTGCTTCTAGATCAGATGCACATAATTTGGTAAAGAGCTTTGAAAAAGCCATTAAATTGTTATACTATGAGCTTTGATGAAAAAATTTGAAGGGATTCAAGAGAGTATGGTGAAGGGAGGTCTCTCTTTAGTTACTCATGAGGAAGAGCAAGAATGGAGGGGGAAATGGAGATTTATATTTGGAAGAGAGGAGGTGTTTTGGAAGTAGAGATATCGAGTTCAATGGTTAACTAAGTTGGATGGTAACACTACATTCTTCCATAGGATGCCTTCGAGACACCAAAAGCAAAATACCAATACTAAGCTCTTTGATGTTAATAATGTGGAACTCACTAATTAGGAAGATATTAAGACTTGGGCCACATAGTACTTCCACAAAATTTATAAACCTCCCCTAATTGAAAAGAAACCTAACACTGAAGAAGCTTTTCTTAGTGTTATCAATACAATGATTGGTGAAGAAATGAATGAGGACTTGAATAGAAAGGTTTTAGATGAAGAAGTTAAGGAGGATGTAATTTATATGGGAGATTATAAAGAACTAGGACTAGATGGTTTTCCCCATTCCATCATTTAGGAATTCTGGAAAATCATCAAATATGATTTGGTGTACACGGTTGATAACTTTATAAGGATAGGTAGAATCCTCAAAGAACTAAATCAAATTTATATTTTTCTTGTCCTAAAAATATATTAACCTACCTAGGAGGAATTTAGGCCAATTAGTCTATTTAATTCTATTTATAAGATCCTATCAAAGGTGGTGTTCAACTACATAAAACCTTTCCTTGGCAAATCTATCAATCCTAATCATAATGATTTTCCAGATTCTTGATGAGGTGATAACTACCCATGAGGTTTTTAATTCCATGGAGAAAAGTATAAATCTAGGTATGGTGTTGAAGTTAGATATTTTGAAATCTTATGATAAATTTAGAAGGGAGTTTCTACTAAAAAATCAAGGAAAAACTTGGATTTGGAGAGAGGATAATTATGTTAATTAAGGCTATTATCAACTAAGTCAAATTTTTGGTCTTGTCCAATGGATCACTAAGGAAGTTCTTTAATTCTATTAGATTTATTCACTAGTTTTATCCCTTATTTCCATACTTATTTATTATGGTGGAAGAGGTCTTGGGTAGGAACATCCTTACTATGGCTATTCACGAGAAGATTCTAGGAGTCAAACTAGCTACTTCTTTGTCACTAGAGACTCTACAACAATTTGTTGGTCACACTTTTTTGTAAGGGATATCTTCTATAAGGGAAGAAAAATATTTGAAGAATATTTTAAATTAGTATTTGGAGGTTTCTAGTCAGCACATAAAATATCAAAAGACCAAGTTGTATTTCTTTAACATGAATATTAACCTTCAACAATGCCATAACTAGGGAACTCAACTATCAATGGGCTTCCCTTCTTGACACAAACCTTGGTCTCCCCATTACTATGAAAGAAGTCACTCCTGAACTTTGGAATGTTGTGGTGGAAAGAATGCAAAGGAAACTTGTGGGCCAAAAAGGTAAGGTTCTTAGCAATGGTAGGAAACTCCAACTCATTGATGCATCTCTACAAGAAATTCCAATGTATTTTTTTTCCATGTTCAATATTTTAGGCCCCTTCAAGGATATCTTGGGAAAAATACAAATAAACTTCTTATGGTCAAGCGATGAGGAAAAATTGAAGATGAGCCTGGTTAGTTGGAACCAAGTTTGCAAGCCAAAGCACAAGGAGGGTTGAACCTTAGAAAAATGGTAGACCTAAATAAGGCCCTTATAACTAATATTGGATGGAGATTATCTAAAAACTCAACTGGATGATGTAGAATTATTAGGGCTAAATATCTATAGGGAAGGATATTTAACCAATGTTTGTACATTGTTGACCTCCCAACTAGATCAAGAATCTGGTTAGATATTGTTAAAGGAAAAAAGTACTAAAATATTATAAACTTTTTGTGGCATAATACATTTCTATGCTACAATTTTCTAATTAATACATTACCTCTTTGTGTAGTCCACTTTTCTCAACTCCTTAATCTCAACCTTTTATTAAAAAATATAGTAGTTAGGAAGATTTAAAGTAGTATAAGTCTTGTTGTTGTTTCACCTAAAAGTGTTGAGAGGTACCATCTTTAGTTTCTAATTTAAGATCTACTTCTAAAATTGTTAGAAAAAAAATAAAATCTTAAAACCCTTTTTTGGTGGCTTATATATGTGCACTTACCAAATAGTAAAAAATGAGCTTTCCAAAGTCAAATTTTGAATAAATAGTAAAAGAAATCTCTCTCCATATAGAAATGCTTATATTCATCCTTAATCAATATTATTAAATTTAATTTTCATACTATTCTTCTCTTTGTATCTATTTTCATAGACATTAAAAAATTGGCACGTTAGAAAAAAATCATGATTCTGAATAACCAAGAAAATGTGTGAGGCTCTCATTAGATTCTATATCTTCTATTAAAAAAATAGTAATTAATTTATCTAAAAAATCAACTCAATAATTTATTATTAATTAAAATGGGAAGGGTTTGGACCCATAACAATTAAAGTAACATTAAGTCTTAAACATACAACCCAAAGGATCAGAGTAGTGACCCTACCAAAAGTCAATCATAACTAGAACTAGCAACTACACCTGCATAAAAACAAAAACTTTAAATTGAACCATGCTGGGTAAAACCAAATACCCGAGTCATCTAAAAGATTTTTCAAACAAACTAAGTTTCCACTAGCATATAGCATTAAAAAAAAACTTTCTAACCTATAAGACCATAGTATACCAAACCAACAACCACATTTAAACACTGCACCACACAAACCAGTAAGTGCCACCAAGCAATAAAACCCATAGCATTGGGAACTAGAACCCAAAATCAACATGAGTTAGAAAAGAAAAAACCAACTCCTTTATTTTATACCTTGAACTCAATAAAACCATAGGAGATCACTTATTGTCATTCCTCCTTTCTTAGAGTCTCCTCCTTCCATTTTCTATTTGTCTCTCTCTCCTCCAGCTATGCCTTCAAACTCCATATTTCCCCTTCCATCTTGGTCAGGGATTGAATTATCTGGGAGGCTAGATTATTAATTTTCTCTCCTAGTTGGGCATGCACATTCTTGATAGACACCAAGGCCTTTAGCATTACATTCCTCTCTTCCTCGTGCGGTACTTTGTCCTTGATATCCTCCACTTGTTCCTTTATCTTCTCCAAGCTATTGATCTTGTCTCCCATCTCTTGATCCACTTCCCACATGACTTCATCCCTTTGACTAGTCATCCAATCGAAAAAAATTCACTTAGCTTCAGTAATTGCCTCTAGCCTATTAATCTTTTTGTATGTTATATGCATTTGAAAATGAAGCCGCCTATCCACCACTTTAAATTCATTATAACAAGAGCTCATCTCCATAGAGTGGAGGGTTAGAGTGTCCAAATAAATTGAGGCATCATCTTTTTTATGAACCACACTAGGAGAGGGCTCTCTAGACACCTAGGGATCATCTAAGTAGCTTGAATACACCATGGGGGAGGGGAGGTACATTGTAGAACCCAAGGAAAGAGGAGTAAAAAAGTAGGACATGGTGTCTAGGGTCCAATCAGTCTTAGTGGCTAGGGATCCTTACTTTGAATCCTCCAAACCCTCCATGGTATCATCTTTTTTATTGGAAGGTCATTCTTTTTTTCTTGGCTTTATGGGGAGGAAGAGTCTTAACAACAAAACTTAAAGAATTTTTGGATGTAAAAAGAGTGCAATATTGTCCCATTTTGGGGGAAATGACCTTGAAAATATTATTATTAAGCTCATGGGAGGACTGAAGGGTCATATTCAATTGGAAATCATAAAGTCTAAGTAAAAGCCCTTGATGTTTTGGCAGGGACTTTACATTTTTCAACAAACACGGAAAGAGATGAGTAATCCGAAAAGAAAAAGAAAATAGATCATTCTTATGAAAATGATTCAACATAGGGAAACTATGGGAGTAGATCCTTTTGACCTTCCTTCTGATGCAGAGCCACACCTTGGAAAACTTAGGAGGAATCAAACACTCAACTGAGTTGCATCAAGGGGCATCTACAACCTTCAGGATCACACACTAAAATCCAACATCACAATGTATTAATTGAGTTTCTTCATACACATTAAAAATGCATATACTATCTAAATCCATTCTATATACTTTTCCATCCACTTAATCCATTAAACAAAAGTTTTAAAACAAATTGCCCAGAAAATACATTCTTTCTGCCTCCTGGATAGACCTGCACTCAGACATGAATAACTTTCGAACCAAAAAATATTTACTCAATCCAACCGTTGAGATTTGGAATAACTAAGTTTAAAACAACATATAAAAATTTGAGAGAATTCTAACGGTTTAAACTTGAGATATTGACCACGCATCAGAGTACATTTTTTTTGCAAAATATTGCTTCTTCTTGCTGTCTCTAGATAGACCTGCACTCAGACATGAATAACTTTTGAACCAGATCAAAAATCTTCGATCGCGTTGGTGAAGATGGGCGTAATTAGACCTATAACAACATATCCAAAGCTCATCAAAATCCAACGGTGCATTTGGGAGATATTACAAACGCACTGAGACTGATTTCTGCAAACATACCGAATTCAACCCAAAAATAAAAACTTGTCTTCTTCCTCTCTCTTCCTCTCTAAAAATTGACTCCCTAAATAAGGAATATGAAACGTCCCTATCCAAGAATAGGAGACTGTTTCAAAAATTATGAATATTCCTGCTGCCAACTATCTGTCCTTTTTTAGGATATGATTAGATTCTTAAATCATTGCACACTATTAACTCCACTAAAACAAACACACATGGTCCTAAGTGGCTATATTTGGAGAGTTTATCATTTCACTCCTCCATTTATGCCACCACGTCATAGGACATTATTTGAAAACATAAAACTCTAAGCTCACACACACAAACATTTCAAAATTTAGATTTTAAAATCAAAACTTTCTGATATTTGCTTTGTACCCTGCATTTTAGTCATATTGCAAGTTGTCTTTCTGTCGCCACCAAACTTCCTATCGCAGACGTGCTCCTGCACCACCTTCACAAGTGAAAATTTGCATGAGAACCTTCACTAGGGCCTTCTAAACCCCTTCCATTGCCTCTTTGTTAAACACATGATGCAATTTTGGGATATTTTTTACCCGACTTCCTAAACCTCACCATAGCATCTTTGAAAGAGATTTTGATGTTTCTCATAATCTTGACCCCATCCATACTCAACCAAGGGATGGTAGAGATGGACTCTAGGGTGATGACAAAAAAAACACAACCCAACATAATCTTTCAACCATCCCATGACTCCATAATTTTTTAAGAAAGCTCTAGATTATAACCTTTCATGTCTATGATATAATTTTTTATATTGTCCTACTCAAGGATCTCTCAGAGCTCCTTGTTATTTTCGTACTCTCCCTATTCATCAGGCTCTATCTAATAAGGGTCTCCTCCTATCCTTTTATTCTGATTGAAATAGTAAAAACACATTGCTTCAAAAACTAACATGCCCACAAATGGAAAGATGACCAAACCCAAGCTTTTCTTGGTAGTCACATTAAACTATAAAACTGAAATAGAAATCCAACTCATAAAAATGCTTCACAAAATGGACCCCGTAAAAAGTAATAATGCAAAGTTTATTAACGCATAATTTATGTGCTATCATGAAAGATCACTTCATACACCTCCACCAGGATGGATAGAGAGTCATCCCAAATTTTGAACCCCTTAGTATATTTCCACATGCTCGTCAACCTATTTGCAGCATGATTTCCCTCTTGATAGGTGTGTTAAAATGACACCTCCTCTAAGTTTCTTAACACATGTTTTATTTTTGCAATGACATCTCTATCATTCCAACCTATCTTTGCCACATCTTTTTAAATATTTATGTTTTTTGAAGCATCCCCTTTTATGATTACCTTTTTCACATTTTTCCTAGTCAGCACAAAGACCCCATCGTAAAGGGCTAGGAGTTTAGCCACATAAGTAGTCTAGACCCCAAACTTGACCAAGTAAGATGTCAACAAATCCTTTTTTGAGCTTCTCAAAATGTCACCCCCACCTACCTACTATTTAATATTCTTTCTAATAATTGATATCGGATTACTAGTACTAAAAGCTCTCAAGTTATCCAACATGCCCCATTGACTACCAACCTCCCTATCATAGGAATATGATGTGGAACCATGTTTAGTAGCACAAAGGATCTTCATATTCTCCTTCACATTTTGGACATGCCCCATACTTACCAATTTAGCATTTTTACTTGTTTCCCTTAAGATCATGTTGTTGCAACCCTTCCATAGGCACTAACTATCATCTAAAAGGCACTGTCTCCATAGCTCAATGATAAGGGGTGAGGAGAAGGGGATCTCCAAGAATTGAAGACCTCTTTAGGTTCATTATTCCAACACCAATGTACTTTGAATAGGCTATGATATGGCTAACTTCCCAAGAAAAAGGTAGGAGAAGACGATGTGAACTATTGACTCAACATCATTTTCACATAGAACACTCCTATTAATAGTTTGATTTCCTCTTTTTTGGATATTATCAAGAGTGAAAATCTTGTTATGACATACAATCAAATTAAAGAACTTAACTTTAGGAATGGCTTTGTTATCCCAAAACTAGTTTTAATAGTATAAGCTCTCAATTTGGAAATCTTTGATATGACTTCATCTATTTGGTCTAGTCTATACAATCTTAATGTATTCATATGAATTAAAATTTTAAAAGAAACTAGTTTCAAGTCAGCTTTAAACTAGTTGATGTCAACCTCCTAGTTCACCGTGTAGTCCTTCCTTTCCTAATAGTCCCTAGCCTTGAACCCTAGTCTATTGATAAGGACATCCTTTAGAGATAGAAACATAGAGCAATACTCAAAAGTAGGCATATCTGACCTAGTATCCCCATTACCCACCTACCAAGAAGAACCTTGAGTGAGGAGGGGGATAGTCTTCTTTAGATTATTCCACAAAATCGACCCTTATACAAGGGGGTTCTTCAACAAGATGATCTCATTCCCATTTTTGAGATACTTTCCTCATAAAATATTGGCCTAGTCCAAATCTAACTTCATCACATTCCATCCAATCTTCAATATGAAGGCACTAAGTTCATAAGGTGGGAGTCCCTTACATTCAGGCATCCTTGATCCTTAGGAGAGAAGATCATTTTCCATTTGACAAATGAGAGCCTCTTCTTTTCTTCTAGTCCAATCCATAGGAAATTTATTTCGACAGTATCCAAATTTTTGGTCCAAAAAATTGGTATATAAAATAGGGATGTAACATATTGAGTAGAGCTTTAAAGATTCATCATTAGCATTTGGAGTTTGCTAGCTTTACTAAGAAGAGCTTCCTTCTGAGCTGTAAGTTTTAACTAAATTATTTTGAGAAAACTAGCCCAAACATTATTTTCCACTATAGCAAAAGTCAACGGCATTACAAGATAAATAGGGAGAAGGGCGACAATCTGGCAACTAGTAATCAAATAAATTTTGTTTTGGGAACTCTAGGGGGCATTAAAAAGTATAGAGAACTTTAAAACAAATTCAATTTCTAACCCAAAGCTAGGGTATAGTTCACTAGATTGTACCAACTATTGTAGCTTCTCCACCTGTCAGGTTGTCATCCACAAACTGTTGGTGTGAAACAATCTCTACTACAAAAGAGGGTTAAAGCCTTTGATAGTACGAGAATCTACCATTCTACTAACATCTTGGCCAATAATATCAGCTAAATTGATAAAGAGATAGGAAGATAAAAGATCTTCTTGTCTTAGACCACCAGAGATACTAAAGAAACCCTTTGGGGAGCCATTGACTAGCACAAAAAACTTAGGCATTTTTTAAGCATTCCTCTATCAGCTGAAGGATTCTTCCTTTAAATCCAACTTTCTTAAGGACCTCCATAAGAAAGTCTTGTGAGACCATGTCAATTACTTTGGAAATGTCAAGCTTAAGTATCATACTTTATTTTTCCCCTTTATCCATAAAGTGAATCACTTCTTAAACAGTAGCAATAACATCTTTTATTTGCTTCCTAGGGACAAGACCTTTCTGTTGAGGGTGGATCAAGTGATCTAGAAAGGGTTTGATGCAAGAAACCAATAATTTAGAAAAAAATCTTATATAAGGTATTACAAAGGCTGATAGATCTAAAATCCTCCAATTTTTTTGCCCCGGTCACCTTAGAAATTAGAGAAATAAAGGTATTATTGATCTCTTTAAGAATAGCCCCTGAAATAGAAAAATCTATGTCTGCCCAAAAAACATATTTTCCCATGATATCCTAGTAATTTATGATGAACAATGAAAGAAAAGCATCTAGCCATGACGACTTATAAGGGCTTAGGGCAGAGGTGGAAACTCTAACCTCCTCTAGGTAAAAGCGCAAACCTGTGTCACCCTTTTGTAAACAAAAATGCTAACAAAAGTATAATTGTACACATTGAATGACATAAAATTCGTATTATTATTTTGAATTTGAAAATGAAGTAAACTAATGAAATGTGTAGAAATAGATGAAGTTTAAGATTATAATTTATAATTATTATTTGGAATAAGAATTGATATATTTTCCTAATTTTTATAGATAATTTTTTAGCTGCTGAAAAATGCTGAAAAATAGGGTCTAGTTCCCACCACAAAACTATATGGAAATAAACTTATTCCCTTTTATCTTTTACTATGTTATAGATAGCATATATAGGTAGAATAATCAAAAATTAAAAATGGCTTTAGACCTTTATTTTCTCTTTTATAATGATTCAAATTTCAACTCAGCTGGAATCGTTAGTTTTCATCTCCCACCACATTTTTCAAAATAAATCTATTCTAATTAGGAGAAAAATTATATATTCTAGAAGAGGTTTCTCTCCTCTAGAATTCCATATAATTTTTAATATTTTTTTATATGATTTAATAATTTTTTCTTTCTAAAAATTGATATTTTTTCGAGTGTTATAATATACTATAACTTATTACAACACTATAAACTCTGTATGAGAACAGTCTTGATTTCGAGCTCTACAAAATGGTGTTTATATGTTATTAAAAAAATATCATAAAAAATAGTAAGAGTTATTGAAACGCCACTTTTCTAAAATAATTTTATTTCTTTAGTAATTGGATACAAACTAGTATAAAACATGCATTTAATTGACATTTCCAATTGGAAAAGTGTATGACCATATACAACTTAGCTAGAACGAGTTTATCTAGATCATATGTTTGAACAAAATTGATTTTTAGATAGAAATATTCAAATTCAGTTGTTTTGTTAAGTCAACTTGAAAGGTGATGTAGCTTTGTATTTTTACCCCTCTATAGTACCAAATTTCTTTAACTTCAGAAGCTATTCTAACGGGATACAAGTGGGAGCACATTGGAGTAGATTGATCATTCTAGCTTTTGAAGGATGATTGAGGGGGTTGGTTAAGAAGGTCCCAAAAGTGAGGGACCACCTTGTGTTCCACTTCCACTTTCTAATTAATATTGCCTTGCTCTATGGCTAGATCTCTAATCGAGTTCCTTTTCCTATGCTTTAGCACCGATTGATGGAAGAATCTAGAATTTTTGTCTCCTCCATTGATCCATTAGATCTTGAACCTTTTTTCCCAAAAGGTCTCTTCCTTTAGAATGATATTGTGGAGATCAGACAAAAGACACTTTTCATGCTTATCCCTTTCCTGGTCCCATCCCATGGATTACATCTCCTTTTGTAAAGAGTGTAGTTTTTCCTTTATTCTATCATTTTGTTCAAAAATATTTCCAAAAGAAAACATAGTCCAATGTTTAAGATGTTCCTTCAAAACTTTTAGTTTACCCACAAACAAAAACATATCAGTATCAATAAGTTTACAATTCCACCATTTTAAAAAATGAGTGGGGAAATTTGGGTTAAGAGTCCACATATTTTCAAATAGAAAAGGATACTTATCTTGTTTAACCAAAGGATACCATTTGAAAAAATATACAATGATAATCATAAAAAAACCTAACAATACCAAAAATTGAGAAATCGTGAATGATGTTCCAATTTAAGAATAGAAGCCATAAGTCTAACCTAACATGGATCAAGTTGTTTCTAGAGTGCATGTTGGACCAAGTGAAACTCCCACCATGTACGTCCAAATCCTAGAGCTTCCCCTCCGAAATAAATTATGTAGATATAGTATAATGTAAGAAAAATCAATCATAACGCCTTTTTTAAGAATTGAAAAGAGGGGTTTTGAAATTCCCAATCACCATCCAATATTCAAACATATTGTCCTTATTGTCCAAAAGGATTTTCTCCCAATAGATCTTCCTTTCTCCCACCATATTTTTTGCATACACATTAGTTAGATTTCACACAAGATCTATATTATTATAAGACAACACCATGTATTGGACCTACTTTCCCTTGTAGAAAATAGAGCTAGTCAAGAGGCGAGACTTCCAAATAATGACCAACCCACCTAAATCTCCATTAGATTTAATGGAAAAAATTAGAGATAAAAGGTAGATATACTTGCTAATAGTAGACAAAAAGGAAACATGTATTTTTGTTTCTTGTAATAGAACAATATCCAGGTTCAAATCTTTAATAGGTACTTAACAAGCATCTACTTTTGTAGACTGTCAAGGCCTCTCATATTCTAGGAGACCATAATTATTGAGATTTATTGGATCACAAGTGCTCAAGAGTGCTTTGGATCTCACCACTAATGTCCTCTGCAAACTTATTTGTCAAAAATCTACTTGAATGCCTCCCAGTCTTCTAGTACATTCCCACATCAATATAATTATGGCTCTTTAAAAGGTAAATAGGGAGTGGGAGGGAGAATACTAAGGGGGAAGGGGAGAAGGGGAAAGGGGAGTCAAGGGGGCGATTGACAACAAGGGGAGAAAGTGGGAGAAATGGGGGGAGGGTGAGAAACCAATAGAGGGAGGGGGTAGGGTGTAAAAGGGAAAGGGTCACCATGGGGATAGAACTAACTTCTGAGGGGAGGGTGAAGGGAAGACAATAAGAGAAGAAGTGTGACCTAGGAAGGGAGGGAGGCACAAGGACCTAAGAGGGAGGGACAAAGAAGAGAGACTTCTCTAGCCCAATACCTCAGGACATGGGCATGGGCCCAAAAGTAGAGAGTGAAAATATCTGCAACCATCTTAGGAGAAGGCTTTTCAAGAGAATCCTTAGGGAAAGCATTTGAAAGTTGGATAGTCATAGAGAAGAGTTGGTAGAGGCATGGAGTTCTCATACTCTAGAGGTTGAGAAATAGAGAGATAAAGAGGGTCTGGTTACAAGTCACAACATCAACACCTAGAAAATCCCCAAATGAGTTGGATATGCCTTTAAAGACCTCTTTGTCCCATAATTTGAGGGGAATCCTAGGAATTTGTACCTAGGTGGAAACAACACCAAAAAGATGAGTGATCGAGTCAAACCCCAAGTGTCATTTATAAAGTTACAAAAGAATCTTGCTTCAAAACCATGGGTCACATACCAAGATACATAGGAAGTATTTCTTGAGGGAAAAAGAGATACAAAAGCATCCTTTGGGCAGTGCCAAAAATATTACCAAACCTTTCAAACCCTAATTAGCGAAATCCCATTTCCTGAGAAAAAATAGAATATGATCTTTGTGTGTACATAAAGTATCACACTTCTATAAACCATTATTCTTGAGAGAACCCATGGAAGAGGAAGTCTCAAGAGCCGACTTATAGCTCTCTATCTATGATGTGAAAAGTCTATGAGATGGTGATCCCCAAATGAACCAAACTATTGAACCCTTGCAAGGTGCACCATAGAACAAGAGATTCAAAGAGTAGAGGCAAGAGTGCTAATATCAAAGAATCTAGAATAAAATGCAATGCAAATGTAAGCTATTCTAAATGAATAGTAAGCTAACAAAGAGAACTAAGATAAAGTATAAAGGAAAATAAACTAAAAAGTATTCCATAATGTAAGTAGAATGAGTGTTAAGCTAAAATGCAAAAATGCGAGAATGCTCTGAGTCTCCAAAAGTACCAAGAAAACTTGCACCATAACAATGGCATGAGAGACTAAGATCTTTAGAATGAGGAGAGAGCCCTCCTTCCAAACCTAAGGCCATAGTATGAGGACTTCCATTCTTTGATCCATGCACTTCAATCTCTTTGGTTCCTTTAGCCAACTCCCACTCTAAAGTTGCAGAGCACATTTCAAAAAAAAATCAACTCAATATGTTATGATGAAACTTAGTGCACCAAATATTATGTATAATAGAAAATTCATAGGTATGTGTTGCAACCTTATTGATAGTAACATATATCATTGAAAAAATTATTTTATTTCAACAGTATTGATTGTGTACCAAAAAAAGATGAATTTATAGATCAACCTATGGTTTGAAATTTCTCAAAATTATTTTGTACTTAATTGTATTATGTACAACCATGTATAGAGAGTGCTCCCATTGAAGATGTTTTGAGATTGAAAAATATATATTATAAATGATTTAATTATATTATATAAACTATGATACCTAAAAAATACTAGCACTTCCTTCTATGTGTTTCACAAAATAAAATGTCCTTTTCTACTAAAAATTATTTTCCACATAATTAGCTAACCCCAACATTACTTAACCCACTTTTAGCTCTCATAAGCTACTTCACGAAAGGAAAATACTTTAATATCTCTATCACTAGTATTTTTCCTCCATAATGTGACTCAATATACTATTTAATTTTTTTTAAAAAAATTTTCCTTTGTTATTATTTTTGGTTTATCAATTTCATTCCCTATTGAGACTTAAAGACTAAAATAGGGGCTTGAGTTAGCCCTATAAAACATCACTAATTAGGAAGATATTAAGACTTGGGCCACATAGTACTTCCACAGAATTTATAACCCTCCCCTAATTCAAAAGAAACCTAACACTGAAGAAGCTTTTCTTAGTGTTATCAATACAGTGATTGGTGAAGAAATGAATGAGGACTTGAATAGAAAGGTTTTAGATGAAGAAGTTAAGGAGGATGTAATTTCTATGGGAGATTATAAAGAACTAGGACTAGATGGTTTTCCCCATTCCATCATTTAGGAATTTTGGAAAATCATCAAATATGATTTGGTGTACACGGTTGATAACTTTATAAGGATAGGTAGAATCCTCAAAGAACTAAATCAAATTTATATTTTTCTTGTCCCAAAAATAGATTAACCTACCTAGGAGGAATTTAGGCCAATTAGTCTATTTAATTCTATTTATAAGATCCTATCAAAGGTGGTGTTCAACTACATAAAACCTTTCCTTGGCAAATCTATCAATCCTAATCATAATGATTTTCCAGATTCTTGATGAGGTGATAACCACCCATGAGGTTTTTAATTCCATGGAGAAAAGTATAAATCTAGGTATGGTGTTGAAGTTAGATATTTTGAAATCTTATGATAAATTTAGAAGGGAGTTTCTACTAAAAAAGCAAGGAAAAACTTGGATTTGGAGAGAGGATAATTATGTTAATTAAGGCTATTATCAACTCAGTCAAATTTTTGGTCTTGTCCAATGGATCACTAAGGAAGTTCTTTAATTCTATTAGATTTATTCCCTAGTTTTATCCCTTATTTCCATACTTATTTATTATGGTGGAAGAGGTCTTGGGTAGGAACATCCTTACTATGGCTATTCACGAGAAGATTCTAGGAGTCAAACTAGCTACTTCTTTGTCACTAGAGACTCTACAACAATTTGTTGGTCACACTTTTTTGTAAGGGATATCTTCTATAAGGGAAGAAAAATATTTGAAGAAGATTTTAAATTAGTATTTGGAGGTTTCTAGTCAGCACATAAAATATCAAAAGACCAAGTTGTATTTCTTTAACATGAATTTACAAAAGATATCGTACCCACGAATATAGATCAAAATTAACTCTAGACAAAGCAATGCTCTATAAAACATCATACAAGAGCAAGATATATTGCTAGACTAGATATATAAATAAATTTAGGAATATTCATGTACCTGAAAAACTCTGTTGCAGTAGACACGCTTCATGATAAAATAGAATATCTCCCATTAACCTAAGATTTAAATTCCGCAAGGCACAAATAATTATTCAAAATCAAACCAACCAATCCGTCCCTCGAGAGAGCGATGTATATGAAATTTAATTTTTACAAACAATCATCTTGAAATTTGTCTTCATCAATCAACGTTGATGGTTTTTTAATAGTTCAAAAAATTGCTAACTCGAGACAAGTAGGTATCATTTACGGAAAGGACGGCGGGCATACATTTTATCAATAAAAATTGAAAGTGGGAAACTTGAACCAATATCAAATGGGCCATTTATTTTATATATGTGAGAATTTCTAGACAAATCGTACCAAGCTTTGCAAAGGCAAAATACATAGTTCAGATGTAATATGCATGACTTGAAAAGATTCAGTTCCAATCGAAAGCTTTCCAATAACGTGGAAGGTCTTCAGTTTCATCAATCTCTGCCTTGGAGTGACTGAGCAAGTACCGCTGTGCTCTGAGGAATGTGATTCCATTTAAGAACTATCTTCTTGTACGCCATAAAGGAACGACACAAGATTGCACCACTAACAAGCAAATGAAGCGCCTCGTTCATTTTTTCTGAAAGTTCTTAATGGGAGTCCGCATTCATTTCTTTGAGCTGCTTAAGGAATTTAGCGAGATCTAGCATCAGTTTGAGAAGGTCCAAGCAATCTCTATTGTTTGTAGAAATCTTGTCGAATCTTTCAAGAACATTAGCTATTTAGAAATTTATAAATTTAGAAAGTAGACATGCTTCTAACAGTGTCACCAATTTAGAAATTTCCGGCAGCCAATTTAGAAATTTCTATTAACACCAATTTAGAAATTTCTGGCAGCCAATTTAGAAATTTCCATTAACACCAATTTAGAAATTTCCGGCAGCCAATTTAGAAATTTCCATTAACACCAATTTAGAAATTTCCGGCAGCCAATTTAGAAATTTCCATTAACACCAATTTAGAAATTTCCGGCAGCCAATTTAGAAATTTCCATTAATAATGTGACCGTTGCATCACAGCTCAATGTCATTATAAAAATCTTAGTTTTTGTACAGAACAGTTCTCCACATTCAAACATACTTTTCGCAAGCAATTCTTTTCAGTAATTGTTGTTTTTTTTTTCTAACTTTCATGGCGAGAAACAACGGAAGGAAGAGGCTTAATGAGCTCGAAGATGAGATAATTAGTGTAGCCTTTAGAGTAATGTTTATGGTTTTTTGCTTTGTAGAAATGTTTGATCAGCAGCTCTTTCCAGATAGAGTCGATCACAAGCTCGGTGCTTTACTGCTTTGGTGTCTTGCTACAGTCGTCATGATTACGACTTGGCTTTGGATAGGAGAACCAGACGACGAGGAAGATGATTATGAGGAAGAAAAAGTAGTAAGAAAGAAAAAAAATGAGGTTCAAAAAATGGTGAGAAAAAATGGAAATGAGGGAAAAGAAGCAATAAATGAAGTTAAAAAGGTAGTGGGAAAAAATGGAAATGAGGAAAAGAAAATAATAAATGTGACTAAAAAAGTAGTGAGAAGAAATGAAAATGAGGGGAAAGAAGCAATGAGCATAGAAGAAGGTTTGGTAAAAGAACTAACAAAGAAATTAGATTCAAAAAATTTGAATCTTCCAGAAGGGGATACTCTACACAGTTGGAAATCTACTGCTCACCGGAGGGTTACTTTTGCACTAGACCATTCTGTAGAAGAGGCGAACTCCAAGAAAATGTCAAGCAGTAGGCATGATGTTCCTAAATCAATAAAGGAGTTAGATCCACCATGTTTGCATCTTCAAGAGTCGGGTTCTCAACCTCCTTGGGAACCTAATTCTCAACCAAAGGTTACGCCCCAGCTGGAACGTTCGGTAAGAGAGGTGAACACCTACAAGAAAATGCCCACCATTCCACATAGTGTCCGTCAACCAGCATCTTCTCCTGGATTTCGTACAATAGAGGTAAATTATTAATGTGCAGTGAATTTGATTTTTTAATAAACTTAAAATCTGGTTTTTATTGGATTTTTTAGTTATTAGTTTATATTTTAATGTTATATATATGAATTTAAATTTTAACAAATTTAAAATTTAGTTTCTATTGGATTTTTAATTATTAGTTTTTATTTATATATTTATTTTATGTTCAGTGCAAAGTAGAAGTGCCTCTAAGAAGATCTACAAGAATTCGTAATAAACTTATGTTGGGGGAGGTAAATTTATTTTCTTATTAGTTTTTTCTCATTTGAAATCTATATTTTATTGGGTTTTTCAGTCATGATTTTTATATTAATGGAATATTCTTTATTGTCTTTAGTGTAAAATAGAAGTAGCCCCCAAAAAACAAGGAAATAAAGCTAGGCCAAAAGAGGTAAATTTCTCTGTTTTAATACATTTAAATTTTTTCCCTCAATTTTCAAACTACTTTTATTCGAATTTTCAGTCATTAGTTTTTATATTTATTGGGTATATTCCTTGTTGTATTTAGTGTAAAGCAGAAGTAGCTAAGCGAAGATCAAGGAGAATTAGCAAAGACATGACCCAACCATGAACATGTGTAAGGTCCCTCCTCACATGTACTTTTTAAATATGAATTTCCTTGTTACAATTGTTGTAGGCGATTAGAATGGTTATGAAATAATGTTTTATGGTTTAGATGTCCTAATAAGAATTGAGATCCTAATACATTCATGTTTTAAATAAGTAAGTCATTCAAGAATAAACTACATTATCTCGACTATTTAAATATTAAAATTTTTCTAACAATAATACAAGGTGTTTCACTAAATGATGATGTTATCGATTTTGTTACCTCAGTGATTTGGATTCTATGCATTTAGATAGTTCAATACTCACTATTGGTGATGTTATGGTGTTTAGGTACATGCATGCCTAACAATGATTATTCTTATATTTAATCTACTAATGAATAAATGTGAGTAGAAATGAATTAAATAGTTAAATAATTGAAGCATTATGTTCTAAGTTCACCCCGACCCTTCGTAGCCTTAGTTGTTATTTTAATGTTCTTAATTACATTTTAGTAAGGGTTTGAATTTTGATAATAGAAATAAAACATTACAATTTAACCATCATTCTATATCATTGTTTATATTTAGAAACCAGGTTAATAAAGGGAGCTTCGATTTGATTAATATTCTTCTAAGAGTTTGCTTCAAGATCTCTCAATTTTTGTGTAGATTTTAGGGAGGAGATGACCTTGGTTAATCAAAAGATTGGGCTCACATATATGAGCAAAATAGCATCCCTCGTGCCTATATTTTTTAACAAGCTTTATCAAGTTACATGGTATACATTCAACAACCTTCACTTTTAAGAAGTTACTTTGTTTTGCTGAAATAGAAGTTAATCATGTGCTTGCTGAATTTTTACATGCTATCAGACTTGGCCTTCAGGAAACAATAAAGAAGATCAAGATGTTGTGAAAATTTTATCATCCCCTCAATGGCATGCATTGGATAGATTTGAAAGACTATAAAGATTGATCTCAATGCAGATGCACTTTGAAGGACTCCTCTTTATTTGACTAGGAAATAAAGAAGATTTTAATTGTTAACTTCACTCCCCTTTCTCTTTGTTCCCTCTTCCTTCAGCTCCCCTTCTCTGATTTGGTTCTAAAGTTGAGGGAGTCTCTTTTGTACGCAAATCACTCAATTTCATACTTCTGATATTACCTATTTGTAATTGTACATGACAGCACAAAATGTGGGCAAGGGATTCAATTTCATAACAATTAGTGGGTGGAAGGGTGGTTCATTTTGTGACTGTCAATAGATAGTCTAAATTTTGTAATTCTTTATTTTTCAATAAAATTGAAGAATTTAAAGTTTCTTTTTTATTAGATATAAGAGTTTCAGAAAACAAGAAGGAACCAAATAGTCACCACAAATAACAACAAGGAGCCTAAGCCTCACCCCGGAAGAGCCGTATTAGCTATACATCAAGACAAAAAGAAGAGAAGATAGATCATCTAACTAAGAACATCATAGTGAATATCCATCCAAGCAGTCCATCCTAAGGGACCCTCCATCCAAATGATACTTTTACTTTTTTGAAACTGCATCAACAAGAACAAATCCTCTTTTCTGACATTCACATTCTTTCTGATTTCTCTGTTCAGCCTAATACAAGCTTGCTCAAAAGCCTACAAATCATCCAGGGTTCTTTGCCACTGGTATCCATGCTTCAACTCATAGTAGAAAAAGGTAGCATACCCATCCTGAAGGAACCTTCTAAGCTTATCCCTCTCGATCAACATAGTAGCCTGAACAATTTAAAGTTTAAAGTTTCCCATTGTGTAGAGCCATTTATCAATTAAAGTGGATTGATCAAACTTAAAATTATGAATTGTATTCTTTGAGGAGAGTAAAAATATGTTTATAAATGTTAATAAATTACAATGAAAAGTCTACACTTAGAATTGGACAATCAAATGAACTTACAAATACTTAGTCTCAAGCTAAAGAAACTTATTTAAAAATTTAAAAAATAATATAGCTAAATATAATATATTAAAACTTAGTTATCATTAAAATATTTAAATTCATATTATAGATGATCATATATAAGCAATGAAAACAAATAATCAATGTGTTATTCTTATTCTTATTATTATGATTTCAAATATATACAATTAATTAAAAATAAAAACTAGAAACTACTTTAATATTTTGTAATCTAAAACATATACTTATGAATTTAATGAAAATATTATTAATCTTTTAATTTGTTGTTTAAAATTTGTTAATAAAAAAACCACTCAAATAAATTATATAGTTATTGTATTGTAAAGATTTATTATAATTATCTTTGCTAACTAATTACAGGAAATTAAATTTGTTTTAACATAAGTTTATGCTTTGTATTTTCCAATCTCTCATTTTCATCATTGCCACATTATATCAATTTGATACATCTTTTAGCATACTTTACATATATTTAGCTAAAGATAGGTATGTTAGGCTAATGATTTGCAATTATTAATAATAATAAATAGTAAAATTATGTTGCAAGGGAAACTATCACAAAAACAAATATTATACATATGTTCATCTAAAGATTAGCATGCTTTACATATATTTAGCTAAAGATAGGTATGCTAGGCTAATGATTTACAATAATTTATAATAATAAATAGTAAAATTTTGTTGCAAGGGAAAATATCACAAAAATATATATATATTATACATATGTTCATCTAAAGATAGGTGTACTAGTTTAGGCTGAAGCAAAGATTAATTATTATTTTTTATGATTAATTATTACGATTTGATTATTACTTATGCTTGAGTAGATTCAAACCCCCAAGTCCTTCCAAATAAGAGGTTCACTATTTACCATTGTGTTGTATGATCTTGCCTATTTATTGTGCATCTTCTTTATGTTGTATTTTTTCTTCCATTTTTCATATCTTAATTTTCAACATTGGGGAGGATCCACAATATTTGAGGCATTTAGGCTTCCCTTCCATGTTCACCCATTTTTAATTTTTCTTTGTCTTCATGTGTTATTCATTGGATTCAAGCTATGGGTGGCCACATGATGGTCTTTTCTCTCCTTAGAATGTCTCACACTCTACTCTATGTAGCATGGTCCATTCTAAGGGTGCTTCTTATCTAATTATCTTTCTATCTAACTGTATAGTGGGAAATGATGATCAATGATATGTCACCACTTACCACATACACATTAAAAAGGGGATCCTAAAATTTGACTCACTTTCGACTAAATATTATTAGCACAAACTAAAGTAAATGTGTTTCCAAGTTTTACTCTTCCCCTTTTAAGCCAGAAGTCTTAAGTATGAAAGTTAGTGTGTGTCCAAGATTGATGTCTAAGTATCTTTTCGGTCACTTACTTCTCAGTTTTTTTGAGTGCTCTACTTTCTTTGTTTTCTAGTTCCCCCTTGCATTACCTTTACCCACCATCTAAGAAGGATTCCTATTTTTCTAGTGTGCACGGGGTCTAGGTGATCTAGGCATGGTTGGGATGTGTTCTGGCATCCTCTCAATGAGAAGTAAGTTACTCTGCATTTCATTTTTGCTACGTTTCCCTAACATTCCATGGCCCATGGATTCTAATATTTCAAGATGTTTTTCCCCTTGAGTGAACTATATTGAGTGCATATCTAAAGAGTAAAGTTGTGACAATGATTAACAAGGTAAGAAGATGATTATATCATGCTAGAAAATGCCTACAAAGTTGTGGATCAAAGCTAGAATGCATCCCATCCAAATTTGTGGAGATAAGATCAAGTGAGCTACGAGGGAACATGAATATATGGGTTGTTTGATTCGTACTCATGGAAGTGAAGTTGTTTTTTTTTTTTGCTTTTGATGTTGTTTAAACTAGAGCCAAACCTTGGTCCCAAGGATCAAATGGTGTGAACATGATGTTGAATGAACCATTTAAGGGCTTATACTCAATAAGACATGCTCAAGATCTAACTTCGAGGCCATCAAATTAAGGTGAAAGAATGAAGAGTTGTTAGATGTGCTCTAGTTAGGGAAATGTTGCTAAGAAAGGGGTTTTTCATCCTAAGGCAATGAAAAAGGCCACTTCTCTAGAGGCTTTGAAAATAGAAATTCAAGTTACTCTAAAATGTGAATATCCTTCAGAGATTCTCAAAAGATACTTCCAAAAAATTTAATGATGGAAATGTGAACCCAATATAAAAGAGATGTAGTGTTAAAAACTTTAGGCAGAAAGTGAAAAAATGAAGTGCGTAAGCTAGTAGAAGGATTACTCCTCATTCTACATTCTTGGATAGAAGAAAAATGGGTTTGCAGAAAAGCTAAGTTTCTTTCTCTCTCTCCTGCATACATTAACATTATCAAGTATGTCAACTAGATCTAGGTCAGCTTCTCCTATGCCTTCAAGGGGTAGGGTCGCCTCTTATGCCGACATGGCACATACTACATTTTTCGACATCCACTATCAAAACACTTAGTAAAAACTAAAGTTTATTGGTGCTCAGCATCAACTAAACTTAACTTGGCTTAAACTGTGCCTACACTAATTTTCTTGGCTCCAACTAATTTTCTTCTCCGCTTGCACTAACTTTTCTTGACACCTACTATCCACTCAGTCAAACTTGGTAGAAAAACTTCATTTAACTTGTTCTTCTAAGCATACCTAGTGTAACCAACCTTTGTAACCTTAAGTAGATTATCAATGCACTATAATATCATTATCTTAACTGATTTTTGTACTCCTTTCATATCATAACTCAACCTTTCCTCTAGGTGCTATTGTTACCTCATTTATTCAAATCCTCTATTTCAATCAAACAAATTATAGTACTTAAATCATATAAGAAATTGTCTTACCAACAAGTAGTGGGTTTGACATTGGTGGCAAAACAATGAATGAAACAAATTTATCATACTTGTATCAATCTATTTTCAACATTTCCTACAATTGGTTTCTTCAAGTATATTTAAATGAATATTTATCAAGAACTGTATCATGTGCAATCATAGAAAATGACAATCAGAGCTGCTAGTTACAATAATTTAATTGGCTTGGAGAGTGAGTTAAAAGAGCTTACAAACACATCTTTCAAATTCTACGATTTGGGTGATCTTCATAGAAGACTCAATTCTCAACCTATTCACCCAATCACTCAAAATCTTAAAGAAAGCAGACTAGTTGAAGCAACTAGATTTCCAATGGAAATTCAAGCACCTAAGCTAGTGAAGGAATGCATAAAGAGATACAACATAGAAACAAAGTATATTTTGTTTCCCAATCAATCTATTCTCATCTCAATAAACAATGCACTAATGTAGGTTGCATTTGGTATTCCTATGAAGAAGCAGTATTGTGATGTTGATTTTGGATCTTCCGTGTCTATGTTCAATGAGAAAATGACCGTTAGACAGGAAGATATGTAAAGGACATGGTTCTTGACTGGGTGCTCAAAGAAGACCAAAATTTCAAACAACCTATTTGGCACGAATCTAAAAAGAGAGATTGTGGATATCCTTGCACTCCTCCTTAGATTCAAAGAAAAGGAGAATATTTTAAAGTTCATTGAGCACCATTTCTTCCTAGTGCAAGCAATACATGTTGACGATATGTAGATTGACTGGGCACAAATCATCTATGATGAGCTAGCCTCGTGGTTGAATTTAGCCAAAGGATTCAAGTAGTTCTATGAATCCTCATATATTATCTATGCATTAGAAACTCACAACTTATGGCCTAACCTCCCTAGCATCCCAAACTAAGATGAGTGCATGAAAATATATGAATTTTACCCACATTTGTAGCTGTAGAGAAGTTATGATGAGTATGTGGGGTTTAATGATGCCTTCACAATGAGGCTATGCCAAGAATTGCAAGGATGCCCTCAAAGGAGATTTTCACCAAAGGAAATTTCATCCATAAGCCAATTTGGATGCTCATTTATCCAATTTCCAAGCTTCTCCTATTTACAAATAGGAGCTTACAATGACTTTCCTAAGAGGTTGTCGAGGTATTCAGAAGACAAGGTGGTTTTACTTGAACTGTGTCTATAGAACCTTTTAAGTGAACATGTTGTGTTCTAATGTGAAGAAGATTGTTGGGAATCCCTTTCCTATTATGGTTGGTCAATATTCATGTGCTTCCAGATCAGATGCACATAATTTGGTAAAGAGCTTTGAAAAAAACATTAAATTGTTATACTATGAGGTACTTAGGCCTCATTATGATCCAATTAACTTTGTAAGAGATAATTTGAAGTTGGGATATACCTACAGGCATGTTTTAGATATTGAAGACTTCTGGTCCAGGTGTCTTAACAAGTACCAAAATTGGGAGAGGTTTTGGTCATTGTTAACCATTAATGAGATTAAATTTTATAATGATTTTGTTGATATTTCTAACCTTGCAGATGATGGAACCTACTTGCACCCCACATCTTACAAGAAGATCAAACACACCCCAATTTTGTCTACCCCACCTATAAATCTAGTTATTGACACTATGGAGGTTCTTATATATAGGACAATCAAGAGAAAAGACAAATGGGTGGAATAGACACAAGTGAGGAAGAAGAGGATTGGAAGCACTAGTTCTACAGGTGGAGTATCAAATGGAGCTGCCTAGTAAATCATAGCAACAATAGCATAAATACTACATTGACATTTTCAGGGCCACTATAGTCCATTGGCCAAGGTGGAGACCATCCTCTACAAAAGAATGTGCCACTCACTCCTACCCATGAAGCTAGGTCTGTTCTGAACATCAAGAAGGCTAGAGAGAAGTAAGATGATAAGGATAAGGGGAAAAACTAAGAAAAATTAGTGGCCAAGCCATCTTCTGCTATCCAAGTCATCAATTTGGATAGCAACACTAACCCCATGGATGGTTAGGAATAGGATGCATCTTAGTAAGGGGATACCTTATCCCTTTTGGTAACTAAGGTTGATGCCTTCCCTGTTGCTTCTTAGAGAACACCAAATCCATTAATCCTAAGGAAACTATTTGATCCTACTCCCTTGTAGTCTACTATCAATGTCCTTTCTGTAGAGTCATAGCTCAAAGAGACCATTTATAGGAAGAAGAGGAGATATGAGGAAGTAGCTTCATCGATGCATTTGATCACATAAGTCACCTCCTCTCAGTCATCAATTTGACATGAATGCAAAGGAGAATAAAAAGCTACTCCTAAAGTTGCAACAAAAAAGGCAATTTAGGCAGGTTGGTTTAACATGGGTAGATCAGATCAAGGCTTAAGGTCCCTTACTAGTAGAAAACCTGGGACGCCTAGTGTTGGCTGCTCACAAGCTTAGGAAAGTAGCTTCAAATCATTAGGAAACCATATAGAAGGTAGCAGACAAGCTGATAGAGAAATTGACCCTTCTACAAGAAGTAATAGACATGAAGACAAATGTGGTCATTGCTCATGGGATCCTTAAGATAGGCAAGGAGTCACTGTGTCACAAGAAATAATCCTTGGAGTTTTTTATAGAAAGCTCCATGAGATCTGCAAATGAGCTCAAGGGTGTACGTATGACCTAGTGCAAAAGCTCACTGAAAAGTTGTTTCAATATATGAAGATATTGCAAACAAAGTCCTTTGCTTCCACTAATTACAAGCACATGGATATTGAGAGAATGAAATCAAAGTTCTTGGCATTTGTTGATGAATTTGTTGACCCACTCAACTTCCATGTGTCCAAGAATTGAGAACTCTTAGCAGTGGACATGATCATAAGGAGAGAAATGGAGAAATTCAAGTCAACAGTGGCTAGAATAGATGACTTAACAGATATGCATGACTGCTAGATGGTCCAAGCCAACATCATCATCATTCTAGATGTTGAAGACCTGGACAAAGTAACCAAAGCCATGAAAGATTATAGAGCTAAATCAATTTGCTCCTAAGAAGGCATGATGTTCTGATGCTTTTCTAGACATCTCTCATTCTTCCCATTGTCTTTCTCTTTGTATCTATTCATGGCATTTTTTTAGTCTCTATAACAAATAATGATTCAAGCTTGTTCTATTTTTAGTTGATTCTATTCAGAGATGTTGGATAGAGTGCTACACTTAGCTAATTAGAACATCCTCCCCTTCACTTCCCTTTAGGCTTTACCAAGGATTTTCTCTAATCGTTCAATGCTTTTATTCAGTTGGGTTGAACAGAGGTCTAGTAAAAAGAAACACTTTAGATATTAGATCATGTGGCACTCCCATCCTTAATTTAGGGAATGTGTTTATCAATGGTGGAATATTGAGGTCCAAGGTACTGATATGTTTCAAATAGCTAGAAAACTAGATAATATTAGAAGGGAGGTGGTGGGATGGAATAAGTCTTCCTTCGGTGATAATTTTAAGTAAAATAAATAAATTGATGAAAAAACTTGAAGGGATTCAAGAGAGTATGGTGAAGGGAGGTCTCTCTTTAGTTACTCATGAGGAAGAGCAAGAAAGGAGCGGGAAATGGAGATTTATATTTGGAAGAGAGGAGGTGTTCTAGAAGTAGAGATATCGAGTTCAATGGTTAACTAAGTTGGATGGTAACACTACATTCTTCCATAGGATGACTTCTAGACACCAAAAGCAAAATACCAATACTAAGCTCTTTGATGTTAATAATGTGGAACTCACTAATTAGTAAGATATTAAGACTTGGGCCACATAGTACTTCCACAGAATTTATAACCCTCCCCTAATTCAAAAGAAACCTAACACTAAGAAGCTTTTCTTAGTGTTATCAATACAGTGATTGGTGAAGAAATGAATGAGGACTTGAATAGAAAGGTTTTAGATGAAGAAGTTAAGGAGGATGTATTTTCTATGGGAGATTATAAAGAACTAGGACTAGATGGTTTTCCCCATTCCATCATTTAGGAATTCTGGAAAATCATCAAATATGATTTGGTGTACATGGTTGATAACTTTATAGGGATAGGTAGAATCCTCAAAGAACTAAATCAAATTTATATTTTTCTTATCCCAAAAATAGATTAACCTACCTAGGAGGAATTTAGGCCAATTAGTCTATTTAATTCTATTTGTAAGATCCTATCAAAGGTGGTGTTCAACTACATAAAACCTTTCCTTGGCAAATCTATCAATCCTAATCACAATGATTTTCCAGATTCTTGATGAGGTCATAACCACCCATGAGGTTTTTAATTCCATGGAGAAAAGTTTAAATCTAGGTATGGTGTTGAAGTCAGATATTACCCTGAACAATTTAACGTTTAAAGTTTGCCATTGTGTAGAGCCATTTATCAATTAAAGTGGATTGGTCAAACTTAAAATTATGAATTGTATTCTTTGAGGAGAGTAAAAATATGATTATAAATGTTAATAAATTACAATGAAAAGTCTACACTTAGAATTGGACCATCAAGTGAACTTACAAATACTTAGACTCAAGCTAAAGAAACTTATTTAAAAATTTAAAAAATAATATAGCTAAATATAATATATTAAAACTTAGTTATCATTAAAATATTTAAATTCATATTATAGATGATCATATATAAGCAATGAAAACAAATAATCAATGTGTTATTCTTATTCTTATTATTATGATTTCAAATATATACAATTAATAAAAACTAAAAACTAGAAACTACTTTAATATTTTGTAATCTAAAACATATACTTATGAATTTAATGAAAATATTATTAATCTTTTAATTTGTTGTTTAAAATTTGTTAATAACAAAACCACTCAAATAAATTATATAGTTATTGCATTGTAAAGATTTATTATAATTATCTTTGCTAACTAATTACAAGAAATTAAATTTGTTTTAACATAAGTTTATGCTTTGTATTTTCCAATATCTCATTTTCATCATTGACACATTATTTGAATTTGATACATCTTTTAGCATACTTTACATATATTTAGCTAAAGATAGGTATGTTAGGCTAATGATTTGCAATTATTAATAATAAAAAATAGTAAAATTATGTTGCAAGGGAAACTATCACAAAAACAAATATTATACATATGTTCATCTAAAGATTAGCATGCTCTACATATATTTAGCTAAAGATAGGTATGCTAGGCTAATGATTTACAATAATTTATAATAATAAATAGTAAAATTTTGTTGCAAGGGAAAATATCACTATATATATATGTGTGTGTGTGTGTGTGTGTGTGTGTGTGTGTGTGTGTGTGTGTTCATCTAAAGATAGGTGTACTAGTTTAGGTTGAACCAAAGATTAATTATTATTTTTTATGATTAATTATTATGATTTGATTATTACTTATGCTTGAGTAGATTCACACCCACAAGTCCTCCCAAATAAGAGGTTCACTATTTACCATTGTGTTGTATGATCTTGCCTATTTATTGTGCATCTTCTTTATGTTGTATTTTTTCTTCTATTTTTCATATCTTAATTTTCAACATTTGGGGAGGATCCACAATATTTGAGGCATTTAGGCTTCCCTTCCATGTTCACCCATTTTTAATTTTTCTTTGTCTTCATGTGTTACTCATTGGATTCAAGCTATGGGTGGCCACGTGATGGTCTTTTCTCTCCTTAGAATGTCTCACACTCTACTCTATGTAGCATGGTCCATTCTAAGGGTGTTTCTTATCTAATTATCTTTCTATCTAACTGTATATTGGGAAATGTGAATCAATGATATGTCATCACTTACCACATACACATTAAAAAGGGGATCCTAAAATTTGACTCCCTTACGACTAAATATTATTAGCACAAACTAAAGTAAATGTGTTTCCAAGTTTTACTCTTCCCCTTTTAAGCTAGAATTCTTTAGTATGAAAGTTAGTGTGTGTCCAAGATTGATGTCTAAGTATCTTTTAGGTCACTTACTTCTCGGTTTTTTTGAGTGCTCTACTTTCTTTGTTTTCTAGTTCCCCCTTGCATTACCTTTACCCACCATATAAGAAGGATTCCTATTTTTCTAGTGTGCACGGGGTCTAGGTGATCTAGGCATGCTTGGGATGTGTTTTGGCATCCTCTCAATGAGAAGTAAGTTACTTTGCATTTCATTTTTGCTACCTTTCCCTAACATTCCGTGTCCCATGGATTATAAGATTTCAATATGTTTTTCCCCTTGAGTGAACTATATTGAGTGCATATCTAAAGAGTAAAGTTGTGAAAATGATTAACAAGGTAAGAAGATGATTATATCATGCTAGAAAATGCCTACGAAGTTGCGGATCAAAGATAGAATGAATCCCATCCAAATTTGTGGAGATAAGATCAAGTGAGCTACGAGGGAACATGAATATATGGGTTTTTTGATGCATACTCATAGAAGTGAAGTTGTTTTGTTTTGCTTCTTGTTTTTTAAACTAGAGCCAAACCTTGGTCCCAAGGATCAAATGGTGTGAACATGATGTTGAATGAACCATTTAAGGGCTTATACTCAATAAGACATGCTCAAGATCTAACTTCGAGGCCATCAAATTAAGGTGAAAGAATGAAGAGTTGTTAGATGTGCTCTAGTCTGGGGAATGTTGCTAAGAAAGGGATTTTTCATCCTAAGGCAATGAAAAAGGCCACTTCTCTGGAGGCTTTGAAAATAGAAATTCAAGTTACTCTAAAATGTGAATATCCTTCAGAGATGCTCGAAAGATACTTCCAAAAAATTTAGTGATGGAAATGTGAACCCAATATAAAAGAGATGTAGTGTTAAAAACTTTAGGCAGAAAGATGAAAAATGAAGTGCGCAAGCTAGTAGAAGGATTACTCCTCGTTCTGCAATCTTGGATAGTAGAAAAATGGGTTTGCAGAAAAGCTAAGTTTCTTTCTCTCACTCTTGCATACATTAACATTATCAAGTATGTCAACTAGATCTGGGTCAGCCTCTCCTATGCCTTCAAGGGGTAGGGTCGCCTCTTATGCCGACATGGCCACATTTGAGGTAGGTCTTCATGGTGTTGCTCAAGCTGCTCATTTCAAGCCTTCTCATCCTCATGAAGTTTCCCCTATAAGTGTATCAAACCCTATAAGGGTACTTTTAGACATAGATACAATTGATGATATTTATAGTATCCCAAAAGAGCTCTCTACCTTTGTTGCTATTTTTCACTTTCTGGGCTTTTTGCCCTCTCTTGCTAATCTTCATACTTGGATCTCCAAGCATTGCGAACCAATTTTAGATTGTGATGTCCACATCTTTTTGATGGCTAAAGGACTTTTCATCTAGTAAAGTTTAAAATTCTTAAAGATAGGAAGACTATTTTGTGTGATAATAGTTTTTCATGGCACGAAAGATTTCCACTTATGGCCAAGCCATGGCATATGGATTTTGATCCGGTTATAAAATCTTTTAACAAGGTTCCTATTTGGGTCCGAGTTTTATATTTCCAATGCATCTTTTTTCTAGATTCTGTTTATGAAGCTATTGGGGATGCCATCGGTGATTTTTTATATGTGGACTCAGACACTTCAGATTTTCTCCATTTGACGTGTGCTCAAATTCTTGTAGAGATGGATATTTCAAACGGCCTCCCTAAGAAGGTTTGTTAGGAATCCTTGAGAGGCTCTTGAGCCCAAATATTGGATTATGAAGGTATCCATTTTCGTTGTAGAAAATGTCATATGACAGGTCACATTGTTGCTCATTGTGATGACCAGTTTCACTTTTGTTTGTTGTATTTTTTGTTTCTATACTTATTGAAAATATTTAGACTTGTACAGGGTTTTAGGCACCCTTCAAAACCTATTTTACTTAATCAAAAACATTATCAAGTATGTCTACATTTTGAATTCTAAAGAAAAGTAAGACACTTCCCGAAAAGCTAAAGCATTTACGTTGTTAAGTGATTCTTAGTCATATCACTTTACCTTAAGTAAAGTAATAGAGATTTCAAGAATTTAATATTCTACACACAAATGAACAGAAAGTTTAAATAGTTGATACTCATGGATGAACTTAATTTTGTTCGTGTGGCACCAACGTTCTAATTCCTATACCTATTTCATCAAAAAAAATTATTGAAATTCTTTAGGATAATTGAGAGGGGGGTGAACCAATTATCCAAGGTCCAGATGTACAATTAAAACTTTGCACAATTTAGTGAACCCACATCCATAAAACATTTTCATCATGCATGCATTCACTAGATTATGCAATCACTCAAACTTATAGGTTATTGTCAAATCAATATGCAAAAACATAAACATGAAACATAACAGATTCAATAACACATTTGACACAATGATTAAAATGGAAACCCAATTTGGGAAAAACCACCAGCAACATGCTACTAATTCTCACTCTACTGAAGTGATGCCCTGTGAAAGGCCAACCTTGTTAAAGGTTACAATACACATTGTTAAATGTGACCTAATTAAAGGATTTTAATCACCCTATTAGGAGTGAACCTCATTAGAGGATTTTAGATCATTCACTTGGAATGTCACCTAGTTAAAGGATTTACGAATGACTGTTAGGTCAACCTTAATACAAAGGATTTACCGTAGACTAATACAATGATTAGAGAGTAATAGTAAGGCTTAATCTGATAACAACTTACAACTTTATTTGTAGATTACAAATCTTTATTTTAGTCCTCCATTTTCCTTGGCTTTCACACTCTTCAACTCTGATAGCTTGTTCACCCTTCAAGCATCCATACCCTTAAGCCTTCTTGTTTTTTTTGCCAATGCAATCTCTTCTCTTACGTCACTGAATGATGTGAATACCCTAGACTCCTTGTCTTCCTTAGGTTCTCACACATCACCTCTTGCTTCTGACCAACTATGTCTATAAATAGAGAATTAAGATTTTTTTGTTCATCCTCCATTTTCCATTATAGGGTTAGGTTAGATTAGATAGGATTCAATGAATCTACCCCTCATTTAATTTTATTCCCTTCTCGAAACTTCTCCTTCAATCCTCTTTGAATTCACCTCAAAATAGTTTATCTTGAATTTTTTGCCATCAGCTCATCAATCTTATCTTCCACACAGTTCACACAATCCAAGAAATCAAACTTGTCAGCTCAAATTCATCAAATTCTTGATCTTTCTCATAATGCTAACACTTGACATTAACTGGCTTTTGATGCTTGGCACATACTACATTGTTCGACATCCACTATCAAAACACTTAGTACAAACTAAAGTTTATTGGTGCTCAACATCAACTAAACTTAACTTGGCTTACACTGTGCCTACACTAATTTTCTTGGCTCCAACTGATTTTCTTCTTAGCTTGCACTAACTTTTCTCGACACCTACTATCCACTCAGTCAAACTTGGTAGAAAAACTTCATCTAACTTGTTCTTCTTAACATACTTAGTGTAACCAACCTTTGTAACCTTAAGTAGATTATCAATGCACTATAATATCATTATCTTAACTGATTCTTGTACTCCTTTCATATCATAACTCAACCTTTCCTCTAGGTGCTATTGTTACCTAATTTATTCAAATCCTCTTTGTCAATCAAACAAATTATAGTAATCAAATCATATAAGAAATTGTCTTACCAGCAAGTAGTAGGTTTGACATTGGTGTCAAAATAATGAATGAAACAAATTTATCATACTTGTATCAATCTATTTTCAACATTTCCTATAATTGGTTTCTTCAAGTATATTTAAATGAATATTTATCAAGAACTGTATCATGTGCAATCATAGAAAATGACAATCAGAGCTGCTAGTTACAATAATTTAATTGGCTTGGAGCGTGAGTTAAAAGAGCTTACAAACACATCTTTCAAATTCTACGATTTGGGTGATCTTCATAGAAGAATCAGTTCTCAACCTATTCACCCAATCACTCAAAATCTTAAAGAAAGAAGACTAGTTGAAGCAACTAGTTTTCCAATGGAAATTCATGCACCTAAGCCAGTGAAGGAATGCATAAAGAGATATAACACAGAAACAAAGTAGATTTTGTTTCCCAATCAATCTATTCTCATCTCAATCAATAATGCACTAATGTAGGTTGCATTTGGTATTCCTATGAAGAAGCAGTATTGTGATGTTGATTTTGGATCTTCCGTGTCTATGTTTAATGAGAAAATGACCGTTAGACAGGAAGATATGTAGAGGACATGGTTCTTGACTGGGTTCTCAAAGAAGACCAAAATGTCAAACACCCTATTTGGCACGAATCTAAAAAGAGAGATTATGGATATCCTTGCACTCCTCCTTAGATTCAAAGAAAGGGAGAATATTTTGAAGTTCATTTAGCACAATTTCTTCCTAGTGCAAGCAATACATTTTGACGATATGTAGATCGACTAAGCACAGATCATCTGTGATGAGCTAGCCTCATGGTTGAATTTAGCCAAAGGATTCAAGTAGTTCTATGAATCCTCATATATTATCTATGCATTAGAAACTCACAACTTATGGCCTGACCTCCCTAGCATCCCAAACTATGATGAGTGCATGAAAATATATGAATTTTACCCACATTTGTAGCTATAGATAAGTTATGATGAGTATGTGGGGTTTAATGATGCCTTCACAATGAGGCTATGCCAAGAATTGCAAGGATGCCCTCAAAGGAGATTTTAACCAAAGGCAGTTTAATCCATAAGCCAATTTGGATGCTCATTTATCTAATTTCCAAGCTTCTCCTATTTACAAATAGGAGCTTACAATGACTTTCCTAAGAGGTTGTCGAGGTATTCATAAGACAAGGTGGTTTTACTTGAACAGTGTCTATAGAACCTTGAAGTGAACATGTTGTGCTCTAATGTGAAGAAGATTGTTGGGAATCCCTTTCCTATTGTGGTTGGTCAATATTCATGTGCTTCTAGATCAGATGCACATAATTTGGTAAAGAGCTTTGAAAAAAACATTAAATTGTTATACTATGAGGTACTTAGGCCTCATTATGATCCAATTAACTTTGTAAGAGATAACTTGAAGTTGGGATATACCTACAGGCATGTTTTAGATATTGAAGACTTCTGGTCTAGGTGTCTTAAAAAGTACCAAAATTGGGAGAGGTTTTGGTCATTGTTAACCATTAATGAGATTAAATTTTTTAATGATTTTGTTGATATTTCTAGCCTTGCAGATGATGGAACCTACTTGCACCCCACATCTTACAAGAAGTTCAAACGCACCCCAACTTTGTCTACCCCACCTATAAATCTAGTTATTGACACTATGGAGGTTCTTATATAGGGGACAATCAAGAGAAAAGACAAATGGGTGGAATAGACCCAAGTGAGGAAGAAGAGGATTGGAAGCACTAGTTCTACAGGTGGAGTATCAAATGGAGTTGCCCAGTCAATCATAGCAACAAAAGCATAAATACTACATTGACATTTTTAGGGCCACTATAGTCCATTGGCCAAGGTGGAGACCATCCTCTATAATAGAATGTGCCACTCACTCCTACCCATGAAGCTAGGTCTGTTCTGAACATCAAGAAGGTTGGAGAGAAGTAAGATGATAAGGATAAGGGGAAAGACTAAGAAAAATTAGTGGCCAAGCCATCTTCTGCTATCCAAGTCATCAATTTGGATAGCAACACTAACCCCATGGATGGTTAGGAATAGGATGCATCTTAGTAAGGGGATACCTTATCCCTTTTGGTAACTAAGGTTGATGCCTTCCCTGTTGCTTCTTAGAGAACACCAACTCCATTAATCCTAAGGAAACTATTTGATCCTACTCCATTGTAGTCTACTATCAATGTCCTTTTTTTAGAGTCATAGCTCAAAGAGACCATTGATAGGAAGAAGAGGAGATATGAGGAAGTAGCTTCATCGATGCATTTGATCACATAAGTCACCTCTTCTCAATCATCCAAGAAGATGAAGACGTAGAAGACAATTGCTACATTGGCTATGGCTTCAATGACTAGCCATATGCTAGTTGATATTTTTGAGCCACATAAAGAAGAAAAATTTAATGAGCTCTCAAAATATTATTTCCATATTAGAATGGTAGTTCTTGACATCCTGGTTCACAACTCTATGGTGAACATGTGGAAGTCTAACAATGAGAAATATGAAGATAAGTTGAAAGAGCTTAGAGTAGAGAAGGAAATTATGAAATCCTCAAATAGAAAATTTGTGGAAAGCATAAGGTTTGCACTAGCGAGCACTTCATCGAGTCAATTTGACATGAATGCAAAGGAGAATAAAAAGCTACTCCTAAAGTTGCAACAAAAAAGGAAATTTAGGCAGGTTGGTTGAGCATGGGTAGATCAGATCAAGGCTTAAGGTCCCTTACTAGTAGAAAACGTGGGAAGCCTAGTGTTGGGTGCTCACAAGCTTAGGAAAGTAGCTTCAAATCTTTAGGAAACCATATAGAAGGTAGTAGACAAGCTGACAGAGAAATTGACCCTTCTACAAGAAGTAATAGACATGAAGACAAATGTGGTCATTGCTCATGGGATCCTTAAGTTAGGCAAGGAGTCACTGTGTCACAAGAAATAATCCTTGGAGTTTTTTATAGAGAGCTCCATGAGATCTGCAAATGAGCTCAAGGATGTGTATGACCTAGTGCAAAAGCTCATTGAAAAGTTGTTTCAATATCTGAAGATATTGTAAACAAAGTCCTTTGTTTCCACTAATTACAAGCTCATGGATATTGAGAGAATGAAATCAAAGTTCTTGGCATTTGCTGATGAATTTTTTGACCCACTCAACTTCCAAGTGTCCAAGAATTGAGAACTCTTAGGAGTGGACATGATCATAAGGAGAGAAATGGAGAAATTCAAGTCAACAGCGGCTAGAATAGATGACTTAACAGATATGCATGACTGCTAGATGGTCCAAGCCAACATCATCATCATTCTAGATGTTGAAGACCTTGACAAAGTAACCAAAGCCATGAAATATTATAGATCTAAATCAATTTGCTCCTAAGAAGGCATGATGTTCTGATGCTTTTCTAGACATCTCTCATTCTTCCCCTTGTCTTTCTCTTTGTATCTATTCATGGCATTTTTTTAGTCTCTATAACAAATAATGATTCAAGCTTGTTCTATTTTTAGTTGATTCTATTCAGAGATGTTGGATAGAGTGCTACACTTAGCTAACTAGAACATCCTCCCCTTCACTTCCCTTTAGGCTTTACCAAGGATTTTCTCTAATCGTTCAATGCTTTTATTCAGTTGGGTTGAACAGAGGTCTAGTAAAAAGAAACACTTTAGATATTAGATCATGTGGCACTCCCATCCTTAATTAAGGGAATGTGTTTATCAGTGGTGGAATATTGAGGTCCAAGGTACTGATATGTTTCAAATAGCTAGAAAACTAGATAATATTAGAAGGGAGGTGGTGGGATGGAATAAGTCTTCCTTCGGTGATAATTTTAAGTAAAATAAATAAATTGATGAAAAAACTTGAAGGGATTCAAGAGAGTATGGTGAAGGGTGGTCTCTCTTTAGTTACTCATGAGGAAGAGCAAGAATGGAGGGGGAAATGGAGATTTATATTTGGAAGAGAGGAGGTGTTCTGGAAGTAGAGATATCGAGTTCAATGGTTAACTAAGTTGGATGGTAACACTACATTCTTCCATAGGATGACTTCTAGACACCAAAAGAAAGGATAACTAAGCTCTTTGGTGTTAATAATGTGGAACTCACTAATTAGGAAGATATTAATAGTTGGGCCACATAGTACTTGCACAGAATTTATAACCCTCCCCTAATTCAAAAGAAACCTAACACTGAAGAAGCTTTTCTTAGTGTTATCAATACAGTGATTGGTGAAGAAATGAATGAGGACTTGAATAGAAAGGTTTTAGATGAAGAAGTTAAGGAGGATGTAATTTGTATGGGAGATTATAAAGAACTAGTACTAGATGGTTTTCCCCATTCGATCATTTAGGAATTCTGGAAAATCATCAAATATGATTTGGTGTACACAGTTGATAACTTTATAAGGATAGGTAGAATCCTCAAAGAACTAAATCAAATTTATATTTTTCTTGTCCCAAAAATAGATTAACCTACCTAGGAGGAATTTTGGCCAATTAGTCTATTTAATTCTATTTATAAGATCCCATCAAAGGTGGTGTTCAACTACATAAAACCTTTCCTTGGCAAATCTATCAATCCTAATCATAATGATTTTCCAGATTCTTGATGAGGTGATAACCACCCATGAGGTTTTTAATTCCATGGAGAAAAGTATAAATCTAGGTATGGTGTTGAAGTTAGATATTTTGAAATCTTATGATAAATTTAGAAGGGAGTTTCTACTAAAAAATAAAGGAAAAACTTGGATTTGGAGAGAGGATAATTATGTTAATTAAGGCTATTATCAACTCAGTCAAATTTTTGGTCTTGTCCAATGGATCACTAAGGAAGTTCTTTAATTCTATTAGATTTATTCACTAGTTTTATCCCTTATTTCCATACTTATTTATTATGGTGGAAGAGGTCTTGGGTAGGAACATCCTTACTATGGCTATTCACGAGAAGATTCTAGGAGTCAAATTAGCTACTTATTTGTCACTAGAGACTCTACAAAAATTTTTTGGTCACACTTTTTTGTAAGGGATATCTTCTATAAGGGAAGAAAAATATTTGAAGAAGATTTTAAATTAGTATTTGGAGGTTTCTACTCAGCACATAAAATATGAAAAGACCAAGTTGTATTTATTTAACATGAATATTAACCTTCAACAATGCCATAACTAGGGAACTCAACTATCAATGGGCTTCCCTTCTTGACACAAACCTTGGTCTCCCCATTACTATGAAAGAAGTCACTCCTCAACTTTGGAATGTTGTGGTGGAAATAATGCAAAGGAAACTTGTGGACCAAAAAGGTAAGGTTCTTAGCAATGGTAGGAAACTCCAACGCATTGATGCATCTCTACAAGAAATTCCAATGAATTTTTTTTCCATGTTCAATATTTTAGGCCCCTTCAAGAATATCTTGGGAAAAATACAAATAAACTTCTTATGGTCAAGCGATGAGGAAAAACTGAAGATGAGCCTGGTTAGTTGGAACCAAGTTTGCAAAAAAATGGTAGACCTAAATAAGGCCCTTATAACTAATATTGGATGTAGATTATCTAAAAACTCAACTGGATGATGTAGAATTATTAGGGCTAAATATCTATAGAGAAGGATATTTAACCAATGTTTGTACATTGTTGACCTCCCAACTAGATCAAGAATCTGGTCAGATATTGTTAAAGGAAAAAAGTACTAAAATATTATAAAATTTTTGTGGCATAATACATTTCTATGCTACAATTTTCTAATTAATACATTACCTCTTTGTGTAGTCCACTTTTCTCAACTCCTTAATCTCAACCTTTTATTAAAAAATATAGTAGTTAGGAAGATTTAAAGTTATATAAGTCTTGTTTTGTTTCACCTAAAAGTGTTGAGAGGTACCATTTTTAGTTTCTAATTTAAGATCTACTTCTAAAATTGTTAGAAAAAAATAAAATCTTAAAACCCTTTGTTGGTGGCTTATATGTGCACTTACCTAATAGTAAAAAATGAGCTTTCCAAAGTCAAATTTTGAATAAATAGTAAAAGAAATCTCTCTCCATATAGAAAAGCTTATATTCATCCTTAATCAATATTATTAAATTTAATTTTCATACTATTCTTCTCTTTGTATCTATTTTCATAGACATTAAAAATTTGGCACGTTAGAAAAAATTCATGATTCTGAATAACCAAGAAAATGTGTGAGGCTCTCATTAGATTCTATATCTTGTATTAAAAAAATAGTAATTAATTTATCTAAAAAATCAACTCAATAATTTATTATTAATTAAAATGGGAAGGGTTTGAACCCATAACAATTAAAGTAACATTAAGTCTTAAACATACAACCCAAAGGACCAGAGTAGTGACCCTACCAAAAGTCAATCATAACTAGAACTAGCAACTACACTTGCATAAAAACAAAAACTTTAAATTGAACCATGCTGGGTAAAAACAAATACCCCATTCATCTAAAAGATTTTTCAAACAAACTAAGTTTCCACTAGCATATAGCATGAAAAAAAAATTTCTAACCTATAAGACCATAGTATACCAAACCAGCAACCACATTTAAACACTGCACCACACGAACTAGTAAGTGCCACCAAGCAATAAAACCCATAGCATTGGGAACTAGAACCCAAAATCAACATGAGTTAGAAAAGAAAAAACGAACCCCTTTATTTTATACCTTGAACTCAATAAAACCATAGGAGATCTCTTATTGTCATTCCTCCTTTCTTAGAGTCTCCTCCTTCCATTTTCTATTTCTCTCTCTCTCCTCCAACTATGCTTTCAAACTCCATATTTCCCCTTCCATCTTGGTCAGGGATTGAATTATCTGGGAGGCTAGATTATTAATTTTCTCTCCTAGTTGGGCATGCACATTCTTGATAGACACCAAGGCCTTTAGCATTACATTCCTCTCTTCCTCATGCGGTACTTTGTCCTTGATATCCTCCACTTGTTCCTTTATCTTCTCCAAGCTATTGATCTTGTCTTCCATCTCTTGACCCACTTCCCACGTGACTTCATCCCTGTGACTAGTCATCTAATCGAAAAAAAATTCACTCAGCTTCAGTAATTGCCTCTAGCCTCGATGTAAAAAGAGTGCAATATTGTCCCATTTTGGGGGAAATGACCTTGAAAATATTATTATTAAGCTCATGGGAGGTCTGAAGGGTCATATTCAATTGGAAATTATAAAGTCTAAGTAAAAGCCATTGATGTTTTTGGCAGGGACTTTACATTTTTCAAAAAACACGGAAAGAGACGAGTAATCCAAAAAGAAAAAGAAAATAGATCATTCCTATGAAAATGATTCAACATAGGGAAACTATGGGAGTAGATCCTTTTGACCTTCCTTCACAAGTGAAAATTTGCATGAGAACCTTCACTAGGGCCTTCTAAACCCCTTCCATTGCCTCTTTGTTAAACACATGATGCAATTTTGGGATATTTTTTACCCGGCTTCCTAAACCTCACCATAGCATCTTTGAAAGAGATTTTGATGTTTCTCATAATCTTGACCCCATCCATACTCAACCAAGGGATGGTAGAGATGGACTCTAGGGTGATGACAAACAAAACACAACCCAACATAATCTTTCAACCATCCCATGACTCCATAATTTTTTAAGAAAGCTCTAGATTATAACCCTTCATGTTTATGATATAATTTTTTATATTGTCCTACTCAAGGATCTCTTAGAGCTCCTTGTTATTTTCGTACTCTCCCTATTCATCAGGCTCTATCTAATAAGGGTCTCCTCCTATCCTTTTATTCTTATTGAAATAGTAAAAACACATTGCTTCAAAAACTAACATGCCCACAAATGGAAAGATGACCAAACCCAAGCTTTTCTTCGTAGTCACATTAAACTATAAAACTGAAATAGAAATCCAACTCATAAAAATGCTTCACAAAATGGACCCCGTAAAAAGTAATAATGCAAAGTTTATTAGAGCGTAATTTATGTGCTATCATGAAAGATCACATCATAACCTCCACCAGGATGGATAGAGAGTCATCCCAAATTTTTAACCCCTTAGTATATTTGCACATGCTCATCAACCTTTTTGCAGCATGATTTCCCTCTTGATAGGTGTGTTAAAATGACACCTCCTCTAAGTTTCTTATTATGTGTCCTCTAATGTCCTCTGTAAACTTATTTGTCAAAAATCTACTTGAATGCCTCCCAGTCTTCTAGTACATTCCCACATCAATATAATTATGGTGCTTTAAAAGGTAAATAGGGAGTGGGAGGGAGAATACTAAGGGGGAAGGGGAGAAGGGGAAAGGGGAGGCAAGGGGGTGATTGACAACAAGGGGAGAAAGTGGGAGAAATGGGGGGAGGGTGAGAAACCAATAGAGGGAGGGGGCAGGGTGTAAAAGGGAAAGGGTCACCATGGGGGTAGAACTAACTTCTCAGGGGAGGGTGAAGGGAAGACAATCAGAGAAGAAGAGTGACCTAGGGAGGGAGGGAGGCACAAGGACCTAAGAGGGAGGCACAAAGAAGAGAGACTTCTCTAGCCCAATACCTCGGGACATGGGCATGGGCCCAAAAGTAGAGAGTGAAAATTTCTACAACCATCTTAGGAGAAGGCTTTGCAAGAGAATCCTTAGGGAAAGCATTTGAAAGCTGGATAGTGATAGAGAAGAGTTGGTAGAGGCATGGAGTTCTCATACTCTAGAGGTTGAGAAATAGAGAGATAAAGAGGGTCTGGTTACAAGTCACAACATCAACACCTAGAAAATCCACAAATGAGTTGGATATGCATTTAAAGACCTCTTTGTCCCATAATTTGAGGAGAATCCTAGGAATTTGTACCTAGGTGGAAACAACACCAAAAAGATGATCATAAGGATTGAGAACTCTTAGGAGTGGACATGATCATAAGGAGAGAAATGGAGAAATTCAAGTCAACAGTGGCTAGAATAGATGACTTAACAGATATGCATGACTACTAGATGGTCCAAGCCAACATCATTATCATTCTAGATGTTGAAGACCTGGACAAAGTAACCAAAGCCATGAAAGATTATAGAGCTAAATCAATTTGCTCCTAAGAAGGCATGATGTTCTGATGCTTTTCTAGACATCTCTCATTCTTCCCCTTGTCTTTCTCTTTGTATCTATTCATGGCATTTTTTTAGTCTCTATAACAACTAATGATTCAAGCTTGTTCTATTTTTAGTTGATTCTATTCAGAGATGTTGGATAGAGTGCTACACTTAGCTAACGAGAACATCCTCCCCTTCACTTCCCTTTAGGCTTTACCAAGGATATTCTTTAATCGTTCAATGCTTTTATTCAGTTGGGTTGAACAGAGGTCTAGTAAAAAGAAACACTTTAGATATTAGATCACGTGGCACTCCCATCCTTAATTTAGGGAATGTGTTTATCAGTGGTGGAATATTGAGGTCCAAGGTACTGATATGTTTCAAATAGCTAGAAAAATAGATAATATTAGAAGGGAGGTGGTGGGATGGAATAAGTCTTCCTTCGGTGATAATTTTAAGTAAAATAAATAAATTGATGAAAAAACTTGAAGGGATTCAAGAGAGTATGGTGAAGGGAGGTCTCTCTTTAGTTACTCATGAGGAAGAGAAAGAATGGAGGGGGAAATGGAGATTTATATTTGGAAAAAAGGAGGTGTTTTGGAAGTAGAGATATCGAGTTCAAAGGTTAACTAAGTTGGATGGTAACACTACATTCTTCCATAGGATGACTTCTAGACACCAAATGCAAAATATACTAAGCTCTTTGATGTTAATAATGTGGAACTCACTAATTAGGAAGATATTAAGACTTGGGCCACATAGTACTTCCACAGAATTTATAACCCTCCCCTAATTCAAAAGAAACCTAACACTGAAGAAGCTTTTCTTAGTGTTATCAATACAGTGATTGGTGAAGAAATGAATGAGGACTTGAATAGAAAGGTTTTAGATGAAGAAGTTAAGGAGGATGTAATTTCTATGGGAGATTATAAAGAACTAGGACTAGATGGTTTTCCCCATTCCATCATTTAGGAATTCTGGAAAATCATCAAATATGATTTGGTGTACACGGTTGATAACTTTATAAGGATAGGTAGAATCCTCAAAGAACTAAATCAAATTTATATTTTTCTTGTCCCAAAAATAGATTAACCTACCTAGGAGGAATTTAGGCCAATTAGTCTATTTAATTCTATTTATAAGATCCTATCAAAGGTGGTGTTCAACTACATAAAACCTTTCCTTGGCAAATCTATCAATCCTAATCATAATGATTTTCCAGATTCTTGATGAGGTGATAACCACCCATGAGGTTTTTAATTCCATGGAGAAAAGTATAAATCTAGGTATGGTGTTGAAGTTAGATATTTTGAAATCTTATGATAAATTTAGAAGGGAGTTTCTACTAAAAAATCAAGGAAAAACTTGGATTTGGAGAGAGGATAATTATGTTAATTAAGGCTATTATCAACTCAGTCAAATTTTTGGTCTTGTCCAATGGATCACTAAGGAAGTTCTTTAATTCTATTAGATTTATTCCCTAGTTTTATCCCGTATTTCCATACTTATTTATTATGGTGGAAGAGGTCTTGGGTAGGAACATCCTTACTATGGCTATTCACGAGAAGATTCTAGGAGTCAAACTAGCTACTTCTTTGTCACTAGAGACTCTACAACAATTTGTTGGTCACACTTTTTTGTAAGGGATATCTTCTATAAGGGAAGAAAAATATTTGAAGAAGATTTTAAATTAGTATTTGGAGGTTTCTAGTCAGCACATAAAATATCAAAAGACCAAGTTGTATTTCTTTAACATGAATTTACAAAAGATATCGTACCCACGAATATAGATCAAAATTAACTCTAGACAAAGCAATGCTCTATAAAACATCATACAAGAGCAAGATATATTGCTAGACTAGATATATAAATAAATTTAGGAATATTCATGTACCTGAAAAACTCTGTTGCAGTAGACACGCTTCATGATAAAATAGAATATCTCCCATTAACCTAAGATTTAAATTCCGCAAGGCACAAATAATTATTCAAAATCAAACCAACCAATCCGTCCCTCGAGAGAGCGATGTATATGAAATTTAATTTTTACAAACAATCATCTTGAAATTTGTCTTCATCAATCAACGTTGATGGTTTTTTAAGAGTTCAAAAAATTGCTAACTCGAGACAAGTAGGTATCATTTACGGAAAGGACGGCGGGCATACATTTTATCAATAAAAATTGAAAGTGGGAAACTTGAACCAATATCAAATGGGCCATTTATTTTATATATGTGAGAATAACGTGGAAGGTCTTCAATCGAAAGCTTCAGTTCCAATCGAAAGCTTTCCAATAACGTGGAAGGTCTTCAATTTCATCAATCTCTGCCTCGGAGTGACTGAGCAAGTACCGCTGTGCTCTGAGGAATGTGATTCCATTTAAGAACTATCTTCTTGTACGCCATAAAGGAACGACACAAGATTGCACCACTAACAAGCAAATGAAGCGCCTCGTTCATTTTTTCTGAAAGTTCTTAATGGGAGTCCGCATTCATTTCTTTGAGCTGCTTAAGGAATTTAGCGAGATCTAGCATCAGTTTGAGAAGGTCCAAGCAATCTCTATTGTTTGTAGAAATCTTGTCGAATCTTTCAAGAACATTAGCTATTTAGAAATTTAGAAATTTAGAAAGTAGACACGCTTCTAACAGTGTCACCAATTTAGAAATTTCTGGCAGCCAATTTAGAAATTTCTATTAACACCAATTTAGAAATTTCCGGCAGCCAATTTAGAAATTTCCATTAACACCAATTTAGAAATTTCTGACAGCCAATTTAGAAATTTCCATTAATAATGTGACCGTTGCATCACAGCTCAATGCCATTATAAAAATCTTAGTTTTTGTACAGAACAGTTCTCCGCATTCAAACATACTTTTCGTAAGCAATTCTTTTCAGTAATTGTTGTTTTTTTTTTCTAACTTTCATGGCGAGAAACAACGGAAGGAAGAGGCTTAATGAGCTCGAAGATGAGATAATTAGTGTAGCCTTTAGAGTAATGTTTATGGTTTTTTGCTTTGTCGAAATGTTTGATCAGCAGCTCTTTCCAGATAGAGTCGATCACAAGCTCGGTGCTTTACTGCTTTGGTGTCTTGCTACAGTCGTCATGATTACGACTTGGCTTTGGATAGGAGAACCAGACGACGAGGAAGATGATTATGAGGAAGAAAAAGTAGTAAGAAAGAAAGAAAATGAGGTTCAAAAAATGGTGAGAAAAAATGGAAATGAGGGAAAAGAAGCGATAAATGAAGTTAAAAAGGTAGTGGGAAAAAATGGAAATGAGGAAAAGAAAATAATAAATGTGACTAAAAAAGTAGTGAGAAGAAATGAAAATGAGGGGAAAGAAGCAATGAGCATAGAAGAAGGTTTGGTAAAAGAACTAACAAAGAAATTAGATTCAAAAAATTTGAATCTTCCAGAAGGGGATACTCTACACAGTTGGGAATCTACTGCTCACCGGAGGGTTACTTTTGCACTAGACCATTCTGTAGAAGAGGCGAACTCCAAGAAAACGTCAAGCAGTAGGCATGATGTTCCTAAATCAATAAAGGAGTTAGATCCACCATGTTTGCATCTTCAAGAGTCGGGTTCTCAACCTCCTTGGGAACCTAATTCTCAACTAAAGGTTACGCCCCAGCTGGAACGTTCGGTAGGAGAGGTGAACACCTACAAGAAAATGCGCACCATTCCACATAGTGTCTGTCAACCAGCATCTTCTCCTAGATTTCGTACAATAGAGGTAAATTATTAATGTGCAGTGAATTTGATTTTTTAATAAACTTAAAATCTGGTTTCTATTGGATTTTTTAGTTATTAGTTTATATTTTAATGTTATATATATGAATTTAAATTTTAACAAATTTAAAATTTAGTTTCTATTGGATTTTTAATTATTAGTTTTTATTTATATATTTATTTTATGTTCAGTGCAAAGTAGAAGTGCCTCTAAGAAGATCTACAAGAATTCGTAATAAAGTTATGTTGGGAGAGGTAAATTTATTTTCTTATTAGTTTTTTCTCATTTGAAATCTATATTTTATTGGGTTTTTCAGTCATGATTTTTATATTAATGGAATATTCTTTATTGTCTTTAGTGTAAAATAGAAGTAGCCCCCAAAAAACAAGGAAATAAAGTTAGGCCAAAAGAGGTAAATTTCTCTGTTTTAATACATTTAAATTTTTTCCCTCAATTTTCAAACTACTTTTATTCGAATTTTCAGTCATTAGTTTTTATATTTATTGGGTATATTCCTTGTTGTATTTAGTGTAAAGCAGAAGTAGCTAAGCGAAGATCAAGGAGAATTAGCAAAGACATGACCCAACCATGAACATGTGTAAGGTCCCTCCTCACATGTACTTTTTAAATATGAATTTCCTTGTTACAATTGTTGTAGGCGATTAGAATGGTTATGAAATAATGTTTTATGGTTTAGATGTCTTAATAAGAATTGAGATCCTAATACATTCATGTTTTAAATAAGTAAGTCATTCAAGAATAAACTACATTATCTCGACTATTTAAATATTAAAATTTTTCTAACAATAATACAAGGTGTTTCACTTAATGATGATGTTATCGATTTTCTTACCTCAGTGATTTGGATTCTATGCATTTAGATAGTTCAATACTCACTATTGGTGATGTTATGGTGTTTAGGTACATGCATGCCTAACAATGATTATTCTTGTATTTAATCTACTAATGATTAAATGTGAGTAGAAATGAATTAAATAGTTAAATAATTGAAGCATTATGTTCTAAGTTCACCCTGACCCTTCGTAGCCTTAGTTGTTATTTTATCATTTTGATACTCACGACTCAAGAAGTTGAAACATTACCTGATGCTTAAAACATACTATATTATTTCATGTTGCGTGATGTTATTTTTAGATATTTGATGTCTGTCATTTAATGCTTATGTATATGTATGTTGATGAATTAAGTAAAATGTAGGATTAACACATTGATTTTGGAATCTTTAAGATTAAGGATATAAGTAGGATGTAAGAAACCTTGATTGATGTATGTTTCAATTTATGTGAATTTTTGATACGTATATATGTACATGAGATTTTCGGGACTACTGATGTGTGCAATGAGTGTGCAGATATTTTAGCCGAAAAAATCGACGGAGGAACAGAACTGATCTCTATGTGTTAATTTTGGAAACCTTGTTGTTCTTAATTAAAGTATTCTAATTGTGAGATGTATGTATGTATGTATCCTTATGTGATCAGTAAATGTTAATGTTCATAAACTGTGTTCTTATAGTGTCACTTGACACTCGTGAATTGTTTGTGCCCTTTAGTGTGCTAGTTAGGGTTAGTTGTGTAACCCATGGACCTAAGTCAGATTAAGTTAGTATCTTTTGCTAATTTGGTTCTTAATCAAATTTAGTCATCCTTAATTCAGATTAGTGCTTAATCTACTTTTTTAGTGTTGTTAGTTGGTCCTAATTATTTCCTAGCTTTTGTTTGGTTCCAAACCTATTCCTAAGGCTTTAAAACATGAAATAATTATGCCCAAGGGGTATGGGCATGGGTTGGGGGTCTTTTCCAACCCCTAAGCCCCTTTTGTTGACTTTGGAGATCACTCAAAAAGTCTCATTTTACCTTTGTGCGAAAATTGCAAGTGGCTATCTTGAGTTACCTCACCTCACCTCCACTTAGTATTTAACCATGGTGTGGGTTGAGTTAGGAGCTTCTAGATTTGTAGGTGGGTGGGTGTAGTTATTGATCCTTTTGGGTGGTTGAGTTGGAGGCTTATTTGGAGGCCTTTCTTGGACTAGTGGAGGATGGTTACCCAATCTCTAAATTTAGAGAAGAGTTCTTGAAAATTGAAAGGAAGGAAGGGGAAACTCTACTCAAACTTGTTCATTGCCATTACCTCTTTGCGAAGGTAGGAATTATCATCTCCCTTGTTCAGATTTCATTCTTGTTTCATGCTTATGCTACCTTGTTGTTGTTTGAATGTTTGTATGTTTGTGGGTATGTTGGGAAGATTTGAAAACCATGTTATTTGGGATGATTTCTTTTCATGTTTATGTTGAAATTTTGAGATTTTCTTGCATGGGTGTTTTGGTATTACTCACCCTTGGATAGGGCAGAAGTGACCAATTTTGGGAAAGGTCTGTTTAGTCGGACTCCAACCAGTGTAGAGTCTCTTCTCAGGATGAGAAGAGGGAGAAAGGGTAGGGTGTTATGGGCCCCTAACTGTCAACACAAACCTTGTATGATTATGGTATGTTAAAATCGAAGAATGGAAGTTCTTGGTAAATAGTCCCGATTGGGAATTTGTTTGGTGTTGTGCTTGACTTCTCCTGGTTGGAAGAATCCACCTTTCCCTAGTGTTGATTCATTGTGAATCATATTGTGAAAACCTTGTATGAATACGCATGTTTGAATTATTCTTGGTCATGCTTTTGGTCACTTGATCAGCTTCTGTTCCCTCCATGGTTTTAGAAATGAGTTGTAGAAAACATTATAAATCCCTTGAACAGGGTCATGAAGAAAATTTGATTTAATTGTTGAAATTTGGGATTGAGATCCTATTGTAAATTGTATTTTGAACCTTGTTGTAATAGGCAACGAAGCCGGGTTTTCTTCCTGATTCTTTCCCGGCTGAGCCTTTGAATCAGGTTTGCCAATAAAATGGTGTTTGAGTAAATATGCTTGCATTGAGTCTTATAGCTTTGTTTTCTGTTTTGCATATGTAATTTAAAAATCAGATGTGATGGTGTTACCTTACTGCACATTTTTATGGTTGGTAATCACATTCGTATAAATTTGATTTATTAGATAACATGTTGATATATACTTAGCTATGCAATTTTAAGTTTAAAATATGTTAAGAAAATTTGCATTTGAGTTGTGCTTAATTTTTATAATTATACATGTGCGTGAGGAAGTTAAGTGAATTGAGTGAATACTTGTTTCTTACATTTAATCCTATTATCACTTTTAAATATTAAAACAAAATTTGTTGGTGTTCTGGGCATGACATTTTGGTATCAGAGCCTGAGTTCGTAACACTTGAGCAATAATGGGTTCATATAAAGTATGGAAATTTAAAATTGCATGGACTAAACCTCCTCTTAAATTTACGTATTTGATTCGAAGGAGAAATAATCCTATCTTATTGTATTAACAAGACGTTTAAACTCTAGGTTATAATCAACTTTAAAAAAAAAATCCTCCTTTACTAATTAAGTACTTTGGATAATTTCATGCTTTAAAAAAAAAAAGAATGAGGGGGGAAGCTTGAGAAAATTGTTCATTTTTAGAGCAAATTAGTTCTGTTTTTTGTATGGGAAGGGAAAAAAAAAAGAAGAAGAAGAAGAATTCCCTTGTTACAACAGAGCATATTCTAAAAGATTCTCTAAAATATCTTTAGACATCATTTTTTGTTTTTTAAAATGCTTATTATGAGAATATAAAATGAAATTCAGAAAAAGGGATACGATCCTATCCTATCCTTTCAAAAAGATTCAAACCACCTAATTTTCTTTTCAACTTAACTTCTCTTTCCAAAAGTGGGCGCAGACATATGAGACTAAGGACCTTAGTCAATGTCACCCCACTCTATCGAATCAGAAGGAAAGACATGACTTGTTTAAAGTCAAATTAAACTATTTATATCTTTATTATGTTAACTAAAGGTTCCTTCTCCCAATAACCTCAAACGAAGTTATGAGGGTGTTGTCAGCAAGTCAGACCATCAAATCGACCTCCTATCATCCAAGACTCCATCATGTCATAGTAAGACGTGGGTAGAAGAGTAGATCTAGGTGCCATGTGGAATGGGGAGGCAAGTATTCCTTGTTAAATATAAACATAAATGTTGGAATTGACCATCTTTCAAGCACACAACCTTTTGAAACTTTTTCACCACTCACGCCTAGCAAAGGATGGCAGGCACGTGCAGCAAGGATGAATCCTCAAAAAGTTTTGTTTAAAATAAAATAAAATCAATGCAATTAAATTTTCATCCATTTTCTGCAACAAACAAAGTTTTGTTTTGGAGGTCAGTATGTGGGGTGGAGGGGGCAACATGATGGAAACTGGTGACTTTTACCCCATGCGGATTTGGCCTGACGCGGATCTAGTCTGACGTGCTAATTATATTAATGCAATATCACCTCCATTCACTGCACTCCATCTCTGATTTTTTTTTTTCCATTTCTCCTCTGTCAGCATGAGATGACTTTGGGACGTGGTTATAGTACTTGGACAGAGTGCCCAGCCAAGTAAACAATGGAGGCGCTTATTTTCAAACTTACTTCATTACCTCTGCCATGCGATTTTGGGCATTTATTACCTCTGCCCTACGTACTTGGACATTAACCATGGAAACTTCCCCCTACAATTTTGATTGGTGAATGAAGCTCCTGTTTGACTGAGTTTCCAGCAAGTCACCTCCACCATATGAAGAATCAGTGCCTTGATTTGTTTTTGGACAGCATGCAAGGGTATAAGACAGGCGCTTTTAAAGCACTAAGAAAAGTATAGGCAGTAGTTTGTTGAGTGGTGGTCATCCTTTCACCAACCCCCATACCTTCCTCAGCGCCTTGATTTGTTTTAGTACAGCACACAGGGTACATAAGAACTGTCCAAGATTTTTTTTAAAGATCAGATTCAACGCAATATATGTAACTTATAGGCTGGCAGAACAAGTTATTTGTCACATTTTATGATTATCTGTTTATAAGTGGCATATTGACAGATGTCCATCAAAGATAGACCCAAACAGGGTGGGAGGATGAAGGTAATGGGTCTGTTTGATTGCATTCTTCCGGCCCCCTACTCTACAATGTCCTGATCTGCGGGGGAGGTAGGCGAGGAACTATCATTCCTTCTGCGATTCTATAAAGGTAGGGGCCCTATCTTCTAAACCGTCGATAGTGATGCACAGTTTGGAACTACCATTGTAAAGATTTCCAGAATACAGAATTTTCAGTTTCAGTGATTATATATCCATCTTCCAGTCTTTCTTTGTGACTGTCTATCTATATTTAATGCACCCGAGGAGTTTTAGAGAGTCGTGTGCATAGAATAAGTGAATTGGTGTGGGCACTGACTTATTGTTTCCTATTGGACTTTCCCACATGTGGGTAGAACATGCACGATTCAATTAACTATAGACCAAGTATGTGTATCGCTGTAAAGTGATGCCCATGACGATAATATCATGATAGACACACAAATTAAAGATTCTCGAGAAAATTGTATTTGTCCCATCTCTTCCATTATTCCATCTACTCCATTTAATCTTGTCTTCCCAGCTCGAACCACAATTACCCACGATGGCGACAAGGATATGATATTTTATTATGTTTAGATGAAATTAAGAGTCGTTAAGAGTGTTTGTCTTAGAATAATTAGTGTTAGATAGTGTTGGTAAAATTTAGTTTTGATTGTTAGATGTTAAAATTCGTATTAGTTTATCATAAATATAGTTTGTATTAGTTTGTATTAATTTATTTATTTGATTATGGTAATTATTAAGTGATGTTAATGTAGCTTAAGGGATGTAGGGAGTAGTTAGGAAGTAGTTAGGAGTTATTTTGATGTTTTATTATTATTATAATTATTATTCTCATTATTATTTAGTAAGTTTTGTTTTATTTGTAGTTTTAAAAATATTAGTTAGTTTTATTTTGGGTTAAAATATTTTATTTAGTAGCATTACTAAGGATTATTTGGGGTTTTGTGTTAGAGTAAAGAAAGTTAGATTTTTAAATAGTTTTAGCAAGTAAAATTAGTCGTTAATTGTTGATGTTAGAATTTAGTAAAGGATAATTATTGGTTGATGTTAGTACTTAAGTATGTTTTAGTTTCAATATCTTAGTGATTAGATTTATAATTAATTCTTAATTATAGAAGTATAACTCAAGGTGGCTAGTTACACATAATACGATGAGTCAGATTTTGATAGAAGACGAGTTAGACATTGCAAAGAGTTTTGGAACTTGATGTCATATCTTTACAATTTGAACAAGTGAGTTAGCTAGGAACACTCAAGGAAACTTAGTTAACCTGTGAGTAGTGGAACCCTAATTGTAGGGCAGTGTCGATAAAGTTAACTACATAGTTAGTACGTGGGATCAATCAGAGTTTTAGTGACATGGTCATTAGAACTCCCTCTTATTTCTATTCTAATCCCTGCAATGTATCTGGAAGACTTGAACTTCCTCATTTTTTCTCAGTGACTTTGGTACGACCACATTATGTCAGTATTGTAAATTTTGAGAGTAATTGGATGTATTTCCTTATTTTTCTGATTTTGGATTTTGGTATTTTAATGTTCTTCCTTTTTGCCAACAGTATGATGTGGGGTTGTTTAGCCAACCGTATTATTGATTATTCTATTTTTCCTCTTGGTTATGTCTTTATTCCTCAAGTAAAATTTTACTATTGTGGCCACTCTTTATTTATTTATTATTATTATTATTATTATTATTATTATTTTTGACTTTTGAGCTGGATGTTTCATCCTTGATGTTGAATTTAAATTTTGAGGCATTTTCTTGTGAATTATGTAGGCAAAGTGACATATGATGGGCCTACCAAAAGGGATTCCTGAAGATTAAGTGGATGTTAACTTTAGGGTTGGGGATTACTAGTGAAAAATATTCGTGCCCCACCCTCTCTAGAACTTTGAGTATAGGAATAGCAGAGCATGAACATTTTAGTTGAGTGACTTCTAGGAGGAAGTCAAAGGCTAGTGGGGGAGGATGCAAGGTCCCTCCTCACATGTACTTTTTAAATATGAATTTCCTTGTTACAATTGTTCTAGGTGATTAGAATGGTTATGAAATAATGTTTTATGGTTTAGATGTCTTAATAAGAATTGAGATCCTAATACATTCATGTTTTAAATAAGTAAGTCAATCAAGAATAAACTACATTATCTCGACTATTTAAATATTAAATTTTTTCTAACAATAATACAAGGTGTTTCACTTAATGATGATGTTATCGATTTTCTTACCTCAGTGATTTGGATTCTATGCATTTAGATAGTTCAATACTCACTATTGGTGATGTTATGATGTTTAGGTACATGCATGCCTAAGAATGATTATTCTTGTATTTAATCTACTAATGATTAAATGTGAGTAGAAATGAATTAAATAGTTAAATAATTGAAGCATTATGTTCTGAGTTCACCTCGACCCTTCGTAGCCATAGTTGTTATTTTATCATTTTGATACTCACGACTCGAGATGTCAAGACATTATCTGATACTTAGAACATACTATATTATTTCATGTTGTGTGATGTTATTTTCAGATATTTGATGTCCGTCATTTAATGCTTATGTATATGTATGTTGATGAATTAAGTAAAATGTAGGATTAACACATTGATTTTGGAATCTTTAAGATTAAGGATATAAGTAGGATGCAAGAAACCCTGATTGATGTATGTTTCAATTTATGTGAATTTCTGATACGTATATATGTACATGAGATTTTCGAGACTACTGATGTGTGCAATGAGTGTGCAGATATTTTAGCCGAGAAAATTGACGGAGGAACAGAACTGATCTCTATGTGTTAATTTTGGAAACCTTGTTGTTCGTAATTCAAGTATTTTAATTGTGAGATGTATGTATGTATGTATCCTTATGTGATCAGTAAAGGTTAATGTTATTAAACTGTGTTCTTATAGTGTCACTTGACACTCGTGAATTGTTTGTGCCCTTTAGCATGCTAGTTAGGGTTAGTTGTGTAACCCATGGACCTAAGTCGGATTAAGTTAGTATCTTTTGCTAATTTGGCTCTTAATCAAATTTAGTCATCCTTAATTCAGATTAGTGTTTAATCTACTTTTTTAGTGTTGTTAGTTGGTCCTAATTATTTCCTAGCTTTTGTTTGGTTCCAAACCTATTCCTAAGGCTTTAAAACATGAAATAATTATGCCCAAGGGGTATGGGCATGGATTGGGGGTCTTTTCCAACCCCTAAGCCCCTTTTGTTGACTTTGGAGATCACTCAAAAAGTCTCATTTTACCTTTGTGCGAAAATTGCAAGTGGCTATCTTGAGTTAGCTCACCTCACCTCCACTTAGTGTTTAACCATGGTGTGGGTTGAGTTAGGAGCTTCTAGATTCGTAGGTGGGTGGGTGTAGTTATTGATCCTTTTGGGTGGTTGTGTTGGAGGCTTATTTGGAGGCCTTTCTTGGACTAGTAGAGGATGGTTACCCAATCTCTACATTTAGAGAGGAGTTCTTGAAAATTGAAAGGAAGGAAGGGGAAACTCTACTCAAACTTGTTCATTGCCATTACCTCTTCGTGAAGGTAGGAATTGTCATCTCCCTTGTTCAGATTTCATTCTTGTTTCATGCTTATGCTACCTTGTTTTTGTTTGAATGTTTGTATGTTTGTGGGTATGTTGGGAAGATTTGAAAACCATGTTATTTGGGATGATTTATTTTCATGTTTATGTTGAAATTTTGAGATTTTCTTGCATGGGTGTTTTGGTATTACTCACCCTTGGATAGGGCAGAAGTGACCAATTTTGGGAAAGGTCTATTTAGTCGGACTCCAACCAGTGTAGAGTCTCTTCTCAGGATGAGAAGAGGGAGAAAGGGTAGGGTGTTATGGGCCCCTACCTATCAACACAAACCTTGTATGATTATGGTATGTTGAAATGGAAGAACGGAAGTTCTTGGTAAATAGCCCTGATTGGGAATTTGTTTAGTGTTGTGCTTGACTTCTCCTGGTTGGAAGAATCCACCTTTCCCTAGTGTTGATTCATTGTGAATCATATCGTGAAAACCTTGTATGAATACACATGTTTGAACTGTTCTTGGTCATGATTTTGGTCACTTGATCAACTTCTATTCCCTCCATGGTTCTAGAAATGAGTTGCAGAAAATATTATAAATCCCTTGAACAGGGTCATGAAGAAAATTTGATTTAATTGTTGAAATTTGGGATTGAGATCCTATTGTAAATTCTATTTTGAACCTTGTTGTAATAGGCAACGAAGCCAGGTTTTCTTCCTGATTCTTTTCCGGCTGAGCCTTTGAATCAGGTTTGCCAATAAAATGGTGTTTGAGTAAATATGCTTGCATTGAGTCTTATAGCTTTGTTTTCTGTTTTGCATATGTAATTTAAAAATTAGATGTGATGGTGTTACCTTACTGCACATTTTTATGGTTGGTAATCACATTCGTATAAATTTGATTTATTAGATAACATGTTGATATATACTTAGCTATGCAATTTTAAGTTTAAAATATGTTAAGAAAATTTGCATTTGAGTTGTGCTTAATTTTTATAATTATACATGTGCATGAGGAAGTTAAGTGAATTGATTGAATACTTGTTTCTTACATTTAATCCTATTATCAGTTTTAAATATTAAAACAAAACTTGTTGGTGTTCTGGGCATGACAACATGACACTACAAATAACATGAAGGGGATGCATGGAGAGGATGATTACACTACAATATTTCATTAATTTTTTACTTCTAACTCACTCTAAAATATTTGAGTGAATGATTCCATTTAATTAGAGTGGAAATGTTAGTATCTTTTTGTGAACTTTCATTTTGTTGTATTTAGGTAATTTTTTCCCCTAAATTAACTTCATTTTTTTGGGATTCAGAGTCCTTTTTTAGTTGACTTTTTCAATCATTATTTTATATATTTAATAGGTTTGTCTTCATTCATTACTTTCTATATTTAATGGGTATTACATGTGTCTTACAGAATCATCCTCCAAAGATATAGCAAAATTCACTATAAAGTCATGTATAAAGGTTTGAAAAAATCTCATATTTATAATCTATTTTGTGTAGTTTACTCAATCATTATTTTCCATATTTAGTGCATTCTTTTTTGTTTCAATTTTTTAGTCATTTTATATAGTTTTAATATATTTCACGAGAAATTGTTGTGTTTAGAAGATCTACCAAGGCTACCAAGATATGCAATTAATGTGAGGAAAAGTATAATGTTATGCTTTGTCACTTCTTAAGTTTAATTCAATTTCTTCCACTCAAAAATAATTTCAGTTTACATGAGTTTTTAAGTATTTTAGAAATATGTCATAAAACATCATTCTTCTTACACTAATAGTATACAAAATGAATATTTCATATTAATAAGAAGAATTGAAAAAAAAGAAATTTTAATAAATTGAAAAAATATGTTTTATGTGTTAAGTTCTTTAAAATAAATTTTTTGAAAAATTAAATATGTTATCTTACCTTTCACATGTTTTTCAAGATATTTGATATATTAAAGGATATTTAGATCCATAGATTAAAATATTTATTCAAATTCTTCAATTTGAATAATCTACATTAATCATTGACATTAATGGTATTTTTTTTAAAAGTTGATATTGTCTCTTATATAGATAAAACTAAAAACCTTGATAACTTGTTGTGTTTAGTGTAAATAACATAGATCTACCAAGGCTACCAAGGTATGCAATTAATGTGAGGAATGTCTTGTACATATGAATAATTTCATTTGGTATGAGTAACATGCTATTTTGATTAAATTATCTAGGATGTTTTAAAAAGTGATTTTTTTTCAAAAAGGAAACTGATAGAATGATTTGTTCCAACTATTTCTAATGCTCTTGATTTTGTGCAGGTTCGACGATATTCTTGATTTTAAACTAGACGGCAGTGTGTAGTATCTTTTTTCCTCTATTTTATTTTAGAAACTGCAATATATTTTTCTTCTAGGGCTTTTATTTTGCAAGTAATACTCTTTATGTGCATATAAATTGACTATTTTTAGAACAACCCCAAATCTTATTTGTTTTTACTTACTTTTTCTAATTTCACTAATTTCAAAATCTTTCCTTACCTTGGAATTCTGTAATTTTATAGAATTTACATGTTTCTTTTCCTAACTTTTAACATTATTTATAATTCAAGATTGACAATTTCATCAGAGGGTGAGTTGATTTTTTTCTTATATAATTATATCAAATCTTATTTATTTTTACTTACTTTTTCTAATTTCAATATTTTCACAATTTTCCTTACCTTGGAATTCTCTAGATTTATAGAATTACTTTTTTTTCCCCCTAACTTTTAACATTATTTAGGATTTTATTGATAATTGATATCATCATTCTTCAATGTGAGTTGTCTGAAAATTTACTTTTATAAATCTCCACTTTTCTTGCAAGTTGATCGATTTTTTATATAATTATATTTTAATATAAACTTAGTTATGGTTTTTTTTCTCATTTGAAATCTATATTTTATTAGATTTTTCAATAATATATTTTTATATTAATGAAATATATTCATTATTATTTTTAGTGTAAAATAGAAGCAGCCCCCCAAAAAAATAAGAAAATAAAACTAAGCCAAAAGAGGTAAATTTCTCTCTTTTAATACATTTATTTATTTTTTTCTCAATTTTAAAATTATTTTTATTAAAATTTTAAATCATTAGTTTTCATATTTATCGATTATATTATTTGTTTGTATTTAGTGTAAAGGAGAACTAGACAAGCTAAGATCAAGGAGAATTAGCAAAGACATGACCCAACCATGAACATGATACATAATGCATGGAGAGGATGCTTAGACTACTTTTAACTTACTCTCTAAAATATTTTAGTGAATGATTCCATTTAATTAACTAGAGTGGAAATGTGAGTTTTTTTTTTTTAATCTTTCAAAATTATAAAAGATCCTCTAAAAAGATAAAGGTTTTGCAAACTGAAGAAATGCTTTCTAATTTTATTTTGTTCTATTAAGGTAAGGTTTTTTTCCCTAAATCAACTATATCTTTTTGGGAATCAAGTCCCTTTTTAAGTTGATTTTTTCAATCATTGTTTTCTATATTTATTAGGTTTGTCTTCATTTATCACTTTCTGTTTTTAATGGATATTATAAATTGTTTCTTATGTATTACAGAATCATCCTTCAAAGATACAAAAAAATTCACTATAAAGTTGGGTATAAAGGTAAAAAAATATATATCATTTTTTTTTCACTCAATCATTATTTTCCATATTTAGTAAGTTCATTTTTGTTTCTAAATTTTAGTCATTTTATATATTTTTAATGTATTTCATGAGGAAGATCTACCAAGGCTATTAAGGTATGTAATTTATATGAAGACGAATATACTCTTATCCTTTGCTAGTTCTTAAGTTCAATTTTATTTCTTGTATTTATTAATAATTTCATTTCATATGTTTTTTTTTTAGCATTTAAGAAATATATTATAAAATGTCATTCCTCTTAGACTTGGATGAAATTCCTATCTCATCTTAAGTTAATGACATGTATTTAGAATATAATTTATAAAATTGAATCAAAAATTTGAATATGAAATTATTTAGGATGAAACTGATAGAATGATTTGTTCCAACCATTTCTAAAGCTCTTGATTTTGTGTAGGTTAGACAATATGTGAAAGCTTGACTATATTGACTATTTGATTTGTGTTCATCATTGTCAAATCTTCATGAGAATAATGTTATTTCTAATTTTTTAGAGGAAAGGATAGTGGGTAGTATGTTTCTTCCTCTATTTTATTTTAGATACTTCTAGGGCTTTTATTTTTCAAGTCTACAAGCTTTATGTGCATATAAATTAACTATTTTCATAACAACCCCAAATCTTATTTATTTTTACTTGTTTTAGTTTCACAATTTTAAAATTTCATTGACAATTGACAATTGATGTCATCATTCTACAAGGTGAGTTGTCTCCTCAACATTCAATTGTAGGTTTTATAGAAGTACATGTTTGTTTTCCTATTTTTTAACACTATTTAAGATGTCATTGGCAATTGATATCATCATTCTATATGGTGAGTTGCCTCCTTAACATTGTGTGTCAAATTTTGCTTCTAGAAATCTCCACTTTTCTTGCAAATTGGTTGATTTTTTCTTATATAATTTTAATGTAAATTTAGTTATCTTATCTTATCTTATCACTTAAAATTTTTTCAATATTATAGAGTTCTATGTGAATTTGTTCCAACATTTTTATGACTTGAATTGGCTACAATTTTCTTCTATAACAACTGAATCTTACCATTGTAGAAGCTAGTTAATTGGTTATTGTTTCAATCTTATTTGTCTTTTATTGTCATATGAGAGGTCACATTGTTGCTCATTGTGATGCTATGAAGACTAAATCAAGGCTACCACCTTCCTAATGGTCAGGGGCCTCTTTTGAACACTATACAATGGTTAAGTCCATGGTTGCACCTCTGGATCCAGTGGATGATTCCTCTCCTAATGATCATTCGGTGCTAGAGATAGCAGAGGATGTTTTGACTCATGGTGAGGTCCCTATTCCTTATCCTACCCCTGCCACTGTCTTGGATGTTCCTTTTGGTCCTATTAGGGCTAGGACCCTGTACCCTCTCTTGCCCCTACCCCTGTATTGGACATTCCTCCTAGTCCTATGGGGGGCCAACTAGCTACGAGCTCTTCTAGGGAGATCATTGTTGCTTCTAATTCCCCTAGGCTCCATTGTTCAGTTTCTTCTAGGGATTGGATTACTAAGGCAGCTAAGGTGGAGGAGGGTTGGACTGCGGTAAAAAGAAAGAAATCTAAGCCATCTGGTCCTCCTTTAGAAATGAACATCTGATTATGCAAGGGAGGCTCTAAATCAAAGGGAAAATCATGAGCTCCATTGTAATATTTGGCTCTCAGTTTGGTTTATTCCCTTCTAGCTAGATCTTTGGTTTTGGCTGGTGCTAGGCTTTTCTGTCACCTTGGTTACCCTTTGTTTGGGGGGTGACCAGTTTCACTTTTGTTTGTTGTATTTTTTGTTTCTATACTTATTTAAAATCTTTAGACTTGTACAGGGTTTTAGGCACCCTTCAAAACCTATTTTACTTAATCAAAAACATTATCAAGTATGTCTACATTCTGAATTCTAAAGCAAAGTAAGACACTTCCCGAAAAGCTAAAGCATTTATGTTGTTAAGTGATTTTTAGTCATATCACTTTACCTTAAGTAAAGTAATAGAGATTTCAGGAATTTAATAATCTACACACAAATGAACAGAAAGTTTAAATAGTTGATACTCATGGATGAACTTAATTTTGTTCGTGTGGCACCAACGTTCTAATTCCTATACGTATTTCATCAAAAAAAATTATTGGAATTCTTTAGGATAATTGAGAGGGGGTTGAACCAATTATCCAAGGTCCAGATGTACAATTAAAACTTTTCACAATTTAGTGAACCCACATCCATAAAACATTTTCATCATGCATGCATTCACTAGATTATGCAATCACTCAAACTTATAGGTTATCTTCAAATCAAAACGCAAAAACATAAACATGAAACATAACAGATTCAATAACACATTTGACACAATGATTAACATGGAAACCCAATTTGGGAAAAACCACCAGCAACATGCTACCAATTCTCACTCTTCTGAAGTGATGCTCTGTGAAAGGCCAACCTTGTTAAAGGTTACAATACACATTGTTAAATGTGACCTAATTAAAGGATTTTAATCACCCTATTAGGAGTGAACCTCATTAAAGGATTTTAGATCATTCACATGGAATGCCACCTAGTTTAAGGATTTACAAATGACTGTTAGGTCAACCTTAATCCAAAGGATTTACCCTAGACTTTAGTAATAGTAAGGCTTAATCTGATAACAACTTACAACTTCATTTGTAGATTACAAATCTTTATTTTAGTCCTCCATTTTTCTTGGCTTTCACACTCTTCAACTCTGATAGCTTGTTCACCCTTCAAGCATCCATACCCTTAAGCCTTCTTGTTTTTTTTTCCAATGCAATCTCTTCTCTTACGTCACTAAATGATGTGAATACCCTAGACTCCTTGTCTTCCTTAGGTTCTCATACATCAACTCTTGCTTCTGACCAACCATCTCTATAAATAGAGAATTAAGATTTTTTTGTTCATCGTCCATTGTCCATTATAGGGTTAGGTTAGATTAGATAGGATTCAATGAATCTACCCCTCATTTCATTTCATTCCCTTCTCGAAACTTCTCCTTCAATCCTCTTTGAATTCACCTCAAAATAGTTTATCTTGAATTTTGTGCCATCAGCTCATCAATCTTATCTTCCACACAGTTCACACAATCAAAGAAATCAAACTTGTCAGCTCAAATTCATCAAATTCTTGATCTTTCTCATAATGCTAACACTCGACATTAACTGGCTTTTGATGCTTGGCACATACTACATTGTTGGACATCCAGTATCAAAACACTTAGTACAAACTAAAGTTTATTGGTGCTCAGCATCAACTAAACTTAACTTGGCTTACACTGTGCCTACACTGATTTTCTTGGCTCCAACTGATTTTCTTCTCAGCTTGCACTAACTTTTCTCGACACCTACTATCCACTCAGTCAAACTTGGTAGAAAAATTTTATTTAACTTGTTCTTCTAAAAATACTTAGTGTAACCAACCTTTGTAACCTTAAGTAGATTATCAATGCACTATAATATCATTGTCTTAACTAATTCTTGTACTCCTTTCATATCATAACTCAACCTTTCCTCTAGGTGCTATTGTTACCTCATTTATTCAAATCCTCTTTGTTAATCAAACAAATTATAGTACTTAAATCATATAAGAAATTGTCTTACCAGCAAGTAGTAGGTTTGACATTGGTGGCAAAACAATGAATGAAACAAATTTATCATACTTGTATCAATCTATTTTCAACATTTCCTATAATTGGTTTCTTCAAGTATATTTAAATGAGTATTTATCAAGAACTATATCATGTGAAATCATAGAAAATGACAATCAGAGCTGCTAGTTACAATAATTTAATTGGCTTGGAGAGTGAGTTAAAAGAGCTTACAAACACATCTTTCAAATTCTACGATTTGGGTGATCTTCATAGAAGACTCAATTCTCAACCTATTCACCCAATCACTCAAAATATTAAAGAAAGCAAACTAGTTGAAGCAACTAGTTTTCCAATGGAAATTCATGCACCTAAGCTAGTGAAGGAATGCATATAGATATACAACACAGAAACAAAGTAGATTTTGTTTCCCAATCAATCTATTCTCATCTCAATCAAAAATGCACTAATGTAGGTTGCATTTGGTATTCCTATGAAGGAGCAATATTTTGATGTTGATTTTGGATCTTTCGTGTCTATGTTCATTGACAAAATGACCGTTAGACAGGAAGATATGTAGATGACATGGTTCTTGACTGGGTGCTCAAAGAAGACCAAAATGTCAAACACCCTATTTGGCACGAATCTAAAAAGAGAGATTGTGGATATCCTTGCACTCCTCCTTAGATTCAAAGAAAAGGAGAATATTTTGAAGTTCATTGAGCACCATTACTTCCTAGTGCAAGCAATACATGTTGACGATATGTAGATCGACTGGGCACAGATCATCTATGATGAGCTAGCCTCATGGTTGAATTTAGCCAAAGGATTCAAGTAGTTCTATGAATCCTCATATATTATCTATGCATTAGAAACTCACAACTTATGGCTTGACCTCCCTAGCATCCCAAACTATGATGAGTGCATGAAAATATATGAATTTTACCCACATTTGTAGCTGTAGAGAAGTTATGATGAGTATGTGGGGTTTAATGATGCATTCACAATGCAGCTATGCCAAGAATTTCAAGGATGCCCTCAAAGGATATTTTCACCAAAGGGAATTTCATCCATAAGCCAATTTGGATGCTCATTTATCCAATTTCCAAGCTTCTCCTATTTACAAATAGGAGCTTACAATGACTTTCCTAAGAGGTTGTCGAGGTATTCAGAAGACAAGGTGGTATTATTTGAACTGTGTCTATAGAACCTTGAAGTGAACATGTTGTGTTCAAATGTGAAGAAGATTGTTGGGAATCCCTTTCCTATTGTGGTTGGTCTATATTCATGTGCTTCTAGATCAGATGCACATAATTTGGTAAAGAGCTTTGAAAAAAACATTAAATTGTTATACTATGAGGTACTTAGGCCTCATTATGATCCAATTAACTTTGTAAGAGATAACTTGAAGTTGGGATATATGTACAGGCATGTTTTAGATATTGAAGACTTCTGGTCTAGGTGTCTTAACAAGTACCAAAATTGGGAGAGGTTTTGGTCATTTTTAACCATTAATGAGATTAAATTTTATAATGATTTTGTTGATATTTCTAACCTTGCAAATGATGGAACCTACTTGCACCCCACATCTTACAAGAAGATCAAACGCACCCCAATTTTGTCTACCCCACCTATAAATCTAGTTATTGACACTATGGAGGTTCTTATATAGGGGACAATCAAGAGAAAAGACAAATGGGTGGAATAGACCCAAGTGAGGAAGAAGAGGATTGGAAGCACTAGTTCTACAGGTGGAGTATCAAAAGGAGATGCCCAGTCAATAAAAGCAACAAAAGCATAAATACTACGTTGACATTTTCAGGGCCACTATAGTCCATTGGCCAAGGTGGAGACCATCCTCTAGAAAAGAATGTGCCACTCACTCCTACCCATGAAGCTAGCTCTGTTCTGAACATCAAGAAGGGTGGAGAGAAGTAAGATGATAAGGATAAGGGGAAAGACTAAGAAAAATTAGAGGCCAAGCCATCTTCCCCTATCCAAGTCATCAATTTGGATAGCAACACTAACCCCATGGATGGTCAGGAACATGATGCATCTTAGTAAGGGGATACCTTATCCCTTTTGGTAACTAAGGTTGATGCCTTCCCTATTGCTTCTCAGAGAACACCAACTCCATTAATCCTAAGGAAACTATTTGATCCTACTCCATTGTAGTCTACTATAAATGTCCTTTCTGTAGAGTCATAGCTCAAAGAGACCATTGATAGGAAGAAGAGGAGATATGAGGAAGTAGCTTCATCAATGCATTTGATCACATAAGTCACCTCCTCTGAGTCATCCAAGAAGATGAAGATGTAGAAGACAATTGCTACATTGGCTATGGCTTCAACGACTAGCCATATGCTATTTGATATTTTTGAGCCACAGAAAGAAGAAAATTTTAATGAGCTCTCAAAATATTATTTCCATATTAGAATGGTAGGTCTTGACATCCTAGTTCACAAGTCTATGGTGAACATGTGGAAGTCTAACAATGAGAAAATTGAAGATAAGTTGAAAGAGCTTAGAGTAGATAAGGAAATTATGAAATCCTCAAATAGAAGATTTGTGGAAAGCATAAGGTTTGCATTAGCGAGTACTTCGTCAAGTCAATTTGACATGAATGCAAAGGAGAATAAAAAGCTACTCCTAAAGTTGCAACAAAAAAGGCAATTTAGGCAAGTTGGTTGAGCATGGGTAGATCAGATCAAGGCTTAAGGTCCCTTACTAGTAGAAAACTTGGGAAGCCTAGTGTTGGTTGCTCACAAGCTTAGGAAAGTAGCTTCAAATTTTTAGGAAACCATATAGAAGGTAGCAGACAAGCTGACAGAGAAATTGACCCTTCTACAAGAAGTAATAGACATGAAGACAAATGTGGTCATTGCTCATGGGATCATTAAGATAGGCAAGGAGTCACTGTGTCACAAGAAATAATCCTTGGAGTTTTTTATAGAAAGCTCCATGAGATCTGAAAATGAGCTCAAGGATGTGTATGACCTAGTGCAAAAGCTCACTAAAAAGTTGTTTCAATATCTGAAGATATTGCAAACAAAGTCCTTTGTTTCCACTAATTACAAGCTCATAGATATTGAGAGAATGAAATCAAAGTTCTTGGCATTTGTTGATGAATTTGTTGACCCACTCAACTTCCAAGTGTCCAAGAATTGAGAACTCTTAGTAGTGGACATGATCATAAGGAGAGAAATGGAGAAATTCAAGTCAACAGTGGCTAGAATAGATGACTTAACAGATATGCATGACTACTAGATGGTCCAAGCCAACATCATCATCATTCTAGATGTTGAAGACCTAGACAAAGTAACCAAAGCCATGAAAGATTATAGAGCTAAATCAATTTGCTCCTAAGAAGGCATGATGTTTTGATGCTTTTCTAGACATCTCTCATTCTTCCCCTTGTCTTTCTCTTTGTATCTATTCATGGCATTTTTTTAGTCTCTATAACAAATAATGATTCAAGCTTGTTCTATTTTTAGTTGATTCTATTCAGAGATGTTGTATAGAGTGCTACACTTAGCTAACTAGAACATCCTCCGCTTCACTTCCCTTTAGGCTTTACCAAGGATTTTCTCTAATCGTTCAATGCTTTTATTCAGTTGGGTTGAACAGAGGTCTAGTAAAAAGAAACACTTTAGATATTAGATCATGTGGCACTCCCATCCTTAATTTAGGGAATGCGTTTATCAGTGGTGGAATATTGAGGTCCAAGGTACTGATATGTTTCAAATAGCTAGAAAACTAGATAATATTAGAAGGGAAGTGGTGGGATGGAACAAGTCTTCCTTCGGTGACAATTTTAAGTAAAATAAATAAATTGATGAAAAAACTTGAAGGGATTCAAGAGAGTATGGTGAAGGGAGGTCTCTAGTGATGATTATCCTTGTTTCCCAAGCTTCAGCTACTAGCCCTTCTCAAAGTTTTCTCCTCTACTTCATCCTCTTCTCCAAGCTGGATGATTATCCTCCCTCCCAATTTAAGACACCACAAGACCCCCTACTTATACCCAACTAAGCCACAAGTCGGCCTAGTATGTTACAAATTAAATAAACCCTTCCATTAAATTAACATTTAAGCTACAAGTAAGCTTACAACATAAATTAAATATAAATAATCAAATTAAATTCCAAGGTCAAATCACACTAGAAACCGATCACAAACAACTCAGGCAAAGCAAAAACCAAGACATGACCAAGTATCAGAAAAACTACTATCGAGTATCAACAAAACTACCAAACATAACTGAGCTTACACAAGCATTGTCAAGCATCAGTATGTGTTGAGTCCTCCAACAATCAAGCCCCTTTATTGATCGAGCTACTCGATCAACACAACAACCATGTATAATCGAGCCATGCAATATAAGTTAGGCTTCTAGTGTATGCCAAGTACCTTCACCAATGGAATGCCACCAAGAAATGACCAAGTATTGTTACTCCAACCGAGTATCTCATTTAACACTGCAACCAAAACTACTCAATAATGACCAAGCCACATTCTTTAACCAAGTTCCCTAACTTCAAGACTAAAGCACTCCAACATGTAGAATTTCCAACTACCCCAAGATGCTCCTGCATTAGACGCCCCACGTGCGAAAAAGATGTTCTTAGCAGTAGCAAGAACATCTTCTGGGATTCAACACATAAATCCCAAACTGGTTCTTTACATAAATGTTCTCCAAGTCTTCAACTTGTACATTCTTTCCCTTGTTCAACTTTTTCTTCTTCACATCTCCACGTTGACCTCTAACCCTCTCAAAATCCTTTAGCTCAACTCTACTACTAATACTTAGGTTCCTCCTACCAAGTTCTTCATTCTATAAAGGAATTAGGGAATGCTTCCTGCCACCTTTCTCAATAGTAATGAAATTCTTTGCATAATCATGCATAGCCTTGCAATCATACTACCAAGCTCTACCAAGCAATCTGTGACAACTACTCATGTCCACAATATCACACAACGCTTGATCCTTATACTGCCCAATTTGAAAATCAACAAGACATTGCTCCCTCACTTCTAAAGCATGTTCATTTTTTAACCAACCAATACATAATCACATTACATACTTTACCACTAGACTTACAATGAGTCTTGAACAAATTACTCCTCTGACAAGATTACAGTATCCTCTAACCGATCAATACTCATCGAGCTAGTAAATTCTCTCCTTGCTTAGGTTCACTAATATGGTTTTCACCCTCATTCACAAAAATAGCTCTTCTGTCACCAGCCTTAGCAAATTCATAAGGTTTATGTCCTTCTTCATGACATCTTAAACTCACCTCTACATGTCCTTCTTTTCTATCAATATGTTTTGGTTCATCTTCAACACTCGGTTTAGCCTTTTCATAGTAGTCCCACTTCTCCTTCCCTTAGGAACTACCTTGATTCTTCCTCTTGAAATTATCTTTTTCCTTTAGGGCATAATGATAAGAATCCTCAACCAAAATAATATTCAACATATAGACCTCATCCTGAATATTGAATCTCAAGCCATTAATATATCTAGCCACCTTCTCCTTAAACAGTTCTCTATGTCCAGACTGAATAGTCAACTTGTAAAACTCCTATGTATAATCTTTCATAGTCATATCTTTCTACTTCAAATTATAAAATTTCTTAAACTACTCAAGTTCATGACCAACAAGAATGAACTTAGCCTTTAATTTAGTCACCATCAATCTCAATCTAGTGATCTTTATATCACCTTCCTCTTCTCTCTCTCATTGCAATTCTTCCCACCAAAGAGCAACATGTCCCTTCAGCTTAGTTTGTGTCAACCTCACTCTAAGAAGATCTCCAATATCCTCTAACTCAAAGTAATCTTCTAATTCACCAATCCAATCAATCAGGTCTTCAAGATTCAAAGTACCTAAAAAATTAGAAACCTCCATCTTATGTTTCAGCTTTAACTAAGATCCAGGTCTAGCAAACTGACCAGGCCTATCTCCCATACACAATCAGTTTTGTCATCGCCACTTGCTCCAACAACCTTAAAGTCTTCAAAAACTTCCTCACAACCGTCTTTAGTACCCACATGACAAGGGACACCACCTATAGAACTTATGATCTCAATGATCATAGTACTCTTCATTAACGCCATCTTACATATGAATTTAACTTTAATCTTCTTTGAGACCCTTTCTTCCACATCATCATAAAGATCTTCAATTTCCCTATAGTCCAATTATCTTGGAGTAATCTTCCAAGATTTTTGCAAATCCTCCACAACAAATCAATCAGATCCAACCTTCAATCAGATAATCTTCACCCCAATTCCTGATGCCAATTGCCTCAGCTTCAGTGATATGTCTACACGCTCAGGAAAACCTTCAGTCTACTATCAACTTATGCAATGCAAGGTAGAAGAATCCAAAAGAGATGTCCTAGCCCTTAACAAATAACCACACAACAAAAATAATATAACAATACAAGATCTGATATCAATTACAACACTTTTTTCATAAAATAATTGTTTACATGCAATGTGATAGGCTATAAGGCCTTCTAGGTGTTGGTTAAATATAATAACAATTAGAAAATAGTTCTACAAAATCCCTCAAGATCCAACCCAAACCCTAGATAGTGCATATCCAAGGTAGAAACCTCCAAGGAAGATCCAAACTTGTGCTTGCAATCCCACCAAGCAATCTCCTTGTTTTCCAAGCCCCAACTATTAGTCCTTCTCAAAGATCGCTCCTCTACTTCATCCTCTTCTCCAAGCTGGATGATTATCCTCCCCCTAACTTAAGACACCATAAGACCCCATACTTATACCCAACTAAGCCACAAGTCAACCAAGTATGTCACAAATTAAATAAACACTTGCATTAAATGCACATTTGAGCTACAAGTCAGCTTACAACAAAAATTAAATACAGACAGTTAAATTAAATGCCAAGGTCAATTCACACTAGAAACTGATCATAGACAACTCAAGAAAATTAGAAACCAAGACATGACTGAGCATTAGAAAAACCACTGTCAAGTATTAACAAAACCACCAAACATAACCAATCTGACACAAGCATTATCAAGCATCAATATGTACAGAACCCTCTAGCAATCGACCCCCTTTATTGACCAAGCTACTTGGTCAACACAACAACCAAGTATAACTGAGCTTCTAGTGTATGTCAAGTACCTTCACTAGCTAAATAACACTAGGAAATGACCAAGTAATGCTACTCCAACAAAGTATCTCGGTTAACACTACAACTACAACTACTTAGTGATGATTGAGCCACACTTATTTCCTTGACCAAGTCCCCTAACTCTAAGTCCAAAGCACTCTAACATGCAAGATCGCTAACTACCCTAGGATGCTCCTACATCAGACACCATATGTGTGACAAAAGTGTTCTTAGTAGCTAGAAGAACATCTGCTGGGGTTCAACACATAAATCCCAAATTGGTTCTTCACATACATGTCCTCCAAGTCTTCAACTTGTACATTCTTTCCCTTGTTCTACTTTTGCTTCTTCACATCCATCCTCGATGTGATATAGGTTTTCTTTCCACACCGACCTATAACCCTCTCAAAATCATTTAGCTCAACTCGACTGCCAATACTGACGTCCCTCCTATCAAGTTCTTCATTTTACAAAGGAATCATGGAATGATTCCTACCACCTTTCTCAATAGTAATCACATTCTTGACATAATCATGCATAACCCTACGACCATACTACCATGGTCTACCAAGCAATGTGTGACAACTACCCATGTCCATAATATCACACAACTAATCCTTATACTGCCCAATCTAAAAATCAACAAGATATTGCTCCCTCACTTCTAAGGCATATTCATTTTGCAACCAACCCTATAATGACAAGGATATCTCACTCTTCTAAAACCAAGTTTTTGAACCATCTCCTTAGCAACAAGGTTTTTAGTACTACCATTATCCATAATCACATTACAGACTTTACCACCAGACTTACAATGAGTGTTTAACAAAATACTCCTTTGACAAGATTCTATTGTCCTCTAATCGGTCAGTACTCACCAAGCCAATAAATTTTATCCTTTCTTAGGTTCATTGATATGGTTTTAAGCCTCATTCATAACAACGACTCTTCTATCACTAGCCTTAGGACATTCATAAGCTCTACGTCCTTCTTCATGAAATCTAACACAAGTTCCCTTAAAATCACCTCTACATGTCCTTCTCTTCTGATCAATATGTTTTGGTTCATCTTTTGCACTCGATTTAGCCTTTGCCAAGTAGTCTTGCTTCTCCTTCCCTAGGGAACTACCTTGATTCTTCCTTTTCAACCCATCTTCTGCCTTCAGAGCATACTGATAAACATCCTCAATCAAAGTAATATTCAACATACCAACATCATCCTGAATATTGAATCTTAAGCCGTTAATATATCTAGCCACCTTCTCCTTAGACAATTCTCTATGTTTAGACCGAATAGTCAACTTGTAAAACTCCTCTATATAATCTTTCACAGTCATATCTTTCTGCTTCAGATTATGTAATCTCTTAAACAACTCAAGTTCATAATAATTAGGAATGAACTTAGCCTTTAATTTAGTCACCATCAATCTCCATCTAGTGATCTTCATTTCACCTTCCTCTTCTCTATCTCACTACAATTCTTTCCACCAAAGAGCAACATGTCCCTTTAGCTTCATTTGTGCCAACCTCACTCTGAGCAGATCTCCAACATCCACTAACTTAGAGTAGTCTTCTAATTCACCAATCCAATCAATCAGGTCTTTAGGATTTAAAGTACCTAAATAATTGGAAACCTCAATCTTATACTTCAACTTTAATTGAGATCCAGGTCCAACCCTATCTCCCATAGGTCTCTCCACATGATTAGTTTTGTCCTCACCACTTGATCCAAAAACCTCAAAGTCTTCAACATCTTCCTCATAACCATCTTCAATACCCACATGCTAAGGTACACCATCTATAACACTTATGATCTCAAGAATCACATCACTTTTCGTCATCACCATCTCAGATATAAATTCAACTTTAATCTTCTCTGAGATCCTTGCTTCCACAACATCATAGAGATCTTCAATCACCCTAGGGTCTAATTGTCTCAAAGGCATCTTCCAAGATTTTTGCAAATCCTCTATAAAAAATCAACCAGATTCAACCTTCGATCAGATAATCTTCACCCCAAGTATTAGTGCAAACTGCCTCAGCTTCAACGATCTATCTACATAGTTAGGAAAACCTTTGCTCTAATACCATCTGATGTAGTGTAAGGTTGGAGAATCCCAAAAGAGATGTCCTAGCCCCCAAAAAATAACCACACACTGGAAACACTACAACAATGCAAGATCTGATATCAATTACAACACTTTATTCATAAAATAATTGTTTAAATGCAATGTGACCGGCTGTAAGGCCTTCTGGGGTTTGGCTAAATATAATAGCAATTACAAAAATAGTTCTGCAAGATCTCTCAAGATCCAACCCAAACCCTAGCTAGTGTAGATCCACACTTTGGTAGAAACCTCCAACAAAGATCTAAACTTGTGCTCTCAAGAACACCAAGCAATCTCCTTGTTTCCCAAGCCTAAGCTACTAGCCCTTCTCAAAGTTTGTTCTTCTACTTCATCCTCTTCTCCAAGCTAGATGAGTATCCTCCCTCCTGACTTAAGACACCATAAGACCCCCTACTTATACCCAACTAAGCCACAGGTCACCCTAGTATATTAAAAATTAAATAAACCTTTGCATTAAATGCACATTTAAGCCACAAGTTGGCTTACAATAGAAAAAAATACATACAACCAAATTAAATGCCAAGGTAGGCTCACACTAGAAACTAATCACAAACAACTCAGGAAAAGTAAAAACCAAGATATGATCGAACATTAGAAAAACCATTGCTGAGTATTAGCCAAACCAAGAGACATAACTAAGCTCACACAAGAATTATTAAGCATCAGTATGTGCTGAGTCCTCCAACAATTGAGCCCCTTTATTGATTGACCTACTCAGTCAACACAACAACCAAGTATAATCGAGCCATGCAGTATAAGCTGAGATCCAAGTGTATGCCGAGTACCTTCACCAACAAAATGCAATTGGGAAATGAGAAAGTAGTGCTACTCCAACCGAGTACCTTGATTAATGGTACAACCAAAACTACTTAGTAATGATCGAGCCACACTTCTTTCTTTGACTGATTCCCTTAACTAAAAGGCCAAAACACTCCAACATGTAAGATAGCCAACTACGTCCCTAGGATGTTCTTGCATCACTTATCAATGAGATGAAAGTAAGGATAATGAGATTGGATTAGAGTATATAGGAAAGATGTTTTCCTTGGTTATATATCATAGTGATGATCCATGTATTTCTATGAATGGTGATATGATGCAAGCTTGAATGCTGGATAATCAAAGTAGAGTAGAGATTAGTTTGGTAGATAGAGTTAAGATTTAAAGGAATTGTATTGGAAAATATGTTGTAGATCAACCAGTTTAGTATTTCATATATCTTATCCTAAAGTGTTTATCTTTAGAGTTGTTGGAACAATTTAGATAATGGGTCTAGTTGTTTCCTTATTAACCTTTAACAGGGTAAGAATCTTCCCATAAGGGTCCAAGGTTTCCTAATAGAGATCTCTCCTTTAATAGGGATTATTCTACTGAATGCATTATAGTAATTAGTTCCTAATAGACTCACATCCTTTCACAAGGAACATTTTTATTAGTACATTATCTTTTGGGTGACATCCCCACTAGGGCTTTCTCTTGGATCGAGGTTTTATAGTGAAAGAATTATTGTGTAATTATTAACGACTTATCTCTTGTTAGGCTTCATTGTTTTTATTATTGAAGTTGGACTTAAGTTTATTTTTTCACAACTAATTCAAGTGTGGACTTTACTTCTTAACAAATTGTATGCTGCAAATGTTGAATTTGTAACTAAGGATGTAGGAAATCTCAAAAAATGCAGTGGATCTACCAAAACCACATCATGGATCCATGGATGTAAGTGTGCACCAAAGAAGAAGAAGAAGATAATGAATGCCACAATATAAATCTCCTCGCCTGATGATCAATAAGGCGCTAGATCTTGAAGATGAAATGCTCACAAAGGATCCTTGAATCTTGGAAACACTTTGAATGCTTGAAATGCCTTAGGAAACATGCTTGCTTGAGTTCTTAAAATTTCTTGAGATCTTATATTCATGTGTGTGGATGATAGTGGATATGAAAATGAGGTTCTTATGCCTCCTTTTATGATGGTTTTCAAGTGCAAAAAAAAGAAAGTTAATGAGGTCAACTAATTTTTTAAATTTGAGTCCCTAAGAAAAAATTAGCCCCAGGACAAAAAATGTTCAGGTAAAGGAGGACTTGGTCGATCTATACAAGGTTAGGTTGATTGGGTCAACCTACACCTATATAGGTCAACTAGGTTGACCTATACCATGATTATCTTAAGAAGGGTCAACCTATACATGTATAAGTTGATTGGATCAACCTACACCTATATAGGTTGACTGTATTGACCTATACTAGGTTTATCCTCAAAAGGGTTACCCCCAGTCTCAAACAAGACAAATAAAACTAGAAGAAAAGGAACTAAGTGAGAGAAATAGTTGATTGAGCACAAATACATCCATGGTCTATAAAATAACTAAAGGGTAGGAGCTAGTGTTAGAGAAAAAGGTTAATTTAATTTCATTAATTAGATTACCTTTTCTCCCTTCTTAAGATTTCACTTTATACAGTTTTTTGTATTCTCTATTTGATAATGTTGGAATACTTTTAGAATAACTAAGAGGGTGGGGGTGAATCAGTTATGCAAGGTATAGATGTATAAATAAAACTTTTCACAACTTAGTGAATACATAAAAACATTTATACTCATGCATGCATCCACAAGATTATGCAATCACTAAAAACTTGTAGGTTACTGTCAAATCAACTTGCAGAAATGTAAAGCATGAAACATAGCAGATTCATCAACACACTTGACACAATGATTTATGTAGAAACCCAATTTGAGAAATACCACCAGTAACATGCTACTCTTTTCACTCTTTTGAAGTGATGCCTTGTCAAAGGCCAACCCTGTTAAAGGTTACAATACACACTGTTAAATGTAACCCTATTAAAGGATTTCAATCACCATGTTAGGAGTGAGCCTTGTTAGAGGACTTTAGACCATTCACTTGAAATGTCACCCAGTTAAAGGATTTACAAATGACTATTATGTCAACCTTAATCCAAAGGATTTACCCTAGACTGATACAATTGTTAGAGAGTAACAATAAGGCTTTGATCTGATACAACTGACAACTTCTCTTGTAGATTACAGATCTCTATTCAGTCCTCAATTCTGCTTGGCCTTCATTCTTTGCAGCTCTGATAGCTTGTTCACCCTTCAAGCATTCATCTCCTTAAGCCTTCTTGCTTAACATGCCATTGCAGACTCTTCTCTTAGGTCACTTGATGAAGAAAAACCCTTGAATCCTTGTCTCCCTTAGATTCTCGCACATGACAACCTTGCATCATGACCAACCATTCCTATAAATAGGAAATTAAGATATTTTTCTGCTTATTCTCCATTGTCCAATTTAGGGTTCATATGGATTAGTTAGGATATAATGTATCTACCCCATATCTCATATCTCTTCTAGAAATTTCTCCTAGAATCCATTTTGAATTTGCCTAAAAATAGTTTACCTTGAAATTTGTGCCACTAGCTCATCAACCTTGTCTTCCACCTGGTTCATACAATCTAAGAAAACAAACTTGTCAGCTCAAATTCATCGAATCCATGATCTTTTAAATAATGTAGCAACTTGACATTATCAATGTTCTAATGCTCAGCACATACTACATTTCTTGGCATCCACTATCAAATTACTCGGCATAAACTAAAGTTTACGAGTGCTTGGCATCAACTAAACTTTACTCGGCATCTAATGTTTTGCTCAACATACACTAGAATGAACTTTTACTCAGCTCCAACTAATTTTTTTCTTGGCTTGTACTGAGTTTTCTCAACACCTACTATCCACTCAGTCAAGCTTAGTAGACAAATTTTGTGTAACATGTTCTTCTAATCTTTCTTAGTATAACCAACCTTTGTAACCTTAAGTAGATTATCAATACATCATGTCATCACTATCTTAACTGATCCTTGTACTTCATAACTCAACCTTTCCTTCAAGTGCTATTGTTACATCTTTTGATCAAATCCTCTTCATTAATCAAATAAGTGATAGTTCTTGAATCTTATAAGCAGTTGTCTTACCAACAAATAATAGGTTTGATATCAGTAACAAAACAATGATTGAAAAAAAATATTTGCTTCAACAATCTTCCTCTTTCAATCTAGTTTCAACAATCTCTCAAAAACGATCTTTTCAATCAGATCTCAATAAATAATTAATTAGTAATTATAAATAGCTTTTACCTTTAGGTTATCCATTGTAACTTTTAGGTTACCTTTTTCGGGTTTCAATCTCCTTTTATAAGGATTGATCTCTTTGTAATTCTACATGTTTTCTTTATCTGAGAATACAATTTGTATATTTTCAGAGCAAACCCTTGCCTCCTCTTGTCTTTTTCTTCTCTGTGATAGGTTTTCTACATGTATGTATTTGATGGCTTTTTGGATTTGATTTGCGTATTTGCTCAAATCCTTCATGGAATTAGAACTAGATTTGCTATAGCTTGTTCAGTATTTGGAGAAAAGGGGAGAATGAGCATTTGATAGATTAGATCTAGACTTTTGTAGGTATTTCCTAAGAAAATGGGGGATCACTAATTTTTACAGCAGTTTGAGGTCAAATGGACTTCACGGATGGATCCAAAAGGCATCAAAACCCCTATTTACATATAAAGTTCATCCATTTTGGACAACATTGATCCAAGAATATTTTTTTTTTACCTAGAAGATTGTACGGCCTCCTACATGCTCTCCAAGATGACTTAAAAAAATAAAAAAATAAAAGGGTCACGAGCCATTTTCTAGCATGTAGCCCCTTTTTCTTGCACCAAGCAGTGCTTTTTGACATTATCAAATGACTGTCGGCCGCAAAAAACTCCAAACATTGTTGTTTTCTAGCCTGTCACCTTTTTTCAACTCCCACTACTATTTTTCGATCATCATCCTCGATTCACAAACATCGCCATTGATTCTTGTCCTCTAACACACCACCATAGCCTCAACTCCGCTAGTGGTGCCACCACCTACATCTACTGCTTCACCACCCTCCAACCCCTTTGCCTCCTCCGCCCACATGGCACAATAGGCACTTGCCATGTGGCACTGGTGCCACTTTAGCACCTTCCATGTGTCAGGTGCCACATCATTCTTTTTTGGGCCCACTACCATGTGGCAGTCTTTTTTTGCTGCAACAGACCCTAGGCCATCAAATTTAAAGTAGTAAAATGCTGACTTTAGCACTACATCAACACTCCTGCATGCCCTTTAGGTTCTTTTTTGACCTACTATTGGTTTTTTGGCTATAACTTGAGCATACTAAGGTTTTTTTCTCGATCCAGAAGAAGTGCTAGAAAGCTGGTTCTAAGACAGAGATAGTGGTGTGGGAGTTTTCTATTTTTGATGTAGTTTGGTTTCCTTTTTGGGTACTCAAATTTGGATGTTTAGTTTTTCACTCCGGAGGGCATATCTTGAGTGTCTCATCTCTATTTTTCAAAAAAGTTATATTTTTGGAAATTTGGTTCAATACTCTTTTCAAAAATGCTAGTTTTTCTTCCAGATTCTACTCCATGCTCTTTCTATCATGTTTTTTGCTTTATTGCAATATGGTGGGTATCTTGGGTGTTTCAAGTCTGAGGATTGTTTTCGTGGTATGAAATCTCTTCTTTTGGGTTGTACTATCTATTGTAACAACTCTTTGCCCTTTCTGATCATTTTTTATATCATTTGTAAGCATGTTTATGCAAATACACTGTGCTAAAGTGCCACTCCTTACATTTTCAGGATCTTTTTTTTCATTGTGACTTATTGTACTCTATTTTTGGGATCTTTTTTATTATTATGACTTATTGTACTCTATTTTTAGGATCTTATTTTTCATTGTGACTTATTGTACTCACACTACATTATAAAGTGCCATAAGGGATAGTTGTTTTCCTTTTAGTGCCATCTTCCTTTGTCAAGTGAGTGTCTCTGTCACAACGTTAGTTGCATGATGTGTCAATGACACATGCCTTTATAGGTGTTTGTACCTCTTCCTCACTCTCAATGTTCTTGGTTCTTTTTGTTTTGCAAGAGATATTGGTCCACTTTCTCAGTTGCTTGTCACCTCACCTTTTTCTGCATTGGGGGGTTCTTTTGTTATTTCTCATGCTTACTTGGTTCGATGGAGTGAGCTATGTATTTAGTATTTGATCCAATGTACTAGGCAATTGCAGTGGTTGGATACCTATGCATTTCTGTCAGATGGATCATTTACCATATAGACACTCTTCTTTTTGTTCCTACTTTGGCTACAACCTTCCTTGGTTTGATTGATCAACTCTTCAGGCTTTGGTATTTTATGCCATCTATATTTTTGAGTTTAGTTGTTTGCCTTTGTTTACCTCCTGATTTGATGCATATTACAGTCTTCTCTATCTAGTCAAGTTCTATTTCAGAGGAGGTTCTACAGATTAGCAGTATCTTTTTGACATAGTTTGTGACTTCTTCATGCTTCATTGATGATTCTTCATGATCGCTCTTTGTTCTTATTTTTTGGAACATTCCTTTAGTTGGAGGCTTCCGCAATCCTTCAATAGGTTTTCAACTATCTTTTTTTGGAGTAGAGTTTTTCCCACTAGGTTTCTCTATTTCTCCATTTCATAGAGATTTTTTTGTGATTGGGTACCTCATCTTGCCTTGTTATTGGGACCCAAGTTTGCTTTCAACCTTGCATTTTAGTTTCCTTGCTCTTTCTACATTGTTTGTAACTTCATTGTTGCTCATCTTAAGGGGGGGGGTGTTAGAGAAAAAGGTTTTTTTAATTTCATTAATTAAATTACCTTGTCCCTTTTCTTAAGATTTTGCTCTATGCACTTTTTGCATTCTCTATTTAATAATTACTTAGTAATTATTAAATAGCTTTTACCTTTAGGTTACCCTTTTCAGGTTTTGATCTCCTTTTATAAGGATTGATCTCTTTGTAATTCGACATCTTTTCTTTATCTAAGAATACAATTTTCATGTTTTCAGAGCAAACCCTTACCTCCTCTTGTCTTTTTTTCTCTATGACAAGTTTTCTACATGCAGGTATTCAAGTGCTTCATGGATTTGATTTGTGTATTTTCTCAAATCCTTCAGCTAGAAGGTCTACAATGATGGGTTCCTCGATTTTAAGATGACACATTTAGCCCCCACTTTAGAAAGAGTATGAGCTATCTCATACTCTTGATAAAGTAGACCAAAAATAAGAATTTATCTCATCAGGACTAAGGAGATAAATAAACTACCAATCCCTTGATAGATTTGAGTCTTCATCATATCCAAAATCATAACAATAGAAATGTCATTGAAAAGAGAAAAGAAAAAAGAGAAGAAGTTTAGTGAACTCACCCAATAAGGTTTGTATTCCTTATTGTGAACTACATGAAAAGGGTAGATTATTGTAAACTATGGTATTGAATAGTCTATAAAGTGTGTGTGTGTCATGCTAATCATTCCATAAAAAAGATTCATCCTCAAGGGAACTCCTTGTCCTAAAAGGGGAATCAAAATGACCTAGGCATAAGGATGTGTGTGTCCTTAAAGGATCAAAAACAATATAATGCTTCCCAAAATATCCATAGTCCAAAGAAGGAAAAATAAAGCAATACTTAGGCCTCCCAAACTATTAATAATCTAAAGAGAGATCAAAGCAAGGATTGGGCCTTTTAGACTATTAGTGATCCAATGAGGGATCCAAAAAGAACAATGAGGACCAAGGTCCTTGAACTATTGATAATTTGATAAATATCCAAAAAGTTGAAAAACCAACCATCAAAGTTTGTGTGTGTATGAGTGAGCAGAGTGTATTCTGCCATGTTAAATAAATTACAAATTCTTGAATAAGAGAAATAACTTTAAGAGAAGCATGAATCCACTAGAAACATTTTCACTATGAAATGCCCAAAGAGAACATTTCAAGGGAAATAAACACATGAGAAAAAGAGAGAGCATGAAAGGGATCCATTCATTGAGGGGTCAGTATGATCATATGATAATATTTAATATCATGTAAAGAATAAAATGTCATCATTCCCCAGAGGAAGTATAACTACAACACAATGGAGGAAAAACATGTAAGAGATATGAAGAAAAGTTTTTTTGGGTCGTCAACATAGACACCAAAAAGATTCGGTGTTACCATATTGCAAGTACCCAAACAGACTACATGGGGTACATAAATGAACAATAGTACATATACAACATGAAATATAACACGTAGAAGGAGAGAGATACAAATAGAATAATGTGTATAGAAAGTTCAATTACTTTATCACCTTGCACTAATGGAGCAACAAGGATCATCTAAATAAATCTAGACGAAGCATATAAAAAAGAACACAACACGAGGGAAACACAACATAAGTACACAAAGAATACCCTATAGAGAAGTCCACTTCAAGTGTGTTGCGTACCCCTCCAATATCACTCTGTATTATTAGAGAAAGGTGGGCAACTTGCAAGAGGGACAACATCCAAAATGGTAGGATCAATAACTAGATCCAAGCAAGGACTTTGCTGGAAGTCACTATGCTTGATACTGGGAGTATGTATTAATTGTTTAGATAATATGTTAGGAAAATAATAATACATAACAATATTTTTATATTCATCATCACTAACATGTGCATTATCATTAGAATTAATAACATCATCGTCAATAGTATCTTCCTCATAAATATTAATCACAAAAGAATCTAAGGCACAAGTAAAACCACAATGTTTATCCATTTACATGTTATTATTATGATTCACGTTGTCTAAAGGCTCAAGCATAGGTTGATGGAAGGAAGGAAAATGTTGAGGAGAGCATACAATTTGAGAAGCAAGAGTACACACCTTGGCCTTAGCTTGATGGTTACTATGGCATTGACAAGCATGTTGATTACAAAGAGTCTTATGAGATAAGATTGAAGGAAAGGATCAACTAACATAGGTTCCAAAGAGGGATCAACTATGGGTTGAGGAGTGTTATACAAAGAAACAATAGGTGGAGTAGGTAAGATAGTTGTAGTAGGATCAACCTTAGGAATGCTATACTCATGAATCTTATCTACCTTGTACTACCGATAGGATTGATAAAGATGACCGAGAGAAGTAGGTAGTTTTTGAGGGAGAAAAGGCCAATGTAAGTCTATTTTAGCACAATTGTGAGGATGCAAAGGTTTATAAAGATAATGATTAATGGTGAAAATTTCTTCATTCTATGGAAATTTAATGCATTTATGAATAGGAGAACATACAACTTGTATAGGAGAAAGTTGTGAGATACCAAGCTTAACTTGAAATTTATCGAAACTAGGAATGTCAAAAAAGGTAGTATCCACAACTTTACCATAAAGGATCATAGGAAGAGACATAGAACCTTGAGGGCAATAAAGGAAACCATTATAAGTTTGAATCTAAACGTTGTATGTGTCATAGGTGTCCTTATGCAATGATTTATTAAAAAGATGCTCTTTAGTGATAATATTCATAGAGGAAGAGGGATCAAATAAAACATCACAAGAAGGGATATGAGTAACCATAGAAGTATTATAGAGATTACCACCATGTGCTTTAATCTCTTAGAATGATCAAAGGTGATATAAAGTGAATGTGTAGGCTTGGGTGGAGGAAAAGTCAAAGGTTGAGGTTGATATTCAATATGATTAACCACATGATTAACTTCTTCCACCTTGTCATCATAAATGCTATTAGCAATAGGAGAAGAAGGTTAGTTAATGACATTTTCTAAATGTGAAGGTAAAGGATTGTTGTAAATTTGTAAGTTTTGATTAGGAGGTGAAACAATTTATTCATACTATTAACCTCAACACCAATAGATATATTATTAGAATCAATAAGGTTTTGAATAACATTTTATTTTAAAGCATAACACTTTTGAGTATCATGGGTAGGCTAACAATGGTATTGATAAAAAAACATTTTGATCAAATGCCTTAAGCATTGGTTTATTAGTATCAACAGGAGAAGTAGGAGGAAGTTTAATAATGTTAGCGTTATCAACTTTGACATCACCACATGAAAAGGTTTAGATATAACAATGTATTTATGATTAGGATAATACATAGAGGAAAAAGGAGTTGTACCTTTAGATGTAGTAGCAACTTGATCATCTACTATGTTTGTTTTCTTGTTGATTTTGATGTAGTTGTTAGGCTTGGAAAACTTGTTTTAATGAATGATGCCTTCACTCTTCTCAATAGTAAAAGGAGCCATTGGAGCAGAGATCACAAGCTGGCTCACTTGTAATTGATAATGGTGATGCACTGCACATAGATGTGAGAAGGAAGTATACTCAGTAAGCATAATCTTATCTCTAATGTCTGATTGAGGAGAGTGACAAATTTTGATTGAAGAGTTGAACTCAAATGATTAGATAGTGAAGTGGTGCATGCTTGATTTGATTCGATTGTCTCACTTCATGGAGAGTGGACTAGATTTGATTAGATAATTGATAAAGATTGATCGAGATGACTAAATAGATGAATTAGTGAGCTAGATAGAATGATTACTTTACTAAGTAGATTGAATAGTCACAAAAGGTGATTGATTAGTTAACATAATCAATTGGGTCTATCAAATTGAGACTTAATGTTAATTATAATTGGGAGAATAAATTGATTTAAATAGAATACAAAATTCTTTTAACTGTATGTGTTGAATATAAATTCATTTAGTATATTTATTTATGAGAAGAATAAACAAGAAAAATACCAAGGGAAAAGGCTTCATTAGTAATAGATCTAAGCAGACCTAGAATTTGATGGTTGTATTGGCCGTTTTTGCACTTTTGAACCCTATATGATAGGCTGAAAAATTGTAAGACCGTATGGATTGATAGGATAAATTTTTAGAGAACTGTCATTATGACAAGTAAAATTATTAATAAGCTGTCAATATTTATCATAGAAAACTTAATATTTTATTTTATAATATACATAAATGTGATTTGTAATGTGTAATATATATGTGTGATAAATATATATTATTTTATATTATACACATTTCTATTTTTTGTTTGTTTTGTTTAATTATGTTTCTATTTTGACGATTGAATATTTATATTAATTTAGAATCTTGTTAAAAAAGAATATAATGAATTTTAAAAACATATACCATTTTACAATATTAGGTATGTATTTTTATATTATTTATTATATGATTATATTAATTTAAAAATCTCTTAAAGTAACATACATGAACGTAGAAACTTGCTTCTTTTATTTGAGATTTTTGTATATATTACTAATTCATAATTATAAGCTATTCATTAAGACTTTTGCATATACTCCTTTTTAATATTTATTATTTTCTAATTTATAAAATATTTAAATTTAAAGTATTGCTTACTTTTCTTAAAATAAAAAAAATGACAATTGATTTTTTTAAAAAAAACCATAAAATGAAAGGTATGGAAATTGTTGGCGGTGATTAAAAAACCATATGATAGGCTAGGGCAGCCATCAAATTCCAGGCCTGGGTCCAAGTACATATTTCTATAGTACATTTCCATAGGCAATTGATCACCCAACCAGATAGAGGGATGCAAGACCTATTTGATGAAACTCAGTTGTTGCCTATGCTACAGATGTAGGAATAGAGAAGCCTTAAAGCCAATTAGAGAGGAAATTTACTTGATTGTGGTGACTATGGTCCACATTCTCAACCAATTTGTTAGTGTTTGTGTTCCAAGTTCCTTCGTATTGGCTCTTGAAAATTATGGAATGGGTGTGTTGAATAGATGGGCCAGGGGAATGTGTTTGTGCCGCAATTTAGTGTTGCGAGGAAGTCATCCCAAAAAGATTGGTGCCATACATTGTGCTGCTCAAATGCGACAAGGGTTACAATGTTCTAAGCGCATAATTGATAATGTTTTTGCACAAATTTATTTATGGGTAGAAGGGGTGCGCATGCTATTTCTAAGAGATTTTCTTTCAAGCCTGGATAAGCATTGGGTGATTGCATGAGAGGAAGACATACTTCCATTCTCACATTTGTTTTCTAAAAAAAAAGCTTATTATTTTCCAATTAATAATATTCATATTTAAGAATTTTGTTTCAAGACAAAACTAATGACGACTCTCCATGAATGTCATTTTTGATGGAAGTTGTACCCAAACTGTTGTCCCTCATTTTTTTTCTAGGTTTACGCAAAATGTTTGATCTTTGTAAATTTTCTTAATGCAGTATTGTGCTTGGACTAAATTGAAATTCGTGATAAAAATTCTATTACTCAATGAAAAAATAGAAATTATTGATTGAAAATCAATTAAAAATAAATAACTTTTGAACTCTAGTGTTATAATAACTTTTGTTTTAACAATTAAATATAGACCACCAAAATAATATAAATAATAATAACAATAATAAATCTAAACTTCAACCTATTATCTTAAAAAAAAAAAAAAACCTTACAAATTCTATCAATTTAAGACTAGAAATGATTCTTTACCATTTCTTATTAGTATTTTTTTTCAATATCTAATTTTTAATAATTATACATATATAAACCTTATGAGCCCTCTCCTCCGCTTTGAACTTCCTCCAGCGAATTTGATGCCCATCGCAGGAACCACTTTCTATTAAATTTAAGAAACACTATTAAAAATATAAATCCTAGTCAGCATTAACTAAAACTGAGAGAAAGAAGCCACGAAATGGTTGGAATCGCTCTGCCGTTTCCAAGTTTGGCTAGTTTTATTCCATATTAACTATTAATCAATTATTATAAATGAATTTAGATATGACACAAACAAGAAAACATAATCAAAGGGACCATTGTCTACGCCCTCTGAAATTCCCCATTTATTGTAATGTTAAATTCATTTTATTATAATTTTTAATTGTTTAATTTTAAATATTGAATTAATTAATAATTAATTAAATGAACAATTTTAGGTACTTTATAGACGTTGCCATTTAGTGGGAGTGGAAGACTAGTGAAAAATAACAAAAAAACAATTAAAATATCTCGGTACATTACAAATTTTAACAAGATTTTAAATCTATTTTCTATATATATTTTTTGATGGAGGTCATTCACAAACAAGTTTTAGTCCACGCTCAAGCATGCCCAAAACCTCTTCGACTAGGAGCCAAGGAGTAAAGAGCTATTTTCTATATTTTAGAATAATAATAAGATTGTAAAAAATTTGGTAATCTTTTCCTCTGCTAGTTCATTGGATTGTATCAGTATTACCTTATCAGCAGCACAACCTCCGACTTCGTTCTTGCTTAATCTCACAATGTAAGCCTGCCTGAAATTAAAATTGAAAACGAATGCAATGGAATGGAGAACTAACAATGTATGTACGGATTTCTTGCAGGGGAAGGTGCTTCGCTGAAGGGAGTGAAAATGGGAGCCTGACGAGGGCATTTGACGTGGAGGAGTTCAGAGAAAATGCTCACAGAATGGTAGACTTTATTGCTGACTACTACAGAGATATCCACAAGTTCCCCGTGCGAAGCCAAGTCCAGGTAACTTCAAATTTTCATTTTAGTTTCGATATTAGTCTAGACCAACGAGCTCAATTCTCATGAAAACAAGCATAAGTTGCATGTAATTTTTGATATAACATCAATCTATCCTGATGAAAGACCACTTGAGTTTTACTAAACGTGGTAATCCTTTCACATGGCTTGTAGCCAGAAAAAATGTTATCGGTAATATTAATTTAATGGCTTAAATTATCTCAATTATTCTCTTCTTTTATTTGGAGAATGTGGGATTTTCAGCTTGGGCGGACCAGTTCAAAATTCTTTCCCAACATGAACATGTGTAACGGTCCAACCTGTGTGGACAGCAGTCCAACAGAGGCATAGACTTTGCAAGTAGACCATATATGGACCAGATAGTCACACAGGAATGCCACTAGCATAATGCTAAGGTTCAACTATACTAGATCAGTAAGGGTAGTGGTGGTTTGAATCCTGGTAGCAATATCAACAATGCCACAACTAAACTATGGCACTATTAGATGAACTCCATCATTGTCATTGCTACCTCACTACTGGTACCAATCTTAATTATGAATAAATTCCGCTGTTGTGTGTTTCATGAGGAGGTTTTTCTTGCGTGTATGGCATTATTTTTTCAATATTATTCTCATTACAAAATGACTGAACTTGAATGAATTGGAATTAAGGTAGACCTGAAAGTAAAGCTAAAAGATGAAAAGTCTCAACCAATTTGCAATTTTTATCCTTAATGCAACATTCTTTCCTATCCACAAATCAGTCAAGCCTCGGACTATCAATAGTGGTGTAGAGAAGTGTTGCTGGACTCTTTAAACTTGTAAAGACTGCTGTGGCAAAGTGAAACTAACAGAATATCAGATCTGATTTTATTATACAACAGGCCACTGCAGCATACCACACCTAATTGCTCTGTAAAATTGTTGTTTCCTTGAAAGACATTTCATCAAACAGTCTCCTTGCATGCAGAGTTTCAGATCTGCAGTTATAACATTGTTCATTTGGGATGTTTGAGATACTGTTTGTTAATCATAGGAGCATAAATCATTTGGGGAATAAATTGGCAAACAAGAGGAGTCAGATTTTAAAAATAAATCAGATTCAGAGTTTAGGGTTTAGGGATTTAGGGCATAGAAAATAAACAGAAAAACTGGGTAATTTTTGGCGTGGTTTAGGATTTTTCCTGGCAAAAAGCTTGCGTGGACTAATTGTGTTTTTTTGCAAGGAGTAATGGCAATTTTGCCAATTAGTTGCCAAAAAATCCACAAAAAGTTGTTTGCCAAAGTCAACCAAAAACCCCTGACATTTGGGGGAATAAATCGACAGAATGTTCGATCAAGGATTAATTTTGATCCATTCCAGATTTCTGCTTCTATGGTTTATTCAACCTGATACATCAATAAAGAAGGTCAACAACAAACTGATGATAGAGAGTGGGCTCGTTACTTAGCTACATTTATTCATTCACGATGTACTGCTGGTTGGTAATAGAATGAGGAAATTCAAATACAGTTCTGCTAAAGTAGAGAGTGGGTTCATTGATATCTCTGTATGAAAATATAGATGCTGATCAAACATCCTCGCATTTCAGTTCATCTTGACTGTAAGAACAATTTCTAGACAACTGATTGTTTCCAGGAACATGTGATTACCTCCTGTGGATGGCAGTCTTCAATCAACAAAGAAGTCCACCACATCGTAAACCAGACTTTACTAATACGACTAGTAAGAAGCCCTACTTATTTTTTAATCAACTCCCGGACATGTTCCATGTATCACTTAGATCAATCACCATTTGACTTTAATAATTTGTTCAGAATAAAGTAACTTTTTTTCACAGATCCAGTGCAAATATAAAATGCTTTCATTGTTCTTTATTCTAGAAATAAACCTGAAAAGTTTACAAATTCGTCTCTGATGTGGAGATTTCAAAAATTTGAAATACTCTGTAAAAATGCAACCTGGGATACCTAGCTGACACCTTCAATTGGAACTAGGTTTCTGTCCAATTCATAAGAAATCCTAAAGGTTTCCTTCCTCAGATTTCTGACACTGAAACAAGAAGCTCTGAGATCTCCTCCAAATGAAATTAATAAAGCAAGCATAATCTCAATGAAACTCTCATTGTCCTTTTATAACCCACTGCAGAGACTTTTGACTCTCCCTCTACTATGCCTCTTCACTTTCCTTTCTTTCTTCTTTTTATTTCTCATTTTTAATATGATTTGAAGTTAGGAAAATAAAAGTAAAGTGACTTCATTATATCTTCACTCAACTCACCACTAAAGTCACTTTAAACTTATTAAATAATATTAGCCTTATGATTTATTTTGAGGGATGATATTAAATAATTAAGTTACAAACTTTCATGACCTTATCATATATTCATATTTCAAGGTCACATTCGAAAGGGACTATCTAGGCCCAAGAGTGGAACTTTGGCTCTCTTGGCCCTGGTGATAGGTAACATAGACATCCATCTAGGGTGCATACCTAGTTGACAGTCATCATACTCCCTCTTCTGCCTACACCGTCTTCCTTCTATAATGATGGAAGTTCACAAACAGATTATCGATACATGCATCTATTTCTAGTCGTAAATAAACACAATAAAAATAATTGATTGACAATAATACCCAGGTGTTGATAATACCACAAGACCGATATTCAGATTGTTACAAGGTTACAACAGGTTTGAGCCAGATTCTTGAGAATCTGATCTGATTATAACTCTGCTATTTACCATGACTATTGTCTTCTGTTTCCTGTGGTTACATGATATTGCTCAAGATATATTCGTAATGCTTGCTGATGATCTGATTATAATTCTGCTATTTACCATGATCCTTGGGTCTGCTTTATTGTCTTCTGTTTCCTATTGTTACATGATATTGCTGAAGGTATATTCATAATGCTTGCTGATAACTTGCTGATTTGATTTCTGTATTATAATAAATGCTGATTGTATTCCTTTTTCTTCCTTATGTTTGATGCTTATAAAAATCTGATTTTCTCTTTTATAAGTGTTGTTATCCTTTTCCCTTCTTCCTCTATGGTGTTTGTTTGGACTATATATCTTTCAATCTCTTAGGGTCATTCCCTTTGAAGAGATAAGGGACACGTCATTTTGTAAATTGTTGCTTGAGCCATTATAGTAATTACATTCCTCACCCACAGATTACACCTCTATATTAGCAAGTGTTTAAGTGCACCTTTCCTTATTGAAATGCACCTTTCCTTAAAGATTTGCTGGTTTAGTTTGTTCTTGTTGCAAAGCAATCTTAGTCACACTGTACGACATTGCTGTTTTCTGCATCCACTCTCACAGAGGTCAGCACTCTTCTGGATTTCCTTGTGGTCTTCAAAACTCTAAAATGACTTGTTACTGTTTTTTCATTGTTTAGGACATCAGAGACCTGCATATTGACTTCCAATTTCACCACTAATTTGCCCATGTTTTAAATCTGATGCTTTGTTGTTGTCTAGTTCAATATGATATCTCAATGGTTCCAAGCATACCCTTTGTTGTCGGGAAAATGGGTAGTTAGATAGTTGGTCTACCCAAGGGAGTTACACGGGTGCGACTGTTCGCCTCGCACCCCCTCAGACACTATATGTACGCATTATGCCTTTTGATTGGGACATGGTTGTACTGAATACATCTATGTATGGTAACCAAGCAGTGAATATAACACTATTGTGTTCTTTTTACATTCTGTGTTAAATACTTTATTTCTTGTATGCAATTAATCTCTGTTACCCCACAAGGGTAACCATTTGGCGTTGTTGCCAAGAATTTTGTAAGTCATCAGGAGACGACCTTTTCTTTTGAGGGGGATGATGTTGTTAGGAAATTGGGTAGTTAGTCAGTTGGTCTACCCAAGGGAGTTACATGGGTGTGATGGTTTGCCTGCACCCCCTCAGACACTATATGTATGCATTATTCCTTTTGATCAAGACATGGTTGTACATAATACATTTGTGTATGGTAACCAAGCAATGAATATAACTACTATTATTTTTTCTTTACATTTTGTGTTAAATACTTTATTTCCTGTATGCAATTAATCTCTGTTATCCCACGAGGGTAAACACCCTCATTGTATGCATCTGATTTTTTTAATGGAGACATGACAGTCCTCCCTTCTTGAGATTGCTTGTCCTCAAGCAATAGTCAAATCATCATGTGGTCTAATTTATAATTGTTGTGCGACTTGATATTACTTTAGTTGCAATTTGAACACAATCTAGAATCGGCATGGTTTGTATGTTTCTCTAACCCTTGTTTCACATCACTTGGTAAAGGTTTAGGTTGCCCCAATGCTTGCCTACTTTTGTAGATATTGCTTAATATTAGGGCAACGATTTATATATTAAGATGAGGATTAGGAGCATGACACACATCTATGACCTTCATTGGTGAGGTTTTTTCTTAATGCCGTCTTCCTTCCCTAGATGCAAACATTATGGTGATGCATAGAAGATGATACCATCAGTCCTATTAAGAATGCTTCCTTCTTTAGTTGGTGATTGCTCATTACTCTACCACAGAATCTCTTCACAGATTGATATGGGTCATAAACTTGTTTGAGAACTCAGTAATCCCTTGTCATAGGCGTGCTTCAGTTTTTTCGTTCTTTTGATGACTGACCCATCATACATGAAATAGACATTCAGCTAAGAGTGCGAAATGGTAATGCCAACTCTAAGATGGAGGCCATATGCTGTTCTGAATTTGTTCACTGATTCCCATGGTTTTTATGGTGGTTGTACATTATTGTTAACAGTTAGGAGTTTAACTGCATAAAAGCATAGACAGATTACTTTGTTAAATCAATCTTTGTATTCTGAACACACGATCTTGTGGTGTTTCACTATGTATGAGCAGCAGCTTGTGAGCTGATAAGTACTGTTTATGGTTGACAAAGTTATGCTTTGGGAAATCAGATCCCTTTGTCGAACAAAAGGTCAAACCTTTAGTACTGAGAGCTATTGGATGTCCATCTTAAAGCTGAATTATTCATTCAATATGATATTATTTGAATAAGTCTTAGACTATGATATCTTGTTATTTCTGGGAATCTCTTGTTCCCTTTTCAAGTCCTTGGCATATATAAGTGGCTAGTTCATTGAGGTTTGTGCGCATTGACCTTTTATCTCAATTAATAGTTCTGTCCATTTTGGTTTTGAGGATGGGATTTGCGGAGGTTTTTTAATGATGCAGTGCAAGGTAGGAGAATCCCCAAAGAAGATGTCCTAGTCCCCAACAAATAATCACACAGTAGAAGAATAACAATAATGCAAAGATTTAGATCGAAATAATGCCAACTCTCATAATAGAATCATAAAATTTACATTCAATATGCGCAGATGTAAGGCTTTCCGGGTCATGGCCAAATACATAAGCAATTACAATAGTAATTTTGCAAGGTCTCACAAGATCCAAATCCTAGCTAGCCTAGATCCACAACCTAGTAGAGAACTCCAAGAAGAATCTCAACTCGTGCTCGCAAGCCACCAAGCAACCTTCTTGTTTCCCAAGTCCACACTTAGCTACTAGCTCTGCTACACTTCTCTCCTCACAGCTACTCCTCTTCTCCATGATGAATGATGATAATGACTCTAGACACCACAAGACCCTCTACTTATACTAAACCAAGCCACAAGTTGGCCTAGGATAGTAGACATTAAATAAATAACACATTAAATAAAACCTCAAGCCAGAAACATTAAATACATGACATAAATTAAATACTTAGCACAGACCCCAAGTTTACAATGCATAACTAACTCATAAGACTACATAAGAATACACACACTTACACATAGGTCTATGTGCCATCCAACAATCCAAATCGAAGAGCATGCACACCAACTCTCATGGATCAAAGCTCACAAATACAATCTCTAAAGTCTGCCAGTAAATTAGGAACAGGTGACCAACAGTCACCAAAATAACTCTAACTCCAAGATGATAACTCCAAATTCTATGCGCACTTAGGACAAGGTTGCCCAATATGCCTCAAACACATCCCCAATCATGCAAACCATAAGGTCCACAAAAATCCAAGCTCGATGCTCCTGCATCAGACTCCTCAGGTAGATAGAAAAGCATGTCCCATACTTTGATGCCCAAAGAAATCTCCACAACCAACTTCATCTTCACCAAAAGGCTTCGAATCCATCAAGGATAAGAGAACAAATCTAAAACTCAACCATCTATGCTTCATCTATACAAACATTAGAATCATATGAATCTCGGCAACCCAATAAACATGCTCACTCCCAAGAGCAAACTGAATATAATGCTTTGCTAATAATCCCTATAACTTGGGCAAATCAGGAACACAGATCCACAGTATCATATAGATCCCCAATCACATCAGCAACATCCAACTCCACATAAGTAGCAACATCCATATCAACCATATCAGCAGTAACTAGTATTTCCTCAATCATCTCAGCAGCCACATATGAATGCAGATCCATATCAGCAACCATATCCAAATCCTCATCCATATGTAAATTGCCATAATCAACAATCTCATCATCCACAATAAGATGCTCTACAATTTCCATGTCAGATCCAACCAACTGATCATGAAAACCAATCTCCATCCCAACATCAACAAGATTAGGAACCTCTTTAGCAACAAGTACAAGTTGGTCTACAGATTTCGCATCAGACTCCTCAAACTGATCAACAAAACCAACTTCCATCTCAACCTTGCCATGCCCTCTTCTCTGTCGAACAAGTCTTCTAACTAGCCAGACAACTCGCTTCTGGATCGGTAGACTCCAACTCCAGTAGCATAAAACTTCCTTCTTCTATTCCTCAACTCATTTAGACCAAGCAACGTCCACCCGAGAAATCGTCTCATTAATCCTCGTCTCCACTATATTATAAAGATCTGCAATCATTCTAGGGTCCAATCTTCTTGGAGGCATCTTCCAAGATTTTCGCAAACCCTCTGCGACAAATCATCCAGATCCAACCTTCGCTTTGATACCACTTGGTGCAGTGCAAGGTAGGAGAATCCCTAGAGGAGATGTCGTAGCCCTCAACAAATAATGACACAATAGAAGAATAACAATAACACAAAGTTTTAGATCCAAATAATGCCAACTCTCATAATAAAATCATAAAATTTACATCCAATATGCCCAGTTGTAAGACTTATTGGGTTATGACCAAATACATAAGCAATTACAATAGTAATTCTGCAAGATCCAAATCCTAGCTAGCCCATATCCGCAATGTGGTATAGAACTCCAAGAAGAATCTCAACTCGTGCTCGCAAGCCACTAAGCAACCTTCTTGTTTCCTAAACCCACACTTAGCTACTAGCTTTGCTACACTTTGCTTCTCTCAGCTACTCCTCTTCTCCATGATGAATGATGATAATGACTCTAGACTCCACAAGACCCTCTACTTATACTAAACCAAGCCACAAGTCGGCCTCGCATAATAGACATTAAATAAAAACCCACATTAAATACACCCTCAAGCCACAAGTTGGCTTGGTTACATACATTAAATACATAACATAAATTAAATACTTAGGACAAGCCCCAAGTTTACAATAACTAACTAACTCATACGACTACATAAGAATATGCACACTTAGACATAAGTCCATGTGCCATCCAACGATCCAAATCCAAGAGCGCACACGCCAACTCCCACTTATCAAAGCTCTTGAATACAATCTCCAAAGTCTGCTAGTATATTAGGAACATGCGACCAACAGTCACCAAAATGACTCTAACTCCAAGATGATAACTCCAAATTCTATGCGCACTTAGGACAAGGTTGCCTAGTATGCCTTGAACACATCTCCAATCGTGTAAACCATAAGGTCCACAAAAATCCAAGCTTGATGCTCCTGCATCATGTTACCATGAACTTATAGTATGAGTTCATATAATTCAAATGGTTTATACACTATATGGTGTTCTAGCAATGGATACCTATGTACTAGTCATATTTTGTAGCTTCCCAGAGCAATTTTTTTTGGTTTGTGAGCTTTAACTTTCCTATACCATTAAAGAGTTGTCAGGTCAGATTGTTCATAATGACAGTTTGGCATCACGCATGATTCTAAAAATATATGACAGATTACTATTGAACTTAGATCATAACAATGAAACATATGACGGACCTATGCACTTGTGCCTGATGTTACTTTATGTTTGCAGAAAGAGAATCTTGATATTCTAAGCCATGCACCCTTTTTATTTTGAGTGCGAGATTGTGGTTAGTTGAAACATTACAAGTACTCTTAAAATGCTTGTGGAATAAACATGTTGAAACATATCAAACATGATGTGAGGCACATTTGAGATGTAAGGCGGGCAGCATCATAAATACATGAATTAATCATGTTGAAAACATGAGGCAAACGCATAAATACACATGGAATATAAAGCACACATCTAGACTATTGAAGATTGTAATTGTGATAGAGATCTTTACCTCTGATTTTGCTATTGAGAAAATACTTCTATATTGTGTCAAGTTGTCAACAGCTAAAGAAAATATTTATGATAATATTATATGAAGAGACGTGTCATGTGAGGAGTCACGTGTTTTGAAATATGAAGACTTATTTTTGGAAATTGAAGAGACCTTCGGTTGTGATATGAAGAATCTCTTAAGTAGTCGGTGTCAATATGTCATCTCTATATTGATTAGATAGCTGTTTGATATTCAAATTCACCATAGAATCATTGTTTTCTTCGGTTATTGACCATTCGTTGTTGCTTATTCTAATATTATTTGGCATTCTTAATAGACGAATCATGAACGAACACTCCATCAAAAGGATTTTAATTATCATTTAGTTTGATGATTGTTTAAAGAATATAACTATCTTCATTGGTGGCTAAAGGGGTTTATGTGAGCAGATCATTGTCTTTGCTACATGATTTATGTCTACTCTGGATTATATTAATTAACAATGTCACACAACATAAGGTAATCATACTTTTGGATGTCCTTTCATAAGGAGATATTTAACTGCTTTATGATGGATGCCATTTCTTTATTATTATTTTATCTTTTAATTATATCTTTGATATTTATCTTTTTTTATTATAATTTATTTATATCCTATTATTAGGAAGAGGGATATTATGGTCCTACCATCCTCGAAATTGCTTGTCCTCAAGCAATTCAATATTTCCTCATTATTTTGATATTGACATTTTGTTAACTTAAGACAAGTTTTGTTATTTTCTAGAGAGACGATCTTAGATCATCTTATAATGGCACCAATCAAATTTGGCCAAAATCCTATTTGTATGATAGTATGTCTTGGATTTATCTCTCTTGGACTATTTTTTTATTTTAGATCAAATCAAATAGAGCATACACTTGAAAACATATGCATGAGTATGTGAAGACACAAGGTATACACAAAGAATACACACTAATGCATGAAGACACAAAGCATGCACAAAGTATACACATTAATGCATGAAAACATGAAGCATACACAGAGTTTACACATAAGTGTATGAAGACACAAGCATACATAAAATATAGGCAACATATGCCCATTATTATGCCACCAAATTGATTCAACTTAGAAACTCGATGAATAATTTCATAATACATATAGGATAGTTAAACATATTTATGCCTTGATTCCTTACATCTTTCCTAACTGAACCCTATAGAGAGTGTCGATTTACTTTTTGTAGGGCGCTTGACACAAATAGGCTTCCTTAAGGCATTGGGACTGCATGTTTGTACCTGTCTTGGGGTTTCCCTCAAGGCATTGGAATTACATATCCTTACCAATCTTGGAATTCTCTTATCTTGTGAGGATTTACTCTACCTTTCCCTACACAATACCAACTATCAACTCCCGGGGCTACAACAAGAGATTAAGGGATAGGTTATATCAATATTTCTTGTATGGCAACATTATAAATATATATTCATATTACATATAACTATATATTATAATTCTAGTCTTATTGATATTATTTGTAAGTAGGATTCATTTTCGTTAGCATAATTTTGTACCCAACAAGATGGCAGGATCATGCTCTGATACCAATTGTAATGTCTTCTAGCAAGCTTAGGCCAGTTAGACATAGATTCATTCAAATTTTAATAGGATTCATTTTAATTTACACGAGTAAGAAAGCAATACATTCGATCATTAACAAAATATAGAGATCTAATTCTCCATGATTACTAAGTTTATGCTTACCTTATTATTATTTTTGAGTTTAGGAAGGATGCTTTGGATGTAATCAGGTTGCTTTGGCACCAACCCTCAATAGGCTTTCCCTCAAAGTTTACAGATCCAAGCCCTTAATCCTTTCTTGGTACGATGCCCTCAAGGTGTTCAGGGTTGCTGATCCCCACCCTATTTTGGGAATAGCCTATTGATTGAAATTTACCGTAGCCTCTCCCTAATTTCATCCTTAACTTCCCTCCTCAAATACAAAAATAATAATAAGTCATAGCATTCATATGCTAGTGTATACTTTACTTTGTATCTTAATTAAATGATAACTTTCAATATCTGTTACTTATTATTGAATTAATAATAATTTTTAGTATATATATTACTTAGTATTACTAATTAAATGATTCCCAGTTTTGGTACATACCCAGGACAGGGGTGCAGCAAGGTACCTGTGATCTATAATGATATCAATTAATATTTGGTGATAGTATGTATATACAGAATGCGGATTGACTTTAATGTATTACGATGTTCTGTAATTCCAGCTTAGAGCTTATTATTGTTTTGAAACTTCAATGTTTCTGTACACTTTCTTCCATGAGTCGAACTACATCTTATACATGTCATAATGGTAAGGGTTGCATTCCCAAAACATGTCTCATAACCGTACCTCCTTATATTTAATATTGTAGGATTATAATGACTTCTCCTTAACATTTGATTAGTCTCTTAAGTAGTCAGTGCCAATATGTCATCTCTGTATTGATTAAATGGCTATTTGATATTCAAATTCACCATAAAATCATTTTTTGGATTATTGACCATTCATTTTTGCTTATTCTAATATTAATTGCTATTCTTAAGAGACAAATCACAAATCAGCACTTCATCGAAAGGATTTTAATTATCATTTAGTCTGATCTTTGTATAAAAAATATAGCTATCTTCTATAGGTAGCATTTGCCGTTGCACCAAAAGCTTGAACTGTTAATGCCCGATACAAATGTCGAGACTTACCCGGATCCACAACACAAATCTCTAACAAATTGCTGAGCACCAAGTCAACACTCTCAACAATCTCCTACTTAGCACCAACTGAGCCTTCAACTCAAACTGAAGGGAGACTTGAACCTGTGACCCAAGGTCTTTGATACCAATTGTAGGTAGCATTTTCCGTTGCACCAAAATCTCGAACTGTTAATGTCCGATACAAATGCTGAGACTTACCCAGGTCTACGACACAAATCTCCAAGGAGGTGCTGACCACCAAGTCAACACTCTCAACATCTTCATTGTTGCTTAAGGGGATTGTTGTGAGCAGATCCCTATCTTTTCTGCATGATTTATGTCTGCTCTGGATTATATTAATTAACAACGTCACATAGCATAAGGTAATCATACTTTTGAATATCCTTTCATAAGGAGATATTCGACTACTTTATGAAGTTGTTTCTTTAATATTATTTTATCTTTTAATTTTATCTCTGATATTTATATTTTTAACTATTATTTCTTTATATCCTATTAGGAGTAGGGATAGTGCAAATACACATGACGTAGGGCATGAAACAATTACATAAGACATGAAGTAATACACATAAGGCATGAATCATACACATGAATGCACACGAGTCATGGAACAAGAATACACTTTTTGCATTAAGCATTTAATTTAATTAATCATGAAGCATATGCTTGGCACATGCCAACATGAAGTATGGACACAAATTTAAGCTGTGAAGCATATATGTGAATACAAATATCTTACAAAGCATCTAGTATACACACACATGCACATGAATACATGTAGTGCATAAACAGGCTCTGGGCATTTAATGTCTTAGGCTCCTCATAGACTGCTTTTTAAGGTTATTTGATGTTTGTAGGACATTCTGTTTTTGTAGCTGAAAGTTGCAAACAGGCTCTGGATAGACATGTCAGAGAATTGGATATTAATTGGTAGATTTTTCTTTCTTCTATTTGTGAAAGGTTTTGCGATGTTCTGATCCGAGAAATTTATTAATGATTCTTAATTTATTTGTTGTTCAATATATTTGATGTATTAAACCATGGATCTTAGAAAATAAATAATGACATGAGAAAGCAAGTGTTTTGCAATTCTAAGAGGAGTAATCTGTCGTTCTTACAGCCTGGATATTTGCAAACACTCATACCTGATAATGCTCCAGAATACCCTGAAACATTGGAGGATGTTCTAACTGGTGATGTGGCTAATTTTATTAACGTTTTACATTATTGGCATTTGTTAGTTTATTTGTCATTCTTCTATTTCTTAATGAGTGCTTTGTTTTGAGACAGTACTGTTAATATTTTCTTGAATATTTTGTAACTCAATACATACAGAATTTCTTCGTCTGATCTTTTCATGTGAGTGCTGCAAATGTTCAGAATAAGATCATACCTGGGATTACCCATTGGCAAAGCCCCAATTTTTTTTCCTTTTATCCTTCAAATAGCAGCACTGCTGGGCTTCTAGGGGAAATGTTAAGTGGTGGTTTTAATATTGTTGGTTTTAGCTGGATAACATCTCCTGCTGCAACTGAGCTTGAAGCTATAGTCCTCAACTGGCTTGGAAAAATGTTAAAGCTCCCTGAGCCTTTCCTTTTACCTGGTACATAATGATGAATTTCATTTTCTTTTAGGTTTCAATATTAATTCATGTTTTTTATGTCAATAGACGGTTCAATGATAACAAAAGAGTTTCTCACCTGTTCATTTCTTCTCATTTTTTCGCATAGTTAATGATATAAAATTGTATCATCAATATTAATTCATGTTGTTTATGTCAATAGACGGTTCAATGATAACAAAAGAGTTTCTCACCTATTCATTTCTTCTCATTTTTTCGCATAGTTAATGATATAAAATTGTATCCATAAAATAGCAATCTGTAACTTCAAAATTTTGGATAAGGTGGTGCTGCAAAGAATGTTATTCTATTAACTAGAATTGAACACACATTTCAACAGAAAGGAGATTGTGGAAGGGAAATTTTCAGCCAGATCTTCAATTGATTAAAATGAAGTCACGCTAACCAGAAAAAAACTTTTTTGCAAAATAGATATTACACCAAATAAATAGAAAGCAATAGAAATATTGTTTAATGGGTTTGGTGATTTCCCTTCCTGCCATTGTATTGGCCAGCCGAGCAATTGCTATCTCTTTTTTATGAATTAGAATATAATGTCCCCAAGTGGGACTTTACTTCATTTACCCTAGACTTCCCAACTAGGGTTTGGATTGCTTTTGGAAATGGCAATTTACTGTCTTTGTAATGTTCCCTACTAGGAGGCTGCCAATTTGCAATTATTAATATACACCAGTATTGATTTAAATCAAATTAAATTAGGAAACAATTAAAGATTCATAATACATTTGACAGTTTACATAAGCCCCAATTCCTTACATCTCTCCTATGGGAGGATCTAGAATTACTTGTTACAGGGGGCTTGGAAACCATGTTACAAGCAGATTCCCTCAAGGCTTCAGGACTCTGTTCATATCCTATCTTGGGATTCAGCTACCTTGTGAGGAATTGTTCTCTACCCAACAAAACTAACCTATCCTCTTAGGGGGCAATAGAAAGTGATTAAGGATTAGGCTATGAACATTCTAATATCTCATGTATAATGAGAATGTCTGTGTGTGTATAAATAAACTGATATAATTCTGATTGCACTATTATTAACAGATGTAAATGCCACAGCTCACTAGACCATATATTTTCACCAATTATAAATCATAGTTCTGATCCTTCGTAATATAATAAATAAACAATCATTTTTAGGGTTTTTCCTCGCTACATCTCTAACTCTAATGTAGGATGGTGAAATTACTATGCTAGGACACTTGGAAACATCTAGAAGCAAGCCTCCCCAAGGTTTCAGGAACACATGTTCATACCAATCTTGGGGCTTCTTCCTCAAGGCTTCATAAATATATGTCCTTACCCCATCTTGAGACTTACCCGTCTTGTAAGGAACTATTCCACCTCTCCCTGCACAAGTCTCCCATCCTTATGAAGGCATTAGCAGATTATTAAGGACTGGGCCATTAATTATAGTCTATCATGTTTTACAAATGTATATGCATAGCAATGAAATTAAGCATGGTTGTCATATAATCCAAATTCCAGTATCATGCATACATTTCGATACCACATTATATGTATTTGAATCTGTTGTTTATTTAATTGGAAATCCCACCCTTATTCTAACCTGAATTTTTCACTTCTGGTTATTTGACAAATTTTCAGACAAGTGGCATACAATCTGATTTTCTGATTTCTAATGCAATTTTCAGAGTTGTAGTGTATGTATTCAGTGCATAGTTGACATCATAGTTCAAAATAGTGCCAATAAGTGGCCAATAAATCAACTTCTCGCGAGAAGTTTGGAGTGGTGAGAAAATACAAGTTTTTCGCGCCAAAATCTCAGCTGAGAAGTTTGAAACTTCTCACTGAGAAGTGGGATACCTTTCTTGAGAAGTTGAAAAAATCTCACGAGCAGCCCAACGAGATACCATTTAGTGGCCTTGTAGATTTATTGCAAGTGGATTTGAAGTGGATTCAAAGAGATTTTTGAAGAAAATATTGATTCAAAAGAAGGTGGTTTTGCACCGATATTGGATGACATTTAAGAGGAGGGCAGTGAGAGTGAGGACACTTGGGACACTAAGAGTGAGGATATAGAAGATGAGGAGTCATTGCTAGCGTCAACATCAGCTACATCTAGGATGGATATTGAGACACAACTACAACCATAGCCATAGTGGACTCTAGGGCAAGACACCTTCCCACTTCCATAGTTTTTACTAGAGCTATTTGGAAGAGGAAGAGTAAGATGTAGACTAATTTTATATTGTACTCGACATTTGCATTTGTTTATCTTTTTACAATGACAATTTGCTATGTTTAGTTTGCTTCAAACTTAAGAGTCTTTAACGTCAGTCATCGACATTCCACATGAGGATGAGATTTTGTTATGTATTGCATTTATATAATATCTAGATCAGCTTGTTTGGTTTGTTTACTCATTTACTGACTCATTAGATGCATCTCCGTATTGAATTTTGCAAAAAAATGCATTTTAAATTAAATTTAAGTCATTTTAAAAATTCCTGATTTTGAGAACTTACCGATTTATCTCCAATATTTGGTGAGAATTTTTTTTTTTGCCTTGCTGATAAGTGGTAGAGAATGAGATTTTGAACTATGGTTGGCATAATCACCTAAAAATTGGCGAGTTTCTACTAATCACCAAGTTTTTCTAACCGACAAGTTTTTTCCAGATTCAATTGCGACTCGGCTAGAGAAAAAATATGACTTTTTGTGAAAAATCGTCGATTAATTGCCGAGTTTTTGTAAAAAAATTTCAAGTTTTTCAAAAATACTCTTTTCTTAAATTTTTTTTAAAAATATTTTTAATTTTTAATTTTTTAAACTTTTGCAAAAAGCCTATATATATTATATAAAATAGAGAATTACAATATGCTAGTAGAGTTGGGAAGAGGAAGATGTGATTGTTATGATATATTTACTTCTAGTTTAACAGAAACTATTTATTATTTTGCTTCCTGCCATCAACATTCTCCATTAGAATGCGATTTTTTAGCCACTATGCATTTATATATATCTAAACTCTACTTGTTTCTTTTGTATTCTCTTTAATTACATGCATATTCTCGTTGAAGTTTGCAAAAAAAAAGTAATTTAAGCAGTTTAGGTTCTCGAGTTTTTCTGGAGTCTTTTTGAAAAACTGGCTGATTTTTTTCCCAAATAAAATTTTTGGGGCTTGGTGAGTTGTTGCTGAGTGAGTTTTCCAACTATGATTCAGTGAGTTTTCAATGCATAGATAATTTTCCTTGATAAATTACAGAAATATTTAACATATGGAATAACAAGTTTATGGACTGGAATTAAAATTAGACATCTAATATAGTTCTGAATGGCAAGACTTTCTTTTCGAATTCAACGAGTTTCAATACAATGACATATCGGATTTTGCCCTCAAAGTTACGGTGCATAATTGCCAATAAAAAGGCATTGATGCTGTTTATAACACTGATTATGAACTGAATATAAATCTGATTTCGGCATAACTGAAATAAGGTTGAGTCTGTCCCAAATGTCTGAAATAGCTCCTTAGATCACCTCCAAAGGTTAGTGCTAGGAACTCCAAATTAAGCACTCAAACCCTATGCTCAACTTTTCTGTGAAATACTATAAACCCCTTTCTCAAACAAATCTAAACTTGCTGCAAGCGCTGTTCATGCCACTGTTCACACCATTGTAGCAAGCCTTCAACATCCAAGAAATCTTCAAAATCCTTCACAAAACTCATGCCAAAACCTATCTATCCATGGTATTATGAAAAACTTGGAAAATAAATTTCTGCATTCAAAGCAATGTCTTCCACCTGCAAATAAACTTAAAACCTTAGCTAATATGATTTCCTTCTTTCAAACCCTAGCTAGTTGAAGCTCCAAATGGTGTAAAACCTACAAATATAGTCAATGGTGAATTTTGAATGAATCCACACCAAAAATAGATTTGTTTTTCTGTCCAAACCATTCAGAAACTCGGATGCTTTTTGTCTTTAATTTTTAGTAAATGAAAGCCAAAGCTCTTAAACTCCTCAAAGAGAAAATAACCAAGTCAAGTACATGCAAATAAGCTCTAATTGGGCCCTTTTATAACTTTATGGAAAACCCATTTAATTGTCCACCTCTTTAATTTTCATATATACTTGCAATTGGTAATAATAATAAAATAACCCCTTATATAGTTTTAAATTTAGATAAACCGTGTTAACGAATTATTACATATTCACCCTTATATATTCCTATATTGGCATCTATCTCCATAGGACACTTTATTGAACTATTTAAAGCCTTATCACTCCCTAGGCACCAATATAAAGTCACTTTGGACAGTGACTTAAAAACACTTTAACCCCCTGTGTTCTCATATCATAAAGTCACTTAATATAATTAGTAGTATAATTTAATAATTTAACTTAAATCATTAAATCCCTTTTAATTGCCAACATCAACTAAGAACAATGCATTCACTTTCCCATATATAGGTATGGTGCCATTTGACCACTCTGTTGACTTACTATAAATATTAAGTATGAACTAAACATCCAACTAACTTATTTAAAATAGTAAGCATGAATCAAAGTGTCTTGAACGATCCTTGGAAGGCACACCACAAATAAACTAGGACACTGCTAAAGAATTCTGAAGTAAGCACCATAAGATCAGCTACAGAGCCATAGAACATCCTCAAAAGTGTCCCTTGAGGCTAACTTCTAGAAAAAAATGATGTCTTGAAAGGGGACATTATATTTCATTTCTTATTTGATCTGATTTGCCCCCTTTCTTTGAATGAATCTTCTTCCCTCAATGCGAGGGAGAGGTCACACCTTTTTATTGTAAATACTCTTTGGCGAAGGACACAACCTTTTACCATTAGCACTCTTGAAAGAGTGTAATGTCTCCACTATTAGGGTCATCTAGGAACAAGTAATACCTGCAAAATCATTGTTAAAGTCATAATAATAACAATCTAATTATACTATTCTACTCTCTAATTTAACCCCAATCTTAAGGACGTCCCCAGATCAGGCTTTCTAGCTCATAGCTACCTTGTCATCTTCTCGGGAGCACACCTCTTAAGATTCTTCTTGGACGGGACATCCTCTATCCAAGGCCAATCACACATGCATATGTTGATGTCATCAGAATATTCTGGCCATTTCTCATCTAGCCATTCATATAGGGTTACTCATCTCTTGCATTGGCATGATAGCCATCCATACGAGGATCTCACTTCTTGCACTAGCACTATGAGGTTCCATTTATTACTCATCTAGCCATTCATACAGGTTACTCATCTCTCGCACTGGTACAATAGCCATTTATACGAGGACCTCACTTCCTGTACTTGCACTATGAGCACTGAATAATTTACTTCTTCCATTAGAAAATGTATTGACATATTTGTGCAAATTAACCCACTCAAATTTCTAAATACCATTCTTTAATAAATATAAATATACCTTTAAAAAAAAAAAAAAAAAAAAATCTATATATATATATATATATATATATATATATATATATATAGAACTACTATGACTAGTATAGCTATATACAATATTATACACTATATTCCTTAATCAATTATCAAATTCTCTAATTCTTCTAATAGTAAATTATAATCCAACATTATTGAACCTTTTTATTATTTTAATATACAAATGAAATAATACTTGACATAATCTATATATTTTCAGCTTTAAAAAGAGACATACCTTTTATTTTTACCTTAAAGTCTTTTATGTGGCTCCCTTTTTTTATTGCCCTCCTCATTAAAAGGTTTATTTGTCTTATTATTGCTGACTTGGCCTCCCTTTCATTACCTCACTCTATCCTTTACTTCCCATACTTATGGTGTGGTCTTTGCTTAGTTGACGGGTGAGTTGGGACTATTTATTTATTTCCTCTTGTATATCTATTGCCTATAGTAATTCGTCCTTGGCAAGTTTTTTTGGTTGTTCTCTTCTTTTTTAATATATCTCTAAACTTGCCCGTGTATCCGCATCACTACTTCCACCATGTTTCCTTAATTTATTTCATTTGCTGCTGCTTATTATAAAGATGTCACTTAGGTAAATTCTTCTTAAGTTTTTTTCCCCACTCTCCATGAACAATGTGTGCAATGATATATTGCTCTTAACCGGCATGTAAAAGGTCACGATGTTTGGCTTGTGATTTAGTAAATAGAATCACCGCTTTTAATGCCTTTAGAGATTTAGGTAATATAATGTTTGATTTATTATTTGATTATTTAAATCATTCATACATTAGTACTTACTAATGATCATCAAATAATTCCTTGATATTTCTATTTGATTATTTGATTTGGTGTTTGATATAAACATTGGTTTATTTATATCAATTCATTCAAGTGTAATTTATTTTAGATAATTATCTTTTTATTGTTCAATTATCTTAATATATATTTTTATCAAATTGTTACATATATATATATATATATATATATATATATATATATATATTCTTTTAGTTATATTTTATCATTAGGGGTGGATATTACAATTAAGTATGAGCAAAACATCCAAGTGACTTAAAATAGTAAGCATGAATCAAAGTGTCTTGAATGATCCTTGGAAGGCACACCACAAATAAACTAGGACACTGCTAAAGAATTCTGATGTAAGCACCAAAAGATTAGTTGCAGAGCCATAGAACACCCTCAAAAGTGTCCCCTGATCACCATTAGCCTACAAGGACCAAAGTTGTAGGCTAACTTCTAGAAAATATTGATGTCTTGAAAGGGGACATTATATTTCATTTCTTATTTGATCTGATCTGCCCCCTTTTTTTGAATGAATCTTCTTCCCTTATATCCTTCAATGTGAGGGAGAGGTCACACCTTTTTACTGTAAGTGTTCGTTGGTGAAAGACAAACTTTTACGATTAGCACCCTTGAGAGAGTGCAACTCATTATTATTTCTTCTCTTTGAAAGGGACAACCTTTCAGAAACAGATCTGCACTTTTTACTTAATTCAGATCTGTATTCTGGTTCCTCCTTTCTTGATTCTGAAATTTCCTTTTTATTTCCTCAATCCTTTTGGATACTCATTTCAAATTAATCCTTGCCCCTTTTATATCTTCCGATATAAGGGAGGAGTCACGCCTTTTCATTATTTTTCCCTTTGAAAGAGCCACAACTATTTTTTTTAATAGGTAATGGGCCCCAGCCTAGATTATTTATTATTTTATTATTATTTGTTGAGATTAATTATTTTTATGTGTTAAACTTGAGTAAACTCGAACCCAAGGCCTCCCTGATGAGAGGCTCACAATTTACCATTGTTTTGTAGGCTCTTTCCTGAGCCACAACTATTCATTGTTGGTGTCTTTTTGAAAATAACTACTTAAATACATATCCTCAAGTCACTTATGTTGAAACTCAAAATTGACAGCCAAGATTGAAGACCGATCAATGGTCATAATGGCATTAGGAAACCAAATTTGGAAAATGACAAGTTGATGAGTGATTTGGAAAGTGAAGAAATTAGAGGACATGAATTAGTGGAAAAATAAGGGGAAGGTGTCATAGGGGAAGTTAGTGGGATTATGACACAAGAAGGAAAAGTGGGATTGGAGAGAAATTAGGGGGAATGTCATAGGAGAAATTAGTGGGATTATGACACAAAAGGAAAAATGGTTTTGGAGATAAATTAGGAGCTATGTTAATAGTTAATGAATGAGGGGAAGGTTATTAACTCCCTCACAATTTGGAAATTAGCCAATTGATTTAAATATTTAATTAATTGTGGAGGAAAGGTATGAAGGGGGTAGGCAAATATAATTTATTTACCAAGATGAGAAATTAGGAAATGGGGAGAAATTAATGCTTGTTTCCCCCTAAAAATTAAACAATCAATGTGATAATTTAATTAGACAAGTGGACAAAGACAAATGGATAGTACGTGATGGGGATTATAGGACGAAAGTTAGTAACTAATTGAATAGTTTTCATCGTTTAACTAATGAAGGATTAACACAATATCGATGAATAATAAATAACGAACATGCAATATAGAGGAAATTTTAAAATTGGAGATAGAAGCATTCACCATTCTTTCCATTGGGTGGACGAGTGGAAAACACCCTACCATCATTAATTTTTTGATTTCTTGCAAGAATGATGTTGTGTTCTTAGAACCGGTGGATGCTTCCAACAAGGTGAAAGCTATAGAAACTTCACCTCTAATATTGGAGCAAGTTGTCATAGAGGTGCGATTGGAAAATGTGGTGCAAATAATAACCAATAATGTAACAACATATGTGGCAGCTAGTAGAATCCTCCAAGAGAAACATAGTACACTTTTTTGGACACCTACATGTTTTTGATGTTTTGGAGGACAAAGGAAAATTATATTGGGTGAGATCAGTTTCAGATGATGCAAGGAGGATCATAAAATATATCTACAATCACCCTTGGATTCTTCACTTGATAACACTTCCACGGGAGGAGTATAGAAGATCGAGTGTCACATGTTTTGCAAGAAGTTTCTTAATTTTTCAAAGTATTCTTAGTTCATCGATGGCTGAACTCTACTTATTCAAAGAAGCCTAAAGGAGAGGGTGTCGAATGTATAGTCTTTGACAACCTATTTTTTGAAAGAGCTAAGAGATTGTGAAGGTAACTTCAAAACTTGAATATTTTTTTATAAGAATTTGCCTAAGGGAAAAATTCACCCAGGAACTAAGAACTCAAACACAAGCACAACTGTAGACCAAGAGAGAGAGTATGATCAGAATGATGATATATTCAATATGCCATGTTAAGAGTACACTAGGAGTGCTTGTATATAAAGGCCTCTCAGGAAGCACCTAGAATGTCTCTAGAAACAACTAGGAGATAAGACAACTAAGCACCTTATCCAACATTCTAGATGAATGGATAAGAATGACAAAGTGTCATATGCGTGTAGAAAATTCCTGTGTTGTAGACAACATGCGCTTAAAAGAGTTGTGGACCCTTATGATGTCATCATGACAACTCACAAGAGTGCACATACTCCTAGGTGACTAATAAATAAATATTAATATAATGCATTAACCTAAGTAAACTTAACTGTAATAAGTAAATACTTATTTACACCAACACCCCCCCTTAAGTGCAACTTAGGGGAATGCCCTTAAGCTTACGAAACTAGGATGAAGATGCATAATGGGTTCCGGCTACTAGGCCATATTAGGTACCCATGTACATAATGAAAATGCAATCTATCGTAAAGCGGAGAAAGAGGGAAAACCTCATGGGAAAAACCCTCCCCCAAAAAGAGAGATAAATAAGGATGCATCGATGGATGGAGTAATCAAGACCCCCCCATTACGACATACATCTAGTATATACATAAGAGAAGGAGAGAAGGAAGAGAGATAGAATAGGCTTCCCCCCCCAAAGAAGAATGCCGACAAGTGAAAGTCGCTCCAATGAAGAAGCTGGTCCAAGAATGCAGAATGGTGTTCCTCCCCTTTGGAAGAAACACAGGCAAAGGTACACTCCTGAAGATATACGGTGGCCCTGAAACTTGCTCAAGTATCCTTGTGTTGATGCTAGTGTTAACCCCTTCCAACTGTGCTGAAAATAAGAATGCAAATCTGGCAAGGATGTCTGTTGAACTAGTTCTACTGAACCATCTGTCTCCTTTACTGACAAAGAGACCTCCACTAATTGTTGTTCATAAGGATCCATAATCACACCAACCTATGAAGATTGATTATGTAGAGCATGGACATGAGGGTCAGAGTGAGCCCTCGCAACAATTGTAGAAGGATCAACTTCATCAATGAGAAGATGTGAATCCTCAAGTCTGTCTCCCAAGTCAACTGAAGCTGGAGCTGGAAGATGAGATGTACCATGCTCTGTTGGACCTTTCACTATGGCAATGTAAGCATGTGGACTAGACTGATGTGACCTCTCACTGCAACTGTCGATAGAACCCCACATGTCTGAACCTGTTGAAGCACTATCGTTGGTGTCACTATCAGTTTCCACTATGTATGATGTGCAAAGAGGAGTAGAGGATAAGCTGGGTGAACTTTCCTCAAAGTGGACATCCTTCTCCACAAATATTTCATGTGTCTCAGGATCCATAAGTCTGTAAGCCTTTGCTTTGTCTTCATAACCAATGAAGGTACAAGGCCTAGGTTTCGGTGCCTTGCAACTCCTGGAAGATAGGTTTGCCCAAGTTGGACAACCGAAGACTCTAAGGTGACTCACAACTGGTTTTCTACTGCACCGTGCCTCGAAAGGAGTCTTCCCATCTAAGGCATTATGAGGAGACCTATTAAGTATGTGAGTAGCACTACTAATGGCTTCAACTTCTAATGTAGGATCGAGAGACTTGGCCTTAATCAGGCAACTTGCCATGGTCTTGAGAGTCCTAATCCTCATTGCTGCAACATCTGTCTTATGCGGATTGAATGCTGGTGAGTTCTGAAGATCAATCCCCTCAATCCTGCAAAAGTTCTTAAGTCTTCTGTCAACATATCTGTTCTCATTGTCCACCCTTAGTACCTTGATGGCTTTTCTTGACTTGTGTTCAACATCAGTCTTAAAGTCTTGAAGCTTATGAACCACTTCATTCTTATGATGAAGGAAGTAGACCCAAGTGAATCTTGAAAATTCATCAACAAATGTGAGGATATAGCGGCCTTGGCTGACTGAAGTCACTGCAAATGGTCTTGCTAAAACTATGTGAACTAACTGAAGAACAACTAGAGCTCGAGAAGACTTCTCTTTATCATACTTCTCCTTGAGATTCATAGCCACTGAGCAAGATGACCATTCTCCCTTAGAAAAGTTGATATTAGGTACACCTTTGACCATATGTCTAGAGCAAAGTTGCTGAAGAGAGCAGAAGTCAAGGTGACCAAACCGCTCATGCCATAATGTAATGTGTGAATGTGAGTGAGTCAACAAGGCTTGAGAAGGAGACTTAGGCACAAAGTGGGAGAAGGAATAAAGCCTCCTGTCATCATTGGCTTTCCCCACTGCAACCAATTAATCATCTCTAAGACTTTACATCATCACTAAATCTAGAAGGAACTCAACTTTATGACCATCTCCAAGGCAAGTGATTTGGTAAACTGATAGGAGATTGGAGCTAAGGTTTGGAACCCAGAGAACATCTTTGAATTCCCCATTTTCCATTTCCACATGTCCTTTCCCTTCAACTTCCATTTTAGTATCATCTCCCACAAAGATGTGTGGTACCTTTGACTGCTTCAATGAAGAAAAGTCTTCCTTTGAAGAACCTATATGATAAGAGGCACCTGAGTCAAGTATCCATTCTGAAGAAGAACTTGTGTTAGCCATAAGTACTTGACCTTTACCCTTTGAAGAGGTTGGAGTTGAATCCTTGGAAGTACCTGGCACTTGAATCTTGTTCTTCCTGAGTAGGTTTTCCAACTCAACGATTCTTTTTGTCTTGCAATGATGCTCGTCATGATTTGGCTTTTTGCAGTATGAACAAAAAAGATTGTCCTTCTTGTCATTACTTCCCTTCTTGTTGGAAGAAGAATTGCCTTGTTGAGAGGAGGATTGTTGTGTCTCAGGTTGTGATTTCTGCTTCCACTGCTTATTGTTGTTGTTGCTTTTCCCTCCTTGACCTGATTTGTGCTCATCACTAGCCACCAGGGCTTTGGTCTTTGATGACTTGAGAAGTCCAAAATCCATCAAGTGAGATTGTTCAACAATCAACATCTCTGCAAATGCATCAAATGAAGGCTTGTGGTAAGAAAATCCCATGGTCAACCTGTGAGTATTAAAACTCAAAACAAAGTTATCGAACTCAGAAGGTAGCCTCTTCAGGATGTGATAAATCAACCTGTCATCCTTCATGGGATTTCCACAATCTTTAAGAAGTGCCCTATACTCATTGACTTTAATGATATAATCTTGAATTGTGTCAAAATTCTTTGGATCCAAGAGAAGTAGATCATCCTCAATCTGAAATCCCTTTTCTTCATCCACCTTACCATACAACTGTTCAAGTTTATCTCAAGCTTCTTTGGATTCTGAGCAATTTTTAATGTGGAGGAGAAGATCCCCATGTACACAACTCCTGATAACTCCTAAAGCCTGTCGGTTTTGATTGTGCCGATCAATGAGTTCTTTAGCATTAGTAGGTTTGGTAATTGTACCATCAACATAAAGACTATTTCCTTTTTCCATTAATCTACTCCATGCAATATCTTTCCATGTAGAATAGTTGCGTGAAGTTAGAGGAGGACATTTAAAACCCATGATGCAGAAATGAAAAGAGCACAATAGAGAGACACAAAAAACACAGTACACACGCCCCCTTTCACTCAATCAAAAGACCCCCCCCCCCCCCCCCCAAAAGATGCTTTTGGCACTTTATAAGTAGTGCGTTTACAATGGGCCACTTGTCAAAATGAACAAAGTGGACTTTTTGATTTTGCTTCTACTACTACCTTATAAGGCTTAAATTTGTCACTTAGGCATTATAGCTCATATTTACAACAATTTTGAAAAAGAATCAAAGCTTTACAATGCCGAAAAAGGTCTAATTCTGAAAGTGAGAAATTGGTCCACACAACCCTAGAATCTAACTCTAGATCTGGAAAGTAAACAAAAAAATACGCACTTCAAAGAAAAATAGAACCTGAAAAAGTGACCAGATGTGCCTGTACGGAGTGTTTGAACTTGTAAAACACAGGATTATGCAGGTACAATCACCAAAAAATGCATTTTCTGCAAAATATGTGCACCAAAACTAGAAAACAACAGCACCACTGGAAAATTTAAGAAATTTTACCCAATTTCAAAAAAAATTGCACTTGAATCGAAGTCTAGATGTCTGAGTTATGGGCTCGCGAAGTTAGGCTGCCAAATTGAGAAGCAATCTGGGGAGGGGTCTGGAGCAAAAATTGCGAGTCTAAATTTGACGGTCAAACAGTCGTCGCTATAGTTGTAAAATGCCTTGTTATGATGGTCAAATGACTGTCAACTTTAACTCAGTGATCTGTTGATGTCAACAAAAAATAACGCCTCGGCTAATGTGACAGGCTGACTGTGTCGTCCGTACGGTATGGACTGATACGTGGAAAAATTTCGTACTACTGACGTGTCAAAGATGTGGACAAGTGGTGCTAACCGAGCCTGACATGGCAAAAAGAGCGGTGGGCAGGAGTTTGAAAAGTCCAAATTCTACCATCGAAATTTAGTACGTATGTCAATGGTGACGTGTGTACCTGTACAACGATTGATGTGGCAGAAGCTAGGTCCACCTTTCACGCACTGGAAACTTTTGATTGTGTTGCCGAGCTGGAATATGCCTTGGGGGACACGGAATATCCCCAATGCCACTGGTCTTCAAAAAAAACGACGACAAAAAACCTTTTCGTGGGTGGATAATGAATACAGCGGGCGGGGAAAAAACACGATGCCGAAATTTTTGAACGTGGCCAGACATACACTGCGGATGTTGGAATTAGAGTTTGCCGATGCCGTAAGGTTCAGTCGACTGCCGAAAACCAAGTCTGCTGGTGGAATTGTTTAATGCAGTTAGAAAACCTTATTTCGATGGTCGAAAGTCTTTTCATAGCCGGCAGGAATTAAAAGAATTGTCCCACATCGATTGTGTAAGCGCAACAAGCGCTTTATAAAAGTAATGACCTGCGGATTTAAAATCAAATGAGGTGGGCCGCTGGGGTTGTGGCCGAGCCGTGCTGGTGGGGAAATATAGTTGCCGAAATTGGTGGAGATGGGGCCGGACTTTGTGGCTGGTCAGCCGGAAATTTACTGTACCCGCTACGAATACTGTACGCAGTACGGCCGTAGTATAAATATGCCCGCCAAATGCCTGCGATTAAAATAAATATACCTCCAAAAGTGGCAGATCCGGGGTGTCACTACTCAGTTCTGTTAAAAAAAATTTCTTTGCTGGGTGCCTGAAGGGCAAAATATTTTTTGGAAATATTGTCAAAAAATGTAGAGAAATAAAATAAAATTGCAGATCCAAAATTAATTAAATCTGCAAAAAATGACCATACGCGAACTGCAAATCGGGGCTTCCGGGTTCCAATTTGCAATTTTTTTGCCTCGCGGTCGACTTTGGGCCAAGGTAGCCGAGTTTATAGTCGATTTTCACTGGTTCAACATTTCGAACGCAATGGTGAGGTTAGATCTGGCTCTCGACACTCCCAATTTTTGCAGTCTTTCGGATTCAGGTTGAGGTGATGAAGCAAGCGTGGTCTCAAATGACTATGTGATGAGGAAATCTCCAAGTTGCTCTGACACCATGTAAGAATTTGCCTAAGGGAAAAATTCACCCAAGAACTAAAAACTCAAACATAAGCACAACTGTAGACCAAGAGAGAGAGAATGATCAGAATGATGATATATTCAATATGCCATGTTAAGAGTACACTAGGAGTGCTTGTATATAAAGGTCTCTTAAGAAACACCTAAAATGTCTCTAGAAACAACTAGGAGATAAGACAACTAAGCACCTTATGCAACATTCTAGATGAATGGATAAGAATGACAAAGTGTCGTATGTGTGTAGAAGATTCTTATGTTGTAGACAACATGTACTTAAAAGAGGTGCAGACCCCTATGATGTCATCATGACAACTCACAAGAGTGCACATACTCTTAGGTGACTAATAAATAAATATTAATATAATGCATTAACCTAAGTAAACTTAAGTAAGTGTAATAAGTAAATACTTATTTACATCAACATTTTTGATATTCAATTCTTTCATTATTAGTTTGTAACTTTAATGATTAATCTTTTGTATTTTCCAATTGTAGGTGTCAGAGTCCTTGGTTAGAGTTCTCCACTTGGTAGATAAGGATCAAACTCTAATAGGGTATTTTTATGAGGCCATGGATAGGGCCAAGGAGTCTATCAAATTTTATTTGACTTGGGAATTATTGATAAAAGATGGAACAATCAACTCCACCAAGCCATTCATGTAGTAGGATGCTTTCTCAACCATTGTCTTTGCTTCTTAGAATCCTACTTGGATCATAGTGGAAAGGTCATGGAGGGTTGTAATGTCCCCATTTTTAGCAGGTTCCTGCAATTGGCCAGGTCAGTTCACTTGTGAGCTGACAGTAGGATTTGAGAGTTTTTGTTGTGTGGTTATAGGCTTTCCAACAGCCTATGGTATGTTTTGGCTCCATTTGAGGGACTTACTATTTATAGTAAGTCAATCTGTTGGTTTCGATGAGCTCAGTTGAGTCAGAGGAGTTGGAGGAGGCTCTCATTTTTTATTTCAAGCTTTTGGTTTGGGCTCCAAGAATCTTGGAGGGAGCGTCTATTTATAGTAAGTCACCTCATCAGGTTCATTCATTGTCTTTCATCATCAGGATTACTTTGGTGTTGTTAGATTTAGATTTTGATACCACACAAGCCATAATAAAGCCACAAAACTATCTAGATGTTGACGTCCACCATCATCAACTAGCGAAAAAAAAAGCCCATGGTACTCTCATTGGTAACGAGCAGATAAGAAGTAATTACCCATCAACGTTAAGGCGTATCTCCGCATCATTACTTGAACATCCCTCACATGTACATGCCACCTTAATTGTTCGCAGTCCCACCACCCATCAACGTGAAAGATTTCCCAAATCAAAAGTCCGCCACCAATTAATTCAAAAACATCCCATGCTTTATATATTAGCCAAATGAAGACTCCAAAGCCTTAGAAAATTTCAAATGTTTCTTGGTTAGAACTCCCAATACCAACTTTAGATAATTTATCCTTTTGTTTCTGATTACTTTGTACCAAGGAAGGATTCATAGTCCTTACCTTATGTTTCTTGTTCTTTTGTCTTGTTTTGTTTCTTTTCTGAAACCATTTTGGTGTTTCTGGTGTGGTCGACTCTTCTGTTTGTATGTTCAATCCCATAAACCTTTTTGGTTTTTTGTTGGACATTAATATTATATCTTATCTTATCTTATCTTCTACAACATTTTCTTCCTGAAGGACATGAGACACCCTATGGTCCTCTAATGTCTCTAGAACTAATCAAATTCTTTGGATATGCTTGTTTAAATACCAAGCGTAAGTCTCCCCTTTATTTATAGCATTTACTACTTGAGTTGGGAATATCACCTTCCAAATGCAATTTACCAATCCCCAACCATTTCGCCATCAAGTTTTTATTGTTGCAGTGAAACATTCAATTTCATTATTCGATCCCTTTGGCAATTTCTTAGCTCTAATAGCAAGGATATTCCCCAACTTATCTCTCGCTACAAAACCTGCACTAGACGGATGTGGGTTACCTTTAGAAGCCTTGCCAAAATTAATTTTCATCCACCCTTTGATCATGAGGCTTCCAAACCACAACATCCCTTCTACCATCCTAAGGTTTAACTTTCAATAGCCCATTAATGGGCCTTCTGAGACTAGCCTTTGAAAGCAATTGGGTACGAAAAAAAAAAAAAAACCAAACAATCAAGCCTCAACTTTCTAGTTTTGCAATCCCACCTCTACAATAGTTTTTTAAGTCTTAGCATTGGTGATCCATTTGTCTCTTCCATTCTTCTATTTCCATTTTTACAAGGATCAATTTTTGGCATCCTCAGGGTCCACTTTTGAAGATTATGACCTGGTATCTAGGGTCTAGGTTTTCCTCATAAAGCATACAAATTAGAAGAGAGTCCTTGACTTAACTCTTGTCAAATTCAAACTCCACCCAAATCCATCATGGGAGACCAAAAGTGAAAATTTTCTTAACAACAAAAAATAAAAGGATTTCCAATATTTAGAGATTTTTATGTGTAAATTTCTGAGATGGAATAGGATTAAAGATTGAAGATTCTTGTTTTCCTGATTCGTTTTGTGGATTGAATATAATTTGTATTTTAAGGTTTTGATAAAAAACATGTATATCTTTGAACCGATAGAAGGTTATGAGGTATTTAAATATTTTTTAATTATTGATTATGAGTATCACTATTTTTTTTTAATCGTTCAAGTGAAGGATTATGGCCCCTTCCATTATATTACATAATAAAATAAGATAAGATTATGTTGAGAAACTAGGACTGACAACTTAAAGAAATCAAGCACTAAAAACTATATGGGCAATACCAGAGGTTTGTCAGTCTTCCCAAGTAATAAACTGATCACTATTTATGAGCCATAAATCTTCAGAAAATAGTACACAAAAAGTGCCTCACATGATTGGTTTTTGATACCTAAACTCCTTTCCATTCTAGATTACAAATCTAGTTGAGTTATAGAAAAAACCCTTTTTATTTTCAATTTGCATATGCGAAAAAACACCTTTTAAAACTTGGCATGGTTGGGGATGAAATGGCAGCTTGGTCCAGGTAAAAATATGCTTGAAAACAAAATGACATAAAACTGAACTATCATAGATGAAAGTCTCTGTTACTCTATCTGTGCAGGTTGTTGGTTTCTTTAGACTTGTGTTTTCCTTTGGTGCTTATCAATATGCGATTGTATTAGTTTTGCATGTATTTAGTTTTGTTCACAGATTTTCCACTTTACTTACTGATGCCTTACATGAATGAATTATAAATATTGTTCATCTCAATCTATATCTATCTAATTATTTTTTGCATCCTATGATAATTAATGCTTCAACTCTTTTTTAGGGGTTTTGCATTTTCTGTACTTATGGTAAGAAATTTGTGGTAGGTAAGGGTGGTGGTGTTATTCAAGGTACAACAAGTGAAGCTGTTTTGGCTGTATTACTAGCAGCACGTGATAGAGTATTAAAGGGGGATAGTACCAAATCACTAGAAAAGCTTGTTGTATATGCATCGGATCAAGCACATTCTGCAGTGCAGAAAGCTTGTATGGTATTGATGCTTTCCTTCACTGGATTCAATATTTTTTTTCCTTAGCTTCAAGCTATACAATTTGACTAGTAGGGAACTGGTCAGTGAAATTTAAGATGTGAATTGTCAGAATTACACCTTCATGATTCATCCATGCAATTTGGTTTTCTAGTTGAAAAATGGCACACAGATACATTCAAATCCCAAAATGATATTATTTTGAGGCAAGAATTTTACAAACATTCGAGTTCTTTTCAATAATTTTGTCCAGCTAGAGTTAACTTCAACAATTTTTTATTTAGCTGCATTTTACAAGCAAGTTAATGAGTTTTTTATGTAGGCTGATTTTCTGAGAAAATGGAACCTATATTACATTAAAGAATAGATTACATCAAGTGCAAGGTCTTACAGGGATATACCTTTTCCTTGAATAGAAAATGCATGTTCTAATACATGAAATTTTGTTGGAGATGTCTTAGAGGCTATGGGGGAGGCCTTTGGGGATTTAATGTTGGTTGATTCAGCGTCTTCCAATATGTATAAGATGACGTATGCTTGCATTCTTGTGGACATTGATGTCTCCAAGGGGCTCCCTGAAATGATTAAGTTGGCCTCTCCAAATAGTTCTTTGATTCAACTTCTTGATTATGAGGGTATTCCCTTTAGATGCAGGAAATGTCATAAGACCAGCCATCTCCCTTTGCGATGCTCCTCTGAAAAAGGTTAGATCGAAGAAATTACCTTCTTGGTGGTTAGGGGTTTTAGATGATCACTACACGACTCAGAATGTATCCATAGTTGTGTATGGGGTGGATAACTCTTTTCAGAATGATCTTTCTTTGGTGGAGGATTCTATTGCTGCCTTTGATGATTCAAATGTTGTCCCTATGGCGATGACCAAGAATGTTGCAGTTGTCCCTTCTTTTTTTGTGGAAACCGTTGATTCGAATGTTGTCCCTTTAATGACTCTATTTTAGAATGGTGCTATTGTCCCTTCTTCTGGTATTCCTCTATGTTGGTGTTGTTTTAGTGGTTTTATCTCTTGCAACTAGGGTGTTGGGGGTTAGTTATGGGGTTGAATGCCTTGATTGGCAGAACGTTGTTGGGAAGGTGGAGGATGCATGGACATCAGTAAAAGGAAAAAAGTCAAGTCCTCTAAACCTTCATTTGATATTTCTTTACGTTCTCAAAAGATGGGACCACAATGTAAATCTTGATGGTCAGTATTGTATAAGGTTTCGGGTCCTTTCAAAACCTGTTTCTCGCTTGCTCTTTTAGAGGTTGCCCCTTTTTGTCAGACTTTCCTAGCCTTCAATGACCCATTGTTTCTTTGTTGATTGTTTTGGTTCAAGACTTAATGTCTATTTCTTTTGTAAATCGACGGGTTTTAAGCACTCGTTAAAACTTTTTTTATTTAATCAAAAACTAAAACTATGTCTTGAAAGTTAATTGGAATATAGGTTAATAGAAGGATGAAATAACAAATCTTATCAATACTATGCACATGAATACAACTTATGTAAATAATTACAATATTTTTTTCTCTATGTTGTTAAACATTATTTACATGAAGTATTTCGCAACAACATATATAATTAATATAGTACTTAAGTGTAGTCTTATCCAAGAGAGTGCATTGTAGATCAATAACTTTTCCTTTTGAGTAGAGGAGTACTTGTCAATTGCCTATCAACTGTAGGGAATTTCATGATATGAGATAGGTTGTAAGACCTCATTACAAGAGGAGTGGTAAATGCTGAAAGGAAAACACATCTTTAAGAAGCCAATGATGCTTGTGAATATAACAATATCAATGTTTGGCTTGTCTAATAAATATTAATGAGAAAAATTCAAATTCAAACTTTCTTCTTGATCAACAATCATTAAATGCTAGTTTGAGATTAGGTTAATAATATAACTACTTAATAATGAAAATAACTATTGTAAATTAATGGGATGATATCTTATTTAGATGTGCAAGGATCTTAAAGTCTTAATAAATGTTAAGCTTGATGGAACCTATTAATAGGAATTGGCAATACAGATTGATTAAGCTAGAATAACTATGTTGGGATTCAGAATTTGATGTAGAAAGTCCTACAATGTGATGGAAGTTCATGTAATTTAACTTAGGATAACACAATATTTTGGTAACAGAAGAACTTTGGGATCCGCTATGAAAGCATCACTAAGGTATTTTGTATGATCTCACAATGTTCATTGAGCAATGGTATTTGCACACAGTGGAACTTGAAAAAGGGAAGTGAAATATTTTGTAATCTCTAAGCCTACTTTACCAAGTTATAATAGATTAATTTGATATGTATAGACAACATTATAAGGAAAAGCACAATTTTGATCATCATTAAACACATTGAATCTAGTTAATGGAAAGTGTCTTATATTGGCATTTGTAATGGGCTCATGATGGCAAAAATAGCAACAATTGTGTCTTGAAAGTTAATTGGAATATAGATTAATAGAAGGATGAGTGACAAATCTTATCAAGCTATTATGCACATGAATACAACTTACGTAAATAGTCACTATTTTTTTTTCTCTGTGCTATTAAACATTATTTACATGGAGTATTTCACAACAACATACACAATTAAGTAATATAGTGCTTTAGTGTAGTCTTGATCCAAGTGAGTGTATTGTAAATCAATACCTTTACCTTTCGAGTATAGAGTAACTGTCAATTGCCTATCAACCATAAGAAATTTTGTGATATGAGATAGATTGTAAGACCTCAGTACAAGAGAAGGGGGAGGGGTAAATGTTGAAAAAAAAAAAACACATCTTTAAGAAGCCAATGATGCTTGCGAATGTAACAATATCAATGCCTGGCTTGTCTAATAAATATTAATGAGAAAAATTTAAATTCAAACTTTCCTCTTGATCAACAAAGAATCATTAAATGCTAGTTTCAGATTTGGTTAATAATATCACTACTTAATAATGAAAATAACTATTGTAAATTAATGGGATGATATCTTATTAAGATGTGCAAGGATCTTAAAGTCTTAATAAAATTTAAGATTGATGGAGCCTTTTAATAGGAATTGGTAGTAAATATTGTTTAAGCTAGAATAACTATGTTGGGTTTCATAATTTGATTTATATAGTCTTACAATGTGATGGAAGTTCATGTATTTAACCTAGGATAACACAAGATTTTTCGAAATGTAAGAACTTTGGGATCCACCATGAAAGCACCACTAAGGTATTTTGCATGATATGACAATTTTCATTGAGCAATAGTATTTGCACACGATGAGACTTGAAAAAAGGAAGTGAAATATTTTGTAATCTCTAAGCCTACTTTACCAAGTTATAATAGATGAATTTGATATGTATAGACAACATTACAAGGAAAAGCATAATTTTGATCATTATTAGTAGCAAAGAGTACCTTTACAAACCAAGAGGGAATTTTCTTTTCAGTGTCTCATGATAGAGATTCAAACCAAACCATCAATCTTGTTGGTTAGTTGAGAGACACATTTCAAGTGAATTTACTATTTGTTTCATATTTCTATATTTTCTTAGGATCATCAAAGATAATTTACAAAAAACTCAAACATTCTTTTCTACTACTATTTACATCACTTCAAGAGCCTTTGAATCTTGTAAGAATTCTTAGTTATATGACAAGGAAATATATAAAATTTTACTCGATAAAATTTAACAACCAGAATAAAGAAACCATAAAAGATCTAACTAAAACTTTTTTTATGGAAAAACTATAAAAGAAGATTGTTTAGATCTACTATCCAAATCTAGCCGCAAAATTGAAACTCCTACAAAATTTGTAGACACCAAGACATTAGAGGCTTTAATTCCCACTTTTAAGTGCCAAAGCAACAAGTGATGTGAACCTCTAAATGAACAAAACTTTATCTTCTTCACTATTACTTCATCATTACATACTGACCATTAGAGTTTCCTTTGTAAAGTCTTCTTGCACTTCTTAACATTTATTTTTTTCTTTCGAAAGTTCTACTTGAAAAAGAATGATAGTACATTTTTTGTTTTCTTTTTTCCACCACATATCTTTTTGACTCTCCTTAACACTATTTAACCAAGAGAGAAATCGGTCACAAGGGGCCAAACATACTTGCGAATGAATACATTATTTTAATTTTTCAAGAAGGAAGTATATCTAGATGGACGATTCATTTTTAAAATTCCTCAAATCAAAGTTTTAAAAGTAGGTTGTCTGTCTTTTTATTTTAAATTAAATCTTGATTAGTTTCACTAGGGTTGGCCTTCTTTCTATAAACTCCACCAATGCCTGAGGTAAACTCTTTCTTTTAAAAGGATCCATGATTTATGATTTATTAGAACAATGATATTAATGACCTTTTACGTTAACATGTTTAAGCCCATTGTTATGTGTAGGCATACTAATTTCTTCTATTCTGATAGTAATATTCTTCCAATGTTTTTTCTCCTCTTCTTTGACATAAACAAGAATAATATTTTTAATAAAAAAATGTATTTAATAAAAGGGAAGGATGCCTTCCATTCATTCTCAAACCATTGCTTTAAATGTTTTTTCATCAACTATATTTGAAAAATCACCACTATAAATTTCTTAGACACAAATATTGCTACATCAACTTTCACTTCTGGACCACATTCTAAGAACACATCTAACTTGTACCAGTAGCGGATTAACTAGAAACATTTTGTAAATAAATTTTATTCTCTTTCCCCCCATTTTTTAAGCTATAAAAATAAGTTTGAGAAATGTAGATAAGTGTACACAAAAGAAACCATTTGACACTACTAACTACATGATGATATGGAAACATCCCTTAAGAAAAGGTGCTCGCTTCAAGCATGAACTTGTTCAACTTAAAGCATGAACTTGTCCAAAGGTCACTAACATCAAAATGTAAACTTGACATCTATCAACTTTCTAGGATTTTCTGGGTTTATTTAAAACTTCTAATCAAGTTTTTTAGTCTTCTTTAACTTTGTTTAACCTTTTTTCATTAATAGAGACACACTAGTATTTACTCTTTCTCTCTTTTAATACTCGTTTCTTGTGAGTACAACTTTTCAATTTATGTAAAATAGATTTAAAGTTAGTTTTTTTTTAATTCATGATTTATAGATTTTATAGTTGTATTTATACATGGAGTATATTTTTCATTTAAAGTAGTATACATATTTTTAATTAAATTTTGGCAACTTTGAATTTGTTCTATAAAATTCTTAAAGTAAAACAAAAAACACTAAAAATATCTCAATTGTTTTAGGCCATTACTAGGAACCTTAAGCTTAATTGTAAAAAGGAAATCCTTAGCTAATTTTTTCTCCTTTTTTCGGTCTTCTTTTCTACTTGTACTTTGAAAATTCAACCATGAATATATTTTTATTCTTAAAAGCCTCACCATATTCACAAAAAAATATTGCTAATGGACTTTCTTTTATAACTTTTGATAACTATTTTTTGCTATATACTTTTAAACCATGTAGAGATGATATTTTTAGTAATTGTATTCCACTTTACGATAAATTCTTTCACAATGAATCTTGTACTTACATTTAATGAATTGTCTATTGATACCTTAGTAATGATTCTCATAATAAATACAAATATTATGCTAATTATGACGACTTTCTTCTAGAAAAACCACCCTTACCTCTGAGTGATTATTGTATCACATATCATTCTAACCTCTCTTGAACTCCATAATTCACTTAGAAGATTCTAGCTTCTCACAATATGCTAAAATGTGAGCACACTTCTATAAACCATTATTCAGAAAGAATCTCATGACAGGCATCATATAGCTTCTTATCTATGACGTGCAAGAATTAAAGTGATATGTTGGTGGCTCTCAAATGAATCCAAAAATGGAGACCCTTACAAGGTGCACCATAGAATGGAAGATTCAAGGAATAAGAGAAAGAATGCTAGTATTCAATAACTTCAAATGAGAATCAATGCGAGTAGTAAACTAGGATGAGAATGCAAGATTAATCTATTATGATAATGTAAGTGCAAGAAAAGGAAACTAAGATAACAAGATGAAGATTAAAATCCTCCTAGTTAAGATACACAAGCTAGGCTAGATGTAATAAAAGCAAATACTAATCTAGTATGCAAATATGAGAGTGCAAAGTGAGTATTCAAGTTCTCAAGAAATTAAGAATCAAAGCACCAACATAACAATATCATGAAATCCAAATATGAAGAGAGTGAGGAGAGAGCCTCCTTTTAAAGAGATTTGGATGGTTAGAGATTAAGAGATAGTAGATATTTATTTTTTAGTTGATCCATGTGAAAGAGATTCTCTAGAGTCAAAAGAGATGGATGAGATTAAGAGAGACAAGATGAGTGGAGGAGGTTAAGAGGAAAAAGAGATTCCACTCATCTTGGAAAGTATGCATTCAATTTGTCAAAAAATTGTATTTATTATTATTTTTAAATTAAAAATTCCTTTTTATGTGCACACAATGGATAAAGGGGATTTTTATTTATTTAAAAGGAGACGTGTTCTTATAATTAAATAAAACTTAGGATAAGGTGGTGAAACTATAGCATAAAATAAAATAAACGATTAATTGATGATTTGATCAATGATTAATAAATTATGCAAAATTGATTAAGCACATAATGTGGTCCAATGTATAGATTAAAAATACTAAAAAGGGGGCTTATTTACTAGATCAATATTAGGTGATTGCTTTTTCCCTCTTTAAGTCAATGTGTGAGCAATATAAGTAAGCATATTGAGTCAAAGAATGATGGTGTCAAGTTGATTGATAAGAGATCTAACTTTGCACTAATAGTGAACAAAGTCCATCAAAGTAGATAATCCTAAATGCACAATTTTATGTGAAGCAATGAAAATGAACATTAGCACAAGGTTGATAAGATAATACCAGAACTGATAAGATGCAATGAGAACTATGTTAAGAGAAATTAGATAGATCAAGCATCCACCCTAAGTGGAGCAATTTTTTTAATAAAGGATCTCAACTTGATGTTAAACAATGAAGTTGAGATGCCCCTAGTGATGATAACATAACACAATCAATTTCCAACTTTGAGAGATCAATGATAGGTTATTCCTTCCCCCTTGGGATCAAATTTGAAATGATATAGAGAAGATGCACAAATGAGATAAATTTGATCAAATCAAGATAAGGTATGGTTCAAGATGATTGATAAGCAATTCAGAAAGAGTAGAATTGACTTTGACCACAATGCGATGAGAATAATGTACCCTACTTTGACTAATAATGATAAAATATAAGAATTAGATCAAATGAAGAAGAAATGATGAATACGAGAAGATATAGAGATTGAAATGATGTTTTTTCTCAAAAGATTTGCCTTGAAAAGGGTTAATTAGCTATGCAGAGAAAAAAACAAAATTTAAAATGAAATTTTGACATTTGATTTTGATCTCAAACATGAATTTAGGATTTCGGTAAGGGTATAATTTTCACTAAAATTTAAGATAGTTAAAAATTAGGTCAAAATACATATAAGGGAGTCCAAAAGGATAGATAGATGTGATGATAAGATTAAACCCCTTTGATGACATGATCAAATAAGACATGAAAAAAGACGTAAGGATGAAAAAGAGATGATCAAGATGAGAAGAAGAGATGTGAGGATGAATGTAGTTTACTACACATATGATGATGATGAAGGAGAATCTCTCCTTGCTTGAATGCAAAAGCCTAAAATGCTAGCTATGATGAAAAAAACTTGATATGAAAGAAAACATGAAATGCAAGGTATGATTTGCAAGGGTCAGTTACGTAGGTCCTTGTTATTGTCATTGAGCCTTATTAAGGTACATCACAAGATCATACAACCATCACTATTGCAAGCACTACTATGAAGATATGCATATGATCTATATTAGATAGGATGCAAGAACCTAACATAAGGATCAAATACATAGAGGTTAAAATGACTCACTGTTAGAATCCTAGTTAATGTAGCTAGACTATGCTTGCACCAAGACATAGATGCCAAGATGGCCATAAATATGGTGTTGTATAGAAAATACGATGTAATAGTCAAGGACATAGTTCAAACTCATGTAAGTGTCCAAATAAATTAGGTTAAAGTATATGTGGAGTTCAAACCAAGTGGACAAATGTATCATAGGCACCTAAGCATTGAAACAAATAGGATCATCAAAACTACACCCACAAGAAGAAGACAAAGAAAATATGCCCCATGCCCTTAGTCCTCTAATAAAGTGACATCCTAGAGAGACTAAGGAGGGAACATTAATGAAAATTATTAGTAAAAAACAACACTCAAATAAAAGAATCAAGCAAGTTTTAGTTATTTTAGTTTAAGTGCAATTTGAAAAAGAGGATAATTCCTAACTCCCTAAGACTTATGGCTGCAAGTGAGATATATCACACAATTCTAGGCTGCTGACAAGGTGTGAGTTCAAAGTAGATTATCTAATAAGTGTTAAGGAACACTCAATGTCAAGAGTAGTTCTGAGAAATATTGTTTGGGGTGGTATTAAGATACACTGATGAATCTTAGTGACCAAAGATGACATAGTTTGTGACCCTTAGACCTAGAAAAATACCAATTCCAAACCAAGGAGACAAGCATGCATGATGAAAGTCAAGTGGTTTATGGCGAAGGCCATTAAATGATAGATGAAAGCACATAAGTCTCAAGTGGTGTATATTTCTTGGTTTTCAACACAGGGCAAGATTTTTTTAAGGAATTTTTATAATTCTTTTAGATTTTTTGATATTTTGATCATTTGGGTAATACATCAAAGTGCCTATTGCTAGGTTTTCACTAAGATGATTATTTTTTCAGGACATTTTTCAATTTCTAGGTTTTTTAAGGATGATAAGCTATGTACAAGGGTCTGGATGCCAAGAGCAAAATTTCTTCAAATGGAGTATATGGACAGGTTCATGGAGATGGTCTCTTTCTAGTGTTGAGAGTTAATATGCACAAAATCCAAAAGCAACAGTGATGATATAAAGACCCAACCAATTAGGTTCAAAATTTCCCTTTTGTTTTCAATTTTTCTGATTCTTAGAATTTTCTCTCAAGACTAAGTCACGAACTTCAGAAGCTTGATGATGTACTTTCTTGTTGTAGCTCTTAGACATCAATTTTTGGTAGACACTGTTAAGGTTTAAGGATCACTACAAATGTAATGGCACTGCCATAGTATTTGTGATATGTGTTTTCCAAATGCATCTATCCTTGTATTAATAACCTTAAGTCATGAATATACATGTTTATTGGTTAATCTATGTAATTAATATTATAACATATTTATAATACTATTATTATATAATCATAATAAATAATAATAATAATATATATAACCATAGTTATATATTATTATTATATTAAATTATCTCATATAATAAACATACACATGTAAAGGATAAATATATTTGAATTGACTAAAAATTTAACACCCCCTCTTAGTCAAGAAGGATAAATACATTTTGATAAGAAAGGTAAATAACGATTAGTATTTTGTATAGCCTAAAAATGATCAACAATTGTCATCTAAGCTCTTAATTATTAAAATACCTAGTATGCATTTACACAAACAACTCAAGATAATCAACATGATGACATCTAAGCTCTTAGTTGGTGGACTCACAAAATGCATACTTACCTCATACCCAATATGCATCTATATGGGCAACTGAAAGACAATCAATTTAATGACATCTAGGCAATCAGATGTAAGTCTCACAAGATGCATATTCTCATGATTTAAGTACAACACTTACTCAAAATGAATAACATAGTTATAAATAATATTATCTCCTTATAATAAATTTCACAAGAATATCATATGAAAGACATTTCTTTCAAAAGATTCACAAAATTACAACAATTTTGGATACAACAAATAATATGAATCTCAATTTATTGAGATTTGTACTTAGGAAACATTATCATACCAAGATCTTCTCTAAATGTTTCCACTTTGGTTTTGGCAAGGGACTTGGTAAGGATATCATCAACTTGATACTCTATACTAAGGTAATTTAGCTCAATTACATTTTTCTTAATCATAACTCGCACATAGTGATATGGTAACTCAATGTGTTTAGACCTATTATGAAACACCAAATTTATAGAGAGTTTAATACAACTTTGGTTATCACAATAGATTATAGTAGGTTCCAAAGGTTTCTTAGATAGATCAAAGATAAGCTTTCTTAACCATATTGCTTCTTTGGTTTACTCATGAATTTACTTAGAGCATTTACTGCATAACGTATATAAGGTCTAGTGCTTACTAAGTACATTAAAGATCCAATAATTTGATAGTAAAGAGTGGGGACAACATCTTTAGTTTATCCTTTTAGAAGATTTGTTTCCATGGGTGTCTTCACAGATTTACTTTCCATCATTCCAAATCTTCTTAATATATCCAATGTATAACATAGAATTTAGCCAACTAAGATTTCCACACATCAACACTCCCTCTTAGCAAGGATGGTTAAACACAAAACATATATCACACTATTGGTAATATTAGGAATGACAAGTTTTAAGGATATCTTTGATCAGAAGATATTCATAATTAATATATCACATTTGATATCATGAGTATTGGTTTACCAGAATGTCAACACATGATATTCACCAATTACTCAAATAGGGTTTTGATATCACATATGATATCAAGAGTATTGGTCTCCTAGAATATCAAAATTTGATATTCACAAAGTACTCAACTAAGGTGTGATATCACATAATAAAAGTTATTGTAAGATCATCACCTTATAGTAACTTCTACAAATGCAAGTGACATCATTTGGAAGTCATCACTTCCTTATGACGTACACTAGGGGTAGGCTCATTAAATCACATAGACACAAGATATATTCACAAATTTCAGTCCTCATGATTGCTCTAATTTACAAAACACAAGAGAAACCATCTCAACATGGTTTACTTCCTCTTAATCAATAAGATTGAGATCACCAAAGGTTGACTTTAATGAAGTGTCATACTCCCTCTCAATCTAACATGATCAAGATATTCAAGGATCAACTAAAACATATCCTCAATCTATTTCATTAGAGGGATGTGTCAAGCTCCCTCTGAGCATCAATCTCCTAAGCTCTTTATCCAAACTTGTCTTTAACAAAGTGTCAGACTCCCTCTGAATTTGATATTAATTTGTTTTCCTACAATAAAAATCTTAGAGGAGAAGACCAAGGAGAATAGTGTTGATCATATGGTCAAATCATTTGTCTATTAGTGACTTAACACTTAGTCAATTGGTTCCATTGCTACTAAGCTCTACAATTGCTATCGAGCTTATCATACTTCTAGCAGTGTTAACCAAGTGTTTTAGTTGCTACTGAGCCAAATAGTTAGATAACAGTTCATGCTGAGCTTCATAGTGTTTGCTGAGCATCTAAGATAGTTTTACAGTGTTTTCCAAGCCTTACAATGTCTATTGAGCTACTAAGAAAAACACAGTGTTACTTGAGCATAGAAGAAGCTATCGAGCATTCCAATGTAAGTGATGAAGATATTAGTGTTAACCGAGCTTTGTAGTGTTAACCAAGGATATCAATGTTTATCAAGCTCACTGTGTTAACAAAGTGAATGAAGATCTTAGTGTTGACCAAGCTATGTAGTGTCAACAAGTATTTCAGTATCTACCAAGTTCTTTAGTGTTCACCAAGTTGTCCAGTGCAAAGTGAGTTCCTACTACTCAAAGTGATCAGTATGGATCGAGCTTCAATGTCAACCAAGTTCCAGAGTGTGCCAAGTGTTTGAACATCATCGAGTTGTCTTCAAAGCTCTAGTTACAACAACTAGCCAACTTTGTGAATTATGATGAATAGGGTATTATAGCCAACTCCAAAAGGAAGTTAATTGGATTGGTATATATGTAATGCATTATACCATATCCAGATGAGTATGTATGTGAGAAAGAAAGAAGAAGATGAGTGCGAATTAAAGAAGGCTACAAGCAATATAAGGAACAAAAAAGACTTATCTATCACAACAAGGTGATCATTGTTATTCAAAGGAATCTCATTAAGAAAAAAAAAAGTTGCAGATCAGAGATTAGCCATTGGTTTATCCTAATAGGTACATTAGTCAAATCCTATAACAAGGTGGACTTAACAGTCTTATTCCAAATCTCCTAACAGAGTGCACAATTCATTGTATGTATTTAAAACCCTTTCACAAGGTGGACTAATAGTCCTTATTGCTCATAATAGGGAAAATCATCAGAAGTGATCAATTGTAATCCTTAATAGGCCAACTTTATACTACAATCGTAAAAAATGTGGGTATCATCCTCAACCCAGTTATACTTTCTATTTGGAAGGTTTCTGGGTTACCATATCTTGGGTCAAAGTGTTATGAATGTTTTATTGCTTTCATTCTTTCATGCATGCAACTAGATTAGATTATGTGGTAATGGTTTAATTGGTAAGTTAAGTTTAAAGTTTTATTGGTTCCCGATTCACTCCTTCCCTCTCAATAACCTAGCCTACCCTATATTTCCAAAAATTGGTATCAGAGTTATTGGTTCTCACATCAGAAGTTTGACAACTTGAGAAAAGATCATAGGTAATGGAGGTATACATGTTAGACAAGGCTATTGAGGATGAGAAGTTGGATCTACAATTGGCCATTGGACAACTCAAGAAAGCTAAGGAGCATCTTCCCCAATGTTTGCAAAGAAGGAAGGAAATAGCAGTAGAATTGAATGACAATCTCTACATTGATGAAAGAATTGAAGACTTGTGCCAAGATAAAAGTTCAGATGAAGCTGATGCAACAATCAAAGACCTATTTGTAAAGAATCTCACTCTTCATGAAGAAATTAGAAAGTTGAAAAGAGAACAAGAAATCCAATCAATCAAGATGTGTGAAAACTTGGAATAAAAGGACAAAGGCAATGAAGAGAAGAGATTTCTAGCTGAGAAGATAGAAGAGAACAATAATGAAATTCAAGGACTATCAATTCTAAAAGCAGATTTGATTGATTAGCTCAATGATGCAAATCAAGAAGTTATCAACCTAATGACAAAGAATGAAAGGTTTCAGAATGAACTCAACATGGAAAAGAAAACCAATGAGAGGATGATGAAATCTCAAGAAAGCATGAATGAAATGGGCAAACAAATTTAATCAAGACACAAAGGCAAAGCTGGCTTAGGCTATACAAATGAAGGAGAATCATCTCAACAAGGAGCCCAAAAGAAAATAAGGCATACTTGTAATCATTGTGGAAAAATAGGGCATACATCAAACAAGTGTTGGAGCAATGGAAAACCAAGATTCAATGGAAAGTGTTACAATTGCAACAAGCATGGGCATAGAGAAAGTGAGTACATAGAGAAAAATAAGTTTGAAGGAAAATGTTTCAATTGCAACAAACACAAACATAAATCTTCAAAATGCAAGACCAAGAAGTGGAACCCAATAGAGCAAATTGTGAAAGCCATATTTGGTTAGTATTACAACACATGGTGTAGATGTCACTATTGTGGTGAGTTTGGGCACATTAGATCAATTTTCATAAAACATCACATGAGGAAGAGAGACACTACAAAGAGATGTTTTGTTTGTACAAAACTTGGACATCTTGCCAAGAACTATATGAACAGAGGAAGAGTTGAAGATGAAAAGAAAGAAAAGGCTGACAATATCAAAAAGAAAATGAGGCAGCAATGGGTGCAGAAATCTCTAGAGAATGCAAACCAAAGTCTAAAAATTGTTGATACCCAAGCCAATGAGTTGGGTGACTCAACCACTTCAATTTAGACGTCCATGAAGATCACTGGAACTATGATTCTAAAGAGACATCTCATACTAGTTCCAGTCAACAAGAAAAAGATCCATATTAGCATTTAAGATGCACAAGGACCAACGAGTTAAGATGACAACTGAAGACCTTACTGAGAAAGGTTAGGTTGCATAACCCTATTGAACTTTAGATGCAGATGCCGAGTTGGTGACTCTACCGAGTTCAAAGTTCTCTCTGAGTTGGTAGTTCCTATCGAGTCATGAGATGCTATCAAGCTGAAGGTGTCTTCTGAGTGATAAAGACCTAACAGAGTCGAGGACAACTTGTCATCGAACGAACATTTGTGCAAAGCATTAATGGCAATTGTAAATACCATATTTTGTTAAAATTGGGAAATCAAATGTATTGTTTCACCATGAATTTTCATAGCATCGAGTGAAGAGAAAATTTAGAGCCCTCAAGTGATACAAGCAACTGTTGTTGAAGATATCTACCATGTTCAAAGCTTTACCAAGCAGATGGCATCTTCTAGCAGTAAGGTGAAGAAGGGTTTTGAGATGTTGGTTCATGGAGTTGATTGTGTAGCGCCCAAGCTCAAACTGAGTCTAGAAATTGCAAAAGCACTTGACCCTATAGGAGCACAATCACAGATTCCTCCAAAGGTACTTCTTGTACATGGCATTCATTCTTTCTATCATTGTTTTATTCAAGATTTGGGAACCCTGGAGATGAATCAAGCATTCAATGAGCTATGTGTGGATGGAATTTTGAAACTTGAGCATAAGTACATGGAGACAAAGGGTTTTGACACATATCTTGCATATGCTAAGGGATTTCCAAGGGAAATGGATGAGATTCATCTTGAGCCGTGTCCATGAAATGTATTTGTGTTTAGATCACCCTATTCCGATTACAAAGAAGATGATACACATAATTACTAGGTTGCCTATGGTGAACAAAAAAAAGACCACTAAAACCCTAGCTCGGGTTGAATTGGCCAAGAGAACTCTTGTCGAGTGGGATGAGAGAGGGATGAAACTAAGTGGAGTTACTGACATGGTATTTAAGTTTGGCATTCATGTGATTGCACATAAAATATATATCTCAAGCCGCCTAAACAACATATCATGTGAAGCCATTGACTTGATGTATAAGGTGGTGAAGAACAATCTATCCTTTGACCTTGCCAAACTGTTGCTAAACCAATTTAACAAGAACATGGAAAATATCCGAGTCTTGAAGAACAACCCATGTAAGTTTGGTTCTTTGTTGACATATCTATTCTTTTATGTACAATTTTTTTTCCCTTCAAAAGGAACTATGGTGTGGAAAAAGGATACACTAGTGTTATATCAAATCAATGAGTTTATAGCAGAGATGGGTGAAAATTTTGATAGTATTATGGATAACTACTTTGAGTCTATCAAAGAGAAAATGCAAAGTAGATACAGATTCCCCAAGAAATTGGTGGAAGACTATGAGAAAGATATTTGTTTTCTGGTTGATTGTGGCAAGGTCTACATCTAGGCTATGAGGCCAACGGTGGCATGGGTTAAGCCTCTAGGATATGAGGTTAACATATATGACACCAAAGACATTATTGAGGCTTTCTTGAGTGAGCCAGTAGACCCCAAGGCAACATATTTTGGCACCTATTAGGAGGCTAAGGCCAGAATAGCACTTGAAATCAAGTTACCCCAAGCATTGAAAAGAGGAAGGAAGAGGATAGAGAAAATACTTAAGAGCAGTAAATCATCCAATTCTCCTCTTATGTTAACTAAAGGTAAAGGTGATGACCTAGTGGAAGAAGTAGGAGAAGAAGAGAATGAAGAGGAAGAAGAACACAAAGAGGAAGAGCCTCCCAAGAAGAAAGGGAAGGTGATAATAACCAAACCTACAAAGTCTTACCTTGCTGTGTTTACAAGAAGATCCACTAAATCAAGAAAGAACTTAAAATTGGGTGATGATGAAGATGAAGTAGAACATATCATATTTCAAAAGAATACCCTTACCTTTGAAGAGAAATTAAAAGGACTAGTAGAAGGAGGAGGTACATAATCTTTCAAATCACTCAAGTATGACACTAGGAGTGCAGAGGAGAAGAAATAGATAGAAGATGTCCTAGTGACAAAAATGGAAAAATGGAAATACTCTCCTGATGAATTGGTCAAATAAGTTCCTGACAATATTCTAAAGGCAGTTACACTTGTTTGAGAGAATACACTTAATGTTGCAAAAGATATTGGGGAGCAGAATTTGAGGCAACTAATGCCTAATCTGTCAAACAAGGAAGTAAATGAATCATTGAAGAAAAATGAGTAGAAGCTTACCCCAAAATTCAACGCATTGCCATTCTTGTCTAAGCACATTGTATCTGTTGTCAAATCAAATACTATTGCATGGAAGAACATTTACTGTCTGCACAAACCCAGTGAGGTAGTTGTGAAAATTGATGAAGATGATGTGGAAAAAGACGAGGAAATAGATGATGAAGAAGTTGATAATGGAGAAATTGATGATGTTGATGAGGAAGAATTTCAAGAAGTTGTAGGAGGAGATCTTCCTAAAATTCAGAGTATAGAAGACTCAGATGTAGAAAAGATAGCAACAGAGGTGATAACCTCTCTTCCTCATTTTCTGAGAAAAGCCTTGATGCCATCAAGCTCAAAGAAGGAAGCTACCAAGTTGGTTGAGGTAAAAAATGCTTCTCCAAGCATCCAACAAAAATCTGGAGCAACATTATCGAGTGAAAAGATGAGTGAAGTTTCCATCACTTCATCTACTGAGCAACATGCTCAGATCATTCTAACATCAAGCTTGACTGAGCAACAACAAGGTATTCCTATTGTTAGTGTTATTTCAATTGTTCCCACTTTTGTTTCTATTTCTACTATTTCTACTATCGCTTCCACCATGGCAAGTGCAATGATAGTTGAGACTCAGCCTTAACCAAGCACTGAAGTTTTGAATAAAGGAAAATAAATTATTTCCTCTATTAGTTATAAGGAAAAGGGTCAAGAGGTAGATACCTCTAAAGAAGATATTGATCTGGATGAGGATATTGTTATTCCAAACTTGGATACCTCTAACCTCACTCTTGAAGAGATGGATACCCTTGGTGAGCTCTAGAAGAAAAGAGCAAGGCAACAAAAACTAAGAGTTCAAAGGAAATAGAGGAACCAAGTTCTTGAGGATATTAAAGGCATATTTGTTGATGCACTGAGAATTGAGGTTGATGAGAAACAACCTATTTGGATCAACTTGTGGAAGTTGTTCACAAGTAAAATGAGGAGTTAAATGGACAGGAAAAAATTCTGCAGAGGGTAGAGAGAAAGATTGAGAATAAAGTTTTGGAGAAGGTTGCACAAAAGATAGCTATTGACCAAGTAGAATTATCTACTATTCTTGCTACACTTGAAACTTATGTAACTAATGTAGTTTCTCTATTTGTCAAGTTAAGTGATACATCTATATTTACTAAGGACATAAAGGTTAAATTATCCAAGATAGACGAGGACATAAAGGCAAGTGCACATCAGTTGTCACTTGACCCTAGTAGAAGCTCTGCACATTTTGTAAAGATTAGGTGTAATACCTCAAAATTGGCTCATTGCCATGATACCAACTTTGGTTTATTCAACTATTCCTAAGTCCTATTTTACTAGGCAATTCTAATTCTAATAATCGCTACTTGACCTAGGTGTCAAATGCAGAAAACCATAATTTGCATTAATCACACTATTTATTTAATTCTTAAGTATCAACTCAAATTAGCCACATAAACCTATTGATTTAATTTAATTTAATTATAAGTGTTCTACTTTAATTAAATTAAAATCACCTCTTTAGCTAATGTACAAAGGAATTACATACATTTAATTTAATAAGATACCTCCTCTTTTTAATTATCGAATTTAATTATTCAATTAATTAAAGTTATTCAATTATGAGGTCATATTCTATTTTATTAAATTAAATATTCTTGAAAAGGGTTTAACTCAAATTATCACTCAAAAAGGAACTAGTTAACTCCTTTTATCACTCAAAAAGGACACAGTTAAGTCCTTTTATCACTGAAAAAAGACTCAGTTAACTCCTTTTATCACTCAAAATGGATTCAATTAACTCTTTTTATCACTCAAAAAGGACTCAGTTAACTCCTTTTATCACTCAAAGGCAACCAGTTAACTCCCTTTTCATGAGGAAGTTACCTTTATGACTGGCTCTTCTCTTCAATCTTGACTGTCCATTTCGGTTAATCTCAACCGTTGATCACCTCTTGGATTTTATAAAATAAGCTCTCCATTCCTCATTATAGAGGATGAATTTTAGAATTTGCGTCAAATTTATGCTGAAATTCTTACTCACTTTGCTCACATTTGCATAGCTTTATTTCTTTCATTGTAATATTAGATTTTAAATATGCATCCATTTAGCATACTATGCTTCTTTATTTCTTAGATTAATAATTGCATCTCTCATCTAGATTAATTGCACTTTCATTTAGCTGCATAAATCCTTCGTTATAGAGATCTGGTTGCCTGCTTCTCGTTCTGAGAGCAAAGGCATAATCCTTCTAGTTAGAAGGCAACATATCGCTCTATTAGACTTTTTGAATAAATAATACAATGTTTATTTTAGGATGATCTCACAAGTAATGACCATGTTGAAGTGTATGTGAGGATCAGAGGCCCCCCAATTTCGCATATACATCAGGTACTTGACAAATCTTAAGGCAAAATTGTTAAGGGAAGAAGCCAAGATTAGGGCCACACTTGCAAAAATTCAAGGCATGATTATTCCTAACATGGATGCAATTCAGAAACATGTTGCACATGCAAAGACATTGATTCATGATAACAATTTTTCCATAGCTAATCATATGATGAAACTTTCAACAGAAGTACAGATAGCCCTACATGCATCAAAGGTATTGCAAGATAACTGGGACAAGACTATGACCATCATTTTGAAGGGACAATGTGATTTCTTGTCACATTTTGGTATTAACTTGTAATTTTTTTGCATTTGTCACTCCACAACGCTCCAATTTTTGATGAAGAGGGTGTGCCAACCATTGATTGCTTCAGATATATGCATAGGGGAGTTGAGATATATGTATGGGGGAGTATGTAACAAGAAGAGAAAACACATGTCCAATATGGAAGATGTAAATATGAAGCAAAAAATCTGTTTACTAAAATAATTTTGAAAAAATTAAAAAAACAGAGTAAGAGGTTACCAAGGTACAATAGGAGACGATAGTCAAAACTGAGTTGAAGATTCAGATTGTTGATAAAGGGAGTTTTGATTTGTATTTTGGGAATTCATATTTTGGGTATAATAGGTATTTTTGTCACTAATGCCAAAGGGGGAGATTATTGACCTTATGGTCAAATTATTTGTCTATTAGTGACTTGACACTTAGTCAGTAGGTTTCATTGCTACCGAGTTTTACAATTGCTACCAAGATTATCATACTTCTAGCAATGTTAACCAAGTTTTTTAGTTGCTATCAAGCTAGATGGTCAGATAAAAATTCATGCTAAGGTTCACAGTGTCTATCAAGCATCTAAGACAACTTATAGTGTTTGTCGAGCCTTACAATGCCTACCGAGTTACTAAGGCAAAACACAGTGTTACTCGAGCATAGCAGAAGCTGCCAAGCATTCCAATGTTAGTGATGAAGATATTGGTGTTAACCAAGATTTGTAGTGATAACCAAGTATATCAGTGTCTATTGAGCTCATAGTGTTAATGAAGTGAATGAAGATCTTAGTGTTGATTGAGCTATACAATGTCAACTGAGTATTTCAGTATCTACCAAGTTCTTTAGTGCTCACCGAGTCATCCAGAGCAAACCAAGTTCCCTGACCAAGCTTCAATGTCAACCGAGTGTCAGAGTGTGCCGAGTGTTGACATTATTTTTTGAGTGTCAAAACATCATTGAGTTGTCTTTAGAGCCCGAGTTACAAAAACTAGTTGATTTTGTGAATTATGATGAATTGGGTATTGTAGCCAACTCCAAAAAGAAGTTAATTAGATTGGTATATATGTAATGCATTATACCATATCCAAATGAGTATGTATGTGAGAAAGAAAGATGCAGATGAGTGCAAATTAGAGAAGGCTACAAGTAGTATAAGGAATAGCAAAGACTTTTCTATCACAACAAGGTGATCAATGTTATTCAAATGAATCTCATTAAGCAAAATAGAGTTGCATATCAGAGATCAGCCACTAGTTCATCCTAACAGGTGCATCAGTCAAATCCTCTAACAAGGTGGACTTAACAATCTTATTCCAAATCTCCTAATAGAGTGCATAATTCATTGTATGTTTGTAAAATTCTTTCACAAGGTGGACTAATAGTCCTTATTGCTCCTAGCAGGGCAAATCATCAAGAAGTGATCAATTGTAAACCTTAATAGGCCAACTTTATACTATAGTCATAAAGCTTGTGGGTGTCATCCCCACCCTAGTTTTACTTTCTATTTGGAAGGTTTTTGGGTTACTATATCTTATGTCAAAGTGTTATGAATGTTTTATTACTTTCATTCTTTCATGCATGCAACTAGATTAGATTATGTGGTAATAGTTTAATTGGTGAATTAATTTTAAAGTTTTATTGGTTCCTAATTCACCCCTCCCCTCTCAGTAACCTAGCCTACCTTAGATTTCCAACACATAGTTCTTATATTACATATAGAAATACAAAAAATGTTAATTTGAAAGTTAGTAATCTAACTCATGTCTATCACTAACAACAACATAACATAATTCTTCACTTATATTTTTAATAATAAAACTAAGATAACATAATACTTAATTTTATATATAAATGATGTATTATTATTATTTATATTCCTATATTCAATTTTCCATTTAAATTCACTTAAATGCATATTCAAGATGAAAAGATAGATGCTTACCTTGTCTAATAAACCATTCATTTGAATATCACACACCTCTTCCATTTCTGAGTGAATTTGGTGGTCTTTAATCTCTCGTGGAACTCTTTTATTCCTCCACGTCAAAATAGTTAGATTTGAGGGTGAGGGCACCTTAGTTTAAATGTTTTGTTCCATATATGGTTGTGTAACTAATTCCGCCACAACTAGTGGACATCAACATCCTTGATAGTGCTTCTTCTTTGACACCTCCCCTTAAAGGATTAGATCAAATGGGAATGTAACATTGCTTATAATTTCCCTCCCACAATGTAAAATTCCCACTCTTATAATGTCAAGAAATTTTGCAGCACACAAAATTTGAAAAACTTTATTTTCATATTTTTCTTTATAAGGAATCATCCCTCTTGTAGTCAAAGGATGATCCCTGACTAATTTTCTTTTAAGCTCAAGAATAAGAGAGTTCCGCTAATCAAACCTCTATTTTACAAATTAGATTATAAAACTATAAATAGTTTTTCTTGATGTATTTTCATCTTCTATAATATAATTGTGAAATCTTCAAAATTTAATCTCCCTATCCTTTTATAACTTCCTTATAACTTCATTTATTTATTGCGCCCATCACCAGTAAGGCTCAGTCTTAATCCAATCTTTTTTTACACTTGTATTCACGAATGGTTGTGTATTTTCAATAAAGTGTGCACCCATTGATATTATAATTGGTTTGCCACTTTTGGTGTCCACGTAACCATTCATATGTTGCCTTCAATAATAGGTCAAATACACAGGCTTTCTCCTATTTTATTTTTCCTTATTCTAACTATATTGGCTCCAAGTTTGTGGTGCATGGACCTCCCAAATTCACGTGGAGGGTTTACGTACATATAAAAGTTGACTACAATGATCTACGCTAAACCATCCTTCTATGCCATGCCTTTCAGTCTATAGTCATTACTTTTTATTTTCTCTTACTTGGCATCAAGTTTAATACATACATATTAGCAATGTCTCCTCAAAATGACAAACTCCCAATTCTCTTATGTGGCAATTTGTATTCAGAATCTGGATCGAACTAAAGTCTCTCATGATTAGATGGTATATTTAATAATCAACTCACAGGCTTTGAATTGTGATTGTTGTGACTTCCACACAATTTGACCAGATTTTCCAGCATTTCTGTACTCCATTGTCATGTTTTTGAGGCATACAATCATTATATCCCATGATACTCCTGTTTCATTTTAGGCATTCTGTCATACAATTCACTGCCATGTCCACAATTTGACCATACTGTATGTATTACAATCACCTTTTCAATTGTAAAGAATGGACATCGTCCATTATAGCAGTGCTATATATAGTGGTACAATGGCTCTTTAAAAAATAAACTCAGCCAAAAGTTACTGCCGTAGACGAAGAGTTCATAACCATTTATTTGTAATGTCCTTCAGGTATGCTAATATTGAAAGATAACCCTCATAACTTATATAATCTCTGATATTGAATTAAACATTATAATACAATGCTAAAGAGTTGATATAATGTTTCAGTGTTACTTATCACACTAAGTATCTCTATCATTGTCTAATGCAACACAAGATGTAAAAACACGACCCTTAAGGTGAAGCCCACCATTTGTAAGATCTTATCGTTTTTCTTAACCTATGCAAGATGGATATAAGCCTGATTGTTAGAATTCTTCTTTTCTATTCAATTTAAATCTATAACTAGGCTTTGATACCATGTTAAGGTTTGAGGATCATTGCAAATGTAATGAAACTTCCATAGTATTTGTGATATGTGTTTTCCAAATGCATCTATCCTTGTATTAGTAACCATAAGTCATGAATAGACATGTCCCTATAAAGGACATATCTATTTGTTAATCTATATAATTAATATTATAACATATTTATAATGCTATTATTATATAATCATAATAAATAATAATAATATATATAACCATAGTTATATATTATAATAATATTAAATTATCTCATAAAATAAACACACATATATAAAGGATAAATACATTCGAATTTACTAAAACTTTAATGGACACTCACATGATTAAAAGTATCCTTTCTATATTCATCCATTAGTTATAGTTCTTGTACGTAGGAAATGCAATAGTCCTCATCTGTAATAAGTTCTCGTAGGGAGACTCAAAGTGATGGTATCTTGACTTTAATAGGTAAGACAATGCCAACCCCATAGACAAGGGTAAAAGGAGTAGCTCTCTTAGCCGTTTGTATACTCATTCTATAATCCTATAAAACAAGATGGATCTAGAGGTACCAACCTGGGCTACCAAATTTTCCAGCACTTCTCTATAATATTTTGAGGAGAGTCTTGTTAGAAGCTTCAACTTGACCATTCACCTAAGGGTAATAAATAGAGGACCAATGTTTCTTAACCTTGAGTTTCTTACATAGCTTCTTAAGGTATTTTTTTTGAGTTGACCTCAATTATCAATAACTATGGAGGATGACACACCATATCTATAGATGATATAATTTATGGTGGACAATGCCACTTGTTTCCTTGTAGAAAATGAAAGTGGTATAACCTCAACCCATTTTCTAAAGTATTCTATGGTAGTCATGATGAGCTTATGTTCTCCTGATGAGTTGGGATGTCTATGGTCTACTAGATCAAAAGCCCACTACTGAAAAGGCCAATGCAAGATAGAAGGAATGAGGTCTCTTCCTAGAGCATAGATCAAGTTACTATGTATCTAATACTTCTTACAATCTTTATAAAATCTAATAGCATATGTCTGCATGGTAGGCCAATACTAGCCCACCCGAAGTAGTTTCTAAGATAGCACAGGGTCCATTAGAGTGAGACCAACACACACCCTCATGGACTTCAGATAATGCACATTTAGATTCCTCTCTTTCTAAGCACCTAAGAAGTTTTCCATCTAGAACCCTCCTAAAAAAGTCACCTTAGATGAGGGTATAGAGAGATACATTGCGAATGAGCCATCTTTTTTCTTTGTGAGTAAGGTTTTAAGTGATAATCTAGTCACAAAGGTAGGAGTAGATATTAGTATAGTAGGAAGAACCATGACCAATAATGGTGTAGATAATGCAATTTTTAGGGGAGTCATAGGTGGGATAGTATAGTTCTTCCACCAAGAATCCATATCTTGACTCATACTCATGTAATTGAAGGATAGAAACCAATGTAACCATAATATCAATTTCTTTATTCTCAGGTCTAGGAATTTGTTGAAATGTGACAAAGGTAAACTAGTTCTTAGGATAATCAATCATCTTCTTATAAGGAATTATCTTTTCATCTTTGGTTTGATAGTCATTATTTTCTTGATTGATTATGAGATGAGATTCTACAAAGGCATGTAACTCAACAATCCTTCATTCAATATATAACTCGATTCCATTAGTGAGAGTCTCATACTTAGTTATACTATTGGTGCAAGAAAATAACAACTTGTAGAATTTTGGCATAGTGTATCCTTGGGGAGTAATGAATATCAATCCAAAATAAAAACCATTTTGTGTGTAGGAACCATCAAAGAACATCTTCTGTGATTTCTTAGTCATTTACATAATGAAAGAAATAGGAAAGTTAATATGCATTGGAGCATTGTCTTTAAGAAGAAATTCTGCTAGTTGATTAACAACGATAGTCCTTTGATTTCCTTAGGATTGATGTAATCAATGTCAAATTGAGAGTGAATCATCATCCATTTTGAAAATTTAATAATAAGGGTAGCCTTTCTTAATGTGTATTTTAATGGATTAATCTTCGTGACAAGTTCTATAGTATGAGCTAGCATATAATGTCTAAGTTTTTAAGATGTAAAAAATATTGCAAGACAAGATTTATTGTAGTTGATCTCATAATCTACAAGTGCTTTTCTGATGTAGTATATGGATCTTTCTTCTCCCATCTCATCTTGTTGTGCTAGTGATGCCTCAAAGGATGTAGTTGTAGCTGAGATGTATAATATGAGTGGTTTTCCTAGAATAGGAAGAATTAGAATAGGAGGATTAGCCAAATATTCCTTAATATGATTTAAGCTCTTTTCACATTCCTCATTCCATATGCAAGTAGATCCCTTTTGAAAATTCTTGTTAATAAAGGTTGTTCTTTATCAAGAAGTTGAGATGTGAACCTCCTAATGGATTGAATATGTCTTTGTAATCTCTTCATTTAGCTGATGTTTTTGGGAGGTGACGTATATGTTATAGCTTGAATATTTTTAGGGTCAACCTCAATTTATTCAACTGAAATGATACATCCAAGATTTTTTCTCGAAGTGACAAAAAAACCACATTTCTTTGGATTAAGTCTAAGCTTGAATTGTTCCATCTGATCTAGGATTAAACCCAAATATTCAAGATGATTGTTTAATTTCTTTGATTTAGCTAGGGTATCATCCACATAATCTTCCATATATTTATGCATCATGTTGTGCAAGGTAGTGGTCATGACTCTTTGGTATGTAGCTCTAGCATTTTTAAGCCCAAATGGTATTACGTTCCAGAAAAAGGTCCCCCATGCACAAGTGAAAGAAGTATTTTCTTGATCTTCAAGAGCTATCTTGATTTGATTATAACTTGAGAATCCATCCATAAGAGAGCACATTTTGTAGACCGTTGTCATGTCCACTATTATTTCAATATTTGGGAGTATGAAAGTCATTCAAGTAGGGAAAGCTTTATTAATATCTTAGAAGTTATTGCATACATGAATGGACTTATCATGTTTTAAAATAGGTTCAATGTTTGAAATCTATTCAGCACAATCATAAGATCGTATGAATCCAACATTGAAAAGTTTTTCTAGTTATTCTTTAACCAAAAGAGCTAGATGTGGATGCATTTTCTTAGTTTTTTTTTAATAGGTTTTACACTTGGACCTATAGATAAATGATGCATGATAAGATTAGTGTCAAGCCCTAGCATGTCTAAATATGTCCAAGAAAAATTTATCTTATTTTGCACAAAGAACTTAGTGAACAACTTCTTTTGATAAGGACTGAGCTACATGAATGATGCATGGAGTCTCCTCTGTCCCAATGTTAGCTAGTTGAGTTGGATCTATCAAGATTGATGATATTTATTGGAAGTAGCTAGGTAGAATACTAATTATCTCATCCTTGGGTGCCTTAGGTAGGTTTTCACCCTTGGTTACATCTTTTTTTTGTGATTTTAGGTTCTAATACTGCCACAAAGTAGTTTTCACCATCAAAATGCTTGCTATTTTCAATTTTTATTTTATTTTTTGAATAAGATACTTGATGTCAGATTGGGTCACATTTTTTGTGGGTTCTTTGGTGCAAGAAACTAAAGGCTCAATAGCACTCATGTAGCATGCAATCTTATAATCATTTTAAAAAGTAAGGAACCCTGGTTGTTGGTTTTTCTACAACCAATCAATAAGATTAGTATGCATAAGTGAAAGAAATGTGGAGGGTTCCAAATTTTTAATGTGGTAGGAGTCATGTGCAATAACAAGAAATTTAGAATCTATAAGGTCCCCCTCTAAGGTACCTATATCAATTAGTCCCATAGCATGGTCAACGTTGTCAACAAGAGTGATATGTGGGTTTGACTCATTAAGCCTATAGACGACTCATCTACTACCTCAGTTTAGTTAAAATAGATATGCATTTAATCTACTCCCAATTCAATAGATTCAACCAAAAAGTAATCCCACTTATAGTCATACGAATCAATTTTATAGTCCCTTTCTAGCAAGCATGTAATGCTCCTTTAAATTCTTTCTCTATTTGGGTCCTCAATATCTAAATCATCATTCTAGCAAGATATAGAAGTTTCATATTCATGATATAGTAGGGGCACTTATTTATTCCAAAGGATAAAATTAGAAGGAACAAATTTTTCATCCTCTTGAGTGATAACATTAATAGGTAGAGTTTCTTCTTTGGACTCATCAACACTATCAAGTACTTGATCAAAGATGGGATGTTTATCAACACCAGAGAATCCAAAACCATTCTTATCCCTGCATTTGTTTCCATTGATATGAATCAAAGGGTCTACAAGAGCACACTTTTTATCACTTAGAGGTCCATGAACTAGATAACCTATCTGGAAACTCATATTGTTTGCCATACTTTTTATGGAGATTTCTATAGTGAGTGTTACCTCTTTAGGGAATTCTTCTCTAACATCTCTATCCTCATTCTCATCTTCTAAAGGTACCAATGATAAAAAATAAGTACCATAAATGGTCTTAGAAAAAGCTAAGGGATTCATGTCTTGTGAAGGTTTACTATAGGAATGCAGAGAAACATGAAGAGTGGCAATAGAATCCAACTGATATTCTCCCATCCCATTTATAGTTTACTCTCATATTCAACAAGTGTGTTCTTGTTTTCTTCAGCATTTCTATTATGTGGTACTTGGGATTCAATGAGAGTATTAATAGACATAGAATTATCTCCAAGAATAGAGGCCTCATTACCATTATAAGGAAATCTTAAGCATTAATGATAAGTCGAAGGTACTATTTGCATGTATGAATCCATGAGTTTTCTAGCAAAATGTTTTAAGTGAGAGACATATCCAAGACTTGAAGGACAACATCCCTTTCTATAGGTCCCACTTGAATGGGCAAAACCACAAGACCCTTATATGAGCTCTCTTTGTTGTCATATGATTTGATAGTGATTTAATGCCTAGGGTTATTGGTGAACTCTAAAAGACCCAATTGCTTGACTAAGTTGTAAGTAAAAATATTTAATCCTGTGCCTCCATCTATTAGCACACATTTGATATGGTTTCTATAGACTTGGACTTCGATGTGTAATGCAATGTTGTGCGTATGACTTAATGATTTATCATTTTCCTTAAAAAAGGCAAGATAGTAACATGCAATGATATGGTTGACCATAGTTTGGAATTGATTGGTGTAAATATCTTTAGGGACACTAACCACATGTAAATATTTCTCCAAGATTTTCTTGTGAGTAGGTGATATCTCAAGAAGATCAAATATATAAATTAGAGCTGGTGTTCTTTGCATCTTGTTCATTAAATTGTATCTTGACTTGGAGGAAGAGGATGTTTGTTTGGATGGGATCCCTATTTTATTAAAGGTTAATTTCTTTAGGGAATTAGGACCTTTAATATTGACCTCTTGTTGACTTCTAGTGATAGAATTCAAGTTTTCAACGTGTGAGGTTGAACCAACTCGTTTAAGAATGATCAAAGGTTTATTTCTCTTGTGCGATTCTAATGTTAATGTTGAGAGTGTGATCGTATGGAAGAGGAATCAATTCCTTATAAGATAAATTTAGAACTTTTAATTAATTTTTGAATCATAATAAATTTTATCACCTTTAGGTCTAACCATGTGTATGATTTATTCAATGGATTCAAGCATATGTATAATATTGCCATTGTCTGTGTATGTGTAATTAACCTTAACATCTCCATTCTTCTTCTTATATGTTTATCCCTTTTTCATATTTGATTAGAGGCTTAGTAAAAATTGAGTGATCAATATTTTTCATGAACCCATCCACACCAACTTTCTCATTATCAATGAGGTCTTGAATGAGGGTTTTCAATTTCATGTAGTTTTATGTCTTGTGACCTTTATTTCTATTAAAGTTTCAAAAATGATCTCTCTTCTACCATTTAGGTTTAACATCTGGTTCGTAAGGTTTAGAGTTATATGGTGATAATCTTGTTTGCAACTAAGGTCTTTAGTACCACCTCATATGAATCTCCCAAAGGTGTAAAGTTACATTTAGGGTTTGATACCCATCCAGGGTTACCTTTAGAATCATTGGATTTGTTATTCATTGACCTTAGAAGCCTCTTTTTTCTTGAATACCACTACTCAAGTTGAAAATAGGTTCCTTAGGCTTAGATGTATCCATAAAACCATCATTAACTACATGATTATTTTTGTTCCAAGCTTTTCTTTTGCCTTTATTGTTGTAGTTGGAGTTGTTGTTTTTAGACTTATTATTGGTAATAGTTAGCTCCTCTTTATCAACAACAATCCTTAAATGTGTAACACATATACAACCATAAAATAAAACTTATGAAAGATTTTCTTTATTAGTTCATAATGTAGCACGGGGATAAGGACATTCAAAAAGATGTATATCCTCTCCTTTTTTGGAAGTTTACGAGGGTAGTGTGAGAGTACCTTCCTCCATCACTAAAGGAAAGAAATGAATGGCTCCCATATACATTTCTTAGTGTTGAAAAGATCAATCAATGTGATAGGATATTAAATGTTGTATGAGTATTATTGACTAAATAATTTTTCCAATTTATTACAATATCTAAGAGGTGGAAAAAGTTTAGTAAACCATTCCATTGCTTTTCCATTAAGGATTCTTAGAAATAACCTAATAAGGTAAGTGGTTTCATCTAAGATTTCCATACTTAAACCATAAACCTATCTAATGTGATCATGAGGGTCCCCACTACCATCATATTGGTCATATTTTGGAAGTTCAACCTTACAAGGGAATATAGGCATGCACAAGTCCTTGTCAAAAGGAAGTGTACATACAACCTCAAATGAGAATGTTGTCTTAGATTTCTCTTTCTCCTTTTCCATTTGATACATCTTCTTCCTCACCTCTTACAATTCCTTAAATACATTCTCCAAGGGTGAAGATTCTCCTTTTTTAATCAAATCATCAACGTTAAAGTCATGTGGTAGTTTCAGCCCTTGAGAGGCCAAGTGTAAAAATAATTGATCATTATTTTGTTCAAAAGTCTTCTTCAAAAGTATTTGAAAATGTCTATCATGTTGGAATCTCAGGTTTTGAATCATTGCCATGTTGAGAGCCATGCAAGGCATGTCTAGTATGTGATGACCTTATAGGTGAAACACATCCATTATGTTGTGATCTTGGAGGTGACCTTGGAGGTGAGAATGACCCATTGACAAAGATTTGTGAATTGAATTGTTGAGCTAAGATTCACTCTTCTTCTTCCTTTTGAGCTCATTTTTCTAATTCTATGCATCTAAATCTTTCATTTTCCATGAAGAGATCATTTAAGATTTTTTTTTCTTTCTTCCCTAGAGATGGTCAAAGAAACACCTTGTGTAGACCTAGGTGAAGAAATAAGTGATTGAAAAGTGGTATTATAGGGATCAAACCAAGTTTATGACTATTTCCTAGGTGACTCATCAAAGTGAGTTTGGTTTTGTTTTCCTTGGCGGATTTGATATCTAGTTATCACTTGCATGAAAGAAGATGTAAAAGGTAATAATATGAAGAGGGTGACTTGATGCCCAAACTAGATGAGAGAAGTGTCCACTTGTCCAAAAAGAGAAAAAAAAGGGTAAAAAGATAGAAAAGATAACTTGTCACAAGATTTCCAAGTTATGGGCTCGATATGCCCTATGTATGACACTTTTGAAGAAAGCAAAGAGATAAAGTCAAAGCAACCAAAAAAATGACTAAAAAGATATGGACAAGTGAAAAATCTATTAATCAAGGAATCCAAGTGATATTTATCAACTAGAGACAACTTCTAACTTTCTAAAATAGTCTAATGACCAAAGAAACCAAGTATAGGTTTCCCTAACTAACTAAGAACAAGATGCAAGTAGAAGACTCAAAAAGAAAGTTGTACAATGAACTATAGTAAACTAGGTGATTGAAGGACAATAGTGCAATGTTTCTCATAAAATTAGATAATTAAATAGACTGTATAATATTATGGAAAGTGGCTAGTGATAAATCGCCAGAAGGTAGACGATGGATAATAAAACTACTAGGAGACACTCTAGAATGTCATATGATATATCTAAGAACTACAGGTGATTGAGAAATATGGAAATGAAAAGTGGTTGAGTTTTTAACCATATGTCCTAGTTTGATTTTCTCTTTTGATAATTTTGGCAATGTTGGATGTTGTAGTAGCATTTAGACTAAATAACAACAACAAGTTTGATGTTTTTTTCAAAGTAAGTTTCTCAAGCAAAATTGTGACACATAGAGTAGTGTTCAAAAAATAAAGCAAGGGATAAAGAAACCTTGCATGATACAAGCACATGTGAGGTATCAAAATGAAATACATAGTACTATCACAATGTGTATGTTCAAATGATTTCCATGGGTCTAGAAAAAATCATCAACACACTAAGAAATAGCTACCTAAAGGTCATGGCTTGCATAAATACTTTAGACCAAACCTTGATGCTCTCTTGCCTCACATAAAGTGATATTGGTTTTTTTGTGGAGTTCTTATAAAACATCCAAAGGAATACATATGGTGTGTCAAATCTTGGGGAGATCGAGGTAGTCTACTTGAATTATTCCTTGCATCAAGATATCAATGTTGATAAATAAGGTAGCTTCTAACCTAGGTTCTTAGTAAGGGCTTCACTCATAGCATACCCTATGTTAGAATGATTTAGAATAACTGAGAGGGGTGGGGTGACACTAACATTGACTGTAAGAGGATAGATAACCCTAACAACAACATGAACCCAAACAAACTTATTAATAGTTCCCCTAATACTAACCTTAGGTGTACAAATAATACTAATATCAATCAAAGGTATCATAATAACACTAACCCTGCACATACAAATAAACCTAATACTTACACTAACACTAACCTTAATTTTAATAGTTGCACTAACATTAACTGTAATAGGAGCAGTAATCTAATAATAACCTTAATCATAATACTAGAATGAACTATAGAAAACTTCTAAAATAAACCTAATATCTCTCATAAGACTAACATTAGGTGTAAAAAAAACTAACACTAATCATAGGTGTCATAATAGAATATTAAGCATCATTATAACATTGATTATAATCCTAACAATTTTCCTCTCGTAAGTGTATCCCTAACCATAACTCTATATCTAACCTTCACTCAATGAAAAATCCTAGTCCTGACCTTAATCCTATGTCTAACCCTTCACTTGACCTATGTTTGACCATAATCCTATGTTAGGAATAAGGTGTCTCAACCTTGTATAATTACTATTCTTATTATTTGTTTTGCAAAATGAATTTCTTGCAAATAATGTTGATGTGTCGACATCTTGAATTGTGTGTAAGGAGATCATGACTAAAATGGTTATGACGGATTCCTATGAAATGTAAGAGCTATGTTAGGAAGATTCAATGATAGGTGAAGACATGTGGCAACTAAGATAATCGAGCATTGTACACTCTACCCCAATAGTGGGGTTCAATTTTTTTGGGGTTCCTATTTTCTTGAAGAATGGTAAAAACCCTAATATGGTTTATCTTTGGGAGTAGCCCTAAAGTGAAGCGCATGTTATAAGTTTTTTTAGGGTTGCAAAGAGATACGATGCAAAAAAGGTGTATTGTTGGTACTACGAGTAGCTACTGGAGTCTTTTGTTGTTGATGTTGAACTTGCATTGCAAGTGTATTGTAACCTTGTGTTGAAGATAATACATTTTGCAGGTTCTGAAGGGGTGGGGTTGTTTTACCGAAAGGTTTTTCCCCACCGGAAAATCCTTGTGTTATGTGTTCCTTTCTCTGTCTATTTTCTGTATGCATGGTTGGCTGCAATATTGTTGTTTACATGATATTGAATCTGTAAGTGTAGAAGATTTTAATAGGATTTGCATCATACTTTTCTTATGAGATTAGCGTAGGAAGCTGTTTTCGCACCTGAGTTTCCTTACATCCTAATCATAAATCTTGTTGGAAAATACAATTGGAATAATTGTTATGTTGTCATTTATGTCAAACCTACTAGAGAGACATTTACTAATAGAGTAAAGTGCCATATCTATTCATCAATTAAGAGGATTTGAAAAGAGAGATAACTAGATGAGCTAAGGAAGTTGTTGAGGAAAGAGGAGAAAGTATGTTGGAATTACATAGGCACTTGATTAGTTAGTCTTTGACATGATAGTGTGTTGTTTAATCAGTGTATGGAGTATGGACGTGTTGAGTTAATCACAAGAAAAGCCTAGTGAAATATAGTCAGTCAATGAAGGAGTTGAAACAAAAGATCAAGAAATTTAATAGTATTAGCTGAGTGATAGTTATGGTCGAGCAAGTTGAAGAAGGAAAATATAGTAGTGATTGAGTGTAGTGAAGACCAAGAAAGTTAGTATAAGCCAAGTGAGATAGAACAGTAGAGACCAAGAAATCTAGTGTTGACCAAGAAGAATAACATAGTAATGACCAAGTGTTAGAAAAATAACAAGTTTAAGGCTGACATAGTTGAATTTTTGGATTAGTCAAAACATAGAGATGATAAGGATTGATGAGTTGGCATATTTAATGCACAAATAGAGTTTGTTATGCGATCAAAGGAAATGATTTAAAATAAAGTTTTTAGAAGTATTAAGAAACGAGTAGAAGGACAAAATTATGGATATATTCATTGAATCTAACCAAACCATAATATCTACGATGATGTTTAAGTGACGAAAGATCAAAGCTACCCATTTAAGTAGGCATAAGAGATGCTTTCTACGGTTGGTTCTGTTGGAAATATAGATGGAGTAACTGAGAGGGGGGTGGGGGAGGGTGAATCAGTTATCACAAAAACAAATCCATAGATCTCTTAGATGTCTAATAAAACTAGTTACTACAGTCACTCAGTAATCATACATAAAATGTTGTAACTCGGTATATGCTATGTATGTTAACTTTAATAGATCTTAAACATTCATAGTGTTTAAAATGCATGCATAAAAGAAATAACATGAACACATGAGACACCAAATTTAACATGAAAACCCAATATGGAAAAAACCACCAAGCAACTAGCTATTAATTTTCACTCTTTTGAAGTGAGCCCTGTTAGGAGCCAACCTGGTTAAAGGTTACAAAATAGACTGTTAGGTGTGACCTTGTTAAAGGATTTGATCACCCTATTAGGAGTGGCCTTGAAAAAGGTCTTTAGAACAATTCAATGAAACTATCACCTTGTTAGAGGATTTACAAATGGTTGTTAGACCAACTCTGTTAAGAGATTTAGGAATCATTGCTACAATGGTGAGAAAGTAACAATGAAATGAATTGAATGAGATGCAACTGAATTGTTGATTACAAATCTCTATTGTCCTTCACTAGATCCTTCCTGATCAAATATAACTTTGCTACTCCTCAAGGATATCTGACCATCCTTCAAATTCACTCACACTTTCCTCTTCAAACAATCAATACACTTGCATGCTCGCTCATACACTTAGAATTCTCAACTTGACCTTTCATATATACCATTCAGATTATCAAGTCAGCTCATTTACAACTTGCAATTACCAATAATCATTACCTTAGTCAGCTAGAACCAATACTTTAAATAATTAAACTTTATTTCTCAAATTAACAAAATCCTTCATTGGCCGACCCTGCTCGGTAAACACTGTTCCTGAAATGATTTTTAGTGTTAACCAATAGAAGCTCGGTTAACACTGTGAATCCTGCAAAATCCTTTGGAGATCGAGTGAACTCGATAAATACTAACTTTCCTTCATTAACCATGTGAGCTTGGTTAACACTACTTTTTGCCACATTTTCCTTCAACACCCGAGTGAGCTCGATAGACACTGTTTACACAAAGTAATTTCTAAGAATGCTTGGTAGACTCTAAAAGTTTCTTTGCTAACCAATTAAGCTCAATAGATACTATCTACCAACTTATATGAAATTTGTGTAACATCAAAGACAACACACAATTAGACAATTATATCCAATAATCTCCCTCTTTGGCATTGATGGAAACACAATATGTCATAGCATAATGAAATTTGAAAACAAGTCATTCTCTGACAAAAAAATTTCTCCCTCTTAGATTTTATGTCACAAACTTCTCTAATGCAGTAATCTCCCTCTATGAAGGAATTACATAGCTTCTTATTCAAATAGCAAACTCTTCCTCAAAAAAATTTCAAAAAGATATGATAGTAAACTCTCCCTCTTTGACAACACATGTCAAAGACAACACATATTAAACAAGTATCAATGTACCTTGAGTACTGATTCATATGCAATTTTCCATTGACTCTACTGCATCAACTGATATATATTCAACTTGGTTCCTGTTGATGATTCACTAAAACTTTATTTTAGTGAGATTCAAATAGGGAAATGCCCCCTAACTTACGTCTTAGATATAGGAATGCATCCTTAGGTAATGGCTTGGTGAATATGTCTATAGTCTATTCTTTTGTATGGACATATTCCACCTTGATTTCCTTATCTTGCATCGATTCTTGGACAAAGTGGTACTTTATTGCAATGTACTTGGTTTTGGAGTGCATCACTGAATTCTTTGATATGTTAATTGCACTTTTATTATCACAAAGCATACTAACTGGTTCTTTGATCTCAACATTCATGCCTTCCAATAACTGTTTAAACCAAACAATATTAGAACAATTCACTATTGCTGCAACATATTATGCTTTTGCTATAGATTGAGATGTGCAATTTTTCTTTTTACTTGTCCAAGATACCAATCTTTTGCCAAGAAAGAATGCTCCACCACTTGTACTATTTTCGTCATCAATGTTCCCTACCCAATCAGCATTAGTAAACACTTTTAAGTCTAGATTACCTCCAAGTTTATACCACAAGCCATAATCTTCAATTCCTTTCAAGTATCTCAAGATCCTTTTGATTGCCATCATGTGATTTTCTCTGGGTTTTGCTAAGAATCTTGACACTATACCAACTACAAAAGCAATATAAGGCCTTGTATGAACTACATACTGTAATTTTCCAATCATTGATCTATATAAGGTCTGATCTACCTCTTTTGAATTGTAATATTTGGTAAGCTTTAGTCCAGTACACATGGGAGTTACAATTGGTTTTGAATCTTTCATACCAAACTTCTTGAGTGTGTCCTTGATATACTTAGACTAAGTGATGTAGATACCATTCTTGCTCTGTTGAATCTAAAGACCAACAAAAAATTTAATCTCACCAAACATAGACATTTCAAATTCTTTGTTCATTTTCTCTAAAAATTCTTTGCATAGATCATCATTCCCTATAAAAAAAAGTATCATTTACAAATATTTCTGCCAAAATAATCTTGATATCTGGTCCTTCCTTGATGTACAAGCTACCGTTATCATTAGTTCTCTAAAAACCAATCTAAATAAGGTAGTTATGTAATCTCTCATACCATGCTCTAGGGGCTTGTTTCAGACCATACAATGCTTTGTGTAATTTGGAAATCATGTCCGTTTTGTCTAGATCAACAAAACCTTCAGGTTGCTCAATGTAGACTTCTTCATCAAGAATACCATTGAGAAATGTTGATTTAACATCCATCTGATATACCTTAAATCCTTTATATGTAGCATATGTAAGTAAGGTCCTGACACCTTCCAATCTTGCAATAGGAGAAAATGTCTCTCCATAATCAATTCCTTCTTCTTGAGAGTAGCCCTTGCATACCAATCTAGCTTTGTTTCTTAATACTTTACCATCTTCATTCAACTTATTCCTGAATACCCACTTTGTTCCAATCACATTTTTATCTTTAGGTCTAGGCACAAGAGTCCAGGTTTTGTTCTTCTCTATTTTCTCTATCCCTTCATTCATAGCCTCAATCCAACTTTCATTTTCCAATGCATCTTTGACATTTCTAGGCTCAAAATCAGCAAGTAAACAAGTACCTTTTAGCTTACTTCTTTTCATAGTACCTTCTAATTTGTCTCCAATAATCTAATCTAGTGCATGATGTCTCCTTACATACTTGGCCAATATAGGTTCCTTACCTCTTGAATGAATTGCATTGTCATTCTCTTGAATTTCAACTTCAGGTTCTGGCTACTCAGACTTGGTAGGCATTGGCTCGATAGCTTCAAAATGTGACTCGGGTACTTGTGACTCAGTTTGAACTTATTGCAACTCGGTGACTAAGGAAGACTCAAGAGTAGAAGTCTCCTGATTGAGAGATCTATCTGGTACTGTATTAGGTTCAATGAAAACAAATCTTCTGTAATCTTCTAGTTCCTTTTTGCTTTCTTCTTTAGTCCTTTCTGTAAACTCATCAACTTTCACATATGCACTTTCTATGATTTTGTGAGTAGACAAATTCAAACATCTATATGCCTTACTCTTGCAAGAATATTCAAAAAATATACCTTCATCACCCTTCACATCAAATTTTCCTTTTCTAGATTCTTTCAAGATGTAACATTTATTTCCAAATACTTTCAAGTAACTTGCATTGGGTTTATAGCCATACCATAACTCATAGGTGGTTTTGAATGAGTCCTTCTTCAACTATACTTGGTTTAAGGTATGAATTGCAGTGCTGATAGTTTCCTTCCAATATTTGATATCAATGTTCTTTTCAATCATTAGAGTTCTTGCACAATCCACGATAGAAATATTCCACCTTTCAACTATTCCATTCCACTCGGGAGTTCCAGGAGCTAATACCTATCTTTTGATTCCTCTTTCAATGCAAAAGTTATTGAATTCATTGAAGATGAACTCACCACCTCTATCTGATCTCAAACATTTCAGTCTTTTCCCTATTTCCTTTTCTACTCTAGCCAAATACCACTTGAATTTCTCAAATGCTTCTAACTTCTCTCTTAAATACATAACAATCATCATTCTAGAGTAGTCATCAACAAAAAGATTGAAGAACTTTTCTCCTATATAGCTCTGAATTCCAATAGGTCCACACAAATCAGTATGCACAATTTTCAAAATCTCTTCAAACTAATAGGTTTTACTTTTAAAGCAAGTCTTTTCCATTTTACCAATCTGACAATTGTTGCCTAGACCAACATCAGGTTTTTTTATACTAGGAATGCCTCTTACTTTCCTAAATTTGCTTATCTTTACCATGTTATCAAAATTCACATTACATAACCTTCTGTGCCATAACCAACTTTCTTCAACTTGAGCAATAAAACATGAGCACTCACCAAGATCAAGATAAAACAAATTACCTTTTGTTTGTTTGCCTGATCCAATTAGCTTTCCTTTGTCATCCAATAGTCTTGCCTTTCCATGCATGAATTCCACTTTGAATCCAATATTGATTAGCTATGCCACACTCAATAGATTATGTTTTAGTCTTTCAAATCGATAAGAATTATCACATACATGTTCTTTGGTTAATGAGATTCGTCCTCTTCCTTTTATGCAACAAGGTTCATTGTTTCCAAACCTTACACTACCACCATCATAGTCTTCAAAATGTTCAAACTTAGTTTTTTTACCAGTCATATGATGTGAACAACCACTATCTATGATTCATGTATCATTTTTTCTCACATGAGAGATAAGTGCCATCTTATCTTCTTCATCATTATCAGATTCATCTTTCACAGCAATGTAAAAAAAATCGTCTTCACTATTATCAGAATCCTTAGAGTCCTTAGCCATAAAACATGTTTTCTTACCTTTGTCCTTGAATGATTTGAAATCTTTCTTGCCATTGCACTTATGACCTTTCTTCTCATCCTTGCTTTGCTTGTTTGGGCACCTAGCTACAATATGACCAATTTCTTCACATGAAAAATAGATTAGGGGAACCTTACCTTTGTATTTTCCTCTTCCTCTAGAATATTTCCTTGCTATTAGAGCTTCAACAACTTCAAGATCACTATTAGATATTTTCTCTGGTTCTTATTCACTTTCTGACTAAGAGTCCTTTACTTTCTTGCCTTTTTCCTTGAGTGAAAGCTTGGCTTCAAGTGCAGATTCAATAGTTTTGGAAGTTGGAACATAATTGTCATAGTTATATAGCTCAAAGGCTATCAACCTTCTTACTATGGCATCCAAATTTATCTTATGATTTGCTTCACATCTTCTTTCTTGAATTGTAGATACTCTAATTGTATGAATGAGAAGCAATGTTCTAAGAACTTTACTTACAATTGTTTCATCCTTGATATCTCCTCTAGAAGCTTTGATTTCACTGACACTTGCTTTGATCCTCTCAACATTTTTGGCAATGTTTTCATCCTCTCTCATTCTCATCTGATCAAATTGTCCTCGTAGACTTTCTACATTGGCTCTCCTCACATTGTCATCACCACCATAGATATCCTTCAACTTGTTCCACATTTTGAAGGCAATTTTGCAATCCTTGATATCATCAAATTCTTCATAGCTTAGGGCATTGCAATGTCTATCATCATGGTGTTATGAGTCTTCTTCTCAGCTATATCATTAATAGATAATGTTCCAAAAAGAGTTGTATATTCTTCATCATGGCATTTCAATCCTATATCTCCAATGGAAGCCAGATGAAGCCTCATTAGACCCTGCCATGTTGAAAAGTTATCCCTATTAAGCCTTAGAATTTCTCTCTTGTAAGACATCTTGATCTTTAGCTTGGGTCTTTGAAACCATTCCTGCAAGGACCAAAAGCTCTGATACCACTTGTTGGAAATATAGATGGAGTAACTAAGAGGGGGGTTGAATTAGTTACCACAAAAACAAATCCACAAATCCCTTAAATGTATAATAAAACTAGTTACTGCTATCACTCGGTAATCATACAGAAAATGTTGTAACTTGGTAGATGTAGTATATGTTAACTTTAATAGATCTTAGACATTCACAATGATTAACATGCATGCATAAAAGAAATAACATGGGCACATGTGACACCAAATTTAACGTGGAAACCCAATATGGGAAAAACCACCAAGTAACTAGCTACTGATTTTCACTCTTCTAAAGTGAGTCTTGTTAGGAGCCAACCTAGTTAAAGGTTACAAAACACACTGATAGGTGTGACCTTGTTAGAGGATTTAATCAACTTGTTAGGAGTGGCCTTGCAAAAGTTCCTTAAAACAATTCAATGGAACTATCACCTTATTAGTCAATTTACAAATGGCTGTTAGACCAACTCTATTAAGAGATTTATGAATCACTGCTACAATGGTGAGAAAACAACAATGAAATGACCTGAATGAGATGCATCTGAAATGTTGATTACAAATCTCTATTCTCCTTCACTAGATCCTTCCTAATCAAATATAACTTTTTTGTTCTTCAAGGATATCTGACCTTCCTTCAACTTCACTCACACTTTCCTCTTCAAACAATCAATACACTTGCATGCTCACTCATACACTTAGAATTCTCAACTTGACCTTTCATATATACCGTTCAAATTATCAAGTCGGCTCATTTACAACTTACAATTACCAATAATCATTACCTCAGTCAGCTAGAATTAATACTTCAAATAATTAAACTTTATTTCTCAAATTAACAAAATCCTTCATTGGCTGACCCTACTCGGTAAACATTGTTCCTAAAATGATTTTCAGTGTTACCCAACAGAAGCTCGGTTAACACTGTGAATCCTACAAAATCCTTTGGAGACCGAGTGAACTCGATAAACATTAACTTTCCTTCATTAACCATGTGATCTCGATTAACACTACTTTTTGCCACATTTTCCTTCGACACCCGAGTGAGCTCGGTAGACATTGTTTACACAGAGTAATTTCTAGGAATGCTCGGTAGACTCTGAAAGTTTCTTTGTTGACCAACTGAGCTCGGTAGATATTGTCTACCAAATGATATGACATTTGTGTAACATCAATGACAACACACAATTAGAAAATTGTATTCAACAGGTTCATTGTTGATGGGCAATTTTGTGGAGAATTGTGAAGAACATAGTAGTAGAGAAAAAGTGAGAAGATTGGTGAAGTGTAATTTCTTGAAAGGTTTCCAAGCATATCAAAGAAGGAGATGATAATGAATTCTAGTCAATGAACCAATAAATGAGTTGAATGGAGATATAAATTTGCAAACTAAGTTGTATCTTTATAGATCAAACATGTTACTTCTAACCATTGTGGGATTGAAAATCCTTTAATCAAGGTTGACCTAACAATCATTTTGTAAATCCTTTAATCAAGGTGACATTCTAATGAAATGATTCAAAGTCCTCAAACTAGGCCACTCCTAATAGGGTGATTAAATCCTTTAACATATGTAAAAATGTGTTTTGTAACCTTTAACAATGTTGGCTATTAACCGAACTCACTTCAAAAGAGCAAAAAGTGGTAGCATGTTACTTGGAGGTTTTTCCCAAATTTGATTTCCATGTTAAATCTCGATGTCAAACATGCGTGAATGTTATATGTTTTATGCATTTTTTTTAATGTTAGTCAGCATATACAAAACAAAGAGTTAAGTGATAAATGAATATGATAAGTTGCTAACGTGTTTCTTTATGGACCAAGTGGTTTTATGACTTTGTTTGAGTTAATTGAAGCTAGTCAAATTTGAATTGGTACATTTAGACTTGAGGATAGTTGATTCGCCCTTATCTTAGTTATTCTAACTATTCTAACAATTGGTATAAGATCATAGGTGCTTGCAAGGAAATTTTGAAGGGACTTAGGCTAAAGATCAAGATGTACAAGAGAGAGGTACCTAAGTTGAACAAGTAGAACTTTCCAAAATAGAAACCACTAATGAAATTGTATCTATCTGGTGTTGGAAGTTCTGTATTGTACTATCTAGAAAATGAATACGTTGAAGTTCACAGAACCATGACTACTAAATAAATGAAGGAGAAGAAAGAGCATAATTAATGATGATTGATTTGACATCTTTCTTGAGTGATGCTGAATTTGATGATGCAAAGGAATGCACTACTACAAATAAAATGTGGGATAAGTTGGCTCAAATCTAAGGAGGATACAAAAATGGATTAAGCGATAAATCTAAAAGTTTGATAGGAAAATTTGATGACATGAGAATGAAATAAGGTGAAACTATTGCACAATATTGTGGTTGAATCAAGAAGGTTGTGAATGCTATTAGAGGAGTTGGAGGAATCCTATCTATTGAAACTATGATAAGTAATATATTGAGGACTTTACTTCTTATCTATGCAATTAGAGTATCTACAATTCAAGAACTAAGGCATACACCTCGTAATGATCAGACCTTAGATAAAATGGTTGGTAGACTCATTGCATTTGAATTGTCAAATTTTGATAATTATACACCGTCTAGTATTGAATGTGATTTCATGTCTCAACTAAGCCTTAATGGATCTAAGAGAGAAGAAGAGTAGGCATATGGACAATGATAGTAAATCAAATGATGAACTTGATGGGTTAGAAACATTATTAGAAAGGAGACTACCAAGAGGAAAAGATAAATACAAAGGAAAACTCCCCATTATTTGTTTTACATGTAATAAAGTTGGTCATATTGTTGAAAGATACCCTCACAGAGATGAAAAGGAAGAAAGGAAAAGCAACAAATACCGAGGATGGAGAGACAACTGAGATTATAAAGACTAGAAAGATAAAGATAAAAAATCTTGTTACATTGCTGAAGAAGATGGTTTTGATAGTGACTCTGATAAAAAATGATGAAGAAGTTGTTTATGTTGCAATGAAAGATAAATCCAATGAAGATGAGAAAATTGTATTGATTTTACATGTAAATAAGAATGATAGATAGATAATTAATAGTGATTATTCACATCATATGACTGGTAATACAAGTAATTTTGAAAAGTTAAAACATTATAATAGAAGTAGTGTTAAGTTTGGAAATGATGCACCATGTTATGTGAAAGATAAAGGATCAATTATACTGAATGATTATAAGATCAAATGTAACAATGCATATTGGGTTGATGGTGTGAAATATAACTTGTTGAGTGTGGCATTGTTAAATAGTTCACACTACTGAGGTGAATTCCAAATAGAAAGGCAAAGATTTATGATGGTACTATTGAACTAATTGGAAGTGGATATCAAGCAAGAGGTAATTTGTTCTATCTAGATCCATTAGAAGATACTTTTCTATTTGATTAGAGATATTTGGTTATGATATAAGAGGCTATTTCATGTCGACTTTGATAATTTGGTAAGTAGTATTAATATGAAAGGAGTGAGAGGGTTACCAAGATTGAGAAAACCTGATAAAGTGATTTGCAAACAATGTCAAATGGGAAAAATGACAAAGTCTAGTTTCAAGAGAAAGGCTTGCTATTCTGATGATATTTTAGAGTTAGTTCATACTGACTTACGTGGTCCTATTTGAGTGAAAAGATATTATGGTGAAAAAAAATTTATTCTATTTTTTGATGACTTCTTCATAATGATGACCACAATGTTTCTTAAAGAAAAATTTGATGCATTTCAAATGTTTAAGTAGTATTTGGCTAGAGTTGAAAAAGAAACACGCAAGAGTTTGAAGTGTTTAAGATCATATAGAGGAGGTGAATTCATATCAGACGAGTTCAACATATTCTACAATGACAAAGGAATCAAGAGAAAAATGAGTGCACTAAGGGCTCCATCACAAAATAGAATAGCTGAACGAAGGAATAGATAAATCATGGACTGTGTAATGACACTAATGATAGAGAAGAATATTTCATAGAAATATTGGAGAGAAGCTATAAGTACTACTGTCTATACTTTGAACCGAGTTCAAGTTAAGAAAAGTACAAAAAAAAAAAAATCTTTTTGAACTTTGGTATGGCTATGCACCTAATGTGAATTAGTTCAAAGTTTTTGGAAGCAAGTGTTACATATTGAAAGATGAAAGGAAAGGAAAATTTGATGTAAAGAGTGATGAAGGCATTTTCATAGAATATTCGACTAAAAGAGAGGCATATGAGTGTTTAAATTCTAACACTAATAAGATTGTGGAAAGTACAAATGTTAGGTTTGATAGATTTGCAGAAAAGAATGAAGAGGAAAACAAGAAAGAACTTGAAGATTATAGAAATTTTGTTTACATCTATGAAGGAGAAACTAGTACTTTACCTAATTAATTAGTATCAACAACCAGGTACTTCTGAGGTTCAACAAAAAATCTCTGCCAAGCATTAGGCTGTAGAAGTCAAGTCACTAACAAAAGAAGCCAAGCATCAAAGAGAAGAAATTGAACATCAGATAGAAAATGTTGAGTTGTAGCTAGAAATATCTGATGAAGGCAAACATGCATAACCTAGTGAATTAAAACAAGAGGAAAGAAGACCTGGACTTATTTGAGCAAAGTATGTAAGGAGAAATCATACACCAAATTAAATCACTAGAAGCAAAGATTTAGGAGTCATGATAAGAAGTAAGTTTAAGAATGATATAGGCTTATTATGTGAGGTTGAACCAAAATGAGTTAAAGATGCTTTGGAGAATGAAGATTGGACTAAGGAAATGAATGAGTAAATTGATCAAATAGAGAAGAACAAGACATGGACATTGGCACCTTGACCAAATGACAAGAATGTGATTGAAACTAAGTGGGTACTCATAAACAAGCTGAATAAAGAAGGTGAAGTCACAAGGAATAAGGAAACACTAGTTTGTAAGGGATATACACAAGAGGAAGGAATTGACTATGGAGAAAAAAATTTCTCCAGTTGCAAGGTTGGAAGGAGTGAAAACATTTCTTGCATATGTTGCTTACAAAGGATTCAAGGCATACCAAATGGATGTAAATTCTACATTTTTGAATGGAATCTTATAAGAAGAAATCTACATTGATCAACCTGAAGGATTTGTTGATCCTATCAAGAAGAATATGGTATGTAAGTTACACAAAGCATTATATGGTTTTAAACAAGCCCCTAGATCATGGTATTAAATGTTACACACTTATTTGGTGAAAAATGGTTTTGCAAGAACTAATGACAATAGTAATTTGTACTTGAAAAGTGAATCTGAGAATAAGATATTACTAATTGATATTTTTGTTGATGATATCATAATTGGAGGCATGATATGTTGTGTAAATAATTTTCTAATGAGATGAAGAAATAATTTGAGATGTCACTGTTTGAAGAGGTCATTTAATTTGTTAGTTTGCAAGTTTATCAGATGAAGAAAGATATATACATTACAAAATCAAAGTATATCAAGGAGATATTGAAGACTTTTGGAATGGAGGATTCAAGAGCAGTTGAAATAATTATGGATACTCGTCATAAACTTTCAAAGAATGATGATTCAACTGAGGTGAATCAAACATTATATAGGTCTATGATTAGAAAAATTCAATATGTTATACATAGTAGACCTGGAATTGCATTAGTAGTTGTTATTGTTGCTAGATTTTTTGCTAATCCTAGAGAAATCACATGATGGCTATGGAAAGAATATTGAGATATCTAAAAGGAACAAAAGAATATGGAGTATGGTACATGAAAAGTGAAAAGTTTGAGCTGAAGGTTTATACAGGTGTTGATTGGCCTAGAAATATTGGTGCCAAAAAGAATACAAGTGGAGGCACTTTATTTCTAGGTAGGAGATTGATTTCATGGACAAGCAAGAAAGAAAAATGTATTTCTCAATCCATAGTAGAGGCTGAGTATGTTGCTGAAATAGTTAATTGCTCTAATATTGTGTGGATCAAGAAATTGTTGAAAGGTATAGATAAAGAAATTACTAAACCCATTGTGATATATTGTGATAACACAAGTTCTATAAATATATCCAAGAATCCTATGATGCACACAAAGACCAAACACATTGCAATCAAGTATCATTACTTGAGAGAGTTGGTACAAGACAAAGAAGTGAGACTAGAGTATGTTAACACAAAGGAGCAGATAACTAGTACATTCACTAAGGAATTACTTAAGGATGCTTATGAGTATCTAAGAGGAAAGTTAGTGATCATTCCCCTATCTGAAGAAAGTTGATAAGAGATGTTGCATTGCATCAAATGATATGATCAAAATATCTAACACATTGATGTAGGAAGTTGCATTTTAGGAGCTTCCTTTAGATTTTAAAATGATGGACTAAACCATATAGTAGATGAGACTGCAAAGAGTCAAGGTAAAGATGAAAGAGAAAGTGATGTTGAAATATCAGTTAGACAATGACATGAGGATGTTGTGTTTGTGAATGGATGATGCATTTGGCATAGTTGTCAAAGAGGGAGAATGTGTTTAAGTTACTATTAGATGCTACATATAAAGAGGGAGAATATATTGCTGAGTATCATAATGAGTGAGGGAGAATATGATTAGAGGTGTTTTCATCTAGTGATCTGAATAATAAGTTGAATCACAAGAAGAGATATGACAAGAGGGAACTAATATAGTTGGTAATACAATTTGTGTTAGTATTGAAGAATATAAATTGGTATCAAAGAGGGAGAAGTGTAAATGAGTGCAAGTTAATAATTAGAATGAAACTAAGCATATTAATGAAAATCTATATCAAATCACAAAGGAATCTATTACTAATAAATCATTACAATGTCTTTTTCATTTTTATGGCAACTAAAGGTGTTTCCATCAATTCCAAAGACAAATATTATTGGAAACTACAATTGGAACAATTTTTTATGTTGTCATTAATGTCAAACCTAATGGATGAACATTTACTAACAAAGTAGAGTGCCATATATGTTGATTGATGCAGAGGATTTGGAAAGAGAGATAACTAGATGAACTAGTGAAGTTGTTGAGGAAAGATGAGCAAGTATGTTGGAATTATAATGGACACTTGATCAATTAGTCTTTGACAAGATAATGTGTTGTTTAATTAGTGTATGAAGTATGGAAGTGTTGAGTTAAACACAAGAAAAGTATAGTGAAATATGGTTGGTTAGTGAAGGAGTTGAAACAAAAGATTAAGGAACTTAACAATATTAGCCAAGTGATAGTTATGGTCAAGCAAGTTGAAGAAGGAAAATGTAGTAGCAACCAAGCATAGTGAAGATTGAGAAAGCCAATGCAAGCCAAGTGAGATAGAACATTAGACCCTATTAGGTGCTTTGGTGTATATATTATCTTTTATTAATCTTTTTAATGATATACTTTGATAAGTATAGTAATGGATTATATCAATTAGTAATGATTAACTACTTGCAATGATGATACATTAGTTTATCTTAATTAGTAAATATAATTACTTTAATAATGATGTTATATGACATCTCTTCAAGTGTTTTTTATTATATCCTCGTGATGATGACATATTCATGTTAGAATATGATGCCATTTATATTTGTGATTTATCAATTATACTTACCTCATACTTGTATATTTATGGTAAGCATGTTTGTTTTACATTTCTATTTGGCATGTTTGATGTGGTTGAGGGAGGGAGTTGTAGCCACCTACGGGTCGGATCTACATGATGTACCACTCCCTACCATTTTTAATTTTTTTTTTTTAAAATCTTAGATACATATGCACATGTACATACTCATCTTTTATGTAGATTGTAGGCACTGTGCATCGATTTCCCTCAATTGCCAAGATGAGTGTGCCCTATCGCAATAACTCAAAGGTTAGAATGGGGAGATAATGTTTAGGTCCAATCCCAACCAAAGCTTATTACTTGTCCTGGGAAGGAGGACATAGATCTAACTACTTACCCTTTTTAAACCCGTGAGTTTATCTTTGCATGTGTTGTTTGATTTTAGGTTTTGAATGGTTTTGCTTATGTGGATTTGACTATGTGAATTAGTCGGTAAATAGCTTAATTATGATATTTTGAGTAATCATATAATATTAGAATTATTAAATATTATTTAATTGAAAGGAATATTATAATATAATAATATTTAATTAATTGATAATTTATTAAATATGTGCTTTTAATTTAAAAAACTTGAATTAAAAAGTCTAAATAGAAAAGTTGGAAAAGAGAAATTAAAAGATCAAAGATTAAATATCAATTTATCATGAATATTTAATTAATGAAGATAAAATTAGATTTGTACATAATTTCTGGGTTTTAATTATTATTAATGATTAGAACAATTATATGCCATTTAGTTACACTTTAATTAATAAATCAAAATAAGTTTTTCTTTGTTAGAAGCTTGAGTGGGAAATAAGTAAATTTTTTTAAAGAAAGAAAATTTATTTATTTTATTAAAAAAGAGAACATTGATTTTGTGAAAGAAGGTAAACAAATAATGAATAATTATTTATTTAATATTAAAAGAAAGGAAAAAATATGTATTTTTTTCTTTAAAAAAATTAAATAGATTTTAGTTATTTAAAAAAGAATATATTAAAAAAAGAAAAGTTATTCTTTTATTTTAAGCTGAGTTGCCTTATTTTTTAAGCTCACTCATTTTAGAAACTTTAGTTTTATCATTACTATTTTCGTTTGTTTTTCTTTATTAAGGTTTCTGGTCATTTGGAGAGTAAGACAAGATTCTTGGAGAAAAGAAAAGAAAATTTAGAACAAAGACATTATGAGAGAAGTTACAGGTTATGCATTTAGATTATGAAGTAAATGAATTTTTAAAAATTGGGAGTGAAGTTGGAGTTGGGTTTTCTTCTTCTTCTTAACAAATCAACTTGGTGTTTGAAGGTAGGGTTTTCAAATCTCTTTGCAATTTTAGTTGGAAAGATTGTTTTATCTGCGCTTTCTTGATTGTGAATTTAGCTTTGGATTTGAATGAGGACTTCAATTTTCTAACAGATAAAGATTAGTATAGTTTTCTTGAGAATTGTGTTTATGACATAATTAATATTCTAAGAAAGCTTATTTGGAAACCTTAGGAGAAGGTTTACAAAAAATCATGGTGTTGGTATTTATAATTATTATTTTATTATTTTATCTAAATTTAATTAAAATATATAGTTATATTCTTAATTATAAATAAATTTGTTTACACTTACTCATATGTCGGGTTGAGGGTTTGAAACATATGATTTTTCTACAACTTTCATTTAATATAGTTTATTAAAAATATAAAGACACTTTAAAACATGATTTGGATTTTATTAGACATGTATATAAATCATATGGGTTGTTTTGTATGGACATGGTGTAATATTGATTGTTATACTAAAATGAGGCCCATTTGAGCTTGATTGTTCAATTAGAGACACATTAACAATCACCCATAACTTTTGTCAAAAAATACATGTTTAGAAAAATTGCTTCTTTTTTATTGTAAATAAGTCTATTATGAATACGTTTCTTGATTCTCGTGAAGATCCAAAAGTTCAAACAAAAGTTATGCTCTTTTTTCTAAACTAGTAACCTTTAAACCTAAATAAGGCTTCTAGGAAGATTTGCATTTTACACTATTCAAATGAACTTTTCTTTAGGATTGGTAATAATGAAAAATGTGTGAAATTAAATTATCTTTCCATCGATATAGGCACAGATCTATATCATTTTTTATGATATTATAACATTTAAATTAATGATTGATTTACATAGAGAGAATAAATAAAAACTCACTTCTATGAATTTTGAAATTGTTTTTCATTATTGTTAAATATTATTAATTTAAAAATAATAATAAATAATTTTGAACTTATTAAATAATTAACACACTAAATTTATCTATACACATATGACCTGTATAATCAAACTAGACTTTTCAAAATAATCTAATCCACACCAAATAATAGAATCTTGTATTTTTTTATATGTGTGTTTACTTGAGGTTTTGTGATGGTTTTGGAATTTTAATGTGATGTTTTATTTTGTAATGACTTTAATGTGAATTGTTTAGCTGGCCAAACTAGGATGTGCACTAGAGGCATATTTTGAGATTTTTTTTATGATGGTTATTTGACTAGATGTCATGATGTATTTTATGATTCAAAATTGAGACTTATGTTTATCATATTTATGTGGTGATAATTTATGATGACTTGGGCTTTGAGAACCAACAATGATTTTTGGTTTGCCTATTATGGAATTGAATTCGATCATTATTATTTTTTGGTATAGGACACAATTATGATTTGTGAGTCTTGAGAAGGTAGTCTAGGTGCATCCTATGGGAGTGGCTTGCAATGGGGGCTGGGGCCCAAAGTGACTGCCACGGTAACTCATGTTGTAAGTTACATAATAAGTGATAATATATTAACTAAAATATTTAGACACAAATTAAAAAGATAAATAGAGATGTTGCCTCACCCATACCTTGAGTGCTTAAGTAGGCTAAGGATGGGAATGTGATGATACCTAGTGAGATATATGACTATTTTTCCTCATCCTTATGAGAGGGTATTTTATTTACACATGGATCATGTTGAGGGTTCGGGGTCCATAGTGACCAAGCCAGGGTAACTCAATGCTTGGGGTGCTAGAGTCTAGTGAGAGACTAGTCTAAAATAACTCAAGTATCTTGACCATGTGATGATACTCCATAGTATGTAGCCTGAGTCTCCTTCATGATTTTTATATTTTCATATGGTGGTGTTCTTGTTGGATATTAATTTTTGCGGTGTATTTATTATTGGCATTATTGATTCTTGATTTATTCTCATTGGTGACAATTATTTATCTATTGGTTATTGCACTTTTGACATTTGACGTTGATTTAGAAGTTAGTATTCTTTTAGTGATTATATTTCTCTTTCATTTTGATACTTTATTATATTTGGTATCTGGACATTGACTTGATATGTGATGTTGGTATTGGACGAGTGTTCCTTTAACTTTGGTTATCTTTTCTTTATCAATAGTTTGTGTACCCTTGAGTTAGATTTGGCTATTATGATTCCTTGCCTAGGATTGATTTTGTGTTTGATATCTATATATGTGGATTTTATATTATCTCCCATGCACGGTGGGAGTGGGATCTTGATTAAGTGACCACACATTTGGAAGGTAGTGACTTCTTACCATTTGGGTTCCCTTCATATTGATTAATGTTGGATGTTTGTTGATGTAGTTGTACCTTTATCATTCTTGTTATTTTCTTGGAGACTTCTATTAATTTAATGTATTATGTATTATGTATCTTGTGTTTTGAGATGCTACATGATGTTGTATTGTGTATTAATTACTTGTATTTATTGTTGCATACCCTACAACATGTGCAGTAGATATTGTTCATTGGATGTACTTCATTATATTAGTTGTAGTTATGTATCTATTTATGAGATGATGTATTTGTTATTTATTTATGATTATGGACTTGTATTCAAGATTAAAACTAATTAATAAAAATTTTCTTAAATGTGACTCAATGTGAAGGAACCTTGGAGGAATGAAACTATAATTGTAACCTTATGTTTATTTGATGTGTATGAATATTTTGCTTCCCTATCATTACTTTGATGTTGTATATAAGCTTTAAAGAAAAAAATAGTTCAGTGAGCTTTGTAACATATTAGGTTTATTCTTTTGATCACAAGCGAGGTGTTACATAATATGTATATGTATCATGATTTGAAGAGATATGTCAAAAGGCTTAAGGGTATCTCTACAAGAAATTAAGGAACATCTAAACATATTGTATTATTTCAAAAGACAAATAAAGTAATAATGATGCCATGAAATTATATATTCCCTTATATTTAGATGATGATAATGATAATACGTATGATGAATAAAAGAACCATTTACCCTTCAAAATGTTACTGAATGAAGGATCAAATTAATCAGTGAATAGAATATGATTTAGTTCTATTTAACATATCTCTAATGCAAGTTGAGTAAGTGCATTTGGTTTATAAAGATTTAGATATTAACTTCTAATTTGGGATGAAAAAAGAAATAAATTCAAGTTGTATAAATATTGCTTGGGATTAATTAAAAACTGACCAAAAAATATTATCTATGTGCTTATTATCATACCCTAACTTCTATAAGAATAGATGTGGATTAACTTGATTAAAAGTGGTTAGGTCCTACTAGAGATCTAAGAATAGAGAGTGACACAAAGAAATGGATATTGGGATGAATATTGCATCAAGTAAGAAACCATAAGTATACATAAACTAATAGATGACTTAAGTAATGACATGTTAAAAATGAAAATAAATGAAAAATAATTAATAAACATTTCTTGAGTTGGTTGGATAAGAAAACAATAGTATTGAATTTGGAAATGAAGAAATTTGTTAAAGGAAAATGTTGGGGGAACCTATTATTGCTCTTTCATCTAGAGTTAGGTTAATGAAGAAAGAAAAATTAACTCAAAAAAAAATTATTTACTAAAAGTTTAATAACTTTTAGTCTTGTCCTATTGGGTTCCCTAACAAGGTGTTACATGTGCTATCAAACCTTTGGGTTGCTACACTAGGAGATCCAAGGCCTATTATGCTTAGGTAGGATGTCCCATAATGCATAAAGGACAATAGGGAGTGTTGGAAATGTAGATAGAGTAACTAAGAGGGCGGGGGGGGTTGGTGGGTTGTGTGAATCAATTACCAAAAAAACAAATCCACAGATCCCTTAGATGTCTGATAAAACTATTTACTGTTATCACTCAGTAATCACACTTAAAATGTTGTAACTCGGTAAATGCAGTGTATGTTATACTTATTACTGATCCTTAAACATTCACAGTGATTAACATGCATGCATAAAAGAAACAACATGAACACATGAGACACCAAATTTAACGTAGAAACCCAATATGGGAAAACCACCAAGTAACTAGCTACTGATTTTCACTCTTCTGAAGTGAGCCCTGTTAGGAGCCAACCTAGCTAAAGGTTACAAAACACATTGTTAGGTGTGACCTTGTTAGAGGATTTAATCACCTTGTTAGGAGTGGCCTTGCAAGAGGACTTTAGAAAATTTCCATGGAACTATCACCTTGTTAGAGGATTTACAAATGACTCTTAAGGCAACTCTGCTAAGAGATTTTAGAATCGGTGCTACAATGGTAAGAAAGTAACAATGAAATGATCTGAATGAGATGCAACTGAATTGTTGATTATAGATCTCTATTCTACTTCACACTAGATCCTTCTTGATCAAATAAAACTTTGCTGCTCCTCAAGGATATTTGACCATCCTTCAAATTCGCTCATGCTTTCCTCTTCAAACAATCAACACACTTGCATACTCGCTCATACATTTTAGAATTCCAACTTGACCTTTCATATATACCATTCAGATTATCAAGTCAGCTCAATTACAATTTACAATTATCAATAATAATTACATCAGTCGGCTAGAATCAATACTTGAAACAATTAAAATTTATTCCTCAAATCAACAAAAATCCTTCATTGGCCGACCCTACTCGGTAAACACTGATCCTGAAATGATTTTCTGTGTTAACCAATAGAAGCTCGATTAACATTGTGAACCTACGAAAATCCTTTGGAGACCAAGTGAATTCGGTAAACACTGACTTTCCTTCGTTAACCATGTGAGCTTAGTTAACATTGCTTTTTGTCACATTTCCTTCGACACCTTAGTGAGCTTGGTAGACACTGTCTATGTAGAGTGATTTTAAGGAATGCTCGATAGACATAGAAAATTGTCTTACAGACCAATTAAGCTCGGTAAACAGTGTCTGCCAACTATTATGAAATTTGTGTAACATCAAAGACAACACACAATTAGACAATTGTATACAACAATCTCCCTCTTTGGCATTGATGGCAATGCAACATGTCATAGCACAATGAAATTTGAAAACAAGACTTTTTCTAATAGAAATTTTCTCCCTCTTAGATTTTATGCCACAAACTTCTCTAAATGTAGTAATCTCCCTCTGTGAAGGAATTAAATAGCTTCTTCAAAAATTAAAATCTCCCTCAAACAAATTTTAGAAAGATATGAAAATAAACTCTCCCTCTTTGACAAGCAATGCCAAAGACAATATATATCAAATGAGTAGCAATGTACCTTGAATATTGATTCATATGCAATGTTCCCTTGACTATGTTGCATCAACTGATAGATCTTCAACTTGATTCCTCTTGATGCATCGCTAAAACTTTATTTTAGTGAGCTTCAAATAGGGGAATGACCCCTAACTTACCTCTTAGATAAAAGAATGCATCCTTAGGTAATGGCTTGGTAAATATATCTGCAATTTGCTCTTTTGTATGGACATATTCCAATGTGATTTCCTTGTCCTGCACCAATTCTCTAACAAAGTGGTACTTTATTGCAATGTGCTTGGTCTTGGAGTGCATCACTAGATTCTTTGATATGTTAATTGCACTTGTATTATCACAAAACATAACAACTGGTTCTTTGATCTCAACCTTCATGCCTTCCAACAACTGTTTAAACCAAACAATATTAGAACAATTCACTACTACTGCAACATATTCTACTTCTACTATAGATTGGGATGTGCAATTTTTCTTTTTACTTGTCCAAGATACCAACCTTTTTCTAAGAAAGAATGCTCCACCACTTGTACTCTTTCTGTCATCAATGTTTCTTGCCCAATCAACATCAGTAAACACTTTTAAGTCAAGATTTCCTCCAAATTTATACCATAAGCCATAATCTTTAGTGCCTTTCAAGTATCTCAAGATTCTTTTGATTGCCATAATGTGATTTTCTTTGGGTTTTGCTAGAAATCTTGCCACTATACCAATTGCAAGAGCAATATCGGGCCTTGTATGAACTACATACTGTAATTTTCCAATCATTGATTTGTATAAGGTTTGATCTACCTCTTTTGAATCATCATCTTTGGGAAGCTTCAGTCTAATACACATGGGGGTTCCAACTGGTATTGAATCTTCCATACAAAACTTCTTGAGTATCTCCTTGATATACTTAGCAGGAGTAATGTAGATGCCATTCTTGCTCTGCTAAATCTGAAGACCAACAAAGAACTCAATCTCACCAAACATAGACATTTCAAACTCTTTGTTCATTTGCTCTGAAATTTCTTTGCATAGATCATCATTTCCTATAAACAAAGTGTCATCCACAAATATTTTTGCCAAAACAATCTTGTTATCTAGTCCTTCCTTGATGTACAAACTACTATTATGAATAGTTCTCTAGAAACCAATCTAAATAAGGTAGTTATGCAATCTCTGATACCATGTTCTAGGAGCTTGTTTCAGATCATATAATGCTTTGTGTAATTTGCAAACCATGTCCCTTTTGTCTGGATCAACAAAACCTTCAGGTTGTTCAATGTATACTTCTTCATTAAGAATACCATTGAGAAATGTAGATTTAACATCCATTTCATATACCTTAAATCCTTTATGTGCTACATATGCAAGTAAGGTCCTAACACATTCCAATCTTGCAATGGGAGAAAAAGTCTCACCATAATAAATTTCTTCTTCTTGAGAGTACCCTTTGAATACCAATCTAGCTTTGTTTCTTGATACCTTACCATCTTCATTCGACTTATTTCTGAATACCCATTTTGTTCCAATCACAATTTTATATTTAGGCCTAGGTACAAGAGTCTAGGTTTTGTTCTTTTCTATTTGCTCCATCTCTTCATTCATAGCCTCAATCCAACTTTCATTTTCCAATGCATCTTTGACATTTTTAGGTTCAAAATTAGCAAGTAAAAAAGTACCTTTTAGCTTACTTCTAGTCATAGTACCTTCTGATTTGTCTCCAATAATCTGATTTGGTGCATGATGCCTTTTGACATACTTGGCCAATATAGGTTCCTTGCCTCTTGAATGAGTTGCATTGTCATCGTCTTGAACTTCAACTTCAGGTTCTGGCTGCTCAGACTTGATAGGCATTGGCTTGATAGCTTCAGAATGTGACTCGAGTCCTTGTGACTCAGTTTGAACTTCTTGCAACTCGGTGACTGATGAAGACTCGAGACTAGAAGTATCCTGATTTAAAAATGTGTCTGGCAATGTATCAGGTTCAATGTAAACAAATCTCCTGTAATCTTCTAGTTCTTTTTTGCTTTCTTCTTTAGTCCTTTTTGAAAACTCATCAACTTTCACATGTGCACTTTCTACGATTTTGTGAGTAGACAAATTCAAACATATATATGTCTTACTCTTGCAAGAATATCCTAAAAATACACCTTCATCACCTTTCACATCAAAATTTCCTTTTCTAGATTCTTTCAAGATGCAACATTTACTTCCAAATACTTTCAGGTAACTTACATTGGGTTTATAGCCATAACATAACTCATAGGGGGTTTTGAATGAGTCCTTCTTCAATTGTACTCGGTTTAAGGTATAAAATACAATACTGATAGCTTCATTCTAGTATTTGATAGCAATGTTCTTTTCAATCATTACAGTCCTTGCACAATCCATGATAGATCTATTCCTCCTTTCAACTATTTCATTCTGCTCGAGAGTTCTAGGGGTTGATACCTGTCTTTTGATTCTTCTTTCAATGCAAAAGTTATTGAATTCATTGGAGATGAATTCACCACCTCTATTTGATCTCAAAAATTTCAATCTTTTCCCCGTTTCCTTTTCTACTCTTGCCAAATACCATTTGAATTTTTCAAATGCTTCTGACTTCTCTCTTAGATACATAACAATCATCATTCTAGAGTAGTCATTAACAAAAAGAATGAAGAACCTTTCTCCAGTATAACTTTCAATTCCAACAGGTCCACACAAATCAGTATTCACAATTTCCATAACATCTTTAGGCTGATAGTTTTTACTTTTAAAGCTAGTCTTTCCCATTTTACCAATCTAACAATTCTTGCATAGACCAACATCAGGTTTCTTCAAACTAGGAATGCCTCTTACTTTTCCTAATTTTCTTATTTTCACCAAGTTATCAAAATTTACTTGACATAACCTTCTGTGCCATAGCCAACTTTCTTCAACTTGAGCAATAAAATATGAGCACTCACCAAGATCAAGATAAAACAAGTTACCTTTTTTTTGTTTGCCTGATCTAATCAATTTTCCTTTGTCATCCAGTAGTCTTGCCTTGCCATGCATGAATTTCACCTTGAATCTAATGTTGATTAGTTGTGCCACACTCAACAAATTATGTTTTAGTCCTTCAACCCAATAGGTATTATCACATACAAGTTCTTTGGTTAATGAGATTTGACCTCTTCCTTTTATGCAACAAGGTTCATTGTTTCCAAATCTTACACTACCACCATCATAGTCTTGAAAATGTTCAAACTTTATTTTGTCACTAGTCATATGATGTGAACATCCACTGTCTATGATGCATGTATCATTTTTTATCACATGAGAGATAAGTACCATCTTATCTTCTTCATTATCATCAAATTCATCTTTCACAACAATGTAAATTATTTCATCTTCACTATTATCAGAATCCTTAGAGTCCTTAGTCATAAAACATATTTTATTACCTTTGTCCTTGAATGATTTGATATCTTTCTTTCCATTGCACTTATGGCCTTTCTTTTCATCCTTGCTAGCTTTGTTTGGGCACCTGGCTGCAATATGACCAATTTCTTCACATGCAAAATAGATTAGGGAACTTTACCTTTATATTTTCCTCTGCCTCTAGAATATTTCCTTGCAAGTAGAGCTTCAAAAACTTAAAGATCATTGTTAGAAATTTCCTTTAATTCTTCTTCACTTTCTAATTGAGATTCCTTTATTTCCTTGCCTTTTTCTTTAAGTGAAAGCTTGGCCTCAAATGCAGATTCAATAGTCTTGGAAGCAGGAACATAATTTTCATAGTTATCTAGCTCAAAGGTTGTCAATATTCCTACTAGGGTATCCAAAGTTATCTTATGATTTGTCTCACATCTTCTTTCTTGAATTGCAGATACTCTAACTACATAAATGGGAAGCAATGTTCTAAGAACTTTACTTACAACTGTTTCCTCCTTGATTTCTCCTCCAAAAGCTTTGATTGCACTAACACTTGCTTTGATCCTTTCAACATATTTGACAATGTTTTCATCTTCTCTCATTCTCATCTAATCAAATTGTCCTCTTAAGCTTTCTTCTTTGGCTCTCCTCACATTGTCATCACCACCATAGATATCCTTTAGCTTGTTCCACATTTCAAAGGCAGTTTTGCAGTCCTTGATATCATCAAATTCTTCATAGCTTAGAGCAGATGCAATGTCTATCATCATGGTGTTATGAGTCTTCTTCTTAGCAATGTCATTAACAAATAATGTACCAAAAGGAGTTGTATATTCTTCATCAAGGTATTTCAATCTTGTATCTCTAATGGAAGTTAGATGAAGTCTCATGAGACCCTGCCATGCTGAAAAATTATCTCTATTAAGCCTTGAAATTTCTCTCTTGTAAGATATCCTAATCTTTAGCTTAGGTCCTTGAAACCTTTCCTACAAGCACCAAAAGCTCTGATACCAATTGTTGGAAATGTAGATGGAGTAACTGAGAGTGGGGGGGGTGATTAGTTACTCCAAAAAAGAATCCATAGATCCCTTAGATGTCTGATAAAACTATTTACTATTGTTAATCGGTAATCACACTTAAAATGTTGTAACTCAGTAAATGTAGTGTATGTTATACTTATTACTGATCCTTAAACATTCACAATGATTAACATGCATGCATAAAAGAAATAACATGAACACATGAGACACCAAATTTAACGTGGAAACCTAATATGGGAAAAGCCACCAAGTAAATAGCTACTGATTTTCTCTCATCTGAAGTGAACCTAGTTAAAGGTTATAAATCACACTGTTAGGTGTGACCTTGTTAGAGGATTTAATCACCTTTTTAGGAGTGGTCTTGCAAGAGGACTTTAGAACAATTCAATGGAACTATCACCTTGTTAGAGGATTTACAAATGGTTGCTAAACCAACTTTGCTAAGAGATTTTGGAATCAGTGCTACAATGATAAGAAAGTAACAATGAAATGACCTAAATGAGATGCAACTGAATTGTTGATTATAGATCTCTATTTTGCTTCACACTACATCCTTCCTGATCAAATAAAACTTTTCTATTCCTCAAAGATATCTGACCATCCTTTAAATTTTCTCACACTTTCCTCTTCAAACAATCAACACACTTGCATACTCGCTCATACATTTTAGAATTCCAACTTGACCTTTCATATATACCATTCAAATTATCAAGTCAGCTCAATTACAACTTACAATTATCAATAATCATTACCTCAGTCGGCTGGAATCAATACTTGAAACAATTAAAATTTATTCCTCAAATCAACAAAAATCCTTCATTGGCCAACCCTACTCAATAAACACTGATCTTGAAATGATTTTCTATGTTAATCGAAAAAAGCTCGGTTAACACTACGAACTTGCAAAAATCCTTTGGAGACCGAGTGAACTCGGTAAACACTGACTTTCCTTCATTAACCATGTGAGCTCGATTAACACTACTTTTTGCCACATTTACTTTGATGCCTGAGTGAGCTTGGTAGACACTATCTACGTAGAGTGATTTCTAGGAATGCTCGATAGACACAAAAAATTGCCTTGCTGACCAACTGAGCTTGATAAGCACTGTCTGCCAACTGTTATGATATTTGTGTAACATCAAAGACAACACACAATTAGACAATTGTATGCAACAAGGAGTAGAGCTCTCCCTAAGTTCCCAATAATAAATCTCTCAAGGAGCAGGTAGAACAAATCATAATCGTAAAGGCATAACTATAAGAGATGATACAACACTAAGGATAGGAGTGGCATTAAATACTTAAGGAGAAATACTTAATCTTGCTGACAATAGGAAGAGGAGAGTTTACAAGGAACCTTATAAAATCTATATTAGGCTAGTACATAACCCTAGTATTGGGTATAACCCCTTTGATTAATAAACACCCAACCTTTCACTATTTAGGGTGAAATCACATTTTCAAAAAATTAATATTTGGAACCATAGGACAAGAAAACTTATTTAATAACTTCTCTAGCATATCCTTTGATTATAATTGTTCAAAAAGTGCTAAGATAACCAAAGTTCTAAACACTCTATGCTTTGGAACCAACTTCAGATATTGCACTTTCTTGAAGTCATGAGTTATGATTATGAACATGGATGCTTAGTATAAGGAAGTTAAGAAAACAAGGTAATGCCTACTTAATAGAAAATTAAACTTTATAGTTGCATATAATCCAATTCTAACAATGTTGACCCTAGAAAAGGATTACACAAAAAATAAGGCTCAAAGTATACGTGTGTATTTCTTACCTTTAGTTTATAAGAAAAAATATATTATATGGAGGATAACTTGTAACTTGACATTGTATCATTGTTTTGGTCTTAAAAAATGATGAATAATTAGACAAAAAATATTTTCTCTATTTCCCTAGAACTCTATAGAAGCTTAAATTATTTTGAAAAGCTGCTAAGGTTGATCTTAAGTTCCTCTCTTTCTATAATGTAGAAAACAATCACTTCACACTTAAGAAAGGTTAAACACTTGAATAACTTTAATAAAGCATGAATATCATGGGACCATAGAATATTATCGTTGTTAATACATTAGTGGTAAGAAATGATTCTTAATCACCTAATTCTAAAGAGCTAACAAAGTGATACAAATAACAAAATAGTTGTGAGAAAACCATTGAAGAATTGATTGATATCAATAAAATAACATGTTGAGGATAAGTTGTAAACTCTATAGAATATTGTAAGATAGTCCAAAGCTACTTCAATGTAGGAAAACTTGGTACAACAATAAGAAGCAAATTCCAATCAAGTTAATGCTTTAGTACTAGAAAACAATAAGAGAATTAACCATGAACATAGATTAGTAGGCCAATATCCTACAAATTGATTTATGATATTTAACAAATAGAAAAGTTAAAATAAAAATAAACCCTTCTTGATAAGTTAAAAACTTAGGAGAAATATATAAGAAAAATATTTAACTGGCATTTTGATTGTATTGTCTTAAATTGGAAGAACTTTAATTCACTAATGGTTTAGGACCTATTTAATCTGAGATCGTCATCTCCTTGCATCTCTCTCCTTTCTTCCTCTTTATTCTCCTTTATCCGAGATGTAAGTGGGGTAATGTAATACCCCTCCTTAATAACTAATTTAATCAATACTCCTCAGATATCGATTAAATTAATTTAACCAAAAAATCAAATAATTTATAATTAAATATAATCAATTATTAAAAATTATATCCATAGTTGTTAATGATTCAACTCCATATTAGTAATGACAAATAGAAATAGCAATAAAATAAACAAATATAAACCTATAGATAAATCTAAGAAATTTACACTTGCAACTAACTAATCAATTATCCTAATACAATGAATAGGAAATCGAGGGTCAACCACAAAGGATAAATAAGACCCACTCGTCACATCCCTTGACAATGTGGGAATTATATATAAATGATGGAAAAATCAAGAAGTAAAAAGGGGATTTAAAAAGAATGGACATAAAACTACCACTAAAGTTGAATGAAGTGATAAGGAATAGGAAAGATATATAATATGTGAAGAAAAAGGAACATCCAAAATATATCCAAAGAACTCAACGCTGAAATGAGAAAATTAAGGAATTTTACTATGTAATGAAAAGACCACCAAACATGGAAGAAGGAGATAACATAATTTTAGGGGTAAGTAAATAATAGGCATGCATTTTTCATTTAAATTATATGTTTATTAATAAGAAAAGTTCTTCTTATTATTGTTATTATTGTTAGGAAATGATGTTTATTAGATAGTATTGTATTTATTTCATATTACTAATTAGAATATGTGTGTGTGTGTGCGCGCGCGCACGCGTGCGTGTGTGTGTGTGTGTGTGTTTGTATTTGTATTTTTGTAATTGTATATTTCAAATATATATTTATTTTAAAATGATGTTTAATATTTTGACATTATTTTTGTTAAATTTTCAAGATAAATAATAATATTGATATATCTATTAATATGTGATATTTTATCATGATAAATAACATTATGGAACTTGGTTGTTAATAATATTGATGACTTTAATTATCTTAAGTTATTAATTATTTGTGGTAGATATGAGAAATACAATAGTTAAAGATAATTGAATTTTTATTTATTTGTTTAAGGAAATAAAGGAACATGTGAGGAATAGTGGAAATCAAATAATACTATTTTAACCTATGGGGTTAACACCATGGATATCAATGTGAACTCGAAGCATGGAGCATGTGAGATATTAATATCTACATTGTCCGCCATGGCTAAGATTTGATATCGAAGCATGGAGCATGGAGATATTAAGATCTCCATTGTTTGCCATGGCCGATAATCAAGTAATCATACATTAATCTATTAGGAGAATTATAAGACTCGAAGCATAGGGGTGGCAAGTTATTAACACCTTGAACCAACCACCATGGTTGAGAATTCTCTGTGTTGCTAGAATATTTTGATGTTGTCAAACATATGTAGATGTCATGGGCCTTGGATGGAGGATGCCTGTCCAAGAAGAATCTTAAGGGGTGCACTCCCGGGATGACGACGAAGTAACTATGAGCTATGGAACCCGATCTGGAGACGTCCTTAAGGTTGGGGTTAACTTAGAGGGTAGAATAATATAGTTAGTTTTATTATTATTGTGATTCTAACATTTAGTTTGTAGGTATAACTTGTCCCTAACTAACCCTATTAGTGGGGAAATTATAGGCAAGACCCAATTGGTCCTCTTTAAAGCTCCTATTTTCATGGCATAAAGATCAAGGCAGGGTCTAACCACCTAGGTCCTCCCTTTCCTTCATATAATCAATTATAATCTCTTTTCCACACTGAAATGACTGTATGTTGAGCTCTACACTTGATTTATTTGGGACCTTGAAGGAACCTTGAGGGTTATGGGCCCTAGTTGGCAAGGGCTAAGTGCACCCCTACCCAATCAGGGACATAGTTCACCCCTGTTGGGCCAATTAGGGATGTAGTACATCCCTTCTTGGGTCTAGTTCATGGGTCCCTTATTTGGATTATTCTAGGGTGTTAAATTTTAGGTGGGTCAACCTAAAAAGAAAGTTAATTCTGAACCCTTTATAAACCCATCAATTTTCTCCATTTTGCACATTATCTCATCTCATATACACAATCACTATCAAGAATTCGCATGCTCAAGAATTAATGTCTTCAGGAATCCTTCAAGCAATTCCTCCATTGAAGATCAAGGATTCAAGAAATTGAAAGATTTTATCTTCAAGATCTTCCTCAATCTATTCAATGTACTTTGTTGCATCTTCTAATTTCATTCATCTGCATTCTTGATCCAAGTCAATTGGTATAGAGAGATCATTGCATTCAATTATAGAGATCCTACTATTGTAAGGTGAATTCATACATTTCCTTTACATTTCTACAATTCAATTATTTCAATTCAAGGTTAATACCTAAACTAGGGTTCGATCAAGGCAAACCCCTCATCAAAAAATAAAAACCTTTTTTATTGCAGGTTTTTGTATAGATTATAGATTTGGATACCCTTCTCATTAATATATGAAACAAGAAAATTGAATTCAAGGTCAAACATAGGTGAGTAGGGTCACAAAGGTCACCCTTGTCTAGATCAGGGTTGTAGAGGTCACTGTCACAAGAAATTCACCCATGCTAGATTATCAAACAATTTTTGAGTTTTACAAAATTAATGTTTTAGGCCTAGATCAAACACTATTTTTTAGTTTGGAACATGACAACAAGCATAAACTTAGATCCAAAAGGTGAGTCTTATGTTCTTTTTATCATTTCACCATATTTACTTATTACATTTACATATATTATCCTAGCTCTCATTATAACTAAAACTTTCCAATGACTTTTGCATCTTTTCCCTTCTACTCATTGGATCTATCTTTCATTGGTTCTCCTTCCTCACTTGGATATAACTAATCTTCCTAGATCTAGCTTTTTAGAAGTTATCTTTGATTGTGGCTGAAAAGAGGTATCTTCTAGAGTCTCAAAGGATGCCCTAGTTATGGTTTCTTCAATGCTTGTCTTAGTCACATAGTTAATTGTTGTAGGGTTTCTACTGACATTGTAAAAGGATCCTTCCCCCTTAGGTGGAGTTAGGGATGAGGGATACTTCATAATCTTTTAAGTTTTTCCTTCACTATTTGTAACCCTATGGTACTATATTGTCCCCCTCAACCTTATATCTTCCCAGTCAAACCTCTTGATTTCCACAAATTCCTCCCAAGACCTAAGAGGCTCTTCTCAAAGAGCCCTCTCTATAATAAGTTTTATCAATAAATGATGTGAAACAAAATGAGTCATACCATTTTTAACTCCAAAGAAACTGCTAGGAAGCAAATTATAGAGAACATTAGGCACATTTACACCCTTATTCACATGTTTGAAGTGGTTAATAAACTTGAAATGGATGGAGTGTAAATATGATTCTTGATCCTTACAAGTGAGATACTTTATAATATACATGGAAATTTTGAGATAATCCTCATGTAATGATAATCTCTTGGTATATTTCTTCTTGTCTACTTCTAATAGGTGGTCTGTAAGTAAAGTGAATTTTTCTCTTGTAGAACATGCATCCTTTCTTTTAAAGAATTTCTCTCCTTCGGTCAGTAACTTGATGACTTCATATATGATTTCTTTTGAGAGTTCAACCCTTGAGTATTTTACTGTAGCCAATTATCTTAGAGTGAATTAAAAAATTGACATGCTATGGTATCATCATATCTAGTGAGTTTGAGGAAGTACCTAAGTCATCTGTAGTTTTAGAATATTCATCTATCTTGCAACAACATCTAATTTATAGAAGGTTCATGTCTAATAGGTGGTCCAACCATGTTTGACTATTTTGATCTCATCTCAAAAATACCTTGAAAACCTTTGTTAAATTTCTACTTCTACTCATAAACCCTTCCTTGATATCTCAGTCTCTGCAAATTTCCACACCTTCATATTTCTAAATTTCTTTCTTAACCCTTAAACTAAAATAAATTATCTATGTAACTAATTTATCCTCATACCACTTTTAATGAATGTTGCAAGACGTTATTTGAAGAAGGTAATGAGAAATGACTACTATTTGAGATTGGCAATTGATGAACATGTCACATCATTTTTTAAAATTTTACTAAAAATAATTGGCATCATGTGACAATAATGAATCAAACACTCTCACATGCTTGAAAATATTTAAAAATTGATGAATGAGTCTACAAAATGAGAAATTAGGCTGCATAGACAAGGTGATATACAAATTCATGCTAACATGACCCCTCCTGGCTTAAACAATGCAATAGGTCCCTCTATTACAAAAACTGACATGTATGAAGATTTGTGTGGTATTAACCTAACCAATAAGAATTAAACTAATTAAATAATAAAAATTAAAAATTAAATGAATATTTATCTAGTACTTTCCTACCACTCGTGTTGATCATAAATGAAATTGCTAATATGATGCATAGATCAAAGTGATGAGAAAAAAAGGTGGTGATGAATAGATGCCATGGAAGAGAAAGAATGGTATGGAAGATGAACATTTTTTACAAAGAAAAATACTTCAAACTATTTATTATGACACGAGAAATGCAGATTAGACTAAAGAGGAACAAACTCTAGGCCTGACTTCTTCGGCTATAGGAGACTCGATTGGATCTTCATCTATGAATTATTGCAGGAACTCTTCTTTGTTGTATGGTTTTTTATATAATTTCAAACAATGTCCATTCACATGAAACTTTAAAGTTTCTAGACTGATCATTGTTTGCTATACTATGCTGATTTCATAAGGATCTATACATCATTTGCTCAACTTACCTAGAGTGTTCTGATACTTGGAATCAAATAGGAGTGCCCAATCACCTGGCTGAAATTTCTTGTCTTTAATTAAATTATCATACCACTACTTCCTTTATTTTTGAACTATTTCTGTGTTACAATGCATATGTTATGTATTCGTCCAAGGTGTTAAGCTGGAAGATCGTTTCTTATTGAGTTATGATGAGATCTATATCCAAACCGAGAGCAATCAACAAAGTTTTATGTTCAAAATAAATAGGCATCACCGTAGTTTAACCATATCCTAAATTAAATGGGGTGAACCTATAGTTGTTCTCCACGTTTTTCTATAGGCACATATTCTTTCTTATATAGCCTATTGACCCAATCTCTTTTATGGAGATCCACCATCTTGATCAATATGTTTTCTATCTTCATGTTAGTGGTTTATGACTGATCATTAGCCTATGGCTGATAAGACAAAGATTTCCCATGCCATTTACTATAGTCATTCACTAGTGTCGTAATAATAGTGGAAGTGAATTGGGAAAATTGGCCAGTGACAATTTCCCTAAGAACTCCATACGTGGTAAAGTTTTCCTCATAGAGAAATTTTGCAGCTTTTTTCTCTCTTGTATGTTTCCTTGGTTAATCTTGTACCCACTTAATGAAATAGTTAGTACAAACCAGGGTATAATACTTTCAATTGAATCAACAAAATCAAGCTCTCATTTATCAAATGGTGTTACCACAACCTAAGGGAAAAAGGGCATTTCATCTAACTTGGTGGGCCTTTCCATCTTCTGGAACTTGTCACACTCTTTGGTATACTTAGCTACATCCTTGTATATGGAGTTGGCTAATAATATCTCATGTTGATAGAATTTGTCTCTTGGATGAAAAATGCTATCCATGGGGCTTATCATGAAATGCATGGAGTATCTCATATGTTTTGTCTTCCCTATCAAATCTTCAAGCATAACCTAATCTGGCCTAGTTTAGAACATCCAATTGGCTATCCAAGAAACATTAAAACTCTTTTGAACTAGAAACCTCTTCTCCTTAGCTACTAGGAGAAATGTGGAGGAGTCTTACTGATAATAAGATAGTTTTCTATATCAACATAGGATTGTGGTTTAAAATCAAAGTAGATGCTCATCAAAGAAACTATCTTCTATGGTTGTGAGGTCACCTTGCACTTGAAGTCTTAATAGGAAATCTAGCACTACATTGGAGTTACTAGATTTATCAACTATTTTTTATGTCAAATTCTTGTATGAGTAGTAATCACCTTGACAATTGTCCTATTAAGGATGAATTATTCATGAGATATTTTATAGTTTCATGATTTGTATGAACAAATGTATCATACCTAGTAATGTAGTGGTAGAGTTTATTAAGCACGTAGATAACTGCCAATATCTACTTCTCTGTAATAGTATAGTTAAGCTCTGCTCCATGTAGGCTCTTATTGACATACTAAATCACATGCTCCACAGATCCTTTTTTTGGTCCCAAAAATTCTCCTATTGCATAATTTAAGGCATCAATGTGGATGTGAAATGACAAGGCCCAATTGGGACCTCTCATGATAGTGGCCTATGTAAATGTTGATTTGAGACTCTCAAATGCTTTACCACAGTCTATTGTCCAGTCAAATCTAATTCCTTTTTTAGAAGACTACAGGGTAAAAGCACAAACTTGTGTGATATTTTATAAAGAAAAAATATCTCAAAATTTAAACTATTCAAGGATAAAAGCACAAACCTATGTCACCTTTTATAAAGAAAAGAGATCTCACAACTTAAACTGTTCAACTTTAATGACATAAAAGTTGGATTTGTGTTTAGAATTTGAAGATGAATTGATGAAAAGTGTAAAATTGGATTAATTTTTTGTCTATAACTTTTTTTTAAAAATTGATTAAGAATTTTGCATTTATTTAAGTTTTAAAGTTCATTTTAATCTTTTGAAAATGTTGAAAATATAGAGTTTCGTTACCGCCAACCAAATAAATGCAAATGATCAATTTTCCTCTAACTTTGTAATATGTTATAGTTGACATGTATTTCTAGTGGTAAAAAAATAAAAATTGACTTTTGATGTATATTTTTTCTATTATAAGTGTTCAAATTCAAACTTATCATATTTTGGAAGTTTTTTTTTCCTACCAAAGTTTTCCTATCGAATCTACATATTTTAAAAAAATAAATTACATAGTCTTGAAGAACACTCTCTCCTCTAGAGGTATATTTAAAGTTTTATTTTTTTGGACATAAATTACTATTTATTTCCATTATTGGAGTGATATCTTCTTAAACGTTAAAATACTACCTAATTCTAATATTTTAAAATTATAACACGTTAGAGCTACTCAAAACACTATGAATTTATATGGCTATAATCTTGACTTTGAGATCTACAAAAGGGTATTTTTATTTTTTGAACAAACTTTATTTTTGACGAAGAAATTAGCCTTGGAAGTGAGAAGTTTTTTAAAAACTCCATTTTTCTTGTGTGGCTACCACATAGGATGCCACACTGACAATTTCAGTCAAAACCCTGTTGGTTGAAATAGTTATGGTTAAAATAGTTTCAGTCGGAACCCAAACACACCTGCATGTGATCACATGGCGACCTTATATAAAAGAAATATTATGTTCATTACTTTTCAAATGATAGTTTCACTCGATAGGGTTTCAACCAGAACTAGTTTTCCATCTCAACACCATGTCGATGCCACTTGGCACTACGTTTATGGCTTGACCATAAGTGTTTTGGTCGTAACACTTTTGGCCATAACTCCATCAAATTTCCTAAAGGGTGACACAACTTTGTGATTTTACCCTATACAAGGGAGTTGTAAAATGGCTGAAACATTTTATGAACCTCTTATAGTACCCTACTTATCCTAAGAAACTCCTGACATATTGTTTTATCACTAATAGGGAGGCTAGAGATGACCTTTATTTTGGAGGATCAACTTGGATTCCTACTTCATATATACAATAGCCTAGTACACAACCCTCCTATTAAGATATAGGTTATGATCTTGGCATCTCTTAAGCACCTCCTCCATGTTATCATGGGATTCTTTCAATGTGGATCCATAAAATTAGTGAAGTCATCCACGTATATTTTTCATGCAATCTGAGGATATGTCTAAGAAAATACTAATAACAACCCTTTGCAAGGTTGTAGGAGCATTGCACAAACTAATAGAAAGGTTTGGATAGGAAAATGTACCCTAAGGATAACTAAAGGTTGTCTCATCTAGGTTATCTTATCCTGGTCCTCTGGAGCTATGCTTATTTGGTTGTAACTACTAAAACTATCTAAGAAGGAGAAATATTTCTTTCCTACCAGATTATCTAAAACTTGATCAATAAATGACAGTGGAAAATGATATTTCTTTGTTTCAACATTAAGATCCCTGTAATCTGCACACACTCGCCACTTTCCTCCTTTCTTTGGCACTATCACTAGAGGGGGCACCTATTAACTATTAGAGATTGGATAAATAAATCTAGTACTCAATATGTTTTGTAATTTTGTCATCACTATATGTTTGAGGGAAAGGTTTATCCTTCTCTTGGTTGACTTACTAGCTTGTAGTACTTGCTAATATAGATTCTATGAGTACACAACTCGAGGTCTAAGCATTTCATGTCACTATAATCCCATGCAAAATTCTTTTGATGATCTTAAAGTAACTTCTTTATAGAAGATTATTGTGCTTCAGTCATATTCTTATTGATATTTAAATTCTCACCTAAGCTACTTCAATTTGGGTAGTGAGTTCAACCATAGAAATTTCATTCAGATATATCAATTATAACACATGAGGTGACAAAGTGTGAAGGCAACCATATCTATAAAATAATTTTTGAAATTCATGTAGAAAAAATAGTTTACATCGAGCATGGTTCTTCATCACAGATTGGTGGCATCATTCCATAGTTATTTTCAATTATAGTAGTTGGAGTATCATCTTCATCTTAGACAACAATAAATGGTTATCTTTCCAACATCAATAGTTGATCTATTAGTTTAACTTAAACCTCTTCATCTCCTACTTCTTGTTAGGAATAAGGTGTCTCAACCTTGGACAATTCCTATTCTTATTATTTGTTTTGTAAATGTATTTTTTGTATATAATGTAATTAAGTGTGAGTGTACATGTCGAGTTGGCATGTTGATGTGTCACTCCACTTATATATGTTGGCATCTTGAATTGTGTGTAAGGAGATCATGGCTAAAAAGTTTATGATGGATTCCTATGATGGGTAAGAGCTATCTTTGGAAGATTTGATGATGGGTGAAGACATGTGACAATTGATCATTGGGTTCCTATTTTTTTGGAGAATGGTAAAACCCTAATATGGTTGTTCTTTGGAAGTTGCCTTAAAAGGGAAAGAACATGATATAAGAATTTTTAGGGTTGCAGATTGGAGAGTGAGAAAGTGTATTGTTGTTATGGTATGTTGCTACTAGATTGGTTTTTTGTGTCATTGTTCTCCTAAAAGAACTTGCATTGCAAGCGTGTAGTAACCTTCTGTGTTGAAGATAATACATTGTGCAAGTTTTGGAGGGGTGGGGTTGTTTTACCGAAAGGTTTTTCCCCACTAGAATATCTATGTGTTTATGTGATTTCTTTCTCTATCTATTTTTTTGTATCCATGGTTGACTACAATATTATTGTTTACATAATATTGAATATGAAATTGTAAGGATTTAATAGGAATTTTTACAATACTTTCCTTAAGGGATTAGTATAGGAAGTTGTTTCTAGACCTGAGTTTCCTTACACTTCTAACCACAACTTTTGGTCCTCCTCTAACTGGGGTTGTGTAGGAGAGTAGAGTGCCACTTTATTAGTGGAGAACTCATTTGAGATGGTCATACTCGTAGACCTTCATTCTCTAGAAGCATCTACAACAACCAAACATGGTCTTCCTAGGATGATCAGATACCTTCCCAAGATTTCCTTTGGTGGTAGAATAACAAAATCAACTGGATATTTTGAAGAATCCAAGGTTATAACTAAATCCTACGCCATACCATTAGGATATACTATATAACTATTTTCAAGTTACTAGATAGTTAAGGTAGCTCTTATGGTGGTGATGTCAAGTTGTAGCATAATATATTTTTTCATAAAATTGATGGATTCTCCTAGATCAGCTAATTCATTCATAACTTTGACTCCATATGAAAAATAGCTACCACTAGGCTGCCAAGATCAACATGCTTGGGAAGACATGATTTCTCAACCCTTATGTCAGATAACTTACCTAAGACATGGACATTTTTTGGATCCATCTTTTTCCTAGATGGCTTCTTCATACATGCTTCCCTATTTTCTTTTGTATAGATGTGTACATCTTTGATATATTTTAATAAAGGGATTTAAACATAAATATTCTTTGATTGATCCAAAGGATCTCAACGCATTGAGACTATGAGGTTTCATGGATTAATCTTAGAGGAAATGAGGGAGGTTTATGTAATTGGCCTTGTTATGCAAGAGCTTGTTGAAAAACTCTAGTTCTTCTTGAACTATTTCATCAATGGGAATTTTTGTGATAACTGGTACACCTAGGGCATGTACAGTTGTCTAAGACCTTAGGTGAATGTCACTCACATTAATAGAATATATAGGTTATCGATTCATATTCGAGGAATATACTTGTTGCTGAGGTGGTTTAGTGTTAATAATAGGAGTATGTTGGGTTGGAAATTGTTTGGGTTTAGGAAAAAATGTATTAGCTATAGGATGTGATTTTTGTGGCATTAAGGTTGCTTGTTGTGGTTGTTTTAGGAAACCATATTTTTTGTTAGGCCATCTTTGTCCTCTTCTTTGTTGTGGGGATTATTTCTAGTTCCCTTATAGAATTTCCCACTAGGTTTGATTCTATTTACAATTAGGTTAGGTTTGTTGATACTTATACTAAGGTAGTTTCCATTGGTTTTGTTGATTAGGCCATCAATTTGTGTATTAGGCCATTGGTTCTGCAAATTAGACCATCAGAGTTGGTTATTATTCCAAGGATGCTTCTAATAATTACCAAGATTAGGATTGTACTAAGGTTAAAGCGTCCCAAGGCATACCTTGTCTTTGAGCCCATTGCCTCCATTGATAAATATAGTAAACCTTGACATCATTTCCTTGGACTATACTAAACTCAGTAGGCATCTATTAGACCTCTAAGTTGGCTACTTGTTTGCATGTGTAGTCCTTTTTTTTGCAAAATAATTCTACTAACATGGATTCAAATTCTTCATACTTCTTCTTGGCTTTCATGGTATCCAACCAAGTTTCCACATTGTTAATAATTTCCTTCTTAAAATCTAGTAGTAGTTGTGTGATCTCAGTCCTAGAGACACCAGACCCATTGAGCTTCCCCACATTAGGTATATACCCTCTTGCCTTCACAACATCTCTTGAATAATTGAGACATATCTTCTTGATGACATCCTATCCTATTTGTGTGATATATCCATTTTCTATAAGGTCTAATGCTCCTACATTTCCTTCATGAATTCCTCTAAAAAATTTAAAAAATTGTGACTTTACATTCAATTATGCTATGTGTTTTTTTGGAGGATAAATTCAAGAACCTTGAAATATAGTCCTTTAAGTTGTCATCGTCCTTTTATATAATCTTGAGAATATAATATCATCTTAAATAATTTCCCCTATAATGCTCCTTAAACTTTCTCAAAAAGCTTATTTCATCCCAATTTTGAACAACATCATCCCCAACATCATGAACCATCTAAGAGCTGAGTTCTTAAGGGTTGCGGGAAATAACTTAAGCCTATGGGAGTTAGTAGTATAATCATAACTTCTACAAAGGATGTTGAATTCAAAGAGAATGTATCACAATCCTTAGTGACCAACCCATAGAAATTTGGAAGGATTGAGGCTAATATGTCCTTAAGGTTATTATTTTCAAGTTGGTTAGAAATTGCGAAAGAAAAATTAGGAAGTGGATATGCCACACCTTTACCTCTAGGTGGACCTTTTAGCAGAATCCTATATATAACTAGAGCTCCATTATTATTAAATTTCTTTTGGTTAGGAGATGGTTGAGGGTGTTTTATATGTAAATTGGCTAGGATTTCTACAAAAGGATGAATATCTCCTTGTTCTTCAAAAATATGGAGGCCAAAGGGCAGTTTTTTAGAGGAATATGAACTTGTGGGTAATTCTTGGATAGCATTAGCAAATGAAATCTCTTCTTTTTGTTGAGGGGGCATAAATAGGTCCTAGCTTATTATTGTCATCATTGGAGAAAGACCTCCCAATAGCATCTCTTTCTCTTCTTCAACTCATATAAATTTACTAACAAATGACTAAATTAATCTAAATAGGAAAAAATGTTGGAGTACTAACTTGACAACAAAATGTAACAATTTCTAAGCCTACTAAAACTAAATACTACATTAGGATCCTATCTTGATACTGTGCCTAATAATGATGCCAACATTTTTGGCCTCAAGAATATGTTAATAACTAGGAGAACTTCCCATACTTAAGGATTAGACATCCACTACGCAACTATTTATGTATTTCAAGGTGTATTTAAATGTTAGACTAGGGATGTAGACTTGAAATGGTGCAACAAGATATATGCACTAAGTTCCTTATTGAAGCCTTGAAAACTTCTAAGTAAAATTGCATAAATTAAATACTAAAACTAAATCCTTAATCTATCAACATAAGGAACAAATTACAAGAAATAACAAATTTGGAACTCACGGGAAATAACTACTCTACTAACAACACAAGGAAAATGGTAAGGTCCACTCACCAAGTAGGACCACTTGGGTGAGTAAAGTCAAGTTACTAAAAATCTATGAAATCAACATTGAAAATTTCTCTTTTATCCATAACAAAGGAATTGATTGCACATTGGAACTAAAATCAATCTACTTTGTTGATAACAAAGTAGAACAACATAACATTATAAAATATAATTATTTGATTTCTCTCCATTGGCTAGCTCTTAAGAGTACAACTTTTTTATACACCTAACATAATTGACTACGTACAATATTTTTTGACCACTCTTGTTCATTAATTGTGGTAGTTGTTTAATATATTAAGAAGCTCATGAGGAATAAGGGAGAACATGTATTTCATGCACAACCACATAAGAAAACATAGCAAACTTAAGTTTCTACATCTTATGTCAATAAAGATAACACAACCAAGCCACCCAAGGAATCATATCACATAGTTAGAAATACACTCCAATTGTTACTCTTCTCTTTATGATATCTTGAATTGGTCTTACAAGGTTTCTACATACTTGCTATAGATATGTTGAATCTACCGCTTCCCCACTGACTCATTCATGCATAAAGCAATTAGCAACACAAGATATACAACTCATTCATTTTATATCCATTAATTCATTACATCACATCCTAATTAATATTGAATATACCACATGGATATAGGAAAATGAATCACATGGTTGTAGGAACTTATATTGTACTTCATCCATTCATAATAAATTCCATAAAGGTAATTAGAGTTTTATTAAACAAATTTTATCATCAAAATAAGTAAAGCATAAACCATCATATGTTACTACCATGATCAAAATTATTGAACCTAAAGCATGAAAAAGAGCCTTCAATGACTACCATGAGACATCACACATAAAAACAAAGTCTTAAAATATAGCAGAAAAACATATGAAATATGGCCCTTTTCTTGTCCTGTCAAAGGTCATCTTATTAATCTAGAGCCTCTAGCCTATTTTTTGAAATAATTATAGTTAGTCACATGTATGACTCAAATCCATCCACCTCTACTAATAATTGATACAATATTTGATCACACTTATCATTAAAACTTCTACCTCGACGCCATCGAAAAGACCTCTAATTCCACAATTCATATATATGTTCCATGATACGTTTCAAATCATAATATATTTATAAAAATCAAACTTTAATATGCATAAGAAGGATGTTACATCTATAGGTTTCAATAATAAATTTTTCTTATGTACTCTTTGTAGGATTTACATGAAATTTCTCAATTTTTTCTTAAAATGATACCATTTTTTGCATTTTTCACTCCCTGGAAATGTCATTTCATTTATTCCCTCTCTGAAATAGCTAGAATATAGTTTTTGTGCCTTTTTTTTCCTTCATGGACACCAACTTATTTTCCAAAATATTACAAATGTGATATTCAACCAAGAAAATTTATTTTCATTGACAGATGTTCATATGCTTCTCCAATGCCCACATACACATATTTTTTAATCTGTCTTCTATTTCATTGGTGGTTATTAAGCTAATATGCTTACTCCTAGTGTAAGCCCCATTGGACTGTTCATATAATATGACAATCTTACACTGAGAAAAGATTACAAAATGTTTTAGCAGTGTCTAGAAATGGCGGTGGTAGATTTGGCAAGTTTGTAGCATATTTAAAGAAAACTTCTACATAGTTGTATTGTGAAACACATATTCTCATGCAAAATGTGAGAAGCGATAATCCATCTGTTTGGTATGCATGCTACTATGAAAGGAATAAAATCATTGCAAAAAAATGAGAAAACAAAGAGACAAAAATACAAGGTGAATCATGCATGAAAAAATAAGCCTTCCATGTGGGGTTGGTACAATTGATCATCAATTTAACTTTGAAAAATTGTTGAAAACTCTTTCATACGAGACATTTGTTTGAGTGACTATTTTGAAATGAACTATTTTGGATATTTATCTACAAGGGAAAATTTTGGAGACAAGGAGGGGAGATTTTATTTGGAAAAGAAAGATCACTGATGGAGATATTTAATGATTTGAAGCAATGGATTAGGAAATTTTGTTCACCTTTACTCTTGATTATTAATCATGAGTTAAGGTATGGAGTCACATCAATGTAACTGGATTGTTACCAATTATTAACAAATGTAGTGTTGTTTGTTTCCATATATTGTGCTTAAGGAACAATTTTGAAATTTCATGATTTGGGTCCTATTTCAGATATTAGTGCAATTTTAATCAAGGCTTCACCTTAACTTGTTTTCCAATTTATGTTTCTCTACATGTATAACATTGTTGTTTAGGATTATTTGAGTTGCATCCTTGTATTTATGAGTGGGCATCTTCCCTTCTAAACATGGAAACAATGCTTCTTTACTTGCAATTCATCTATGCATCCTACAAGCTACTCACTTAATGGATACTAGTTATTGGTATTGCTACTAATTTTTTACACACATACTTCATTTTAGTTGGTGCATTGTGTAATCAAAGCTAAGGTACATTTTTTTTAACCCTTATTATTTGTATTCAAAATTTCAAGCAAATATTTTAAACACTTCAATTGGAAAACAAATCTTTATTTTGTATTAAATAGTAAGATATTTAGATTTGTTTTTACAATTGATAGAAATAAAATTATTTTTCTAAATATAAATATGTCTCCCACACAAGACTATGAGAGTACTCCTTTTTCTTTCCTATAGAAATGAAAATCATAACAAGAAAGGAAAAAGCATGACTAAAAGGTCAAGGGTAACTAGTCATTTCTTGTCATGACTGGTTGGTTTCTCTATCTAGTACATTGGTCCCGATCTTGGTCCTAGTCCTGGGTCTTCCAAGTAGTATTCAAGTGTCCTTGCATCCTACATTTATAAAAAGAGATGGGTTAGGGTGAAAATATCTAATGAATGGTTGGATAAACTTAATCTCATACTCATACATTTGATCTATGTCATTATGATTCACATTTCAATACAAAGAAAAATAATCAACATAAAGGTCAAGAATGTCATGTACCAAATTAGAATCATTTGTTTTGCTAATATGTTTCTTCATATGCAAATGAATCTTGTCTCTCACTGGTATGTGGATGTAAATGGGCTGCTACAAGGGTTTGGGCCAAGCATACATTTCAAGTATAATATTAAACAAGAAAAGGAGAAATCATAGAGAAAGCATTCAAGTTATTAATTAAATTAGAACATTAAAGAGACATGTACCTTTACATGAAACCTTTTATTTCAAATTATAGAATGGTTGATTGATATCACATCACAGTTGCACCAAGCTTTGGATAATTGTTTTCTCATTTAGGTTGAAGCAAAAGAAGGTGACCTCATCTTTTGAGGTTTTTGATTAATTGACAATATATTTTGAAGGGACCCTAAGACCTATAAAAAATAAGTTCTAAAACAAAGGGACTTAAAACATAGCTAAAGAAGATGACCTCATCTTTTAATGTTTTTGATTAATTGACAACATATTTTGAAGGGATCCTCAGACCCTATACAAAACATGTTTTAAAATAAAGGGACCTAAAACCAAGCTAAATAAGATATGCATTACGATCTACAAGAAGAAATAAGACTTACATTAAAAAAAAAAGAGTCGAGAATGAAGGAGAAAAGAAACGAACTTACTCCCTCAAAAAAAAAATGACAACCATGAAAACATGAAACAAGAAAACTATAGACTGCCCAAAACAAGGAGCCAACAAAACTAAGACTTCCCCTTTGATCTCTTCTTTTGGGATCTCAAGTCATGACAAAAGAAAGAACTTATTTGAATGTTTTGCTCTCACTATAATCCATCCTCCTTCAACCTTGGTAGCCTCATCTTGCCAAGATCATGGTTCAAGAGAACAACCAAACCCCACCAAGGTAGGGGCATTGAGCCCTGAAGAAGCAAGGACAAATGAAAGATCAACACCTAGCACAATAGATATTTCCCCAACAATAGAGATAAAAGTACCCTTTAGTACAGTTACAAGAGAAGCCTCAACAATACCAACAACAAAAACTTCAAGCATTAATGGAGAAATATCATGAGATACATCAATTGTTATAGGGACATCCATTACATCAACAACACCTAAAAAAGGTGAGTCGACAACATCCTTCAAAGATGAAAAAATCATAGCAGGTGTCGAGGGATAAACCCCATCCTAGACCTTCTCTGTGCCATTGGATTGAACTTGTCCATCTAAAATGACACCCTTTGACCACAAGGAAGACCTTTTTTATTTGTTTCTCACAACCCCATAATTTCCCACAACATGCCCTATCAAGAAGCATTTTATACATCTGAAAGGGATTCCTTTATAATCTTAGGATTGAATCCAAGAACCTTTAGAACACTTGAGTCATATTTTTGCTAAAAATTCCTTATAAGAATCAATATTAACTAAAATTTGAGCAAATAAAGAATAGAGGATATCAGAAGACTCCTCATCTACCATAAAAAATATCCAAGAGAAGAACCTAATTCTTCAAGGAGAGAATCAACCCAGAGATGAAGGTAAAGATAAGGAAGCATACCCCAAATTTCCACCTTACAAAAAAATTATTAAAAGGGTTTGAAATCCTCATGCCAAGGCTTCATCATCAAAGGGAAATGAATTTACCAAGTGAAAAAGTGCATGCAAAGAATAGTCTGTCTATCCAAAACATCTTTAAACTTGGAAACAAAAATCCCCTAGATAAAGAAAAAATGTAAACAACATCGATAATCAAAAGCTCCCAACATTTGGTAATCCACTAATGAAGATCAGGGAGAGAGGGTAAAAAACCTCTAAATCTACAAATAATTACTGTAGAGGACAAATCATAGATAGTCTAATTAATCTCTTCCACAATATCCTCTTCCAATGTAATAGAGATGGAATGATAGACTAGGAAGGGAACAACCTTCGCCCTTCTATTATTGGAAATGACCTTGTTAGTATAGCTCTCTTTGGGATGAGAGGGGCCTCCCCCATCTACATTACTAGTCTTGGAAGAATTTATTATCACAACCTTAGCAATGTCAATATTCACTACCAACATAGTCATCCTACCGGCAGCTTGCACTACAAAATGATCCCCATTGACCCTAGCATAAAATTCCTTGGTGGGAGGCAAGGAGGAATGAGCAATACTAGATATAGGATCCAAATCCCACATCCAAAAAGGACTAGGACCCATTGAGAAATCCTCAACACCTACGAAGGCATAGGCATACATTTAGGTGTTAGATTAATAAATAACAATGTTGCACATGGGGCAACTCAAGTTTGAGTTGTTGGAGATAAGAGTTTAGTTTGATTGTAGTGGTGTCATAGAGTTCCAGTTAGAACAAATGACTAACTTATGGATCTGGCTCTTAGATCTAGTTAGTCATCAAGATTAGCCCACTTGTCCATTTTCATGTGTGTGTTGTCAATCTATTTTCCAGTCATTTATTAATGTTGATGTGTTAATCTATTGTATAAATAGGCATCTACTATTCAACAAAACCAAGTTTCAAGTTTTTTCCTTCTCTGTGTATTAGAGCCAAGTCTTAGATTCATTTAGTGGTGTTTTTAAAAATTATTTGGAATGTTGAAGATGCCATATGTTTGCAAAAAAAGGAGGTACTACAAGTAATGTTAGCTAGTGTGCTGCTCTAATTGGTATTATTGGGAAGAGTACTCATTGTGACAGTACTCTCAAGTGTAAGAAATTATTTGGTAAAAAATTCTTGTTAGTTTTCTCTTGCTTTTGTGATGGCCAACCTTATAGATTCTTATCTAACTAAATCAAATAAGTTAGATGATACCAGTTATGTTAATTAGAAGTTCAAGATGCAAACACTAATGGAGGGGCATAATGTTTGGGCCATTGTAAATGGAAAAGAGGCCAAGCCTACATCAGCTACAAGACCACCAACTTCTATGCAAGATTGGAAGAAAAGATAATTAAAAGCTAAGATTCTCTTGCGCATGTCAATAAAAGACTCAGTTATCTCTCACATAAGAGATATTACTACTTCTAGTGGTACATGGTCAACTTTGAAAGGTATGTATGAGATTACAAACTCAAATAGAATTTTGTTTTTGAAGAGAAAATTATTGTCTATCAAAATGGAAGTAATTGAAAGTGTTAGTGGATTTCTATCAAGAGTTAAGGAATTGAGGGATAAGTTAGGTGATGTAGGTGAACAAGTATCTAGTAATAATATAGTAATAGCTACTTTGAATGGAATGGTTAGTGATTACCAAGCTCTCATTATTGGTTTGGTTGCAAGAGAAAATACACCTTCTTTTGAGAATTTTGCAAGTATCCTTCTAATAAGAAGAGGAGATAAAGAAGCATGCGGATAAAAAATATTAAAGTGTAGAGTCAAATTTCATGGTGAAATACAAGAAGCCATATAAAAGAAAGAAATGGTCAAAGAACAAAGGATGGGGCAAATTTGATAACTAGAGGAACAAAGGAGAAAATATGTATCATGATGGGGTAGTATCAAAATGAAATGTAAAGAAAAATATAAATTTTAATTATTGTGGCAAACTTGGTAGTTATGCATATGAATGTTACAAAAAGAAATATAGTGAGTCCAAAAATAACAAATATGAGGGTAAATTTTTTATTGGTGAGGATACAATAAGTGATAACCATCTTGATTTAGAGTTGTTTGTTTCTGACTATGCTCTTTTAGTTGAATCAAATGATTGTAATGATTGGTTTATAGATTTAGGGACATCAATCCACCATGTCATGTCATAGAAATCGGTTTAAAAAAATTCCAGAGAAAGATAATGGTAGAAAGATCTATTTAGGAGATAATAGGTCACATGATGTAAAAGGATGTGGTAATATAAGTGTACAACTACCTAATGGTCATGTAAAGAAACTTTCTCACGTTATGTATGTCATAGGAATTAAGAAACAAATGATTTCAATTTCAAAATTTTCTGATCAAGTTCTAAACATTGAATTCTTGAAGACAGGTTGTCAAGTTAAAGATATGGAAAATCACAATAATATGATTTTTGAAGGAATTGGGATGGGGGTTTGTATAAACTTGATGTCAAAATGGAAAGTCATCATGCAATGACTGCTACATGTGTATCTACCGAAGAGCTATGACATACGAGGTATGGTCATTTAAATTTAAAAGATCTGATTACTCTACAAAGAAAAGAGCTCTTTCAATATTGACGGATGAACAAATTAGTTGTGATGGATGTGCATTAGGAAAACAACATAAAAATTAATTTCCAATAAGAACTAATATAAAGGAAAGAAATATTCTTGAGTTAGTGCATTCAGATGTGTGTGGGCATATGCAAAATCAATCACTTTGGGGAGCATCTTACTTTCTTATATTTGTCAATGATTGCACTAGATACACTTGGGTGTATTTCTTAAGGAATAAGAGTGAATTTTTTGAATGTTTCAAAGAATTCAAAATAATGGTAGAAAAAAAAAGAGCTCATAATGTTAAGATTCTTTGATTAGATCAAGGGGGGATATACTTCTAATTTTTGTGTGAAATTTTGCAAAGATAATGGAATTCTTAAGCAATATGCAGTTTCCCATAGTCTTGAACAAAATGGTGTATCTGAAAGAAAAAATAGAGCAATTGTTGAATGTGTTAAGAGTATGCTAAAAGAAAAGAACCTCCTTGATAATGTGTGGTTGAAGTAGTTAATACAACTATCTATCTATTAAATAGAAGACCTACTAAGTATCTTGCAAATAAAATTCCTTATGAACCTCTTCTTGGAATTTGGCCAATTGTTAACCATTTGAGAATTTTTGGAAGGAAGGCATATTGTTATATTCCAAAAGAGAATAGAAGGAAACTTGACACAAAGTCATTAGAATGTATATTGTTGGTTATTGTATTGATGAAAAGGCCTACAAGATGTGTAATCCTACTACTCATAAGGTATTTTCTAGTAGAGATGTTGTATTTCATGAATTTGTAGATGATGTTCAAGATGAAGAAAAGGTGGACAAAACCATTTCATTAAAACTACTTGAAGAAGACAATGAAACTTCAAATATTGTAGATCAATAAACTCATGATCAAAGTGGGCATGAGACAAGTCAAGTTGAGGCCACTCCATCCAATAATGAAGTCGTAAGAAGATCTACAAGGAAAATCAAGGCACTGAACATGTATAATGATTATGGTTTAATGACCCAAGTAATGAGTGTAGATGAACCACAAAATTTTGATGAAGATAAGAATCATGAAGAATAGATGAACCCAATGCATAAAGAATATATTTCAATAATAAAACATGACACTTGGGAACTAATTGAACTACCAGCAACCAAAATTCCTATTGGCTATAAATGGCCATTCAAAAAAAAGTTTAATGTTGATGGTTTTGTTGATAAATTCAAAGCTAGATTAGTTGCAAAAGGGTACTCAAAAAAGGATGAATTGATTATAAAGAAACTTTTTCACTAGTTGCTAAAATAAATACTATAAGACTAATGATTTCACTTGCTACTAAATTTGATTGGGTTTTCCATCAAATGGATGTTAAATCAACATTTTTAAATGGTGATTTAAACGAAGAAATTTAACTTGTCTAACCTGAAGGTTTAGTAAAATAGGGAAAAGAGCATTTGGTATGCAAGTTAAAAAAAGGATTACATGGTCTCAAAAAAGAACCAAGGTCATAGTATGAGAAAATTGGTATTCTTTCAACAAGGATATATCAAGAGTAAATATGATCCAAATTTGTACATAAAAAATGATGAACATGGGAATGTTGTTTTGATTTCTTTGTATGTGGATGACTTAATTATCATAGGATGTCATAAAGAGTTGATTAATTCAATCAAGATAACTCTATCACTGTCATTTGAAATGAAGGGTCTTGGAAAAATGCATTATTTCTTAGGAATTGAAATGTGGAAATAAAATGGTAGGATTTTTATTACTCAAAGTAATTATGCAAAGAAGTTAATCCAAAAGTTTAATATGCAAGATTTTAAAGTAACATGTACTCCATTAGAATAAAATTTGAAGTTCTCTTGTGATAGTGACACTTCAAAAGTTAATGGGACATTGTATAGGAAGATGGTGGGAAGTCTGAACTACTTGAGCACTACAAGACTTGCTATTTCATATTCTATCAACATACTTAGCCAATTCATGGCTAATCCTCTTGAGGTCCACTAGAATGAAATAAAAATATTTATTTGATACCTACAAGGCACCATATCTTTTGGCATTGAATAAACTAACCATTTGAATGTTGGTTGATAGGTTACTCTGATTTTGATTAGGTAGGAGATTTAGATGATCATAAATCAACAACTTGTTATGAATTCAATATAGGATCAAGTGTTTTTTTCTTGAGAAACAAGAAGAAACCAACTATTTCTATTTCATCTACTAAAGCTGAGTACAAGGCATTATGCAATGCTAGCTGTGAAGCACTTTGGCTAAGGATAATTCTATAAGATATGGGACAAAAGAAAGAAGGGCATACTTCAATCAAGTGTGACAATCAAAGTACAATCAAGGTTGTAAAGAAACCTATTTTTCATGCAAGATCAAAGCATATAGAAACTCAAAAACATTTTGTAATAGAGAAATTTTAGTCTGAAGAGATAGTGTTGAGCTATTGTAATACCAATGACAATATAGTTGATATATTCACCAAGTCATTGGGAAAAATAAAGTTTGTAACATTTAGATTGATGTTAGGGGTCAAACAAAATTTTGTTATTCATTAAGGAGGGGAGGGGCGGAGGGGTGGGAGGGCGGGGTGTTAGAGTATGAATAACAATGTTGCACATGTGAAAACTCAAGTTTGAGTTGTTGGAAACAAGAGTTCAGTTTGATTGTAGTGGTATCATAGAAAATGACTAACTATAGATCTGGCTTTTAGATCCAATTAGCTATTATGAGTAGTCCACTTGTCCATTTTCATGTGTGTGTTGTCAATAATGAAGTAGATTTTTGTCAATCTATTTTCTAGTCATTTAGGAATGCTGATGGGTCAATCTATTGTATAAATAGGCTTCTATTGTTCAATAAAATCAAGCTGCAAGTTTCTTCCTTGTTTGATATCCTTTTAATATGTTTGCAGCTATATAATTTCTCTATTTTAATAGTAGGTTGATGAAGTAGGCAACTTCCGAACAAAAAAAAAAAAAAACTATAGAGGTTGCCCCAACGCCAAAAAAGGCATAGGTTGATGAGGGAGTCACACAAGTAGCTGATATAGAAGACCCCCAATCAGCAGAAATAACCCAATAAAAGACCACCCCACTATCATGACCAACACATGCACCTATGAAAAAGACCTGGGCATAGAGGTTGAATAGGAAGGATTCATCGAGTTTGAAATGGGAGAACGAGCAAGAGAATGAACAAGAGTCATCAACCTAAAGATGATCTTTTTGTTGAATTCATCTTATAAGGTTACATATACTTGATCTATCCTGTTAAAAGTCACTCGTGTTATGGTTGTGCTTTGTTGATACTATGCAAAGTGTTATTTTCTTCATCATTGAGTTATGCTTACTTGAAGAAAGTCCAAGAAAACTTTTAATATAGAATTAAAGTGTTTCCTAAATTAACTTTAGTAGGAGTAGGTACCACTATATATTACTAAGGTTGATCAAAGATTCATAGTCAAATGGAAAAATACATTAAAGGGACAAGTATTATACTTTGAAACCTTTTGTTTCAAAGGTTGATCATAGATTCATAATCAAATGGAAAAAGACATCAAAGGGACAAGTATTATACTTTGAAACATTTTGTTTTAGAAGCTACAATTCCTTCAAAATTATGGATTTAAATGGGTTGGGTATATCAAACATCAAGAAGGGGGTCATAAATTGGGTATCAAATAAAGTCATAAATTGGGTATCAAATAAATATGAAAATCAAATAGTGTTGAATTAAAATTCAAAATAGAAGTTATGAATGTGTCACAATAAGGAAATATGTTACTCTATATAATAAGAGCCATTGTTTGAAAAGTAATTGTATATTGATAGATCAAGTATTTCAGGTATCACTAAGGCAAGCATCATTAGAAAATAAGTATTTGCAGTTCTAAAATAACATAGAAGGTTCACAGGTTGGACATACAATTAAATTTCAAAAGATGGGGATATTTTTGATAATAAACAACTATGATTAAATCAAGAGGGAAAGCAATGTTAACAAGGAATAGACAAGAGTGAGGTATCACTTACAGTTTATAGTAGAGTATTGGATGTACCATACAAACCAAATTGCTATTTTCATAATGGAAAAAATTGATGGCATAGAAAACTATAACATAGTTATCAATGAAATATGTTACAAACATTAATAAAAAGAAAGAAAATTGTGTTGCAAAAGAATGACAATATCATAACAGGGGATAGTGTGCCTTCAATAGTTACTTTTATTGTATTGGTATATAATTTGGGGCTTTGAGAAAATATATTATTCCTCAGCTCAACAATCAGCAGTGAAAAAGTAAGTGCATTAAAGTGTCATGGATTTCATTATTTTAAAATGATAGAACAAATGCAAACAATGAAAACTACCTTGAAAGTTTGGGAGGGAGAAATGTTCAAGGAGAAATCTTGAAAAATTATTTTCAAGTGAAGCTATACAAAATCCTAAATAATTCATCAAAAGGTGTTGTGCCCAGAAATAAAATTCTTTCAAAGAATAGTTCACAAGGTTCTTGCATCTATAGTCAAAGATTATAAATAGATCACTATAAGACTCCCATTTTTCTAGATGAACGGGTTTTATTGAACATAAAGAATGAAAGGAAACCTTAAAGAGATTTGTTAAATCTTATAAAGGAGCAACACATGAACCTGAGAAATAAAATGGTGTTTCAAATCATGTTCATGAATAGTACAACATTCTAAACAATTATAATCAAAGCCCATAGAGTGACCATAACCATAGAGGGTTTTTTATATCTATTCAATGAAAGGTTCAACATAAATTTAACAATGCATCAAGCCCAAAGAAAAAGAAAGAGTATTTACAAAGAGAAAATGTCCAAGTCAAGATAAGGGAATTAAAGCTACACCAACTAAATCAAAAAATTTACAAACACGACATAGATAAGGGTCCAAGTTTAATAGAGATGCAAATAAACCAGTATTGACAAAGATAATCCAAAGGAATGGTTGCATAAGGGCCAGAACAAAGAAATGGCATACCTAGATGCTAGAGTGCAAAAACAAAGAAACCCTTACATGAGAACAACAAAAAATGATAGGAAAAAATCAAGAATGCCTAGATGGCATGCCCATAAATGCATATGAAAATCCTGATTATTATGCATATAAAGACCATATTTGAGGATGCAAAATAGGAAAATAGAGACAAATGAAAAACATCTATCATATAAGATTTGATCTTTAACGATTTACTTTTAGGTTTTTATGTTAAGTAAAGCTATTGTACCAATATATTTACTTAAAGAATCATTTGGATTGCCATGGTATGACATTTTATTTTTCAGATTTAGTCTCCACTATATTACAACACACTTTCATTTCTATCATTTCATTTCAAGGTTGATTCCAAATAGGAGTTTGACTAAGGAAAAATGCATGAGCCATCCATCTTTCTTGTTTTTGTGTATGCAAGTATAGGTGATGTAGTTATCAAGACATTATTTAACAAGTACAAGATCTGTTAGGAAGACTACAACTAGATTCAAGCAAAACACCCAGGTACAAAATGCCCCTGGCTTTATGTTCCCATGGAAACAAGTGCCTAAGTCACTTATTTTGTACTTATAAAATCCTCTTCAAATTAAAATCACACAAGTGTGATACAATAATCAAACCCTCATTTCAAATCACTATATCCTTTTGAATATTTTATGCCAGTCTCTATTTCATAAATTTATCTATATTTTCATATTTAGTCTTCTATTTTGTCTTATCATATCATATATACCATTCCAATATTTCAACAAGTGAAGAATCCTTGACTCACTTATATCTAAACTCTTCCTTGAGCCTATTATAACATTTTACTTTCAATAGTACATTACAATAAAAGGGAACAAACCACCATTATTGGCCTTTTCCTATTGTATATTTTGGTAAACCCAACTTACAACATTTTCACTTCTAATTTGTTTTTAAGATTTCATTTACATGCATTTTATTGTTTAATTTTATGTATTTATTATACTTGTATTAGAAAGGTGTAAATAATTGCATATTGATATCTCATAAGATTTAGTTCGTTCTTGCACTTCATGTTGAAAAATAAAAAAGTACAAGATTCTTCTTCTTTCCTACATGGTTGTTGCATTTCATTTTGATTTGTATAAATGGGGTGTTGAAGTTGATGAAAGATCAACCCCACAACTCCCAAGAATCACTTGCATGGACACACATGTCACAGAAAGGGAGAAGCAAATCTATGAAGGCTTAAAATCAAAGATCCACATAAGATGAGACATTATTGATTTGTGAAAGAGAATTACAAATTCAATTGAATGAATTAAAATATTAAAAAGAAGATCAACCCTTATAAAAGGAGATCAAAACCCTAAAAGGTAAAACCTAGGTTGCATGATAATAATTAATAAAAGAATTAATTATTATATGCCTAAATTTTAGCTTAAGTAAACTAGAGATAATTAAATCAATATGATTTAATTAATAAGAAAATGCTTTGTTACTTTAACATAATGTTTTTATCTTCATTTATTGGTTCAAGTTCAAGTTTTCTTCAAGATATTCAATGCTTCCCTTTCATGCATATGATGACAACTTAGTTCTTGATTTCATCCATTCCAATAATATACCCCCTCCAAAACTTGATCCCATCCCTAAAGACATTTTGATGTGAGAAGAGACTATCCCCACTTATTTGAGGACCTCCTCTTGTGAAAGAGACCTTCAAGAAAAATGATGATCTTTCTACTAAAATATTCATTCCTTATAATGACCATTTGATGCAAAATGATGATGTAATTTCTCTTTCTCCAAATGATTCAAATTTTTTTATACATTTAATTGAAATTCATTATATAGATGGTGCTTTAATGAATTATGTTTGTCCCTCGCCTAAGGATATTCTCATATGGATATTTTCAAGTAAGAAAGTAGCAATACCTCTCTTAAGGATATTGTCTTTTGTACATCCACATGACACATCTTCCATCGATGGCTCATTGATGAATCACACTTTCATCCTCCTAAGGTACATCTTTTTTTTATGAAGACAACTTTAGTCCCATGAATTTCATATTAGAGAGTATAAAACCTTCTCTTTCATAGTACCTTTGTGAAAACTAAGCATGTTCCCTATCTACATCTTTTGTCTTCTTATTGTAAGCATCAATCTCTTTGGAAGAAAGATGATGCTATGCATTTTATTCATGATCTACTGCCTAACATACCACTGAGGGAAGATAAGGTCCTAGATGATAAAATTTCTAATCAAACTACTAAAATTAATATGAACAATTTTGATGAGACTAAGCATATTCTTATAGAGATCAATACCCCACTATACTACATTCCTTAATTATCTCTTTTTTGGTTGAATATTTTACACTCTAATGTCCTTCCATAATGGACTTTTTTTTATAAGGATCTTTCTTTAGAGGATTGATATTCTTCTTTACAAACTTTTCCTGCTCAGAAGTGTATATCCCTTGTAATCGATTTACCCACTAAGTTTCTATAATGTGACATCCTTTCTCTTTCTCCTTTTGTTAGATCTATTTTCTCTTTATGGACTTGTATCTTTTGTAATGCTACATTCTTTGTATCATGAGATTCTTTGTTACATGGTTTTTCATCTTTATTAATAAACCTTTTCATGACTCAAAGAGCATGATTACTAATCATGATCTTCTACTTAGGTAGTGTATTGTTTCTCTTTTCCTTTTTCAAAAGACCCATCGTCCCTTTGTTGACTTGTTTATATTATAACATGATGTGATTTCTTGCAGGAACTTTTTGTCCTACGTACATTAGGATCTTCTCTTTTTCAATATATTTTGATCCTTGTTCACAACATATTATTTATTAAAATTGTATATCTATTATAAATATCTATAGGATTTATAATAAATGGCTCATTTCCCAAGGATCCACTTTCCTTGGCCTAGTGACACTTTTTCCTATCATGTGTCATTATTTTCTTATAAGGGATTGTTAGGGGTGCCTGGTTCTTCTCCTTCCCTCTATGTTTGAATATGTTGTATATTTTCAAGAACTTTTTTTGAAGGAACATGTCTTGTAGCCAAGATATCTTCCATTCAAGGTTCTCTTCCCCTTGAGGGGATATCCTTTCATGATTATATATGGACTTGGATGATAAAAGTCTTCCCTCTTTCCTAAGGTTAGGATAAATATTTTTATTTTAAGGATTTCTCCTTGTTGTTGGACGTAGGTATTTGTGTTCTCTTTTCCTTATGACACTTCTATTGTCCTATGTTGATGTTACAAGGAGGGGGGCATACATACAACCTCTTGTGCATTATGCAATTCATTTATTGGTCCTAGACTAACCCATTTTTTAGGATCCACATGAAGAACATGTTTTTTGTAATATTGAATTCATAAGCCACCTCATGTGCAAAATTTCAAAATTTCCCCATGCGCAAAAATTTAAAGCTTCCCTATGCAAAAATTTCATAAGCTGCCTTGTGCACAAAATTTCAAAGCTACCTCACGTGCAAAATCTTATAAGTTTCCCATTCTGCATTTTTTCAAGTTTACTAACATAATGAAACCTTATAGACTATTAATTCTTCTTCTCTCTCTCTCTTTGGGATGAGTGGAACTAGCATAGCATAACTTGCTACCCTTTCTACTCTTTCCTTCTATTCCTCTCACATGGATCACCTAACATAACATAACATAACTTTCTAGATTGTTTGATTTATGATTTCTCTCTTCTTTCTCATTCTCTCATGGCATTGTTAGTGGGTAGGATTATAGAGTGTTGATAAACCCTTGAAAATAATTTTACCATTTCCATATGATCACTTGTGATCTTGTAATAACTTTTTGAGCATAATGCTAGTGGTTGGACATTTCTCAATCAAGATCTCTTCAACTAGTTGATTTCAAGTTTTTTTTTAGTACTAACCCAATTTGTTCATGGATTTTGAACATTTTCCCCTTTTTTGTTGTCCTTTTTTCTTTAAATGTTTTCCCTTGTGTATGCTTTTCTGAGTTGAGATCCTTCATCTAGGAGCTTGTCTCCTTGAACTTAGTGATATCTTAACTCTTTGTAATTTTCCTATTGACGATTTCTCTCTTGTTTCTCTTCTCTTTCATTTCTTTTACCATGAGTATAAATTTTTCTCATGCTTGCACTATAGTGGGGGCTAGATTTATTGTCATAAATTGTAAGCAATTGCATATGTGTATAATTTCAAGATTTTTAAGCACCCACCTTAGTTTGCTTTCATAATAGGATTTCACATATCACTTAACATAAACTTAAATTTAAATGTAAATCCTCTATCATTTTAATCTTGTTTAAAATCAATGTGAACCCTTATTCTAAGTGTGCTCATGTATTTCTTCCTCCAATTGAATAATATATTTCAACACTTCGGCCCTATCTCACCACTTGTGGCCTCCATGTTCTATCTCAATCTAGGAATCAATTGTATTTAGTAATCTAGCATTGTCTAATTGTCTAGGATATGTGGTTTTGATTTGAGATGTAAACAAGTGGAGCATAAAGCCCTAAGAATTTCACTCCCAAAATATTAGGCTCATATTGGAAATGGGGCCTCATATTAGTTTGTGGTGACTAATCAAGGAAGTACTATACATACTTCATAAATTCTTTAAAAAAAAATTGGGCTACTATTCACCAATGGTGTACTACTATTCGCCAATGGTAGGCTACTATTCGCCAATGGTGGGCTACTATTCACCAATTGTGGACTACTATTCGCTAGTGGTGGGATATTATTTACCAATTAGGTTTTGTTTATATTCGCCAATTTATGGCCGACATGTTGTAACTAAATTTAACCCTAAAGTGGCAGAAATATGTGTATAAAAGGGCTTAGGGTTAGGGATTGTTTGATAAGGTGTGATGAAAAAATTGCTTCTTGCAGTGGTATTGAGTTGTAAGGGATTACAAATTGTAATAACATTGTAATCACTAGATAATAATAATATTGGACTTGTTGTTTAGTGGACATAGCCCAGGGTTTGGGTGAACCACGTTAAATCTTAGTGTCTTGTGTTGTCTTGTGTTGTTTTCTGATGTTGTTTATATTTGCATGTAATTTTTATTTATGTCCATTGTTAAATCCTAACACCTCGTCTCCATGATTTAGTAGGGTATTTGGATTTATAGTTGGCCTACTTTAATTTTAATCTCTAAGATATTATGAGAGATATATAAACACCATATCTTTCTTTATTTTTAAAACAAGGATCCAACAATATTAGCAAGAATTCATTATTGTCAAGTTCATGCATTCAAATTCAAGGTTTAAAGAAAAAAATTCAAGAATTCAAGTTCTTCTTGAGCATTCAAGAAGCTCCTCTCCGTGGATCAATCTTCTTTCTCTTGAAAGGCCTAGAAAAAGAGTGCTCTATCAAGGGTGAAGATGCACCCCACATATAGATATTCTTTATTCTTCTCAATCAAGTAGCCTGGTAAAGTACACCATCCATGATATAAGGTTTTCTCTTTTGTGGTTTCCTTTTGGGATTTTGTGTTAATTTGAAGTGAATGTGCTAACATGTATTTAATCACATTCAAAGAAGTAGTTTCATTGCTAATGTATGATAAATTATATTTTCTAGACCTAACCTCTACTATATAACAAGATGTTTTCATTTAATTTCAAGGTTGATTCCAAATAGGAGTTTGACTACATAAACCCCCTCTACCAAACCTTCTTTGTTTTGTGTGTGCAGGTATATGTGATGCAATCATTGGGATTTGATATGGAAAGTATGAGATCTTTTTAAAAGACTACAATTGGACTTAGGTAAAGTGCCTGATTATAAAAATTGTTAGGAACAATGTGCCCAAGATATTGTGTACCTAGAAAATCTTCTTCAAATTTAAATCACATGTTAGTACAGTTCTCAGATCCTCATTTTAAGTCATTGCATCTTTTTGTATGTTTTTGTTAATCTTGTTTTCTAAAACTTGTTGGAATAGTTTAAAATAACTAAGATGGGGGTGAATCAATTATCCAAGGTCCAAAAATCCCAAATCAACTTTTTAATGCTCAAAAAAACTCATACATATAACTCCTTATTATGTATCTTGCATGCATCCATCATATCATTCAAAACTTAAGCTTGCAAATTACTATCCTATGTCTAAATCACTTTGCAGAAATGTAAGCATAATAGAATCATTCACACATATGACACAAGAATTTTACATGGAAACCCAATTTGGGATAAACCATTAGTAACATGCTACTAATTCTCACTCTTTTGAAGTGATTCCATGTGAAAGGCCAACCCTGTTAAAGGTTATAATACACATTGTTAAATGTGACCTAGTTAAAAGATTTCAATCAACCTATTAGGAGTGAGCCTTGTTAGAGGACTTTAGGCCATTCCATTAGAATGGCACTTAATTAAAGGATTTACAAATAACTGTTAGGACAACCTTAATCCAAAGGATTTACCCTAAATTGATACAATTATTAGAGAGTAATAGTAAGGCTTTGATCTAATAATAAAACACAACTCACTTGTAGATTATAGATCTCTATTTCAGTCCTCCATTCTGCTTGGCTTCATTCACTTCAGCTCTGATAGCTTGTTCACCCTTCAAGAATTCATCCCCTTAAGCTTTCTTTCTTTTCATATCAATTGTAGACTCTTTCCTTAGGCCACCATATGAAGCAACACCCTAGAATCCTTGTCTTCCTTGGGTTCTCCTACATCCCAACAGATGCTTCTGGCCTTGCATTCCCTTATAAAAAGAATTTGGATCATTTTTCGCTTAATCACAATCATCCATTCTAGGGTTAGGTAGAATTCATTGAATCTAACCATCTTACTATTTACTCCCTCTAGAGACTTCCTTCTCAATCCTCTTTGAATTCACCTCAAAATAGTTTATCTTGAATTCTATGCCACCAACTCATCAAGCTTATCTTCCACACGATTTACACAATCCAAGAAAACAACCTTTTCGGGTCATATTCATCTAATTCATGATCAAACTCATAATGTTTTCACTTGACATTAACTAACATATTGATGCTCGACACATACTATCTTGCTTGACATCTACTAGAAATTCACTCGGCACATACTAAAGTTTACTGTTGCCCGACATCAACTAAACTTCACTTGACTTACACTATACCCACTTTGCTTGGTATTGTCTACAATTCACTTTGCATACACTAAAATTCAACTTTTCTTGGCTGCAACTAATTTTTTTCTTGACTTGTACTAACTTTACTCGGCACCAACTGTGCATTTTGGCAAGCTTAGCAGACTCAATTCTTCTTACTTGTTCTTCTAGACTTAATTGGTGTAACCATCCTTTGCAACCTTAAGTAGATAATCAATCCATTATATCATCACTTTCTTAACTAATCTTTGTACTTATTTTACATAACTTAACTCAACCTTTCCTCTAGGTGCTCTTGTTACCTCATTTGATCAAATCCTCTTCATCAATAAAACAAATGATAATACTCAAAACATCTAAGCAATTGTCTCTCTAGCAAGTAGCAGGTTTGACATCAGTGAAAAAAATAAGATTGAAGCACATTCTCGTACTTATATCAATCTTTGATCAACAAAACTATCTATATTTTTATAATTTGGCCTTCTATTTTTAATTAGCATATTATCCATATCATTCCAATAATCCAATTAGTAAAGAATCATTGAATCAATTAGAAATTAAGTCTTATGTGGTCCTAAGGGACATCTTCCTTTTGATTTTACATTACAAAAGGGGAATAGTTCATCATTGCTAACCTTTTTCTTATTATATATAAAATTATATTTTTTAATATATCATTATGTTCACATTAAATTCAATAGATTAGTTTTATAAATCTATTGATTGTTGTGCAAAAATAACTTTTGAGAATGAATTTCCCGATTAACCTACCTATAAACTACTTAGATTATTAAATACAAACCTTATTTCCTAACAAACCCCCTTAAAGTTTACATTATGAAAATAAACAAGACAAAAAAATATATAGCACTAGCCTAAACTTCTAGGTCAAAGCATATGGTTAATATCCAACTTTGCATTGCATTAGACCAAAACTATCTTGTTTAGACAAATATTATAACTTTATGTTAATATCAATATAATCTTCTCATTCTAGGAAAATATTTTATTAGCCAAAAATACTTGTGAATCAATATATACTCCATTATCCACTAGAACATCACTCGTGAATTCACATAAAATCTATCATCTACAATAATAAAACCCCAATACTATGAGTTGAGACAAACTCAATGATCCATAGAGACCAATCATGCATCTGCAGATCAGGACAAAATCATGCATATAAAAACTAAAACAAGTGCTATGAATCAAGACAAACAAAATTATCTAGTAATAAATAACTACTTCATAGGTTGAGACAAAATCATCTACAAATGAAACTACTACTCTATGGATCAAGACAAACTCAATTATTTTCAAAATCCTTGTCCTTTCTCCATGAAGAGTTCTATTTTTGAAGGACACAAATACAAATTGTTTCTCATACAATAAATCACCCCTAAGAGAGAAGCTAGCTCAATATGGTAGACATCATTATGCCTCCATTTCTCTAACCTCCAATAAAACCTAAAGATTCTTAGAGAATGTATACATATTTAGAGTCATTATGAGGAGATTCTTAATAACACATTGCAAAATTATACATATTCCTCCCTCAGTTTGACATGCAATTAAAGCATTATCTATTTTTATCTTTCATTCAATAAGATCTCTAGCTTATTAGTTATAATTTATTAGAATTCACCCTCCTTGATTACAAAAGAAGGATTTGAAATTATTCTTCCATGTTAAAGAAATAGTCTTCTTTTTAACAAACAAAACAATTTTCTGAGTAATTGAGTGAGTAAAGACTCTTTTCTCTTCATCAATTAAGATAGCACATTTTCTAAGCTTGGACTTGGATTCAATTTGTTTAAAGTAAACACAATGTTATCAAAACTTGAAGGTGTGTTATTTAATAAAATGGCTTTGGTGTCATCATCGTCATCAATTATACACTTTCTTTCAACAATTTGATTAAGAAGAGAATAAACTATACTAACAAGTTGAACAACACTTTACACCTTTCATTTTTGACCCACAAAGTTCTTATTTCATTCCCATGTTAGTGCTTGAAATATGTAGACCAAATGAGGAACCAAAGGCTTACCATATTTTATTTAATGCTTTTTGTCAAATCAACATGCTCTAAGTATGCATTAGATAACAGATGTGGCTTATTGATATTTTGCTTCTTATTTTAATGCTTCATCTACATCTTGTGGATTTTCAAAATTTCCATAAACAATGTCCCAAAGATCTTTTTCTATCAAAGCCAAATTTTCTTTAACTTTCCATGTATGAAATTCATGACCTTCAAACTTTGGAATAACATGTGATTTGGCCATTTTAAATAAAACCAATCTAATCAATTATCACTCCATTTCTACTTAACAAAATATAATATCAAGTTTCTTACAGAAAAAAAAAAAAAGACACTAGCACATATCTTGATTTGATGAAGTAAAATATTTAGATAAATTGCAACTCTAATATTGCTTCATCAAATAGAATCCTATGTTGTTAATTTTTGTGCTTCTACATTGCAACATTATTTATTGTCTATTTTTCACATGCTCTCAAATGTATGTTGCAAATTTATCTACACATAGTCTTGCCAAACACTACAATTAAGTATTTGAGTTCCCTTTCGATCTTTCACAAGCGTAAATCCTTACAAACACTTTAATACCTATGCTGAATGGTAAACATAGAAAGTCAAACTTTGATTCACATTGTAGATAAAAAATAAATATGAGTTTCAATATATCATTGTATTCATATTACATTCAATAGATTGGCTTTATAAAGCCATTATTCCCCATGAAAAACTTATAGGAATGAACTTCCAACTAACATAACTACAAACCACTTAGATTATTAAATGTAAACATTTTTTATTAATATAGTTGAGCATAAGGATTAAGGGTTACTGAGGACAAAAGAAGAAAGTTGTTCTTTCAAAGTGTAGAAATGATGAATGGATGTGGCCATTACTACATTTTGCATTGATTTTTGATGACGGTTCATCGCACCGATAAAAAACACTTCATCAGATGAGGAACTTAAATCATAATTGCTAAACAAGAGTCAAATATTGCGACAATTGATTTTTCAGTCACTCGTCCAATGTTAACTAATGTTGAAAAGTGTGCCTTCATAATAGAAGAACAATAAGAAACATTTGGTTGGGTTTGTGATGACACCATGTCATTGGAAAATTGACAAAAATTCCAACGTGCTTGTTGTCACATGTATAACATCCACATTGGATTTTGTATCAATTATTTTGTCAGAAATTATGCATGATACGTCATAATTTTGATGACCTCTAAATGGTACTTTTGAGGAAGCAAGTTAGGGGGCAATAAAGCGATAATCCATTTGCATGGACAATGGGCAAAGGTGAAAAACCACAATTTCCAACACACATTTGCATTTTTGTTAGAGGTGGATATGTTTTTTAGGTAATAGATCATTGTGGATGTCAAATTTCAAATTTTATAGGCAAGGGAATGCACCCAACAAGCCAACGAAATAAAACAACTAATAGAATAGAAGATTGCTAATCAAAACAACTATGAAAACCCTTCTTAAAAACCACTAAGAAGTTCTAACCACCAATAACTTTTTGAATATTATAAAATTGTTGATAGTTGAAACTCCATGGTGGGTTTTAGATAGAGGAATTCTTAGCTATTCTGATTAGAATTCTTTTGGTCTTTTAAATAGAGGAATTATTTTAAATAGAGGAATTATTTTGATTTTCTTTCTTTTTGAGGGCATTACCTCACCTATAGAAGTCAAAATTCTGACATTCGTTATAGTCTATAAGTTAAAAAACCTATAGACATCTCTAACTGATGTGCAACCATGTGCTAGAAAATATGTTTTTAAGCACCATTTGTCATCCAAGCTTATGGATTGAGGTTTCAGCTATCCTTGAGTTGCTTCCTCAAAATACCATCTATGTGTGTTAGTTTGTGGTGACTTATCATGAAATTACTGTACATACTCTATAATTCCTAGGCAAAAATACTTGTATAAAAGGGCTTAGGGTTAGGGATTTCATAGGGTGTGATGTGATAATTTCTTCTTGTGATGGTATTGAGTTGCAAGTGATTACATATTGTAATTAAGTTGTAATCATTGGATAATAATAATATTGGACTTGTTGTTTGGTGGATGTAACCCAAGGATTGGGTGAACCACATTAAATCTTGGTGTCTTGTGTTCTCTTTTGTGCGATTTATTATATTTTAATATTGATTATATTTTCATATAATTTTTATTTTCTTTGTGGTTAATCCTAAAAAGTGGTATTATAGCAAGTTTTTTTCAGTTATCCTCTATAGGAAAGTCTCATGATTGAGTGGGAGTCTCACAGTTGAGTGGGAGCAATGATAGACGAGGGTAAGCTGAAGGTTGAGAAGTTTAAGGGGCAAAAATTTCAGTTATGGAAAATGCAAATGGAGGACTATCTTTATCCAAAGGATTTATGGAAGCCATTGGAAGGAAAAGCCAAAAAATAAGAAACTATGACAAATGAGGACTAGGATATTTTAGATATAAAGGCCCTTGGAAGCATTCAATTATGCCTGGTATCATCGATGACATTTAACATTACAAAAGAAAAGATGACTTAAGAGTTTATGCAAACCCTAGAAAAGTTGTATGAAAAGTCATCTGCTTCAAATAAGATATTTCTCATCAAGCGTTTATTTAATATGAAGATGGAAGAAGTTGGATCTTTTGCAGATCATTTAAATGAGTTTAATATGGTTACTAGTCAGTTATCTTCTGTGAATGTTAATTGTGATGAAGAAATTAGGGCTCTCTTGATTTTGTGTTATTTGCATGAAAGCTAGAATAACTTGGTAATGGTTGTGAGTAATTCTATTTCTAGATCTAATACCCTAAAATTTGATGATGTGATTGGTGTTATTCTGAGTAAGGAATTTTGTAGGAAAACCTTAGGTGGATCTACATCAGAAAGTACTTTGAATGCACAAAGTAGAGAATGAATGATTGAGGGAGGAAGTAATTCTATAAATCATGGGAAATCAAGATAAAAATCAAAAGGGAAGAGGTCTCAATCCAAAGGACTGAGAGATTGTTGGTACTATGGAAAACTAGGGCATAAAAAGAACAATGAAGGAGATAAACCAAAAGGGAACAAGGAGGCAAATGTACTAAGTAAAAAATCCAAAGAGGATGCATTGCTTCTTTCTTTAGAAAGTGTTGATGATTCTTGGATTTTAGATTTTGGGGCTTCATTTCATGATACACCCCATAGAGGTTATTTTATTGATTATGTCCAAGGAAATTTTGGGCTTGTTTATTTGGGGGATAATTGTTATTTCTAGGATCGTTTCTGCAAATGTAGAATCAGCCATTGTTATTGATGATTTTCTAGTTGCAAATTTGAGGATTCATAAATATGAGAAGAGGAGACATGTCTGAGGAAGAGACATGTCTCTACAGTTAAACATCACTAGTTAACATATTAATATAATAGTAATATAAATAACCATATATGTAACTCATCTTAAGCATATATGTAATATTAATATGTTAACCATAAATGTAATATATTATTATATTATTATATAATAATATATAATGTCTAATATATATAATATATATTATATTACATATATATATATATATATATATATATATATATATATATATATATATATATATATATATATATATATATATATATATATATATATATATATATATAAAAGATATTTATTTTAAAGATGATTTACCATCAACAAGTTGTCTTATGTTAAAGTCAATCCAACAAACACTACAACCTTAACACTCCTTCTTAGCTAGAGAAGATTTACAGAACATGTTATGCTCTCAAGAATATGAAGAGATATCATCTCAGTTTGATATTTAATTCACTATGAGGCTAAATCTCTCACCTTTCATAACACACAATTGAAGCAATTTCTATAACTTTAAAACAACACCTTAAGTGTGGTCTATAGTAATAACTATGTTATGGTGTCTGACAAGATTTGACCCAAAGAACCATAACAAGTTGGTTATCATGGTGTTCGAAAAAATCTAGCCCAAAGAACCATGATAAAATATCTACCATTTATAAGATTGCCACCTTACAATGGTTACCTTCTGTCTGTTCGTTATCATGATTTCTAGCACTCTAGGACAATAATTTAATGAAGTCTTTCATGATAACAGGTCTACCATTTATAAGATCATCATCTTATAATAGTTTCCTTTTGTTTAAATATAAAAATGAAAGATCGTCACCTTTTATTACATATCATATGTGAAATAGTAACCGCCATGAACCCAGTTAGAGGGTGATAGAAAGACTTTCACCTTAATTTTCTCTCACAGACAAGAATGCATTACAAGGAGTTTCACTTAGAACTCCTCCTCATAAAGAAGATATCATTCACAAAGGATTGTACCTCAAAAAAATATCCCTCTGAACAATGATTTTGGAAAGTTAGGTCCAGTAGTTACTTCCTTGGAGACTTTCTTCCCCAAGGATTCTTGTCAGACTCACTCTAAATCTGATATCTTATTTTTGGGTGATAATTCATCACTTCATCATGATATACATAGGAGTGGGCCCATCAAAATCATGTAGTTACCCACATGTATTTCTAGACTCCTCTAAGTATCAATTTTCTAAGCTCATGCATTACCTTAGAAGAAGTCTCATACTCCCTCTTAATGGAGAAGAATCTCATAATCTCAATCATAAAAAATGTTTTCTTCGAGAGCCTCACTTTATCCTTCTTGATCATTAGGGTCTTTGGAGCTACTATCATTAGACTGAGTTTGCACAATATTTGGTAGCATATGTAAAGTATCAACCTTCTTTTCCTATAAGAATATCCTCAAACATAAAGGAAAAGATCAAGAAAAATAACCCTTATAGTATGTATAGAATTACAAATAAGAGAGAGACTAGATACATGTAAAAGATACAAATACTTATCTGCACATGAAGATTCATTAATTATCTTTTTAGATTATTTGATAATGGAAAATCTCCCCTCTAAATAAGGTTCAAGTGGGAATGGAACATTGACTATTATTCACCCCACAATGTAAAATTTCCACTCATTCTTATATTGTTGAAAAATTTTGTATCAAATATGACAAATCCTTTTTAAGTTCCAACTTTCTCGTTCTATACATTGAAGGTCCAAACATTCATTTTGTTTAATAGTGGAAGTGAACATGTCCTTCCATTTTATCAAACTCGTCCACAATACACTGATATCTTGATTAAGTATGATTGTGTCACATGAATGATTCTACAACTCATATGTCAAGTTTCATTCATCAAGGAGAGACTCATAGATGGTTAAAATGAATTCTTAAACTTTATTAACATCTCACAAAACTCAAATTTCCTTACAGTAACTTCTACAAATACAAGTGACATCATTTAAAAGTCATCACTTCCTCATGATGTACATAGGGGTTAGTCCATTAAAATCACATAGTTACAAGGTATATTCATGAATCACAGTCCTCATGACTAATACAATTTATTGATCATTGAAGAATACATGTAAATATGGTTTACTCCCTCTAACTTCTACAAATACAAGTGACATCATTTGGAAGTCATCACCTCCTCATGATGTACATAGGGGGTAGGTCCATTAAAATCACATAGTTACAAAGTATATTCATGAATCACAATCCTCATGACTAATACAATTTATTGATCACTTAAGAATCCATGTAAATATGGTTTACTCCCTTTGAATCAATACAACCAAGACCATAGAAGGTAGAGTGAACCATATCCTCTATCTACTCCCTCTCTTTCTAGGTTGACTGAAATGTCAGCCTCACTCTGAATCTTAATCTCCCTCTTTTTCCTATAAGAACATTCTCAGAAAATATCAAAGCAAATAACTCTTATAGTACATATTGAAACAATAAGAGAGCGATTAATATAATACTCAAGGACAATGGATAATTCTTCATAAAATCATTCCACTATAATATAGGTAAAAGTCTAATTTAAATATATATAAATGGAACATCTATGCATATATATTCAATCTTCTAAGTATATACTTTAAATAGATTATCAAAAACATCTTTTCAATAATTATTTTAAATTATCCTTTGATTATATTTATATATTTTGCATTTGTATATTGACTTATACACACATATATATTATATATATAATGTACTATATTAATGAATAAAAATAGCATATTAAACATCACATATTTTGACATATTATACAAATAAATAAATAATTATTACATACTTTAATTGATGCACTTAGCCCTATAAGATTATGACATTTTACCTTTATTTGTCTTTCCCACATAGTATGTGCATTGTTCTTATTTTCCTTGTTTCATGTGATGTTTGGTTTGCAAATTAATATGAGGTGTAACCTTTGAACTGTGCAAAGAGCATGCCAATATGCAAAACACATCATCCCTCTTACCATATAATTTGTGATTGTCCCAAGGAAATATGCTAATGACATTGACCAACCCATCAACCATGCAACCCAATATGCTTGATTTTCATAGTAATTTATTTTTTTGGGGCTTTGACCCATCCTTTGAATGTCTGATGTTTTTTTATCCTTTGTTGGCAATGGATCTAATTTGCAGTGTATTTTATTGTCTGTTGGCTCTCATCTGCGATACACCACATCTCCCATAGCCTCAATGACCACCCCATTTGTAACCATCTTATATTTTAATCTCCCCCCTTTAATATCTACTCAATTGGTGGTGGGTCCTCCATGCCCACGTGACATGGGGCATTGGTCATAACGTGTCATGTCTTTCGCACATGATATTAGGTCAAACCTAATTTCAAATTCCTATATTATTTCTTTGGCATTTTCCAAATTCTTGTTTAGTCACTGTCATAATAAATATATAGTGGGGCCTTTGTTAGTCACATCCCCATATGATATTTGTGCTTGATTTGATGAGTCAATGCCTAACATTCTTGATTATCTGGTTTTCACTTACGATTATCTCTAGCTGAGGAAAATGTAGACACCTAAATCTGATTACATCACTAGGTAATCATATTTAGTCATCTCCTAGGACATTATTGATTAAATATTTACTAATTAATTAATTAATCATCATCTCCTAGTTAATTAATTAATTAAATTAACTATAGTCCAATTGATAAAATCAAATGATAACCCAAAATCAATTTATCAATTAAATCCCTATTCCTCTATTAAATTAAATAAATTCTCAAATCTATTTAATTTAATCCCATATCCCTATATTATTAAATAAAATATCTAAAAACTATTAAAACATCCCTAAACCCTATCCTAACCCCTAATCCAACCCATTCACCCATACTAACCTCACTTAGCCACCTAACTAACCCATCCCATCAAAGCTAAGCTACTTGCCCTCCTAACCCCCTTTCTAAGCTAATCCCAATCCCCCTCGTAAACATTGGCACAACTTTAAGCAAGGGTTAAGACTTGCTAACCCAAGCTAAAGTCAAAATATCTCCTTCCCTCACCCTCCAACATTAATGACTCTTACATCCCCCTTTATGACTCTTACATACTCAACCTCCCTCTTTACTCCCTTGACCAACCCTTATCCCATCCTCTCACACTTATCCTCCTTGTGACAAGTGTCACTTCCCTATTGGCTCTAAACAAGCACAATCCATGTGCCCCCTTTTGAGTGCATCTTGACCCTCCCTCACTACTTTGTCATCCTTGCATCTTGACCATCCATCTCTCTACCCCTTGGCCTATAAATGAAACCCTCTCCTTTCACAAAGATCATCCACCTTTTATGCAAAGTTATAATGCTATTTTGAGAGCCTAAAAACTACCAAAATACCATCATAATGTTGAAATCCCTCCATACCTCCATTGTTTGAAACCCTCATCCATACACACACTTGGTAAAAACTCACATCCTTTGGAAGCTTGAGCATGTGAGCATACATCCTCTCCCATCAAGGACACCTCCACTTCATCATGGGTTATAGCATAAGGAGCCTACCATTCTTGGTTTGCTTCCTTTTGTGGTGATAACCATCAGTCCTATCTTAAGTGTTAACTACTTATGTTTTGTTAATGCTCTCATTTGATGGTTAGTATTCATGTTACTTTACTAGATTAGGTGATATATTTTTGGCACGCCCAGTGGGACCCCACATTTGAGTCAATCTAATCATATTTTTTGAGTTTTTGTGATAAACTAACCAATATAACATTTTATGCTTGTGGGTGTTTGCAGGTGGTTTGCTAACATTTTTGCAGGTACACAAGTAACTCTTTGGAAATTGTGCTCCCAACCATCTAATCATTTTTCACTTTTAAAAATTTTAGAAACCTGTTTGTTCACGATCTTGCAACCCCAGGAACATGAACCCATGACATCGGGATTGCAGCTACATATCAACGAGAACATGAACCCGTGAAAGTGAGTTTGTTATTTGCCACTAACCCTCATATGCACGTGTCATAAAGTAGCCCCCGCATCCCCACCATTATTCTTCTTGTGGGAATGCCAAAATTCACCTGTAGGATCGTAGAATAAAACACGCGAGAATGCATTCTCCTGTTAGTCAAACCTGCAAAACACACTTTTCATGTTGTCAATCAAACCCACCAAAGAACTTGTCCATAGGAATGCTGCTAAAACCATTCATGGGATCGTTTCTCATGGGATCGCTTTGTGACTTTTCATCCCATGAACTATTTTCTACATTTTTCACCAGTTCCTATGCAACACTCTCATGACCTCTGACCATGTTCTCGCACCTTTAGGATTTCTATCTATACATGTGGGTTTGCAGCATGGATTGCTCTGTTGTAATTGATAACACTTTCTATTGCATGTTTTTGAACTAACTGATTTTTTGCAGGTTTATCATCATAATTTTCTTTTAATAGTTTAAAATTGAAGAAATTTTCCGTTTTCCATGGAATGAATGATTAAAGCTTAAAATTGAACCAATGCGATGAACATTTCATTCTAAGTTTAAACAAGCATTATGGGTGAACACTTCAAATTTGGTACTTAAAATAAACTTCATCCAATCTTGAATGCTCTAAAGAAAAAAAAAATCATCTTATTCCCTGCTCTTTAAAGCTTTCATGTTCGATTTCCATTTTGTTGCCTCGATTTACTTTTGTTGGCAATGTTGTTAAGTTGGAACGAACCTCTGAATGTTAATCACATATGTCTTCAAGTCATAAAATAGAGCACTAAAGTGTCCAAATAGCAATGAATCAAGTGTCTTGAATGTATTGAGATTGTGGCTTTTAGCACATCTTTGTCTTCTCTATTTCCTACATCTTAAGACCTTAAAATATGTGATGCATGTACTGAAAGTTGTTAGCAAGATCATTTGCAACAACCTAGGAGTGCTTCTAGCGAGTTCATTCACCTCTGGGAAGAGCTTCCCCTTTCGTGAGAAGCTCAAACTGATAAAAATTTTGGCCAGTAAATAACTGAGGAGAAAGGTAAACTTTCTAGCTCTATCACCCAAGTTCGGACAGTGTGTTTCTGGGGGTAGCCTAAGGTGGGAATACATTCCCATGATTTTAGTATGTTTGAAATAGATTCTTAAGTGGATCACATACATAACAACCATTTGGTGAGACATCACAAACCCATTTACAACCCTCTTAGTTAAATTTTCTTGATATTTTTCCATGGTATGTTCATTCATGGTGTAAGGGAAACAACATCCCTCAAGATTACTCACCATTGTGCTCCCCTGGTAGAGGCATAAGACCACTTGGGTTTCATCTCCAAGGGTTATTGTTCCCGTAGAAGGGGGACTTAAATTTTCCATGCCTTGAAGATTATTTGATGTGTATCATTTGTTGATCGACTCTTGTATCAACTCACCTCTTCGATGAGAGGGACATATTGCACTAGAATCAGGAGACATCACGTTGTGGGTCATTGAATAGCATATTGCAACCAAAAAAAATGACCTTAGGGATAAAGCATGTGTTTGAATTGTCTTATTTGTGCTCAAGACCCATGAAAAACATACACATTCTTATGGTTACCATCAAATCCTTTTGCGGAAGAGATCATTTGTTTGTCTTTCTCAAAGTTGCTTTGTCCTTTGAGAAACTATTTGCTCATAAAAACCCTCTTATTAGAAAAGTTTCATCTTTGTTATCTCAAAAGATTGTTGTTAGCAAGTCCATTCACAACAAATTTTGTCTCATTGGTCCAACTTTCCCTTTTCTAAAAATTTAACTTGTTCCCTCAAAAACCACAAAACAAGTCCTAGTTTAAACCTCTTTGTCCTTAAACCAAAAAATTTGCCCTTTTTCAAAATATCTTTATCACCTATCCTACTTGACTAAAAATAACACATACTGCCTTTGAAAGACCCCATCTTTTCATATACGAATAGTTGTTAGCAAGTCCATTTGCAACAATGTTTTGTCTCTTTGATTTATCCTTACCTTATTCCAAACTATACTTATTGTCTTGAAACTGCACTATCCAACAAAATTTAGTTCCAAACTAACCCTTTTGTCGTTAATCCAAAAAATTGTCCTTTTTCAAAATATCCTTATTACCTATCCTACTTGACCGAACCTAACACATTTGTCTTCAAAACAAGTACTCCTTACTTCTTCACCAAAGGATTGTTAGCATGTTCATTCACAACAAAACCTAAAAGTCTAAAGTTTGCCTCATTTCACTACTTTATCATTTCTAGAAACTTAGCTATCCCTCAATTGATTTATGATCCCAACCCAAGGTCAAAAGGTACACTTAGTGTAGTTGCTACCTATAAAACCCCATAGTTGTGATCAAATCTTTTAGAGTTATCTCATGTTAGGCCAACCCAAGGCTAAGTTCAAAAAGGCTAAACTTCCACAAATATCAATTTCCAAGGAAATAGATGCAAAACACAGAAAACATACCCCCAACCCAAGGATTGCCAAGTTAGACCAATTTGAGAAAGACGATGTAAACATTGCATTGAAAACTGAGTGGGATTACAAAATTCAGAACCTAACTCTTCGACACGGTGTTAATCATAGCCTTATAACAACTCTAGTGTTACCCACTCTGATTAGGTCTTTCTTTTTCCACACACACTTGAGCACTTATTTCCTCATAGCTTTAGTTTTTCACATAGGAGCCTTTCCCCTACACAAGTATTTAAAATAGGATCACCTCCTTGCATTCTTGCATCATTAAGCCCTAGTACCTCCCACCATTTACTCACATACTTAAAAACATTTAGCATCATTTCTTGAAAAAATGTGTTTCCCTAAAAGCAATTTCCACCCATCCCAACATCATAGTTGTCCTTGAAAATCAACATTTTCTAGAACTAGGCTATCATTTATGTCCCACATCACCTTGAGCCAAAGATTTGGGCCACACATTTCATATCGCCATTACATTTCCACGATCATATTTAAGGGAAACACAACCTCCTTCACTTAGCACCATATCATATAGACTCCTAAAGTATTGCATATACTTAGCATCATCCTTCTTTGCATTTTCATCCTTAATAAAATCATCCTTTCATGCCACCCACCATACATTTTGGTAAGAACACACGAAAAAAGAAGGACATGGATCCTAGTCATAGTAGTAACACATCTTGAGCTCAACTGTAACCCATAGTTTCCATGACACCACCGGATCCTCCACCACAAAACCTATAAGAAACAAGTTCCTCCATAGATATTGATGCTTTCATGAACCAACTAGCCATGTGACCATTGTTAATGCCATCATAGATCGAAATAAGGAAACCATCATGGAAAATTTCTTAAGAGACAATATTGGTGCTTTTGAGTTTGGATGTCCAACACCTCCCCACATTATGGATCCTACACATCCCCTGTTTGGGTGGCAACCACCTTCTGCAGGGTCCTCAAACCCTTTTGATCCCTTCTCCTCACCCAATAATGGATACCAACCACTGCCGACAGAGCCTGCAGACCCAAATATACCCTCAACCCAAGTGACTGCTCCCATTCCACAAAACACCCATCCCATCCTCACTCAAATCTTAGTACATACTACATCTCAAACAACCCCAAGTGTATCATCTACATATGCTTCAATCATCTCCCTACTTCACAACATCGCCCCTTTCCATTTTCCCTTTCATCCCAGAACACATCTAGTCCGATTACCACTAGAATGCCATCACTAGGGTCAAATACTTCATCTTGCATTCCACCCAACATCACTACCAATCCCTTTGTTACTAGCCAAAATACTTTGGCCTCATTTCCTCTAGGACCTTGGGGTGTTACTATGGCATAAGGACCTACCACTTGCCTTCCCTCTAGTGCCACATCCATGTCCATCCCTTAGACACTTTCATCCCTCACTCCACAAAGCTATTCTCTACAACCCCTCACCAACTACTTTTCTATGCCACCCTTAGGAAATAGCCAAACCACCCCTCTACTGCAATTACATCCTGTGAGTACTTTTTCTCATATTAATTACCTTGCACCTGTTCATAATTAGTTGCTTTCTTAATTAGGAGCACAACCAACATATATTGGGAAAGGTATATATTCCCAAAGCATGGCCCAGGCATTGCCAACACTACCACCTTTTTAGCCACAATCATCACATCAAAAATATGCTCAAGTATCTACACAAAATTATCTAGTGGGGAAACAACCTCATACTTACCAGTCCCATCCACAATCTACCCAGTAGATGCAATAGTATGCAAAAACTACGTTCCAACAACCCATGGTATCCATCCCACCAGTTGCATAACCTTTTTTTCCACAAACACCATATGAAAGTCAGAGTTTTCTATATCAATATTCAGCATCTGTTATGTATCCCACATTGGGGGCACATGGACCTAGGGAATCTGCTCCCCCACCTATAAATTCTGAATGGGAGGAAATGAAAAATGCTCTCAAGGCCCTCAAAGATGGGACAGATTCCAAAACTTTTAAATTTGAAAATGATTGCCCATATCCATTTGATAAAACCATCACAATGACACCATTTCCTAAACACTTTGAGATCCCCAAGTTTGATAAATTTAGGGGAAAAAGTGATCAAGTCACACATGTCAAAGAGTTCTATATGCATTGTCAAGAAGTGGCCTGTATGATGTATTCCTCATGTGACTTTTTCTGAAAATCTTAGGAGGACCAGCCCTAGAATGGTTCTGTTGTATCCCCCAAGGTACCATTAAAACCTTCACTGATCTTTCTAAAGCCTTTGTAACTCAATGTACCCAGCTTGTCGAAACTGAATTATCTGTAGTAGACCTAGTTCATACCAAGCAAAAAGGAGGAGAAAGCCTCACAGAATACTAACAATGTTGGCAAATCCTCACAACTAGGATCTCATGTACCATCCCAGAATGTCACCTTGTAAAAATGTTCATAAATAATGCACATCCTAGGCTTGCCCATCACATGGTTATGAACTATTTCCAAACATACAAAGACATTAAGGAAAAAGGGATGGGACTTGAGCAAGGGCTCATTAAAGATGGCATCATTAAACTTTACAAAGAAAACACCCAAGACTAAGGCCTGAGTAATGACAAAACATGGTATTGGAATAAATAAATAAACATGATGACCAATGGCATCACCAACACTCGAAATGTTCATAACATTGGGGTGGTTGCCAACAATCCCACCATATTTTGTCAACAATAACCTTATCAACAACAACCTCATGTATATCAGCAACCCCCTATTTAGAACAATCAACAAGTACCCACCCATCACAATCAAACTATTGCCATTACAATTTCAGCCACACCTAAACCACGTGTTCAGAGACAACCATACACATACACCCCATTGGGGGAGCCCCTTGATGCAATATTTGAAAAACTAGCCAAGGATAATCTTGTTCGATATCCACTGAGACAACCCTTGGAACCCAATCAGTCTAGAGCATCCTAGTATAAGGATAATGAGTTCTACAAATTCCATCGTGTCAAAGGACATACCACCCTCAAGTGCATGCAACTCAAAGATTATGTCCAAGATCTTATTGACCAGAAAGAGATCACAGTGGGGGCACAAGCTTCACCCAATGTAGGATTGATGATCTATCAAAATGCTTTTCCTCCTCATAACACAAACACAAGAAAAGAACCTACAAACACCCCTATCAACAAGCCAAACAATGCTCCAAATAAACAAGGTGATTATCGAGATAAGTCTCAAAACTATACCTCAGCATATTTGGACTATTGGAGCCTCATCGACTGCATATCATAAGTTGAGCCGTCTGTCAATGTTATAAACACCAAAGGCTTGAATACCTAATGTGTAGTGACTACTCGCTGAGATTAACTCAATATAGTTGGCCCACCTATATCTGCACCATCAAGACCACCACCATCTAGAACACCTTCATCAAGATCACCCTCATGAGGACCATAGTATAATGTCCTGGAACATCTTGGAAACACGCCAGCTCAAATTTCCATTCTAGATCTCTTACAAACAAGCCCACTTTATCAAGAGATCCTTGATAGTGCTCTCCACGAGTCACACATCCCCACTGACATAAATGCTACTAAGTTTTGCAACTTAGTTGGCCATCTTTCTACATAATATGTTTTTTCCTTCAAAACCACCAACATCCTAGCAGTTGAACCTGACCATATCCTTCCACTCCGCATAGATGTCACAGTTTCTGACTTTGCAATTAAATGAGTCATGATAGATAATGGATCAGATTTAAATCTATGTACTTTAAAATTCATCAAATAGGCAGGATACACTGAGGTAGATATCATTAATGAGGTAATTTCCATCAAAGCATATGACAACTTGGAGCACACCACTGAAGGAACCATCTTGCTTCCTCTCAGAGTCAGCCCAACCACTCAAGAAATAGTTTATCACATAGTTGATCTTAACCTTTCATACAACATCCTCCTTGGCCACCCATGGATTCATGCCATGAAGGTCGTTACATCCACATATCATCAGTGTGTCAATTTTTTGCATAATGGCACTAAGATAGCCATCCATGAAGATCTTGAACCCTTTGCTTATTGCAATTTGGTCGAAGCTTCACACACCAATCATTGTCCTATAATTGACATTGGCCACACCACAACTAGTTCCTCTAGCACCTACCACAATCTGGATACCATTTTAGCTTCCACTCTTTCCACAGTTAAGATCAACTACCAAGGATGTGGTGAATATAGTCTCACATATGCTTTTGTTGTTGGTGCTCTACCACTTGATCCACATACTTAAGGATTCTCGACACATCAAGGGCCAAAGCAAAATACTACCTCTCAACTCAAACAGATGAGCCCTACCACATTCATCACCAAGGGTATCCTTGATGGCGAAGAAACCACTCCAGATATTAACACATGGTTATACAAAGAGCCACCTCCAAAGAGTGAAGAGTTGCTTGGTCACTTTAAACAAAAGTACCCATGGTCACATTGCCTGGCCACTGAACAATGGGATTATCAAGGAGGTGGTCTAGGAAGTCTGGAAACAGGTATTAGGTAGCTTGTAGAGGCATACCCAAAAAAGAAAAAGTAAGGCTTAGGCTATGGACTCCCCGTAACTAGGGGCACCACAAAAGATGGCCATGCCTTCAAAAACATCCAAAATAGTCTCATTGAGGTCGAAAAAATTCCTAAGGAAGTAGAAAAGAAATCCTACGATGATATTTTCCATGATGAGATTATCCTCGGAGCATCTGTGCTCTGCCAATTATCCCTCAACCTTATAGACCTACCACTCGCTCACCCCAAACTCATTGATTGGGACCAACCAAGTGTTTTCCATGTTGACGAATTCTCTATCGAGCATGCACTCCTTAAATTCATGGGGGCGAAGACATTGCATAAATGACCGCCACCACCATCTGCATATGTCTACAAAATGGATCCAGTAGGTTACTTTGGGGAGGAGGAAATCTCCAGTCACAAAATTGAATTAAAAAAGGAAACAAAAAAGAAAAATGCAAATGCAAAACATCCTCTAGTGAAAACTCCTCTGGGGCACCATTGGATGACTCATAAAATGAAATGAAAATAAAGAATGTACCTGACAATGAAAACCTCTCTGAGGCACACAAGGATGGAGATTTCATCCTTCCCCGATAGGAGCATAGGCCTCCCATATCTTCATTTTTAACAGAGGAAACTAGACCAGTCAATATCAATCTAATTGAGATACCACATATTACATATATCGCAACATCTCTACCACCTGTGTAGATAGATGATCTTCTCATTGAAGTCCTTCATGAAAATGTTGGTCATTTTGCATGGTCCTATCAAGACATGTCAGAGTTGGACCCCAAGTTAGTAGTGCATCATCTGGCTATGGATCCAAGTGCTAAACCTATCAAGCAAAAGCTCCATAAGATGCACCCTAAAGTTGCTCTGTTGGTTAAAACAAAGCTAGAAAAATTGCTAGAAGTGAAAATCATTCCCCCAATTGATTATTCCGAATGGATTTCCAACATGGTACCTATTACAAAACCTTTTGGTGATATCAAAATTTGCACAGACTTCAGAGATCTCAACAAAGCTTGTCCAAAGGATGATTTCCTATTGCCAAATATAGACATGATTGTTGATCTCGCCGTAGGCCATGAGCTCTTATCACTCATGGATGGTTTCTCTGGATACAACCAGATTCAGATAGTAGAGGAAGACCAACATAAGACATCATTTACCACACCTTGGGGAACATTCTATTATAACATGATGCCATTCGGGCTAAAGAACGATGGGGTAACATATCAATGTGCCATGATGATCATCTTCCATGACATAATTCATAAAACTCTTAAGGACTATGTAGATGATATTTTAGTCAAATCTCTTAATGCCCTTGATCACTTATCTCATCTTGAGGAAGTGTTTGATCTATTGGCTAAATATTGTCTCATGCTCAATCCTAAGAAATGTGTCTTCAACATTACCTTCGGAAAGCTCCTAGGATTCATTGTATCACAACATGGTATTGAGATTGATCCTAAAAAGGTCAAGGCCATCATGGATATTGATGGAGACACTACCCAAACAACAGAATGGACACAATAGAAAGGGGGAATTATATTAACTGAGAAAATAAGCTAGTACAAACAGTGCAAAGAAAATAAACTTCAAAACATGCCCTATGGGCTTACAATAGCAAAAATTTGGAGAATATTTCTCCTTTTAGCACCTCCTCTCAAGCTCCAATCCGAACTGCCTTTTACAATGCCAGAAATCTCCTTAAATAGACCCCGAAGGGTTAAGGACTAGGAGTACATTCTAGAAAGTGCTAGTAGGCATCCACCGACAAAATAGAAGGTTCCAGAAGCTGCGTTAGAAGTCGGTGCAAATCTAGAAGAATCCAGAAACGGTAGCCGAACTTCTGGGAGGCATAACTTTTGAACCATAGCTCCGATTGACGAACCGTTTACATTTTTGGAAAGCTCTATAGCCCTATGGACAAGCTTCGCTCTACCCCCATTTTTTGACCCTTTTTGAGGTCATTTAATGCCCCAAACCTGACTTTGAAGCATTCTTAGGAGGTCTCCAAAACCCGAAAAACTGTAATAACTTTCAAACCGTGGGGCCTTTTGACCTGATTCTTTTTCTGGAATGCTCTAAATCTCAATTATATTCATCTGGCCAAGTCGCACCTTCTAGGTCACCAAAATGATGGTCAAATTGCATGCTCCTATTTTTTCGGGATTTTCAAATGCACTGATAGTTGAACTATGAGAGTTGGAACCTTTATTTGAGCCAAATGGGTATCCAAAAATGTAAAGACATAAAACAGAAACTAAGTCTAAGTACATTTTTTTGGTTGACACAGGATTGCCCTTATACCTCTGGATGCTCCTGCATCAGACACCCAGGGTAGATTGAAAAGTGACTCTGTCACTTTATGGATGGTAGAGGAAATCCCAAATGGGAAACCTCAGCTGCTGAAATCCAAGTTGAGTCTTCGATCGGTCGTCCTTTCCATTTGACCAAATACTCTTCATACTGCCTGTTTCTGGTACTCCTACCCACACGATGATCTAGAATGTCTTCTATCTCCTCCTTCTTAGAAGCAGGAATTGGGCATGGCTCTAAGACCAGCTCCTCATCTGCATCATCATCATGATACTCTGTTAAATCTGCAATGTTGAAAATGGGAGAAATGTGAATACCATCTGGCAGCTCCACCTCATATGCATTTCCTGAGTTATGTTTCTTCAAAACTTTGCAGGGGCCAAATTTCTTCATTTTCAGCTTGTTGTAAGTACCAACTGGAAATCTTTCTTTTCGTAAGTGCACCATGACAAGGTCCCCTACTTGGAATTCCTTATGTCTTCTCCTTTGATCAGCCCTAGCTTTATACTCTTGATTCATCTTGATAATGTGTGCTTGAACCTCCTCATGTAGACGCTTGATCTGTTCAGCAAATTCCTCAGCTTTAGCACTTGTTCTCTCCCCTTGTTCTATCTTCCTCAATTCTGGTGTAGTCCTTGGGCTATTTCCATATACAATTTGAAATGGTGATTTTCTAGTACTCCTATTTACAGAGTTATTATAAGAAAACTCTGCCTGTGGTAGAATCAAATCCCATCCCTTGGGCTTATCTCCAACTAAACATCTTAGCAAATTGCCCAGACTTCTATTTACCACTTCTGTTTGGCCATCAGTCTTTGGGTGATGCGTGGAACTGAATTTCAAGTCTGTTCTCAACTTCTTCCACAATGTCCTCCAGAAATACCCCACAAATTTAGTATCTCGGTCAGAAACTATACTCCTTGGAAGACCATGTAGTCTTACCACCTCTTTGAAAAACAAGTCTGCAATATGGGCAGCATCATGAGTTTTGTGGCATGGAATGAAATGTGCCATTTTGGAGAACCTATCAACCACCACGAATATTGAGTCATTACCCCTTTGTGTCCTTGGCAATCCAAGAACAAAATCCATACTTATGTCCTCCCATGGCCTTGATGGAACAGGCAATGGCTGATATAGGCCAGTATTTTGACTAAACCCCTTGGCAACTTGACAAACCTGGCAACTCTGTACAAACTTCTTCACATCCTGTGTAATTTGAGGCCAAAAATAATGTTCTCTAAGAATGGCAATGGTCTTATCTCGACCAAAATGTCCTGCCATCCCTCCACTGTGTTTCTCCTTAATCAGATTTTCCCTCATGGAACTCCTTGGAATGCACAATTGACTACCTTTGAACAACATGCCATCCTGAATCAAATAGTCTAACCACTTGGTTCTATCTACAGCAACAGGTTCTTTACAAGCTTTCCATGCTTCAGCAAAATCGGGATCCTCAGGGTACAAATTCTTGAGTTCATCAAACCCAACTACTTCAACCTGCATTGTTGTAAGCAACAACTGTCTCCTACTTAGTGCATCTGCAACCCTGTTAGATTTTCCACTTCTATGCTTCAACACAAATGTATAACTCTGCAAGAATTCTACCCACTTCATATGCCTCTGATTCAATTTACCTTGGCTATTTAGGTATTGTAATGCCTGATGATCAGTATACAAAACAAATTCCTTTGGCAATAAATAATGTCTCCATTTCTTTAAGGCCTGAACTATTGCATAGAACTCTTGATCATAAACAGAATACTTCTTCTTTGCATCATTCAATTTTTCACTAAAATATGCAATAGGCTTACCTTCTTGGCTTAATACAGCCCCAATAGCGCTACCACTAGCATCACAATCCACATGGAATACTTTTCTAAAATCTGGAAGTGCCAACACAGGCTGTTCAGTCACCTTCTTCTTCAGCAATTCAAAACTTCTCGCAGCTGCTGCAGTCCATTTGAACTCTTTTCTATCCCCTCTTATTGTATCATTTAGAGGTGCACATATGCCACTCAAATTCTTAATAAACTTCCTGTAAAAACTAACCAGACCATGAAATGATCTTACCTTAGTAGCAGACCTTGGGTAGGCCATTCCAAGATGGCTTTTACCTTCTCTGGATCCATTTTGAGACCTTCAGGTGATATAACAAATCCCAAATAGACTAACTCCCTTTTTGCAAAGACACACTTCTTAAGATTAATTAACAACTTCTCTTCCCTTAGCCTTTCAAGGACGCTATGAATATGCAGTAAATGTTCTTCCAAGGTTTTACTGAAAATTAAAATATCATCCAAATAGACAATAACAAATTTTCCCAAGAACTTCTTAAGTACCTCATTCATGAGCCGCATGAAGGTGCTTGGGGCGTTCGTCAATCCAAAGGGCATGACTAACCACTCATAAAGACCCTCCTTGGTCTTGAAGGTTGTTTTCCACTCATCTCCTTCTCGAATCCGTATCTGATGATAGCCACTCTTCAGATCTATCTTTGTGAAGTACTGAGCTCCACTCAAGCAGTCCATAAGATCATCCATCCTTGGTAAAGGAAACCGGTACTTGATGGTTATCCTATTTATAGCTCGAAAATCTGTATACATCCTCCACTCTCCATCCTTCTTTGGTGCAAGTACTGCAGGTACTGCACATGGACTCAGGCTCTCTCGAATCAAGCCCTTCCTCAATAGCTCCTGAACCTGTCTATTTAGCTCCTTTGTTTCAATAGGAGTCATCCTATGAGCAGCCTTGTTAGGCAAACTAGCTCCTAGAATCAGATCTATCTGATGACTGATTTGCCTTACTGGTGGCAATCCATCTGGAACATTATCAGATATAATATCTCCAAATTCCCCTAGTAAATCTGAAACTTCAAATGGTATTTCACTACTACCTTCTTTATCTTTCCTAGGAATCAAAGCATAGCACATACGCTGATGTTTCATGCCATCTAAAAATTTCCTTCCATCAACAAGACAAATCCTAGCACTGCTACATACCTTTTCACCTTCCTTTTTCATGGGCTTCAATTTGTGGCGAACTCCATCCTTTGTCAGAGAGTATGTGTTTGCATGTCCATCATGTATTGCATGTCTATCAAACTGCCATGGTCTACCCAACAATAGATGGCAAACATCCATCGAAATAACATCACAGAGAACTTCATCATGGTAACTCCCAATTTTGAATTTTACTAAACATTGTTCACTTACCAGGACCTTATGATCATCTTTTACCCAAGAAATCCGATAGGGCTGGGGATGTTTCTCCCTCTTGAGCTTCAGCTTAGAGACCATCTCTTCTGATACCAAGTTATCAGTGCTACCACCATCAATGATCACATCACAACATTTATCCTCACACTTGCATCTGGTATGGAACAAACTCCTCCGTTGTCCTGGTTCATTCTTACCACTTAGTAGAACTCTTTCATTTACCAAGGTCTCTCCTCTTTCTGCATCCTTTGAATGTGATGATTGTGCATCCTCATCCACATGAGCAACCCTAGCTTGGCCCTCAGCTCTCCTATCTGTCCTTCCTTTTCGCTGAGGGCATTCAAAGGCACAATGACCTTCTTCATTGCAATGGAAACAGGTACCACGGAAGCCTCCTCTTTCTTGTCCACGTCCTCTACCTCTTTCTCTTTGATTTCCAAAGTCTTGATCACGGGAGCGGTTGAAACCCTCATTCCTCTGGTTCTTGCTAGTACCCTCATCTTCATTTTTCTTTTGAGTTTCATTGCGGCCTCCAGATGATCTACCGCTTCCCCTTCCTCCTTGACCGCGCCCTCTTTGTCTTCCCTCAAACCTTTTACTCAGCTTCTCTTCAACTCGTAGGGCAAACTGGTATGCTTCTTCAACGCTGGTCATTCTTACCAGACTTAATTCCTCCTGGATGCTAGGTCGTAACCCACTGATATAACGAGCAACCTTCTCCTTATTTGCTTCTGCATGCCCCGCTCTAATCAGGAGTCGATAAAACTCCTCTGTATATTCTTGGACTGATCTTCCTACTTGCTTTAACCCATGCATCTTCTTAAACAGATCAAGCTCGTAGTCCACAGGAATGAACTGCTTCTTCAATTTGTCCACCATGCGATCCCATCTTGTGATCTTCTCCTTTCCTCTTCTAAGTCTTTCCAGTTGAACCTCTTGCCACCAGATTTTGGCATGGCCTTTTAGTTTGGCCTTTGCAAATTTAACCCTATCTGGGTCCCTTATATCCTCATACTCAAAGTATTCTTCCAATTCATTGATCCAATCGATCAACTCATCTGGTTTCAAATTTCCCAAAAATATACCCACTTCAATTGTAGGTCTTTTCCCGAACCTAGTAATGGCCCTAAAAAGCCTTTCCTCTACAAGATTTAGAACTTCCCCGTCAACTTCCATTACTTCCTCTTCATTGTCATCCTCACTATTGTCATCTGCGGCAATATTTGCTCCTCTACGAAGCTCCTCTTGCAATGCTTGTACCTATCTCTGGAGGGCTCTAACCTCCTTAGGATCAATAGCTTTGGCCCTTCCACCACGCTCTCTTCATGGAGGCATCTTCTAACTCGAACCCACAACCACACAGTCCTGGTGCAAACTGCTTCACAGTCGGCGCTCTGTCTACACACTCAGGAAAACCCGCTCTGATACCACTTGATGGGGACACTACTCAAACAACAGAATGGACACAATAGAAAGGGGGAATTATATTAACTCAGAAAATAAGCTAGTACAAATAGTGCAGAGAAAATAAACTTAAAAACATGCCCTATTGGCTTACAATAGCAAAAATTTGGAGAATATTTCTCCTTTTAGCACCTCCTCTCAAGCTCCAATCCGAACTGCCTTTTACAATGCCAGAAATCTCCTTAAATAGACCCCGGAGGGTTAAGGACTAGGAGTACATTCTAGAAAGTGCTAGTAGGCATCCACCGACAAAATAGAAGGTTCCAGAAGCTGCGTTAGAAGTCGGTGCAAATCTAGAAGAATCCAGAAACGGTAGCTGAACTTTCGGGAGGCATAACTTTTGAACCGTAGCTCCGATTGACGAACCGTTTACATTTTCGGAAAGCTCTATAGCCCTATGGACAAGCTTCGCTCGTCCCCCATTTTTTGACCCTTTTCAAGGTCATTTAATGCCCCAAACCTGACTTTGAAGCATTCTTAGGAGGTCTCCAAAACCCGAAAAACTGTAATAACTTTCAAACCGTGGGGCCTTTTGACCTGATTCTTTTTCTAGAATGCTCTAAATCTCAATTATATTCATCTGGCCAAGTCGCACCTTCTAGGTCACCAAAATGATGGTCAAATTGCATGCTCCTATTTTTTCGGGATTTTCAAATGCACTGATAGTTGAACTATGAGAGTTGGAACCTTTATTTGAGCCAAATGGGTATCCAAAAATGTAAAGACATAAAATAGAAACTAAGTCTAAGTACATTTTTTTGGGTGACACAGGATTGCCCTTATACCTCTGGATGCTCTTGCATCAGATATGGGTTTTCCTAAGACAATCAAGCACCTTCAAACTTGACTTTGAAGCATTCTTAGGAGGTCTCCAAAACCCGAAAAACTGTAATAACTTTCAAACCGTGGGGCCTTTTGACCTGATTCTTTTTCTAGAATGCTCTAAATCTCAATTATATTCATCTGGCCAAGTCGCACCTTCTAGGTCACCAAAATGATGGTCAAATTGCATGCTCCTATTTTTTCGGGATTTTCAAATGCACTGATAGTTGAACTATGAGAGTTGGAACCTTTATTTGAGCCAAATGGGTATCCAAAAATGTAAAGACATAAAATAGAAACTAAGTCTAAGTACATTTTTTTGGGTGACACAGGATTGCCCTTATACCTCTGGATGCTCCTGCATCAGATATGGGTTTTCCTAAGACACTCAAGCACCTTCATTCTCTTTAGGGGAAACTCCAATCAGTTAGATGATTCATCTCCCAACTCACTGATAAATGCCAACCATTTACACATCTACTCAAAAAGGATCAGAACTTCAGATGGGACCCTACTTGCTAGCACAACTTTGAGCTCATTAAGAAATACTTGGCTAACCCACCTATTTTGGTTCCTCTAGTTGCAGGGTGTCTACTCATATCATACATTACAACTACTCTTACAACATTAGGTGCTCTTCTAGCACAACTTGGTGATGCAAGCAAGGTAAGGGCTATTTACTGCATCAGTCATACCCTAGTGGGATATGAGCTCAATTACACACCAATGGAAAAAAGGCTTGTTTAGCCATGGTGTTTGCCACTCAAAAGTTGTGTCATTACATGTTGAGCCACACTGTGCAACTAATCTCCAAAATTGATCCACTAAAATATATGTTATCTCACACAGTACACACAAGGTGCTTGGCTAAATGGGTCATGCTTCTCAGAGAGTTTGAAATCCAATATGTTGATAGAAAGGCTATCAAAGGCCAAGCTATTGCAGATCACTTGGCAGATGCACCCTTGGTTGTAGACAACCCTCTCATTATGGAATTTCCATATGAACACCTATGTTTGATAGAAGAACAACCACCCTGGAAGTTATATTTTGATGGATCTTACACATCCCATGGCTCTGGTGTTGGCATACTCTTGGTCAAACCTCAAGGAGACTAGATTCCTAAATCTTTCAAGTTACAACTTTAGTGTACCAATAATATCTCAGAGTATGAAGCCCTTGTTGTAGGGCTCAAAATAGCCATTGAATGGAATATCATAGAATTACAAGTCTACGATGATTCCCAACTTATCATCAAACAAGCCTTAAATGAATACCAAACCAAGGATGACAAGCTACTACCTTAAAAAGAGTTGGTTGATCAATTAAAGGAACATTTTACTCAACTCTAGTTCATATAGATACCTAGACTATAAAATGAGGTAGCCAATGCCATGACTACTATTGGTTCCCTTTTGGAAATATCGCGCGAGGCTACACAGTATGAATTCTTGGTTGAATAGCTACATGAGCCCGCATATGAGAATGACAAGTCAACACGAGTATGCATCTTGGTTAGTCCCCAATCCCCATGGTACCATGAAATTCATGCTTACCTATTAAATGGTATCATATCTCCCCGTCTCACACGAACCCAACACCAAAACCTTATTCGTAGAGCTTCCAATTATACTATCATCACCCAAACCCTATATCATCGCAGTTATCATAATACTCTCTCTCGATGTCTACACCAAAACAAGGTTGCAATGGCTCTCAAAGAGGTACACACTAGAATTTGTGGTGCTCACACGAGCCGGATAGTTCTAGCAAAGAAAATCCTTTGAGCTAGGTATTATTGGCCTACTCTAGAGCATGATGCATGTGAATTTGTGAAATGATGTTTACCCTGTCAACAACATGCTAATCTAATTCAAGCCCCAACTCAAGATCTATAACCTATAGCACCACCGTGGCCTTTTTCCTATTGGGGGTTTGACCTTGTTAGTCTTATCACACCTCTTTCTTCAAAAGGACACAAGTGGATAATTACCGCCACTGATTATTTCACTAAGTGGGTCGAAGCAGTTCCCCTTGTCACTACCATCAGAGTTTAGGTGTCCAAATTTATCCTATATCATATCATATATCGCTTTGGCATCCCAGCTACCATATTTACTGACCATGGAGGTAATTTAAAAAACCTAAATATGGAAGAATTGTGCACTTCCCTTTACATCCATCATCATTTTTCTAGCCCATACTTCCCACAAGGTAATCGTCAAGTAGAGGAAACTAATAAAACCCTACTTAAAATCCTCAAGAAAGTTGTTAATGATTTCGGCCGTGATTGGCATTTACAAATCAATCCTGCCCTATGGGCATGCCACACCTCATTCCATACATCCACTGGCATAACCCCATACTCCTTGGTTTATGGTGTTGAAGTAGGATTAGCTATTAAGGTTGAACTCCCATCCCTCCACATTTCTTTACGGGGTCAAATATCAGATGAGGATTATAGAGTGGCTCAACTTACTCATCTTGATCTACTTGATGAAAAAAGGAAACACGCCTATGACCACCTCATGGTCTACAAAAATTGCCTCAAGCGTAATTTCAATAGGAAAGTCCATCCGCACCACTTTCAAGAGGGAGGCATGGTCCTCAAAGAAAACATGAAGGTTCAAACAGATCGAGAAAAGAAAGGAAAGTTCAAGTCCACACGGCTTGGACCTTATGTGGTCACAACATCTTTTGGCTCAGGGGCCTATCAGTTATCTACACTTGAAGGTGAAGTCCTAAATGATCCTACCAACATCATTCACCTTAATTCCTAAAAGAAAAAATCGCATTAGACAACAACAAAAAAAAGAGGTCAAGAAAAACAAGCGTCCAATGGTGAAAACTTGGCAATTCAAGCACCTTGGATAGGTACCCTAGTGAAAACCTAGCAATTAGGAGCCAGGTATACTTAACCTTTTTATTATCTATCAATGACATGCATCTCCCCCATCACTACTCCATATCTCATCACCCATCTCCTCGTGTTTTCAAGGTGTCCCTCATGGTTTCACTTTCATACCCCCAATCCAACTCACAACGCTTTCTTTCCATCTCCACCCCTTTGTAGCACCCCACCTATATCCTATATTATAGCTCATTCCAATATACCCCATGTATCATATCAGATGTACCCTACCATTGTACTCTACCACATGTATCTTATCAAGTTTTTTTTTTATCCTTGATCTTTACCATATATATCCTACTCGGCAAGTAGTATTCTGTGTATCATATCCTTGTACTAACAATTGTATCCTCTATTTCATAATCTTGTAAATACAACAGTATCATAATCCTTGTAACACTAGTTGTGTTGTACATATCACACCCCTGTAACAATAGTTATACTATAACAATGCTATCTCCTCATCCAGAGCTTCCCCCCTTTCATATGCACACCTGGTATTGTATTTTTTTGTATGTTCTTGCATCCCATTCATTGTATAAGATGTGCTTGTACATATTATTCAATTTTGGAAATATAGATAGAGTAACTGAGAGGGGGGGTGAATTAGTTACCACAAAAACAAATCCACATATCCCTTAGATTTCTTAAAAAACTAGTTACTGCTGTCATTCAATAAACACACAAAAAAATATTGTAACTCGGTAGATGCAATATATGTTAACTTATTACCAATCTTTAAGCATTCACAGTGATTGACATGCAACCATAAATAAAATAACATGAACACATGAGATACCAGATTTGACCTGGAAACCCAATATGGGAAAAACCACCATGTAACTAGCTACTGATTTTCACTCTTCTAAAGTGAGCCCTATTAGGAGCCAACCCTGTTAAAGGTTACAAAACACACTGTTAGGTGTGACCTTGTTAAAGGATTTAATCAACCTGCTAGGAGTGGCCTTGCTAGAGGACTTTAGAACAATTCAATAGAACTATCACCTTGTTAGAGGATTTACAAAATGGTTGCTAAACCGACTCTATTAACAAATTTAGAAATCACTGCTACAATGGTGAGAAAGTAACAATGAGTTGACTTGAATGAGATGCAACTGAATTGTTGATATAGATCTCAGTTCTATTTCACTAGATTCTCACTGATCGGATAAATCTTTGCTACTCCTCAAGGATATATGATCCTTCTTCAAAATTCACTTGCACTTTCCTCTTCACACAATCAGTACACTTGCATGCTTGCTCATTACACTTTAGAATTCACAACTTGACCTTTTATTTATACCTTACAAATTGTCAAGTCAACTCATTTGCAAGTTACAATTACCAATAATCATTACCTCAGTTGGCTACAATCATTACTTAAAACAATTAAGCTTTATTTTCCAAAATAATGAAATCCTTCATTGGTCGACCCTACTCAGTAGACACTACTCTAGAAATGATTTCCAGTGTTAACTAGTTGAAGCTCGGTGAACACTGCGAACTCTGCAAAATCTTTTGGAGACCAACTGAACTCAGTAAACACTAACTTTCCTTCGATAACCTTGTGATCTCAATTACCACTGACTTCTTCCTCATTTTCCTTTGATGATTGAGTGAGTTCAATAGAAATTGTTTCCATAGAGTAATTTCCAAAAATGCTCGGTAGACTCTAAAATTTGATATGCTGACCAACTGAGCTTGGTAGACTTTGTAATTTTCTTTGTTGACCAACTAAGCTCGATAGACTCTGTCTACAGACTGATATGATATTTGTGTTACATCAAAGACAACACACAATTGAACAATTGTATCCAACATTCTCCCTCTTTGGCATTGATGGAAACACAACATGTCATAGCAGATGAAATTTGAAAACAATTCTTTTTCTAATAGAATATTTCTCCCTCTTAGATTTTATGTCAAAAACTTCTCTAATGCACTAATCTCCCTCTGTAAAGGAATTACATACCTTCTTTCCTAAACAACAAACTCTCCACAAACAAATTCAAATTTCAAAAAGATATGATAGTACACTCTCCCTCTTTGAAAACACATGCCAAAGACAACACATATCAAATGAGTAACAATGTACCTTGAGTATTGATTCATATGCAATGTTTCCATGACTATGCTACATCAACTGATAGATCTTCAACTTGGTTCCTGTTGATACATCACTAAAACTTCATTTTAGTGAGCTTCAGATAGGGGGATGACCCCTAGCTTACCTCTTAGATACAAGAATGCATCCTTAGGTAATGGCTTGGTGAATATGTCAACAATTTATTGCCTTGTATGAACATATTCCAATCTAATCTCCTTATCTTGCACCAATTCTCTGACAAAGTGATATTTTATTGCAATGTGTTTGGTTTTGGAATGCATTACTGGGTTCTTGGATATGTTGATTGCACTTGTATTATCACAAAACATAATAACTAGTTCTTTGATCTCCACCTTCATGTCTTCCAATAACTATTTACACCAAACAATATTAGAACAGTTCATTGCTGCAGCAACATACTCTGCTTCTGTTGTAGATTGGGATGTACAATTTTTCTTTTTACTTGTCCAAGAAACCAACCTCTTTCCAAGAAAGAATGCTCCACCACTTGTACTCTTTCTGTCATCAATATTTCCTACCTAATCAGCATCAGTAAATACTTTCAAGTCCAGATTACCTCCAAATTTGTACCACAATCCATAATCTTTAGTGCCTTTCAAGTATCTCAAGATCCTCTTGATTGCCATCATGTGATTTTCTCTTGGTTTTACCAAAAATCTTGCTACAATACCAGCTACAAAAACAATATTTGGCCTTGTATGAACTACATACTGCAACTTTCCAATCATTGATCTATATAAGGTTTGATCTACCTCTTTTGATTCATCATCTTTGGTAAGCTTTAGTCCAGTACACATGGGAGTTCCAACTAGTTTACAATCTTTCATACCACATTTTTTGAGTATCTTTTTGATATATTTAGATTGAGTGATGTAGATACCATTCTTGCTCTACCGAATTTGAAGACCAACAAAGAATGTAATCTCACCAAACATTGACATCTAAAATTCCTTGTTCATTTGTTCTGAAAATCTTTGCATAGATCATCATTCCCTATAAACAAAGTATCATCCACAAATATTTTTTCCAAATAAAAATCTTGTTATTTGGTCCTTCCTTGATATACAAGCTACTGTTATCATTAGTTCTCTGAAAACCAATCTAAATAAGATAGTTATCCAATCTTTCATACCATGCTCTAGGGGCTTGTTTCAAACCATATAATGCTTTGTGGAATTTGCAGACCATGTCCTTCTTGTCTAGATCAACAAAACCTTCAGGTTGCTCACTGTAGACTTCTTCATCTAGAATACCATTGAGAAATGTTGATTTGACATCCATCTGGTATACCTTAAATCCTTTGCATGCATTATATGCAAGTAAGGTCTCGACACCTTCCAGTCTTGCAATAGGAGAAAAGGTCTCTCCATAGTCTATTCCTTCTTCTTGAAAGTAGCCTTTACATACCAATCTAGCTTTGTTTCTTGATACCTTACCATCTTCATTCAATTTATTTCTGAATACCCACTTAGTTCCAATCACATTTTTGTCTTTAGGCCTAGGTACAAGAGTCCATGTTTTATTCTTCTTTATTTGCTCTATCTCTTCATTCATAGTCTCAATCCAACTTTCATAATTTATAATGCATCTTTGACATTTCTAGGTTCAGAATCAACAAGTAAACATGTACCTTTTAGCTTCTTTTCATAGTACCTTTAGATCTGTCTCCAATAATTTGATCCGGTGCATGACATCTCCTGACATACTTGGCCAATATAGGTTCTTTGCCTTTTGACTAAGTTTTGTTGTCTTCATTTTGAGTTTCAATTTTTGGCTTTGGTTGATCTAACTACTACTCAGGTCCTTCAGACTCGGTAGGCATTGTCTTGGTAGCATCTGAATGTGACTTAGGTTCCTACAATTTGGTTTGAATTTCTTGCAACTCAGTGACTGAAGACTCAAGAGAAGTTTCTAGATTAACAAGTGTATTTGGCACTATATCAGGTTCAATGAAAACAAATCTCCTGTAATCTTTTGGTTCCTTTTTCTTTCTTCTTTAGTCCTTTCTGCAAACTCATCAACTTTTACCTGTGCACTTTCTATGACTTTGTGAGTAGACAAAGTCAAACATCTATATGCCTTACTCTTGCAAGAATATCCCAAAAATATGCCTTCATCACCCATCACATCAAATTTTCCTTTTCTAGATTCTTTCAAAATATAACATTTGCTTCCAAATACTTTTAGGTAACTTACATTGGGTTTATAGCCATACCATAACTCATAGGGGGCTTTGAATGAGTCCTTCAACTATACTCAGTTCAAGGTATGAACTGCAATGTTGATGGCTTCCTTCTAGTATTTGATAGCAATGTTCTTTTCAATCATTAGAGTCCTTGCATAGTCCATGATAGATCTGTTCCTCCTTTCAACTATTCCATTCTACTCAGGAGTTCCAGGAGTTGATACCTATCTTTTGATTCCTCTTTCAATGCAAAAGTTATTGAATTCATGAGAGATGAATTCACCACCTCTGTCTGATCTCACTATTTCCTTTTCTACTCTGGCAAAATACTATTTGAACTTCTCAAATGCTTCTGATTTCTCTCTCAGATACATGATAGTCATCATTATAGAGTAATCATCAACAAAAAGAATGAAGAACTTCTCTCCAGTATAGCTCTCAATTCTAATAGGTCCACACAAATCAATATGCACAATTTTCAAAATTTCCTCAGACTGATAGTTTTTACTTTTAAAGCTAGTCTTTCCCATCTTACCAATCTGACAATTCTTGCATAGACCAACATCAGGTTTCTTTATACTAGAAATTCCTCTTACTTTCTTGAATTTTCTTATTTTCACCAGGTTATCAAAATTCATATGACATAACCTTTTGTGCCATAATCAAATTTCTTCAACTTGAGCAATAAAACATGAACATTCACCAAGTTCAAGATAAAACAAGTTACCTTTTGTTTGCATGCCTAATCCAATAAGCTTTCCTTTGTCATCCACGAGTCTTGCCTTTCCATGCATGAATGCCACCTTGAATCCAATATTGATTAGTTGTGCCACACTCAACAGATTGTGTTTTAGTCCTTCAACCCAATAGGCATTATCACATACAAGCTCTTTGGTTAATGAGATTCTTCCTCTTCCTTTTATGCAACAAGGTTCATTATTACCAAACCTCACACTGCCACTATCATAGTCTTCAAAATTTTCAAACTTTTTTTTTTCACTAATCATATGATAAGAGCAACCACTATCTATGATCCATGTATCATTTTTTCTCACATGAGAGATAAGTGCCATCTTGTCTTCCTCGTCATTATCAAATTCATCTTTCATAAAAATGTAAACAATTTCATCTTCACTATTATCAGAATCCTTAGCCATGAAATATATTTTCTTACCTTTGCCCTTGAATTATTTGAAGTCTTTCTTGCCATTACACTTGTGACCTTTCTTCTCATCCTTGTTTTCTTGATTGGGCATCTAGCAAAAATATGACCAATTTTATGACATGAAAAATAGATTAGAGGAACTTTACCTTTGTATTTTCCTTTGCCTCTGAAATATTTCTTTGCAAGTAGAGCTTCAACAACCTCAAGATCACTGTCAGAACTCTGTTCTGATTCTTCTTCACTTTCTAACTGAGAATCCTATATCTTTTTGCCCTTTTCTTTGAGTGAAAGCTTGGCTTCAGATGCTGATTCAATGTTCTTTAAAGCTAGAACATAGTTGTCATAGTTGTCTAGCTCAAATACAATCAATCTTCCTTCTATGGCATCTAAATTTATCTTATGATTTGCTTCACATCTTCTTTCTTGAATTGCAAAAACCCTAACTACATAAATGGGAAGCAATGTTCTAAGAACTTTACTTACAACTATTTTCTCTTTGATATCTCCTCCAAAGCCTTGATTGCACTAATGCTTACTTTGACTCTTTCAACATATTTAGCAATGTTCTCATCCTCTCTCATTTTCATCTGATCAAATTGTCCTCCTAGACTTTCTATATTGGCTCTCCTCACATTGTCATCACCTCCATAGATATCTTTCAACTTTTTCCACATAGCAAAGGCAATTTTGCAATCCTTGATATCATCAAATTCTTCATAGCTTAGGGTTGATGCAATCTCTATCATCATGGTGTTATGTGTCTTCTTCTCAGGAATTTCATTAACAGATAATGTACCAAAAGGAGTTACATATACTTCATCAAGATATTTCAATCTTGTATCTCTAATGGAAGCCAGATGGAGTCTCATGAGACCTTGCCAAGCTGAAAAGTTATTCCTATTAAGCCTTGAAATTTCCCTCTTGTAAGACGTCTTGATCTTTAGCTTAGAACCTTGAAATCCTTCCTGCAAGCACCAAATTCTCTGATACCATTTGTTGGAAATATAGATGGAGTAACCGAGAGGGGGGGTGAATCAGTTACCACAAAAAAAAATCCATATATCCCTTAGATGTCTTATAAAACTAGTTACTACTGTCACTTGATAAACACACAGAAAAATGTTGTAACTTAGTAGATGCAGTGTATGTTAACTTATTAGTAATCTTTAAGCATTCAAGATGATTAACATGCAACCATAAAGAAAATAACATGAACACATGAGACACTAGATTTAACGTGGAAACCCAATATGGGAAAAACTACCAAGTAACTAGCTACTTATTTTCACTCTTCTGAAGTGAGCCCTGTTAGGAGCCAACCCTATTAAAGGTTACAAAATACACTGTTAGGTGTGACCTTGTTGAAGGATTTAATCACCCTATTAGGAGTGGCCTTGCTAGAGGACTTTAGAACAATTCAATAGAACTGTCACCTTGTTAGAGGATTTACAAAATGTTTGTTAAACTAACTCTATTAAGAGATTTAGAAATCACGACTACAATGGTGAGAAAGTAACAATGAGTTGACCTAAATGAGATGCAACTAAATTGCTGATACAGATCTCAGTTCTACTTCACTAGATCCTCGTTGATCAAATAAATCTTTGATGCTCCTCAAGGATATCTGATCCTTCTTCAAAATTCACTCACACTTTCCTCTTCACACAATCAGTACACTTGCATGCTCGTTCATTACACTTTAGAATTCACAACTTGACATTTTATTTATACCTTACAAATTGTCAAGTTGGCTCATTTACAAGTTACAATTACCAATAATCATTACCTCAGTCGGCTACAATCATTACATAAAATAATTATGCTTTATTTCCCAAAACAATGAAATCCTTCATTGGCCGACCCTGCTTGGTAGACACTGCTCCAGAAATGATTTCCAATGTTAACCAACTAAAGGTTGGTGAACACTGTGAACTCTGCAAAATCCTTTGGAGATCGAGTGAACTCGATAAACACTGACTTTCCTTCAATAACCTTGTGAGCTTGGTTACCACTAACTTCTTCCTCATTTTCCTTCGATGACTGAGTGAGCTCAGGAGAAACTGTTTCCACAGAGTAATTTATAGGAAAGCTCAGTAGACACTGAAATTTGCTATGCTGACCAACTAAGCTCGGTAGACTTTGTAATTTTTTTTGTTGACCAACTAAGCTTGGTAGACTCCATCTTCTGACTAATATGACATTTGTGTAACATTAAAGATAACACATAATTGAACAATTATATCCAAAAATTCAAGTCTCGTTGTGACACCATGTGTCCCTAACCCATCATCTATAGAAAAAAATTCATTGTCCCTTTTTGTCAATACCCTATACTTCCTAGCCTTAAAGTCCTTTCCAAATGTCTATTCCATGTTTTTTAGCCTATCAATAGCCAATCATCTTGATCTCTTTAGCAAAAGGTTACTTTTTCACACTTTTGTTCTTTCTTCTCATCTTTGGTTTTTTGTATATTTTTCTTTGGTTGCTTCTACGTGATTTAGTTGTTCCCTCCTCAAGGTTGTCATGGTCTTTCATATCATGGTGTGTTTTGACTGGGGGAACTCAAAGGCATGGTTGTGATCACGATCTTTTCCTACTTGTGAGTCAGTTGGATATCACCCTTGCATATTTCAACCATGTTTATATTTATGATAATATAATGAACTTGGGTGATATCATTTGCTTTTGGATCACCCCAACATGATTCCCACATTGATCTCTCTAGGACTCATGTGTGATGCTGGGGCAATCCTTGCATGCTTGTTTGATTCAATCCTATGTAATATTGGTGAAAAGGCCTTGATGTTCTTAGTAATCTTGGCAGGTCCCTAATATTCCTATATCAAATAAAGTGCTCACACTACATGGTGGTACTTCTTCATGAAGTACTCCACTCTCAAGCTTCCCATACACATCACATTTGTTTACTTGTTAGTTTTCTTCCTTTTCCTATTATAACCCATTATATCATCTTCCTTCACATCACCTACCTCTCTCAAACATCTGATTTTCCACTATCAGAATCTTTTGATTCGAAATCCTTATCATCAAACATTGACTTATCTACATTATCCTACTCTTACACCTTTTCATCCCTTAGGCTACGATTTCACCCCCATCATGATGTGATCCTTATCATAAGTCACTATCCTCACTCTAATCTCCATTATCCTCCTGACTACGAGTTTGTTGGTCACTCATTTTCCAACACCATCCCATTAGAGTTAGTATCTCCTATGTTTACAATCATTTTTTTATCATAGCTCATTATCCTAATTCAAGTATTGGTTTTCCCATCCCACCATCATCATTTGTCCTATCTCATTATTGTCATCATATCCTACATCTATTTACTATCTCCCCGCATCCTAGAATTTAGAATGTTGTATTATCATAGCTTGTGTTCATCTACCCTGTTATCATACCTTGGATCTCTCATTAGCATTAATTCTTTCATCCAATGATTAGATATTTCAGCTCACTTCGCACATGACATCATCAAAATTTATCATAAAAATTCACATTCAATTGTAGTTTGTGTTCATTTTAGCTTATCATAAGAATAATGCTCAATTGTGGTTTGTGTTCATTTTAGTTTATTATAAGAATCACATTCAATTGTAGTTTGTGTTTATTTTACCTTATGATAAGAATCACATTCAATTATAGTTTGTGTTTATTTTACCTTATCATAAGAATCATGTTCAATTATAGTTTGTGTTCATTTTACCTTATCATAAAAATTAGAATTTCATCTTTAGTTTGTGTTCTTTTTTAATCTATAATCCATCTTTAGTTTATGTTCATTGTAAATCAGAATTTCATCTTTAGTTTGTGTTCTTTTTTTTCTATAATCCATCTTTAGTTTGTGTTTATTTTTTAATTTGTAATCCATCTTTAGTTTGTGTTCATTTTAAATATGTCAGTCATCATTAGTTTGTGTTCATTTTAAACATCCTCTATACACATTCTCATCATCATAATAACAACATATCAAAACTATCATAGTAAATCACATCAAAACATATCACATCACATCTGCAATATCATAAGAAAAACACATCATCAAAACCACATCAAAAACATATCACATCATATTTGCACTATCATAGGAAATCACATCCTACATCAAAAACTATCTACAATATCATATCTATCCTCAAAACTCACATCCTGCATCACAAACTATCAGCAGTATCATATCTATCCTCAAAAATCACATCCTACATCACAAACCGTCAACAATATCATATCTCTCATCCCATGTCCCATCCTACATATCAAATATATCAGTCTCTCATCTACATCTAACCATATATAACCATACTTATGCAATCATAAGTCCATAACACATATCCTGCCCTAAAGAATGACCTGCTCTATATATATATCCCTCTCCTCCACAAATAATAAATGAATACAATCCATCAAAGTCCAAATATACAATCTCCATATCATACATATCACTACAACGGGTCTGTGCCCGCACAAAAATAGACATATATCTCAAAACTATCAATACATACAACAAAATACTAATCATACAAGTGAACCCAGCACTATCACTGGTCTCCCTGATCTATCATCTTTGTACATGGATCCTCCTTTGTATCCTTCCCTGCCTTTGGTGCTATTAGTGGTGGAGGTGGTGGTCTCATCAATCCTCCTCCTGTCCCCAAGCTCTCTGCCTCATCCCTCCTCCCCCTCATCCCTGTGTCTCACCTCTAGCTCTGTCTTGTCCTATGACTATGCCCTATATACCGAGACCTACCTGTCCTCTGTGAGCCCCTAGTGCTCCATCCATGCTCTCCCCCTCCATGCATATCTGTGTGGGTCCCAGCTGTCCTTGACTATGTCAATCGCATGTACTACTCTATCTGGTCTACTAGAACCAGTGCATGGTACCTCCCTCGATAGAATCCTACCCTCTCCCTTAGATCCTCCACCTCTACTCGTAGCCTCCTCAAATCCTCCATCCCTCCACCCACTTCCATCTACACTCTTAGCATCGCCACCTCCACCACTATTTTGTCCCGCTCCTGCTGCATGGCATCTAGTCTTGCATGTATAGACTACCTCTCTGGATTAACCACATCCAGCCTCCCCTCCATCCACCCCACCTTCATTTGCAGTCTCCCCACCTCTATACCTGTGCTATCAACCTGACCCTGTGCTACATCTCGCTCCTGTTGTAACTGATCTCACTCTATCCTAAGTTGATCTCGCTCTTGTTGTGTATCACGTAGTAGCTGGCTAGTAGCATCATGTGTCTATTGCAATGATGCATAATGGGTTGCCCATCCATCATCCCGTCCCCCTGCAAATGACCCTCCTCCATCACCCCCTGCTTGCCTCTGTGGTCTTGGCTCCCCCTCCTCCTACGGTCTCCTCTCCTTCACTGTCTCCTCTCCTCCTCTCTCTGGCTCTACCTCTCTCTCCTCTCCTCTCTCTAGTTGTGCCCCTCTCTCCTACCTCCCTACCCTTTGCCTCTATCGCACTGGCCCCTCCTCCTGTGCAATGACCTCTGCCCATTTTTGTAGCCCTCTCGCTACGTATCTCCCCTATTGCACTACTTGGGCTAGCTCTCCTACCACCACCACTGCCCTCATGACCTATGCTCGGCCTATTGGTCTCAGCCATTGAAACCCATCTTGGTACTCCTGAGTGGAACCTGCATCTGCTGCCTCGCCGAACCAGTCCCACTGCTGTGGCTCTAACTCTAGCTAGCCCCAAAGCAAACCCTCTCTCCGCAATGTTGGTCCATACATCGATATTGGCTCACGCATCACTCACTGATACTAGTTTGGCTCTCCGAGATCCACATGTCTCCCCTATTTAATTAATTAATCATCATCCCCCAGTTAATTAATTAATTTAATTAACTATAGTCCAATTGATAAAATCAAACGATAACCCAAAATTAATTTATCAATTAAATCCCTATTCCTCTATTAAATTAAATAAATTCTCAAATCTATTTAATTTAATCCCATGTCCCTATTTTATTAAATAAATCATTTAATAAAATATCTAAAAACCCTTAAATCATCCCTAAACCCTATCCTAACCCCTAATCCAACCCATTCACCCATACTAACCTCACTTAGCCACCTAACTAACTCATCCCATCAAAGCTAAGCTATTTGCCCTCCTAACCCCCTTTTTAAGCTAATCCCAATCCCCCTTCTAAACATGTGCACAACTTAAAGCAAGGGTTAAGACTTGCTAACCCAGGCTAAAGTCAAAATATCTTCTTCCCTCACCCTCCAACATTTATGACTCTTACATCCCCTTTTATGACTCTTACATGCCTCTTACATACTCAACCTCCCTCTTAGCTCCCTTGACCAACCCTTGTCCTATCCTCTCACCCTTGTCCTCCTTGTGACAAGTGTCACTTCCCTATTGGCTATAAAAAAGCACAATCCATGTGCCCCCTTTTGAGTGCATCTTGACCCTCCCTCACTACTTTTTCATCCTTGCATCTTGACCATCCATCTCTCTACCCCTTGGCCTATAAATGAAAACCTCTCCCTTCACAAAGATCATCCACCTTTCATGCAAAGTTATAATGCTATTTTGAGAGCCTAAAAACTACCACAATACCATCATAATGTTGAAATCCCTCCATACTTCCATTGTTTGAAACCCTCGTCCATACACACACTTGGTAAAAACCCCATCCTTTGGAAGCTTGAGCACATGAGCATACATCCTCTCCCATCAGGGACACCTCCACTTCATCATGGATTATACCATAAGGAGCCTAACATTCTTGGTTTTCTCCCTTTTGTGGTGATAACCATTAGTCCTATCTTAAGTGTTAACTACTTATGTTTTGTTAATCTTCTCATTTAATGGTTAGTATTCATGTTACTTTACTAGATTAGGTGATATAGAAAGAACTCATGGCATCCCTCAATTTGAGTGTATATTTCCTCTTGCAAATGTTTGTTTTGTCATGAATGCTCATGACAAAGCCTTGGTGTTGGATCTTTTATTGTTTCTTGCTTTTGCATTTTTTCTCCATTGTCTTAGGAATGGCATTCGTTGTTTAGATGCCTCAGATATTGTATTATTAGAATTTATTTTTCCTTGTGGTATTACATTCCTATTTTCCTATTTCTATCTTATTGAGTATGTATGTTCAATTTTGTCTTTAACCAATTATTTTAAGATAATTTAAATTTAAATTAATAAAATAAAATAAAAATGTTGTACATGTCATATTATGTCTCATTTACATTTCCCTATATCTTATAAACATATTTACTATGTCTCTTTTCCAATTAAATTATGGGCATATTTATATTCCCTTTTACATTACCATGAATGTTAAATCGTAAATATGGAATGTACTTTACCTAGTCTTACCTCGGTTTGTGGTGTTGATTTCTCTTTGAACAGGTGATGTGGGCACCTTTACCCAATAACTATTGTATCTCTTGTTTAGGGTAATGGGTCCAGAGAAGTCTGTACAACTACTTTTGAAAAGGACTTAATTCTATGTAGGTCGTCCCTTCCCACCAATTGCTAGGATTGGATGCACAACTTGCATTGGCATGGATTCAGTAGGAATCAATGGTGAAATCCTATGTACTCCTCTCTATCATTTATTTTCTTTAATGTATTTCCCCATGCTTTGTTTCTTCTTTCTTTGGCAGTTGGTCCCTCACATTGTTGACATATTCTTAGATGACCAAGTTGGTAGGGTCTCTTCTATGTACCAAATGAAGAAAGAAACATCATGTTGTGGATTCTAGTTAGCTCCAACCCACACAAGGTGGTTTTTGATAGTAAGATGGAAGATTAAAGCACCACCTAGCTTCACCTTCAACTTCTGCAGTGCCACATATTCAAGACTCTAAGCACTAGTGTAGATATGACAAATGGCTGCCTCCATCTTCACCCTTCATCCAAACTCTCACTACCTGCATCCTATGCAATTTATTGTGAAGTCGATCATGGACTCTACCGATGTTGCACAATGTTTTTCAGTGAGAAGATATCACAAATATATATCTCAAAGTATCCTTTCACTATCTCGTGCACAGTTCAATTACAATAGTTTATAATAGAGAATGATATTATTCTCCAAATCTTATGATACATTTTTTTTTCTTATTTCTTATTTACATTTTTTGTTGGCTCTAATACCATGTTATTTCAAGGATCATTTCTGCAAATGTAAAATCATAGCCATTGTTATCGATGATTTTCCAAATGCAGATTTGAGGACTCATACATATGAGAGGAGGAGACATGTCTCATGAAGAGACATATCTCTATGGTTAAACATCACTAGTTAACATATTAATATGATAATAATATAAATAAAAATAAATGTAACTCATTTTAAGTATATATGTAATATATTATTATATTATTATCTAATAATATACAACGTATAATATGTTTAAGATATTTATCTTAAAGATGATTTACCATCAACAAGGTATCTTATGTTAAAATCAATTTGATAGAAGCTAAAACCTTAACAATAATGAACTATGTCAGATTGTTGGAGAGGGCAAAGTTAAGATTAAGTTGCAGAATGAAAATCATTGGCTACGACATGAGGTAAGACCTGTTCCAAGGCTAAGTAGGAATTTAATTTTAGTAGGGAAACTCAGTGACGAGGGTTGTGTAGTTACTTTTAATGATAAAAATTGGAAGGTTTCAAAAGGTTCCCTTGTAGTAGAAAAAAGTGTGAAAGTAGGAACCTTATATCTTTGTACAAGTCATACTATTCCTTTGACTTTAATTGTTTCATAGAAAAATGAATGTTCAGGAATAGTTGTTGTAGTTAAGCGGGGAGAAAAATAGTTGTTTTAGATTCTAATTCAATGTTATGGCACAATAGACTTGGTAAATGAGTGAGAAAGGTATGAAATTACTTCATTCAGAAAAAGTTTTACTAGGCCTTAAATCTGTCGACATGGAATTATGTGAAAGTTTTGTGTATGGAAAATAAAAGAGAGTGAGTTTTGTGAAGAGTGGGAAGGGAAAAAAAGATGAGAAATTAGAGCTTGTGCATACTAGTAAAAGATTAAAATGTCTCAAATATGATAATGATGGTGAGTATTGCAATCATGAATTTGAAGATTATTGCTCCACTAATGGTATTCATAGATAGAAAACTGTTCCAAGGACTCTACAACAAAATGGAGTGGTTGAACACATGAACAAGATAATAATGGAGAGTGCAAGGAGCATGAGATTACATGTTGGGCTGCCCTTAAACATGTGGGAGAAGGATGTCAATACTATTATATATTTGATTAATAGAGGTCCCTCTACTTCTTTGTGTTGTGGTATTCCAGAGGAGGCATGGACTGGTAAGAAGGTGAGGTATTTTTCTCAAAACCTTTGGTTGTGAAACATTTGCACATATAGATTTAGAAAATAGAACCAAGATGGAAGCTAAGTCAAAGAAATGTGTATTTTTTGGATGTGGCATTGATGAATTTGGTTATAGGCTTTGGAATTTTAAAAATTGTAAAATTTTAAAAAGCAAGGAGGTCATATTAAATGAGAAAGTGTTGTACAAAAATCTGTTGCAACAAAATGAGAAGAAATAAAATGATTATGTAAGGTTGGATGATACTCCAAAATATGATGTTCCATCAATTCCTCATGATCTACAATAACTGCAAAAATAAATACTACACACCCAAATGAATGCTAGACAGAAAAAAAGGCTAAGTAGACCTCCATAAATATTTTCTCCCTCTTTGTACTCTATTTTACTAACTGATGTTGGTGAACCTGAATCTTATGATGAAGCTGTGCAGGTGGATACTAGGATTCAATGGGTGTCTATGATGGTAGAAGAAATGGAATTCTTGCTAAAAAGTAAGACTTTGGATTTATGTAAGTTGCCTGTAGGTAAAAGGGCTTTACAGAATAAATGGGTTTACAAGTTGAAAGAAGAGGATGAAGGTAAGAAAATATTTAAAGCCAAGCAAGTTGTAAAAGGATTTGCATAGAAAAAGGGCATTGATTTTGATGAGATATTTTCTCTTGTTAAAATGACTTCTATTCGTACTATTTTAAGTATTGTAGCTACTAAAGATTTGTATTTGGACCAGCTTGATGATAAAATAGCCTTTCTTCATGGTAATTTGGGTGAAGATATTTATATGGCATAACCACATGGATTTAAGGTCAAAGGTAAGGAGAGCGTAGTGTGCAGTTTGTAAAAAAATTATATGGATTGAAGCAAGCACCTCGACAATGGTATCTAAAATTTGACAATTTTATGCTTGAGCATGGATACATTAGGTGTCATTCAAATCATTGTGTTTCTTTTAGAGATTGGATGATGACAACTACATTATTTTATTTTTATATCTTGATGATATGCTTGTAATTGAGTCTAACATGGATCACATTAAGAGGTTAAAACAATAGTTAGCACATTTACTTTTTATGAAGGATTTGGGGGAAGAAAAACAAATCCTTGGTATGAAGATTTGTAGAGATAGGAAAAATAGAAAATTGGTATGATCTCAGGTTGATTATATTGAGAAGTGTTGTAATGTTTCTCTATGAAGAATGATAAATTCGTTAGCATACCTTTACCTGGTCATTTGAAGTTGACTTAGGAGATGTGTCCAAAGAAACAAGAAGAAGGAGATAAGATGTCCAAGATACCTGTAATATGAAAAATATAGATGAATAGGGTTTAGAATAATGCACATAAAAGAGACCCTAAAACAATATTCTACACATACATATAGATTCTTATGATATGGGATGTAAATAGAGGAGACTAATATTGAAATTAAGAAATAAAAAGGTACTTACCTCCAAAAAAGAATTGACTGAAAACCCCATCAGATAGTCTCAGAAAGTAATGATTTTTGGGATCCTGAATCAAAATTGTGAGATCTACAAAAAATAGAAATATTTTTCTTTTCTGAGCCAGGTCGACCTTGACCTAGGTCAAAAAAGTCAACCTTGACCCAAAAATTTGACCTTGACCTACACTACTTAGACAAAAATTTTGTTCATGGATCCCAAAAGTTCATCAAAAAGGGTACTTAAATCTACACTAATATTTGATATCCTGCACCTGCTCTTGCAAGAAAATGGGTTTTTCTATTGGGAGGGGGGGTTTCCTTGGTCAAACCTCGATTTGGAATCAACCTTGAAATTGAAATTGTGATATAAACAAACAAAGTAAATGGAACTATTCACCTTGCTTATGTTGTAACCCTTGTGGAGGATTTGAATCCTTAAATACATAAGTATGGATGCTCTAAATGAATGTAGAATAGAATGTGAGATGTCTCAAATCGATCGTCTTAGATCTTCAACACCAATATTGAATGGATCTTGGATTAGGAAGAGGCTTGAATGGAAATGGATGAATCTTCAACAAGAGGGCTCCATAGAGCTTGAATCCTTCAATGGCTACTAATGGATCTCCTTGATGAATTAAATGCTTGAAGGCTTGAATGCTTGATGATGGATGCTTGAATGCTAAAACTTGATAGATTGATTATGCAAAGAGCCCCTTCCAAAATGAGAGAGGATGGCTTCCCTTTATAGAGACCTAGGGCACAAACTCCTAGAGAGGCTAACATATGATAAATAAATTCCCATTAGGCCCCTACCCCTAGAAATGGACCTAGATTAAATTGTATTTAAGAGTTTACCATTTTAGAGACCAAAATAGCCAACTCAAAAGTGGGAAAACAATTCTTTCGAAAAACCTGACATTGAAAAATTATGGAACCTTGAAATTTGGACCTGGGGTCAAGGTTGAGGTTGAGACCTAGGTCAGGGTTGAGGTCATCCTTGACCTAGGTCAAGATTGAGGTTGACCTTGACCCTAAGGTCACAAACTTTAGGATCTCAGTCCAAAATGCTAGAAAAATATAGAAAGTAAGTGGAAAAGGGTGCACAATCAGGGGAAAAAAACCAGATCTAAGTCCAGGACCCATTCAAGGTGCTTGAAATGACCCCAAATCACTTACTCGAAGGGCTAAACTAGTCCTAAATTGAAGTGCTTCCATTTTCTAGCGATACATTTAGCCCCCACTTTAGCAAGAGTATGGACTCAATGCAAACTCATGGTAAAGGAGATCACAAAGAAAAAAATAATCTTATTGAAATCAAAGGGACAAAGGAATCCTCAAGCCCCTAGGGACTCAAGTCTTCATCAAATCCAAGATTACGATAAGAGAGACATCACTAGAAAGAAAAGAAAAAGGAGAGAGAGGAGTGGCTAGTTCACCCATTAAGATGTGTGTATCTCACTGTAAACCACACAAAGGATAGGATGGCCCACCAAGAAAGCACTTGATAATCACCCCATAAAGTTGTACACCTCCTGGTGACTTTGTGCATGTATGTAGTGCATTTTCTGACTGCTTTTATAAAGTACCCATGGACCCATATTCTCATATCACCATAGAATACATTTGTAAAATGCATATCTCTTTAAGATTTAGCAACTTATGTGTGTTACCTTTTGAGGATTTAGCATATTTGAAATTGAAAATGTGTGTCTCTTCAAGATTTAGCAAATTATGTGCATTACCTTCAGAGGATTTAGCATATTGAAAATTGAAAATGTGTCTCTTTAGGATTTAGCAACTTATGTGCATTACCTTCCAAGATTTAGCATGCTGCAAAACAAAAGGTTAGAGCAAAAATGCATAATATAGAATGAGGGAGGTCGTATATATTCCCCACTCCTTTAGATGGAAAAAATACATACTATTTTGACATGTTAAGGAAAGAAAAGAACAAGGATAAAATCTTCTTCAACATCAAGACAATATACATAGACAACACCCAGTCCAATCCAAGAAGGTCACAACTCCTATGAGGCCATGGAAGGGATGATTGCAAAGAGATATCATGCAAGAAGAGAAAAAGGTCACCCTTGTGAGGGATAGCACACAATTCAGCTTCCAAGGTGAGAGATTTGTCAACCATGGAAACCCAATGTCAAACAACAAAATAGGTTATGATTAAGGACAAAGATCCTCAATGCAAACCATAGCTTTCATGTATGATTGAATATCACATAATAGATAGATATTTCTTAACCAAGGAAAAGTGGATCCCAACAAGATAGAATAGAAGGAGATGGCATCAATTCCCCAAAAGCATAGGAACAAGGATGAAAGGGGACCTATTATATTGCTCACAACACTATACGATACAAAAAGCCCCCAAAGATTAGGCTAACATTGTTTACATAATGTGGAGCTCCATAATAGGAACATAAATGTTATTTAGAGAAAATAGGATTGAAATACAACTCATTGCTACATGATAAATAAATAACTGTACTATCAATGAGCTGCCTAATCTTATGATGTAAAGCTTGGCATTCATTAGTAGAGTGAGCATGAAATCTATGATATAAAAAAAAAAGGAAAAGTCGTCAAGTGTGGACTATGTTTCTTTTTGCGTTTAGGTCTAGTAATCATCTTAGCATGAAGGAGTTTAGGCAAAAGAACTTCTTGGTCAAATTCCTTCATAGGTTTATCATGTTTTGAAGTTTTATTTGAGATATTGTTAACATTGATTTGTTGTTGAGGATTAAATCCCAATCCATAAGAATGCTCATGCCCCTCATTTTGTAAGGGCATTTGAATTCCTTGTTTATGCTTACTACATACTTGACCATTGAATCCTTGTTTAACTAGGAAATGATAGCCTGAACCATAATAAGAAGCCATATCAGAAGGAGTCAATGGAACTTCATTCAACATTAGTAAGTTTGATAGTTTCATTGTGGATAGAAGCATCGACAATGTTGTTGCGAAGGGCATTAGAAGTAAAAAATCATTGTTCAAACTCTCTTTGTTGCTTCACAAAATCAAGATCAGAAACCTCATACTCTGTAATAAATATAGAATTAAAATCCAAGGTTCCCCAATCATCACCAGGAATAACATTAGAGGAAGAAGGATTACTATTAGAAATAGGATTAGTGTGGTTTTGAGTATTTAGACAAGGATTTAGTGCATCATCCACATGAAGTGTATACATTATGTTGTTATGTATAAACTTGACTTTACGGTGAAGGGTGGAAGGGATAGCATGCATCTCATGCAACCAAGGTCTACCCAAAAGAAGGCTATAATTGAGAGGTCTAGGCATAACATGAATAGGTGTATTTAGGATGACTAGACCTACTTTGATAGGTAAGTTAATAATTCCCAAAGTGTTCTTAGTAATGTTATCAAAGCCACGTATAGGAACATTGTCAAGTTGAATAGTTGAAAATTTGACTTTAATTTCTTTGAGCATGTCCATGCTACAAACATTAAGCCCGGATCCATTATCAATCAATGTCCTACGAATGATACTTTTATTGATAGTTACATCCACCATAAGGGCACCATATTGATTTTGAACTTCTTTAGAAGGTAAATCCTTTTGAGTAAATAAAATGTCAAGAGCACTCAAGGTAGCATTCCTGCATTATAAGAAGTTATTGATGTTCTCTTGATTAGGAGGTGGAGTGGGAAGAGTTGCTAGAGCTTTTTGCAAGGCATCATGGTAGGTAGGTGAAGTTTGAAGAAGCTCCCATAAAGATATCTTGGCAAGATTATTTTGCAATTGGTTTATCAAATCATACTCCTTTCTATGAAGACGAGGTGGAAGAGGAAGAATGGATTAAGAAGGTGGCAATGAAGTAGAAACCACCAAGTTAGGTTGAAGGTTACTTCTTGTACGATATGTGTGGGCTATAGAACATTGGTCATTGAAATACTCTAAAGACTCCATAGATTTATCTTTGATAGTAATGCAAGGAAAACCTTTGATAGTCAACAAATGTTTTGGATAAACCATGTTAGTTGTATCAACACTACAAACAAATTCATAAGAAGGAAGCAAAGAAGACATCCTAGGAGAAGCTAAGGTAGAATCTTCATTCTCATAAGATCATTAAGGAAATTTGTATCATTCTCCACTAATATCTCATCACTAGAAGGAATCCCAAATGAAGATAAAGCATTTATAATGTCTACATAAGGGGAGTATGTTTTAGAAAAAGAGTTATCATCATGTATGAATATGTCATCCATTAATAAATCACCCTCTTGTATGAAAGCTTCTTCATGAGGAGGGGATAAATCAATGTCTTTATCCATGGGATCATCCACAATGGTTTCATGAGGAAGAGAGTAATCAACATCCAAATCTTAAGGTTCATCCCAAATAGGGGGATTATCATCCCTATCAATAAGGCATTTGAATACACTTGAAAACAACTTCTGCCACATGATAAATAGTAAAGAAATGCATAGAAAATAGATCTAGATATGCATTCAAATGAACTTTATAAGGATGAGAAGGAAATCAAACATCAAAAACATAGTAAGGGCATCTAATTCCACAAAGCAATGTAAATGTTTTTGTATTTTTAAAGAAATTTTTTTTTTTTTTTTTGAGATATAAATGCAAAAGCATAAAAGAAATCTACTTTTGTAAGCATGTAAAATATAAGTCTAACACCAAAAAGAAAGAGTTGTCTATCGCGGGTTCACCAAAATGTAATATGAAGGTGAACACACAAGATAATATGAAGGGAATCTAACACCAAAAGCACAATAGGGCATCTAATTCCATAAAAGAGAGGGGGTAAGCTTGTCAGGTTCACCAAAATATAATATGAAAGTGAGAACACAAGATACTATGAAGGGAAATCTAATGCCAAAAACACAATAGGGCATCTAATTCCACAAAAGAAAGGGGGTAAGCTTGTCAAGTTCACCAAAATGTAATATGAAGGTGAACACACAAGATAATATGACGAGAAACATAACACCAAAAACACAATAGGGTATCTAATTCCACAAAAGAAAAGGGGTAAGCTTGTTGGGTTCACCAAAATGTAATATGAAAAATATAGATTAATAGGGTTCAGAATAATGCACATGAAGGAGACCTTAAACCAATATTCTACACATACATATAGATTCTTATGATATGGGATGTAAATATAGGAGACTAATATTGAAATGAAGAAACAAAAAATTACTTACATTTGAAAAAGAATCAGCTGAAAACCCTATCAGACAGTCCAAAAAATTATTGATTTTCATGTTCCTACACTAAAACTATGAGATCTACAAAACCCAAAAATATTTTTCTTTTCTGAGCCAGGTCGACCTTGACCCAAAAAGTTGGCCCTAACCTACATTTCTCTGATGGAAATTCTATTTGTGGATCTCAAAAGTTCACCAAAAAGGGTACTCAAATTTGCACTGATATTTGTTGTCTCGCACTTGCTCCTACAAGAAAAAGGGTTTTGTTTGTCCGATGATTGGGGGGGGGGGGGGGGGTTCCTTGGTTAAACTCCAATTTGGAATCAACCTTGAAATTGAAGTTGTAATATAGATAAACAAAGTAAATGGAACTATTCACCTTGCTTATGTTGTAACCCTTGTGGAGGAATCGAATCTTTGAATCCACAAGTATGGATGCTCCAAATGAATTTAGAATAGGATGCAAGATGTCTCAAATCAGTCATCTTAGATCGTCAACACCAATCTTGAATGGATCTTGGATTAGGAAGAGGCTTGAATGGAAATGGACGAATCTTCAAGAAGAGGGCTCCATAGAGCTTGAATCCTTCAATGGCTACTAATGGATCTCCTTAATGAATTGAATACTTGAATTCTTGAAGATGGATGCTTGAATGCTAAAACTTGATAGATCAATTATGAAAATATCCCCTTCTGAAATGAGAGAGAAAGGCTTCCCTTTATAGAGATCTAAGGCACAAACTCCTAGAAAGGTCGACATATGAGAAATAAAATCCCATTGGGCCCTTATCCCTACAAATGGCCGTAGATTAAATGCTATTTAAGAGTTTACCATTTTTGAGACCAAAATACCTTACCCAAAAGTAGGAAAATAATTCTTTCTGAAAACCCAACATCCATAAATCATGGAACCTTGAAATTTGGACCTTGGGTCAAGGTCGAGGTCATCCTTGACCTAGGTCAAGGTCAACCTTGACCTTGAGGTCGTAAATCTTAGGATCTTGGTCTAGATTGCTAGAAAAGTGTAGACAGAAAGTGGAAAAGGGGGCAAAATCAGGGGGAAAAAGCCAGATCTAAGTCAAGGACCCATTCAAGGTGCTTGAAATGACCCCAAATCACCTACTCAAAGGGCTAAACTAGTCCTAAATGGAAGTGCTTCCATTTCTGACAATACAATACCTTATGCTTCAATTGTAGGAAGCTTGATGTATGTTATGGTATGTACAAGGTTGGATACTACACATGTAGCGGGAGTCGTTAGCATGTATATGAATCATCCAGGAATTGAGCATTGGAATGTAGTCAAATGGATTCTCAGATATTTAAGAGGAACATCTAGTAAGTGTTTACACTTTGGGGGCTCTACTACTGACTTACAAGGCTATGTTAACTCAAATTTGATAGGGGATATTGATACCGAGCGAAGTAATATAGGTTATGTATTTATTGTTGGTGGGGCAGTAGTGAGGTAGGTTTATTGATTATAGAAGGTTAATTCTTTATTCACTACAGAGCTAGAGTGTGTTGCTTCTATAGAGGCAGCCAAGGAGATGATATGACTTCAGTTCTTCCTGAAAGAATCGGGATGCCCTTAGAAGGATAGTTATTTGTTTACCGATAGCTAGAGCCATCTTGCAAAGAATTATACTCCACATTCAAAGACAAAACACATATAGTTGCGGTACCATTTCATTTAGTTTGTTTGGATGATGGATAGTTAAAGATGGAAAAGATACATACAGATGAAAATCCAACATATATGTTTACAAAGGTAGTGACAAGGGAGAATTTGTACTCCTCTTTAGCTTCAGTTGGTCTTCTAGACTAAACAAAATAAAAGAACATCAGAGAAAAGGGTGGTTTAATACTCCAGTGGGAGCCTCATGGAGTAGCAGCATCACTATAGGATTAGTCTCCAAGTGGGAGATTGTTGTTTAGTGTGGAGCTTGATCAGTCCCCAAGTGGGAGATTGTTAGTTTGTGGTGACTAATTAGGGAAGTACTATACATACTCCATATTCCTCAACAAAAATACTTTTATAAAAGGGCTCAGGGATTTCATAAGGTGTGAAGTGATAATTGCTTCTTGTGACAATATTGAGCTATAAGGGATTACAAATTGTAATCAGGTTATAATCATTGGATAATAATAATATTGGACTCACTGTTTGGTGGGCATAGCCCAGGGATTGGATGAACCACGTTAATTATTAATCTCTTGTGTTCTCTTCTATGCAACTTATTATTTTATGATATTGACTATATTTCCATGTAATTGTTATTTTTGTCTATGATAAATCCTACATGTCTGTGTGTGTGTGTGAGAGAGAGAGAGAGAGACTGTGATAGAGGAAGCAAAACCACTATTGATCTTTGATATTGAACTAGGGTTGCCTTGCCATTTCCTGAAATCAAGAGATTGACATAATAAACATATGAAATCAACATTCATCTTCAATGACCAATGTAGATGACATAAAAAGGTAATCTAGAAAAAAATAGGTAGTATAAAATGACAATCAAGGAAACATATACATGTAATGCCTTTAAAAAATGAATGGCAACTAACAAAGAAATGACCGATACCTAGAGGTTGTGTTACAAGACCCTATAGTCAATAAACATCCTCCATAAACCATATTTCTTAAGCATGATAGCAATAAGAAAGAAAATAAATGAGCATAATTCTCCAATGTATTATAGGTAGTATAAAAATGATAATCTCACATTCTAATATATATGAAAGTGTGAGTTATCTTACCGATAGTTTTACATTATCCAATGTTAAAGCTACCTTATCCATAATTTAATGCAAATGCATTAAAGTAGTGATTTGAAATTTAATTATTAAACCAACTCAAATAAACAAAATTTTATTTATTTAATGGTATACAAATATGCTTAACTAAAATTTGAAAGTATTTTAGAAGGTACGAAAGGAAATCAATCACCTAAGATTTAAGTCATATAGTAGGGTTATTCATTTTATTTGTTGATGGTAAAGATAAATTGTGTTGTTTTATGTATTGGTTTTGTTTAATTAATTGAATGAGCATGTGAAGTGTTTGCAAATTATGGTTACAACTTACAAGTGATAAGGTTGCATACCTTTGATTTTGGGTACACAAACAATGGATGTAAATAGTTGATAAACAATGGATGTAAATTTCCTTAATGAGCATATCAACCACATCTTATCTAAGATCATTCTTAGTCATGTTTTCTTTTACGTGAACCAAGTGTTGTAGCATGAATTTCTCATACCCATCACCTATTATTTCTACAACTTGAATATCTCCATATTCAAAACCTAACATGACAAGAATATGAGGCATTTTCATAAGATAAACATTTCTCTCCATGCAAATTTTGATGTCCAAAAACTTAATTTGACAAAGAAATAGTTGCAGTGCTTATAAAAAAGATGCAAGAAAATATGATCTATAGTTACTTCACTATTCAACATGTTGAGGTTAGAGGAAGAATATTACTAAGCTCTAATTAGAAGAAAGAGCTTTCCCACATCTAGTTGCATCTTCAAAATGCATTCTATCATTAGTGCAATAGGAAAAGGAGTGTTTTTAATGGCAGATAAATAAATTTAGTATATTATATCATAAAAGTATAAAGATAGAGTGTCATAAACCTTTGGCAAAAAACCCTATTTCTCATGTGATAAGGAAGTTCTTACCCTATTTATTTGTGATCGCGTCAGTTAGATACAAGAATAAGTTTTTAATGCAGCTCCATGAAGTCACATATTACATACTAGTAAACAGTTAAGAAGGCATAAGAAGAGACATTCCATTATGATTTTAAAGACAATGGAGAAAATATTGGAGGGAAAGAAGATAGTCCCTTGCATGGAGAAGAAGAAAATGTTAGAGCGAGGAAGGTTTGAAGGGGAATAACATTAAATTGAGAAGCAAAGGATAGTAAAAGTACAACAAAATAGCAAGAAGATGGCAGTCCATTGACAAGCACAAATAGAAGTCCCATGGAGATAAAATATGCATCTACAAGGGAACAAGGAATGGATATATAGTCAACTAGACAAATACATAAATACATGAATCATAGGAAAATCCATGAAGTCACCTATTACATGCTTGTGGGCAGTTAAGAAGACAATATAAGGGACAATCTATACTAATTTAAAAGACAATGGAGAAAATATGAGAGCAAGAAGATAGTCCCTTGCATGGAGGAATAGAAAATGCTATAACATTAAATTGAGAAGAAAATTTTAGTATACAAAAAACAAAAAAGCAAGAAGGTGACTGTGTTGGAATGCACAAATAATAGTCTCATAGAAGGTAGAATATGCATCTATAAGGGAAAAATGAATACATTCATAGCTAACTATGAAGGAAACTCAAGGGGCATAGGGAAAATGCAATGAACAAAAACAAAAGGAGAAAAGACAGTGGAGAAAAGAAAAGCCATGAGATAAACAAAATCATTGAAATGAAGAAGGGAAAAATATGTAAGGTATTTTCAATGTGAATTAAAATAAGCATTAAGAATCAAATAGGAATCCTTAGATCCTTTCACAATGTGGAAATGTGAAATATAACAATCATAAAGCAATGAGAGAGTGATTTTTGCTATCTTTTCAGTTCAAAACTCTATAGTAAACATCTTTTCAATTCTGAACTCTCTAGTAAACATCTCTTCAATTCAAAACTCTCTAGTAAACATCTTTTCAATTCAAAACTCTCGAGTAAACAACTTTTCAGTTCAAAACTCTCTAGTAAACATTTGATAACAATAAAAATAAATAAATTATATTAAAAATATTGTGTCATGGGATATTGTATACCTGAACTTAAATATAATAATATTTTTTATAAGTTCATGGTTTATGTTTAGAAAGTATAGGAGGTGGAATCTTCTCTTGAAATAAGATCAACATTTGAAAACATTTTGACATTTGAAATATGCTCTTGAAAGAGAAAAATAACACAAACCAAATTAGTTTGAAGCCAAATTTGGGGCTTTAGTATAAAATGAACCCTTAAGATACTATTTGAAGGTTCCAAGGATTGGGAGTGAGTATTGCATACACTTTCTTTAGAAAAGTGTGATATTTGAGGCATAAAAACTATTAATTTTGCCATTTTTTTGAGTTCCAATCCAAAATACCATGGCGTAATCTTTTGATATGTTAGAATAGAAGCAAATGGGTATCTGAAAGTGCATTTATTTTTAAGTTCTTTGAAATTTTTTTGAGAAATGAAATTAATTCAGTTGTTGGAAGCCTAATTGGCCTACTAGGCATAATAGACAATGTCAATGGTGTTTTCTTAACAATTGAGTTTGTGGGACTTTGAAACCTCGTTGTTTGAATTGAATTGGCTTAGTTGATACCTTAGGAACCCTTGGGGGTCATAGAGAAAGGTAAATACAAGTTTGAGCCATTTGGGCATATTGAATGTATTAAGGAGCATTGGCGATAAGCCATATTTGTTTAAAACATGTCTCAAAATCAGTATAGTGATAAGAGATTTTTATCTAGACGTGATCATAGTTTGAGAAGGTGATTGAATTTTATAGAATATACATGGATCCTAGGAGTACTTGATCATGAATAGGTCTAAGAATGAGAATGGTTGGATCTTGAATATTATCGAGCTTTTCTTTATTTCAAGGATAGTTTAATATTTTGTACTTGGTGTGGCCAACCACATGAAGGCAGAAGCTCAAATTCCCTCCCCACCCCCGAATATAAATATGAATTCCTCATTAATATCTAACATTCTTTCATTCTTTCATCCATTAATGAAATATAATGTTCATTCATAATCACACGAAGTAAAAATCCAACATCCAAATCTAACATCTAATATTCATTCATTTTTTCATCATTAATAAAATATAACATTCATTAATTAAAATGTCACACTCATTAAATATGTAACATTCAATAATATTTATTAACATTAGCACATAAAAGATTATATTGTCCAACATCATCATCCACATTACTTTGGCTATCCTCCACCTCATCTTGTTGAACACTCCTTGGAGTTGAAATACAAAAGGTTATATTAATCAAAAAGTCAATTGCAATTAAATTGTTTTAAATAGATTAAGGATTGATCATAGACCTCAACATTTCTTTCATGCCATTGATCTTCTTCTTCATCCAACTCATCATCGTCGTCGTCGTCGTCGCCATCATCATCCTCATTTTCGTCATCCTCATTACCATTTTCATCACCATCACCATCACCATCACCATCCTCATTTTCGTCATCCTCATTACCATTTTCATCACCATCACCATCACCATCACCATCACCATTGTCATAATCATCATCTTCTTCTTCTTCTTATTCTTCATGAACATCTTAATCAAGATCATCATCATCATCATCTTATTCTTCATGAAAATATTAATCAAGATCATCATCTACATCATCTTCTTCTTCTTTGATCTCTTCTTCTTTTACCACATTATACTTTACCAATCTTCCTCTTGGATCATGTCTAAAAAAAAAGACCAATCCAATTTATGTGGAACCACTAAGTAAAATTCCTATTTACATTGGCTTGGAATAACATAGGGCTCATCCCCAACTAGCTCAGATGACCTTGTATGATGCAGGAGCATCTTGCATGGTAAAACTTTAAAAAATAATAATAATAATAATAATAATAATAATAAATAAATAAATAAATAATTTAAAAAAATTTGGAGGAGAGAGAAAGTGACAAAAATTAGAGGAAAAAATAAATAAATAAAAAGGGAAAAAGGAGAAAAAAGAAAAAAAGGAGGAATTTCTATTTTCGAGGTGCATAGGTGGCATAAAATAGAAAAGTAAGAAATAAAATTTTAAAAATGGTTGTCATTCCATTTATCGAGGTGTGTTGGTGGAATTCTAGAAAATTATGGATATTGTAGAAGGTTATGGAAGTTGTAGAAGGTTGTGGATATTGTGTAGGTGGAATTCTAGAAGGTTGTGGATAAGTCATGCATTGGGTGGTAAGTGCCTATTTAAGCAAGGCATATGAGCATTTCTGATCAAGCTTGGAAAGGTGAAAGCTATGGAAGGTGAAGCTTGGAAAGCTTTGGAAGGAAAAGCTTCAAGGTGTGAAAGTTGGAAGGTGTGAAGGCTTCAAGGTGTGAAAGAGAAGGAGGAAGTGAAGAGTGAGTTTTCCTGAGTCTATGGACAGAGTGCCGAATGTGAGGCAGTTTACAGTAGGATTGTGATGGAGTTGTGAGTGTACACAGAGCGTCAAATGTGAGGCAATTTACACTTGGATCTTGGATAGAGTTGGAGAATAGCTAGTGCCTGCGGTTTAGAAACAAGGAGGTTGCTTGGTGGCTTGCGAGCATAAATTGAGATCTCAGAGGTTTCTACTAGAGTGTGGATCTAGACTAGCTTGGGCTTGGATTGGATCTTTAGAGATCTTGTAGAAATGTTATTGTAATTGCTATTGGATTTTCAAGTATAATCAAATTGCATGGGAAGCATTTTGTCTCTCTTTGTCTCATATTGTTGCATTCTTGGTTATGAGTTGGTAAGGGTGGTGTGGCCCTTCATCAAGTGGTATCAAAGCATACCTTCATCAAGTGGTATCAAAGTAGTACTACATCAAGTGGTATCAGAGCAGTACTGCATCATTGTATTAACCATTATAAATCCATTTTCATGTTCAATAATAGTTAGATTAGGATCATTTTCATTGAGTCATAGCCTATACCATTGGATGACGAAGAGAAACATTTTGAAGGAATTGAAGTCACATTCAAGTATATCATCCAAAATTCTATAATATCAATTTTTAGACTCTCCAGAATGTATGTCATTTCTTGATGATATATTTTACATCTCAAAGATTGTAGTTATCTCGAAATCACAAGTTTGCTTCATGTCATCCATATTGTTGATGCAAAATTTATAACCATTGCACCACATAGCCTTGTGGTATTTGAGCTACAATAATATGTCAAACATGTTATAAGAATGCAGTGTGACTTGATAAACATACATGTCATTAATAAATTTATACATACCTTGTGACCTCTTAGGCCATATGCTAAATTGATTTCCTTTTGTGTAACATTAGAATCTCCATTACGATAAGCTTATTTAACCAATAAAGGCACATTTTCTCATGTTACTATGTAACCAAATTTTTTACATCATTCAATCCATACCATCGTCCAATCAAGATTGTTTGAAAGATACAAATGCAATGCATCCCACTCTCAACCAACTATACAAAAAATAAATAGACGACTTCGAAATGATTTAATTTGAAGATTAATAATTAATTAACTTCAATAAAATCTTATATTTACCTTTCACTTTCCTTAATCATCTTTTCCCCATCAAGTACTCCCCTTCAAATTGGTTAATGGGGTTGGGATCCCAAATGCAATCTATATGGAACTTTGCTTCAGTCTTAGGAAAATATTTAGTAACATAAACCATAGTCCAGTATACCATATATCCTTTGGCCACCATAAAACCCTCAGGACATGCTCTTTTCCAAACCAAATCCTTTAAAAATATCAAGTGTTCCTTAACCATCCACATTGACCTAGTGCATACAGGTCCCCACATTTCAATCTCCTCAACTTGGTGTATGAGGTAGTGTTCTTGTGCATTGAAAAAAATTGAATGTAGACACTTGCATTTCACACATTGGATGAGGAGTTTTTCTTTTCCAATATTTTATATTATCTTTATGGATATATTTAGATGACAACCACCTCAAGAGATTCAAGACAAAAAATTAATAGGTACGAGACTTCACAAAATAATATATACAATATATTAAATAACAAGAAAAACAAATCACGAATATAATATACCTATACAACAAATTGAACAAATATCACTACTTACCTCATGTATTTTCCAAGATCATATATGACTTTCTTGACATTATTATTGAAGTGGTCTGGGAGACATAGAGGTGACACATAATACAACAAGTATAAATTGATTATTTCATTATTTTCTAACATATTAGAAAACAAATACATACAATTTACAAATATATAGTAAATATATAAAAACATCAATTATCTTGATGAAAGTTTGTCAATCATGCATTCTCAACCCTGGGCCAAATTCATCTTTCTTTCATAAGAGATTGCTTGTGTTTGGAGAAAATCTTGTGGGAAATCGCATATTTTGTATGGCTTCTTTTATAGCATTGCTTTGTTTCTTTGTTAATAACCAAGAATTGACATTTATATTGATATGATCTCCATGGGTATTTAATTGAATGAGATCTTTCATTGCATGAGTGGATTCATGAATGTCAATAAAAATTTTGACAATTTTTTCTGTTATGCTTTCCATCCAATATTTTCCATAATGTCTTTGTTACATTATTTCCAATATGCATAGAATCAAATAAATGCACAACTTGTACATCCCCACAATAGTGAAACCTATAAAATAGTGTGAAATAACTTTTTAGTCCCTTTGGAAGGTGGTCATTGATGCCTTGACGACCTTCATGGTCATCAGTTACGTTAGCAATAAACAAAACATAGTAGAAAAATATAATTTTCAAACATAAACCATTAGGTGGAATGACATTACCTTGACGATTAATTATATTATATTCAAACTTCCATAGCCAAGGTGTCATCCTTCGTAGCTTTGATGTAGTATCTTCTTTCCCATTGAAAAGATGGTTTTTCGACACTTTGACACTTATGATTCTTGTGGAGGAAGTGCCTACACTCATCAAACACTTGCTTTCTTAAAGTTTTTAAATGATGAGACTTCATCTTTGGACCACAAATTGGACATGTAAATTTTCCTTGTGTTTGAAATCCTATAAGATAATGATATAATTGGATTAAATATGTTTGTTTTCACAATTATAATTACCGTGCACAACTGGCATGCTTTAACATACCAATAAAATGTGTTATCGCTAAGACATAATGTATTATCCATACAAGCATCACATGTAATTGAAATTGTCTTTGTGGTACTACTCTAGAGACGTCATACATAGTGACACCCTTCCATAACTCCAGCATCTCATCAATATATACATTAATATATTTAACTTGGTACTAACCTAGTTGAATGAACAACATTACATAATTATTGTGATTGTTTTATTGCAAAATTTATAATTACATGTACATAACTATTAAATGGAAAAACAATACATGGAACAATCATTGCCAATATGATTTTCTCCCTCTTTATTGGCATCTACGAAGGAATGTTTTTGTTGATAACAAAAATAGGCCACACTGAGTAAAAAAATATTATCTCTTCAAATGGATTCACACTATCCATTGCCAATGAAAGCCTAAGATTATGAGGTTTTTCTTTATAGTATGGCCACTTTTCCTCTATGTCCCTAAATATTGAACCATTAGTATGCATTCAAATAAATTCATCTCGACTTCTATTTTGTGCATGGTAATCCATAAATTAATTCAAATCACTACACCTAAATAACCATTGCATACATGGAATAATGTAAATATAAAAAAGAACCTTGCAAGGCACATTTTTTGTTTTTTTGATCTATTTGATATCTACTCATCTGACATTTAGGGCATTCTAGTACAATTTCATGTTCTTTATCATTCATAATATGATCATTGGGATATACATCTATTGCTTGATACTTCATTCCAATATCTTTCATAATGGAAAATAGTTTTTGGTATGAGTGAGCCAGAATATTTAATAGTGGCAACAAGTATTCACTTATCGATCTACAACAAAATATAATTTGTTCATATAAATAATATTAACAATACATGATTCACTCTTTATTAACTATAATGAAAAATATGACATACCTTAACATACGTGATAATGTTATGTTAGATAAACCATTCAATATAACCTTCAAATTCACCCACAACAATACAACAAAAGGAAGATTTATTTGGGATCCTTCATAAAGGGTCACATCTACCTTCTCAAGTAGAGGCATATCATGAACACCAATGTCATCATCATGATCGTCATCACCTATGTTGGTACCAAATGTGTCATGAATCAATGCATTTGTACCATCATCTTCAAATGTATTTTATGGCGTATGATCGTCATATTCCATAGGAACATTTTCTTTAGCTTTGACATTCACACATCAATGTTCCTCCACTTCTACATCCATATTCTTTGTATTGTGGTGGTCCACATCATGTTTCCTATAAAAAATTATGGACATAAATTAAACATGACCACTGATTGCATCAAGAGATTTATTATCAATATAAACTACTAAAATGATATAATGAGCAACTTGCTAATGGATGATAATCGACCCCCCTTCAACATGACCATGGAGGCTACAATGTCTCTTAGTTGCTTTGATGTTAAATCTTCTAATCTTTAGGCCCTTGCAATTTTTGTAAGCATTAACATTTTCAATCACCTCTTCGTTTGAAGTTAGACCACGATCTAGCAAGTGTCTTCCTATTTTCTTCTTTGCTTATATTATGTGACATGATTCAATGGGCTATCAAAACTTTGGTCTATAACTATCTAAACCTAAGCAAAATGATGCTTTGAGTACACTAGTCATCGTAGACCTAGTTATATATGGAACTTAAAATATTAGTTATGAAATGACGTTTCAGTATAACATACAAAATTGAAATAGTTGTACATAAAAAGTTTGTAGAAAAAACCAAAAATATTGAACCAAAACCACCTTAGACATGAAAAAATATATGACTAATTTATATAAAGATAGTTTGATTAAAAAAATATATTATATGCCAAGAACTATTGTAGAACACACAATTATACTGAGAGGGGGGTGAATTAGTATAATAATGATTTTATCAAATTAATTTTTTAATCCAAAAAATAATTTAAATACTGAAATAAATAATTATGCACATGAACACAATAACACAAGATTTACATGGAAACCTAATGTGGGAGAAAACCATGACAAATAAATATTTTTTATATAAATTTGTTCTTTTATAATGTTTTATAGGCACCAACCTACTAGAGGCTCCAACCCCTATGTTTATGAGCACCAACTCACTAGAAGCTCAAATTCTCACACTTTGCAAGCTCCTACATACTAGAAGCACTAACCCACTGCACGCACACTTCTTTTCACCTTGGTAATGTCGCTAACTCAAGTAATGATGGATGCACTATATCCCAATTTAAAGCGAGCCATAATCTATACTCTTCCTTTGCACTTATATCTCTGACACAAAATTTTGAATATATGTATTTTATCTTCCTTCACCTTTTCTATTTCTCTATAATAAATATATAAATTAGATTTAAAAATCTAATTGTATATATATATTCTTTTTTATTTCAATTATGTCTTCCTTCGCTTATTCCACTTGTATTATTATTTCCATTGACTTCTTTATTGACTTCAATCTTCCTCTTAACACATTCTTCTTATTCCATAGTCTACACAACTCCTTTATTTTTTATCTTTTTGTGTTCGTTCTTCATTACTTCTCCTTTTTACTCTTTTTTTTTTAATGTCCTCTCCACATCTTCATATTTCTACTTCTGTTCACACTCTTATATTTTTCCATTTTATTCTTCACATCATTCTTAATTTATATAACACAAAGAATGTGACTTTTTAAGTTATAAAGATTATGCCTTCTCATAAATAATATTGTCTAATCATAATCACAAAATTTTATCCAATCCTTTAAATAAATTCTTTTCCTTAATATTAATAATATTTGTAGATAGCAACTATAAGAGGTTTTGATGCACAATATATCCTATGAAACATTTTGTCTTCAAACTCCAGATATTATCGTGTCATATTATTGTTGTACTAGCTATTAAATTCCAGTCAGCATCCTCGTGTACACATTGTGTTAGTATGAATGCGAATGGAATTACTTTAAGGGAGTATCCTAAGAATTGCTAGAACAATTGGGGAAATTACTAGCATGATTGACATGTTGTATTCATGATTGTGTTTGTCATTGAGGTCAACATAGCATTGTTTCTATGAAGACTTACAGAGTAGAAGATAGAGAACAAGGTTGTACAGACTGTATATTGATGATAAGGTCAACCAGAGTTAAGGATGTGTTGTACACTATATCTTGATGACGTGGACAAGTGCACATACAGAGAATTGAAGACATGCAGAAGATATGCTTGATTTATAGAAGACAATAAGAAGACAAAGTACCTGCTAAGTGGTTTATGATTATTGATTTGTATCTCTTACCAAGGATAGAATCATGATGAGCATAGTTAGACAGTGACTGTAGACATCCTGATGATGGTATTAGCGAGTGTGCAAGGTTAGAGGTTGCACGTGTGAGAAGTTGTAAAGAATGTGACCCAACAGTGTTGTGTAATTGTAAAATAATTAATTATCTTAAAGAGGTCCTATTATAATTAATTGGGAAAGACTCAAAGATGACTTAAGGACTTATTTTGAGGATATGGTATAAAGAAAGGATACTTTCCTTGTGAAGAGTGTATTCAAGTGTGTGACATGAAAAGTATTTAATAAATGTGAGTAACCAATCTGATGGATTATTGGACGTGAAGTTGGTGATTTGATATCAAGATCAGAAGAAGAGAAGTTTGGTCATTGGACAAAGAAGAAGCTATACACTTATATTATTTTGAAAGGAATAATACAAAGATTAGTTGGCCAGTGATTTCAATGGTCTTGCCCTTGAAGCTATTTGGATAGTGGGTCCATCTGCCTTCTACAACTCCTAACAGGGTTGGAATCTCCTAACAGGGACTGATATGTACTAAATGTATTTCATTAGCTCCTAATAGAGTTCATCCTCTAACAAGGAAATTTTATATTAGTACATCATTTTGTGGGTACCATCCCCACCAATGTTTTCCCTCTAATCAAGGGTTTCCCTAGTTTCTAATTATTTTGTTCACATGCTTAAGGATTAATAAGGTTGATAAAAAATGTAATAGTTGGATAAATGATTCACCCCCTACCGGACCTTCTCAGTTATTGCAGTGGACTTTACTTTCTAACAATTGGTATCAGAGCATCAGGTCCTTGAAGAGAAAGCTTAACAACTTTGGGAGATCAACGACAAGTCACTTTGGAAAAGAAAGTCCTAAATTTGATGGATTTAATTATGATAACTAGAAGGAGAAGATGAAAACTCATTTTCTATGTATGGGTCTAGGATATTGGTTGATGAAAAAGACTAAAAAGATGATTGTGGAAGAAATAAAACTTTAGGAATGCAGTGAAGCTGAAAGAGATGTGTTTATGTGTAACATGCTTTCCAGAGAAGCATTATTGTCATCTCTTCCTTAGAACACATACAATCAAGTAAAATCCTTAGAATCTACTTTTGAAGGTGATAAGCATGCTAAAAGAGTCAGACTACATAATTGGATATGTTTTTTTCAAGATGTTAAAATGATGCAAGATGAATATTTGAGAAGCTGTATTGGTAGAATATTAGAGATTGTTGCAAGAATTAAATCTTGTCAAGGATCTAAAGATGAAGATGAGATTATATGGAATATTTTGAAGACATTGACAGCACCATTCATAAAAATAATGCAGATGATTGAGCAAGTAATACCTTGCACTAATAATTTTACTGGAGAGACTTTACGTAGAAGATTGGAAGTAGCTAAAGTAAGCTTGAAGCAATCTGGAGAATTGTCCATAGTGGATATAACCTTTAGTGCATTAATTGTTTGTCCTTCTTTATCAAGAAGTGCAAGCACTAGTGGGGACTATGCTAGCAACAGTAGATCTAGATTTGAAGAAGATATAAAATTGAAGAAGGAATATTCCTACTTGTAAGAAGAGAGCTAGATGGTAAGAAAGTTTTAAAATGTTGGACATGCAATGAATTTGGTCATTATGCTTCTAAGTGTCCTAAAAGAGAGAAAAAGTATAAGAAGAATTTTAAATCTAGAAGACCTAGAGATTGTTTGTATGAAAATGAACATAATGAGTTTGAGGAAAGAGTTCAGAGAGAAAGTGGCGATGAATTATGATTCGTGGCTATAAAAGAAGAGAACTCTGAAAATGAAAATAGAGAAGAAAAAGCCCTAGCTTCACAAGTTGAAAAGAAATCTGATTAGATTATAGACAATGGATGTTCACATCATATGACTAGAGATATGAAGAAGTTTGTCAAGTTTAGAAATCATGATGGAGAAATTGCTAGAGTTGGTAATAATGCAACTTGTCACATCACATGCATAAGATCTACTACTCTTGAAGGAAAGACTAATATTGATGGTGTTTATTTTGTTGATGGACTAAAACGTAATCTACTAAGTGTTAGATAGTTGGTTGATAAAGGTTACTAGTTGTAATTCACAGAGAAGACATGCATTATGAAAGAAAAAGATTGTAAGTTGATTGAAACCAATATAAGATCCAGAGGTAACGTGTTTCAATTGAACCCTACAGAAATAACTTATTTTGTTGCAAAAGTGGATAATAATTGGCTATGACATAGAAGGTTTTGTCACATAAACTTTGGTAATATTGTGAAGGCCAGTAGTATATTTGCAATCACATTTTTTCCTAGTATCATAAAGCGTACTAATGTTGTTTGCAAAGAATGTATTATGGCTAAGCAGAAGAAGGTTTCTTTTCCAATGCAAGAAATTCACTACCATAGAGAAATTGGAGATTTTTCATACAAACTTGAGTGATCCTACTGGAATAAGAGAATTCTATGGAGAAAGGTACTTTATGAATTTTGTTGATGATTTCACTAGACTGATGTGGGTAGCATTTCTTAAAGAAAAGTCTGAGGCATTTGATAAGTTTAAGGTGTTTAAGAATAGAGTTGAGAATGAATCTAGTGTAAAGATTAAATGTTTGAGATCAGATAGAAGTGGAGAGTTTACTTCTAGAGAGTTTAACATCTTTTGTGAAGAAAATGGAATTAAGTATCATCACCCAAGACTCCTGAGAAAAATGGGATTGCAGAAAGAAGGAACATGTCTGTATCAAAAGCAGCAAGAGATGATGTTTGAGAATGATGTATCCAAGACATTTTAGAGAGAAGCAGTCAACGCAGTAGTATACACCATGAACATAGTACAAATCAAGAAAGGTACAAACAAGACTCCTTATGAATTTTGGTTTGGACATGCACCATCAGTTAAGTATTTCAGAATCTTTGGAAGTAAGTGTTACATAAAGAGAGATGATGATATTGGTAAGTTTGATCCAAGAAGCAATGAAGGAAGAACTAGATCTGATTGTGAAGAATGAGACATGAGAATTGGTTCCTAGGCCTAAAGACAAAAATGTTATAGGAACTAAATGGGTATTTAGAAATAAGATGAATAAACAAGGTGAAGTTGTGAGGAATAAAGCAAGATTGGTATGCAAAAGATATTCACAACAAGAAGGTATAGGTTATGAAGAGACATTTGTCCCTATTTCTAGAATGGAAACAGTAAGAATAAATCTGGCTTATGTAGCAAATAAGAAGTTTAAAGTGTATCAAATGGATGCAAAGACAACATTTTTGAATGGAGAACTTGAAAAAAAACTCTACATTGAGTAGCCCGAAGGATTTCCTTTGATAGAAGAAAAGGACATGGTATGCATATTGAAGAAAGCATTGTATAGTCTAAAGCAAGCACCTAGAACCTGGTATGCAACGTTGGACAAATATTTAGAAAAATTAAGATTTGCTAAAGGTATGACAGATAGTAATTTGTATTTGAAAGAAATTGAGAATGGAATACTAATCTTTGTAATATTTTTTGATGACATTTTGTTTGGAGGTAATGATGAAGCAAGTGATAAGTTTGTTGATGAAATGAAGAATGGGTTTGAGATGAGTATGATTGGTGAGATGAATTTTTTCTTGGGTTTATAGATTGTACAGAATAGTGATGGTATTTTCATATCACAAGAAAAGTACATGAATGATTTGTTGAAAATAATTGATTTGGAAAATTGTAAGCCTATTGGTACACCTATGATAACTGGTCACAAGTTATCTAGCAAATATGAGATAGCTACAATTAAGCAAAAGAACTATAGATCTATGATTAGAGGTTTGCAATATTTGACTCACATTAGACTAGATATAAAAAATGAAATTGGGATAGTAGATATATTTCAAAATGATCTTAAAGAATCTCATTGTGTAGCAATAAAGAGGATATTCAAATATCTAAAAATTACACCTGATTTTGGACTATGGTATGATAGATCAAGTGATTTCACTTTGTGTGATTATACTAATGTAGATTGGGCATGTAGTATGGATGATCAAAAGAACACTAGTAGTGGAGCATTTTTCCTTGGAGGAAGATTGGTTTCTTGGCTAAGCAAGAAATAGGACTGTATTTCACATAACATAGCAGAAGCAAAGTATGTAGTAGCAGCAAAAAATTGTAATCAGATCGTGTGGATGAAGCAAATGATGAAGGACATTGGAATAGAATTTTCAGAACCTATTATCATACTTTGTGATAACACAGGTATAGTGAGTATGTCTAAGAACCCTATATTGCATTCTAAGACTAAGCATATATATATCAAGTATCGTGTTTTGAGAGAGAAAGTTGCAAACAAAGAAATCATATTGGAGTATATAAGTACAAAAGAGCATATTGTAGATATCTTTACGAAGCCTTTTCCTAAAGTTACATTTGAGTACTTGTGAGGTATGCTTGGAGTTATGCCCTTGCCTACTTCCAAGCAAATGATGCAGAAATTGCATCAATCCAGTGGTACAGAGCACTATTGTTTGTCTGAACTAAATATGAGCAGAGTCATCAAGGACTCTTGATAGATGGTTTTGAACAATGTCTTTTGACACTTGAGTTGGTTGAAGAATTTGAACAGACAATTAACATAATAAAGCCTTTGTCATTGTTGTCAATGGGGGAGAAGTATACATGAAAAAATCTCTTGTGTATGGGGGAGAAGTGTTATAATGGATGAGAGTGATTGATGTCAATGAGAGAAACATTGAGTTGGGGAGAAATTGTGAACAATTGATTCCCATCCATGTAAGATTGTGAAAACACAGATGAAGAAGTTGTTCCTATAAGCGAGAAGTGTGAAAATTGATGACCATCCATGAAAGAATGAGGGTTGTTCCTAAGAGTTAGAGTGTGAACAATTGATGTCGATCCTAAAAATGAGAAAGCACAAACAAAGCAGTGTTCAAGTGGATTTCAAATTTGATTGATGAAGAGGATTTGAAAAGAAGAGAACAACAACAACATTAGTAGAGTTTGATTTGGTATTCTTAGAACTTGGATGTTTTTCATCTATGTTGTCATCAATGCCAGAGGGGGAGATTGCTAGCATTAATTTTGATGGTATTCCTTTGGGGCAGTATCCTAAGCATTGCTAGAACACTTGGGGAGATTATTAGCATGATTGGCGTGTTGAATTCATGACTATGTTTGTCAATGATGTCAACATAATTTTATTTCTATGAAGACTGGCAAAGTAGAAAACATAGAACAAGGTCATACATACTATGTATTGATGATCAAGTCAAGAACAGTTAAAGATGTGTTATACAATGTATCCTGATGACATAAATAAGTGTGCATACAGAGAGTCAAAGACATACAGAAGATATGCTTGATTTACAGAAGATAGTAGGCAGAAAGAGTACCTGATAAGTGTTTTTTGATGATTGATTTGTATCTCTTACCAAAGATAGAATTGTGATGAGCATAGTTAGATAGCGACAGTAGACATCTTGATGATGATGTCAACGAGTGTGCAAGGTCAGAGGTCGCACATGTGAGAAATTGTAAAGACTATGAGCCGACAGTGTTGTGAAATTGTAAAATAATTGATTATCTTAAAGAGGTCTTCTTATAATTAATTGGGAAAGCCTCGAGGCTGACTCAAGAAATTATTTTTAGAATATCGTATAAAGGACGAATATTTTACTTGTTGTTGCAGAGTGTATTCAAGTGTGTGAAATGTGAAGTATTTGGTAAATGCAAGTAAGTGATCCAAGAGATTATTGAACGTGAAATTGGTGATCTAGTATTGAGATCATAAGAAGAGAAGTTCGATCAGAAGACAAAGAAGGAGCTATGTATTTCTATTATTGTCCAGTGAGTTCAGTAGTCTTGCCCTTGAAGCTATTTGTACAGTGGGTCTATCTGTCTTCTAGAACTCATAACAGGGATTCAAAGTCTCCTGACAAGGACTGATATGTACTGAATGTATTTCATTGGCTCCTAATAGAGTCCATCATCTAACGAGAAAATTTTATATTAGTACATCATTTTGTGGGTATCATCTCCACCAGGGTATTTCCTCTGATCAAGGGTTTCCCTAGTTAACATATCTAATGTTACTGTGTATGAATATCGTGTAATGATTGTTGATTATATTGTTCAGATGCTTAAGAATTAATAAGGTTAATTATATGGTTGTTGATTATATTAAATAAACTTGGCCAAAAAAAATTTGACACTACCATATATGACATACACTATTTTTATTATCATTCCTTAAATAAGATGGCTACTTATGGACAAGCTTATTTCTCATACAGATCACAGCCTTCAATGTTTATGTTTTCCATAAACTTTTCCAAATAATGATTTCACTCATATTCCCTTTTTCATTTTATCGTTCCTTCTAAAATGTTATCAATGTCTTTGTATGATATTCGATTAAAAACAGCTTGTGTCTCCTAATTATTATTATTATTGGCATTAGTATTTGATAGTTGCTATGTACTCACTGGCTTTTATTCAATCTTATTGTTGATTATCGTTCAAACTCTATTTCAATATATTTTGTAATCCTTTTTTATGCACTTTCACCCTCGGTTCATGTGTTCTCTACGGGTGTACTTGTCTTACATAAATATCAATCATATCTGCTTAAAACATTAATCACTGATAAATTAAACTCTATTATTTATTTATGTTTTAATGTTTCTCTGTATCCATGTGCTAACATTAATCTTCATCTAGTCTTTTATCTCCAACCTTATTGCAAATACTTTCATCGCTTATGCAGAATTATTCTTTGACTTGTAGTTATCAGAAAACACCCAATGCCATTCTCTTGTGATCTTCAACAAATACACGTTGTTGCATCGTTTGGTTCTCTGGCTTTCTATCATCGAATTTCTAATCGCTCTAATTAGTGTATGTTAATGTTACTTAGATTCACATCATCTTCTATTGTTGAGAGAATCATTGTCACTTCTTACTAGGGTTCCATGTATTAATTACCTTAATTTGTTGGTTTTGCTAGCCAAGCATAGACGGTGAGTATGATTGTATTATATCTTTTTGTACCCATATGCATTACTTGGCTCTTGTGCTTAATAATAACCAACCTTTATACTGCCTAGGCATTCTTTTCCTCTATATTGAATATATATTCTTGCAGACTCTATCTATAAATAGTTTGTCTGAACATTATGTCGAGAAGTTGTTGTTTTGATAGGTATGAATAACTGTCCTCCTTTATCATATGGATTTGTCGTTACTCTACTATATTACATTATACCTTCTATGATATCTATATATATATATATATATATATATATATAGCATTGTTGTCTATAAATGCCTTCAACAATAATCTCATAGAGATTCCTTTCATTGTACCTTTGACATCGATGGTATTTACACTTACAATCTGTCCATCTTTGACATGAATGACAATATTTTTATCAATGTCCCCCTTTGTCATTGATGGCAATCTCATCTCTTCTAGTTCTCCTCTTTTTTTTTATCTGTCCCCCTTTGACATCAATGGAAAAGGGATGGCTATTAATATTTCATCTATAAAACTGTCATCAAATACTCCCCCTGTGAAAGTTCTAGAATACACCCGCTAAGAAAAAATCTTTATTATACTCCTGCATCTTCTCCTTTGAAGATCCTTCTCAATGCTTTGACATCAATGCAATCAACTATCCATCTTCTTAATGTGATCAATTTATCTCTCTTTTCTCAAAGGGTAAAATTATTACTCTCATAAGTATCTCCCCTTAAGCTAGTTATGCATCTCCTCTCAACTAGAAGGTGTATGAACTGCAAGTAGCACTTGCATTTGTCTCTCCTTCTACTTTAGTTATCTTTCTCCATACTTTTGTAGTCCTTCCCTTACAATTTTTTTGCCTCGAAGACCATAAGAATTCATTCTTTTCTTTGTTTAGCTCAATTTTATTTCTCCATGCAGAGAAAGATATTTCGTATTTGTTACTATTATAACCTCTCTTCTATTATGTATTTGATTCCATAAAGCAATGTTCGTAATGTTGTGCTAAGTGCCCATGGCTATGTGCAGGATCATGGTAGGCCAAAAACTAGAGATGAGAAAAAAAAATAGTCTAAAAAATGTTCAAAAGCAATTTGAAATTCACTCTAACATTTTCCCCCCAATCCTAATACCAATGCAAGAAAAAACCACCTAGGCATATTGGGTACCTAATAAATCATATACACGAAACCTATGCATAGGTTTAGAAAAATATCCAAACGGTTTTTATCATTTTCATTTCACCAACGACCTCCACTATTGAGTATAGGAAAATAATTTGGGTATAGAACACAAGCTTCCCATTTTCCACTCCACTTTGCATCCAACCACAGGTAGGTTAATTTTTTTTTCAATTGATTTTATTGATTTTAATTTTTTTTTAAATTAGGATTTTGTAATGAAAATAAATTGTTTTAGTTTTATTTATAAATTATTCATTCAAATTGTAATTCTATGTTTATTTACATTATAAACAAGCATGGTAGACCCTAACCAATCTCTTAACAATTCTGTGCCAAACGATGATCCTAAAAATAATCCACAACCACCACTACTCCTCCAAAACCCTCCTCGAATTTAAGAATTAAATTCAAGAAAATCTAAATTAATTGAGGGTTGTGCAACAAACATATAACACTATCCCTACTTTATCTTCCATCCTAGCCACCATTAATACTATTGGGGCTAATATTCAGACCCTTATCGAGCAACATTATGCAACTCTTAAATTTGAAATGTTGCTCCCGCCCGCATCACAGAAGCTCCCGCTCGTGTCGTCGCTGAAGCTCCCTGAGCAGAATGAGGATGGGCCAGTTTTGCCTACACCTAGCCCTGGCCTTGGCCTTGTTGACACTGCTTTGTTTTCTGGGTTGCGCGGCTGTCCTCCGGCTGTTCCTACTGGGTCGGCGGTTGAGACTCGTGGTTTTGCCTTATCATATGCAAATGTTGCTGCCTATGAGGTAACTTTAGGTGGTTGGAATGTGAGGTCGGATTCCCAGGGTGGCTTTGGGTGTCCAAAGGCGCATTTGGGGTCTAGGGATTCAGTGCCAGTTGTTGTTGGCAAATTGCTGATTCTGGAATTAGCTCTGTCCATTGTTGAGGATATTTCTGAACAGTTGGATGATTTCTCCTCTTCAACCGCTATATTCCGCTTCAAGGGTTTATGGCCCTCACTTTTGGACTTGCATGCTTGGATTGGTCATGTATGGGAACCCTTTATTTCTGGCATAGCTCAGATTTACCCTATTGCCAGGGGTTTTTTCATTGTGAAGTTTGATTATTCTGATGACAGAAATGCTATTCTTCGTCGGGGTTTCTCTTGGGGTGAGAAATTTCCCTTGATGGCTAAACCTTGGTTCAAGGACTTTGAACCATCGAAAGAATCCTTTAACAAGGTTCCTCTGTGGGTCAGATTTCTAAATCTTCCCCTTCACCTTTGGGTGGATTCTATTCTGGAGGCTGTGGGGGAGGCCCTTGGGGACTTTTTGCTTGTGGATACTGCTTATTCAAATGTGTTTCGCACCACTTATGCTCAGATCCTAGTTGAGGTTGACATCTCCAAGGGTCTCCCAGCGAAGATTTGTTTGGCTTCTCCGATTGGATCTTGGGTCCAGAGTCTTGGTTATGAAGGAATCCCTTTCCGTTGCAGGAAGTGCCATATGATGGGTCACCTTGCTGCTTATTGCCCCTTTGAGAAATCTAGACCTAAAAAGTCTCCTTCTTGGTGGAAGAATGCTTCGGATGATCACTACACTATGTGCAAAGACCCTTCCGTTGGGGATGGTGAATCTTCTCTAGTCTCTCAGGTGGTTGCCACGCCTGCTTTCCTAGATGGCTCTCTTGCGGAGTTAGTGCCCTCCTCTGTTCCACCCTTGTCTGCAGATGCTTCCTCTATTGATGCTTCTCTGGTGGAGGCGAAATTTGTTCTTCCAACTCCCTCTCCCGCCCTAGTTTTGGATGTTCCTCTTGGTCCTTTTGGGGGCTAGGACACTGTTGTTGCTCATGCCCTTGCCCCTGTTCTGGACTTTCCTCCTGGTTCAATGGGTGGCTTGTTGGCTTCGGGCTCTTCTAGGGAGTTTGTTGTTTTATCGGTTTCCCCTGGGCGTTCTACTTCTTCAAGGGATTGGACTGCTCAAGCAGCCAAGGTGGAGGATGGTTGGACTGCGGTAAATAGAAAGAAATCTAGGCCATCTGCTCCTCCTTTAGAAATGAATCTTTGATCATGCAAGGGAGGCTCTAATTCAAAGGGCAAAATGTGATGTATCTGGCCCAGCCTCTTTGCTAGATCTTTTGTGTTGGCTGGTGATAGGCTTTTTTGTCACCATGGTTACCCTTAGTTTGGGGGGTGACCAGTTTTGAGTTTGTTTGTTGTGACTTTGGTCTATGCACTCATTGAAAATCCTTAGTCTTGTATAGGGTTTCAGGCACCTTTCAAAACCTATTTATCTTATCAAAAACATTATGCAACTCTTTGTTAACATGATGAGATACATCACGAGTTTGATGATGGCTTGGATTATGATGGGTTTGCGGCCCTTAATATTAGTAAAAAAAAATTAACAAACCTATTTTCTGACCCCAAAACTAGTAAAATAGTTGACCCTAGAAAACTAAAATTGTCAATCAAATGTTGCACTAATGAGGCCATTAGAATTTATTTTTAAGATCATTGGTGGATGATTTTTGACAAACCATCACACAAAAATTTAGAGGTGCTCATATATTTCTTGAGAAAATTATATGTTGAGTTTATCAAAGTGCTTAAAGTTAATTATTGGAGCATGAGGCCCAACATGGGCGTAGGAGATGGATCTCTACGGGATAGTCCCAGGGTGTAGTGAAAGAAAGCCACCATATTTGTCCCCCCTCCTCTAATGCACCATCCTAATGTCATCGTTGAGGCTAGTGTGACATCTATTAGAGTCTTTCATCATTTAAGCAGTCTACTAGTCACCCAGACTAGGTCATTATTTTCTCCTCATGTTGATGGCGTTGATGCTAGTACATCTGGCAGTTCCTCACATGTTTGTGTGTCGCATACTTGTGTTATGTGCAAGCATATTTATCTTGGTCCCATTACCGGTTTTAAGTTTTAGTTTGAGGTTGGGGACGATGACATAGTAGACATGGCTACAAAGACATAGACAACTCCTGCGAGAGACGAGGAAGGGCGGGCAGAGACATGGAATCCTTATGTTTTGATAAGTCTATACATTTGATTCATCACAACATTGTTAATTTAAAATAACATTTATATTTTAAAAATGACAAATTCATACTTATATACATTATGTGATTCATTTATGTCCAACTAATGATAGAGGAGGACATGAAAGATTTGGATGTTGTCACACTTTCAGCCATTTCATTTGACCTTGAGACCTCTATGGTGTGTGTTATTTTATTACTAGTTATTCTTTAGTTTACTCTTGTATTTTACATGATTTCTCATCTTCTTTTTCTCTTGCGGGTTTCACCTATCAATGGGGGACAGTGTGAGGGGATTACGCCACCAACCATTGACAAGGGGATGGTAATTATATGTTTTAAAGTCATTAAATGCATATATAGATATATATATATATGTACTTGTCGGATATTTGTACTAATGAAATGTTATTACACTATTTATTTTATAGGGGGCGGCCTCTGATGATGCACTGACCCAAGTTCGGCATTGCAGACCCTCAAGTATTTACATTCGTTGCAAGAGCCCTATAGTATGTATATTTATCATTTATTTCTTACTTAGCTTAATGTTCTTAGATTATAAAGAAATGATTGTCATCATTATAACAACTATATTTTTAATTATTGTAGGAAACACCTAATGTGATGGAGGTGGTCGGCAAGGCTTTGTATCTTTTCTCACTCAACTAATATTTGTCAATGAGAGATCACCCAAGGTAAATAATTTGAATTCTTGATTATGTTATCATTAATAATGTTATAGGTTAAGTAGTAGATCAATCTGACAACCATACAAACATATTTAGGTCGGACGTGGCAAGGTGCCTTCTTTGCCAAGGACATATGTGAGGACTCTTGAGCGGTGAAGGAAGGAGTGGAGAGAGGTAAATGAAGTTACCTTCATTATTGATCAATATGCATTTGAATAAATTTATCTTTGATATGTACAAATCATTAGATTAACTAGTCTAACTTCGATTTTTTCTTTTTTGTTCATACAAGATCTAGTAAGTTCAGAAAGTGCATCGAAGAAGCTTTGTTTTGATGATCCTCCAGTAGCCTAGGATATAGTAGTTTTTTAGGGATGCCTTAGGGAACATTTTCAAATGGCATATGCCACGTTTTATGTATAAACTTTGATTTCATAGACATATCTTGATGTCATGCACCATATTTTGTATAAGGATGTACATGTCTACATACATTTGCATCAAATTTGCATATTATTATATATTTTGATATATTTTATTATTGAGAATTGGTGTCTATGTGTATTTGAATAGTGCATGGAACCTTGTTTGTTTTAATCATGTTTGTTAGAATCGTATTAATTGGAATCTCATTCATTGGAATCATGTACATGGTTTATGAAATCTTATTCATTTTAGTCTTGTTCATGGTTTATGAAATCGATATCACAATAAGAGAACGCAATTGAACTCCTCCAAAAATTGAAGCAACCCCAAAACCAATATCCCTTAAGAAAAAATAGCAAGAAGCCAAGACAAGCCCTTGAAATTTTTCAACATCCAACTGACCACAAACACAATGAACAAACAAAACAACAAGGGCTCTAAGTTACGACCCTCGACGATCATTTCTCAAACATGCTTAGTGCACCTTGTGAACACTTCGGTGTGTGGTGCTCGCTAGTGACTCTATAGTCGAACTAGGGGTGTCACCAGGGTTCACCCTCCCATCTGCAGCTAACAACGCTAACAAATTGATGTCTCAACAAATAGTTTCAAAGTTACATAGTGGTGGACCAATTCATTGAGGATCATTGCAAGATTTGATATCAACCAAGATCGCTTTTCAATTTCAAACAAAATTTATCCTCCCAAAACTAAGAGAGGTTATTTTGGGCATCAATTTCATGGTCTTGTGGCATCTAACAGTTTGTTGATAGGCCTTACAAGTTTCAAGTTATGACCCTTGGAAGATCACTGCCCAAACGTGTGTACAGAACCTTCGAGATGTTTTAGTTCGAGGTAGTGGCGAACATTCTAGGCTCCCTATGAATGAAATAGTGGTATCACTAGGGTTCACCTGCCCATCTAGAGCTAACGATCTTGACAAAACGATGCTACAATGAACGGTTCAAAAGTTGCATGGTGGTGCAATTCACACAAAAACATAAGATTTGGCATCGACTAAGATTATTCTACCAATTTCAAACAAAATTGAATCTCCCTTAACTAAGAGAGGTTATTGTAGAAATCGATATCAGTCTTGTAGCATCTGATAGTTTGTTGATAGGCCTCATGTGCTCTGACTTGCAATAGCTCAGAAGATCTTACCGAAACATGCTTAGGGCACCTTGGAGACGCTCTGACTCGAGGTGGTTGCGAACTTTCTAGGCTATCTATGGAAAAAATAGTGGTGTCACTAGTGCTCACCCACCCATCCAGACCTAACAACACTAACAAAATGATGCCACGACGAACGGTTTGAAAGTTGCAGAGAGTTGCACCAATTCATTGTGTCAATTTCAAACGAAATTGAATCTCCCATAATTGAGAGAGGTTGTTGTAGACATCGATATCATTGTCTTGTAGCATCTGATAGTTTGTCAATAGGCCTCAAAATATTCAACTTATGACCCTCGAAAGATCGCTTCCCAACTGTGCTTAGGGAACATTGGAGACGCTTTGGTTCAGGGTGGCCACAAACATTCTAGGCTCTTCATGGATGAAATAGTGGTGTCGCTAAGGTTTACCCACCTATCCAGAGCTAACGACACTAACAGAATGATGCCATGATGAATGGTTTGAAAGTTGCATAGTGGTGCACCAATTCACCAAGGAACGCTACGAGATTTGGCATCAACTGAGATCACTGTGTTAATTTCAAATGAAATTGAATCTTCCAAAACTGAGAGAGGTTATTGTAGACATTGATATCATGGTTTTGTAGCATCTCATAATTTTTTGATAGGCCTCATGAGCTCCAAGTTATGACCCTTGAAAGATCGTTGCCCAAGTGTTCTTAGGGCACTTTGGAGACACTCCAGTTCGAGGTGGTCACATTTCATGAACTATATATCTATATAAATTGACTCAACAATTATAAAAATAATATTACTGATTCATAATTAATAATATTATTCAAATTAAGAATCAATAATATCATCCTATAATTAATATCATTTGAGCTAACAAAATCAAAGGAAATGCCTTAGTCATTGTAGCTTGTGAACAAAAGATGTCGTGTATTCAATAATAACCTTCAATGCCAAGATTTAATATAATTACTACCACTCAAAATAAACTTGAATAAATTATTAGTAAAAACATGATTATTAATTTGGCAATCAAAAATAAATATTATTAAGGCAATGTCCTTTATATGGAAGTGTCCACTCTATTAATGATTTCTCCAAATTTAAAATAATTATTAATGATTAAAATGCCTTATGATAATAAAATATATTGCAGCCACTACAACATATATTCATTTACTTTCTCATCAAATAAAATACCTTTATTTATATTCATCTTAATTGTAAGATAAGTTGAAATGGTACAATTATAGCTAAGATTTCAAATTATTATTATTATGAAGTAAACAATGATATACCATTAATCATAGAGATACATGAATGAGCAATAGATCCATCTCAAGCGTTACAACGTATCATAGAGAGATCTTAATTGTAAGATAAGTTGAAATGGTACAATTATAGCTAAGATTTCAAATTATTATTATTATGAAGTAAACAATGATATACCATTAATCATAGAGATACATGAATGAGCAATAGATCCATCTCAAGCGTTACAACGTATCATAGAGAGATGCTAGATAACTTAAGGAGGGACTATAAAGATGGGAACAAAAAATCAAAATAGATATTCACGAACAACATGTTTCATAATTTGATTATTTATAAAGGTTGGAAAAGAGTGACAACCATAGTAGCATTGAAATATTATAAGGGAAACCATAAATCTGAAAATGGATTTTCTAACCGATAACCAATAAGGAGGAAATAAGAGAAGAGACCATTTAAAAAATCTGCAATATATTCAATCATGTGGCAGCAAGGAAAGTGTAAGGCAATCTCCATTATTCACACCAAGAGTGATCTGAATATTGTAAGGTCAAGATTATATATGAAAAGAGCCAAGTAATCTCATCTTTGGAAATGAATCAAGATAAAGTCATGTGGTGGACATTAAGAGGTAAAGTTAAGGTATGGTTGTATTTTATTCCATGCAAAATTATATTATTTTATTTCAACATTAAATAGAGTACTATGTTATTTTTATATACAATAACGAATTATTTACATGTATGTTAAGAAATTTACATGTATGTTAAGAATTATATAAATATGATTAGCATATAGTAGAATCAATAATTAATTTCATAAAAGAAATTATTTATGCATGTATAATGGAATAAATGATTGACTACATACTATATCTTGATTCAAGTATATTTTGGTGGAGGGCATTCGTTGTAAATGTCATGATATGATCCAAACTATTTTGGTGGAGGGCATTCATTGTGAATGTCATAGAATGATCCAAGTATAAACTCAGTGGAGGACATTCAATATGAATGTCATATTACCATCCAAGTGCACTCGATGGAGAATGATCCAAGTATAACTTGATGGAGGGCATTTGTTGTGAATGTCATGAAACGATCCAATAATTTGGTGGAGGGCATTCATTGTGAATGTCATAGCACGATCCAATAACTTGGTGGAGAACATTTATTACATATGCTAATCATTTAAAAATTGGACAGCTTATTAAAGATAAGAAATATTTAAGTAGATTTATCATGAACTTACCAATTTCTTTGTAGTGATTATGATCTCAAACCAACCCTAATAGTGGGGACATTACATCACAATCGTTTTGGGCTCTCCATGGATGAAACAGTGGTGTCACTAGGGTTTACCCGCCCATCTAGAGCTGATGCAGTGACAAAACAATGCCACAATGAATGGTTTGAAAGTTGCACAGTGTTGCACCAATTCAATGAAACACTATGATATTTGGCATCGATCATAATCGTTGTACCAATTTCAAATGAAATTAAATATTCTAGAACTATAAGAGGTTATTGTAGACATCTATATCATGGTCATGTAGCATCTCATTATTTGTCAATAGGCCTCACAAGCTCTGAGTTACAACCCTTGGAAGGTTGTTGTCCAAAAATGCTTAGGGCAACTTGGAGAAGCTTTGGTTTGGGGTGCTCGCGAACATTCTAGGCTCTCCGTGGATGAAATAGTTTTGTCACTAGGGTTCACCCACCCATCCAAATCTAATGGCATCGAAAAAATGATGCCACTATGGATAGTTTGAAATTTGTATAATGGTGCACCAATTCACTAAAGAATACTATGAGATTTAGCATTGACCAAGATCGCTATGCCAATTTCAAATGAAATTGAATCTCGCACAATTGAGAGAGGTTATTGTAGACATCAATATCATAGTCCTCTAACATCTCATAATTCGTCAATAGACCTCACGAGTTTCGAGATATGACCCTTGGAAGATAGTTGCCCAAACATGCTTAGGGCACCTTGGAGATGCTTCAGTTCTCGGTGCTCGCGAATGTTCTAGGCTATTCGTAGACGAAACAATGGTGTCACTAGGGTTCACCTGCCCATCCAAAGGTAATGCCATCAATGAAATGATGCCACGGCCATGCTTTAGGGTCAATTGGCAAATTTTTACAATAATTAGAATTTGTGACACTGTTATGTAAATTCCACTTTGAATATTGTATATATGGCCAATATTAATTAGATGAGCTAAAAATATGATTTTTGTTCTCCCTCCATGTTATTTAACAACTTTGACCACTTTGATCGACCTTTGACAAATACAGACTAATAGACTAAATGGTTACATCAATGTCCATAAGAATTTACCATTGGAATCCATTATATGAAAACACAAATTAGTGAACCTTATGAAAAGATATAATTAATCAACGAGTTCTTATGTCCATGATAACATATGTCCCCTTTTGACCTAGTCGATGATAACATGGGACATATTATATTAGTTCTAATGGGTCGAAAGGGTTCATAGGGTACCTTATGACCCCTTTCGACCTATTCCATGCTAACAGATGTCCCTAGGGGACCCAAGACCACTAGGGACATATTATATTCATTCTAATGGGTCGAATAGGGTTGTAGGGTATCCCATGACCCCTTTCGACCTAGTTCATGATAACATATGTCCCTAGGGGTCCTAGGACCCCTAGCGACATATTAAATCTGTTCTAATGATTGAAAGGGGTCATAGGGTGCATTATGACCCCTTTTGACCAATTCAAAGATAACATATGTCCCTAGGGATCCCAAGAACCCTAGGGACATATGTTATTTGTTCTAATGGGTCCAAACTTATGACCCTGTTCAACCTAGTCCATGATAACATATGTCCCTAGGGGACCAAGAACCCCTACGGACATTAAATTCATTCTAATGCATTGAAAGGGGTCATAAGCTTTTGATGCATTCAATGAAGGGACATATTATATTTCATACTAATGGGTTGAAAGGGGTCATAGAGTACCCTATGACCCTTTTCAACCCATTCAACGTTAACATATGTCCCTAAGGGTCCTAGGACCCATACGGATATATTATATTCATTCTAATGGGTCAAATGCGGTCATAGGGTATCCTATGACCCCTTTCGACCTAGTTCATGATAACATATGTCCCTAGGAGTCCTAGCACCCCTAGCGACATATTAAATTCATTATAATGGGTCGAAAGGGGTCATAGGTTACCCTACGACCCCTTTTAACCTATGACCCCTTTTAACCCATTCAACAATAACATCTATCCCTAGAGGTCTTCGAACCCTTAGGGAAATATTATATTCATTCTAATGGGTCGAATGGGGTCATAGGGTACCGTATGTCCCTTTTCGACCTATTTCGTGACAGCATGTCCCTAGGGGTCCTAGGATCCCTAAAGACATGTTATTATTGAATGGGTCGGAAGGGGTCGTAAGGTACCCTATGACCCCTTTCGACTCATTAGAATAAATTTAATATGTCGCTAGGGGTATCCTATGACCCCTTTCGACCCATTAGAACAAATTTAATATGTCGCTAGCGACCTCTTCAATGATAACATATGTCCCTATGGGTCCTAAGACCCTTAGCAATATATTAAATTTGTTCTAATGGATCGAAATGGGTCATAGGTTACGCCCTATGACCCCTTGCAACCCATTCAACAATAACATCTCCCTAAGGGTCCCATGATACATAGGGACGTATTATATTCGTTCTAATGGGTCAAATGGGATCATAGTGTATCCTATGACACCTTTCAACCTAGTTCATAAAATATGTTACTAGGGGTCCTAGGACCGTGAGGGACATTAAATTTCTCCTAATGGGTCATAGGGTACCTTATGACCCCCTTTGACCATTCAACTATAACATGTGTCCCTAGGGGTCTTAGGACCCCTACGGACACATTATACTCATTCTAATGGGTCGAATGGTACCTTATGAACCCTTTCAACCTATTCCATGATAACATGTTACCCTAGAGGTCCTAGGACTCCTAGGGATATATTATATTCATTATAATGGGTCGAAAGGGATCATAGGCTACCCTGTGAGCCCTTCCGACCTATTCCATGATAAGATATGTCCCTAGGGGTCCTAGGAACCCTAAGGATATATTATATTTGTTCTAATGGGTCAAATGGGGTCATAGGGTGTCCTATGCCCACTTTCGACCTAGTCCATGATAAAATATGTCCCTAGGACCCCTAGGGACATATTAAATTCATTCTAATGGGTTGAAAGGCGTCATAGGGTACCCTATGACCCCTCTTGACCCATTCAACAATAACATGTGTCCTTACGGGTCCTAGGACCCTTAGGGACATATTATATTTTTTCTATTGGATCGAGAGGCATCATAGAGTACCCTATGACCCCTTTTGACCCATTCAACGATAACATATGTCCCTAGGGGATGTAACACCACTAGGGACATATTATATTTTTTCTAATGGGTCAAATGGGGTCACAAGGTATCCTATGACCCTTTTTTACCCAATCCATGATAGCATATGTCCTAGGGGTCCTAGATCCCCTAGAGACATTAAATTTGTTCTAATGGGTCAAAAGGGATCATAAGGTACCCTATGAATGGGTCAAAAGGCCCTATGACCCATTTCGACCTATTCTATGATAACATATGTCCCTAGGGGTCCTAGGACCCCTAGGGACATATTTATTCATTATAATGGGTCGAAAGGGGTCATAAGGTATCCTATGACCCTTTTAGACCTATTCCATGATAAAATATGTCACTAGGGGTCCCAAGACCCCTATGAACATATTATATTCATTTTAATGGGTCAAATGGGGTCATAGTGTGTCTTATGACCCCATTCGACCTAGTCCATGATAAAATATGTCCCTAGAGGTCCTAAGACTCCTAGGGACATATTAAATTTGTTCTAATGGATCGAAAGGGGTCATTTGACCCATTCAATGATAATATTTGGCCGTAGGGGTCCTAGGACCCCTAGGGACATATTATAGTCATTCTAATTGGTTGAAAGGGGTCATGGGGTACCCTATGATCCCTTTTGACCCATTCAATGATAACACATGTCCATAGGGATCCTAGGACCCCTAAGGACATGTTAAATTCATTCCTAGGGGTCCTAGGACTCCTAGGGACATATATTATCACTGCATGGGTCAAACGGGGTCATACGTTACCCTATGAACCCTTTTTATCCATTCAATGATAGCATGTGTCCCTAGGGGTTGTAAGACCCCTACAGTCAAATTAAATTCATTCTAATGGGTTGAAAGAGATTATAGGGTACCCTATGACCCCTTTGACCTAGTCCATGATAACATATATCCCTACGGGTTCAAGGACCCTTAGGGACATTAAATTCGTTCCAATGGGTCGGAAGGGGTCATAGGCCCTTTTGATCCATTGAATGATAATATATGTCCTTAGGGGTCGTAGAACCCTAGGGACAAATTAAATTCATTCTATTTGGTCGAAAGGGGTTGTAGGGTACCCTACGACCCCTACCCTATGACCCCTTTCGTCCTAGTTTATGATAACATATGTCCCTAAGGATCATAGGATACTTAGGGAAATATTATATTTGTTTTCATGGATCGAATGGGGCCATAGGATATCCTATGATTGCTTTTGACCCATTAAATGATTACATATGTTCCTAGAGGTCCTATATATATTCATTCTAATGGGTTGAAAGAGGTCATAGGGTACGGGTACCCTAGGACCCTTTATGACCCCATTCAACGATAACATATGTCCCTAGGGTTCCCAAAACCCCTAGGGACATCATATTCATTCTGATGGGTCAAAAGGACCCATTCAACAATAACATATGTTCCTAGACATATTGTATTCGTTCTAATGGGTCGAAAGGGGTCTTAAGGTACCCTATTGCCCTTTTGGACACATTCATTGATAACATATGTTCCTAGGCGTCCTCAAATATTGTCATATAATGGGTTGAAAGGGGTGATAGGGTATCTTAGGACCCCTTCGAACCCATTCAATGATAACATATGTTCCTAGGGTCCTAGGACCCCTAGGGACATATGATCTATTTATTTTAGTCGATATACAATATATCTTATAGTAATTAATTTGTATGTTGTATATACTATATCATAGAATATAATAGAATGCATTAAAATATAATATGTTATAATATAATATATTATAATATTTTATATTATAACTATATATATTAAATATAACAATTTATAGTTAAAAAGACTACATATTATTGTTTAATTAGGACCTCATTTATAACAATTTTTTTTAAAAAAAATTGTATACCACATGGATCATGGAGGAGACAATCTAGACCTCTCTTTAACTCTAAATCCACACCCTCCATTTTTCATGTGATTGTTTTGACTTGTTTGGTGGGGAACTATCGAGTATTGGATATTTTAGATACCCAATATATCGGATATCCGATTAGGCTTTGTTTTCACCAAGCCTACTTGGTCAACTCAAAAAATGTGAATATGCAGTGTTTAGTGGTGTTCCAGACTTCAATGAGGTATCTGATGACTTCTAATCTGAAAAAATTAACTAAAATTAAAAGGGTTTCTAGAGGACATTCTCAACTTTGCAATGATATAATTGGTGTCAAGATATTAGTCCGATAATTATTTATTCCTTATTTATGAACAAAGATACCTATAAGATGTTGATTTATATATTGATTGAAAAATAGCTATAACTTTCAAACCGTAAAACATTTTGAAATTCAAAATGGGTCACAATCTATGTTTCACCTAATACAATAAAAAATGGTAGTGTTTTGAATTAGTTAAGGTGGTTAGAGACACCTTTTTTCTAATAACATTGTAGCAGAAAACTCATAATTAATTATTTCTTTGGAATAAAAATACCAAAAAATATGCATCACATATGGGCATGAGTCTACTTCTCATATCTAGAATCTTATAAAAAATATTATTATTTGACTATGATTAAGGTGGTCAGAATACACCTACTTCTTATTTGTGTCCTATAAACTTTTTTAACACTGTATTAAAATATGAATATTTGACTGAACAAATTAAGTTATTTTCAAATAAGCCCTAGTAGTTTAGAAACTGCATTCAATTTCCTACAGATTTTATTCTTACAACTTTCTAATATAAACTTCATAACTAACTCAAAATTGCATGTCAAGTTGACATAAACCTAATTTATTGATTTTAAACTGTCACTTAAGGGTATAGCTTGGCCCACTATGATCCTGCACATACCCCCATAATGATTTCTTCTTCTCCATCCATGAAAGCTTTCATTTTTTGTTTTGTATTATCTTGCTATATGACCGAAGTAATTGCATGAGTAATAATATCCATAGAAATATTGTTGTACTTCATATTTATGTTCTTGGCTAAGAAAAAAAGCTTTTGTTGATTCTATCCTCCTTTTCTTTTGAATTTGTGCTTGGCTTTTGTTGAACTTGGCCCTTAATTCTCTCTTCACCTCTGATAGGATTTATCATCACTTCAACGTATCTTTCAAGTTCTTCCTCTTTCGTTGAAGAATATCCGATACTACTTCCTTCTTTGATGAAGCCTTTGAATGTACAATCATGATTTTTTGAATCTATTTCATAGCCTATTCCTATCTTTCTTGTGGGTGGTCTTTGACTATCAACTATATTAGTTAGAATTTTAGAACTCTTTTCAAACTTGAGGCTAGTATTCAGCTTGACAGTGGCTTTCTCTAAATCATTTTTCAACATGATGACTTATTCCTCTAATTTGGCATAATTTGCTTCTTTTGCATTTAATTTTCTCATCATCTCATCTTGAGATTGTTTGGCTTCTTCTCATTGTTCTTTCAAAGTTTCAATTGCATTTCGTAACTCCTTTTGGGATTCATATAATTCAGTAATTTTTACTTTCAGTTTCTTATTCTTCTTAAGCTTTCCATTTTCTATGTGAACATAAAGAAGTTCTTCCATGATATCAACATCTTCTTCCTCGTTGTAGGCCTCTTCTTCATCTTCTATAGATGTAGTGGATTCTTCTTTGAGTTTTTCATCATGCGGGACTTCTTTTGAGTCTGATTCATTATTTTCTTTTATCATCTATTTTCTATGATTTACAAGATCATCATGATTCATCATATCAACATTTTCTATCGCCATGTGTATTCAAAGTGCCATCTCATTACATATATTTGACTCCATATTATCACAAGCATTTGATTCTATAATATCAAAACAATCATCATTATGTATAGAGTTGACTCCTTTTCAAAGAATTCATTATTGATCACTTCATCTCTTGTATCCGATGCATTATTATTTATATTCTTCTTCGTATTTCCTTTCTTTTTTTCCATGTGTGCTCACTAGATCTACCTTCAAGCCGCTAGGCTTTATAGAAGGAACCCACTCTGATACCAATTAAGGAGCAAACAATTATACTAAGAGGGCCAAATTAGTATAACAATGATTTTACCAAATTAAAACTTTTATCCAAACAATATCTTCAAATATTGAAATAAACAATTATGCATATGAACACAATAACACAAGATTTATGTGGAAAACCAATGCAAGATAAAATCGTGACAAATAAATTATTTTATATAAACTTGTTCGTTTACAATTTTTTATAGGCTCCAACCCGCTAGAGTCTCCAGCCCTTATGTTTATGAGCATTGACTCACTAGAAGCTCCAAATCTCACACTTTGCAGACTTCGACCTACTAGAAGCACTAACCCTATTGTTATCTTTGTGGGCACCAACTCATAACACACAAACTTCTTTTCACCTTGGTAATGTTGCTAACTCAACTGATGTTGGATGCACTATATCCCAATTTAAAGCCAACCAAAATCTCACTCTTCCTTTGCACTTATATATCTAATACAAATATTTGAATATATGTATTTTATTTTCCTTGCACCTTTTTTATCTCCAATAAATATATAAATTAGATTAAAAAAATCTAATTATATATATTCTTCTTTATTTCAATTCTTTCTTCCTCACTCTACTTGCATTATTCTTTCCATTGACTTCTTTATTCACTTCAATCTTCCTCTTTACACATTCTTCTTATTTCATGATCTATACAACTTGTTTATTTTTTATCTTTATATATCTATTCTTCTTTACTTCTCCTTTGTACTCATTTATTTTTATGCCCTCTCCACGTCTTCATATTTCCACTTACATTCACACTCTTCTCTCTTATTTTTTGATTCTTCACATCATTATTTATTTATATAATATTAAAGAATGTGACTTTTCATGAAGTTATAATGATTATGCATTCTCATAAATAATGTTGTTTAATCATAATAGTAGAAGTTCATCCAATCCTTTAAACAAATTCTTGTCCTTAACATTAATAATATTTGTAGTCAGCAACTATAAGAGGTTTCGATGCATAATACATTATATCCTAGCATGAAACATTTTGTCTTCAAACTCCAAATATTATCATGCTAGATTAATATTGTGCTAGCTATAAAAATTGCAATCGACATCCTCGTATGCATTGGATTGATATCTCTTGTCTTATTTACTGCTTAATCATTTGTTTCATCTTTTATGCATTCGATTGATGCCTTTACTCTATCATTATCATTTCTAAGTTTGCGTGCGCACGTGCGTGTGCGTGTGCGTGTGCGTGTGCGTGTGCGTGTGCGTGTGCGTGTGCGTGTGCGTGTGCGTGTGCGTGTGCGTGTGTGTGTGTGTGTGCGCGCGCGCGCGCGCATAATTGATAACCACTATAGGAAAATATGTTAAAAAGATTTGCCACAAATTTGTGTTGACACTACCATATATTGCATACACTATTTTTATTATAGTTCCATAAATACAAATGCCTACTTGCGGGCAAGCTTATTAGGGTATATCAATGTTACTCAGATCCATGTCATCTTCATTGTTCAAAGAGTCCTTGCCATTGCTTACTAGGATTCCATGTATTAATAACATTGTTTTGCTATTATTACTCGCAAAGCATATACAATGAGTATGATCATATCTTATCATTTTGTGCCTAGATGCATTACTTGGATTTTGTGTTTAATAATAATTAGCCTTTATATTGCCCTCATTTTTCATCATTATATATCTAAGCATTATTTTTCTATCCATATTGGATATATATTCTTACAGCCTGTATCTATAATAGTCTACCTGAACATTATGTGCAGAAGTTAATGTTTTGATACGTATCAATGATTGTCCTTCTCAATGTGGATTTCTCTTTACTCTGTTGTATTACAAGTTCTTCAATGATCTGTATACCTTCTTTGATTTCACCTTTTTCAATCATATATATATTTGTTTATAAATTCCTTTAACATTAATCCCATTGGGATTCTTTTGACATTGATGGTGTTTACACTTACAGTCTGTCCATTTTTGACATCAATGGCAATATTTCATTCAACTATATCAAACTGTAGAAGACTAGGGGAAAGAACAACACCATAATTAAACACTACAGTCAGAAGTATAACATACAATAGCAAGTTTTATTATGCAATAGGTCTATGAAAGATTCAAGTGTGGATGTACAAATGCCTATGCTATCTTCGTGTTCAACCACTAAGCTAGCTTACTCAATAATTTGTTAACTAAATTCATTATTGATAGTTGAATGGATGTTGCTCTTCGATTCAAAAATTAAAACACAATTAAAATTAGATATTTATAAGTAAATCAAATGATGGATTGAAAAATATTGCTACTATTAACTCAGAAATATTATCAAGAATGTTGTTCAAGCAAAAAAAAATACGCATAATTTAACAAAGAAACAATACACAGGATTAATGTATTTTCCTTCATAAGTTTTCTAAGGACTCTGTCGTAGACTACAATGGACACCAACATTGACATGGTCACAAATTCTATGAGGGAGATAGAGGGTAGTTATCTCACTTTTAATCAAAGTTTCCTCCATCATTATGATAGTAGATTGCAACCAATTGATTTGAAACTTGGATTAAAATATTAAGACACAATCTAATCTAGAAATAACATTGAATTTATTTAAATTTTGAATTAAGAAATCTCATATCATTAATGTTTAATAAACTATGTTATAGACAAAAATCTATAATCAAACAAACATATATGTGAAAGACGTTATTATATCTCCAAAAACATAAGTAGCATGAAACAAGATGTTTGATGTGTTTTCATTCGGGCCTAATAAGGTCATGTGGACCAATACTCAAGTCCACGAGTCAACGCTAGTCAAAGGCCCTAAGGGGAAGGCCCCAAGGCCACTCTTCAATAACTTCCATCAACATTTGGAACTACTCTAAAATATAATCATCATTTAGCATTTTAATGTTATAGGTCCAAATGATTATTGTTCTTAACATTTGGAACTACTCATCTACAATAATCATCATTTAGTAATGAGATGATCAAACAAGAAGAACAATTGAGAGCTTAGATTGACACAGTTTTCAAATGATCATATGAAATGAAATGGGCGTAAGTAGAAAGAAACTAGAAAGACATTATGTACAAATAAAGGTAAGAAATGGATGGGTTTGGAGTACTCAGTATAGACACTCTGCATTCAATATGTACATATCATCATTCGAGATCAAATGGGTCTATAGGATTATACACACAGTGAACAATAAAGGAGGGAATTGAACATACCAGGGGGGTCCCAAGGATCACACTCGTTGAGTTCCACTTCAGTAATGGCACTTCTTGTGAAATTGTTCCCTACAACCTTTCTCATGAGATAATGTATTATGAGCTCTTCATCAATAGGATGGAACCTAAACCCAGGAGGCAGTTGTGCACCATTGTTATCATGACTATAACCAAAGTTAAGAGCCTCCATTATTGAATTCTCTCCTTAATCTGGCCACTTGGCCTTTTGCAAAATCTAATCAGTGGGCTGTGGGGAGATGTTGTGCTGACTTTTTATATAGGTGTTAGGCAAGATGGGAAAATAGGACAGGATGGGATGTTCGGAGAGGCATAGATCAAAGATGAATACACACGAAAGTAAGCGAATGTATGTGTTGTTAGTAATGGTAGAAAGTAAGTGAATGCAAAATTAGGTCATAGGGGAATAAGAAGGAGTCAATGGGGCTGTAGCTAAGGTCAATAAAGGATTATATTGATGGCCTATTGTATGTAAAGAGGAGAGAGCAAAGAACTTGTCATCAAAACACCAAATCAAATCCGTGAATAGCAAGGAACTGCATTGTTCAATGTCTAGTCATTCATCAATGTTTATATTCTTACCTAAATCCCAACTATTTCTCATCAAATCCCATCGAGCTTTATAAATGAAAACCCCACAAACCAAAATTTAAAAAACACATTGTCAAGGTCGATATACTAAATGAATATATGAATGCCATGGGAACGGGCTGCTTGTAAAGTTAGGACATGGGACTGCGTTTGTGTTGCAACTTTGTGCTAATAGGAAATCATCCCAAAAAGATTAGGGCTCTAGAAAGGAGTACAATGTAGTCCCATAATTAAATGGTTGGTATTGTGGATTATTAAAAATCCTTTCATTTCATTTCCTTTTATATAATTATTATAACAAATTAAAAAAATTAGCAATCATTGGCAAGTTTCCAATGTCAACTCTTGCCTTGTTTTAGACCAAGTATTAAGACCAATGGCTATTTGAACGTTCTTACTTTCTAGAGTATTTATTGTGTAACAAAATACTAAGTCAAAACTTGTAATTACTATCAACATTAAAATTTGTAAAAATGAATGAAATCTGGCAATGTTGTGTCCCTTGAGAAATAGTTGGGGAAAAAAAATCATTAATTAAACATATGAAAGAATGCAATCAATTTAAATGACTCAATTTATACTTATGAAGGGTATGTTCTTAACTATGAAGTAGTTTAACTTGAGTTTATTTGGCAATATGATTATTAAGTTTCTTATATCTATTGTGTGATAAATGCATAATCTCCACTTTATAACTACTCATGGCATCTACTTAGAAGAAATTATAATTAAATTAAATTATTTAATATCAATACATATCTTGGGATTTGAGAAGAATATGTATCTCAAGATTTAAGAAAAAAATTTAGTTGTATGCACCATTTTACTCATATCTAGGAACTAATGACTAATAAAAAGATGCGAATACTAGTGTAAGAAGTTAAAATTGGAAGCTCACAAGTACAAGTGCATGTAAATTACAATTCAATTATTTAATCAATTTTGATTAGGTAATTTTCTTTTACAATAGGTCAACTCAATTTAGTAAAATGAAATTGTAGACATCTGAATTAGAGTTTGTTGAGCCTTGAGAAGAAATGGGTTTTTAGTGGGGGAATTAATTGCATTTGGGTGCATAGATTTGAAGTAAGAGGTGACTTTGTTTCCTATTTATCAAGGAGAAAGAAATCTTAGATGTGACACATGTAGACGGACTATCTCTAAAAAGTGGAATGAAAGAACTTGTTTCTACAATAAAGAGGTGGTGGAAACTGAAAGCACTCCACCTTTGAATGTGCAACATATGAGAATCTCCAACATAAAATGAGGACAATTTAAAGGTGAGCAGTCTAGAAGAACTATTTGAAGAGGCGAGACTTCACAAAATAGTGGGTTTCCTAATCATGTCCAATAGCGAAATTGCCAACAATAAAAAGAACTTGAAATAAGATTAATGGTCTCGTGGATGCTATTAAAACTCATTTATTGCATACTTGTGTATGTCTCATTATAAGTGTGAATACATATAAAACGAATATTTTTATGTATAAATATGGCAATTGATCATCTGCATTCATGCTCACAGCATTGAAGTTTTAAATAGCCAAACAGCCTTTTATAATCAATCATCATTATAGGAAGCTTGCACTTCACATTAGTTATTGGGCGTGGAATTCTTAGCTATAAAATAATTTGAACTAGAGTTTATTTAGCAATGTCCTTATACCTTGTGTTGTAGTGTGGGATAAATGCATAACCTACACTTTATAACTAATAAGTTAGATATATAATTACATTTGGACTAAAATAGCAAGATCGTGGCATCTATTTTGAAGAAAATATAATTTGAGTAAATATTTTAATATCAATACATATCTTGGGATTTAAGAAAGACTTTAGTTGTATGCAACATTTTACTCATATTTAGGAACTGACTGATAAAAAACATGTATATTAGTTGGTAATGTTACAATTATAAAGTCCATATAAACTACAAGTCAATTAATTAATCAATTTAATGAAATGAAACTGTCGACATATGAGTTAGGTTCTGTTGAGCCTGGGTGGGTGGGGTTGTATTTAATTAAGTCCCTTTGGGTGCATAGGTTTGAGGAAAGAGGTGACTTTGTTCTATATTTATCAAGGAGATAGGAATCTTAGATGTGAGACATGTTGATAGACTATCCCTAATGAGTGGAATGAAAGAACTTGTCTTTTCTGCAATAAAGAGGTGATGCAAATTGAATGCACTTCATCTTTAAATTTGCGGCATATAAGAATATTGGCACACAATATGAGGGAAATTTGAAGGTAAGCAGTCTAGATGAGCTAATTTGAAAAGTCAAGACTTGACAAAACAGAGGGTTTCCTGATCAAGCTCCCCAGCAGAATAGCTGATGATAAAAGGAACTTGAAATAAGACTGATGGTCTCGTGGATGTCACTAAAACTCATTCATTGCATACTCATGCATGTCCTGTTAAAAGTTTGGATACATATAAAATGAATATTAATAGGTATAAATAAGCCAGTTGATCATCTGCATACATGTTCATGGTATGGAAATTTTAAATAGCCGAAAGACCTTAACAATCAATTATTCTTATAGCAAGCTTGCGCTCCACATTAGTTACTGGGCATGGACTTCTTTTTTCTGTTTTGTTATGAAAAATCATGCATGTGGGTTGTATTTGTTTTAGTTGGCCTCCTACCAAAATGCTAATGACTTGCTCATAATGCTTCCTTGATTCAATAAAAATGGTATGTATGTACGCCCACTGGTATGGGTGTATTCCAGATGGATGAGAAACCCTATGTTTACTCAGTGAACCTTACAACACCAATTTTGAACATAATCAATGTCTGTATTGTTAAGTAAGTTACAAGCAATAAAAAAATATTCGCATTTTTTTCCCTAACAAGAAAAATGTTGAGCATGACAATACCTGGTTTCAAGACTTACAGAGCTGGTGCAGGATCGGGCGTGTTTGGTCAACTGTCTTGGCTTCCATCATTGGCTGTGTTCTATGTCTACAGAGGTCTGATATCTGATTCTCAAAATTCCTTCATTTTACCTGATCTATTTCAGATTAAAGTTTATAAACAATCTTCCAAATCTCAAAAAATCGGGTGATTCTATACAGCAACAGTCAAAATAATATTTAGAAAATGATATTCAGTTCTCACCTGGATTATTGCTGCTCATGTATAATCTACCCAATAAGATTGCCTACCTTGGGGTCATATTAAAAGATAATAAAATATGACAGAGAAATATGAAGGAGTTCTGGAAGACACAATTCAATCAAATTTCAGGATGCTAGATTTTCCATGTACATACTATTATGCTAACTTGATTCTACATCTTCAATCAGCTACAAGATTGATGGAAATATGACAAAGTGATAAAGCATGAACATGAAAGAGGAAGGAAATAAACACCAAAACTGATTCAGTATTACGTAGAAACCTTTATATTTTAGGGATACAAAAGTTACTTGAATAAGGCCTTCAAAGGCCAATAGTGGCATGTTGTGATGGTTAAGTTGTTGTGTTGTTATCCTTGCCATCAAGGTTCAAATCTCATGGGGATGAGGTCCCCCGTTTGTGGCCTCACTGGTTCATTGCTCCAGGTCAAAGCGTTTACCCCTCTTTAAAAAAAAAAAAAGAATAAGGCCTTCAAAGAGGTAGATCAGCAGAAAAGAAATATGCAGTAGCCACCAGGGTATTCGGGCACTGTATCAGATTTATAAGATGAAGACCAGGATATTCAGGTACTGTATCAGATTTATAAGATGAAGAGAAGTTTTACCAAACAAGCCTGAATCCCCATTCTTGCCTTGGAAGCAGGGAAATATACTAGTTTATTATGTCCACAAAGCCTTGAGAACCAGGCAAAGCCTTTTCATAATAGCAATGATGCAAGAAGTCAGAAATCTCAGCTAGCTATTCAGATGTCCCAATATTTGTGACCACTTGTGAGTTCATACCAAATTTCAGCAGCAATATTTAAATGGATGCTGCCAGTGCTGCTGAACTTTAATGAGGTAGAAAATCTACAGATAGATTCGAATCACATTCTAAACAAGAATGCAAGCAATTTGACTAGTATCAGAAAAAATTGATTGAATAATCTTTAGAAGTAACAAGATGTGATTAAGGGAGACCTTGGCAATTAACTTAAGTGTTTGAAATAAATCTAAATGAGTTTGATATCTTGCTTTCTCACGTTTATTTTTTTCATATTATAAAATCAATGAGGAAGTTTCAAACTGGTGGTTTATAATCATCTTTCGAACATTGACTTCTTAATCTTTGGTCAAGACTTAAGAACCAGATGGACCATTATTGAGAAGGTTTCTTTAGAGATAAGACAGTTACAAATTACACTAATCCTCCCAAATGAAAGATTTCTTCTGAATCCAACTTACAGTCTCCATGAATACTTGATGAATAGAACTCTGTTACTGGCAAATTACTGCTAAGTTTCAGACCAGTTGTTAAATAAATTGGTGGAAATTAGCCACCTGGACCAACAATGGGCTATAGAGGGGCCAGTAGCTCAATTGATAAAGCACTCCAACAGAAAAGGGAAGGTCCTAGGTTCAAGTCCTTTCTAGTCCATATAAATTGTAGCTAAACATGTGGTAGTACTAGAGCCAGGGTAGGGGCCCCAAGTACCTGTTATGTGGCTTAAGGTGTGTGCTGGAAATGAGTCACACCCAGACTGCCAATGGACTGGCCATAGAGAGACCAACAGCGCAGTTAAGAAAAACTATAGTAACAAATGGAAAGTCCTAGCTGGTCCATATGAGCTGTAGCTCAACATAAACATCAAAGTTGGCTATGAAATTAAATAGCTTGTCCATGTTAAATGATCTATAATCAAATGCTGTTGACTTTTTGCTGAATTCCAAATCAATTATTGATCCCTAGCTTGTCAAGTTGTTCCCAAGTCAGAGTCATGGGACTATGAGGTTTAGTTTTCTGGATTGACAAGGAAATAATTTCATGATCAATGAATTATCCAGCCAGAGTCCACGATAATTTTAAGATATCTGTAGCCTCTTTCCACCAAACCCGTACAAATAAGTTGATAAAGAGCTTAAGGCCAAGCCCTATTGCACTGTTTCTCACGCATGAGTTTAGCACCTCCATAAAATTGTGCAACAAAGTAGTTAAATTCTGCATGTAGTGTAATGATGGATTCACAATAACTATTTATTAAATTCTCTTTCAATACCTCTTCCTCACATAACTAATCGCACTCTTATACCATAATCATGTAAATACATGAAAGAAAGAAAGAAACAGTACAATAATTTCCACTAATGAACTAAAAAGATCAAAAGGATTGAAAAGGACAGCAGGTAAAATAGCTCAGGGCTAGGACAAAAAGGAACCCTTGATACATACAACATTGCACACTGCAACTTTTGATTGAAATGTATATTCGTTACAAGTTGGGATTCTCAAATAGAAGATTTGGCAATATTGAAGAGGTCAACCAGAAAGATAGCTTCTTGCAAATTGAGCATTATGTTCCAATTTTCACTGTTGGTTTACAATGTTGCACTTTTACCATTAATTCTTGGATTTTCCTGTTCTGCTCATTACTGCCCACTCTCTCAAGTTCATCCACAAGATATTTGTATGTAATATATTTTGGGACTATATTTTTCTCTACCATTTCCTCAAAAAACTGGCAAGCTTGATCTAACATGCCAACTTTGGAAAGCTCATACACTATTAAACTATAGGTTCCAAGATCAGGAAAACAGTCCTTGCTACGCATATCTTCTAACAAATAGGAAAGAATTTTCATTCTTTTCATCCTGCAGCACATCTTAAGCAATGGATTGTAAGTTTGAAGATCTGGCTTACAATTGTTTTCTTCCATTTTGCAGAAAAGTCTCAAGGCATTTTCCTCCTCCATAAATTCAGAAGTCACAGCAAGCAAGGTATTGTATGTAACAATATTGGGTGTAATACCCTTCTTTGGCAGTTCCCTAAGGACTTCATATGCACTTTTTAATCTGCCTCCTTTACCTAGAACAAAAATCAAGGAATTGTAAAAAGCGATATCAGGGGTGCACCCACTTGCTTTCATTCTATCATACATTCTCAAAGCTTCTTCAATTTTCTTTGCTTTGCCTAGGGCACGCATCACAATAGTATATGTTACCACATTAGCAGGACAACCCTTCTCTTGCATTTCATCTAGAAGCTTATCAACCTTATGAAAATCCTTATCAAGACAATATGCTTCAATAAAATTAGTGTAGGAGACAACACATGGGCTGAATCCATGACTTTTCATTTCTTCTATAGTCCATTCTGCCTCCTCAAACTTCTTTGCCTTGCACCATCCATGAATCAAGGCATTAAAAGTGTGTGCATCTGGGGGAATTCTGTCCTTCAAATCTACAAAAATATCCCACACATGTTCTGCATTTTTTTGCTTACAGAGCACATCCAAGAGCACATTCATGGCTGCAGTGTCCATTTCAACACCAAACTCTTCCATATCATTGAATGTCCTGATTGCTTCTTCCCACTTTTCTGCACCACCATATCTCCTAATTGCTTTTGTAAAAGTCCTCAGTGAAATCAGCCCACCAACAAGCTTCATTTCCTCGATCAAATTCCACATTGCTTGGAATTGCTTCATTTTTCCCAGAATATCTACCATTGTATCGTAATCTTCTGGACTGTGCCTGTAAACAGGGAAAAATAATTAGGGATGGACACTTTTGCAAATGTAGAACACTTGAAAAAGTTTCCCACTTCAAGAAGTAAAAAATGTTAAGTACTATACGCTAAAATTTTAAGAAGATAAAATTCATTGCCAAAACCAATACTTGCAAATTTAAGCAAATTTACTTTCATAGAAAATTTGTTGGGGTTAAGTCAACCGATAGAGAGTTCAGACAGAGCCTCGCCAGGTAAATGACCAAAGTTAAGAGCTTGATAGGCTTAATCCGATCAAGGAATCCTTAATCCGACACCCAGTTTCTTTCTCTATTTCATAGGAGTCCTTAATCCAACACCATTTGGTTTATTATGCAATCAATCCTATTGTAGAGAATTCTATTCAAAATCTATTCCCATCATGGTGATGGGATCTTGTGGAAAGATCTCTTTGATTGCATAGGAGATGCTTGCTTGGAGCTCAATCTATCCTTTGCAACTGAATCTTCAAAACCCAAAGCCTTTTGGATGGCATCTTGCAAATGAGCTTGTGGATCAAATGCACTAACCGATCCTTTGAGGGGCTCAATTAGGCCTTCCACAAAGAAGACAATAAGCCTCTGTTCTGACGCAATGGAAATCATAACTGCAAGCCTTTGAAATTTCGCTACATGATCTTCCACCCCACGTTCTTGCTTCGGCTGTGGTAGCTCTCTAAAATTAGTTTCTGGATGCCTCCTGCCAACCTTTATATCGGCCTTTGGCTAAATTCCTACAATGTGGTGATTAAATTGTGCCCTTCTGTTACATGTCGTGGCACCACCATTCATGAGCCACTCCTTCAAGATGCAAAGCGGCAAATCTTATAGCCTTTTCTTCAAGTACTGGGTTCGATGAGAAATATGTATCTAATTTGTGCAACCAAACCTTTGCTGAAAAATTATCAACACCATCAAAAGTTGGAGTAATGATTTTTATCAAACAGTGTTGAATCTCTTTCCTCTCTTCATAGTTTCTCCTTCCATGCCTAGTTTCTTTCTACATTTCATAGAAGTCCTTGAAGGTCAAATCACTGTGTGGCAGGGAAAGGCATAGTACACATCATTAAATATTTTCATGTCTTCCACTGAACCCAATTGTTCTTCGACACCTCTTGATGCTTCTATGTCTAGAATTCTTGCCTTGAAAGTTATTGTATCAAATGTAACTTTCCCACCACCAGCTGAAGCTCTCTCTCCACCAGAACTATTTCCTTTGGCACCATTTTAAGTGGCTTCTCAGCAGTTAGTTGATGGCTGTTGAGCCATCTCCCTCATGCTGGTATGGATCTCTCTGATCTCCCTACCAAATTCTTGGGAATTCACTTCATCACTGTCCCCCATTGCTGCCTTTTCTTTTCTTTGCTTGTATAATCCACAGGCTAGCATAATGCCAAGCTCTGATACCACTAAAATATACCCACTTAATTATTGTGTAAATCAAACCAAGACATGGAACTGGGGTAGCAGAAGAGGAAACATTAGAATTCAGATTGTAACAATGAACCAATTCAACGATTTCACAATTTTACAGCACCAGTTTGTATACACAAATATAAACTGTGTAATATTCAGAAAATACTCATATCTTGGCAATGTTCAGACATTATTAACTGCAGGGACAAATCTGAATTTACACAATCTAGCATACCAATTACCAGCATACATGCAGACCTCTCACATATCTACATCTGACTTTGACAATGTTAGAAAGAAGAGATATTACTCCCGCACATCTGGAAATATATGCAGTGATAAGTTTGTGTTAAGAGGCACAAATATAGAAAATCGATATGGGTGGTAACTGTCTTAGAAACTCTCCCTGTCTGAATCACAGAGAACTCCAGTGGTGACCTAAATGGACTGGAATAGTACTACACCCTGTTTTATGACATTGTCAATACTTTTAACTTCTATGTCAATGTGTGGTAAATATGCATGCAAGATTGAATTTACATCAGATAGATGCTTTGAAATGAGCATATGTAAATTTTATGTTTTTCATTAATGTTCAATGCTATATCAATATGATTATCGCTTTTTTTTAATGTATATGAAGTAATTTATCTGATGGGTTAACAAATGTTGTGATGACTAAGTTGGATGCAGGATGATACACCCTACCCCCCAAGATAGAGAGGGAGAGCATCACTAGAGAGAGGGTTATAGACAAGGAGAACAATGGAGTAATGCCATCTAAGTTCCACACACACACAACCCATCACCTAGCTTCATGTTGTCATTTGTTTGTGGTCAAGCTTATTATTTGAAGTACTTTATATCACTTCAGATAAAGTGTTGATTTGAACCTATGGAGATCCTAAACTGTCTAGATTTAATACTACAACTTGGTTCGATAGAACTTGAGTCTAGTTTCATGTTTTTGTCAATTATTTATATATTTAATTGATGTATATACTATTTTGAATTCATCAATACATACATATGTGTTTGTGTTAATATGTATAAATGTAAACATGTGTCCATAATAGATAAAAATTAATATTTATATGTGCATGTATGTATAGATATATATACATCTACATAAGAGTATATATGTATGAGTGAATGAAAAGAAAGGAAAATGTATGTTTATGCCAATGTTATATATTCTTATAATACTGGGATTAAATTGTTAAGTGGCTTAGCTGCCAAGGTATTATAACTAAAATTACTTCCTTATCTCAGAAAGAAAATTCATTGAGCAAAGCAGTATCACTGTACCAATTTGCTTAGCCAATTTCATATGGCTTAATATTGGCTGGCATCAATATATGTAATTTTGTTTAGTGATATCTAAGCCACCAATGGACCGATATTGGCAAGCCTAGGTGACATATACTTGTTTGTTCTATCTTAAACAATAAAATTCCACAACGTCTTGTGCTGTATTCATAGCTAATCAAGCTATAGTTACTATGTCGGTAGAAGAGCGGTCTCCTTTGCAATATGCTTTCATTTCTTCAAACTGTTATTGGTTTCACATTGATACAAAGATCATTATTTTATGCCAAAATGCTAAGTTGGTGAACATTTTGGCAACCTACTTTGTCTATCATGCTTGATAAAGCTTTGCATATCGATTCAAAAAAATTTCACCTGGACTTGTGATGGGAGGTTAGTAATTTGTTTCGAACAATAATTTCTTAACTTTCACTGGTAACTCTTTAAAAGCAGTGAGAGCAAAACGAAAAACGGATTCTTTGGGCATGATGGAAAGTGGAAAGATGAATATCTTTGGAAGCGAATGTTTGAAAGATGTTTTTTAAGGAGCTTGAATCCAGTTTTTCTTTTCAGTATGGATTATGGTATGTTTCAGTAAGAGCTCGAAAAGAGAAAAGAAAGTATGGTTATTATAATAGTTTGCGAACTTTGTGAGTACTCTCCAGTTGTCGAGCACTCTATTTTTTCTAGGTGAGTTTTCACAAGTTTAACTATTGTGTTTTTTTTCTAAGTTGCTGATTCGGGTTCGGGTACGGATTCGGATTCGGGTTTCGGGTTCGTGGGTTCGGGCAAAAAAAAATTTCCCCATTTGGGTTCGTGAGTGTATATATATATATATGCAAAAAAAAAAAAAAACAAACACACATAGTTTTTAATAAAACTAAGTCATTTCATAGTATGAATATATCAATGTTACTTGATTATTGATCAATGCCAAATGTCAAAGATAAACATTATATACTCACTCATTAATCTATGTTAATGTTGTAAATAAATCATACATTGAATTACTAAAATGCAAAATGGAATTTCAAAACACAGACTACTTCATCAAATTGATAGATAATAAATTATGATTTAATAAAGTTTGAAACATGGTGATAAATCTTAAATGACTCAATGAGTCAATGACAAATGTTTAAACATAGTTTATCAAAGATGCAAATGCCCTTCAAGGGTCAAATGGGTCATCAAAATATGAGGGATCAATGGCTTCATCCTCATCTATATCATTTTCCTCATCATTGGAATCCAAACCGATTCTACTAGCCCCAGATGCAGCCACATCCTCCTCCTCCTCAACATCTAGCAAGGCAATTCTAGATATATCTTGTACAGTCCTATCCAAGTTAGAAGTCTCAGGTAGTACATCCCACAACTTCTCTGGTCCCTTCTTATATCCTAGATCCTTGTGTGATAGGAGGCGCCAGTTGTTGTGAATAAATACCAAGTCCTCTGATTTCTTCGAACCCAACTGGTTACGCTTCACTTAGTGGATAAAGGAGTATGTACTCCAATTCTGCTCAGCAGTAGAAGAGCTCGCAAACTAGAGAGACAACCAACACAATTTTAAAAAAATAGAAATTGTAATTTTACAATACAATAGGAATTTATGAGTGCTAATTCGACAAGCTAAGTGGCCATAAGAAAAGGAAAAAAACTTAAATACATACTTGTGACAAGATCTTAATGGCAAGATGGAGGTACATGTAACTTTCCCCCTGTAAGTACCACAATCCAATGGCATCCAATCTACTTTGGTCATTGATTGCATCAGGTTCTGCATTTTTCCCTGAGACAAAATCTACAAACTCTCTCCTAACATTTGATGCCACATCAAGATCACTAAAGAGCTTGTTAAGTGCCCTCTTATACCCAGCAGCAACTTCAAGGTCTCTATATGGTGCCACTCTACCAAGAATAGCAAGTATCTCACCACTATAATATCTAGGAGAAAGTGCATATGCCAAGAGGTGTAAAGGTGTAGTCATCTCGTTCCAACAATGTAGAACAATTTTCTCCACCTTATTGTACAAGGTATCCTCAGGATCCTACTCTCTCCTCTGAATGACCTGGGATGTCAAATGATGTACATGTAAGTTATCTTGATGTAGTGTTAATAACTTAATTAAAATAAAAAATCAAAATCTCTCAATAAACAAGGATAAAGTATTGTATAAAAATTTAAACTTACTGATTTCATTCTTTCTAGCATGGAGTCCATGGCATCATATATGTTCCCCAAACAAGGCTCATCCATGTCAGCATACCGAAGCATAGACACGATGGGCTCGGTGAGTTCTAATACATATTCCACCCTATTCCAAAAATCATCACTCAAGATCAAATCCTTTACAGTTTTGACCTTTTTTGTATCAGCATGATTCCATCCACCCCATTTGTTGCTAATAACCATTTGACACAATGCCTCTTTCACCCTCACAAGTCGTCTAAGGATGATTGTGTGTGAAGCAAACCTTGTTTCAGCAACCTATTACCATGTTAATTCAAATTGTAAGTTAATATAATAACACAAAAATTAAAATGATAAATGAAGCTAAATAAAGTTTAAAATTTACCTTCAATAATTCCAAGCAGGAAAAAGTTCTGAAAATTGCTTGTGACATACAGTGGTTTGTCACAAACATTTGGATCTGCTCACCCTCATACACTTTTTTCATCCATTCAATTTGGGTGCCAATTGCTTTCATCACCAAGTTCAAGGTGTGGACAGTGCATGGTGTCCAAAAGATATGCTCATATCGTGCTTCTACCAAAGCACCTGCAGCCTTACAAACTTTAGCTTTGTCCGTTATTTCTTGGACAACATTGTCAACTCCAACGGACTCTATGGATTCAATGAGAAGTTGGGCAATAAAATTTGCATCCTTTACTTGCCCTTCATAATCAACCGCCTTCAAAAACATTGCCCCCTTGGGGCAAACAGCAATCACATTTATTAATGGACGGTTTTTGCAATCTTTCCATCCATCAGAGACAATGCTCACCCCCGTTGGGATCCAAGATATCTTATTGGTTTGAGGAGGTTTTCTACATTCTTTCTCTCATTATGCAATATGGTGGTTCTCAACTTTTCATATCCAGGGGCTCGGTAACCACGAGGTGCTTCATTTATTGCTTTCACCATCTCTCCAATAAGGTGATCTCACTAGATTGAATGAAACACCATTCATAATGAGGCAACGCCCAATCTTCATGTCAGCAATTTCTCTCTTCTCATTTTCAAATGCTGTATCTAATGGGCCTCTCTTGCAGGATGGGGGTGTTTCTATTTCATCTTCATCCACAGATGGGGTAGGTAGGAAGAGATGTGGTCTAGTGGTTGTTTGAGAGGGCGGTGTTGGTGGTTTTTGCTTTGACTTATCTTTTTTTGCCTTTGACACTAACCTATCATCCTCTTGTTGTTCTTTTAACATGTCTGCTATTTAAGGAGCTGGCAACCCTTTTTTACCTCCCTCTAGGGGCCCCTCACACATGGAAATCCCTTGACTTGGTGGACCTATCAAATGATGTTCAATCCGGTAATAGGAGCTTCTATATTAGTTTTGGCAAAAATTGTATTTCCATATATACCCTCCCCCTCCAACACATTGCTCAATTCTTGTTGTATACTTCCACAAAGGAGAGCCTCTATCAATTTTAAATCTTTGGGATCCCACCCCACCCACTAAACCCTAAAAACTCATTCTTGGATTCTTGCAATCTATTAGAACAAATTTAAAAAAATATTTCAGAACTTATACAAAACTTGATAAAATTTAGAACAATAAATATTTTTAAAAAAACTAAAAACAAACTATGAAAGAAGCAAAAGGAAGGATCAAATGCATACTTGGAACCAGAGTAACGAGAATCGCCATAAAATCGCCTGAATCGGCGATTCGGCGATTAGATTCAGCAATGGCGATTTTTTTGGAGTCGGAAATCGCCATTGCCGATTTCTTCAAGTGAATCGCCTGAATCGCCGATTCAGGCGATTCAGGCAAAAAATCGCATGAATCGCCTAGAAAAATCGGCAGGAATCGCCCGCGGCCAATAAAGTATAGAGTTGTAAAATTTTAAAAAATTGCTTGGTTTTTTTACTTTGTTTTTGACCATTTCTCTTTGTTATAACCCTAAAGGGCCTTCTATTTATTTAACATGAGTAGAAGAGAGGAAAAGTGAGAGAGAAGAAGAGAAAAGAAAAGCCATAGGTTTCTAACCAGCAAGAAAAAAGAGCACAAAAGAGATCAGCAATCCATTTGGGGAGGCCATCAATTGCATTGGGAGCATTAGGGAGCCAATCTCAACACTCCTCAACTCATTTGCAAGAGGTAAGTGCTCCTTTTTTTTTTGCATGTTAGTGTATTATGCATTTTTTGTTAAATTTTTATAGTTTTCAAGATTTTTAGTTTAGATCTTGAATGTTCTTTATTTTTACTAAGTTGCAAACTAGGGTTTGTTGTTTTGTAGCTTTTATTAGCTTCAAACTTTGATATTTTACATATAAATTTTTATTGCAGCAGCCTTTGCTTTCATTTTTTGCAAATTCGCAATGGGTAGAAAAGATGAATGTTGGAAATATAACGAAGAGTTTCCTGGAAGAACCAAATATCAAACAAAATGTATTTTTTGTAAAGAAAAAATAACTTCTGGGGGTATTTATAGATTGAAATACCACATTGCTGCTATACCTGGACACGATGTTACAATTTGCACTCACCAAACTCCTGAGGCAAAACGCACTTGCTTAATGGCATTAGAAAAAATTGAAAAAGACAAAGCCAATAGGAAAATGCAACTTGAAGGGTTAAGGGGTATTGGCTCCCATGTTCCCGCATCCGCATCTGCAGCCGCATCCACATCTGCATCTGCATCAGCTTCTGCATCTGTAGGTTGTGTTGGAGAGGGTTCTTCTAGGCCTCATTTTTATCCTAGTTCTTCTGCTCGTGCTGGTGCTAGTCGGTCACATACTGAGACAAAGTCCCACACCAACCTATTGCAGCCTAGAGTGCGGAAAAACAGAATGGATAGTTACTTTGTGCCCCGCACTACTCCTGGTTCCCAACCCACGCTTGAGGGCATGGGTTTGAACAAGGAAATTCATGATGCTGCCAGAAAGGAGATATGCAAATTTTGGTACTTTTGCAACATTCCATTTATTGCAGCCAGGTAATTGATTCTTTTTTCGTTGTTTTCTTTAAAGTTAAAATTAAAAGTAAAAGTAAAACTTTAATTATATTTACTTGTTTTATAATTTGAGTCTTTGACATCTAAATTTTTATTTGTGACAGGGCTCCTTATTGGCAGAACATGATAGACGCGGTTGCTACTTGTGGTCCGGGGTTTAAAGCCCCAACTGAGGCTGAGTTGAGCGGATACCTCTTGGATGAGATGGTAGAGGACATGAGGGCTGAGCTCGAGGAGAACCGAAAGGAGTGGATTGCAAAGGGTTGCACCATCATGACTGATGGTTGGACAGATAGGAGGAATAGAACACTCCTCAATTTTCTTGTATCCTGTGGAGGTAATTGATCATTCTACTTTCCTACATACATAATTGTAAATTTTGATTTGTTGAATGCTAATTTGTTGATGATCCATTTAATTTTAATATTCTAATTCGTTGTTTTGTTACTTGTAGGATATACCATGTTCATCAAATCCATTGATGCTTCCGCACATGTAAAAAATGCCACATACTTATGTGAGGCTATTGAGGAAGTCATAGCAGAGGTGGGAGAACAAAATGTGATCCAGGTGGTGACGGATAATGCAGCAAGTTATGTTGCTGCAGGTAAACTTTTAACTTTTCAAGTTTTGAAAATAAATTTATTTGAATTTTGAAATTTGAATTTCTAATTGACTTAAAATTGTTGTAGGTAAACTTTTGATGGAGAGGCACCCCACCATATTTTGGTCCCCTTGTGCGGCACATTGCATTGACCTCATGTTGGAGGAAATTGGCAAACTTGAGTTTGTCAAGTCATGTGTGGAAAGGGCAAAAAACATATGCAAATTCATTTATAATCATTCATTTGTCCTTAGCACAATGAGGAAGTACACAGAAGGAAAAGAGTTAGCTCGCCCAGGTATCACGAGGTTTGCCTCGAATTTCATCACCTTGCAGTCCTTGTTGACATCAAGGGATGAATTGAGGAGCATGTTTGTTGGGCGGGAGTGGATTTCCTCTTCCTATGCTACGACCACTGTAGGGATAGATGTGGCGGATTGCATATTTGATGAGGATGGTTTTTGGAAAACCGCTAGAGAAATCCTGTAGGTAAATTTATTGCAATTTAACATTTAGTATTTTACTTTTACTTTAAGTTATATTATTTTATATTTAAGTTTTGACTCAAGTTTTTTGTTTTACTTTATATGTAGGTCACTGAGCCCCTTGTAGCTTTGCTACGAACTGCTGATGGGGAGAAGCCCTCTATGGGCTACATTTATGAGGGCATCGATAGGGCCAAGGAGGCCATCAGAGCCCAATATGCAGGAGTGCAGGAGAGGTATGGCCCTATTTGGGACATCATCGATAGGAGATGGCAGAATCAGCTCCATCGACCCATCCATGCAGCAGCTTACTTTCTGAATCCGGCATATCGTTTCCGTCCTGAGTTCAAGGCGGATGCGGAGGTTCTCACTGGCTTATACACAGTGATTCAGAGGTTGAGTAGCGATGAAGATAGCGCTGCTGCGATTGTTGAGCTAGACCAGTTCAACAATAAAGAGGGGCCACTTTTCTCTAGCAGGATGGCCATAAATGCTCAGACAACACTACAGCCAGGTAAAAATTAAATAATATATTCAATGTTTATGAATCTAGATTCTAATCTTAAAGTTGATTATGTAATTTTAGAGTTAACTTGTAATTTGTAAATGAGACTAATTGTTTCTATTTTCAATTTTTCCCTTATTGCAGATAGATGGTGGCAAATGTTTGGGGCCACAACCCCAAAACTTCAAAAAATTGCCATTCGTATTCTGAGTCAGCCAAGCAGCGCTTCTGGATGTGAGCGCAGTTGGTCCATGTTCGAGCACATCCATTCGAAGAGGAGAAACAGGTTGACAGTGCAGAAGTTGAATGATATTGTCTTTGTTCATTACAACCTCCGTCTTAGGATCAGACGGATTTTGGGCACTGACTCCTCTCCGATCATTCTAGAGGAGATTGATCCAGAATCAGAGTGGCTCACAGAGGTTGTGGATCCAGTCTTCACTGAGGAAGACCGTGTGTGGGTTGACCAGGTGGATATAGAGGCTGAGGCAGCTAGAGCACGTTCTTCAGGCATTGGTAGACGCACACGTGCACGCACAGGCACAGGCCCTAGCGACATTCATGAGCCCATCTTACATGCGGGAGATATGGCTCGGCAGTCCTTTAGGACCTACATTAGACGCCTTGCTACTAGGCAGACTGGATACTCAGAGGCTGAGGCTGAGGCTGCAGCCGAGCTTCAGGATGATGTTGAGGATGATGATGATGACTATGAGTCTGAGGCTTGAGCTGGAGCCTTGTTTTTATATTTTGTTTACAGATATTGATACTGAATCATTGATAGACATATGTTTCAAACTTTCATGAATCTTCATCTTAGATTCTTACATACATTTATGATTTGATGTCTTATGGATCATCTTACATACATTCTATGATTTAAATCATTGTGATCATTTGATTTCTATTTACTTCAGCTAGCCTACAATTTACATTTTAGATAACATAGTTACAGATGTGATGGATTTTATGTTCCATGTTTATGTATGTTAAGTTTTAACTTCTATTTGATGATGTTATAGTGTGTTTAAGTTATATTCAATAAAGGGTGCATGAAATAAGTTTTAAATTGTTAAAATCTTTAAATTTAAAGGGTTTTTTCAAATTTGCCGATTCATTGCCGATTCACGATTCGATTCGGCCTTGCCGATTCCGATCCGATTCCGATTCTTGTTACTTTGCTTGGAACACTCAGCACTGATTATTTGAAGGATTTGAGACTCCACAAACAATCTCTACAACCTTCTCTTCAAACTTGCAAAATGGCCCCACCAAAATGAGAGAGCAAAATGACAAAGCAAATGAAAGATTAGATGAATGAAATGCATCTAATAGGCCTTACTTTAGGGTTTGGCAAAAAAGAATAATAATAAAACATAATTTTAATACTTTTTTGGGCCACTTTTTGGCCCCACCTGCTGCAGATCTGCCCGGATTCACTCGGGTCCGCAACAGGTCCGGGCAGGGTCTGCATTTTGCCCTGTGGGTCCGCCCGGGTTCGTGCAAAATGCGGACCCTACCCGGACCTGTCGCGAACCCAGGCTCGAATTCGAACCCAGATGAATCCGGACCCAGACCTGAGCTCCAGGGTCTGAATCCGGTAACTTAGGTTTTTTTAGACAAAACATGTGGGTAAAAATGTCAATGTAGCTCAAATGTTGGTTATGATGGAACTCTATTTTTTCACAAAAATAAGGCCTCCATTTGTGAATAATGTTGAAGATTGATGATATCAAAAGGAATTTATAAGCATAAACAAGATTGCTAAGGTAACCATTACCAATATTGAAAGTACGAGGAGCCAAACTCACTGTTTGAATGAAGTGGAAATTACATTCAATTTGTCAAACTTGTTGAAGTACTATGAATATAAATTGAAATAATTCTATTGGCAAAGGTGAATAAAGCATCTGCAACTTGCATAATGTATACATAGAAGTAGTGATACATGGATACACTTAGCCAATGGTAAAATATTTTACAGCATATAGAGGTCAGCATACTAGGGATATGATTTACTCAGTCAATGAAATATATGCTCTCTTCAAGGAAATATCTTGTCCTAAGGAATTCAGACCAAGTTCTAATCAAATGTTTGTTGGGACTGACAAAACATTTAGCACTTTAATTACAAATCACATTTCTGGCAAACATATGGGGTCATTTATACAAAAGAAGTCATGAAGTTTAGAAGTCTGAAGGTATGATGTCAAACCTGTAGATAGAACTTGCATGATATCAGATCTCTAGAACATGAGCTATAATGGAGACGAATTTTGAAGATTGAATTCAATTGGGGTGTACGAATTATGTGGTTTGTTTCATTCAAAGGAATACGATGGAAGACCAAGTCAAACACAATCAATCAAATGACAATCTTTAGCACCAACGAATAAACTGTTAAATATGAAGCAAATATAATTGGGGACACGGCAACTATATCCTTCATATCTCCCAGAACGGTGATGATATTATCATCAGACAATGATCTGCATATATAATCACAATATGATTATCATACATCTTCCAGTGAGGAAATAAGTGTGGTTAGTATACTGTAAAGCAACTACATACGAAGTAAACATGGATGTGGATATCAAAGTAAGCATGAGCCTCGGTTGCTGAAGAGTGGTCTTCCAAGAGATTTTAGGGTTTTGGTGTGATTCCATCTATGCTCTTCATTCTGCAACCATTGAGACTTTAGCGTCTATGCCTCACAGAGCCGTCTGAATAAGAGAAATATTATTTTGACCTCTTGATAAGTTTATATCTGACAATGCTTTGTATTTGTTGCAGATAAGGAAGAGGGGAATTGGGCAAGTATGGGCAGATTGTTGTCTTCAGGGACCCGAGCGAAGGATGGAGAACTTGAACATACCGTTGTGAGTTAGAGGTTTATTTGTGAACCCAGGCATAATAGAAAAGAAATCTCGTATTGATGGACAAGTCCAAACAAAGCCCAGAAGCCATACAAGCGATCAATGATATACATCTTCAGGAGTTTGATCATGAGTGCCATTCAAATATGCACAAAAACAGAGTTGAGGGAGTAAGCGAGGAATGAAGGTCAGATGATGTGTTGAATTCTCTGAACGGTGCTTCCATCCTATAGCGTCACATCATTTTGAAGACTACCAATTTGTTATCCCCCACATTATAATCCTTATCATTAAGGAGTTTCGGTTATAATTCTCTCTTATGGAGTTATAAAAGTGAGCGGTGAAAAGGCACGATTGTTCGTACTTGTCCTTTCACATATATATAAATACAAGATCTAATATCAAACAAAACAATTCATATTCATATATACTTTCCAAAAAAATCATATTCCAATTATTATGCAGTTTGATATATTTTATTCTTTCATTGGTAAAGAAATGATTTTTTGAACTAAGCCTGTGGATCGTGGATTATTGAATAAATTCTTATGTGATTCTAAAGTCAAACTGCATTGGATGGATCATCTGTAAGGAGTGTGTAATGACCCTTTTTAAGCTATACCTCAAGTTGCTCTTGGTTCCGGTTTAAAGATTTCAATATTCACTTTATATTGGAAACTATGTGAAAATTGTAATTATCTATAATAAAATCCAACCTTTAAATAATATACATATGTATATATTTGATAATTTGTAGGTGAGATAAATTATAGTTTCCAAACTCCCTTTATTATAGTCAACTTAATATTCTTCTCCTATAAATAGTTGTGACTTCAATATTTCTCTCCTATCGATTAAAGATCAATAATGAACTGGATTGTTGTATTAAGAATGATTCAGGCCTCACGTACTGTCTGATGTGGTTGTTCCTGCACAGCAGATTGCGGATTGGTTGTCGCTTGTATGACTTCGATGCCTCGGATCTCCTGCCTTAATTGCCTTAATCAAAGTGCATTGATTTCAATGTAGTTTCGTTACTCTTGATGTTCGCCGGTATTAAGACTAGTCTTATGTTTTTGTTTCTCCTTCCACGCGGGTATTATGTTGATGGTGCTTTATTCATTTACAGAACCGATTTCTTCTTCTTCGGTGAATGAGATTTGACGGTGTTCCACGTCGTTATAAGGCTGACGATACTTGCACTTCCCTGCTTGTATTTCTGATGATTGCAGAATGTTGATTCCACTTTCTTGCTCCACGTATTAATATGAACTCGATGTCTTTGCTTAATCTGCCTCCTCCTTCGATCTATGTCCTTACCATCTTAAGTAAGCGGCATCGAATTTTGGAGAGGTGTGGATGCACCGACGAGACGTATGTTTGTATTATTATCATTTTTATTATGATTCGACTTGTTATTGAGTTTGTTCATATGTCGCACACAGGTATGTTGAATATATATAAGGTGTTCGTAATATAGTTATATAAGGGTTACATTTAATTCAAAGAGTATCTGATTTATATATTTTATAAGTATTAAATATGTTATATAACATTGTGTGTTTATTATAACATATTCAAATAAATGTTGTTATAAATATAATACCATATTGTATTATTGTTTATATTAATTCTTGTATCATTAATATATATTATATTGATTAGTCTATTAATCAATTTATTATAATTATCATTAGTTATTAATATCATATATATTCAAATGTGAATATATTATAATCTTCTTTGGTTTCATAATGTAATTATAATATTTATTATTATCTATTCATTATTATTCTTAATTATTATCATTGTATAATATGTTATTCAAATATTCATATATCCTTAAATTTGGGCTCATGACAGAGTGTCTCCCGTGCAATTTTATTTCCGGCATGATCAGTAAGAAATATTTATTTTATTTTATTTGCGTGAAGCTTTAGAGTTGGAACATTATATAGCTTCGTCCTTTATAATTATTATTTTTATTTTATAAAAAATTTACATGATAGATAAGTGGACAGGATCAATTATAGCATTTTAAAATCGAATATCATAGATATTGAGAAATATTCAATTGTTTCTAAAATTTGTGTCTAGTTGGTCTCCGAACCACAAGAGTTAACATACATTCTAGACTATTTTATAATTGCATCCATATTTTGATCTATCGCATCTTGATTACTAAATTGTTTATAATTGATGTGCATAGAATTTTATAAAGTTGTATGTTTTAAACTTATAACACTGACCCTATCGCCCTTCGGCACTGGTCTTTATATTTTTCATAATTCGCAATCCATACACTGGCAATCATTTCATATCTTTCCTTTGAAGAATTAATATATTCATTTGTTGCAACCATCAATAATAATTATTTTTATTTTAAAAAATGCATATATTCATTTATTATTCTCAATTAATTATTTTTAAGTTTTAAGTTTTCTAAAATTCTTGCCATTTGGGAAACTTTCAATACATTCGTATTCTAGTCAATCTATTATAAGCATCTTGGATCTAAGTGTTTTGTCCAGGATCAGGTGCACCCATCTTGGTTTTGCAGAGCTAGGAGTGTAGAGAACTCAAACTATATTGTTCAGTTCCATCAAGTTGGCCATAACCGGTTGGATATCCCAGCATCGAGTTGGCAAGACTCATAGGATTCCAATCTGTGGTTTTGGGAACCAACAGATTAAAAGGCCTTTTTGACATGAACCATGCATTTTCTCTTCAAAGAGATGTCAATATTAAATAAAACGCATGTTAAAGGTTTTATAAATGGGGTAGCATAATAAGTGGGCTTAACATTGGAGGAAACTCCATGATTAAACGCCTCAGTTTCCAGATGCTCTTTGCCACCCTCCAGATGTGGAAGCAGATGTGTTATGATTCGGAGATGAAGGTGGGTGCAGCCTAATGCACACAGGAAGAACTACAACTCCATGTGGATCCCTGTGGACGCACATCCACAGGGATTTGCAAAGCTTCATGTGTGCATCTACAGGCAACCCCATGCATCCAAGCACATCCAAAGGCCCAACAGGCATAAAAAGGCATAGTGACATTAAAACAAAAAAAAACTTAAACATTAGCCAATAACATTTTTTAACATTTTTGCCACTAAACCCTCAAACTGCCCTACTAGAAGCCATTCATTGTTTTTTCATCTCATTTTGTCTGTTCCTTTGCTCTCTTCTCAGTTGGTCTCCATTTTGGAAGTTTGAAGTGCAATTGATTATTTTCGAACAAGAGTGCTCGTGGGGTGCCAGACAACTTCCACAAAGGAGATCTAGGCATCTAAGATAAGCATTTGATCCCATTCTTGAATCTTTTAATGAATATTACCAAGATTTGGATGTTTTTTTTGGAGTTTGGGAAGAAATTTATCAAGCTCTTTTCATTTTTTTTAAAGAAATAAAGAAACAAGTTGAGCTATCTATTTCAACATTTTTTTATATTTTTTTGCACTTGTATGCTTGACGTTCATAGTTTTTCCCTAATTTAAATTTATTTTTTTCTTAAAATAGCAAGAAATCAGATTGTATTGTGCAAGAATGGTTGCCGCTAGTAGCGAAAGTTCAAAGGGAGGGAAAGGAGCTGATGAATACAAAATTCAGTCAAGATCTCCTTTATAGAGACATACCACAAGAACATCTCAGGTTGTAGGAGGTGGGTCGTATATTTGGAAGTGTTATGTATGTGATGGTAAACCATTCAATAGCTAATATTCTTGAGTAAAAAATCATTTTATGGTCCCTTCTGGTAAAGGAATGGGAATCTGTAAAGGCAAAAATAATAAGCAGTTGTTTGTTGCACAAATAGCAAGATATGTAAGAGAACATGAAGAGGCTGATAGATTAGTTAGAAGATGGTAATCCATCCAAAAAGGAAAAATATAATTAACCACTAAACGAATTGTATCCTCCAAACATTCATCTTTGTTTGTACCTTCTAAGGAAGAGGAAAATGTAGAAATCACCATCTGCAAAATAGGTCCATTGGACACGGCATTTAAAATGGAGGCAAGAGAGCTTGCTGGTCAAGCCATTAGACATTGTCTTGACTCTCTATGCATATGGTCTTCCTTTCAACTTGGCGAGATCACCATATTGGAAGGAGATAGTCGCAATAATGTACCAGCTAGTTGTGCAAGTCCTACGTACGAAAAGATGTGTACCACCATATTGCAAAAAGAGAGGACTTATATAGAGAGATCTCTTCAATCAATTACAGATTCTTGGAAAACTACGAGAGTTTCTATTGTTTCCAATGGATTGGAATATACAAGAAGAATAATGTGATTGCAGTGTCCCCCAAAGGGGTAATAAAGTATTTAATATTAATGGTCATTTAGATATTTTAGATATTTAGTCCTTTAGGCAAATTTTAGTTTTTTAGTTAGTTTCTAAATAATATGGAAAAACTTTCATATTGTCATATTTTTTGAAAGTTTCCATTTTGTTTTCAGTTATTCTCTATATAAGGGGACTACATCTCTATATTGTAATTAATCTTTTATGAATACACATTTTCATATCATGTATCAGAGCAGGTTGATAAGATTTCATAAAATTTGGCAAAATTTTAAGAAAAATTTGAGCCTCTTTTGATTTGGAAATTCTTCCAAAAATTAGTTTTTTGATTTTTTGAAAGAAAAATCATTAGAGATATGTTATGAAATTTTTAGTTTGTCTTCAAGAATTTTGCTGAAAATCGCACGCTTGGTCGAAAGTTTTGATTGCGCAATTTATTGGTTTCAGCAAAAGTCTCTAATTTTCAAAAGTTGAATGTACTTGCATGTGCTTTTTGTGAGTTACACGTTCTTGCATGTGTTGTTTTACCATGCAAAGTCTCATGTTTTGTCACATGAAGGTTTCTCTAATGGGTTTTTGTAATGTAATTTTTTCCCAAAAAATAATATGTATGGTTTTACCATGTATTCTCAAAAACGATGAATTGATTCTATTGTCTGGTTTTGATCGACTTTTCACCTCAAAATCATGTTTGGTTTTTTCCAATTTTTCTCCCTAGAAAATCATGGCATTTTGCAATCTATTTTGGGGTTCATTGCTCATCTGCAAAAAGGGTTTAGCTATTTTTTCTCAAATTCGTGGTTTCAGTTTCATTTCAATGCCTTTGTTACCCAACATCATGGCTTCTTGGTCATGAACATTTTGCAGATCCAAGGAGGGTCTCAGCAACAGCAAAATGTTTTGAAGAACTTGTGACCAAAAGACAACAGTTAGATGATGACCATTAAGGGAGGGTATTAGAATATTATAATATTGTAATGTTTTTAGAGGTGTGTCCACTCAGGAAAAAGGACAACACACATCTTGTTGGAATCACCGTTGCCATTACACCAAAAGCTCGAGTTGTCAATGAACGTCACAACAGCCAAAGACAAGGATCCAAGAGAGGCAGTTAAGCACATGTCACAAATCCATCAATTTATGCTAAACGATACCTTCACCTAGAGGGGACGGAGGCACCAACCTCCCAACGATCCCCCCCCCCCCCCCCCCAACCGAGGGATTTGAACCCATAACGCAACAATCTGATACCACTTGGTGGAATCATCATTGCTGTTACACCAAAAACTTGAGCTGTCAATGAACATCACAACAGCCAGAGACAAGGATCCACAGGAGGCGGTTAAGCACATGTCACAAATCCATCGGTCTATGTCGAACGGTACCTTCACCTAGAGGGGATGGAGGCACCAACCTCCCAACACATCTAAGAAGGGTTCACTTGTCACTATTGTGGGAAGCATGGTCATATCCAGAGGTTTTGCAAACAACGGTCGGCTGATCAGAAGACCAATCAAGGAGAGTCTCAACAACAGGCTCATGTGGCAGCACAGTCTGAGGAAAAGAAGGAATCAACATTCTATGCATTTTGATTTGGAAGTTTTATGTCTAGGTAGTAAATAGAATAACCATTATGTTACAATTTTTAGACTAGAGCAATTCAAAATTGATTGAATAGACAGAAGATTTTGTATATCAAAAAAAAATTTGAATCAAAATAATTGTGATTTACAAAACGATTGGAAATTTCTGAATATATTAACTTATCTGAATATGAACAATATCTAAGACTTCGGTTTGAATTAGGATTCCTGAGCAATAAATATGAAGATGATTGTTCTACAATAAGACTTCATTTCTATCGCCTTTTATGGTTTCCTATAAGAACACTTTGTCCACTCCGAAGAAGGGTGTGTCGCTCAGAACAGAATTGATGACTTATTGAATTTCAAATAAATTGTCTTGGGTAATAGCCTCAGACACAGCATTGTTTGAGACAGTTCTTTTGAAAGATGATGTGATCTCAGATAATGATTTTGGCATTTAAAATATCAGCCAATAATTACAAATAAACATATGTTTGACGATGATCTCAGACAGTAGTACATCAAACAATAATCTCTCATAATATTATCTAAGACGATGATATCCTTGCTTATGCTATATGATAATGATTTGTCATCACAACATTTTGATTCTAAGCAATTCAAGTGAGTTTGTGTTCTATTGTTTTCTATATGAAATACAATTAGCTATTAATATGAGGAATGTTCAGTTAACAACCAATTGACATGATTATAGAAACAGTTCGTTAAGACAAACAAAAATTAATATCATTTGTAACTGATAAAAATTATAACAATTGTAATTGATATGGAAATAGAATCACTTATGGGAGTTAATATTATATGAATTAATATTTAATAATCATGGTAGAGGATATAGTTGATTATTTGTTAAGATAAGATAATATTGATGTCCACGGAAAACCAACAAGGTTTATGGGACTGAGCATACAAACAGAAGAGCTGGTCAAAGCAGAAGCACCAAATGGTAGCAAAACAAAAACGAAAGCAATACACAAAACAAGAAAGAAAACAAGGTAAGGACTAATGGTCCTTCCTTGTCACAAAGAAATCAGTAATAGAGGGGTAAACCCGTGACCTATCTATAGTCTTAGAATGTCGTGTAGAGCCGTTGTATGACTGACGCTGCCTGAAGAGACTGATACAATGTCTAACCGATCTAGAATGAGAAGTACTGGAAGACCTTTTCAAACCCCGTGGGGGAGACAAGGGAGAGAAAAAGGCAGTAATGAGCTGGTCTGAAGTACGCCCCTGAGGTATATAAAAGATTGTAGGGTAGTCTCCTGAAGATGGGTGGCCTACTAAAGATAAAGTGCAAGACACCACTGATCAATATAACTGAAGAACATTGAAAGAGAAGAACACTCTCTGAAAAGGCAATAGAATCTCCCTCTAATCTCATAATAAAGAGGACATTGAAATATGAAGTGGATCTCAGTCTCAACCTCTGCCAAAGAAAATAATTGACAAACCCTATCAGCCCAATCCATATGGTGATCAGTCTCAGCCCTGAAGCGGTGAGAACCCACTCTAAATGAGCCTAAAAAAAAATGCAAAGCATGGTTCCAGCGCTGATAGAGATAAGTAGGGCAAACAGTAATACCATCCTGAATCACAAGAAAATGCTCAGCATAAAAGGCCATCCCAAATCGCAGACCTCTTGGGGGATTACTCTAGGTAGTGGTAATGTACTGTCTGCAAATATCCTATCTGACGTGCTCATTCAACTCCTGATGTGAGGGGAGAAGATGAGTAGCAGCAGCAAGTGAACACTAGTATGGAGGAAGACGATCAATATCAATACCAATCGAACTCAACAAAGAGTTGGCTTGGGTGTACCAACAACGAGGCCTAGTGGAGGTGTCAAATCTCAAAATCTCAACAAAAGAATAGTATGCTAGATGAGAGTATCTATGCCGGTCAACACCCGACTCCATAAAACCACGAAGTTGATGAAAGAACCAAATCAAGTAAAAAATGGTAGCAAGTTTGAGAGGATGAGCGCCAAACTCAGCTAGAACAATGTTGTGAGGGGTGAGTCTGTGACATCTTATGATAAATTGTAACATCAACGTCTAAACCCTCTCTATAGAAGCCCAATCTGAAGCAATAAGAGAAGGCCCCCAAGTCACCGAGCCATAGAGAACAGTCGAACGAACCAAGAAATAAAAGGGATTGTTAATTCAATCTTAATAAATCATCATTGGATAATTAATGACATGAATAATGTCTATATATATATGGAAGAAGGATGAAGTCATAAGTTTAAATAGTTTATTCATTAGTGTCTCAAAAAAATTATTTGAGACATCATTGTGAATCGAATATGTCAACCTCCTAATGCTAATCTTCAACACTCCCTCTTAGCTAGGGAGGCTTTCATATTGGGTAGAATCATAATGATCACATCATTATGGTTCACCATAAACATCACAATAGATTTTATGTTCTCGGATATCACCCCATGAGATTTTGAACATTATGTTGATATCACCTCATGTGATATTGAACATTTGCTATCTATCATTATGGTATTTTCCTCGGATATCACATTTTTGTGATATTCAACATTTTGTATCTATCACTATGGCATGTCCTTCAAATACCAACTTATGTGATATCGAAGATTGAATATCTTTTATGTTCTTTGGATACCACTTCATGTGATATTGAACATTAGATATATGCCATTATGTTAAGTTCCTCAGATACCACCTTAAGTGATAGTGAAGATTTATGCCATGTTCTTCGAATACCACCTTATTTGATATTGAATATTAGACATCTAACACAATGGATTTCAATATATCTTCAGTGTGAGATTGTCACCTTGCAATGAGGATTACAATCTGAAGTGTCTTATCATTGTGAGGTCATCACCTCACAAAAATATCCATATCACAACTATGCTCCACAAAGTTTCCGGGATGGGAACATTTTAGGGGATAGGGACGTGTTTCCAATACAAGTATGAATCGAAGCCAAAGTTTAGGGGACGGGACCTCAAGCGATGACGATTAAAAACATAGGGGATCTTTTTATATAGAGAGACAGAATTCAAATATGCATATCATAACATTGATAAACCATTCGTCATAGACATTTTAGAAGATCAATACATGGAAATTTATCAAATGACAAATAATAAGTACTTCCATTATAACAATATCACATACATATATAGCAAAAATCAAAATGCCTAAAGGCTCCAAGTATCATGCATGAAATCAGGATGAAATAAAGAAAAGTCCAACTAAAATAGTAAGTAGTAAATACTAAATGCAATATTTCCCTAATGTTGTTGCTCTATGTGTTTTTCTCCTTCCCCTTAGCAAATATGTCAAATCTAAAATTGAGTAGAAGTGTTAGTGCTTTAAGTCCTTATTTGTAATGTCCCCATCTTTTTAGCATCTCAGTGGAGTTCTTAGCCTTTAGATTCTCCAAAGTTTAAGTGGAGAAATAAGAAGAAATTGATTAAATTAATTTCTTATGAAGTCATTAAATAGATTACAATTAAAAGGTGACTTTATATTTTAATTAATTTAATTAAAAGAGTGACTAAAGTTAAATAAATAAATTAAAAGAATCTTCTAGAAGGAGGAATTAAAAATTATTTTGTTTCTTCTAGAAGGAGGTCCATCTATTGGAGGAAAAGAATATATAGGGAGGGAAGCCTCATTGTTGAGCATCGAATGTGTTGCCATTTACTCTACCTGATAACTTGCGGAGCCAAGGGTTTCTACAGGTGCTACATTGATAATTGGGAATGAACACTCCCATTGATTTGCATAACTATGGTGGTGAAATATCTTTTGAAGGGTTGCAGCTGTTGGAGAAGACAAATCAGTCTTTTCTTTGTGGCCTAGGGCCAAATTTGTGGAGTGTGATTGAAGGAATAAGTCGGATATTGCTACAATACAGATTTGCTACAGTATCATTGCTTCAGTGACGCTGCTACAATAACACTACTACAGTGATGTTGCTACAGTGTCATTGCTACAATGATTTGCTACAATGACGCTGCTACAGTGTCGTCGCTCCAGTGATTTGCTATACTAAAATTCAAATTTTTGGAGCAATTCCAGGTTTCTATCTATTACATTTTGCATTGTTTGAGAGAAGATATTTAGGGAATCGGTAGGGTTTTTTATAAATCTGTTGTACACTAATTTATATCAGAATTTCATTTCAAGAGTTGTCAAAAGGAATTAGAATATCATTTAAATCATAGCATGCATTGCCTTAAGTCTCATTGTTGAAGATGCACATTTTCTCATTTGTAACTGTTCCAATAAAACACAAAAAAATATTTGCATCACTAGTGTTAGTCATTTGGAGTTTGCAAGCATATCTCTTTTAGTTTGGCATTTAGGAACAATCAACATTCAAATCAGTGTTATATTCCTTGTGTCCAAAGTGTTTGACGAAATGTCAAACGACTGAATTAGGGAAGAATTTGGTGTTTCACGAAGTTATAACCAGTTGGGGTTATTACATTACTGCTATTGCTCTATGTTTTTTTCCTTCCTCTTAGCAAGAATGTCAAATTTAATATTGAGTAGAAGAGTTAGTGTTACAGTGTTTTAATAACTAAATATGATTTGCATATTTGATTATGTCTTTAAGACAAGTAGGGGCCCGCACAAATGGAAAAAATTATAAGGAAATAAAAAAATTGAGGGTGTTTTGTCTTTACCCAACTCACTAGAAAAATGGGGATGGACATAAGTTTCGAGGATGGCCCCAAGTTTCTTGCAAAAAAAAATTGTCGTTTCGGGGACATTTCCAAATTTGACAAAAAGGGGACTGCTCTGGGGACAACAAAAATCAGTCCATGGGTCCCCGAGATAGGTATGACCCCAAAATCATGGGGGACGCATCCTTGTGGAACACTATATCACTAGTACAAGAATATCAAGAATTTCCAATTAGGATGAAAGATACATTAGTGTGTGTGTGTGTGTGTGTGTGTGTATAATTCAATGAGTTAGAGTTTTGATCTCAGTCAAGGCTTCATTCTCTACCATACCAAGCTTACCTCGAAAGCACTCAAACTTAAATTTGGAGAGAGGGTTTGTTACAATGCTAGTCGTTTATTCTTCAATACTAATGTATCTTAACTTAATGGCATTTCTTTCTACCATGTCTCTTGCATAGTGATACTTGATCTCTACATGCTTTATTCCTTCATGAAAAATAGGATTTACATAAAACTTCATACAACTTTGACTATCACAATGAATGATAGTGGGCTTTGAAGGTTTTCCAAACAATCTCGTAAGAAGCTTCTAGGGCCAAATTACTAATCGTGCTCTCATACATGCCACTACATATTCAGCTTTTGTGGAGATTTGTGCCATTGAAGATTGTTTCATGCTTCACCAGGAAATCATAGCTGAGCTTAAACTGAAGCAAGAACCAGAGGTGCTCTTTCTATCAGCAACACATCCTACCCGGTCAGAGTCCATGTACCCATGTAGCTTCTATTAGGATCAAGCAATGCAAGGGGGTGAATCAATATTGCGACACTTCTAAACCTCATTAGTTTAAATAATTTACTCATTAATGTCTCAAAAAAGTTATTTGAGACAGCATTGCGAATCGAATTTGTAAGCCTCCTAAAGCTAATCTTCAACAATCCCTCTTCGCTAGGGAGGCTTTCATATTAGGTAGAATCATAATGACCATATCATTATGGTCCACCATAAACATCACAATAGATATCTACCATTATGTTATGTTCTTCGGATACTGCCTCAATTGATATTGAACATTTATGCCATGTTCATCGGATACCACCTTATGTGATATTGAACATTACACATCTAAAATAACGGATTTCAATAAATCTTCAGTGTGAGATCATCACATCACAATGAGGATTACAATATGAAGTGTCTTATCATTGTGAGATCCTCACCTCACAAAGATATTTGTACCACAAGTACAAGAAAATCAGGACTTTTCAATTAGGATGAAAGATACATTAGTGTGGATGTGTGTGTGTGTGTGTGTGTGTGTGTGTGTCTAATTCAATGAGTTAGAGTTTTGATCTCAATCATGACTTCATTCTCTACCATACAAAGCTTACCTTGAAAATACTCAAACTTAATTCTAGAGAGAGGCTTGGTTATAATGTCAATTGTTTGTTCTTCAATACTAATGTATTTTAACTTAATGGCATTTCTTTCTACCATGCCTTTTGCATAGTGATATTTGATCTCCACATACTTTGTTCTTTCATGAAACGTAGGATTTACAAAAAGCTTTATACAACTTTGATTATCACAATGAATGATAGTGGGCTTTGAGGGTTTTCCAAACAATCCTGTAAGAAGCTTCCGAAGCCAAATTGTTGCTCATGCTCCCACACATGTTGCTACATATTCAGCTTCTATGGAGCTTTGTGTCACTCAAGATTGTTTCGTGCTTGACCAGGAAATCATAGCTGAGCTCAAACCGAAGCAACAACCAAAGGTGCTCTTTCTATCAACAACACAACCTATCCGAAATGCAACGTCTATTCGGATCAAGCAACGCAGGGGGGTGAATTGGTGTTGCAATTTAAACCAATTCAACAATCTATAACTTTATCATATGCAACCATAAACCACAATGCATAAAAGTAAAGCGTACAAAAATGAACTCATAATACCATGATTTATTCTTGAGGAAACTTGGGCCAAGGGAAAACCCAGTGGGGATTGAAGCCACAAGATTATGCACTAATCTGAAAGAATTTCTATTAGGAGTCATTACAGAGCATTGAGTGCAAGAAGCCCTACTAGGAAACAAGACCTTGTCAAAGGTCTGCAACCTTGTTAGGAGTTGAGAACAAAAAGAGAACTCGCTACTCAAGCATGAGATTTCATCCACCTTCTAAACTCACTGTCCAAATACAGAAAGTGTATTACATCAGAATGCCTGATTAGTTCCACTGAAGCTCGCATTTACTCTAATTTGAAGTTAAACACAGAGTTCCCAAACTCACCGCAAGTTGGGCTAGTTAGCGAGAAAGGTCACCATGGCTGAGTTTTGGTCAAAACCTGCCCAACTCTGGAGTTGGCCAAGTCTGTTGCTAGAAACTTGGCCGACAGCAATATCGTTTTGGCAGTTTAAAAACATTTTTTTTTTAAATTAACATTTCTTTTTTGCATTTCTTTTCCCTTTAACCCTAAACGTTATAGTTCTTGTTATGAAAAAAAGAGAGGAAAAGTGAGAGAGGAAGAAAAAGGAGAAGTCGTAGGTCTTCAGCCAACAAGGAATAAGAGCATCAAAGAGACCAAAAATTACTATGGGGAGGCCATAGGCTTGCATTGAGAGCATCAAAGAGTCAATAGCAAGACTTCTCAACTCAATTGCAAGAGTTAAGTGTTAAACTTTGTAGATTTTGTTGATTTTTTTGGGTATGTTAATGGATTTTTCATTGTTTGTTAAATTTTTTTAGTTTAGAACTTTTAACTATCTAAATCTTGAATACTTTTTATTAAATTGCTTAAATGAAGTAGAATAAGAGCAAAGTGCAAACCTTGCAATTTTTAAAGAAAAATATTGTAAACATGTATTTACAATTTTTTCTCAAAAACATGTAGGGTTTGCTGAATTTTTATTAGTTTATAACTTTGTAATTTTTTCTTATTGGAGCAGCCTTAACATCCATTTTTCACAATGCCTTAGAGAAAGATGAGGCTTGGAAATATACCAAAGATTTCCCTAGTAGAAAAAATAATCATGCAAATTTTTTTTTGTAAAGAAATCAACTTTGGTGGCATCAATAGATTCAAATACCATGTTGTTGGCATACTTGAGCATGATATTGAGATATGCAAAAAATAAACTCCCAAAGCAAAACGTTTTTTTAATATCCTATTAGAAACACATGAACAAGAAAAGTTAACTAAGAAGAGGCAATTGAATGAGTTAAGTGCTATTGGCTCCCATGCACCCACATCTACTTTTGCATCCACAAGTTCTGTTGGAGAGGGTTTTACTAGGCCTCCCTTTCATCCTAGAGGTACTGCTAGTGCTAGTGCTTCTGCTCCCGCTAGTTGCACAATTATCTTTCATCCTAGAGTGCGGAAAATGAGATTTGATAGTTATATTGTGCCACGCAGCACTCCTAGCACACAACCCTCACTTGAGATCATGAGTTGGAACAAGGAGATTTATGATGCTGCAAAAAACAAATTTACAATTTTGGTACATTTGCAACATTTCATTTATTGTGGTTAGGTAATTCTTTTTTATTTGATTGCTTTAAGCTTTAAAGTAAATTTTAAAATTTATAGTTTGAATTTGAAACTTTGAAGTTGAAATCTACTTTGTCTAATCATAATCTATTTGTGACAAGACTCCTTATTGGCAAGGCATGATAAATGTCATAACCATTTGTAGTGTCAGGTTTAAAGCTCCCATTGATGTTAAGTGTCCCCCCTCTTGTTAAAAATGGTGAGCTAAAGGACCACCAATAGTCTTGGAGCCAAAAGGGATGCACCATCTATAATTTAAAGTTTAAGATCATTGAAAGTGCAAATGTGACAATTAATAAGAGATTTTAGGTGCAAAAGAGATTTTTTAATATGATTCAAATGACGAAATTATTAAGGTGGGCACAAGTCAAAGACCAATTCAAACTCCAAATGTAGAACAAGAATAGTTCTTTAAGATAAACAATGGGATTCATGTTCACATTGAAGAACCAAGAGAAGAACGAAAAACACCAAGATATGTAGCTTTAAATCATCTTGATGAACAAATTATTGGAAATGCAAGTAGTGGAGTAATGACTTGAGGAAGAACGAGAAATGAACTATGTTTGATTTCACAAATTGAACCTAAGAGTACTGTTGAAGCATGTAAAGATGAATAATGGCTTAATGCTGCGAAGGAAGAGCCAGAGAAAATTGAAAAAAATAATACATGAGAATTGGTTCCTAGGCCTAAAGACAAGAATGTTATAGAAACTATATGGGTATTCAAAAAAAGATGAATGAGCAAGGAAAAGTGGTTAGAAACAAAGCAAGATTGGTATGTTAAGGTTATTCACAATAGAAAGGAATTGATTCTGATGAAACTTTTACCCCTTTGGCTAGATTAGAAGCAATTAGCCTTTTTTTTGGCATATGCAACTAATAAGAAATTTAAAATGTATCAAATGGATGTTAAATCAACTTTCTTGAATGGAAAATTGGAGGAAGAGGTATACATTGAGCAACCAAATGGATTTCCATTGACAAAACAAGAAGACAAGGTATGCAAACTTAAGAAAGCACTTAATGGATTGAGAGAGCTTGGTATACGAGGTATGCAAACTTAAGAAAGCACTTAATGGATTGAGAGAGCTTGGTATACGAGGTTAACTAAATACTTGTTGCATTTGGTATTTAAGAAAAGTAGTGCAAACAATAATTTATATCTGAGTGTTAATATAGATGGATTGTTGATTATTGAAGTTTTTGTTGATGATAATATTTTTGGAGGAAATGATGAGGTAAGTAACAAATTTATGAGGAAATGAAAGGTGAATTTGAAATGTCTATGATAGAAGAAATGATATAGTTTATTGGATTGCAAATAACTCACACTGAAGGTGGTATCTTTATATCTCACACTAAATATCTTAAGGAATTGTTAGTGAAGTTTGGTATGGAAAATTGCAAACCACTTGGGACACCTGTGGTTGCAGGATGAAAATTGACTATTGCGATTGATTCCCCTAGCACTTTTCAAGAAAGGTACAAATCTATAATTGGTGGTTTACAATACTTAACTCACACCAGACCTCACATAGCAAATGCATTTGGTATTGTGGCAAAATATCAAGAAAAACCTAAAGAATCACACTCCGCAGCAGTAAAAAGAATTTTTAGATACTTGAAAAGAACTATGGAATTTGGTTTATGGTATGATAAATCAAATGATTTCATATTATATGCTTATACTAGTACAAATTGGGTAGGAAATGTTGATGACAGGGAAAGGAAGAACCCTCAAAATTTATCCCCAAACCTTGTGGCTTTGTACATAATGGTAATATGATCCCACTTAGAGATTCATCAAATCAATTTGTTTCTATGCGTTCATTTAATATAAAAGCCCCAAAACCATCACCATATTGCACCAAAACCAAGGGCTTTCTATTACATCCCAATTTTTGACCCAATTTAAAATGTTCATATAGCCGTTGAAGTTCATGTGAAGTCAACTGACAGTTAAAATTTGTTATGGTTAATCATTATAATTTCATATAAAGATGACATGCTAGTTAACCGTTATGATGATATTTTAAAGCTATTTTTGAAGTTGGTTATTTATCATGAATTCATGGGAATTGAAAAGGTGGTTAGCCATTATGATCATTTAAGATTAATAACTTGTTATAGTAATATGATTTAACGATGGACAAATTCCTTGTAGGAAGCAAGTCAAAGGAGTGGAAGCATTGTCAGAAAAGAATTGGGCACAGGGGCATCACCATCACTGGGCAAATGGGTATGAATCTTGAATCACCATAGTTGAAGACCTAGCAATTGCATAACAGGATACACACACTGGACATGCATGTGCTATTGGACAATCATTAACACATTAAAAATTTTAAACTTCGCATACCTTTAATGGTTTATGTTGACTTTCTCATCACTTCAATATAATACATATATATGTACATGCACATAGATATAAAAATAGGGTGACACCATAATATTAATTTATACAAGTTTATACTATTAAAATATGTATATCTAAATGTGAGCACACCTTGAGAAGAAATGGAAATAAAATAATCTTTCAAGTGTTACACGCATTTAGTTATGCATACCTTGGTAGGTACAACCTTGGATAAATATTAAATATGATGTCACTATTATAAATATGTGTGTGTGTGTGTGTGTGTGCGCGCGTGCAAATATGTATATTTGTATATAACTTTATAAATTATCCTTTTGATTGAGTAACCTTCGAGTTATCCTTCATATTTATTTATTTCCTTGCAAGAGACGTGAATGAACACTTGTCATCATATATTTATCGGTGGTTCAAGAAGACAACCTTTCTTCTTTATTATAACCACCCAAAGAGTCAAAGCTTCTTGGAAGCTTTTATATTTCTGAATGTCTTCTTTTATATACAGGTCGGGAGAACCAAAAACCCGTGTTCTGCATTTTATACCTCTGCTCTTCTATGTTTCTCTTATCTCTATTTTGCTATGAATGATTGAGGACAAGCCGTAATCATTGATTACTCAAAGCTCTGCACTTTTGATTACTCACGTCAAGAAGAGTTGGTCGCATAGAGTCAAGCCAAGCTCCACGCTTTCCTGATCAGGGCATGTGGTCAGCCTTTTCAAATCATATTTTGTTATGTTTATTTGCATTTGAATTTACAGCAGTACATAATGCATCTATGAATTCCATACATCATCATTGAATTGCAGTATCGAATAGACATTCGATGAGTCTTTTCTTTCCACATTCAGTTGTGATCAAATGTATATGATATGCTCAGACGTCTCTGTTACTGTTGGTTTTCAAAAACAAACTATTTCTTTGTAAGTCCATTAAGAGAAGTTCTTGGGTCATAAAGATTGTGTTATGATAGCTGAGGTTCAGCAAAGGAGTTGGATTACTCCAAGATTCGAGCACCTAGGACTCAACCGACCGTATGGCCAAGAAAGAGGGTGAAGAGGTGAGAAAGAAATCTGCAAGAACATGAAACTAAATCAGATGTGATACAACAAATATGTTTTTAAAATAATCATTTAATAGCTCATGCATGTCCAATTCATTCTCTATTGTCAAGTTGAGTGATGTGATTAAGTACTAGGATGCTTAGTGGTTGACAAGGTGTTCTACGTCTATTCTGGGTAGGGAGGGCCTTTCTAAGTTAGAAAAAGTGTGGGGATAAGTCTAAGGTCCATGATTGGGAGGTTAAGCCCTTGAAAATATTTTCCCTCTCCACAAGATGTCAAAACGTGCATCAAACAAAGATAAGTTGTGCATTCAAATGTTTGTCGGAAACAAGTATTTTACCCTTATGATGTTTATACGAGTAGAATATATGATGGATTGATTTATATCATTGATTCAGTTATTCCTTTAATGAAAGCAACTTTTCATTTATGTAAATGGTAACCGGATAGATCGATTGATCTTTCAACTAAACATGAAATATAACTTTATGCAAGAGATAGGTTTGTCACATGGATTGTTATTTCAGTGTTTCATTTATTTGAATAATAGCGTATTTTCTAACTAACTGTTATTGCCATAATTAGCAATGGAAGGTACAATAGTATTTGACGCCCTAAATGATACAATGTTATTTGGTGCCCTAAATGATACAATGATATTGATGCCCCAATTGATATAGTGGTACTTGATGCCCTAAATGATACAATGATATTTGATGCCCTAATTGATACAATGGTATTTGATGCCCTAATTGATACAATAGTATTTGATAGTAATTGTCATTTGTTCCTAAGTGGTATTTATGGACTAACTTGGGTTTTGCAAAAGCATCCCTAGACAGATTTCAATTTCAAATTCTATGGTATGTACATTTTAATTTCCTTAGTAAATTCATTGATGGTGTCTTCAATTGTTAGTTACGGAATTTCTGTTTAACTGGTTGTAACCGTAATCTCATTCACATGAACATAACTGATACAACTGTCTTCCTATGAAAGGAAGTAATTTCTTTGATATGTTAGTTGTTAGTTAAGCCTAGACAAAGCGGATGTTACACTTTCTAATTGGATGCCCTACAAACACTTCTGAGATCAAATAAATGATCCTACACCTTCTCCTTGGTCATATAAGACTATTCCAATCATTATAACATCACCTTTTTAAGGCAGATCTCCTGCTGCTGTAAGGTAACCACCAAAGCCATGCACTTTCCTTCACCAAAACCACAAGATATCCAAGCGAAAATAAGTTTTCTTGCATATTTTGTGTTTGGAACATATATTACATGTTAATAAGGTTCCATTCCATGAATATCAAGCGTTAATTCATAGAATGGACCTTGCTTATGTTGAATCTACCAAACTATATGGAAAATGCACTAAAATCCTTGATTACAATCAACACAAACGGTCAAACTGATACAAATTGATCAAATGACCATGCAATGACTAGAAAAGGAATGGGAATAAGATATCTAACTCATCAACAACACCCAACAAGTCACCAAAACCTCCAAATCATTTATTTTGCAAAAAAATGGTATTCTTTTATTGCTAAAATGTTGAAATGTTTGTACAATCACATGCCACAATACTTCTCTAACCTTCCAATGCCTTGATCAGAGGCTTAAATAGGTGTAATATGACTCCCACAACCAACTCCAATTAGTTGGGATTCATTAAACATTAAAACAAACCTAAACTATAGTTTCCCTCCTAAATGTAACTAACCGTTACAATTCAAAAATTTGAATTTGTAACTTTATTTTTACTGACTTCTACTAACTTTAAACTTATCAAACTTTGACAATGAATCCCTCTAAGATACATTAACATCATTATTGACCTTACATGACAAATTTGACTCTTTGATGCAAAGCAACTTGTGATAATTCCAACACTAGGTTTCCCTAACTAATTGCACCCTTAATCATCCAATGCTTAGTCTTCTAGGAGCCTTCCCAAGCTCTCCCTAAGGCCTTTTCCTACCTTCCCAAGGATTCTTGCGAACGAGCCTAAGCACTTTGTTACTAATTCAATAGTGTTGATGTCAAATTGCTCCCTTCAATTGGTCAATTACCACAATTTCCCTACCAACCATGATTCCAAGTCATTTAGCTCTCCATTACCTTCAACTCAGTAGATTTGATACCTCTTTGCGATTGGAACAATGGGTTCTACTCAAACTTTCAAGATTTAATTAGTTGCATTAGGTGACCTAGTAGGCCTAATTGCATTACCCTTCCTATTTGAGTTTTTAGCCTTTACCTTTCATAACACCTGAACAACCCCAAGAAGAAACCACCATACTAGACACCTATTTGGAGGTTCTCTACAATATCAAAGAATTGGCTATGGGTTTTTCCGCTTGGTCTAAGAACTCAAATTGAGCAATTTTCAAGCTTATTAGGCTTTCCTAGACACCTTAACAAACAATGCTTGCAGCCTTGCTTCAAATCAATCAACCAATCAATCCAACACCTAGATGAAGTTTGAATAAGCTAGGAGAACCTCAATCCATCATCAAATTCTACCATTCAATCCTTTATTCCCTATTACAATTGCATTTCTATTGCTCCCTGTCTCAACACTACCTAGTGATCAGCCTAGGGCATTGATGCAAAAATAGCAAATCAACAAAAGCAAGGCCAAAAATGAAAGAAATGAAAACTATACAAACTAACATAACATTCCACCAAGCTATTTGGATTTTTAATCGTAGAATGTCAAGCTCTCCTCAACTAGAGCACTTCAGAACTTCAAACCTGGTGCAAAAGAAAGGTAAAACAAAACTCTACAATCTACCAATGCTGAACTCACAAAATGTCACAATGGTGTACGTTCACAGTATGGAAAGTTATTGAGAAATAGAGCAAAACCTTATCAAACTTGCCTTTATTGATTCAACTTCTTCAAAAATCAGTTTTGCAAGGCTTATATATGTGCTCTATGATCAATTAGGATCATTTCCAATTGCTTGTCGGGTCATTTGTTGCATTCTTGCAACATTTTGCAAAAAGATGCAAAAGCTGCCAAGTTGCATCTTTGTAACTTTTCAAACAACTTTGCAATTTCTCATCTCCATGACTCCAAACTTGTCCAAGATGGTCCAAATCACCTAGAAACCATACTAAACCCCTAAACAACCTTAATCTATCCTATTTACAACACTTTCCAACTTTGACCACTCTAGGTGGCTTTAGACCCAAAATTGCTCATAAGCAACTTTTGAACTTACAAACCAAAATTGGACTTCGATAAGCTCAATCTTACTAGATTTGTTGCCTTTGAGTCTTATAACATCCAAAACACTCGCAATACACCAAATCACACCAAAATGTCTTCAGTGCTCCTACACCATACTCCCGAGGCACAAAGAACTCAAGTCCCTTGAGTAACAAAGTCTTGAAATATTTTGCCATGTTTGAGAATGTTTGTTTCTGTCATCCAAGTTGCCTCAACTTCAGTTAAGGTTGCCCACTTTACTAGGTACTCCTTATACACCCCTTTCCTTGTCTTTTTTCTTACCTTGGAATCAATGATGCTTTCCAATTGTAAGGGTTGACTAGGTGGCAAGTTTGCAACCCAATTTAAATCAATTGCTAGTACAACGTCTTGTTGACCAATGTTTGAAGTATGTCCTTTGTATGCATAGAGATAACTGACATTGAATATTGACGATATGCCAAGGTCAAGAGGTAATTCCATCTCATAGGCATTGTTGCAAAACTTATGTACAATTTTGAGTGGCTTAATTTTCTTCATCAACAGTTTTGTGGGTTTACCTTTAGGTGAACCTTTCTTTCTTAAGATATGCCACGACCAAGTCTCCTACTTTGAACTACACTTTCCTTATTGTATTGTGATGCAGGAGCATCTTGGGTTTGCCCGATGGCTACTTTGGGTTCATGGGAGGAGGCTCGGTAGTTGTTTTGGAGGGTGCTTGGACTGATACTCGGTTGAAGAAGAGGTGCTCGGTAGAGGTTACTCAGTCATCTCTTGGCAGTTCTTGGTTGAGAACTCGATTGATGAATGGACTCAGCAATCCTGGAGGTGTTCAGTTGTCGAAGGAGCTTGGCATAGCTTGGGGCACTCGGTCATTGAAGGCATTAAGCAATGCTTGTGGGAACTCGGCACACACTAGGAGCTCGGTGAAGCTTAGTTACAGTGTTGCCCGAGTTGCTCGGTCCTTGAAGGAGTTCGATTGCTAGAGGAACTCGAAGTGTGAAGGTGTTCTCGACATATACTGCAGGAGCTTAGTTATGCTTGATGGAATGCTGATTCTCGACGTAGTTTCTCTGATGCTCGGTTAGGTCTTGGTTCTGTGTTAACCAAGTTGTTGGTGGGCTGACTTGAGCATTTAATTTGGGTTGTAGGTATTTAAAATGTGTTGCAGCCGACTTGTGGCTTGCCTGGGCATTTAATGTAAGGGTTTATTTTAAACTGTAATTGCTAGGCCGACTTGTGGCTTAGTTGGGTATAAGTTAGGGGGTCTTGTGGAGTCTTAAGGCATTCATTCATTAGAGTGAGTCATGATGTAGTGTGGGATCCAGCATGGAGAAGATGGAGTAGTTGAATGAGCAAACTTTTCCTAAGTGTGTGGACAGAGCATCGAATGTGAGGCAGTTTACACCTAGATCTTGGGTAAAGTTTGAGAAAAGCTAGTAACTAAGGCTTGGGAACAAGGAGATTTCTCAGTGGGCTTGCGAGCACAAGTTTAGATCTTCCTTGGAGCTTTCTGCCAAAGTGTGGATCTGGACTAGCTAGGGTTTGGGTTAGATCTTGAGGGATCTTGCAGAACAATTTTTGTAATTGTTATTGTATTTAGCCAAAACCCGGAAGGCCTTACAGCCAAGCACATTGCATGTAAATAGTTATTAAATGAATCAAGAGTTGTTATTTGGTATCAGATCTTATTTCTTTCATTGTTGTATTGTTTCCACTGTGTGGTTGTTTGTTGGGGGCTAGGACATCTCCTTTGGGGATTCTCCTGCCTTGCACTGCATCATATTGTTAGCATGTGCCTTGTATTTGTCTGCACTTTGTTGCAATGTTTTCCTAATCTATTCATGAATATCTTTCATACTTTCACCCAAAGTACTTCTCCTATCCATTGCTCCTATGTCTCTGAGCTCCATAATGACTCTAGGATGACAAACATAGACAATCTCAAAGGGACACTTCCTTGTGCTTTTGTTTACTAAATCATTGTGGGCATATTCCGCTTCCCCAATAACTAAGTCCATGCTTGACCATGTTCCTTGGTTGAACTCCTTAACAAGTTTCACAAGGACCATTTACCACTTTAGACTGGCCATCAGACTCAGAAATCTGGAATCCCTATCACTCATAATGCTAATGGGAAGTCCATGAATCCTCACTATCTCCTTGAAGAAGAGGCATGTAGTTTAGGATACATCATTGGTGCTTTTACAAGATATGAAGTGTACCATTTTACTAAAATTGACCACCACTAGATACACACTATCAAAACCCCTAACTGTTTTGGACGGACCTAATACAAATGCGTACTAAGGTATTCCCACAGCCTAGCAAGTATTCATAAAGGTTGATACAAGCCTGCATTGGATGATGTGCACTTGACTCTTTGGCAAATAGAGCATTGCTCAGCAAATTGTCTCACATCACTCTAAACTTTAGGCTAGTGATAAAACCTAGTAACTTGTTCTAATGTCTTGTCCAAGCCAAAATGTCCAACAAGACTACCTTAATGTTTTTCCTTGATGATATTCTCTCTCATGGAGCATTGTGGAATATATAACAAAGGCCCTTTAAACAATAAACCATCCTGCAACAAATAGTCACAATAAAGAAAATGGGATGTATTAGCAAAGTTTGAACATATTTTATGTCTCTAAAAAATCTTTATCTTCTGCTGTAGACTCTTTAAGGTCTCTACACCTGCACTTTGCAACTGAATCTCTTGAATAGTGAGCAATCTCCTACTTAAAGCATCTGCTACCTCGTTTGTAGCTCCCTTTGTATGCTTAATTGTAAAGGTATATGCTTGTAGTTGTTCCACCCACTTCAAGTGCCTTTGATTAAGCCTCCCCTACCAAATTAGGAAACTAAGAGCATGATTATCAGTATGCACAATGAATTCTTTAGGCAAGAGGTAATGCCTCCATTTCTTCATGGCCTAAACCATAACATATAACTATAAATCATAGGTAGACTACTTGTGTTTGGCTTCATTCAATTTTTCGGAGAAAGAGGCCATAGGATGATCTTCTTGACTTAGGACTGCTCCTATAGCCAACCTGTTAGCATCACATTCAACTGAAAACACTTGGTTAAAATCTAGTAACCTATGTGAGGGCAACTCTACTACCTTCTTTTTAACAACTCAAAACTATCATTTGCTTTCTCAATCCATACAAATTGACATTTAACTCCACCCTTAATGGTATTTAAAATTGGTGCACATACGAGGCCAAAACTTCTTATAAACTTCCTATAAAAAGAAGTTAGACCATAAAAACTTCTCACATCTCCTACTGATCTAGAAGTAGGCCAATTAAGTATTGCCTCTACCTTGGAGGGATCTATTTTCAGCCTTAAGGAACTCACTCTTTTCCAAGTTGATCGTCAACTTCTAATGTAGCTCCTTCAATACCATACCCAAATGCTTTAGGTGCCCTTCCTTAGACTTGCTAAGGATTAGTATGTCATCAAGGTAAACGATCACAAATTTGCCAATAAACTCTACAAGTACATCATTCATTAACCTCATAAAGGTGCTAGGTGCATGTGTGAGCCCAAAAGGCATCACCAACCATTCATATAGGCCTTCATTAGTCCTGAAAGTTGTTTTCCAGTCATCCCTTGGTCTGACTCTTATCCGATTGTGCCCTGGTTTCAAGCCCACTTTGGAAAAGTAGCATCACCTACTAGATAGTCCATTAGGTCCTTTATTCTAGGCATAGGAAACCTATATCTAGTAGTGATCTTATTAATGGCCCTTAAATCAGTGCACATTCTCCACTTACCATCCTTTTTAGGCACTAACGTTGTTATGACTGCACATGGGCTTAAACTTTTCCTTATTAGACCCTTATCCAATGGTTCTTGTACATTTTTACTTATCTCTTCATTTTGGATAGGTTTCATCATGTAAGTAACTTTGTTTAGTAATGTAGACCCTCATATGTGGTCTATTTGATGGCTCACATCCCTCATAGGTAGTAATGTATCTAGTATTTCTTTGACCACTATGTCTTTGTACTTTTGTAGGTACTTCAGAGGATTTATCAAACTTTCTTCTATAGGCTTTACCATAACAGCATACGCTTGTTCCCCTTTTGTTTTTAACACTTATAGGAACTCTTTCCCACTTAACAACATGACACTAGACCCTAGTTGTTTGTCTTCTCCCTGATCAAGCAAAGGACCCATTTGAAACTTTATACCCCCCTTGGTTATCACATAAGATTTATTCTCACCATCATGAATGGCTTTTACATCATACTGCCATGGATGCACTAACAAAAAATGGCATGCATCCATAGGGAGGATGTCACACAAGACCTTATCCTTATAGTTTCGTATCCCAAACACTGCATAAGTTTGTTCATCTACCAAGACATGTTGGCATTTATTCAACCATGACACCTTATAAGGACTAATATGAAGGAGTCTTTTTCACTGCAACTTTTTTACCATTTCTAAGGCTACAATATTCTCAATAAACCCTGAATGAACTATAACTTTGTAAATCATACCATGGGAGTTACATGTAGTTGTAAAGAGTGTCTTCCTTTGTGGAGGCTCTTTGTGTTTGGGCGCCTTCAATAGGGTCCTTTCTTAGCATTAGGTTTTCACCATCAAGTATTGGTTCTGCTTTGCCAATAAGTGAGGTAACATTGCAACTATCCTCTTCTTGCACCAGATGAGTTCTCCTTTCTCCCACATGTGAGCTTGAAGCCTTTTCTGGACATCCACTCATAGTATGCCCTATATGCCCACAATTATAACAATTACCAGTGAAAACAATAGCACCTCTACCGTAGTTTCCAAATCTTACCCTAGAGTTACTCCTTCCTCTATAACCTCCTCTATATGATGTGTCTCTTCCACTGCTTTCTCCACTACCTTCTATCAATGAGGTTTCTCCTCATTTGTTAAATGATTGAGTTTTTCCAAATGAACATCTACCTTTATAACCTCGTTTACCCTTGCTTCTTTGATCTTGTTCTCCCCTTCTCCTAATTTTGTCCTTAGCCCTCAAGGCCAATTGAAAACACTGTGAACAGTGTCAAGAGCCAAGATGCTCATCTCATCTTGTATGTTTTGCCTCAATCCACTCAAGTATCTTGCTAGTTTTTCCACTTCATTCTCTTGCTTCTTGGACCTCAAATTGAGTTTGTGGAACTCTTCAATATAGGCATTAACATCTAGGTCTTTGTGCTTGATGTTTAGCAATTTCCTAAGCATTTGGATTTCATAGTCTGTAAGGATGAATTCAGTTTGGAGTCTTATTTGCATTCTCTCCGAAGAAGTAATCTTCTTCTTGCCCACTTGCACACTTTCTTCTTGCATAATATCCCACCATACTAGAGCTAAGCCTTTCTAGCCTTTGCCACACACACCTATTTGTCTTTTGATACTTCCTTGAAGTCAAAATGGTTGTTCATCACATTTATCCAGCCCAATAGTTCTCCATTCAAATTACCATGAAAGATTAGTGATCCATCACAATACTCCTTATTAATAGATTTAAAGGCATCAAGAAATATCTTCTGCTCTTTAGCCAGCTCTAATGATACAAAAACTATCACTGAGGGTCCCGATTCCTCTTCTTCCTCATCATCTATCACATCTCCCCATTTTGTCAAAGTACCTTTCTCTTTTCCCTTCTCTTTCTTGGCTTCTTTCTCTTGTGCCTCATTAAGCATTTTTTGTACTAATTGCTTAATGGCTTTTGGATTCATTGTCTTAGGAGGCATTGTACCAACCTTAGATTCTCTAAAAAACACCGACTCTTGGGTGTTTGGCATACACCAAACTTTTAACTTCAATCCTAGCGTTGATACCACTATGATGAAAATCAACTTGTGATGATCCCAACACTAGGTCTCCCTACCTAATCTTACCATTAATCATCCAATGGTTAGTCTTCCAGGAGCCTTCCCAAGGTCTCCTTAAGGCCTTGTCCTATCTTCCCAAGGTTTCTTGTGAGCAAGCCTAAACACTTTGCAACCAATTCAATGGTGTTGATGTCAAATTGCTCCCTTCAATTTATCAATTGCCACAATTGCCCTACCAACCAGGCTTCCAAGTCATTTAACTCTCCATTACCCTTAACTAGGTGGATTTTATAGCTCTGACATTAGAACAATGGATTCTACTCAAACTTTCAAATAGTTGCATTAGGTGACCTAGTAGGCCTAACTGCATTAACCCTCGTAATTGATTTTTTAGCCTTCAACTTTCATAACACCTAAATAGCCCCAAGAACTAGTCACCATTTTGGACACCTATTTGGAGGTTTCCCCCCTAAGTCTGAGAAGACAAATTGAGCAATTTCCAAGCTTATTAGGCTTTCCTAGACAACTTCATAAACAATGGTTGCAACATTGCTTCTAATCAATCAACCAATCAATCCAACACTTGGATGAGGTCTGAATAAGCTAGGAGAAACCCAATCCACCATCAAATTCTACGATTCAATCCTTTACTCCCTGTTGCAATTGCATTTCTATTACTCCCTAGCTCAACACTACCTAGTGATCAGCCTAGGGCATCAATGCAAAAATAGCAAATCAACAAAGGCAAGGCCAAAAATGAAAGAAATGAAAACTATGCAAACTAACCTAACATTCCACCAAGCTATTTGGATTTTTAATCGTAGAATGTCAGGCTACAGCCATTTTCCATTCAAAACCTTGGCAAGAATAGCAAATCAACAAAGGCAAGGCCAAAAATGAAAGAAATGAAAACTATGCAAACTAACCTAACATTCCACCAAGCTATTTGGATTTTTAATCGTAGAATGTCAGGCTACAGCCATTTTCCATTCAAAACCTTGGTTTGTGAGGGTGTGTAAGCGTTAACTTCAAAACCACAGCTCTACTCAACCAGAGCACTTCAAAACTTCAAACCTAGTGCAAAATAAAGGTAAAACAAAACTCTACAATCTACCAATGCTGAACTCACAAAATGTCACAATGGTGTACAATCACAGTATGGAAAGTCGCAGAAAAATAGAGCAAAACCTTATCAAACTTGCCTTTATTGATTCAACTTCCTCAAAAATCAGTTTTGCAAGGCTTATATGCACTCTATGATCAGTTAGGATCATTCCCAACTGCTTGTCGGGTCATATGTTGCATTCTTGCAACATTTTGCAAAAAGATGCAAAAGTTGCAACTTTGCAACTTTTCAAGCAACTTTGAAATTTCTCATTTCTATGACTCCAAACTTCTCCAAGATGGTCCAAATCACCTAGGAACCATACTAAAACCCCTAAACAACCTTAATCTATCCTATTTACATCACTTTCCAGCTTTGACCACTCTGGGTGGCTCTAGACCCAAAATTGCTCATAAGCAATTTTTGAACTTACAAACCAAAATTGGACTTCAATAGGCTCAATCTTACTAGATTGGTTGCCTATGACTCTTATTACATCCAAAACATTCACAACACACCAAATCGCATCAAAATGTCTTAGGTGCTCCTGCATCACTCTTGGACCCTTATTAACCCCTTATTACATCAATTTTATTTCTGGGTGGCTCTAGACCCAAAATTGCTCATAAGCAACTTTTGAACTTACAAACCAAAATTGGACTTCAATAGGCTCAATCTTACTAGATTAGTTGCCTTTGATTCTTATTACATCCAAAACATTCACAACACACCAAATCACATCAAAATGTCTTAGGTGCTCCTGCACCACTCTTGGGAACCTTAATTACAACTAATTTTTACATTTGTATTATTGGTTCCAAAGACCATTATTGGCTTCAGTATGTCCAAATTGACCTTTATACCTTCTTGACTCCTTCCATGGTCCTCTAATGCCTTCATGCTCCAAATGGATGGCTTGGATACTCCTGCACCATACTCCTCACCATTAAAAAGATTCTTGTCCCAAGAAGTGAATGTGCTGCTCCAAGTACCATGTAGCCTCTTTGATGGTATTGTCCTCTCATTTTTGTCATGAAACATGAAATCTCCAAGCATCACCTCTTAGCTTCTATAACCTGCATTCACCTTGTTAAAAACATTAGTATTAAAGCAAAATCTTTGGGCCCTTGTCTAGCACCTTGTTCCTTCGACTTGTTTTCTCATTCCATCTGATATTTCTGATTTGTTTTTCTCTGCAAAATCAGAGCTTTGTCCACCTTTTCCTGTCTTATAACAGAGCATTCAATATTCCCCACTCTTATAGTTTCTTGACCTCTTTGCAGCTGCTCAACATGCTTATTTTGTACCCATGCATGCAACTGTTTTTGGTGCTGCTTTAACCCCTCCTTCCAACTTGTATCAACATGTTAGATTCCTGTACATACCTCTGCTATTTATCACCGAAACACATCACAATCTTCTCATCCTTGTCACTACATAGTAAGGGATTCAACCTATACTTCTTGCCATCCTTGTGTACAATGTATTGGTTTGAATAACCATTATGGATTGTCCTCCTTGAATGTTGCCAAGGTCTTCCTAAAATGATGTGTCCACATGACATAGGGATAATATCACACAAAACTTAATCAGAATATGCACCTATTGAAAAGTCAACAAATGCTTGTTCCTTAACAAAGATGTTTTGATCATTGCTAACCCAAGTGGCATGATAAGGTTTAACACGTGGAAACTTTTGCAATTTCAACTTATTAACCATCTCATATGAAATCAAACTGTCATAGGACACTGAGTCAATGATCAATTTGCATAGCTTACCATGACTTAAACACTGAGTTCTGAAGACAATTACCTGATCTGATGTTTGCTGCTGCATATGCCCTTTCCTTACCATAAGAAATGCACCTTCTAGCAATGGATCTCCTAAATGTATCACTGGTTATTCAATTTTCTCCTCATGTTAGTGCAATCCTTTTGTCTTTGCCACTGTCTTCGTCTTCCCATTTAGGACATTTAAAGGATGGATGCCCTACCTCGTTGCAATGGTAGCATCTACCAGTGAGCTCATGTGTGCCTCTTCCTCCACCATATCTTCCTCCACCTCTATAACTGGAGCCCCCTCTTTGCTTTGAGTAGACCCTTTGTCTTTAACATCTTGCTCTAGTGAGTCATTTGCAGACCTTCCCCCTCTTCCTCTCATTGATGAACCTCTTCTATTATTGCTGCTCTACCTGTCATTCTTCCTCCTTAACTTTTCATCTGCTCTAACAGCAAGTTGGAAACATTCCCCAAGTGTTCTAGGCACATTCAAGCCTGTCTCATCCTGTATGTTGAACCTTAGGCCATTTAGATAACTGGCCACCTTCTCATCTTCATTCTCCACTCCTCCTCTAACGCTCAACCTGTAATATTCCCCCTAATGAAATTCTATATAAATTACAATTGTCAAACATATCTAATTGAAATAATTATGTAATTGAATAAAATAGAATGACTAAGTGATTATGAGTAAATCAATAATACATTGATTAAATTGCCAAAACAATATTATCAAATAATTACTCTAATATAAATAACTAAAATAGTTTACATGAAAGAAACAATAATCAATTAATAAAAGAAGCAAATATCATTTTATACAAAATAATAACTAAACAAATTAATATAATTTAACAATTAATAAATAAACAAACTAAAAAATATCCTAAACTAAATACCAAAAAAATGTGATGGCATCAGCACCATGATCGGTCATGCCAATTGGTATGAGCAGTATAGAACCGCAGGGTCAAACATAAGGGAAGAAATGTAGAGAGAAACAAATAAATGAGATCGCACATGGATTGCAGGAGGACTAATTGCCATAGAAAAATATAAATACATGGGGGACGTTAGTTATATGGTAATTTTCAAGGAAGGAGAATTAAATAAATGTGAGTAAGGGTGGAATTTCAAAACAAGTCAAAAGAATATTGCCATTTGTAAGGCCCACCAAATATGGAGCTTTGAAACTCGAAATTGTAGGGAGAAGGACATGTAAGGTATGTGAGATAGAGGTAAGTATTTTATTAAATAGAAATGTTGCCTTTATTTGTTAAAGAATTTTATAATATGACTTCTCTTATATATTATTATTATTATTATTATTATATGGCCATATTTATATATGGAAATTTACAAAACGTATTTATGTGTTGAGCTTATTAATGTTAGAAAAAATGACTTTTAGTTTAAAAGATGGTAATTAAAGATGTGATATTATAAGAATAATTAATTAATATAATTCATATGAGGATATAATTGATCAAATTCCATAGTGCCGATGTAGAGTTGACAAGTCATTTCTATATAAATGGCTATGTGTCAATGTAGAGTTTGAGGTCATTTACAAAATGTTATGAAATGTCTAAGTTGGCTGATATAGATAAATATTATTGAAGTTATTTGATATTTTTATGAAAGATCCATATTGCCTATTATGGTTAAGGAGACTAATATCAAACTCTTCCTGTTAGTATTAGAGATGGGTAAAATTCCCATTTGACTGACATGAAAGGGATGTAAATCAAGCTCTTCATATCAAGTATTAGAGATGGGTAAAATTCATGTTTGGCTAACAAGAAAGAGATGAGACTCAAACTCCTAGTGTTAGTATCAGAGATGGGCGAACTTCCCGTTTGGCTGACATGATGAAGGTGGAATACAAACTTTTAGTATCAGCATCAGAGGTGGGTGTAATTACCCGTTTGGCTGACATGATAGATGGATATTTAGTGTTGGTATCAAAGTTGAGCGTAATGCCCATTTGGCCGACACCACCTAAATGGATATAATCTCTATAATGTTGATATGTGAGAATTATCTCCATCTGACCAACATGCTAGAGGTTAATATAATGGCCAAAATATTTTGATTAGGTCGGCATATGCTTGTGAATCTTAAGGGGGATACTCTAGAGAAGAAGATAAATAACTAAGGGTTAGGAAACCCAGTCTAGAGATGTCTTCAAGATTGGGGTTTTAGGATAGAGGGTAGAATAGTATATCTAGATTTGTTATTTTTTCAATACTAACATTTATTTTGCAAATAAATATTGTCCCAAATAGCAGGGATGTTATACAACTTGTGGAATTGTTTTATATAGTCCATTACATTCATATCCCTTTTTTGAAAGTTTTGCCTCATCCTCTTGTTTTTATATCCAAGTCATTTGGTAAGAATTGATCTTTCACCATAGCCTTCATTCTTCCCCAATTTGCAATCTTGTCCAGTCCCCTAGTAAACCTTTCATTTTGTACACTTATCCACCAAGTAAGGGTGATACCCTTCAATCTAGACTTTGCCAATTTTACCTTCTCCTCATCAACATCCTCAAGTTCAAAATGGTTCTCAAGTGCTTCTATCCAACCAAGAACTTCCTTGTTGTCCATTCTACCTTGGTACATAGGTAGATCCATGTTCCCTCTTCCTCCAATACCTTGTACTCCTTTGACCAATCTTACAAACCTTATTTCTTCAACATCATCCTCTTCTTGTTTATTCTGCTCATGCACTTGCCTTTCTTCTTACTTTTCTGCTTCTTCTTGGTTCGCCTCTCTTCTTGGTTCCTCTCTTTCCTTCTCCAATGCCTCAATCCTTGCAAGATGTTGAAGCCTCGCTCCCCTACTTTATCTATCCTCCCTTTCCTTTGCACCCTCTAATTCCCTCCTCTCTTCTCTCCCTATTACATCCCAAAATTTTGACCTAATTAAAATAAGTTATAGCCATTGAGATGATTAGTTAAAACTATCATTTTCTTGATCATGTGAAAAGGGAAGTTATAGTTAACCATTTATTTCATGTGGAAATGGTTGATATAATAGAATCAGTTAACAGTTATCATGTTTAGTTGTTTATTGAAAATGGTAGTTAGTCATTGTTTTATCATGTTTACTTGTTTATTGAAAATGGTAGTTAGTTGTTGTTTTATCATGTTTACTTGTTATTGATAATGGTAGTTAACCATTGTTATAGTTATCAGTGATATATTCTAATATTGATTTAAATGGAATAACTTGTTATTATTGTGGAAATGTTGCACTGGTGGTTGTAGGAGCAGACGAAGGGGAGAAAACATTGCTAAACGAGATTTAAGGAATGGCGCACCATTCTAGTCCACTGTTCGATCACCAGGTATGACCTCTAACTATCTTGATGAGGATTTAGCGACTTCACAATAGAGTACACCACTGGACAGCTATGAGCTACTTGGACAAATATATAAAAAAATAATAACAATCATTATCTAAAATTCTTATTCAGAACCACTACCTTGGTTGTTTTTTATGTCATCTGTACTTCATCATCACATATATATGCGTGTGTGTGTGTGTGTCTAGGATGCCACCATGATATTAAGATAATATCTATAGTTCGTACCTACTAATATGTGTGTGTGTGTATACGTGTGCATTTATCGAGAGGATATGATGTTAGAAATAAACCATATTTCTCTGAACTACACATGTATATAGATATATGTATATTTTTAGGTGCAACCTTAGATATAATAATAGCATGATGGAATCATATGTTTAAATTAGTATATATGTGTGTGTGTGTGTGTGTGTGTGTGTGTGCATATATATAAATGATTAGAAAAAGGGGAACTTTTAATAATTCAACTTATATCTCTTCATGAGAGGCAACCATGTACACTTGGTGCCACCTTTCAAACACGGTAACCTTGAAACCGATGTTGAAAACTGTCATCTTGAGCAAAGCAAACAATCAAGGTTGCAGCTCACTTGAGCCAATACAAGGGAAAAGATATATTATAGCATGTCTGGCTTCAGACAAAAACAATCTTCTTCATCTCACCAGAACAAAATGCTTCTTATTTTCAGACTACCTGGTTCTCATTGAAATCTTTTTAATCACCAACAAGAGTCGGCTCCAAGTCGTGCAAATTTGAGGCATCAATCTTTCTGACAAATTGTTAGACCAGGTTATGTTCTATGACTTTGCATTTGATTTCTCTCTGCCTAATTGTTTTCGAATTTATGCATTTTGTTATTGACCAATTAAAGGCCAATGTGCAAAGAGCACAAATCCACTATTTGTTTGTTTTCATCTTTGTCATACGACTTCAATGTTTATCTGTTTTCCTCTCTGTCACGAATTCCATATTGAGAAACACTGTAATATAAGTCTGGTTGTTACAAGAACATAACACAACATCGCACAAGGATGGTGTAATCAGTACATCCGCCAATGCATAGCAATCCATGCTCATTATAAAGTTTTATATCAGAATGAAAATTACTTTCTCCAAAGACTCACCCTGGCTGGTATAGCCAATGAAAGAGGGTAGAGAGGAGAAAATCCCTGCAAGGGAAAAGTAACAGAAATCAGATCTTTAATATATCTAGAACATGGTAAACTATATGATGATTTTCTAAAAGAACATCCAAGATAGCTCATGATTGTCCATTATGTACATGTTGTTAAGTCGAGCGGTGGTGATTGCGTACTAGAAACCCATCTAAATTCTTGGCCAAGGTCGTTTAAAGGCATGCTTGCCTATTTTGATCACAAGATGTGGGTGGTGTCAGTTAATCAAGCGTGCCCGACTATTACTGCGCGGGCATTCTAAACACCGGCATGCTCGGATGCCTAGACTATAGTGCCCCAAGCCTAACCCGGGGTAGGGAGGCCTTTCTTGTTAAAAGATTGTGTGGGGATTTATAAGATTCGAGATTGGAAGGTTAAGCCTATGTCAATACTTCTCCTCTTACCAAATAGCCAAGGCTTGAACAACAAACTTCAATTATTTTCAATTAATTTCAGTATGTTTTCTGGATCCTTTCTTGCAAGTTCATTTATCGTACTTAATGTATAAATTGCAGAATATTTAGAAATGATTTAGATTCTTTTTGTTTGTTATAGAAATCAGTTAGTTATTTCAGTTTGAAAGTTAATTCAGTTACCTTCACATGAAATGGATTGTAATTGTAAAAGATGTTTACTTTGGTAATATGGTTATGGTGTATTGCTTTCCTATTTGTTTTACATTCATTTGGTAATCTATTCAAGTTACAAATTTCAGAATTATGTATCTATATTCCAGGGTTTGTTCTAACTCCTCTATCCTTCTTGCCATTTGGTTTTTGGGTGCCATCTTCTTCAAACACTTGTCTTCCCTCAAGGATCTATTCACTTCTCTGATACCACTTGATGCAGAGGTTAAGGGGCTTTAAGGCTCTAAGGCCAAACTTGTTGATTAAACGCCAAATGTCACTATGCTTCCTTGCTTGGTAATTGTGATAACATAAGGTTATTAAAGGGCAAATCGCAAACTAACACATGCCTATGACTCTCGATGATTCCAAACATCTATTCCAACCTAATATGGTGTGATTGAAGTGGTCTCAAGGTTCTAGCCCTCTGTTTTATATGCAAACCCCGAATTCCTCCTTTTAGGCCTAGTAGCCCAATTAGGCCTCCAATTGCAGTTTTTGGACATTTCCTCCAAAACCTCCCAAAACACTTGGCAAACAAGTCAGGTTTTTGGATACCCTTTTCAGAGTATTACAACATATCAAAAGTTTATATATAGTTATCTTGGACCATACCCTGTTGTCCACACAACCTGGCACTATTTTTAGGGGTAAAATAATACACTTTTACAAAGGAAGTACCCTCAAAATTTATCCCCAAACCTTGTGGCTTTGTACAAAGTGGTAATATGATCCCAATTAGAGATTTATCAAGTCAATTTGGTTCTATAAGTTCATTTAATATAAAGCCACAAAACCCTCACCATATTGCTCCAAAACCTAGGGCTTTCTAATCCTATGCCCTCCAAACACTTCTGAGATCAAATGAATGATCCAAAGCCTTTTCCTTGGTCATATAAGACTATTTCAATCATTAAAACATCACCTTATTGAGGCAGATCTCCTGCTGCAATATGGTAGCCACCAAAACCATGCACTTTCCTTCACCAAAACCATGGGATAACCCTACAACAATCAGTTTTCTTGCATATTTTGTGTTAGGAGCATATATCACATGTTAATAAGGTTCCATTCCATGAGTAACAGGCATTCACACATAGAATGGACCTTGCTTACGTTGAATCTACCAAACTGTTACGGAAATATGCACTAAAATCCTTGATTACAATCAGCACAAATTGTAAAACTGATACAAACTGATCAAGTGACCATGCACTGACTTGAAAGGGAATGGGAATAAGATATCTAACTCATCAGCAATGCCCAACAAGTCACCAAAACCTCCAAATCATTTATTTTGCAAGAAATGAGTATCCTTTTATTGCTAAAATGCTTAAATGTCTCCACAATCACATGCCACAATGCTTCTCTGACCTTCCAATACCTTGATCAGGCTTAAATAGGTGTAATATAACTCCCACAACCAACTCCACTTGGATGGGACTCATTAAACTTTGAAACAAACCTAAACTATAGTTTCCCTCCTAAATGTAACTAACCGTTATAATTCAGAATTTTGAATTTGTAACTTTATTTTAAATGACTTCTACTAACTTTAAACTAGTCAAACTTTGATAATCGATCCCTCTATGATCCATTATCATCATTATTGACCTTACATAACAAATTTGACCCTTGGACCCTTATTAACCCTTATTACATCAATTTTAGTCCTAGGGTCCTTATCAAGATCCTTAGGACAACTAGCTTTTACATTTGTATTATTGGTTTCAAAGGCCATTATTGGCTTTGGTAGGTCCCAGTTGACCTTTATACCTTCTTGACTCCTTCCATGGTCCTCTAATGCCTTCATGTTCCAAAAGGACAGCTTGAGTGCTCCTACACCAGAAGTGTAGACATTGTGTTTGTGTTCATTGTACTTTATTTGATACTCTGGATGAGTTACAAATTGTTTGGTGAAGACTGGTAGCGGACCAATGAGCAGGAAAATATGCAGGAGGCAACTGCAGTATTTTTGTCATAGCCTGATGGTGAGTAGGAATTGATGATGGCGAGCAAGAAAGTTGTTAGAAGACTTGTTCGTACATGTATGTTCGAATTTGTGAGTCATTTGGCTTATTCTAGAAAGGTCATTGATGTGTCACATGTGATGCATTTTACTGGCAGTTGACTAGATCATTGTACCATGTTGAATGTTATTGGCAAGTGTTACATTCATATTGTAACATGTGGAACACTTCATGTAATGTTTGTATAATTGCTTGGAAATGTGTGTATGCCTTAGCATGGTCCTATGTAATTAATTGTGCATTAGGGAAGCCCTAATAGTCCGATGTAATTAATTATTTGTAATTGGTACAAAAGAAAGTTATTTTCGTCATTGTAATGTATGGAATGACAAGACAAGTATGGATGCGAGCCTTGATGCTGGATTGTCAAAGCAGAGCTGAGAATTTGTCAAATGCTTTGGGAAGAGGTATGAGCGGAATTGATCATTCCAAGTGGACTTCAAAGGAACAGTGTGAGCAAGTGAATTGTAGAGCAGTCAGTTAATATTGCTGGATTTGTTATCCTTTTGTAAAGGTGGTTTAACCTGTTATCTTTTGAGAAGTGAGCTTGGGCAGTGTGCCTTTTATTCTCATCAACAGCTAACAGGGTTGGAAACTTCTCACAAGGGTTCAAGGTCTCCTAACAGGGATCTGTCCTTTAACAAGGACTGTTATACTAAATGTACTGTATTTGACTCCTAACATGGTCACATCCTTTCACAAGGAATTTATGTATTAGTACATCATTTCATGGTTGCCATCCCCATTGGGATTTTTCACTTTGATCAAGGGTTTTCCTCGATGACAAAAATCAGTGTGTTATGGTGTCTGGTTTCTTGTTATTGTGCATTGTTGTTTTAATTGTCAGTAATAAGTTTTATAAGTTTAAAATTAATTATATTTGTGCACAACTGATTCACCCTGTGGACTTTACTTCTTAACAGCTTCAACCATTTGCTTACAAATCTATCTTAAAAATCTCACTCTCAACTACAACTTCTGATAACATTCTGTTATAAAAACAAATTCCAAAATCCATTCAGCAAACAGAATCTCCCAATCGGTATATGTGGAGAGGATGTTGGCAAAGATTCTCGAGTTTGACTTAACACTTGTCAATTGCATTTGTTTACAGCACTCAAAATCGGTTCCTCTGTCACCAGCGCTTCTTCACCTAGGCTTTTCCAACAACCGTTTTATGCACATCCAGCAACGACTACGGTGCAGGAAACATCATTTCATTGACGCACGTTGCCAAACAATTTGGCTTGATGAATAATCCATATGTAGGCCGAACAGTTAAAATGGAATTCCTCATTGGATTCGGTGGTGTTTTACTTTTGGTTGCAGTGTGATTTCTTTATGTTACATTGAATTTTTTAGGCTTCGACAGGTCAATATTTGTAAGTCTAGGTTAAGTCCCTATTTTTATTTGATAATAGGACATTTGGCATTGTGACTTCTTAAAACATTATTGTTTGTGAATAGGAAATGGAGTTGATTGGAACGTGACTTCTTAACGTTGTCGGGGTAGTGAATGGGAAACGAAATTGATTGAGTTGTGATTTATGAACACATTTTCAGTTCAATTATGTTTGTTTGTAATCTTCTTGTAACTGGAAAATGTTTATTCTTGTGGGAGGGACTGTCGTAGTAATTATTCGCCCATTTTTTCCTTGGATTCAGCAACCAGTTTTCCTCCAGGAACGTTCAGCAAATTGTGTGTGTATAACTCAGAGAAAAATAGCTAAACCTATTTTTAAAGGTTTTGTTTGAAAACTCACATCCATATTCTTGTAAAATTGAAAAAAAAGTTAACAAAGCCTAAATTTTGAAATCTTAAAAATTGAATTCCCTCAAAAAATAGACGAAAAAAAAAAAAATCCTTACTTGTAACCACACTGTGATCCAGCCCACTTGAAGAAACCCAATGCAGATCTCCAGTCAGTGTTAAATTTCTTGAATACTTGTTCTACCAGCCCCGCGGAAACCTTCACACCACATTCATCAAGAGCTTTCTGAATGTCCTGAGGCTGAGCCTTAAGAACTTGGATAATTTTGGCCACGTCTCTGTCGACGTCTTGAATATTTGTCTCTACGCGTTTGTCTACTTTTAAATTCCTTGAATCTATTTTAGTGTCCAGAAATCTCCTGACATTTACCCACAAATCTCCATTATTCTGATTTTGATTACCACTCTGAATCTGCTTTATCCATGTGCGAAGATCAACTTTGTCAGTTTGGGTGCAAAAATTAAGCACGCTGAATAGCTTTAACCTTTTAAAAGCGGCCACAGATATATTCAGCGGCTTGAGGCAAACCATTTCAGCTGCTGCCCTCATTAATCGCTTCGCCTATTATGAAGATTCTTCAACTGAAATGTTACCTTTCTAACCCTTTCAATTTAAAATGCCAGCACTTGCATGATCTAAGATCTAATTAAGTATGACATTGACAAAGATCAAGATTTCTACTGATCTTTTTGTAACAAACATATCAATCCCCCAAAACATGATTACTCGGCCTTCTTTGTGAAACTGTTTCTTCTATGGTGCATACAGAAGAGTGATTAGTGAGCAGCTTTAACATGTCTCTAGCATCTAAATGCGTTTAGAGCCCATCGACGATGAAAAGCGTATCTCTGCGAAAATCACCCGTCCAGGCCGATCGCCGACCAATGAGGGAGATGATCTACAGTTAATTTTGCTAAAAGATGAACAAGAGAACAATATTTGTCCGTTGTCTATGCAGCGCCCACAATGTACCAGGGGAGAGGAGGCGTAATGTGTGAGTCTGATTAGGGAGATGTAAGTAGGCTCGTTAGGAGTTCATACGTATAGATAATATTTTTTGAAATGTAAAAGAAATAAATTTGATTAATATAAGGTCCAAAAATGAATAATTTTAAGTGAATATTAGTTTTTTTTAAATGTGTATTAAATAAAATTATTGAGCTCCTTTTTGTTGGAAAGTCAATCTATTATCTTATTGACAAGGTCTAACATGTCTTTAACTAGGTCATTCGATACAAAAACTCATAATGTGTCTAATGAAATTGAAAACATGTTTGATTGAATGTATATTATTAGTTTAAAGTCAAATTAGACTTGTTGCCTCCACCAAAAATCAATCTAAAGATAAAACATTGACGCATGAAAGTTTATTGACTCAAAACAAGTTGACAATTGGCAATGTAATGTAACTACTAGGACCACTAGGGTTTATCAAGGTGCGACTAACCCAAAATATTTGACATAAGCCTAACTCATTATTCCAACCATAGTGTTCCTTCATTCCACTTAAGTGCACATCTTATGATAACTTCAACATTAAACCATTTGCATAAACAAATAAATTTGTGTAAGCCACCACTGAACATTCAAGAGGTAATCACATCTCAAATTAAAGCAACAATTGTATGAATTCTTCCTAGTGAAGTTGGAAATTCAAAATTCAAATCAACACCATTCCAACACAATAAGCTTGGAATAAACAAGTGGACTTCAAATCAGTCCATTCATCACATTCATGGCAATCAACATCCATCAAAGAGCATAAAGAATTTAGGACACCACAAAAAGAATTCAAGTTAATGTTTCAGGCATCCAAACTTTTATTACTACTTTCATAGTTTGAAGTTATTTGTTTGGTGATTATGCATATTTAAGACATTTGTTTATGTTTTTAACCCTTCATTGTCTTATTATCATACATTTTCAATTTTCAATTTTCAATTTATTATAGGACTGCATTTTTTTCTCCATATTCACTTTTTTGTTTTTTTGTATTCTTTAAACCCATACATATTGATTCACATCCTAACAAATTTACGAACTCCACATAATGTCCTTTGTATCAACTCCTTCATATGTTCATTTCAATTCAATTGTCTCAGTTTTAACATGAAGGTTCTCGTCCTTACAAATTTATAAACTTCACCTAATATTTTTTGTATTATATCTTTAATATTCATTTCCTTTTTATTTTTTTCATACCCTTACTAGTTGTTTAACATCTCCACGGATTGTTTTAACTACTTGAAATTCAATTCACTTTCCAAATTTACAAACTTCCCCTATTGTTTTTTGCATTGTTTCTTCCATGCTCGTTTCATTTTTAATGTTATATACCCTTGCTAGTTGTTTGACATCCTCCTAGTTTGTTTTGATTTCTTGACTCTAAATTCACTTTCACTTTTCTATTCTTTCTATACCATCGTTGTTGTTCAATTTATTTCTACTTATATTTTATTTCTATGATTCCTTCATATCCATTCCAATCTAACTATCTCAAATATAATATGAAAATTTGTAACCCTACAAACATACAAACTTTACATGTTAGTGTATGTCATTAAGTAGGAGTATAATGTTTTTGAGTTACTTTTTTGTTATTAATCAATTTGTTGAAAAATATGGATACTCTACAAAATGTGCCTTTATCTTATGGTTCTTATAAATTTCTCTATTTCAATGAATTTTTGAATTTTTATTTCATATTTTCCCTTAGCTATCCATATTTTTGCTTGTAATATTTTTCTTTTCCTTGTGCAAAAAACTAACAATAGAGAATGGGTGTTCATGACAGTTGCAACATTTCAGAGGAGGAACGCTCCATTTATCTGCATGTTCTTGAAACTAGGCAGGTGGCATCAAAGTGAAGCAAAAACTCTAGAAAGCTCGACATCGGGAAAACCTTGGTTGATTTCTAGATTTTTTTCAAAGCAGAATGTCAAAGTTGATAAAACTCTTCAACAACAACTATCATTGTTCTTGGTAAGGACCCATTAGAGTTAGTATTCATCATATTTGATTATAATAATTTTTTGTTCTTTCTTTCAATGCTATTATAGACAATGAATTTTGTGCAAATTAGTTTGTCAATGTTATTCATCTATTACTTTTCATAGTTTTTTTCTTCTTTTTATTTGTATCTCACTTTTGCAAAGCAAGTGAAGAGGTAGAGTTGAAAAAGAGTCTAGAGGTGGAGAAAGAAATAATAATTGAATGGGGTAAAATAGCTTTTACAAGTAATTAGATTCATATAGATGGTTGATTAAACCATCAAAAAAATTTGCTTCCTAGCATAAGAGGAATTGTAGATTATTTCCATATGGAAGCATTTAGATTTGACCAGTTCAGAGGATATTTTCTTCAATTTAATATTTCAACTTAAAGTATGTTTATTTCTAATGAAATTGATTTGATTATATTTGTGTTTGAACAACAAAATGCTCAAATGAAAATAGTACTTTTCTTTTTCCATTTTGATTATTGTGGGTCAAAATTTTGATGTAGTTATGAGATGCAAATAACTGGAGATCACACATACCTCTTCTAGAAGGAAGCAAGATTTCCCAAAAAATCTATCAACCTAGTGTTTGAATTTTCTAACATCTAGACTCTAGTTTTTCATCAGGGCTTCTCATGTTATCTTCAAATATAATTCTACCACATTTTTTTGATGAAAAATCTCCAATTTTACACTAATGTCAAACAGATGACCTTTCCATGAATTTGAGGCTCACTTTTTCAAACCTAACATGAATGATTCCAGGGCTCTTTGTGTTTTTCTATAATGCATGATCTTTTATTTCTAGGAGTTTCTCATTCTTATGTGCATTATTTGCAACTTATTATTGTCTAAAGTTTGAGTGATTCTTATCATAACCGTGAGTTCAAATCTCCCCAAGGCCATGTCATTTATATTATTGAGACTCAAATATTCAAAATCATTGTTAAGAAGTGAGCGCTATGTATATAGGTGGTAGTGAGAGTGAATATATAAGGTAACTATAGCCACTTGGGTTTAGATTCATATTAAATAGCTCGATGGAGTGTCTTATTCGTACTCTGATCTCCAAAAGTTTTTTAATCAACAAATGTTTCCCTTTTTTCATAGATGTATTATAAATGGGTTAGGATTTATATTTTATGTCTTTTCTTATAGGATGAAGTATTTATTTACCAGTGCTCGAAACTATCGAGAGGCAATATTTATATTTTGTGTCTTTTTTCCTTATTTCTTATTCTACAAGCTTGCTTCTAATTTGGTGGGCAAGAAATAATTGTGCATAGTTCTGCTAAGGCATCATATTCTACAAGTCAGTGGAAGTCTACAGATTGCCATGGGTGTTTATCTACCTCATCCATTTATTCAAGTTAGTTTTCTCCATGATTTCAATGAGTTTATTCTAGTTTTCTATTATGGTTGCTTTTTTTAATTCTATATAAAAATTTAGTCTTAAGATCCAGTACAGGAAGTGGTTATGTAATAAAAAATAAATATTTATATTTAATTTATTGGCAATAATCTACAACATTTTTGAAATGCCTTACGCAAACCTTTTTAATAATTTAACCATATTTTTGTACAGGTGGGTGCTTTTTTAAACACATATGTTTCTCAAAAAAAAAAAATTGACTAGTATGAGATGAAAAAAAGTCATAAGTGGGTAGTAGATTACTTTAAATGTCTAGGGTTAATTATGAGCATGTTACATTTTTAGTCCAACTAGTTTATAATTTTTAAGCCCATTTTCAATCCAACTAGTTTGGAATTTTTAAGCCCTAATGCAGTAGGTTTTGGACATGGATGATTTTTACGGTTGAGACAATGTGGCAGTGACAAAATGGAAACTAGATTATATGATTGGGATTCACACAAAGAAATAAATAATATTAATTATGACATATAACTTTACACATAATAAATTATTTGGAGGATCTTATAGTTACAATGATAGCCAAAGTGTTGTGGGGAACAAAAGTAGAAGAACCGTACAACGATCCATGCATATTGAGATCCTAAGCCACTGTGGCATCTAACTAAAAATATTTCCTTTGAAAGATTGAAAAAACTTCATATTTTTAACTTAAGATCATTCATTTTAATACTTTTTACTTGAGATGCTTCATTTTAAATAAAAATCAAAGCAAGGAGAGAAGGTTTTGATAAGAATTAGTTAACCCGATAAACGAAAACAATATTTTTCTTATCTAAGGAGATAATTATTTCATACAACTCAACGAACCCCCATTCGAGTTTCTATATGATTTCAGTTTTAAAGCAGCAATCACATTTTTTTATTTCTATTAATAAAAGTTTAGTTAGTAGATTAGACAAACAATAAATGATAAAAAAATAGATTAAAAACATATCCTAAAAAGATTGGCTTGGGTTGTCTCAAACAATTGGTGTATGAAGATCGGTCCCCTTTACTTAAAGAAATAATAAAAACACCCCCTAAAATATTTTATATTTATAAATTAATCATTAAACTCCATGCATCCAATTAACTATCTATCAATCATTCTAGAGATGATTATGAAGGATGAACCAATGGAAATACCATGTTTAGTTGTTTGTCAAATTATCCTTCAAGGGATGTATGTTGTACAATATTTAATTTGTAGATTCCACTATTAAATATCTTTCAAATTGATATATTTGTATTAGGTTTTTATTGTGTACTACAAAGCATTTTCAAACTTAACTTCTTTAGTGTTGTTGCCACAAAACTACTCTAACTTATTACCCAACAATCCAACATTATGTCACAAATGATATATTAATTTCATATGCAACAATATCAAGAGTCTTAGAATGATTCACAACAAAACATTAGAGTAAGTGGAATCCTTGAATTACATTCTAAATTAAGGGCCCATTTGGTTGGTAGATTTGGAATGGAATTAGAATTTTGAATTCTAAAAAAGTTTTAATTCATTGTTTGGGTTGGCACAATCGAAATTGGAATTAGATAAAATGAGAATCTGGTATGCCCATTTAACCCCTAAACCTTGGATTTGGTTTTCCATCTAAATAGGTGGAATTGGTGGTATTCTCATTTTAATTCCATTTTTATACAAAACAAGCATTGCACAACAATTAAAAATAATTTTTTCTTGAGGTCTGGATGACCTATGTTGTTTCCCACTTAGTTTTTCCTTCCTTCCGGTTGCCCCCACTTCTAGATAATTGTATTCTAGTTTAGTCCCTTTGTTCATTATGCCAGAAGAGGCCCCACCTCCTGCAGGTTCAGGGGCTGGAAACGTTCGTAGCACACTTTGCTTCCTCGAATTTTTTGCCCACCTCTGGTTTTTCCCGCCTCTAGTTTTTCCCGCATGTGGTTACTCTGTGTAGGTATTTGCTTTCTTGAAGTTTGGGCTCTTTCTCTCTCATATGGTCTTTCTAATTGACTGTGTGACATAAAACTATTTGTTGGTGGCAATAGAAAAAGAAGGCATTGACATCAGTTGGCTCTGCGTCGATACCATTCTCTCTTCCGAACATTTGTTTTCATTTCCCTACTTACTTGTGGTCTTTCATTATCTAGCATTATGCTTTTTCATCTTTTGTTTGAGCTTCAGAAGGATTTTATTTTGTTGGTACGTCATTAGGGCTTTTGGGTTTTTCATTTCAAGTTTGACAATGATTCGAGGCCTTTGTCACATTTGCCTATGAATATAGGACAAATTAGTTTTGTTATACTTGATAAATTTGTTAAGAGTTCTAGGGTTTTAAAGAAATAGTCATGATACTCTTGATATCTTGCCAAAACTTTATAGTTATCTTTCTAAAAAAATTAGTGTCTTTGGCGAGTGTTTTAGTGCAAGATCATTCATTGGAGACATTTCTTTTGTGTTTTTTTTACATTGTTTTAATAAATTTGAAGGGCTTGTTTTGTCTTATAGGATGTATTAATTTTAGTCAAACTTAACGAACCCTCTGGAAATCTTCGTGTTGTTATGCATGTCTTTATGGTTTTATTGTCTCTGTAAGAGGTGAACTCCATTCCCTACAGGAACAAAAGCCACTTAAATTAGATGCCAAACATCTTTCCAATTTGTAGTGAAGCCCAACAATATCAGAAGAAACCTTTGATCCAGACATAGATGGGACCTAGCAAATGAAAAGACACCGTGACATAATCTTCACCACTATTAGAGAAACTAATACCAAGAGAAAATTAAAGGTCAATCTTAAAATTTAGTTCAAGGGTGGTTTGTGTAATTCTTAAAGAAAAATGAGTGAAAAATATGGAGAACAGGTCAATACACAAAAAATGAAGATGCACAAACAACCTTTGAGAGCAAAACATACAATGCCTCATGTATCTGAATTAACTGATGTATTACACAAAACAATCCAGAAAATGTATAAACTTCTAAGGTACTAGACTTTTGGCTATTTCTTACAGGGATTGCCAAAAAACTATATACTTCCATACTAGTGACTAAACTTTTGTTGTAAAGTAGGGTTGAATTGTTAGTTAATCTTGGCAACCATTTCTTTTTTGATAGTATATGATCCCGAAAATAATGTTATTACATTATGTAAATCGAATTCACAAGTGCATTTGGGATGGAGGATTCATATCTGGTGGCTTTTTCCATCTCTTTTTCACATTTTTCTGTGGAGAATACTTTTTACTAATTTTTTTCTAATTCTTTCTACCTCGGGGATATCTATATTATTTTCTACCTAGATGTCTGCTACTTGCACCTTGTAAAGATTACAGGCGTCACATCCATCATGCATGTTTTCATATAAGAAATTGACTTGTCTATTTAATCCTATAATGCTTCCTTCCTGACTTTTGTTTAATCCTATAATGAGAGGTTTGGTTTTTTTGGTCATGAGAGTTCTAGTTTCTTTTTGGATGAGAGGTTTGGTTTTTTTGGTCATGAGAGTTCTGGTTTCATTTTTTGTACATTGGGTGTTGTAATTTGTTGTCTCAACTATCAAACATATCTTGCTCATACAAGGACTTGACTACCAAATGATTCCACCTTCTATGAACCAGCGCTCAGTTGAGGTTTCTAGAATTTTTTTAATCTTTGGGGGTTTGATATTGCCTATAATCTTTTGGTTCATAACTGGGGGCTTCAGTGTCTTCTATGGAGAATTCTTGTGCATTTTTATTTTTTGAGGCAGTGGACTTTTAGTATGTTAATTATATTGTGTTGGTTTTTAAGTAGCAGTATTTTAAAAAATTAGTTTTAAATTTTGCTTTGTTTTGTTGGTAATGAAAACTGAATCTTATTGATGAGAGTATATTTTCTTTTCCTAAAATAAGACATGCATCATGTAAAGTTCCAATGGGTGATAAAGAAAATTAAAATTGGATTTACAGTTGGAATTTTATACATAATGAAATTGGAGTAAATTGATTTGGAAAAAGAGGAGAATTGCATTAAGATGTGCACATGTGAAGCATACAAAACTTAAGTGCATGCAAGCCATTGTTGCATATAACAAGAGCTTGTTTTTCCCAGACCAGAAGTTGTTATGGATAACATTATGTATTAAGTATACCCAACCTAAGGAAGTGCAAGCTATTTTTGCATTTAACAAGTGTTTACTTTTCTTTAATCAAAAGTTGTTCTAGATTGCACTATATATTTGTGGCTTTCCATGTTGAAATTGAGATTTCCTCTGCTTTTGAGAGTTAATTTAATCATTTGAACATTTTTTTGGTTGACCTACTTACTATCCTTTGGGATTTGTGGTCTTCCATTTATCTAGCATTATGCTTTTTCATCTTTTGTTTGAGCTTGAGAAGGACTTTATTTTGTTGGTTCGTCATTAGGGCTTTTGGGTCCTTCATTTCAAGTTTGACAATGATTTTATTTTGCTGAAGATGGAACATGGGAGAAACAACAAAGGAAGCCAACATCCAATATTTCCATCTTCAATCCAGCAATCCAATCATTCTTTCCAAGTAAGCATCTAATTAGTTTTTCATGGCTTTGCAGTCCTCCTCCATTCAACATTCATGGTTTTTCATGGCTTTTACATTTAATTATGGGTTCATGGAAAATTTGTAAATTTGATTTCATTTGCATTTCCCATCATATCACCAAGATGAGGAAAACATATACTTGAGTATCTTTTTTTGCATTTGTGAATTATGTGAAGAGACTAGGTGCTGAAATTTAATATCTTCTACATGATAGGGTTGTGATGTGTAAATGGTATGATTAGTGGTGTTTCTTCAGTGACTAAATAGGTTATTAATTGTATTTTAGTAATTTCATAGATCTAATGAAATGTGTATCCACATTATGTTTAGGTTTTTGATGGATCTATTGAAAAATAAAATCATTCTAGGACACGTTGCCAGGAAGAGAAGAGTCATATGTACTCTTGTAGTTGGTCTTGTTGCCTTCGTTGCATCTATAACAACATCTGCACAAGAAGGTAGAAGAGAAATACATAAGCAGAAAAGAGGTGAGATTCCCTTTTATAAATGTATTATCTATTTGAATGACATTGATTGTCATAATCAAATTTGAATGAGCAGAGGAGCCTTCTTTCATCTAGCAACTATTCTTAGGGAAAAAGGAAGCATCACAAATACGGTGCACTTAATATTGGAAGAACAACTTGTGATGTTCCTTCATACCCTTGGCCATAATTTGAGGAATCGTAAGATTGCCCATAACTTTGGTCACTTAGGAGAGACAATCAGTTAATACTTCCACAAAAATTTTGATAGCAATCTTGGCACTCCATAGTGATTATCTTTTGCCACCTAGTCTAACCACTCCCCCAGAAATTAGTGGGAAGGATCATTTCGATCCATACTTCAAGGTAGATATCCTATCAATACATTTTTTATTTTCTTCCCTATGGATGCTATAATTGCATGTTTGTTTGATTATAAATTTTCCTATTGTAGGGTTCTATGGGAGCAATTGATGGAACTCATATTCCAGTCACTGTTGATGTTGACACTCAAGCTCCATATCATGATAGAAAAGGTAACTTGTCACAAAATGTTTTGGGTGTGTCTTCATTTGACTATAAATTTCAATGCATCCTTGGTAGATGGGAAGGGTTTGCTATAGATAGTCATGTTCTAGCATCGGCTCTTGCTAGATCCGATCCATTGGTGGTTCCCCCAGGTATGTCAAATGTGTTTATATAGTGATGCATATAACAATTAGTACAAAGTTATATTAATATACTTTTAATTAAATGTAGGTAAATATTATTTGGCCGATGTTGGATATCCCAATGTACTTGGATTCCTTACACCTTCTCGTTGCACCCATTACCACCTAAAAAGTTCTCAAGAGAAAACCCCATAAACACTCTTGAAGAGTTGTTTAACCATCGCCACTCCTCACTCAGGAATGCAATAGAATGCATGTTTGGCATTTTGAAGCAATGCTTTCCTATCCTGAGGCAAGCAACGTCATATCAAATCATGACCCAAATGAAGATTGTTTTGGCATGTTGCATATTACACAACTTCATTACCATAAAAGATGGTATTCCTTTTGAAATAGACATTGACAAGGAAGATGACCACGAGGGGATACATGTACCAATACTTGAGATATATGGGATGACTCAACGTGATGGAGAGGATTGGGCGAAGTTTAGAGATGACATATCAAAAAGGATGTGGGATGATTATAGATCTCGATGATGTTACACTTTTATTACTAGCTTGTGATTTTTGTTATATATATTTTCTGCTACTCAAACTCTTACTAAATAAACAAATATTTAGACTATGGCATGAAACATGAATGTTGAGGAGTTCACATTGACATGTTGTTGATGTTCACTAGATTTTACTCCATGACATATTTTTTCTATTTAAATAAACTTTGTTATTGCCATGCTTAGAGTAGAGTTGGATATGCAAGGAGTTTGATGCAATGATAAAATGGTACTGTAAGATTGTGGCCCAGATCCAAACATCTCTCATTTAATGGATATGTGGTGTGTTGAAAGCATGGACCATTTAAAACTAATCAAAGGGAACCTATCCAGGTAGCTTTCCAAGGGAACTTATCCATGTAGCTTTCCATTTTGGAAAATCGCAAGAAAAATGAATTGGTACCAAAGATCCAGCGAAAGACAAAAGAAGAATGCTATTTTTCTTAATTATTACATAGGTTTTTAGTGTATTGAAAATTTCATCACAAAATAGGTTTAATGTCAAAACTAATTAAGATGGCAAAATACAAGCCTAGAGTATACATCATTTTAGTTTTTCCCAATGTAGAAATACCTATCTGTAACTTCATTCCTTTAAAAACAACCCTGAACTTTATCATCTATTACCTTTTGAGCATATCAAATATTGAGGTGCAGAGTTGTAATGGTGATCAACTTTTTGTCCTAATCTGTTGTTCTATGGCCTATGAAATCTTGTCATGCATGAAAACTTTAACCTACAAAATTGATCATCTTATGTAACACTCATTTTTTATAGTTTTTTCTTTACAATTCACACATTTTTATAATTAAGTGCAGGAATGTTGAATTTGTAATCTAGTTGATTGAATGACTTTGTACTTCGATGGCATTTTGCTCTTATTTGTTTTATCTAACCACCGATATGTTGTGATGTCCACAGGTACATAATACATTTTCATAGGGTTTACATAATACATGTTCATAGGGTTTTTAGCGATGTCCATAGGTATTGACTGTGTGAAGCCATTGGTATGTTTTCAAAATGATTGCTAGAGCATTTGGAACATTCCAAATGTACCCTTTTTGAGAGATTTTTAATTTGGTGTATTGTTTCCTAAGATATATGGTTTGAAACATTACAGAATAATACTACCTTTTTAGTTTGGACCCATTGTGAGATAGTCACACCTATCTTATTTCTTTATTTGTTGATATGCACAATCTATGTTCTCAACCATATTGAATGCTAGTTCTAATTAACCTAATTGATGGAATATAACTACTCTGTCTATTTTCTTCAACATTGTTCATGTCATACACAACACTGCTGACAAGCATGGAAAATAATGATGTTGAAGTTGCTCAAGCACCTTTGAATTCTTCCAAGAAAGTGTTTTGGAAGCCACACATGGAGTGAAGGTTTTTGGACTTGCTCCATGAACAAATCACTCTCGGACATAAAGGTGAGGGCAGATTTAAAAAAGAGGCATGGACTACCATTGAACGAAAGTTCAATGCAAATTTGAACATGAACTTGTCCAAGGACAATTTCAAGAACAAGTTGAAAACTTGGAAGCAAGGCTATAGAATAATGAAAGAGCTGAAAGGTACTAGTGGCTTTGCTTGGAATGAGTCAAAACAGACTATGGATGCGGATGATAGTGTTTGGGAAGAACTCTTGAAGGTAACATGCTCATTCAAATATGTTTACCTTATTTAAAACCAAATTATTTTCAATGAACTTCAAATAAGTAATTCAATATTTATACTAACATGCAAAGGAGGGAGTTTAAAAATGCTAGAGTCTTTAAAAGGCGGTCTTTCCAATACTACAATGATTTATCCTTGATTGTGGGTAATGATATAGCTAAGGGTGCAACAGTTTCCACAACACAAGAAATTGAAGAAGGACACAATATGGATGAGACTATAGATCTTGACGATGATTATGGGGATATGCATACACCTATTAGTACTAATGTTGGTTTGGATGATGTGGATATGAATATTCCTATGTCCAATTAGGGTAGTGCAGGAAATGGAAAACATGCTCATTCAGCATCATTGTCAAAGAGGCCTAAGAGGAAGAAGGCCAGTATGGCTAGTTCTATGGATGGGATGTCTCATTCAATAGATAAGCTAAATGAGACCCTCCTTCAGCCTCAACTTATTGAATTAGTTGAATAGCATAAGCTAAAAGACTTGCAAGATGTCTATGTTGCACTCAAAGCCACTGGTGAACTTTGTATTAGTGCTTTGATTGTAGCATTTGACACCTTCGTGGCTGATTTTGATAGAGCCAAAGGGTTCTTGATCATGAATGAAGAGGAGAGAGTGGAATATGTGATCTGATTTAGGATCTACAAGTTTTATGACTTAATCCCAACAATTAGATATACTTTCCCGATCCAAGCAGTAAATGTGTGGCTATGTATTTAAAACTATTGAAATTACAAGAAGACTAAAGCATAAAAACTTAATTTAACAATGTTTTTAATTACATAAAATAGATAAATTTAAAAAATTGAGAGAATAGGAAAGAGATAGAAGAGACGCAAACAATTTGATAACAGAGTTTGTCTGGTTAGGAATATGTCTCCAGGTTTGCTTCTCAATTTGGGGACCACTTTATTGATGTCGCCAAGCAAAAAACGCCTTCTTACAACATCCAAGCTTCAGTCTTTACAGTCTCTCTCATTTGCACTTGAAGATAATAACTTCGTGCTTATAATAATCTCTCACCTACAACCTCTCTCAAGAATTACAAAAACTTCTCCCAAGAGCAAATTTTCCTTCCAAGCTCTAATTGAAGAATACCTTAACAAAAGGACTACAACCCTTTTTATACAAGAAATTTCCCTTATTTGGTATAAAACCAAATAACAAAATTTACAGCCATATCCCCATTTTAAAATAACAAGTAACCTCATTTTTTGCTTTTATAATTATAAGCCTTCCAAAAACAATGATAATAAAGCCAACACCTCCATAATTATAGGGGACATAATGACAAAATATTTTAAGAGGGAATTTGTATAAAACAACTTCTCGTGCAAATTCCAAATTATATTTGGAATTGGTTTCCCAATATAATTTAAAATTCCTCTAAATTTCTAATGACATAATGATGACATCATCAATATTTCTTCTTCTTTTTTCTGAACTTTGAATGATGATAACTTTCACATACGTACTCTGATTTTGATGAAACGAAGGCTATTGGAAAGGTCTTGATGAGCTCTTTAATTTGACACCCATTGTTGAACACTTTCAGGATAGTCAAATTTCAGCCCTAGTTCACCAATTTGACTCAAACTTTGACAAAGCATATCTTGAGCAAACGGGCTCCTTTTTCACCCATTCAAGTTGCATCGGATTTAATTTTCCAAGCTCTTCACAATGATGTCATTTTTGAGAGATTTTGAGACTACAAAATTTTTTGCCTTTCTGAATCCACCTGGATCAATATGTTCGCATAAAGTTTCTAGGGCTACAGTACCTTTTAGTTCATATACTTTTATGACTTGTTTTATAATTGTTTAATGTTGCAACTTTGGTGATTAACATTTTGTCTGATGGTTATAGAACCTATGTTTTTGACAACTATTTGTCAGTAATTTTGGATCTGGATATATAATATATATTTTTGAAGCTTCTTTTAAATTGGATCTGGATTATACTCACAACTGAAATGAGATGTTAGCCTCTATTGAAGAGCACAAATGTTAGTAGCCTGTGTATGCATATATTGGAATCAATTTTTTAGATGTTGACCCTAGATTTATGTTGTGCTACTTTGCTGGTCATAGTTTTGTAACTTTTCAATTTATATGAGTGATGGTGACCTTATGTGGATAAATTTGGCTCGGTAATTGTAAGTATTAGCTGTGATAGACCTATTAAATGTATTAAGATTTAGTGTTGTGCTACTTTGCTAGTCATAGTTCTATAACTTCTCAATTTATATGAGTGATGCTAACACTATGTTGATAAATTTCGCTCAGTGAGTTGTAAGTATTAGCTATGATAGACCTATTAAATGTAATTAAGATTTATGTTGTGCTACTTTGCTGGTCATAGTTCTGTAACTTCTCAATTTATATGAGTGATGCTAATCCTATTCACATTCTATTTGATGGTTATAGAAGCTTTAAGATTGTCATAACAGAAGCAAGATTGCTTTATTCATCTCAAATTCTATCATTATAGAATGGAGCAGATTCTAATATTTTTGTTATAAAAGTGCTAGTGCTATTTTTGTTGTCCAATCTTGGTGTAAGCTATAGATGTTGTATTAAATAAACTTTGTTATTTCTTCTAGCCATGGCTATTGTTTTGATAGATCTTCCATGAATTTGAAGCCACTTCTAGGCTATTTGAACTTGAAAGAAACTTGTGTTCGCCCTTTTGCTGAATACATGTCGCCATGAGAGTGGATTTTCTCAGAGTTTTTTGGATTCAAACGTTGTACTTCTCTTGTATTTTTGGCTTTGCTCCTTATCATTCATGAGCACTTTTGCTATTTTTCTAGAAAAACAAATGAAAACCTTTTTTTTTTAATCAAATCTCTGAAGTGATCCCATTCATATAACTGTTCCTTTGTCTTTATAGCTGCATGAAACTTTTTTCATCTTACCAATTTATTGATATAGGATACATGGTTGTGTGTGATGTGCCAACTTATGAATGCCCATGTGGTGTTGGTCTGTGTCTAGTAAGAGTATCACACATGAAAAAAAATCCAGGGCATCAATTTTTGAGTTGCCCTAACAAAAAGAAGGTTATTAATGGCATGCTATATATTATATCTTTCAAATTAATGACATGCAATCTCTTTGATATAAACTAATGTTGATTTTGTATTGTAGGGTAATGATGGTTGTGGATATTTCAAATGGGTTGATATCCTTTGTGTAATTTCACATGATGAAGGAACTGAGGGCAAAATGTGTAAGGCACGACAGGTGGGCAAGGCTAGCATTGCTTCAGCCAAAGCTGAAAAATAAGATCAAGGAAATGAGTGTAGAACGTGTAAGGCCCATGAGGCTGAAATAATCTTTTTACGTAGCCTTGTACGTGTAATTATTGGCCTTGTATGTGTAATTACTGGTCTTGTATGTGTAATTATTGGCCTTGTATGTTGGAACAATATGTGACAATGACCTTGTATACATACAGTTGGCAAATTATTTGTAATGCAATGATAATTTATTAAATGTATTTTGTTTTGTATGGAGTTAGTATTTTTAATGTCACATTTTCAATCAAGTGAAAATGATATATTGAAATACATTTCATTCATGTTAAAAAACTTAATACTCATAATTTGGTTTTATATCATCTGTTTGCTTGTGTGAAGGGAAAACTGTGCAAATTGTTCAAGTATTGAATTTTCCTTTTTCTTTCAACTTTTTAGTGGCTCTCTTTGTTTGGTTGGTTGGTTTAGTTCAATTTCAAAAAGCAATAAAAGCAATATACAATAGCCATGATTTCAAAAAGAAATATACAACAGCCATGATTCAAACTTTATAAATGTTGCCTACAATAGATGTTGTATATAAAAAAAAAGATTGGCAAATTGTTTATAATGTAACGATTTATGCAATATTTTTTTTTGTATGGAGTTAGTATTTTCGTTGTGTAACATGGTTTTAATACGATAAATTAAATCACATTTTGTGAAAATGATATATTATAAATATATTTCATGTGTTAAAAAACTAAATAAAAAAGGTAATGCTTATTTTGGCTAGTATTCCAATTCCACAACGTGCAACCAAACGAAGGAAATGTGTATTCTCATTAGGAATTCCTAGTCAACCAAACGGTCCCAAATTGAATTCCCTAATCATAATCTGGATTCCAAATTCTAGAATTCCAAAGTCAGCATTCTGAATGCCAATGCTTAATTTATATTCCAGCAACCAAACGGGCCCTAAAGGACATAATGGGGTCAACAATAAGCATATAATATATAATATGTAATTATCATATCTTCTCTTACAGCTCATGGTTTCCAAAGTTGATAGATATAATTTATGTTGCCCCTAAAGGAAAGCTTATCTATCATTGCAAAACCCTTAGTCATTTATTAGCCAGTGGTGGTTGACCATCACTGTGGCTAAGTCATCATTCAAGCCAAGTTGTTAAGAAGAGAAGTGAAGAAGTTTACTTGATGTTGAGGCAAATATAGTCATTGAGTGCATAAATGTCACTGTGCATTTTAGTGGTTGTCAATTAATTCAGGAGGCAACATGGGTCGAGCGATCCAGAAGAGAGATTTAGTTATAGTTGAGTCAAGTTCATGCCAAGGCATAAATTGGAATAGCCGAGCTGAGTGCCAGAATCTATATGAGTCGAGTAAAACATTTTTTTGTACTTTTTGAGTTTGAAATGACACAAAATCATAGGTAAACCATTTTTCTAAGTTGGAAGTGTGTTTATATTATCAAGGAGTCAATTATAGTGGTAATTACGCCTATAATTGTGGATTATTAATCCTTATGCTATGGGATCAACCAAACAAAAAAATGGAAATAGCAAGTGACAGAAAGAATCCTAATCATTGATCAAGATCTAGAAGCTTCACCATATGGCTATTTAAGGAGGGTTTAAGACCTAATTTTGTGTTGTCAAAGTTGTAAGAGAGAGGATTTCACAGTTGAAGGTGAATCAAAGGTTGAAGGACTAAGGAAACCAAGTAGTGTAGAGAGGAGATAAAGTATATCTATCACATTGAGGTGATTTTATATTGGAAAGAGAAGATTTACCATCAACAATCAAGTGAAAACTGAAGAATCATGGTACTGATTACACTCTAACCAATGTATGAGGTGAATCTTTTAATAGATTTGTCCTAACATGCCTTTTATAAATCTCCTAAACTAGTACTCACTTTATTGTGATATAAAAATCCTTTTATCAAGGTAGACTTAATAGTCTTGTAATCTCTTGGTTGGGCATACCCCTCACAGGGTAGATCATCAGAAGTGATCAAACTTTGTAGCCCTAACATGCACACTTTATTGCTATAGCAGTGAAGATTTTGTGGGCAACATCCCCATAGTAGTTTTACCTTCACCTTGGAGGGTTTTTGTGTTACCATATCTAGTGTCATGTGTCAATTATTGCTTATCAATTTTATTCATGTTATTAGATGTTAGATTTGATATTACACGTTCTTAAATGATGATGCATGGTCAAGGTTAAGGCAAAGATGTGTGTGTTAAATTAAGTATGAATGTGATTCATGATTTTCTCTATTAGATTTCCAATAATTTAAGCCACCAATTTAAACATGAAAGATATTAATGGCTTCCACTGATGTATTAGAGCAGATTAATAATTAATTATTTTTGTAGGTATGTTAAATGCATTTAGGCTAGCTTCCTTCTATTCATTAACACCAAGATGATATTAAATGGACTACTTAAATATTGTCTTTCAAATGGGTGTTTCTTGTGACAATGTTAATATACGATTACACCAACCATAATTGGTGATAAATATCTTGGCACAATTTTTTCATAGTTTATATAGTATTTAAAAGATAAATATTGAAACCTAATTACTTAAGATAGTAAGTTGATTAAATTCCTTTTAACATTTCCAAATATCAATGTTTCATATATAGATTGTCCTTGTTAGTGACTCTAATTATTTCAATTTTTCTTTGTGAGCAATCTATTCAAAAATCTTGTATTGACAATGCAATTTGATATTGATTATTAGTTGTTGTGTTGTGATTTTATTCTACATTCCCATGTTTAAAACTAGAAACATTGGCTTTTCAGCGAAGAAATATTGGACAAGGAAAAAAAGTTCACATTATAATGTTAGAAACATTTTTATATTTTTATAATATCAAAACTCAAAAATAGACTTTAGGTTTGAGCCCAGGAAAATCAATGACCAACATTTTTGGGTAGGGAATACTAATGGCGTGTTTTTTTAATTCTAAAAAAGGATAGTGATATTATGCAAACATAGTTTTATTTATATTGAAGACCAAATTTCATAAACAAAAATGTATTATTTTAAACTTCAACTTTTCAAATTTAGTTAACTATTTGAGGGATAAGGATCAAAAGGCACAAACTCAAGTTGTAGCAGTACAACCCTTGTTCATGTATTGCTTTCTTCATGTTAATTTTATTTTCATTTTTTATACCCTTATTTGTTGTTTGACATCCTTGTCGTAGAAATTTTATTCATTGGTTCATTCAATTCACTTTCACTTTTTTTCTTTTTATATCATCTTTGTTGTCCAAAACATTTCCACTTATCTATCCTTTATATTGTTTCCTTCTTGTTCGTTTCTATTTGACATCCTCACATGTTTACAACCTTCACTTATTATTTCTTGTATTGTCTCCTTCTTGTTAGAAAGTGATCAACACTAAAGGAATAGATATTTTGATTGATGGCAATATAATTAGTCGGTAAGATCACTTGACTCAATGACCTGTTTTGGCAGTAAGTATTTGAGAAAAAAGTCTAAGTATTATGTAGTAAGATAGTGTATAGTCAGATAGTTTTGATCTGTGAGAACAAGATATATATATTAGATATGGACATAATTTTGGAATATGGCAATATAAGGTTTATATATTGTTCAGATAAGGTCGCATATGTTTAGATGTTGTTGTTAGAAATAGGGGGGATCAGTGTTCCACAAAATTTTGTCCCAACTATGGATATTATTAACAATCTTTAAACTTGCATATATGATCAAATTGAAAAGTAAATATAACTATAACACAATGAAACTCATAACACCATTATTTGTTAACTAGGGAAACCCTGGCCAAGAGAAAACCCCAGTGGGGATGGTACCCACAAAATGATCCACTAATCAAAACTATCTTGTGAAAGATATTGACCTTGCTTGGAGTCTATGATATTTGTATAGTGTACTTGTCCTTATTAGAGGACTAGGCCTTGTTAGAAGCCTCAACCCTATTAGGCGTTGGTATTACAATACAAATTATTCAAGAAGAGCCCACTACTCAAACAAGCAAATAAAACTTTATAATGCTATCAACTATGAAAGATATACAAACATTAACACAAACTGCTAATATCTTCAATATATGATTAATCCTTTTGGATTTTTCTTCAAAATCGGTCATACAAAGGTTCTTCTCTGTACTAGCATCAAATTTTCATCTATAATGATCACAAAAAGTGTACATCCAAACATCATATCATTACAATAAAATGTCACACATTGCTAAATCAAAATGTTCTTCCTTTATACCAAATTCTTTCATCTTGTCGGCCTTGTTGCTTGATACTTTGCTAAATATTTTGAATTATCTTTTTGCATGTAAGGGCTTCTAGGATACACTAAACCCACAATAGTGGGTAACACTTTTTTGCCTAAACTGATATTGAACTGTGAATTTTTAAATAAACTTTCACTTTCAAATGCAAATTATTGTTTTACAGTTAGGAATTTGAAGATGAAATAAATTAGAGTTTTTTTAGGATTTTCTATCTAGATTCTAAATTTAATTTAATTTTTTTTTTAATTGATTTTTTTGAATGATTTTTTCTCCCACGAAAATTGGTATGTTATCCTTATTTTGAAAGAGTGATGTTGCTTTTGACACAACTTTTTTCTAAAATAGATATCAATTTTATTCTTTTGAATTTAGTTTGCTAACATCCATACCAAAATCGTGGAGGTGGTCTGATGTCTTTATCCTTAGTTTTTCATATTTTATTGGAGTTTAAAGTTGACGTAACACTAATTTGGACATACGTGGCTTTTGACACATCTAACTTATTATATATTTACCTGATTTCAAAGTTTCTTTTTTTAATTGAAAGAGGATTCAAATACAAAGATTGTAGCTATTTATCAAAAAAAATATTCTCTTAGTTACTATTTTTCCATGAGCGTCCAAGATAGAGGTTTATTTTTTATAATGAACCTTTGTTCAATTCACGTAAAAAATGTATACCTGAAAAATTCAAAATGTACCAAATTCATAGTCATTAGAAAGGTCATTCAGAAGAGCTTCTATCATGAATAATGACATGTCTTCAGTGCTTCATTTGAACTTGGTAATTGAGCCTAGAAACCATGAAAACACTAGAAATCTTCTAACATTTGGGGAAGACTTGCAATTACCTAGTTTCGATAGAAACAAAATCTTCAAGTTTCTATCGAAACTAATAAAGTGGGTTACACATATGGTTAACTGACCCTAGGTAGTTTTGATTGAAACTCAAGTCGCCCTTTAGGGGTTTATTTTTATTATAAAAATTGTCATATAAATAATATATACTTTTCAATTTTAACATTCAAATCCAATAAGATAATTTGCACTTCAATTGGGAGGGAGGAAATATTTTGCAACTCTATTTTCAAATTTTGGAAGAAAAATTTGCAACATGGGCAATAAAGGTAAAAGAGCAAATAAATATGCATGAAGAAGAACTAACAAACAAGAAGATGAAAATTGTCGAAAAACTTTAGTAGGATACTATAGGGGTAAGGTACACATATGCAATATTTTTTTCCAATGCATATTTAACATATAGTGTACAATCGTATTCTAGATATTTTGTATGTATATAGTTAGGATTAGGGTTTATCCAATTCAGAATATGGTAAATATTAATTTAGGGTTACTATTAACTTAATATTAAGGGTTTATTGAATTATAAATATTTAGGATTAGGTTTTATTAAATTATGAATATTTAGGATTAGGGTTAATTACATTATGGTTTTTAAATTATGAATATTTAGAATTAGGACTCATTTTAATTATGGTCTACCAGGAAAACCTACTGAGGTTGGATGAGGTTCATCCCAAGTTCAAATAGGTATGTATGCACATATCTCTCGCAAGCATAATCTCTCTCTAGATTTCTAGGTCTAGAGGAAAACTATATTTCTTTGATTTTTAATTTTAGAGATAAATCCCCTTACAAACTTGCTTCATTTTATTTTTTATATCATGCATGTGTAGTAGTAGATGATGAAAAAGTTGGACATGAGGAAATTTAAGATGAGGCAATGGATATCAAAGAAGGATCATCTGAAGGTTAGATAAAATTATATTTAATAGTTCATTTGTTATGTATATACACATATGTCCCTTGAAGAGAAGTTGTATCTTAAGTCTTTATTTTAATTTTTCTTGACCCCGAGATCAAACAACAAATGAGAATGTTAATCTAACTCAAAGTTTGAAGAGAAAAATATATATAGATCATTTAATTGAAATGAAAAATTGAGAGAATATGCTAGTCAACCTACACATACTACGAAGAGGAAATTGAATAAAAAGTATAAAGAAGTAATTGCACAATTTGAGAATCTTGATCTAGTGGAGAAAACTCAACTATTGTCGATTTCACTTCTTAAAGATGACTTAAAAGATTCATTGAAACTATTAGGTATAGATACAAGTATAAAAAATAAGAAGACTTCTAAACCACAAAAATATATGTTGAAAGTGTTAAGGAAGGATTACATCCCATTGGGAAAAAGAGTAGATATGCAGACAAATCCTTTGCATAAAGAGTGATACTGACATCTGTTTTAAATAAGAAATTATGGCAAAAAATATAGATCTCTTCACTATCATCTCATATTGGGTATAGTCGAAAGACAATATTACATTATCTGAAAAGGAGAAACAATTTGGATGATAGTACATTAGGAGAAAATTGGGCACTAATGTGTAGAGTTCCTCGATCTAATAAGATAGTGGAAATAGTTAAGAACTTAGTCATTCAATTTTGGATTGATAATACTCGTCCTTCACCAAATAGAAGAGAAATCATCAAGCAAAGGATTGGGCCTAAGGAGTATCTTCAACACACAAAACATTGTTTGGATCTCACGCAACATGAATTGTATCTCTCATTTAGTAATTTAAGTCTTGACACAAAGATTGGACAAAAAATGCTTGAAAGATTGAAATCCTATTTTGTGAAGATAAATAGATCTTTTGAAACATGTTGTTGTCGATATCATGTTGAATTTTATTTGTACTATCAAGGGTTCTAAAAGATGATAGAAGAAAGTGGTCGTTCTCAAAATTATTTTCATAAACAACTGAGCCAATTCATAACATCAATCTTATGTGACAAACCAAATGATCGTGCAATAGGTGAAATATATTGCATAAGAGGAACTTGTGAAACATGTGGTAACCTAATTAAATTTCCTTTGAGAGATGAAGATACTGATATGATGGGGATGGTAAAACGTAAGAGATATAAGTACATAAAATCAGAAACCAAAGATGGAAAAGAATCGACAAGGTTGGAATATGTAGAGGATGATATACCTGCTAGAGAACTTATGTCAAATTTTTGTAAATTTATTAAACCATATATATGTAAAAAAAAATTGCTAAGTGGCAAGAATAAAAATTTCAAACACTAAGAGAAACTTTCCCACTTGGAACAATTTTATCTGTTGTTGACTTTGCAGAGAATTATTCTTTCATTTCTTCAAAACAACTTCAAGCGGAATACTACTTTACAAAGCAAGTTACTATTATGGTTCAAGTGTCTTATCGACGTGCACAAATTGATTTGGATGGTGTGGAAAGTAAAGATCAAGCATGAGTCATTAGAAAAGAGTATCACTTTTACATTAGTGATGACAAAGAACACGACACACATTTTGTGGAACATTTTTTTAAGACATTTTTTGAATCTTTGAAAAATAAAGGCATAAAAATGGAAAAACATTGTGTATGGTCATATGGATGTGCAACACAATTTAAATCAACTAGATCATTTTATGCATTGTGTAGATATCATTGATACCTTAATATACCACACATATGGAGTTTTTCGAGAGTAGACATGGAAAGGGTGAGCATGATGGTGCAGGAGCTTGTATCAAACATGCTTTAAGAAAGTATCAAATGGACTATAAAGGATATCACATTAATAATCCTCATGGTGTGGTTGAGTGGTGCAAAACACATTTTATGGTGCCAACAAATACAGATAACACATCATCACAAGCAGATCGAGTCATACCATTCAGAGTATTTTGGGAGGTATCAAGAATAAATTAATTTGAATATTATAATTGAATCAAATTTATATTTAATACATTATGTGATAACTAAATTATGGTACACACATGTTTAAAACTCATTTTTTATATGTATGTATGGACCTTACATTCAGGTGTCGATAGAAGATCAATGAATGCATGCAAGAGGGTAGAGAAGATACGATCTTTGCATTCAGTTATGAGTATATATAGTAATGTGTAGTCATTGTACACAAGATAATGCTCATGTTTTTGTTTTGATTGCATTGGTGAAAACTATGATGGTTGCATTAGTCAAGAATGTGGATATGTGGGATAATGGACTTTGGTGCCACTAGATGTTATCAATACAAATGAGTTTAAGGATGAAAACTATGATGATATTCAATTGATTTCTAGTGATTATGACCATATGTTAGGATTGATTAGAGTTTGTATGTATGTATATACATACAAGTGTATATGTTTCATAATTTTGGTTAATTTATTTAATATATATACTCATGTACATGACACATGGAATTTATTTACATATACATTGTGTAGGCAATGTTTTTGCAGTCATGGAAGAATCTGAAAACATAGAAGATGTTAGCTATTATTTATTGTGTTGCACCATACAAAGAGAGAAACTAACAAAGACTGAAACAAGTGATGGAATTATGTTTCCCATAGGTTAGTATATAGTGGAATCATGTACATGTACATCTATGTTTTTTATGAATTCAAATTTGTTGACTTATTTGATTGATGTATATGTGTGTGTGTGTGTGTGTGTGTGTGTGTGTGTGTGTGTGTACATATTATATTCAATAATTAATTAATCTATGTGATATTTTATAAATGTGTATGTAGGTTTTGTTGTTGTATGAGGAACATATTTGAAGAAAAGTAGAGTACTTAAGAATGGGATTCATTTCATTGATTATCAACCTAACAATAAGGTATATCAGTATAGTAACCATGTTATTGCCATTGGTCTAACTCTTCATCTAGTCAAAGGACCTAGAATACATAAGTATAGGTTCAATATTAATGATCACATGAAAATATTGAAACAACTTGAACATTTTGAATTTTTGTTGAACTATTTGAAATTTGAAATTTGGTTCAACAATTTGAAATTTGGTTGAACTTAGGACTTGTGTCTTAAGGGGATGAAATTAGGACTTGTAACTAATTAGATTCTACTTTTACTCTTTCATTTCACTTGTCAATTTTAAATTGTGATTTGTAACTAATTATAGAAATTTGGAACTTCTATGCAACTAATTAGGACATGTGCCTTAAGGGGAAGAAATTTGAACGCTTGTCTTAAGGGGATGAAATTAGGACTTGTAACTAATTATATATTACTTTTACTCTTTCATTTAACTTGTCGAGTTTAAATTGTGATTTCTAACTAATCATAGAAATTAGGAACTTATATGCAACTAATTAGGACATTTTCCTTGAGGGGAAGAAGTTTGAACACTTGTCTTAAGGGGATGAAATTAGGACTTGTGTCTTAAGGGGATAAAATTATGATTTGTAACTAATAATATATTACTTTTACTCTTTCATTTAACTTGTCAAGTTTAAATTATGATTTGTAACTAATTATGGAAATTAGGAACTTATATGTAACTAATTAGGACATGTTCCTTGAGGGGAAGAAAATTTCAACACTTGTCTTAAAGGGGAAGAAATTAGAACTAGAGTTTAATCATATGTAAATATCACTTGCATTATTAGGAATTGGGAATTATGTAACTAATTAGGAATTACGTAACTAATCTAACATGTAAAAGAACATAATCTAACATAATCTAACATAATCCAACATAATAGAACATTATCCAACATAATCTAACATGTAAAAGAAATGTCTAGAGAATGTATATATGTATATAAATCATCAAATATGTATAATTGTTAGGATTAACCTTAGACAAAAATAACAGTTACATGCAAATATAACCAATACCAGAAAATAGTACATCGCATAAAAGAGAACACAAGACACCAAGATTTAATGCGGTTCACCCAATCCCTCAACAAGTCCAATATTATTACTATCCAATGATTACAATCTGATTACAATGCATAATCCATGTGTACTACAATAGGGAGCACACCTGTGTTGCCCCAAGACCTTGCAGGGGTGTTGCCCCTTAACCCTGTCTTGGGGGCACTACCTCCAAACCCTTGTAGAAATAATCTGGAGGAAAATCATGCTGAATAAACCTCTAAGTCTGATTAGGCTCCACATCACAACAATAATCTGGATGAAAGTCTATATCAAATAACAAATAACAAAAACATGTATAATTTGGATGAAACTCTAGATCAAATAATCTCTTTGGATGAAACTCTATATCAAATAATCTATAATAAAAAAAAAACTATAGATTGTCAAGTGCAAGAGTATTATCATGTCAACTCCTCATAGTGTGGTTTGAAGAATGACTATTAGGATGCTCACTAGGATGTGCTAACCCCTATATACATTCAAGAGAAAGTGAAATCGATGTACATATTATATATTACATTTAAAACTCACATATGTCTAATTCAAAAAAATTAAAACTCACCCATCCACTACTTACTTCACCAAATGAGTCTCGATGATGTGCGCGATCTGGCATCAAAGATGGAGTAAAAAGAGGCATGTCCCCCTACAATACATACATACATTTGTGCAACAAATCAAATTAAAAAATGTATAATTACAAAGGCACAATATGTATGCGTGCATAAATTATTAGTTGAACAAACAATTGAAATTTTACCATGAATGTTAAAAAACTATAGATTTACCTATGTAGATGCTGACATCTAATAATACTCAGACTGCTTAGCATCAATCATCTCCACCAATATATCCAGATTTTGTTGGGCCTCATCTAGCTCCATCTCTGCATCTACTCTAGCATGACTGGTGACTAGCACACATCCTAGTAATGACGAGCCAAGTGGACTAACTAGATGAGATGGCATAGAAGTATAATTATCACATGTCAACGAGTCCATCCATCTTATGGTTGACAAGTTGAAGTCAACATCATCAAGGCCCACATTTGAACTCTAACCATGCCCTACACTAGTTGAAGGGTTTGTACTAGTATGTATATATCCCTCTACAACAAAAGAGTGGTTAGTAGGTGGATCCTGATGTGTACTACCGCCATTACCACTACCTGATTGATGAGAGGAATGCGGTTAAGGATGTGTCCCAATACTACCATGGACATGATGTCGAACATCTAATATGGGTATGCCAAGATGCTCTAATATGAATATATATGAATATAATAGATCCTCAGCAAGACTAGTCATAGTATCTCATGCCAACACTCCAGTGAGACCCTTTAAGCTAGTTAGTGAAGGGATGCATGTTACACTGTACAAGTCTCCTGAAGATGAAGCACTAGATGATGATCTAGAACATAGATGAGACATCAAATACTGGCCAACCTCATCACTCAAAATAGATTTGACAACTGTGACAATCGCTCCAACTCCTTGAATCACCCCTTGCAATTGGGTGCTATGCATGGCCTCATCAATTGATGGACCTAATATAGGGGAAATAGTAGGTGCCCTCTCTCTAAAATTTGACCTGTGTCTATGGTGGATGACCCAGTTGCTTATCAACTAGTCTACCACACCCCTATCCTAAATGCGATGGTAAATCAGTGTAGTTCACCACCCTGCCTAAGCAAACCTCAACATAAAGTTGTCATTCAAAATATAGTAGAATTTGGTCATTATTTGGATAACTACCATGAGTAGCAAGGAAGTGTGGTTATATAAGTGCAACCATATGTGGATCTGTACACTTAAGGGGAGAATACCCCTTCACATACTTTAGTGGAACATAATGTGGAAAATATTCCCTCTTCAGTGTCTCTTTGGGCACTAAGCCCTATTCTTGCTGCAGTGAAAGACCTGAAAAGACCTCTCATCTCTTACTATCAAGTACAATCTATATAGTCGTGTAGAATATGGAGCAACACAATGAATCTCATCTCTAATATATGTGAGACTCTATAAGATGCTCTGACATGTACTACTATAATTAAGCGTGCTTAGGTTGGAGTAGTACTGGGATGGGTGACCTCTCAAGAAGTCTCGGTGCTTCACCCATGTGAGCATCACCTAGATCCAATGAGTGCTAAGTGTTCCATCTATTCTCATGAGAGATGGATTCATGTTGAATCACTACACATGAAACATGGGTCAATGAGTTTGACTCAAAATCACACAGCTAAATCTTGATAGCAATATCACAATTTGACTTGCTATGGAAATTATCCCCTACTTATCAATTTACTATAGTATACACTAGAGCATGTGCCACTAGCCAAGGATTCATGAAGTCTCTGAATCTCTTGGTTAGTGTGATCATAGAGCATGTTGGGTGGGATAGGTTGCTGATCTGCAAGAATAGGTCACTACTAGGGGAACAAGCTGTTGCTCCGGGGAGACAGGCTGCTACTACTTGGGGGGGGGGATAGG